>OX463775.1:8947409-10277409 GCA_949825005.1 Gasteruption jaculator
GGGAGAACATTGTCCTAGGGTTTCAAAATTTCAAGGGTCGAGAGAAGAGCGTCCGAGCGTGGAACAAATTTCTACGATTTTTTTTTTTTTTTTTCGCGAGTTACTAATTTCCCAAGTTGGGGGTGGCTGTAAATTCTGAAATTCGGAAAAGGGGTTGCCGCAAATCCGCTTCAGAATTTTTTTAGGACTTTGAAACTTTTACGCTTGGAGGGGAAGAGTCTCTGATCCAAAATTTCTGAAACTTTTCTTCTCCAAGAAATGAATTCTCCGGGCGAAGGGTTGCGAAAAATTTTCGAATTCCGAACCTTCGACTACGAGTCGCAATAAATCGGGTCGGGAATTTTCTGGAATCTTGAAATTTGGAGGGTCGGGAGAAGAGACTCTCTGCTTTAAATCCAGCTGGAGTGGAAGTCTTTAGGAGATTCCCTTCCGGGGGTATGATTTTCTAAAGCTGGAGTGGAAAATTTGCTTTTTCCTATTGCGGTCCAACGAAACGGAACATCGGGCGCTCCTGCAAAGGCTCGGTGGCTTCTCCGAGGACCCGAAGGACGAGGCTGTCGGCTTTAAACCCTTGACGTTTTCTTTTTTCGGAATCGTGCCTCCGGTTACCCCTCGAATTCGTTAATCCCTCGCCGAAGTGCTCTTGGAGTGCCACTACCCCCCCTCTCTCTCTCTCTCTCTTTGGTTTCATCCCTTTCGGGAATCACCTTTTGAAAGCCATAAAATGATCGGGGGCTTTTATCATATAGGCGTTATTTATTTCCCCGACGACTCCAACCCCCTTTCTTTTCCTTTTTTTTTTTTCTGTTACCTTCCTTCCGCTCGCTTATGTTCTCTTCCAGGGTTTCAATTCCTTCACGATCTTTGTCGGCGTCACATAACATGTGGCTGGAGATCTTACGAGGGTGATAAAACTTCCACATGTCGCTGCCACGTGTTTCCAGACGAGAAGAAAAAGGAAAGGAGCCGAAATAAAGACTCTGAGAGAGGGTTGAGAGAAGAGGAATCAGCCCCGTCCCTCCCCGGTTTCTTCGAGCAGGGGTTGGAAATCGGGGGGGAGGTGGGCGAGTGTACTTTAAGGGACGACGGACATCCCATCCGACTAATCCCGGTGCCACGCCTAATGGAAAGGACGATGTTTCCATTTGCCTCCTGCTCCGCGCCTAAAGCAAACGTTCGTCCTCGAAAGGGACTCGAAACGCTGCGAATATGCCACTCGAGCCCGACTCTCGACTAATTCAACACGAGAAGCTTTGGCAAATCTCACGAGATGAAGGATCGTCTCATCTTTCCCGGCACGAGAATTCCCCATTTTTCTTCCCTTTTATTTATTTTGTTTTTCCTCCCTTTTTTTTTCTTTTTTTGTTTTTTGCCCTTCCCCCGGTACTCGAGTGTCCTTGCACGGAACGTGACGCTGCGCCAGGAGACCATCCCGAAAAATTTTACGCGTCGCACCCTTTGCCGAGGGACCGGGAATGACGATCTCGCGTCTCCGTGAGAAATTAATTGCGCGCCGATAACGAAAGCCACCCCTTTCGGGGCGATTCGAGGGCGCGTTACGTTACGAGGCCGATTCCGGAGGAGATTCAACCCCAATTCGCTGGAGGATAAAGTTCCAGGCGATACGGAGGTTCCGAATTCGATTTAGGGGGTGAATCCAGGGCAGAGGGTTTGAGCTTCGACCTTTTGTGTTTCGGGTTCCACCCCCTGGGGGAAATTTCAAAGCCACTTTCGTTATAGGGCCGAGGCCTTGGATGCTTTCACCCTCGGATCGCCGGAAGGTCAAATTTTGGGGGATGGGAAAATTTCGTAAATTTATAAAATTCCGTTACCGCGAAATTTAACACGCTGGTGTTCCAAATTCCACCCCTAGGGGAAATTTCGAGGTCTCTTTTTTTATGATACCGAATCCAAAAAAAATTTACCCCTAAAATCATTGATAATAATTCGATTTTCGAGAATTAGGGAGGCGTTAAGAATTTTCAACCCCAATTTTCCCTCGACTCGAGAACGTTGCAGATTTCACCCCTAGAGGAAATTTCAAGATCAGTGTCTTTGTAATACCGGTTCCAAAGAGATTCACCCCCAAAATCATTGACGATTCAAATTTTATGTACGCGAGACGCAATCTGAAATTTTCAACCCCAATTTCGCGATAGTTCAATTTTCCCTTGATTCGAGGGCGGAGGGTGCGACCTTCGTCCTTTCCTCGATTCCTCCAGATTCCTCGATTTTTTCGGTACTTTTTTGGCTACTGGGCGAGTCTTGTACCGACAGAGAATGTGTCACAGAGGACACGCACACTCCTGCGAAGGATGGATCCTGTACAGGAAGACGTCTGTTTCCATCGCCGAGGAAACTCACCCTTAAGTTGGGTAGCTTTTAGCGGAATTGTACTGTGGAATCGAGCAACGTGGAAAACTAGACGTGGAGGAAGATGAATAAAAAAAAACGGGAAAAAGGCAGAATTCTTTGGCTGGATAAAAATTCTATTGCTTCCTTGCAGAGGAAATCGTGACGACGAGATGCGAGTCAGGAGAAATTTACCAAGTCGACGTATTGTTAATTCGAGGATGGAACTATTTTTTTGGGGAATAATTATTTTGAAATAATAATAATAATTATAATTATTATGATTATTATTATTATTAATATTTAATTTATCAAAATCGTTTGTAACCAAAATAAAGATATGCGAAATAATATTATTATAAATTATTATTATTATTATTATTATTATTATTATTATTATTATTATTATTATTATTATTATTAATATTATTATTATCATCATTATCATTATTATTATTATTATTATTATTATTATTATATAATAAATATATGATATAATAATTCGATTTTTTTTACCTGCCAAAATTCAAATTGGACTTTGCAAGAAATTTCTCGAAGAAGATGGAAATCCGTGAATTTTTTTATTGGAACGAATATTTTGTTTGTTTGTTTGTCCTTGGCCCGATACCTGTATTAGCAAAGAAATTTCCTTTTCTCCTCCTTTTCGATTCATCGGCATGGAAGAGAAAAATGTGACCTGCCTTCTTTGACTATTTCGATTAGAAGCTCAAGGAAGTGAACTAATGGCATGAGGGTAGACACGCGGTTAATCCTTAGAGGATTAATGGTAGGGGACTCTACGTTCCTCACTTGCCACAAAATAAACGTTTATCCATGATCCGATGATCTTATCTTCAAACATATTTCTGGGGACATTGTGTTTGCGCCGGAACAAATCCGACGATTCCCAAATTACCATGGAATCGACGATTATTTTTCGGGGAAACGAGTCTCCGGGCTTGCGACTAAAAAAAATTTTGAAAAATCGTAGCTCCGGAAAAAAAAATTCCGCGATCTCGAATTTTGGCTCGTTCGAGGGGGAAGCGTCTCCCCTTCGTGGCCCGCAATTTCCAAATTCTCAAAAATATCCTCCCAAAAGCGACGATTTTCTAAAAAAAAAAAAAAAGGTTTGCAAGAAAATTCGTCGATTTCGGGCGACGCTCGAAAAATCGTTTTTCCGGGGGGAAAAATCGCAGCGCGCCCAATTTTGGCGGGTTTCGAAGCGGAACTTCCTCCCCGGGAGCCTCGTAAATTTCGAAAATTTACAACCCGCCCGTTGGAGCTGACGAATTGTTGGGGACAAAAAAATAGATGAATCCTTTGATCGGGAGCCCGAGAAATTCCTTTTTTGTTCCGGGAGAGCTAAAAATTCATGGCCTCGGAGGGGTTGGCGACTGGAAAGGGGATGATTCGGGTAAAGGATCCTCCACTGGTTCGGTGCTGGATATAAATAGCGAAATAGGTAATTTGGGCAGAGAGAGAGAAAGCGAGCGGGGTGGGTTTCGGGGATAGAAGAAGAACAACGACGATGATGTGGAAGACAACTACTGGGACGTTTCTAACAATTTACATGAAAGCTGGCTCGTATCTATGGAAATTCGTATGGTCGTCGATAAGCTAACCGAGGACGGATATAGACAGCTTTTAACCAATACATATCCCACTTCGGCAAGCAAAGTACCGGTATCGGGAGCTACATCAGTGCAAACTTGGCTGTTCAAATACCGAGGGTTGTTTATAAACACAGTGGACCGTAAGTATACGAATGGCAGTTTTTTGTGCTTTCGGAAAAGGGGTAGTTCGGGACCCGGGCTGGAATTAGGTCGAAATTCGCTCTGGGAGTACTCGGGGGGTGAGCGAGAAGAGGAACTTTGTCACTCTCGGGTCCGAGAAAAGGGGATGGAATTTCGCATCCCCGGAAATTTCGCCGCCAAGGGTGGAAAAAGCACGGGAGCTGGCTTCTTTTTTGCCCGGGAAGGGTGACTAATTATCTGGGGGCAATCTACTAATTAATAATAATCATTGGGGGATGGTTTTTCATTTTTCTTTCGGGTCTCCCGCGTTTAAATCCACTTTTCCCGAGGGTGGAAAATTTGGAGGGATGAAGTGCGTCCGAGGAACAAAGGAAGAATTAACAGTAGCCACAGAAGGGGTTGTTTTTCTCCTTATTTGTTCAAAAGATTGGAGATCAATTGGAGGTACTCACTTTAGGGGGTAGTTTTCTTTTTCTTCGTGCTTTTGTTTACTCGAAAGTACCCGATACGCCGATTACTCGTAAACGATGGAGTATTCGGTCCGATGGGGGTTGAAAATATACTCGAAACGAAGGGAGAAAAATTAGGAATGATTATTTAAGGGGTTGCTTTTCTTTTTTTTTCTCAGCCTTCCCTCGATTCGAATGCACCCGATATGACGATTGCTCGCAATCGATAGAAGGTTCGAGGGAACGGGGGTTGAAGATATACCCGAGCAACGGGGGAGAAATTAAAAATAATTATCGAAGGGGTTGTTTTCCTCTTTTTTTTTCAGACCTTTGCTTCTTTGAATGCATCCGATACGACGAATACCTGCGAAGGATGAAATATTCGACCCGATGGGGGTTGAAAATATGCTCGTGCGAAGGGAGAAAAATTAGGAATAATTAATTAAGGGGTGGTTTTCCTTTTTTTTCAGACTCTCGCGTATTTGAATGCATCCAATATGACGAATGTTTATAAAGGATGATGTATTCGGTCGGATGGGGGTTGAAAGTGCACTTGAGCGACGGGGGCAAAATTTAAAATAATTACCGAAGGGGTTGGTTTCCTCCTTTTTCAGACTTTCGTCTCTTTGAACGCATCCAATACGACCGGTACCCGTCAACGATGAAATATTCGGCCGAGGGGGGTTGAAAATATACTTCGGCGAAGGGGAAAAAATTGAGAATTATTATTTAAGGGGTTGTTTCATTTTTTTTTTCTTCAGACTTTCGCTCGTTCGAATGCGTCGAATGTGATGAATACCAATAAATAATAAAATATTCGGACCAACGGGGGTTGAAAGCTTACCCCACGAACGGGGGGGAAAAAAAATGGCAATAATTACCAAAGGTGTTGTTTTTTTTTTCCCCCCAGGGTGTTAGTCCTCGGATGAAACGCATTCAACGTCACGGATACCTATAAGCGACGGCATATCGGGGGTGGAAAGTGAACAGGGAGAAAAATAACGTTTCCAGGAATAAGTAATGCCTCGGAGGAAAAAAAACACGACGGCTAAGGGTAAGCAAAGGGTAGGAAATGGGAAGGGGGTAAAGGGAGCCGCGAATAAATTCATGTACGACGTAACTACACACACACACACACACATATGTCATTTTAGGCGCGGGGGTGAGCTCGGGGGACGGTTTGGCCTCCCCCTTCCTCGCAAGCCCCGGTAAGGGATGGACGCTTTTGTCAGAAGCACGTTAACGCGCTGTCTGGCTCATTTTATGGGTTATAAATGCGGAGCTGCGGAGGGTAAGAATCACCGCGTTGATTTCACAAGGGGTTTCCTCCAACGATCCTCAAGTATGTAGAGAACGACAATGACGAAGTCAGCAGCATTATTATTCCACCCTCATTCCAACGAGAGCAAAAGGAGGAGCACGGCCGGCAGGGGGTGGCCAGGAAATAGAATGAAGGAAAGGTACCCCTCTGCTTCTTCGTCTCCTCTTTTTTTTTTCCTTTTTTTTTTTTTACACCACTTTGGCATTGAAAGCATCGTGTTTTCCTGTACGTGTCGTGAAATCAGTGTGTCAGTCGGTGCCAGTACTTGACTGCGAATGGTAAGCGACGGACCGTGGGGACGACGATAACGACGACGTCCGATGATCGCGATAACGATCCGTAGTCATGGCGGAAGCCGGATCACGGATTATAACCCTATAACAGGACTCCTATCGAGATTCCGGGGTATTACGTGCAGCTCGAAACTGGGAATTTTTTCGCTTGGGGTGGAATGGAGTCGTACCGCGTCGGGGGGTGGTTTTTATTCCTTCTTCGAGGGTAGAACGGTTCGTCTCGAATTGGGACCGCAAATTTCTCCAGCGCCCTCGGGTACGGGAAATTTTCGAACGGTGTTTATGGGGTCCGAAATTCGCGGATTATTTTTTTTTTTAGGGGGTGGCGAAAGTTTGGGGTATTTATGGGAGAGGAGGTTTCGACATTTTTGCAGGATTTCGAAGAAATGGGAATTATTGGAAATTTTTTGATTCGAGGGTGTTTGGGGGAAATTTATGAGTTTACGGGCACGGAAATTTGTGGATTTCAAAATTTTGGGGTCCACAAGAACTGGGGGTTTCGCTCCATTTATTTGATTTTAATTTTTGATTTCTATTAATTTTTTTTTCGCTCTATTTATTTTTCAAGGGTTCCGGGAATTTTGACATTTTTATTTTTTCCACGAACAATTGTCGAATATGTAAATCTAGTAATTTTTTTTAATCGTAATTAGGGGGGGGGGCAAAAATATTTAGAGGTTATTTACGGGGGCTCAAATATTATTGGAATTTAATTATTTTGCTTTACCGCCTCTTCCGATTCACTCGAACCCTCGCGATTATCAATAAATTAGTAGGAAATAAATTTCAATGAACATTTTCACCGATTAACTCCAACTTTCATTGAATTTTCTCAAAAAGTCCCATTTTCGAGTTCCAGAAAATTCACGAAAATCCAGGGAACCTAAAAAATTCATGCCCTCGATTGGGAAGCTTTTCGAAGCCTCTTTTCGGTGGTGAAAATTTCAGGAATTATCATCCCCTTGGTAACTAATTAACGGGGACGAGGAAATTTCATCCCCTTCTTTGGGAAAACACGGATCGTCTCGGAAAATTCCGAATTTCGGCGGAATCACGTCACGTCCCTCTCTCGGGTGAGCCCCTCGGCTTTGGCAAAAATAATCAAATAATAATAACAATAAAAGCGATGATAAAAATAATAATAACCGTAAAAGAAAAGGGGCGGAGGGGGAGGGGGGGGGGGGGGGGGCATCGATAACATTTGTAACCGATCGTGCGACCAATTTAGCGTAATACATGGTAAGTTCGGCCAAGCGATTTCATCCCCCTTCTTCTCGCACGTACATCACACTTTTGAGAGATCACCTATTTCTGAATAAACACGGCGCTTGCGCGTCAAAACAACCCTTGAATCCGCCATCTGCCACCACCCTTCTGTACGGATAGAGTTTCAGCCGGTAGAGAAAAGCTGCTTTCAGTCCTACACGGGATTGGTTTAGTCCGCAGAGAGAGAGCGCGGGGTTGGTTTCGGAGTCTCTCGTTTTTCAGTTTTTCTTTTTCCATTATTAACAACAATCGACTGGCAGACGGCGATACGCGTATACATGAAAAAACACACATACACGCGCGTCACTGTGAAATCGTCCCTGTTATGATAACGACGAGGAAGCGGAAAAAAGGAGCCGACACGTAGCTGCTTTTCAACCCCCGCCCTTGTAATCGTACCTCGACCTTTGCCCCCGAAAAAAAAAATTTTTGCTATTAACGAAACGCGTATATACATACATCGTCATTATTATTATTATTTTTATTTTTATTAATATCGTTATTACGAAACAGTGAGAAACAAGGGAAGGCGAGCAACAAAGTGAGAATCCAGCAGTAGTGAGACTAAATAATAATAATAACGACAACCACCACTACCACCACCACCACCACCACCATCGACAACACCATCAAGGGAATATGGGAAACCATGCCGAGTTTTGAGATGACGAGGAACCCCAAGAAATGACGGCGAGACCGCAATTAAGGGTGCGTGCTTTTTTTTTTTTCCTTTTCATTCTTCACCCCCGTCCCAGAAACCACCACCGAGGGGTCGAACGAAAACCCCATTCTCCTCGTTCGGTGCATCATCCCCTCGATGAATCCATTTTGCCTCGCCACCCCCTTCAATTCGGGGATGAAAGAATAAAATAAAAAAAAAAGAGGAGAAGTTCCCGAATTTCTTCGCGGTTAATTAATTGCAAAGGGGGTTTTGAGTCTCTCTCGCCGCGTCTCGAGGAAATTCGCGAAAAAGGGCGGAGAGAACCGACGGGGTAGAAGGGACGACTCGGAAGGGTTGATATTCCCATTGATAATAAACCACGACTGTGTGACTTATCACTTATCGGGTCGCGAGACGTGCGTGCACGCAGACTATCGATTCCCTCCAGGGGGTAGGGGGTAGGTAGGTAGGTAGGTAGGTAGGTAGGTAGGTAGGTAGGCAGAGGCAGTTCCTTTGTGCGACTGTGTTATTTTATATCCCATCCGTGCTTTCGCCATACCCAGGCTACGGCTTTCCGTGTGTGTATCGGCACATTACACGCTTGGATGTACGGCTTTTGCTTGCATGTGTCACATTTCCGTGTATGCGAGTGCGAACGTGGATGTGTATGTAGGTGCGCCTGCTCCATACGTGTCGCCCTCACCCTCCCGCTTCCCCGCCGTGTGCACGTGTATGAGTTTCCAGTGACGTCACACAGGACGGGCAGACACGGTTTCGATCGGATCGCCGCCGTTCTCCGTTATTCACAAAGCGGACTAAGCAGAGCCTCACGGTTTTAGCGATTGTCTGGCTATGTCACTGTTACTTCCACTACCACTAGCCGATAGATGGATGCCCTACTAGCCGTGGATAGCGGCAACATGCCTTACCTACTTGCTTTCCTGCCTGCCTTCCTGCCTTCCTGCCTGGTCTGGCTTGGTCTGGTCTGCCAACTCCACTACTACTTGGGCGATTTACGATTTTACTACTTACTCTAACAGCGCCTACCCTTCTTCGCGGGGTCTGCCCTGTTTCTGCCACTACTACTAGCAGCGGCACTGCCGCTAGTAGTAAGTAGTAGTAGCAGCTCCTGGCAGTCACCGCGCTGTCTGTTTCCACTGCCGCGTTTCATGCCATGAGTGATTTCGAGTTCTGCCCCTGTATGTATGTTTCTATGTGTACTTTGATGTATGGATCGGATGGATGGATTTATGCGCATACAAATGTACACACACACACACACACGCTCACAGACTCAAATGAGCGAATGTTTGCATCTAAATACCCGTGTATGTGTGTGTGTGGAAACACGGATGGGTGGATGGATACAGTGTACGCGAGTCCACAGCCGCTGGTTTTTGTACCATTGTTGCTACATAGCAGTTTACTACTACCAGTGCTATGACCCTCTTTTTTCCGTTAAACGAAGTAAAGACCGGCGTTTGGTTTACTTTGCTTTACTTTACTTTGCCTTGCTTTGCTTTGCTTGGCTTGGCTCGGCTCGGCTTGGCTTTCCTTTGCTCTTACTCTACTCTCTTCTATTCTGTCCCGTTGTATCTACTACAGTCTATTCTATTCTACTTCGCTTTACTCTACTCTACTCTACTTTCATTTAGTCCACTCTACACTCGATTCTACTCTACTCTTTTCTACATTATTCTAGCCTGTAGCCCCTCTTCCGCCCCTTTTACGCTTCTCTGCTGCATTTTGCTCCACATTATTGCACTCCAACTGCATTCTACGTTAACTCTACTCTATTCTGCTTTACTCTTCTATATTTTACTTCACTCTACTTTACTCTACTTTACTTTACTTCGACTTTACACTCTACTTTATTCCACTCCACTGCATTTATTAAGCTTTCCTTTATTGCACATTACCGCTACTATTAATATCATTGTTACTATTACTATTATTATTATTATTATTATTATTATTATTATTGTTGTTGTTGTTGTTATTATCATTATCATTATTATTATTTAATTAATCTTCGATTCCGTATAAAAGCTATATTTTATATAAGAGATATAAAAAAATATAAATTAAGATTATTATACATAAAATAAGTAATTATATTTTGATGAAATTAAATTTCATAATTTAATATAAATTTCATTGTATTGAAATAAAATTTCTTATCATATTAAATTAAATTTGAATGAAAATAATTTTATAGAATGTATAGGTAAGAAAAAAATTGTAATTTAAAAAATTTGTAATTGGTATTATTATTATTATTATTATTATTATTATTATTATTATTATTATTATTATTATTATTATTATTATTATTATTATTATTATTATTATTATTATTATTCTCATTTTATACTATTTTTTTAGTTACACTCTGCTTTTCTGCATCCTACTCTGGTTTAATAAATAATTTTTTTTATTTTCAAACCTACAATAAAAAAGCAACCCCCATTTTTTCTACAAGAATTTTGACGAAAATTATCGACAGATTAGAAAGTATTTGCAGTAAAATTGGCAGAAAAAAAGGGAAGACACTAATTACGCAACTTCTACTTGACTCGATCTTGAATATAATTAGAGTAACGATAAGTATGGTTAGAATTACTATATATATATATATTTTTTTTTTTTTGCTCAGTGATGGATTTTAGTAAGAATCGCGGTGGAAAGTAGCTTTAGTCGGATACATTCGAAATGCAAATGGCGAAATTGATTCTCCAACCATCAGATTTCTGTCGATACATTAAATATGAATTTTTATCCATCAATATTTCCAACTGATACTTTATTAATTTTTTTTTTCCATTTCACTCTACTTCACTCCATTTTACCATATTTTATCGTATTTTATTTTATTCCACTTTACAGTATTTTACTCCATTGTCTTAACACACAATCTGCGCGATTCGGAATCGGGCGTTTTAAGGGAGACGATTGTTTCCGCGAGATTACATTTTTTCGCGGGAATTTGGTTTCCACGTTCGATGGAAGTCACAAAACAATTTTCCGCTGCACTTAGAGTATAGAGAAAAAAAAATTCATATTTATCAGGGGGATGAAAGTGCGATTTTATTCCCGTAGAACAATCACTAAAACCACCCCTTCAGAAGTAGCGACGACGAGGAAATTTATCGTCGCCAACCCCTTCGGGAATTTCCCCTTTCCTTGAAATTCAAGATTTTCAAAATAGTAAAAGAAAAATAATTTATTTCCAGATATGCTCTGAAAATTTTAAAAATTAACGACCCACCCTTTGAGGGTAGTTTTCCTTCCTTTTTCCATTTTACCCTTCATACACGTAATTAAATTAAAAACCCTGAAAACTCGCATCCTCCTTCAAAATTCGAAAAAGGGGGAAAAAATTATTTCTTTTTTTTGAAATTACCCCGAAAATAGAAAACCTATCCCCGAGGGTAGTTTTTCTTTTCACTGTCTTCAAGCTCGAAATTAAAATGAAATCCCTGAAAACTGGAAACCTCCTTCGAAATTCGAAAATGGGAGAAAAAATTAATTTATTTTCGGAATCATCCTAAAAATAAAAAAAACCTACCCCCGAGGGTAGTATTTTTTTTTTCATTGCATTCAAGTTGAAAATGTAAGTCAAACCCCTGAAAACCGGAAATCTTCTTGGAAATTCGAAAATGGGAGAAAAAATTAATTTATTTTCGGAATCATCCTAAAAATAAAAAAAACCTACCCCCGATGGTAGTATATTTTTTTTTCTTTGCGTTCGAGCTGGAAATTCAAACAAAACCGCTGAAAGTTGAAAACCGCGTTCGAAATTCGAAGAATCATAAAATCCTCCCTCGGAGTCCCGCACGGCGTGATAAAAAATATCCAAAACCACCCCTTTTACGGCTGGAGCAGCGTTTAAATCGTAAAACGGAAACTGCGTCTGCTGAAAGGAAAAAAGGAAAAAACTACCCCCCGAGGATAGTTTTTCTTTTTAATTTTCCATACGTATACGCGACACGAGAGGAATAAATAAAAAAAAAAAGCTACCCTTGGAGGGTAGGTTCTTTCTTTTTTAAATTTATTTATTTATTTATTTCTCTCGTTTTTTTCCTCTTAATTATATTCAGACTCGGATTCATAAAAACTGCGGAGACGCAATTTCTTTCAAATCACACACACACACACACACACACACGTGTCCCGGTAACCGACGATTCTACTGATTTCGACCTGCACGCACGCACGTACGCACACACGCACATGCATTTCTAATTAAAAGCGTATAATAATAATAACAATAATAATAATGATGATGATGATGGTAACAATAATAATAATAATAATTCCATCATTTTGGAGGCAAGGAAAAAAAGATAAATAAATTATAAAATGATAATAATTCAGGTCGCCTGGCTCAGTCAATGCTGGAAGCGACGGTAGCAGCGACGGTGGAGTGATTAAAGATGAATCTTATAAATATGGACGCGGAGAACCGCGTGGTACTGAACGTCGGTGGGATTCGTCACGAAACGTACAAAGCTACCCTCAAGAAGATCCCGGCAACGAGACTCTCGAGATTGACCGAGGCACTCGCCAATTACGACCCTATTCTCAACGAATACTTCTTCGACCGACACCCCGGAGTTTTTGCTCAAGTACTCAATTATTACCGCACCGGCAAGCTGCACTATCCAACGGACGTCTGCGGCCCGTTGTTCGAGGAGGAACTCGATTTCTGGGGGCTGGACTCCAATCAAGTGGAACCCTGCTGCTGGATGACGTACACTCAGGTCAGAGGCCATTCGTATTCATTAGATCCCCGTTTTCAATTTACCCCAAGCGCCAAGGGGATGATGAGCCGGGACCCCGACGCCCCGGAGACGATCCGGCGTCTCGGGAAACCGAGGGCGAACGTTGAAATCCCGCGTAGGCGGTACCCGGAACCCCGCGTCTCTAATAAATTCGGGTAATTCGGAAAATTCGAAAAATTCCGAAAATTCGGGAAATTCGTAAAATCCGAAGAATTTGGAAAATTTGGAAAATTGGAAAATTTGAAGAATTTGGAAAATTTGAAGAATTTGGAAAATTTGGAAAGTTCGAATTTGAAAAATTTGGAAAATTCGAAGAATTTGGAAAAGTCGAAAAATTCCGAAAATTTGGAAAATTCGAAAAATCGAAAATTTCCGAAAATTTGGAAAATTCGAAAAATTCCGAACATCGAAAAATGATGGGAAAAATTCCATAACCGGAAATTCCCATAGTTCCAGTTTCCCTCTTATAGACAAAAAAATTTCATATTTCAATTTTGAACCCCATAAGCTTCCATAGAAAATCAAGTACCGATTTTTCTCCTCCACGAGTGTCTAATTTTCCGGATTTCTCAATTTTCCCTTTTTTTTAATGGAATTCCATAGAAAATTGCACTTTTTAGCAGATCGAAGGAAAGCGAAAATCAATTAAAATAATCCCATAATCGGAAACCCCCCCTACTTCAAATTTCGATATACGGGAAGCCCCATAAGCATCCACGAAAAATCGAGTACCAAATTTTGTCCTTCACGAACCTCCAATTTTCCCAATTTCTCGGTTCTTCCTTTTTATGGAGCTTCGCGGCAAATTCCATTTTTTTGGTGGATCGAAGGCACCTCGAAGATTTATGGAAATAATTCGACACCCAGAAAATCCCCATAAGCTTCCATTTATTGACCCGAGAGAAGCAGGCAATCAAAGCGTCTGCCCATGAAAGTCTAATTTTCCGATATCCCTCGATCCCCCTTTTTTCGAGGAAAAATCAGAAAAACCACGGGGGTAGCAAAACCCCATACCGGGGGAAAACCCATAGGCTGACCGTAAAAAGGAGGAGCGGGGGGGAGCATCCAATAAAATTCTAAACGGTTTTCGGGGTGTCTGTGAGCACCTAAAGCCGAACGTCTAAATCACCCTCGGACGCAACGTCACGTCATGGGGTTGCAGTTTACGGGGTGGACACGTAGCTTCCCCCGGCATTGTTATAACCCGAGTGTACTTAACGCGACATATTGATCCAGCCGGAGACCAACATAGAGACCCGCTATTCCACCTATAATTATCGGTTGTACTTTCTTATTTTATCAAATGTGCATTTTTCATGACTCCTCTTCCACCTTGTGCCCGTTTCCCTCGTCGAGAGCTTCGCGGGAATTGCAGAAATCGACGGCAAGAAAGAGAAAGGGGGTGGAGGGGGGGGGGGGGGTGTCGCTTTCAGGTGCATCGCAGTTACGACGCCCCTCTGCCACTCGCCGGCCGGGAAACGTAGTCGTTGCATCCCGATGCGAACTACGTACCCATGCACTTCTTATTGCATCCGCTCTCCGATGCACTTCGCTCAGCGGCGGGCGGAGCAAAAAGTGCGCCGGCACAAAGATGCATCCCCTCGCCCCGAGAGAGAGAGAGAGAGAGAGGGTGGCAGGAGATAAAAAGGAGAGAGTCGTTAGAGAGCCTCTCCAACGGCATTGTCCGATGCAGTCGGCGTGGGTGCATCGGGGTTGCATCGGGTTAACAAGATCACCCGAGATTTCGCGTCGCTCCAGGAGCGACGCGACGGATCCTTGCGCGTTCTCTCGAGTTTTCCCTATTTCATGCCACCGCAGTCTCCGGGATGGTGGAAAAATAAAAAAAAAAATAAAAATAAGCGTCGTCAGTTGATGCACTGGAATTCCGGAGAGACGCACTGGAGTTTGCAATTTTCTTTGGGATCATTTCCGGGATTGTTCCTCTCTATAATAATAATAATAATAATAATAATAATAGCAACAGTAATTTCTCTGAAACGATTTCTTTTCAAGTGAAATTTCATGATCTCGTTTTTTTTTTTAGTAATAATTATAATAATAGTACTTTCCTAGGGACAATTTCTAATCCAGAACAATTTCTATCTCGCTTTTTATGAATAATGATAATAATAATAATAATAATGATAATGATAATAATAATTTCCGTGGAATTGTTACTTTTCGCTGCTGCTAATTGTTGCTTCCAAAATTGTACGTCTCTGGAGCGACGAAAAAAAAAAATTCCTCCAGATCTTCGATCACCGGAACCCTCAATTTCTACTCCAGCAAATGTCTCTCGGATTCCCTGGAATTTTCGAGAAATGACAAATTCCTCCGGAGCTTCGATCTCAGAGAAATTAAAACCCCTGGAACTCCGAATTTCAATTCCAGAAGAATTCGCTCCGGATTTCCTGGAACTTTCAATTTCCATCCACAATCCAGAAATTGCAAATTCCTTCGCGGAAGAACCACCGGGGTTTCGCGATTCCCATCGTCCGAGACGAGACCCTGCGTTTTTTTTTTTCATTCTGGAGCCAATGGGATCCGGCTGGACCCGATTCAGCCTCCAGCTGAAGAGCCAACGATCCCGAAGTGACGGATTCCTCCAGAGTTTCGGTCTCGAAGAAATTACTGGATTTCTGGATTTCAACTCCAGAATGATTTTCTCCAGGTTTCCTGGAACTGACCGATTTCAATTTCCAGTGACGCAATTACTGGAAACGAACGATCCAGGAGTTCCCAATTTCTTCGGAACAATCGTCGGAGTTTCGTCTCCCAAATTCCCACGATTTGAGTTGAGATCCTCGATTTCTTCCAAATTGGATCCAGCGAGATCCCACTGGATCCCGCTGGATCCAATTTAGACTCGAAATACGCAATTTGGAGCAGCTTCGGTGGGTTTGCCGGTACCGCAAAGCTCGGTAAAAATTCCCATGGGCCCGCAAAAGCCCGGAGATTTCGACAGAGGCTGGCTATTGTTGAATTTCCCGTGACCATTAGCGTCGCAGGTGCTGTTTCTCCTCCTCCTCCGCCTCCTCCTCCTCCTCCTCCTCATCCTCCTCCTCGTTCTCTCCTCGCATGTAGAAGCGAAGCTTATTCCTATGCCGGCTTTGAGCTTATCGATTGCCTTCGTTCTAAAAAGAAAATAGATCAGGGCTTGTCGTGCGTCACGCAGAGACCCGGGGAGGGGCGAGCGCCCGCCGGTTCATTGGTCAAATCCGCCCTCATTATTCCTATTTTTCTTTTTTTTTTGGTCGCCCCATTTCCCATTTTTCGGGTACACGGTACACCTCCTTCAACGGTATTTCCCGGTACTGCCCGCAGCACCGGGACACGCAGGAGACCCTGACGGTCCTGGACAGACTGGACCTGGACACGGAGAAGCCCAGCGACGAGGAGCTCGCGAGGAAGTTCGGCTTCGAGGAGGCCTACTACGAGGGAACCCTCACCTGGTGGCAGAAGCTCAAGCCCAAGATGTGGTCCCTCTTCGACGAGCCCTACTCGTCCAACGGGGCAAAGGTCAGCCTCCCAGGGGGTGAAAACTTTCACCGGTGCCCTGGCGAAAATTTGTAGTTCTCGAAATTTCATAGAAATTTCGCGAATTATTAAAAATTGATGAAAATTAGTAAAATTATTAAAAATTGAAAATAATTCTGAAATAATTGAATTGAAAATAATTGAATTATTTTCCATTTTTTTTGTATTCGTTCTCAAAATTTTGTGTGAAATTTCGAGAACTATCTTCAATTTTGTTGCATTCGTTCTCAAAATTTCTATGAAACTTCGAGAATTATTTTCAATTTTGTTGTATTTGTTCTCAAAATTTCGTAAAAACCTGGAGGACAAATTAAAGAAATTTCAAATACATTCAAAAAAATTACAGGCATTCCACAAATTTTCTAAAATATTCAGAGAAAAATTTGTCTGGTAAAAAATTTACAAATTCTCTGAAAAATCCCTTAATTCAATTTTCAAAGAAATAAAATTTCAATCCCTGATAAACAAATTTTGAAAAGTCACAAATTTTCTAAAATATTTAGAGAATAATTTTTCTGAAACAAAATTTACAGATTTTCTGAAAAATCCCTTAATTCAATTTTCAAATAAATAAAATTCCAATCCCTGATAAACAAATTTTGAAAAGTCACAAATTTTCTAAA
This sequence comes from Gasteruption jaculator, assembly GCA_949825005.1. Classification (NCBI taxonomy): domain Eukaryota; kingdom Metazoa; phylum Arthropoda; class Insecta; order Hymenoptera; family Gasteruptiidae; genus Gasteruption; species Gasteruption jaculator. The sequence goes on from OX463775.1 coordinate 8,964,450, forward strand.
ATATTTGGAGAATAATTTTGCTGGAAAAAAATTTACAGATTCTCTGAAAAATCCCTTAATTCAATTTTCTAAATAAGTAAAATTTCAATCTCTGACAAACAAATTTTGAAAAAGCGCAAATTCTAACCCGATACCTTCTCCACTAAACCTGGACCGTGAATTCACGAAAAATTGTCGAATCTCGAAAAAGTCCCTAAACAAAAAAAAAATTCATAGCGACTTCGGAGAAATTTTCCAAAAGCCAAAATTCCCCTAGACTCCGGCTGAGAATCCTCCACTGGGTTGCAGATAATCGGCGTGATCTCGGTGTTCTTCATCTGCATCTCCATCCTCTCGTTCTGCCTGAAGACGCACCCGGACATGAGGGTGCCGGAGATCGTGAACCGGACGGTGACGGCCGGGAACGCGACGACCTGGGTGATCGACAAGACGCACACGAACGCCCACGTGGCCTTTTTCTACATCGAGTGCGTGTGCAACGCTTGGTTCACCCTGGAGTTCCTCATCAGGATCACCGCGAGCCCGAACCGCTACGAGTTCATCAAGAGCTCGGTGAACGTCATCGACATGGTGGCCACCATGAGCTTCTACATCGACCTGGCGCTGCCCAAGTTCTCGCAGCGTCTGGAGAACGCCGACATCCTCGAGTTCTTCAGCATCATCCGCATCATGCGCCTGTTCAAGCTGACGAGGCACTCGTCCGGGCTGAAGATCCTCATCCAGACGTTCCGGGCCTCGGCCAAGGAGCTGACCCTGCTGGTGTTCTTCCTGGTGCTGGGCATCGTGATCTTCGCCAGCCTCGTCTACTACGCCGAGAGGATACAGTACAACCCCAGGAACGACTTCAAGAGCATACCCCTGGGCCTCTGGTGGGCCCTGGTGACGATGACCACCGTGGGATACGGGGACATGGTGCCGAAGACCTACGTGGGGATGTTCGTCGGTGCTCTCTGTGCCCTGGCCGGCGTGCTCACGATCGCCCTGCCAGTGCCCGTGATCGTTAGCAACTTCGCAATGTATTACAGTCACACACAGGCGCGAGCCAAATTGCCGAAGAAGAGGCGACGGGTATTACCGGTGGAACAACCGCGCGTCAGGGCGCCGGGAGCACCCGGCAACCCGGCCGGGCAGACCACCGCGGTGGCCCCCGGGCACGGCCACGCGGCCATCCTGCCGCCGGGAGCGCCGCCGAGTCTCACCGCAGCCACGCAAGGACCTCAGGGTAGGAGGATGAACGCGATCAAGACTGGACACCCCAAGGATCCATTCGCCACCAAATCAGGTAACTCTTCCAGCCCTTGTAGGTCGTGTTATTTTTTATTTTTTTTTTGGGAGGGAGGGGGGAGGAAGGGATTTTTTTTTTCGTAGCGATTCGGGATTTTCGATTAATGGGTGTCTGATAATTGGCCTGTGTAATTTGAAATGTATATATATATATGGGCCATTCCACGCCAAATCAATCACTTTTGACTTCCTTCTATTTTTTGATTTGTCTGAAATTTTTTTATACCATTCTACTCTCTAAAAAAAAAAGAATTTGAGAATTTGTTCAAATTTTTTTTTCTAAGCCCATTTCAAGATATCGATTTTTTCGATTTTTCCTTCAAATAACTTTGTAAATTTGTAACTTTGCGAAAAATAGACGGATTGGAATTTTTTTCTTTTTTTTTTCATTATATTGCAGCGATCCGCGATTTTCAATTAATGAGAGTCTGATAATTGGCCTGTGTAATTTGGAATATTTGGGTCATTCCACGCCAAATCAATCACTTTTGACCCTTCTATTTTTTGATTTGTCTGAAATTTTTTTACATCATTCTACTCTCTAAAAAAAAAAATTTTTGAGAAATTTTTCAAATTTTTTTTTCTAAGCCGATTTCAAGATATCGATTTTTTCGATTTTTCCATAACTTCGTAAATTTGTAACTTTGCGAAAAATAGACGGATTGGAATTTTTTTTTTCTCATTATATTGCATTTTTTGCGTACTTTTTGAAGACAATTGTTAAAAAAATCTTCGCTTGCGTTTTTCGTAATGATTTTTCAATTTTTATGTCTAATTATTTTTTTTCTTTTTAATGATCGCCATATTTAATATTTTTGAAAATTTTATATTTCAAAGCACTGCTTGTTTAACATCTTTTGTGAAAATTTCATAACGGGATGCGGATTTTTTAATATTTTTTTCAGATTTTTGAAAAATTAAGAAATTTTTTTTATCATCGTATGAACAGTTCTTACCTTCTTATTGACAGATATATCAATGTATAATATATATATATATATACATTGTATATATATATATGTAAATCATTACTAGCTTGTTATTATTATTATTATTATTATTATTATTTTTCAGTTTCTCTTTTTTATACGAAACTTTCATGGCAATCTTTTAATTCCCAATTAACAAGAGCTGGTCAATTTCAAATTTTTATTGTTCATTCATACCAATAAACGTGAATAATAATAATAATAGTAATAATAATAATAATAATGAAGATAATAAAAATAGTAACACAATTGTAGGAGTAGTAGTAGTAGTAGTAATAATAAAAATAATAATAATAATAACAGTAAAAAAAAAAGGAAAAACATAAAAGGAAGCACGTACATCTGCTTGTATTTAAAAGTATATACGTTTGTTCGTCCCTAGGGGTAGGAGATGCCTGCCCGGGGGTGGTGGGTTAGGCTGGTTTACTAAAACGCTACGATTTCCAGGCAGTCTCGCCCCGAGGAAAGTGGAAATCCTTAGCGTGTTTATCATAATTTCTGTTTCCGGTACGGTGGGTTGTAGAGGAAGACCGGAGGAACTCTAACATGCGGACGAACGGGACCAAAACTGCCGGTGGTTTGGGATAACGGGGAACGGTACCAAGTATGTATTAATGCGAGACTACGAATAGCGGTTATAAGGAGAGAGTAGAGCCATTAAAAGGGACGAAGAATGGAAAAATAGCGTACGTACGATGAAAAGAGGACGACGACGACGAGGTGGAGGAGGAGGAGGAGGAGGAGGAGGAGGAGGAGGAGGAAGATGCTGCAGCAGAGGAGGATCAACTTTTTTTCTTCACTGCCGTGACTATTATAATCGAGTTCTCTCTTTCTCCCGAGAGCTGCCGCAAAAGCGACAAAGCCGGAAAACCGGAAACCCCGGAAACCCGGGGAATTCCCCCGCGGAAACGAGGACCGACGAGGGTGAGAACGAGGGTGAAGCCGAGGAGGAACGAACAGCAGAAAATGACAAAAGAGGTCTGATCTTCCCACTCCGCTGATAATGACACCCCCCACCCCCTTCATTTTCATTTTCATTCCCATTGATTATCGTTATTGCGTCGTTGATTAAAACACCGGACAAACTCACCCCCGAGGACATTCCATCCCCCGAATCGAACGCACCCCTTGGTTCTACTCCAGGACCGAGCCTCGGAAGGACACGGCATCCGAGATGTGGGACGTCCCCGAGTTTCAGGGGATGACGTCGCACTCGACCCTGGATCGGAGTCCAACAGGTGGAAGATCCGGTTCAACCGGTAGTCGTGGAAAAGGAGGGGGGAGGGGGGGGGGGGGGTGTGGATCCTCCAGTTGCAAGGAAACGGAAGGAAGGAGCGAGAATTCGGGACGGGGGTTGCAACTAGGGGTGGTTCGAATTTTGCTTTTTGAGGAACTGAAATCCGAAAAAGAACAAAAAATGAAATTTCAATTTTTTCTTAATTGAATCAAACAATTTTTTTGAATAACGAGATTTTTTTTTGTGCTCGAGACTTTTTCGGAATTTTCGTAATTCGTCCGGAAATTGTTCGAATTTTTTTTCTTTTTCTTTTGGGGTAATTTAATTCACGAGGAAGCAATAACTGATTTTCATTTAATTCGAAATTGAAATTAATTTATAATAAATTTGTAAAAATAATGGTAATAATAATAATAATAATAATAATAATAATAATAATAATAATAATAATAATACCAAAAACGAGAATAATTATAAAAATAATTTCATCAAAATCGCGATTTTTTCGGAATTTTCGAAATTCGTCCGGAAATTGTTCGATTTTTTTTTTCTTTTGGGGTAATTTAATTTTAAAAATGAATTAATTCAAGTGACAAGAATTAAAAATATCAAATAATTCGCGACGCGTTCCTAGTTGCAACCCCGATTTCTACCGAGGGGGGGGTGAAAGCTCGTCCGATTAGGGTTTCTCGAAAAGTCGCGTGACGACTCCGGGATCAACTTTAAGGGAAGAAAGGAGAAACGAGGAGGCTTCCGGCAACGATCAGCACCCCTTCGTTTCACTTAGCGAGTGCTTTGCGAGCGATTCGATTACAATCATGGCAACTCACCCCCGAAAAAGGAAAGGAAAGGAAAGGAAAGGAATGCGAGAGAGGAAGAGAAAAGGAAAATCCCCAAACCACTGCCTTTGCCGCCCCTCCCCCCACGCATCGAAAGAGAAAACCACCCCTTTCACTGTATTAAAAAAAATATATATATTTCTTGGAACCTACGTACCGAAAAGAGAGAGAAAGGGGAGGAAAGCCCTTTTTTCTCTCTCTCTCTCCACCCCAGCTACCCTTTTTTTTTTCTTCCTCCCTCTTGTTTTCTCTGAATTAAATTTTTAAAAAAAAGAAGGTTTTCGTTCGAAGGTAGCAGATTTTCCTCGGGAGGCAATAAATATTTTTTTTTTGGGGGTTGTCTCCTTAAGGGAAAAAAGGGGTTTAGGTTTCGGAGGGAAATCAATTCGTTTTTATTATTTTCCCGAAAACAGAGATTCCAAATTTAAACTGGAACTTTGAGAAATTTAATTTTTTCCAAATTTTTATTATTATTTTTTTCTTCCTTATGTTTCGCGCGATAATAAATTTATAATAATAATCGCGATAAATTATTCAAAATACTATTTTTTGGGGGATTTATCGCGAATTTTCGAGATTCCAATTTTTATTTTTTCTTTCAAAAAACATATTTTTCTCGTTGGACCAAATTTCTTCGAATTTTTCTACCTAAAAAAAGAAGAATCTCCCTTTTTTAAATACCAAAAAAAAAAAAAAAGATTTCCTCCGGAACCGACTAAAATTTATATTTCCCAATTATTATTATCAATTAACCACCCTCTTATAAATTATAAAATCCCGAGGGATAAAAATTCAAGATAAAAAAAAAATACAGATCACTTTTCCCATCGAGGAACGGCTCAGGTGCCACCGTGGGGGTGCCAAGGATGCAAACAAACACACAAATAAATAAATACGTAAACGAAGCTAAAACAAGGGGGGTGATTTTTTTTTTCTTTTTTGTGGAAGCTCAAAGGAACAAAAACGACAATAAATTTGAAAGCAAAGTCTCGTTACCCTTTTCTTTTCATCCCTTTCTCCCGGGTTCACCCTCTCGACTGTTTCGGTACGTAGGCCTCCCGTGTAATAGGTAACCCCCGATATATTTCCACCACTATTAAACGCACCCTTCTTAAGCCGCCGGGACCAATCAGCGCAAGCCTCTCCTTTTAAAAGAAAGAAAACAATTTAAGAAAAAAATAAAAATAAAAAATAAAAACGAGCGAGAAGAATTAAGTGAATTTTTAAGAAAGATTGCATGGCAACCAAAAATGAGAAATCTATCTAATTATAGGCACGGAATGAAAAATACGAATCGAGGAAGGATAAAAGTGGAGTCTCATGGAAAAAAAAAATAAGGAAATTCTTGTGAAACGACGGAATCGGACAAAAAAAAATTCATAAATAATCTTTGATATCGAAATCGTGACGTTGGAAGGCTAAAAAAAAACAAAGTTTGCATATCACTCTTAACAATCGATGAAATCTCCCGCGTTTCGTTCGTTCCCATCGCGTTGGTTTTCCAATAGGACCTTTTTTTTTTCATTTTTCCCTTTTATCGCTTCGCTATGAAAATGAGAGAGGAAAAGGAGAAACAATACCGAAATCCGAGTTTCCTCGAAGAAAAAAAATGTTTCAGAGAGAGAACAAGTGGGCACTTGCCAGTTGTTCCCCTAGGGACCGTTTGGGGTCGCTGTCTGGAACGAGAATACTTGTTTCCTCATTTCCACGGAACAATTTGTTTTGATTCTATTGAATTTCATTATTTTGTTTTTATGGTAAATGAATCGTCAAAGAAAAAATACATATTTTTGTTTTTAGACAAGAATTTGTTGTTTCTATGAAATTTCCGGATTCCGAAAAATAGGAATTGTTTTGAACGTTGCGAATTTTTAATAAATGTTATTATTTAATTTTTATAACGATTGTTTTCTAGACGAGAAATTTCCAAATTTTTCAAATTGAAATTTCCCTTAAAAAAAAATAGAAATTCTATAAAAATAGGGAAATTCTTTTGAGCGACAGAAACCTTCTTTTTTTTCTAGATTTGGAACCTAGAGAATTTCTGTCTAAAATTATGGAATTGATTTTTTGGAAAAAAATATTCTTTTTTTTTTGGAAATGCGAAATTTCGCGAAAAAAATATTATTTTGAAAATAAAAATTGTAATTTCAATTGTGTAAAATTCGAATTGTAATTTTGGTAGAATCTAAATTGTGGTTCTTATTTTAAAAAAAAAATTAAATTCTGAAATTCTCCTTTCAAAAAATCGAGAGAATTTCGAAATTCAAAAAACAAATTGTTCCTCCATTGCAAAGCAAATATCGAAACGAGAAAAAGGAAATTTCCTCCGAGGAATTCACATATCTTTTAAAGTACAATTCGTAATTTTACTGAAGGTATACCTCGTCGATTTAAAAAAAAAACCACTGAAAGTTTCAAATTTTTCAAAAAATGAAAAAAGAAAGAAAGAGCGATGGACTCCAATTTTTTCCTCCGTTACAAGACGCTATCGAAGCAAAAAAAAAAGGTATAAACAATGTGAAATTCAAAATTCTCATATTTTCTAAGAATTTTGCCGGCGAACGTATTGAAATTATTGGATGATGGCATCGCTGGAAAAAATTCACGACTTATAACATTAAAAATTGATAAATAATTTCCATTTCTTTCCTTTTTTTCGTATTTTCATGCTAAAATTTACTTGGTATCTTACATTACATTTCACTGCATTCTCAATCTTAAAGAAAAAAAAAATAAGAATGTAAATTTTAACATGTTACAATAAATTCGAGGTTCTTTCGCAGAAACGCACTAAATTCACAAAATAATTAATCCTAATTGCATAGCAAAATTTACTAGGTTGACAATTACATTTTGATCGAATCTAAAAGTAGTGAAAAAAAAGAATAGTAAATTTTACTATATTATAAAAAATCCACACTCGCTGAAATATTTATAATCCACATCTAAACTTTCATTAATTTCTTAAATCCTAAGAAAAAAAATTTATTTGCGCCTGGTAAAATTTCTTATTCCACTCTTTTTTTCCTAAAAAAAAAAACTTGGAGAAAATGTGCCAAGTGACTGTAGTCCAATAATTTCAGTACAAACGAGGAACAAAAAAATAAAAGAATTCGAATCGAAATAATCAATAATAATCATCATCATCATGCTGCTCACCAGTTATCCGAATTATTTGAACAAGATAAACCGATTTCAAGTAAAGGAAGAAAAAAAAGTTATACAAAAGAGCATAATAATAATAACGAATAAAGGTTTAGTAAAAAATACGATGCATATCCGCGGCGGGCACGTTCGCACAAATCTACAAGTTTTAAAGAAAGGAACGATGAGACAAACGAACAGATATTCGCCGGAAACGGGGTAGAAGGTGGATGGTAAATTTTACTACGTCGAATAGCAAAATCTACCGTCGTCGTTATTAATTCTCCCCGTTTCCGGCAGCCGTAATATAACGTCAACGGTGTCGTCGTGATTCGCATGCACGCACAGAAATAAATATGTATATGAACAAGAAAAAAAAAAAAAGAGGATGTAAAATTCCAATACACGCTGATAAATTCTACACTCGGGGAACTCTCACCGGGGTAAATTTTACCGTCAAGGATCGTAAAGCCCGCGGATGGGTCGAAACCGACGTTTCTCCTGGGAAACGACGGTATGGAAATTTTACTATTGAATGAGGACATTGGCAGTAAAAAAAAAGTACAAGAAAGTCGCTGCCCAAGTTTTTACTCCCCTCGTCGGTAAAATTTACTACGTCGGTGTCCCCGTACCCAAGAGATTTAGTCACTTTGTTGCTTTTCCCTGTTCCTGAAGTTCCCCTTTCCCGCCGAAGGAGCTTTTTTTCGGCTCCGTCGAAAAAAAGCTCCGGTAAAAATTACCACAATTTTTGGGAAGGATCTCCTTCAAGATTTTCCACACTTTAGATTCGAGTTTTTCCGCGTATTCATTCCGAAGATATCCGCCAAATTTCGTCTCTATCCTGGAACCCCGTTTTTCTGAAACGAAAATAAAAAAAGTTTTGGTGAATAAATTGAATCGAGAACAAAGTATATATATATATTTGGAGCCCAAATTCGTGGTAATCTATTTTCTAAAAAAAAAAGTTACGACAACATTTAATATTATTGAAGCGATGAAAAAATGTATTTGGATCCCGAATTTCCGGTGATTAATTAATTTTCTGGTAAATAATTCATTTCGAGAAGAGGTTTCCCTTTTTCTTTGGAATTTTATGGACCCAAATTATGAAATTCACGAATTCTCCAAAAATCTCTGGATCACATTTTTGTCGGAATACTTTCAGTGACGTCCTGGAATCTCCATTTTTCAACGGAAAAATGGGAATTTTTGTCTTCTCGTTTTCCATGATTTGCAATTGAACGATTTTCGTCCGAGTCACTGAAATTATTGGGATGAAAATTACTTAATTTAAGAAGAAAAAAAATTATTTATACTTATTTTTGCTATTATTTTTATGACGATATCATTATTCTTGTTATTCCAACCATAATTATGATTACTATCGTTAATCTCATTATTAAACGAATGTATTATATCAAAAGCAATTTGAATTCATCCTAATCGACGTGTAAAAATGAAAAACGAAAAACGAAAAAAAAAAACCAAAGATTTCCGCCAGATTCCCAGCAGATTCTTATATTTTCCTTTGTTTTTGTTAAATATTGTATTTTAGGAAAAATTAGAGAAACTAAGGAAACGAGGAAAATTAGGTGAAATGGAAAACGGGCGAAGGCTAATTGTTTGCTTGGAATCTGACGTCAAAACTGTCTTTTAGGATGGAATTTTGAGAAGAATGAAGAGAGAAAGAGAAGGAAGCGAAATGGAAGGATTTTAAGAACGTAAAGAAAAAAAGAATCAATAAATGATTTTTTTGTTAGCGATTAATAAAAGAAAAACACGTGATAATTGATAAAGTTATGAGAGCGAGAGAGAAAGAGAAATATAAGGCACATTATAAAAGAAACCATTGTTGTACCGTTTAGCTACAAAAATGCTGCGTTTGCAATGACGACAAATTTGTCTGGTTTGTAAATAAAACGAAAACTATTTGACTCTTTGAAAAAAAAAAACATTGTGTTCTTTCATTTTCCAAGTGTCCCCAAAGATATAATTTTTGAAATTTTTATCGCATGGAATTCACTGCGAAAACGTAATTTTTGCATAATCGAAATTTCAATTTTGAACAAAATGTTTCGAGATTTTTTTATTTCATTGAGAATCATGAAAATCATCATAAAAATTTAATTTGTTGAATTTCGTAATTGAACATCTCGCCGAACCCAAATATCAATTTTTTCCTACCCTCAATTCCAATAATCTTTTATAAAATCTGAAATTTAGCAAAAACTAGAGGTTTCAAAGAAAAATCCAACTGCAAAATAAAAATGATAATTTCTCAATTAATAAAATAATCATTCCCATCATTCACCAAATATAATTAATTTATTTATGAAACTCAAATTTATTTTTTTTAGAAATTCGGAAAATCCTTAAACTGTCTTAATAAAATTTCTCGTCATCTTAAAAATTCCAATAAAATCTAAAATATTGTCAAAAATTATCTGTCCAACCCCCTTCTCCACAAAAAAAAATTCTCGATCAATACCTGATGTCCGATTATTTCTCGAGAAGTTCCAAATTGAACATAAAAGTCCCGTCGTCCATAAAAATTACGGTCGACGGTCGAAATTAAGGAACGCAGGGCAGCTGTTCAAACGTTAAACACATGCCGAGGTTATCATCCGGTGAAGAGCCATTATCTTGTCCAGGTCCGAAGGCAACCCTTATATGAAAGGGGGTGGCTGAAGTTTCTACCCTGCAGGTATTATTATTCCTTTGAGAATCGGCGGCATCGCAGAGCGAGTTCCCACAATGTTCGAGATCGCAAATACCAGCGTCGTTATTTCCGGGCTGAAAAAGAATGGAAGACAGTATTAAAATAAATTTCCATTTCCTCCCCCACCCCTGCAGGTTCGTCCGATTGATCCTCCAGCCTTTGGAAAATCAAAGATACGCGGAATGCAAATTAATGGGTAAATTAATGATTGCAGAAATAGAGTTACAAAGTTTCGTTTTTTTTTTCTCGTTATTTGAAAGTCAAGCCTTTTTTTTTATTCCCTCATTAGCAACGGATATTCTCGTCTTTCGGTTTTAATAACCACCCTTTAGGTACATTTACAAGCAAATGGATCGTAAAACAGAGGTTCGACTTAATACTTGTATCGAGTTTCCTGATTTACTGGGAAAAAAGGGATGAGAAATATATAGAAAAGGGGAGAGTTTCGCAAAATACGAGGTGAAAGCAATCGAAGATCGAATTTTCCATAGAACTTTCACAACCTTTTTAGGGAATTTCAATTTTGCCCAAAATTTAATTTCGAGTGCACTTTTAAGGCGAAATTTTCCACAGTCAAGTTTATAAATTCATACTTCTCAAACCAACGTACGAATTTCGCCCAAAGTTGATTTCAAAGCGTGGAGTCTCGAGATTCTATTCTGCAAATTTCAACAACCCGAAAAATTTTGTCTTGAAATTACGAATTTTCAACGAAAATAAGAATTCGTGGAATTTCGTCGAAAGGAACATTTTAGGATCAAATTAAAAAATTAACATTTCTCGAACCAAAAATCGCAGATTTTCAAATTCAAGCTTATTCAAAATTTCGAGGTTCCTACTTTCCGCCTAGAAAATTTCAGTCTCCCAAAAAATTCCCACCCAAACTTATGAATTTCTAAACAAAACGAAAATTCATGAACGGAAACTTTCCCGAATCAACATAAAAAAAATATATATTTCTAGACCTAAAAATTGTAAAAACTTCCAATTATTTTTATTCCAAACCTTGTTACCTCTACTTTATAAATAAATTTCATCTTCATCAAAAACTCTGAAGAATAGTTCGCGATTTTCAAAGCGTAAATGATTTTCCTCATTCGAGTCCACTTTCCCTCTGATTTAATTCACAAATAAGAAATTTCCCATTTACTTAAAACCGGGGAGATCCATTTTTTCTCATTGCAAAACCATCCCCTCCTTCCCTCCCTTGCATTTATATTCGAGTCTTGAATGGAGAAGCTCAGTAAAAAAAAAATGTTAAAGCCGAGTCCTTACGGTAATGAATTCTTCAAAATCGCAGGGAATAAGCACTCGATCCTCGCATCTCCTCGAGTTAGCGGAGGAACTTGTTAAAAGTTCGCCTTCGTCCTCCTCCGGCGAGGAGCTGCCGGATCCTTCGAATTCATCATTAGGCGCGGAACCGGACGACGATGTAGTGGGAGCACTCGTGCTTCCAGAAGTCGTCGAGGAGGAATTTGAAGGGCCGCCCATTGAACCAATTCGAAAGGCATCCTTGGCACAGGGGGTATAAGAGATACTACACATCCCCTTCTCTTGCCGTACACAAAGCAGATGGTCCTGATTGGCCAAGTACCTGCCGTTTGGCAAGTAATTCAACGTCTTCAAAGTTCCTCGTGGACGTTGGAAGTACTGCAAGCATCCAGCCGGTGCTCGCTGCTCGAACGGAAGCTGCACCAGCAGCATCTCCCACATCCGCGACTGCATCCCACGTGGCAATTGGAAATTCAGCATGGTCTCGCTTTTCTCGCCGACATCCACGTAAACTGGAAGAGAGTGGAATGGGATAATTGTAAAACCGGAGAAAATGAGAAAATAAAATATTAATTATGCAAATTCAGTAACCGGAGAGGAATTGAGAGATTAAAAATTCGTAATTCTCGAAACAGAAGTCGTAGAAAGTTCTACCATGGCGCGATCGAAAACTTAAAACTGGTAGTTTGAGTCCTGAAAATTTCAGTTTCCTCAAAATATGGCACTAAAAGTTACGAATTTTTAAAATGAAAATACGAATTCGTAGAATTTAGTTTGAATAAAATTTCATGAAATCGAATTGGAAAAATTTATATCTTCTGAACTAAAAACTGGAAAAATTTTTGCTGATGCAAATTCGAAAATTGAGAATGTCTACTTTCGCTGCTGTAAATTGTAACAATCTGAAAAATTGGAATTCGAAGTTACAAATTTTCATTTTCATCTCGGTAAATTTCAAGATTACGAATTTCTAGGAAGAAATCCCGTTTATTACCATGCTGTCCACTGTTCCAGCCGCAAATTCGCAAATTCTTGTCTCCGTTGTCGATTTCCAGGACGTCCTCGTCGCAAATTCCGGTTCTTCGATTAGGCTGACCCTAAATTTCGAGTAGAAAAAAAAATAGGGATTAATTCGGAATCTATCTAGAAAAATTTTAAAGGAATAATAAATTTTCTAGAATCATTCTGTTCTTCGAAAAAGGATGTGGGTCCATAGCGCCGAATTTTGGCCCTAACAATTGTTAAAAATTATAATATCTCAGATTTATATAACAATAATCTTTTTAATAATTTCCATATTTCGTTGGAACAATATTAAATCTGTTTTAATTAATTTAAGCCCTTTTTTTATACGAGCAAACCTAAATCTTTTTATTATTTAAAAAAAAATAGCATTTTTGGCACATTTAACCGCGTTTTTTTTAATATGAGCGCGATTACGCACAACTTTCTTTTTTTATGTAAGTTGTAAAAGACATGAAAGCACATCATATGTGTAAAAAATGAAGACGTTGCGACTCTGCGCTCCCTTGGGGCCAAAAACCCGCCTTTTGGACCCTCATCCTTTACTAATTTTCCCATTTTTTTTTCTTTTTTTTTTTTTTTTTCATTTTTCTTCGCGCAACTGTACCATCCACCGACTGGTGGATGGCGCAACTGTACCATCCACCGACTACGTAAGGAGCAAAGTGCTTGAAGATTTTCGTACTGATTGATACTCTGCTTACGATGTTGAAGTGAAGGAAGTCGATCCGCAGCTGGCTGATTTCCCGCTCGACTTTCCCGATCCGAACTGAACAATTCATGGGCCGATCGATGAGGTTCGGGAAATCCGGGCTGATCACGTAGGTCAGATTGTTCCTCACTTCTCCTCCGCAGGTGGTGGTAACTGTGGGGTAAAATTAATCATTAACGAGGGTAAACATTTTAAAGGCGAGCTCAACTTTACTTTACTTTACATTTACGTTTACTGCCAATAAAGGAGAAAAAGCGGAAAAGGGATGGGGTCGGAGCCACTAATTATTTACAAGCCCATAAAAATACATGTTTGATGGGCGAAATGAAAATTCTGCAGCCTAAATTAGGTAAATAAATTCCCGTACCCTGTCAGGTTTCCTCCAAACACTTCGTTCATGTTTCATGGTTCTTCTTTTGGGGGTAAACAACGAGTCCGGCGAAATTGGGGGAAAAACTATTCACTATTTATAAATGTTTCCGTGGCTAACAATAAGAGTGAGGCAGGAAAAAGGCAAGGAGTCGAAGGAAATGCGAATTTTTTCGGCAAACAAACTCGAAGGAAATATAATACGTCGAGATTTCAAATAAACTCTGTATTTCTTCTTGGAACGGGGGTGAATTTGACCGAGCGAGGGAGAGGAACTCCCGGGAGTTCGTAAATTTTTCAAGAGAACACGTCGAGTCGCTTCGCCTAGGAGACGCATGAAAGCTGCGGGTGCAAACATTCTTTTCTAAGGTGGAGACCGAGGGATATTTCACTTGAATGGGAAACTTTTCTTCCCCGGGCTTGAATGGAAACTCGTTAAAAAAAGCTGCACCATTATTCAAACGCCCAAAATCGTGCAAACACGAGATCGAGGGGAGCTTTCTAAGGTCTCTCTCTCTCTCTCTCTCTCGACTTTGGAACCAAGGAGTATTTTTCTCCCATGAAAGGAATAATCGAAGTCTCTTATACAAATAGAACCGACGGAGCCTTTAAAAAGTTTCGGCACGTATATGGGCGAAACCCGTTCGCTCGTTCGTTCGGTAATCTGGAAATTCCCGTTTTTGTCTCGTATTTTATTTTCTTCTCCCGCGTGGGTGGGAGACGGATCTTTTTATTCGTGCGATCCAGGTTGACTAGCTTAGATTATGCGGGACAGACCGCCGAACTCCAAAGTGGTTGGTAACTATAACTGTACTTTATATACACGTCCTTTACGATAGAAGCCACTCGTGTAACAAGTTTGGCTTCTTTTCGTATCGCTTTCTGCGTCCTGCTGGTCTTTTTTTTTATCGAATTTTTCCAAGCTCCTTGATTTTACCCGTCACCGTAAGTGGGATTTCCCAGGATCCAGGGAAGTTCGTCGAATCCTGGGTATTTCCAGTCTGAAGAAAAAGTTTTTTTTGTTATGTTGTTTTTCGTTTTTTTCCATTTAATTTAAGCTGGATCCTGGAAATTGAAATATTAGCCAATCGGAAATTTTTAAATGTTTTTTTGTAAAATATTTTTATGATTTTTTTTTATATTCTCATTTTTATCGAATATCGAATTTCCAAGGGATAAATTTTGGACTCTAAAAATCTACATTCCAAGAAATTCGAATTTTGTTAATACTGAAGAAAATTAGAATTTTTGTTATATTTTTTACAAAATATTTTTGAGATTGTTTTTAAATCCTCATTTTACCAAATATCGAATTTTCAAGGGATCAATTTTGGATTCTAAAAATCCACATTCCAAGAAATTCGAATTCTGTTAATACTAAAAAAAAATAAGACAAAATCGAGGAAAATCTTACAGATACAACAAACTCCAAATCCAAGGGCACAGGGTCCATGGGACTTCCCCTGCTGGATGCGGCACTCGTAGGTGTTCATGCATATTCCTCGTCGCCTTTTATCCTCGGAAAGACACTCTTCCTCCACCGGTATCGGGAAGAAGTTCAAAACTGTAAAAATTCGGGAAAATTATTATCCAAAATAAATTCGAAAATCACCATTTCTTCCCCTGCAAATTTTAAGCTCCTCAAAAATCGTACGATAATTCCAAATTGAAATTTTCTAGTGACACCAAAAATCTCCCCTTGTGTTCCATTTTCCAGCATCGTCATAAAAAAAATTTATTCTCTCACATAGAATTGTATATAAAATTAATATATAAATTCTGTATATTTTGTTGAAATAAAAGCTAGGATTTTAAAAATTGAATTTGGCCTCTCACCTCTTGGCGACACTTCCTGGAGAGTATTGTCCAGCACCTGGAGTTTCGAGTAGAACAATTTGGACCACTGATAAGTCGATGAAACTGGTAGAAGAGCCAAGAAGATCGACGAAGTAAAAAGACGGTCGAGTTTGATGTAATTGTAACGGGAATCCCGTTCGCTCGGTAGCATTAAAAGGAGGACCACGAAGCACTGCAAGATCATGTTCGATACTGGAGGCTGAAGCAACCGAGAAGTCCGACCGAATGAGAAGGAATGCGTTGCTTCGTTTTTTTTTTCTTTTCGAGATTACGACTTCGTAGAGACTGGGCTGTGGGCAAACTAGGCGATGGTAACGACGACGACGAAGATGATGATGATGATCACCTGCGTTCTTCTCCTTCTTTCTCGGGACACCGGAGAGAGAAGCTGTTCCCTGCAAGAATGGAGCCAGCGATCAGAAAATAGCCGAAGACGATAGAAATACATAATTAAACAAAAAAAAAAATGAAATTGAAAAGAAGCTGCGGATGAATTATGTACGAACCGAACCGGTGATTCCTTATGGGAGTTAATAAAAATATTCCGTTAGCGAGAACTTGACTTTCAACTTGATTTCTTCATCACTTGGAAGAAAGAAGTCTCGCGCTGAAGATTCTTCAGTTTTCCTCCAGTTGTTCGTTGACAGCATGCCGTCCGGTGGCACCGCGTTGGTGCCGTGCGAAAATTATCGGGCAATCGCCGGTGGCACCACGTTGGTGTCGTACGTAAAGATTTATACCGGCGCCAAACGCAAGAATCGCTATCGGACGTAAGAAAAAGAAAAGAACTTTGCTCGAATGGGGGAGTAACAAAGTATTTGATTACCCCATTCTCGCCAAGTATTTCTTTTTTTTTTTTTTTTTTTCGTGGAAATAAGCTCGCCTATTTTCTCTCGAAAATGTTCCCACGCAAATTATCATGAAAATTTGTGAAACGAAAAAAGAAATGTCGCGTTTTTGAAATAAAAAGTAGCAAAAGAAGAACGAAATTGGCACGAGAGAGCAAATAAGGGAGCTGATTCGTGTATAATAATAATACAGTATATTCTTAATTGACAATACTTTTAACAATATAGCAACAATAATAAATTCATAATTCCGCAATATTTACAGAGGAATCACTAGAAAACTCATCGAACGGTCGAAATGCCAAAGATCCGAATTTCTTTTTACATTTAAAAAAAAAATGATTAATTTAAACATTCACAGACGCATTCTTCCTCTTTCTTTCCCCCTAAAATAATATTTTGCGATTTAAAAGAAGCCCCTTTCCTCAATTTTATAATAATCGTTCGAGAATTATAACGAATTATGCAATTCTGATTTGTTCCTTTTTCTTAATAATTAAATTGCAGCAATTCATCGATTGAACCTTCGCAACTAATTCAATCACGACAAAACTGCAATTAACCGACTAATTATAATTCTGAAATTAATATTCGTATTAATATTTCTAGAATTATTTCATTATGAATCTGTAACTAATTCGCTCGCTAGGAACACCAATTTTTTTTTTTCATTCAAACATCTACAAATAATTACGAACGTTTGGAAACGACAATCCCATTAATTGCGAAACAATAATCGCCTCAAATCATCAGCATTTCATTCGTTTCGATTCATTCCACAAAAAAAATCCTCTTATTCCTTAAACTATTATTCTCTTTCTACAATTGCCCCTTTCGCAATTATTTTTATTTTTTTTTTCATCACACTTCTCGCATTCAAATTTCTTTTTTTATTTTTCACGCCAGGAATGTTTTCCGTTACACGTGGAAATTATGCATTTTCGCGAACCTCCCAATAAATTTCTCCTTTCTAAACTTGCTTCTCCCCCCTCTTTTTTTAAAATCTACGATTAGTAAAAATTATTCGACAACGGGAAGAAATTCGTTACGACAAAAATTCATTTTCTTCTCTTTTTTTTCGCTTAATATGAAAATTTCTCTCCTCGTGTTCCTTAAAAACCTAAAATATAGATATTAAACTTACGAGTCTGTTTTATTTTCTTTGAGATTATCACGGTGAATCGACCCAAAGATTTCAAAGTATGACTTGTTTGAAAAATGAAAAAATATATATATTTGTTCGTTTTCCTTCTTTCTCTTATTCTTCTCTCGGAACTCGCGTTGGTAAATTTTCTACAAACAATTTTTCGAACCCAATTTTAGACCTACACGGAAATTCCTTACCAGGAGAAATTTTTGCTAGGCAATTTTTTCATTGTATAAATTAATCGACGATCGCATTAGCGTTACAACGACGGGAGATTCGAGAGAAAGCGTCAACGAATGAATGAAAATTATTCTGGACGGGAAGATCGACACTTCGGAGGCGAGACAATTTTCACGAAATATTGGAAAACTCGAAAACTAGAATTAGACAGAAACGAGACGATTCATTCGCTGACACTTTCGATTTCATTCGCTATTTCTCTTTTTTTTTTGTTCAATAACATTCCGATAGAAAAATACATGCAACAAATTGGATAAAAAAATAAATTTGATCGTTAAAAAGAGTTCCTTTTCGCTCCTCCGGGTTCTTTTGTTTCAGATCTTTCGCCATAAATACCCGAAACTCAGTGACATAATTCTCATCATAAATACAATAATTGTAATTGACTAATTTTGGTCTCGCACGTAACTGGATCTTCAGCTTTTTGCTTCTCTTCTTCCTTCCCTCGATCACTCGTGTTATTTTCAATAGTAGTAGTACGTACGGTTAATAAGGCATCTGGTGTGTTTCTTTTTATATTACTTCAAGCTTCTTTCTTCATTTTTCTTTCTCTTCTCCAGAAAAAAAAAATATATTTATTAACGACGATCAATTCCGCAACGGGTCCAAACTTTCCAGCGAGAAGTCATCCGTCCCAATCGACAATCCTCTACTGAACCCGTCCTGTTGGAAATAAAAGAAAAATTCCTCATTACCGAAATTCAATTCCGATTCCAAAAATTTCTCGATAAAAGCACATTTAAAAAATGAAAATCTCGGGTATGTAAAATTGACATGGTGAGATTGGAATGAGAAATGAAATAGAAATGGAATTTTTTCTCGCGAAAAAAAATTGATTCGCGAAAATAATTTACCGTTTTTAATTTTTTTTAAGTTGAGCGGATTTGAAATTTTCATCGAGGTTCAAAATTTTTCATAATTTCTAGGGTTAATTAATACAGATTTTACGAACCTTCATCTCTAATATCCTCTTGTCCAACAATCCGATAGCGTTTTCCAGTTCCTGCTGGCTGGGATTGGACGAATTCGTCGAAGCTCCGAATTCTCCCATTTCGAAGGGATCGTTGAAATCTTTCGCGTGAGAGGGCGCGGGATTGAATGGGAAACTCCCAAACAGATCCTCTTTCATACCGTTTTGACGCCTTGAATCTTTCCCTTTGGGCGGTGGAGCCACTGGAATAATAAAGCAAACAAAATAAATTATCTCTCCCAAAATAAAGGAATTATTTCGAGATATAAAAAAAAATTGTACAGTCTCTGATTTCAACTTACGCAAAGGAGGTGGACTTAAGGATCCATTAGTTTGCGAGAAGAAATTGGAACTTTGACCATTTGACATAGAATTGTTGTGATTAGTGACATTATTGGTCCCATTGGCGGCGCTTTCGTAAGCTCTCGGGTTGAAGTCTTCCTCGAACTCGTCCATGAGAAGTCCCTCCAGCTTCGTCCCGACCGAAGGTGTCGGCGTTGGTTCGCTTCTGGAGAAAAAAAAAATTCCAAATATTTTTGTTACAATCTGATACGCCCAAAAAAAAATTATCGCATTAAACAAAAAAATGAATTCCTACCCCATGAAATCGTCGTCGAAGGATTTCTCGAAACTCCTTGGAGGAACCGGTGGTGGCTGTTGCCCTCCGTTCGAAGTGTTTCCGTTGGTCTCGTTAGCGGCATTTGATTTTCCAGATGTTCCATTGACCCTCGAAGTGTCGTTTGGAGTATCGGCGGCTGGAGGATTTCCAGGAACGTGCAGAAGGTCCGGCAGATTGTGTTGCGTTAAATACGACGAAATATCGGCCTGCGGAGGAAGCCAGAAAATTAAAATAAAGTGAATTCTCTGGAAAAATTAGATTCTGTATTTTTTTTTAAATTATTTTTCCATTTCGAAAAATTCGGAAAGTGGGCAATCAAAATATATCACTTCCTTATTTACTGCCAGAATTTGGGAAAAATACTAAAACTAAAATTTTGAATTCAAACTTACGGATCCTTTGATGGCAGCGATATCTTGTAACCGTTGGCGATAAACATTATTCTCGTGCTCCAGTCGTTTGATTTTCTGCTGCAAAATCATACATCGCCTCTGAGTTTCCAAATCCTTGCCGGAAGTTTCGAGGAATCTCCGATACGCCAAATCGAAGGCCTGGCCAATAGTCAGAGTGATTTCTTCGGCCAATTTATCACTGACGAAAACGAAACACGTGTGTTTCTCGGCGTCTTCCTCCTTGGCAATGAAACTGAAGAATTTCTTCTCGCCCTTGTCATCGGCGCAATAGGAAATCCGGTGCAGTGGGTATTGATGCATAATTCTCTGTTTTGAAAAGAAAAAAAATAGATAATATAAAAATATTCCTTATTGAAAAAATCCCAGAAGGAATTACCTCTCAAATAAAACAATTTTCTACTTAGAATAATAATAATAATAATTGTTCGTTGGTGATTTTGAAAACATAACATTTTTCGTCGTTGCGCCAGATCCATCAAATTTTGTTCTGGAGCAGAAAAATTTGGAAGAAATGGGGTACAACGAAAAATATTGTAACAATAATTTTGACGAAAATAATAATTCGGAAACGTCGATTAAAAAAATTACGAATGAAGAGAAAAATCGGTAACCTTCGGTGTGGTTTTAGTTTTTGGTTCCTGGATGGCCACGCCATCGATGCTGATGGTGAGCTCGACTTTTGGCGTCTTCGTGCCATCGCTCTTTCGAATTTGTTGGTTGAACTTCAACTTGCAGATCGCATCTTTCACCACTTCGATGCCTTTCGGTTGATCCACAACCGTGCTGCCAAGATACTGCAAGACGAAAGAGACGTTCCAATTAAAAATAAAAAAAGATGAACGAATACACCAGCCCCAAAAATACAAAGAAAAAAAAAATACTCGTTAATAAAATAAACGAGTGCCAAGAAACGAAATGCTTCCGGTCCATTAAACCCATCTCATTAAGGCTCCCGTCGATCTCCACACAATGGAAGATCCACGTAAACCGTTTCAGCGAATCGTTAACGCACAACCTCGCTAGCGGCTTAATTAACAATCGCAGCCGTTGTAGAATAAAGGGGTAATTTCGCAAAAATTCTCACGATCCATTTTCTTCCTGCTTCGCGTACCTGCTGCTTTTCTCGTACTTTGATTCTCTCATTTCAACTGTTCGTCACTATTTCTAATGTTCCCCTTTTTGCCAGCCATTGTTATTATCATTATTACATAAGAACACCATGAACGCATATGTGTATACATATATATATATATGTGTGTATTTATATGGAATTATAGTCCAACGGCTGAGAACAATTTCTTTCGACTATTCGCACGCTCGATGCGATAGCTTCTCTTCGATATACTTGTTTTTCTCTCGATTCCTCGCTCTTTCCAGATTTTCTTCATCCCAGTCTTCGAGAAAACAACAAAAAACTACCTCCTCGTATCCTTTTACGGGGATGAAGAAATCTTCGGAACGAATCCATTTTTTTTTTCTTCCTCCCCAATTTCTCACAGCTCCTGACGGATTGTGCAATTTATTTAAACATTTATTTATCTATTTATTTATTTGTTTATTTATTTATTTCTGCACTGGCGATTGCAGTCGGAGTCAGTAATCAGGAATTTTGTTTTTCCACAAGGCAGAGAGGAATCTTCATGCTCATGAATAAACAATCGAGCGTACGATAATTTCTAAAGATAACCGATACTCGGGAATCTAATTGTACGTAGGACAAAGTCGTGCATTAGCATGAAATGCACATTTGCGCGAAATCATAATGATTGATACTTCGTTTTCTTGCGCGATGGCTCTTTCATGAATCCACTAATGAAA
Organism: Gasteruption jaculator; assembly: GCA_949825005.1. NCBI lineage: Eukaryota > Metazoa > Arthropoda > Insecta > Hymenoptera > Gasteruptiidae > Gasteruption > Gasteruption jaculator. The sequence continues at coordinate 8,985,953 of OX463775.1, forward strand.
AGACTATTATTAGTCTCATGCGTTCTTGAATTATGCGATGACCCATGGCAATCTGCTACTTCGCGCACCAGAAATGACGCAATCGACACGGATTTCTAGGAGCATTAATGCGAAATGCAGTTTACGGTCTGTCGATGCAACAGCCTTAACCCTTGTACTTTTTGCCACGCTATTTCATTTTCCATCGATTATGCGTGCCGTAATATAGGCCATGTATAAATTAACGGAAACCAATTACGAAATTTACAAAAATTCGTTAAAAACCAATTACGAATTTTATTTGAAAAAAATCGATTACAAATTTTTCTGAAATTTCTATTTGATATTCGTAATTTTCATGAAATTCGTAATTAATATTCGTAATTTTTATAAAATTCATAATTAATTTTTTTTAATTTCTAATTCAAAACTGTAATTTTTATGAAATTCATAATTGATTTTTAAAAAAGTTTCTAATTAATATTCGCAATTTTTTTAAAAATTCTTAATTAATTTTTGAAAAATTTCTAATTCAAATTTGTAATTTTTATGAAATTCATAATTGATTTTTAAAAAAGATTCTAATTAATATTTGCAACTTTACAAAAAATCATAATTAATTTTTTTTAATTTCTAATCCAAAACTGTAATTTTTATGAAATTCATAATTAATTTTTTTTAAATTCTAATTCAAATTTGTAATTTTTATGAAATCCATAATTGATTTTTAAAAAAGTTTCCAATTAATATTCGCAATTATTAAAAAATTCACAATTGATTTTTTTTTAATTTCTACTTCAAATTTGTCATTTTTATGAAACTCATAATTGATTTTTAAAAAAGTTCATAATTAATATTCGCAATTTTTAGAAAATTTGTAACTGTTTTTTTTTCACTATAACCCCTGGAACTAGATTCCCATGTTTTACAAAAAAATGTGAGATTCGTCGCTGCCTTATCTGTATTCCCAAGCCGATCGGAAGAAGCTTTGAAGTTGACGCGTTGTTACTGTTACTGTCTCGATACGCAGGTAGGTAGGTAGGTAGGTAGGAAGGTATGTATGCACTTCTCTGAGGAATATGCAATGAAAGAGCCGATGTACGTAATGAGTTTCTTGAATCCGAAGAAACCCATACTCGTGTCGCCTGTTAACGTTCGTGTTTGTTAATTATATAAGTGACACACTACCACAATACCTTGACTAGATAGGCAATGTGGCCTTTTTGTAACGCGTCCGGTGGGTGTATCCAGTTTCTGCTGGTCCCTGCAAGAAAATATGTGCGATTAGAGTGATTTTGTAGAAGTTTTTTCCAGAAAATTGTAAGGAAAAAAATTGGATCCTCGTCCGAGAGGAAATTAATTTTTTTGTTTTTGGTAAAAATTCTAGTTTCAATTTTGAAATTTCGACTTCAAATTACGATTCCAGTTTCGATTTCAAAATTGAAACAGAAATTCAAGTCGGAATTGCAATTCCAATTTCAATTTTGAAATTCCAATTTCAGCCTCAATTTTGAAATATTAATTCTGATTTTAATTTCAGCCTCAACTTACAAATTTTAAGTCCAATTTCATTTTGAAAATTTCAATTTGGATTTTCGTTCAAAAATTACAATTCCAACTTTAATCTTGAAATTTAAATTCCTATGTAATTTTTAAAATTCCAATTCCAATTTTAATATTGCAATTCCAAATCCAATTTCAACTTAAAAATTTCACTCACCGTTTTTACTGGTTTGATTTTTGCTATTGGTGGAATTTTGGGCCCATTTCAATAACGTTGAGTTCCTCATATTGCTGCTGTTGGTTTCAGTGTATTATCTGGAACGAATAAAAATACAATTAAAATTATGCAAATCAAGTAACCGAAATTGCATATAAAATTTCGCTTTTTCTTAAAAAAAAAAATAATAATAATAATAAATAAATGATTAGCAGAATCTTTGCGTTTAAAGGGAGAATAATATCTTGTTCATAGTCGAGGCAAGTTATCTAGTCAGCCTTGGATACGAAGGCTAAAATCCTTTCGCGTTTCATCATTCCATATAAGACAGTTAGACGCGTTAGTTTATACGTACATAAATAAATAAACGAGACACCGCAGTGTAAAGATCCAAGAGAAGGCTCCGAGCAATTAAATCCGCTTATCAATCAAAATTAATTACTGTTACTTGGCGAAAATTTCGTGCCATCGACCATCGGTATGCACTTTCTTATTAATAAGATGCGTGTAGAAAAACGTATAATAATAATGGTAACAGCGATCGGGTGCTAATTGGCTGTCAAATAAATTTTTTTTTTTTTCAGTTAAAAATAAATTAGCTGTCGAGGGTTCCCAAACTTCGAGAAATTGGAAACCCAAAATAAAGAAAAAAAAAAGTTCCAAACATCCAATTATCGGTGAAAATTTGGGATTAGGGTCAGCATTAAAGCGGCAAACGACGACGCTGTCAAATGAATATTCGTGCAGTGAATAAGCATTAGAAAAGCCTACCGACCACACAGTGGTATCGTTCGAGTCGTTGAAAGCTGGATGTTTAGATTTAATGCACGACTTCCTATTCCTCCCACGCAAAGAGGTCGCGGGTTTATAACGCAGAGTTCTGTTTCCTCTACCATCGGGTTTATAAAATATGCCCACATGCCCACCGACTCATTATTTATCGAATTCGTGTCATTATTCCCTCGTGTCCGAGTGCAAAAATCACATTCTTGAATTTTTTTCTCCATTCCTGCGATATCGATTTTTTTTTCCTTGGAAAAAAACACATCGGATATGGGTCTCCCGAAATTTAAAAAAAAGTTTGCAAAAGTCGAATTTTTTGGGCACAACCACCCCTTCCCTCCAAAAATGGGGTAAAAATTAAAGTTTCAAAAATGCGGTTGGACAAGTCATTTCTAGGGGTAATTTTTCCCGTAGAATCGATTCCCAAGGTCAAATTTAATGAAATCCTAGCAGAAGTTGGAAAAAAGTAGGTTTTTTGAGGAAAAATCCTATTTCCCGTTGGATTTTGAAAATTTTAACAATGAAAATGGATTCCTCGGAAAAAAATACATCGAATATGGGTCTCCCGAAGTTCCAAAAAAAAGTTTCCAAAAGTCAATTTTTTTGGGCACACCTACCCCTTCCCCCAAAAATGGGGTAAAAATGAAACTTTCAAAAACGGGGTTGGACAAGTCATTTCTAGGGGTAAGTTTTCCCGTAGAATCGATTCCCAAGGTCGAATTTAATGAAATCCCAGCAGAAGTTGGAAAAAACTAAGTTTTTTGAGGAAAAACTTCGAATATTTTTTATTAAAAAAAAAAAAACACTCCGTGAAATTATTGCACGTTTGTTTTTCTTTTTAAAGAAAAAAGAAAAAACGTTCGGATGAAACGCATTAAAATTCATAAGTCAAGTGAAATATGATTGAAACACGCGTTTGTTTACGTATGCAAAATTATGCCTATGCTAATTTCCACGACTCTTGGAAGAAAATCATAGAAATTAATGACACGACGTAACGATAAAAATGTTTATTAACATCTTTCAACGTGAAATCTCGGAATTCTTTTCCCCGCGGTATGTGAGCAATACGAGTGTTTATATTTAATATAAGGCGAATACGAAGATCTCACGTCTCGCTGCAACTACTGTGACAAGGCTGAGCATTAAAGTGCATTCCATGAAAGAATTAACTTCTGGTGCAATTAATGATACCATTCATATACGTTTCAATTATTTCTGTGCTTTTCCTCTTTTTTTTAAATACAATTTTACCGAAAATCAGGTGCTAAAAAAATTTTTTTTTATTCCATGGAAATACTGGTATTTTTTTTTGTTCTTTCCATTTCTTGGAATTAAATAATCGATATTTGGATATTTGTAAAATATAAATTCAGACTGTAAATTTGAACTATTGAATTTTTTTCTCTGAATATAAAAATAACAATAATCGAAATTTTTTATTCTAATAAAAATTCTATCCAAAGGTAAACATCCAGAAGAAAGGTGTATATATATTTTTTGAAATATGAATAATCGTTATTTCCACAATTTCAAAAATCAGAAATTCGATATTCCAAAAAAATGTCTCAGTTAATTACCAATTTCAAATTACCATTTTTTCCTGTTAATTATAATTCAATACGAACAACAAGAACCCAGATTTATGATTTCAAAAGATTCAATTGGAAACAAAAATTTCCAGAAAAGGATTATATTTTTATTAGAAAACACCATAAATTGATATTTCCTTATTAAAAAAAAAAAAAAAAGAAGAAGAAGAAGAAGGAGCATTATTGGGACGAATCACAATAATCGAAATCAGCAAGAAACTATTATTCCACCTTCCATTAGAAATAATTGAGTATAATCACGATCCAAATATAGGGTAAACTACTGACCGATTGCATCGCCTGCTTTTGAAATTTCCATAATATGGAACATATATGTGCACGCCATAAATGGAGAAATTGTAACGGGTATAACTAGGTGTATACATATGATCGTAATCATTAGCAATCTGTGTACAGATTATAGAAACTCGTAGTCTCATTCCACACATTAACCCTACTGCATCTATTGCTGCACTTATTGCTCTGTTGCATAACACCCAAGGTAAGACAACAAAGAACGGAGACAAAAACCAGCAAAAGTGACTAAAACCATACAAATAATTTTTTTTTTTGTTGCAACGAGGACTAACTTTTTATTTTTATTTTTTTGCAACGAGGACTAACTTTTTACTTTTTTTTTTAAACGAGGACTAATTTTTTACTTTTTTTTTAAACGAGGACTAATTTTTATATTTTTTTTTGGCAACAAGGACTAACTTTTTACTTTTTTTTTAAACGAGGACTAATTATTTTTTAAACAAGGACTAATTTTTTATTTTCTCCCCCACCTTCGGCGCTTTCAGTTCCAATAATTACCATAATTATAATGATTTTTTCCAACGGATGCGGTTAATTAGAAAATACGCGAGTTCGCGTGCACTTTCTCTCGGGAGGCTCGCGGATGCACTTGATCCACGCGTTTCTGCAATTATTTTTTTTTTCTCCCCGCGTCCGATCGATTGGACAATTTCTGAGATGTTTACTGGTCGGCTTATCGATTATTAAACATCGGATTGAGAAAGAGACCGAGGGACGAGATTTCTTATCGCGCGCGTTCAATGTAAACTGCAGTCGACGGTTGCAGAATAAGAAAGTGCGCATTCGAGTCGGCGGTAATTAATTTTTCCCTCGTAAATTTCTCCCGCGATCATTTTTCCTCGCTTCACTTCGTTTCTTTCATTCCAAAAATAGGTTTATTAGAAAATCTTGACGCGTAATAATTTTCTATTATTAGCGAACGTTTTCGCTTTCCTATAATCTCTCCTGTAACGGAAACCGACTTTGAATGAGAAATCAGATATTTATCTAATTTTTTTTTTTTGCTATTTCAATTCAGATTATTATGCATTTTAAGAATCGAAATTACTTTCCCTTTTTTTTTATTTATAATTTTTTTTTTCTGTTGGAAATTGATCCTAGAAATTAATTCGGATTTTTATGCAAATTTAAGATTGCAAATTATTGTCCTTTTTCGTATTCATAATATTTTTTTTTTGGATGGAAATTTATGCCAAAAATTGATTCACATTGTTATGCATTTTCGGATTCGAAATTACTTTCCCTTTTTTTATTTATAATTTTTTTTTCTGTTGAAAATTGATCCTAGAAATTAATTCAGATTTTTATGCAAATTTAAGATTGCAAATTATTGTCCTTTTTGTATTTATAATATTTTTTTTCGGTGGAAATTGATGCCAAAAATTGATTCCCATTGTTATGCATTTTCGGATTCGAAATTACTTTCCGTTTTTTTATTTATAACTTTTTTTTTCCGTTGAAAATTGATCCTAAAAATTAATTCAGATTTTTATGCAAATTTAAGATTGCAAATTATTGTCCTTTTTGTATTTATAATATTTTTTTTCGGTGGAAATTGATGCCAAAAAGTAATTCACATTGTTATGCATTTTCGGATTCGAAATTACTTTCCATCTTTTTATTTATAATTTTTTTTTCCGTTGGAAATTGATCCTAGAAATTAATTCCGATTTTTATGAATTTCAATACTGCAAATTATTGTCCTTTTTGTATTTATAATTTTTTTTTGGGTGGAAATTGATGCCAAAAATTGATTCACATTATTATGCATTTTAGAATTCGAAATTGCTTTCCTTTTTTTTATTTATAATTTTTATTTTTCTCTTAGAAATTAATCCCGAATGCTTCCAATTTCGAAAACTGTGAAATTTCTGGAGAAAATGTAAAACCCAAATTTTTACTTCCTTGTCACACTCTACTTCTTTAATTTCAAAATAAATATTTAAGTCTATTGTAAAATCTCCATACGTAACAATTTCGAATTACAATATTAGTCAATATTTTCACTTTCGTATGACCCCATTTTTCAACAGAACCTCACTGCGAAGAAGAAATCGAATATTAATCGATTTTTTAATACTACAATTCGGATTATTTTGCAATTCAAGGCACGAAATTTCAGCTTGAAAATATTTTTCTTCCGATATTCACGATTTTTTGCCCCATGAAAAATTAATTCATAATTTTGGGATGCTCCGATTTTAAGATGAAAAAAAAAAACGTGGAAAATCTGGACACAAAGGGACACTATCGTCCCATTTTTATCCTCGACTTGCATGTTTTTCTTTTTCCGTCTGCTACAACGTTTAAACTCGACCCAGAAAATGCCGGTGCATTTTTCCTTCTCATCTTGTCGCTGGATCGTCGTCACGTGCAATTAGACGCAGTTAAAACCGGAGTTCAAAGTATCTCGGAAGTAACTGTAATACTTTTTTATTAGTCCATACGGGGTATCAAGGTTGCGAGTGCCTCGATAGCCCATACGACCGAGTGAAATTTGAAAGTTCCTTGGTCTTCCTGCTTCACTCGTCACCGAAACTTTTCTGCTATGAATAATGCCGATTGTTAATTAGTGGCATTTTCACTTTATGCCCCCCCCCCCCCCCCCCCCAAAAAAAAACAAAGCAATAATTTTAATTCGAGAAAAATCTAATTTAAAAATTGTATTTATTCTTTATTATTAATTATTATTCTTTATTTAAAAAAATTTAATTCCAAAAAATGGGAAAATTTGGAATTCAATTTAAAAAAATGAGAATAATTAGAAACCCAAAATGCCAAATTGGGTTTCCTTCTTATCGCCGATTTACGCTCTTCGCCAGATTAACGTGCAATCGGATCGGCAGTGAATCGAATTTGAGGCCTTCCACTGTAACAAATCTGCGCGTATCTACTATCAATCGGTTCGTTCGTCACTGGTCTCCAATCGATATATCAATATCGCCGTTGGGTAATACACTTGAAATCTAAAACCGTCAGTTAAACTGAACGCAATTGAAACAACACGAATTCGATCAACCGGTTTTTAACTAGCTGCCTTTTTTTCCGATCCAACAAAATTTACTGTTACTACTTTTTTTTTCATTGTTCAAGCAAAGTCTGCCGTTGATCCGCAGAAAATTCGAAAATTAAAAATCATCTCAAATTCTCAACCCAAAATTGCGAAACTGGAAAATCGAATTTGAAACTGGAAAATTCGGAAGAAAAAAAATTCCAAATTTTATTTAATTATTCGAGAGGAAATTTTACTGTTAATCAGCAGAAAAATTCTGGAACAAATGGGATTTTTCGTCGACTCCCACGAAAATCTTTTTCACACCGATCAGACAAATCTGGACCAATTTCGGGATCGAACTTTGCCCAAAATCGGGAGATTCCAATTTTTCTCTCTCACTTTTCTGGATTTTCCCATAAAATGCTCACTTCGACTCAAAATAAATTCTCCACCCGAAACTGCATCTTTTCGCCTCAGTTTGAGGCAGAAACTGGAAAATCGAAATTGAAACTGAAAAATTCGGAAGAAAAAAAATTGCAAATTGTCTTCAATTATTCGAGCAAATTTTGCTGTTGATCCACAGAAAATTCTGGAGCAAATGGGATTTTTTGTCCAATTTCGCCCAAAATCAGGAGATTCCAATTTTTTTTTCGCTCACAATTCTGGAATTTTCCCAAAAAATTCGAGACAAAGTAAAACCTCGCGACTGGAAATAACTTTTTTGCTCAAAACTGCGTCTTCTCACCTCTTTTTCAAACTGATCGTGAACTTGGAAGTATCCGGTACCGATTGGAACGCGCTTTGAACCATGAGACTCGAAATTCGTGGAATCCTGGGGCAAAAATGTGTTCGGATCGAAAACTATAATACTTTGGACGCGATTCCAGTCGAATGCAAACGGGACTCCTCTTATCGCGAATGAAGAAGCCTGATGCCGATACGATAAGAGCGTATGGAGGAAAAGAAAAGGAGACCTGATGCGAGTCTCGCGGTGACTCGCAGCGCACTGAGCACTGAGGATCGACTGAAAATACTACAGCAAGAGCAACGTAAGATTCACTCACGGTTGGAGGCTTGAATCGTTGATTCTGTGCAACAGCAAACCACCACACACTCGCTTTGTGGGAGTTTTTTCAAAGGAATTATATGATACCGGTGTGACAGTGTGAGTGGCTCTGTGTGGAATTATTGTAGACACTGGTGCGAGTGGGTATCGTTGTAAAGAATTATTCGGTGTAACGAGAAGGCGATGGTAGAGGATGGCGGTACCAGCCACGGTCGCGAGACCACGACACGGTGGCTCTCTTGTCTGTCCTCCACCTCCTCTGTTTCTTCTCCTCTTCCTCTTCCTTCTCTCCTCTGTCCAAGCTCAAATGCTACAGGACGTTACACGGAATTTCCAACCTGTAGTTTCCTCCTTTTTCCTATTTTTTTTTATTTATTTTATTTTTTTTTGTGTTTCGATTCGACTTTGCCACCCTGAAAGTACAGTCGGAGGGAATTCAAATTCAGTCACATCCTCAATTTCGAACGATCCAAGCGGAAAAAGTAGCCAATAGCGTTTAAAAAATGAATACAATTGGTTCGAAATCGAAGTTCAATAATTGATGCTTTGGAAATTTACAAATCGGTGGGTGGGAACGTAAATTAGCGGATGGAAAAAAAAACGCAGGAAATTTGCTTGAAATCGAATTTTTTGAAATCGATGCATTGGAAATTTCAAAATTGGTAGGTCATAAAATAAATTAATAAATGGAAAAAATGCGGTAAATTTCCTCGAAATTGAAATTTCAAAATCGACGTATTGGAAAATAAAAAATTCGATGAAAAAAAAATAGAAAATTCGCTTTAAATCGAATTTTTTGAAATCGATGCATTGGAAATTTCAAAATTGGTAGGTCATAAAATAAATTAATAAATGGAAAAAATGCAGTAAATTTCCTCGAAATTGAAATTTCAAAATCGACGTATTGGAAAATAAAAAAGTCGATGAAAAAAAAATAGAAAATTCGCTTTAAATCGAATTTTTTGAAATCGATGCATTGGAAATTTCAAAATTGGTAGGTCATAAAATAAATTAATAAATGGAAAAAATGCGGTAAATTTCCTCGAAATTGAAATTTCAAAATTGTCGTATTGGAAAATAAAAAAGTCGATGAAAAAAAAAATAGAAAATTCGCTTTAAATCGAATTTTTTGAAATCGATGCATTGGAAATTTCAAAATTGGTAGGTCATAAAATAAATTAATAAATGGAAAAAATGCGGTAAATTTCCTCGAAATTGAAATTTCAAAATCGACGTATTGGAAAATAAAAAAGTCGATGAAAAAAAAATAGAAAATTCGCTTTAAATCGAATTTTTTAAAACCGATGCATTGGAAATGTCAAAATTGGTAGGTCGAAAAATAGGTTAGTCGATGAAAAAAATGCAGTAAATTTCCTCGAAATTGAATTTTCAAAACAGGTGCATAAAAAAATAAAAAATAAATAGATGCAAAGAAATGCGGTAAAGTTCGCTCGGAAATCAAAATTCCAAATTCCTTGTATTTGAAAAAAAAAATTGCATCCGATATTCCTTAGTTGAACCTAATAATATCGAAATACGCCAAAAAAAAAAATCAAACTCTCCGAATTGACGCACTGGAAAATAAATCCCAATGACGTCAGAGATATCTGCTTTTTTGAAAGTCCAAAAATTACCATTACACCGGGAAGCAAACAAACGTCCCAAAAGATAAATGGGCAAAGAAACGTGGGGTTCGATTTTCAGTCTCCTCTTCCCACGAGATGAAAATCTACCGGTAATATCGTGTGAGACGGCAAGATCTGGGTGCAAAGCTCAGCAAAACTAATCGTGAGCAAAGTCGGGCCAAGCTAAACCAAACAAACTACGCAAAACTAATAATAGTCCAAAGTTTGGATGGAAGCAAATAAACAAACACGGAGAGAATGATAAACTCGGACGCGTTTTGCCCAGAAGATATCAAAGGCGAACGCTCGTCGATCAAATGAGGAAAAAAATTCGAGAAGACGATTTTAAAATCCCTCTGACAAAGATAATTCCATGAATATGGATAAGCGCGAGAGCCAGCGACTGACACGATCCTCTCCTATCCGGCAAGATCCAAAGTCGAGAAGCAAACAAACGAGCACATTTCGACTGGTTTCGCTGTGACTCATGATCGGCAACCGGTTCATTTCGTTTCCCGGCATTAACTCACTCATTATACAATCGAATATCGGGACAACCTCTCGCTCGGTCACCTTTTTTTTTCTTTTATCTTTATTATTATTTTTCTTTTTTTCAGGTTCGTTTCGGTCCCCGCGATTATGGAAGTTCGGATGCAACTCGTCAGCCGCGCCGCGGGACGGCGAATTCTTTTGGAACGACGAATAAGTCGATTTGTTCACGAAATAGCAACAGGAGGAGGACGACACAAGAGCGCGATGGAGTGGAGTGCAATGGAGCAGAGTGGAGTGCAGCGGTAGTGGTTGCGGGCTTTGCAATGGCATAGTCGTTGTATATGAACAACGTGACCATTAACACTTTAATCGGACTCTCGTCTCAATGCAACGGAACACCGTGTGCACTGGAGTTTGTTGCATGGCTCTGAGTGCACACGTGTCTGCGCGTGTGTGTGTGTGTATGCGTTCGCGTTGAAGTACGACGATGTCATGTGTAATAATCCCATTGTTGAAACGTGAATGATGTATGAACTGTAACGATATCTTTCGAAAGCACCTACTGCAGTTCCTCTGGAATCGAAAAAAAAAATGTTGTTCCAGCGAGTTCGAATTTTTTTTCTTCCAAGAGGAATTCGCGGTCCTGGAATTTGAAAAGTCGCCCAAAAAAAAGGGGGGACTGAAATTTCCGATTGCAGCGAATAACAACAACAACAACAACAACAACAACAATAATAATAACCATAATAATAATAATAATAATAGTAATAATGAAAAAAGAAAAAATTCGAAACAGTTTTTTGCGAAACAAATTCTGCGTTTTTTTTTTCCTTTACTTGGGGTAGTTTACGACCCCGGAGAGGAAACCCACGATGTTTAAGGAATTCTAGAGAAATTGCCTTGAAATTCGACGAAAATTCTCGAGAATTCGGGAGCAACGATTCCAAAGTTTTTCCCAAAAGCTCTCCCAAGAGAGAGAGAGAGAGAGATGAGAAACGTGATAAAAACGCGGTACGTTTTCGTTCGAGGAATACTTAGTAGTGGGCGAATTTGCATATTTATACGCACATGAACGTTTGTCCGTCGTTGTGTGTGCGTGTGTATGTGTGTGTACGTAGAATCTCGTAATAAAAAATGAGAAAAGGAAAAAAAAAGAAAAGAAAGGGAGGGAGTCTTGCATCAGCGACACGAGTTCAGGAAGAGGATTTTATGTGACTGCAGATGCGTTCGTTGGGACAAAACGTGTCCCGCATAATGACGTGGTAGAGTTCCTCCAGAAATTTCCCAATTTCTCAAATCCTCAATTTTTCTATTTTTACTTAAAAAAATATACTGTTGTTGTTGTTGTTATATTATTATTTTTTTCTATTATTATTCTTGCTATTCTTGCTATTATTGTTGTTATTATTATTATTATTATTATTGTTATTATTATTATTATTGCTATTATTATTATTATTATTATTATTATCATCATTAATATTAAAGTGGACGACACCGAAACCGTGAATTCTACGCTGCTCTTTCTGCCCTCGCTCATGGAGAACACTGTAATTATGTACGTCTACGTTTCATACGTACCTAGGTGTATATTTTCTCATATTAAATTATATGGACGAGATTCTAGAAAAGATACTTTCCCTACTTTCGCGCGTTGCTATCATCCAAACGAGTTCTCTCTCTCTCTCTCTTTCTCTCTCTCTCTTATTGTCGGCATCTCTTGCGTTGCCACGAGTATTGTGTTCCTATACGACTCAAAACCAGTGAAATCGGAACCGACGAATAGGGAAAGTTTCCAAAAAGAGTAGAAAGAGGAAAATACTCGTACAACTACCCGAGACCTATTTCTTCTCGCCTATTCGACCTCGAATCTCCTCGATCCGGATCGGTTCGAGACAAAATGCAACTTCATCGAAAATTTATTGATCGCATTTTAATCGACTCTTAATTTTTTTTTACCCTCGATTCAATTAAATTTCGAATTTCTGATTTCCATTGAATTCGAATCGGAGAGAAAAAAAAAACATTAGAATTGAAATCGAATTAAATTTTCGAAGAATTCAATTAAAATTGAAATTTGAAAATTATTAATTGAAATTAACGAATGTGCAATTAAATTGGAATTACAATTAATTCAATTCAATTCAAAGTCAAAATAAAATTGCAATTGGAAGATTGCCGATCGATAGATTTTTAAAAATTGCTTCGTTGATCAAATGTAAATAGATGCAGCATCGATAAGAACTGCATCTCCTGGGCGTATAAAGATGCATCTCCTGCGGAGTGCACTCGAACGAGTCGGAGTCGGAGTCGCGCGACAGCAGCATGGCACTTGGCAGCAGAATGCACCATACGGTGGTAACGGTTGCTCATTCGACACATGCACGGAGCGTTCTATTATGCGATCGGATTCGATGCGTTCGGTTCCACCGACTGCTGCGATCGACGATAATGACGATTTTTATTGGAAAATAACACGAATCAGAACTTTTTACGAGAAAAAAAACTCAATTCCCATTATTATTATTAATGAAATCCCAGCGGAAGTCGGTCAAAAGTAGGTTTTTTGAGGAAAAATCCCATTTCTCGTTGGATTTTGGGAATTTTAACAATGAAAATGGATTCCTCGGAAAAAAGTACATCGAATATGGATCTCCCGAAGTTCCAGAAAAAAGTTTGCAAAAGTCGAATTTTTTGGGCACACCTACCCCTTCCCCCAAAAATGGAGTAAAAATTAAAGTTTCAAAAATGGGGTCGGACAAGTTATATCTAGGGGTAATTTTTCCCGTAGAATCGATTGCCCCGCGCATCATTCAGCCGCTCCTAAGAGGTTAATAAAATAATAATAACAATTCATACGATAACACATTTAAGTCAGAGAAATCAGCCATCAATCCAAGTAATGGCTGTTAGCTTGTCGAGTGGAACTGGTATGTCACTTCACCGTTAGTTCCGAAGCTTCTGAAACTGCGAAGCAACTTTGGAGTGCAAATGCAACATTTCTGCACCTTATAACGCTCGAATAAACTCCATTTCGCTAAAGAAAGAGTTCAGTCGAAGTTTCGGAGATAATGAGAAACAAAAAGAATTCAGCGAAAATTGCATATACGGGAAAAAGTGCATTCTAAAATGTGCATATGACTAAAATACTGCAGCCAACGCGATAAACAGCGTACTCGAGTATGCGAGTGAGGAAAAATTGTCGAGTCTGAGGCAGGAAAATGCAACGATGCATCTGAAACTGCGATACTCCGAGTCCTGATTGTGAGATATCGATCGACTATCGATAAAGAAAATTCGAACGTAACCTTGAAAAGGAGGTAAAACCGATAAAGAAAAATGGCTGAACGCTAGGTCCACCCTCCCCTTCCAGTCGTACGTCAATTAACGAACGACTTAATTGAAATTCTAGGAAAGATATATGCACTGCGCCGGGGCAGAGAGATATTGCAGTCGTTAACATTCGAGTTGCAGCGCAATGCACTAACGAAAGTGGGCGTCCCATTGATAATTTGATACGAAAAATTGCTTATTTTATCTGTCGTCCGCGTCTGCGCTCGACCTCTATCTCGATTCTCGTCTTTTTTTTTTCCTGCGCGTCACATGCCACCCAACGGACCGGACTGAACCGAACCGGGCGTTTAAATTCTAATCTGCTCGATTCTCGCGTTATCGGACAGACAGACGTACGTGGGATTTCGGTCCCGACGTATAAACCATAAAAAAAATTATCATTATTTGCCCATTCAAACGTCATTCATTAGTTTATCGACGAATTTCGTAAATAGATTGGCCTGTTAATTCGCAGTAAATCAATAGTAAACAAACTGATCAATAATCAATCAATAGAAAACAAAAATAGATGGTAATAGGAATTCGTGAACACTTTATTCTCGTTTCAAGTTTCGACGGCTGCCCCGAGAATGTCGCTCTATCCTTTTTTACTCCATCTAATCAGAAGAGGACAAAAGAGGAGAAGAGAGACTCGATTGGGATGGAACGAGAAACGAATGCCACGAGTCTGTCTTTTTTCAGTCCCCGTGATTAGAAGAGGACAGTAGAGGCGGGAAGGTAAATAAATACGAAAAAGGAAAACAATAACAAAGTTGGGATCAACCTTGGACGAGTTCGGGAACTGAAATAGCGGCAGCCGGCAGGTACCACCGCTAAACATCTTCCCCCCGTTCTTCTCCGGTGGTCAGACTACAGAGAGAGAAGGATAGATTTATTTGAGTGTGTGTGTGTGTGAGAGAGAGAGAGAGATGGATGCCAGTGAATTTGACGTCGGAGTCAAGGCGAAGTTACCACTTGCAAACGTGACAGTAGCAGTTTTTCGTCACCAAGAGGAAAAACAAACAAATAAATAAATAATTGGAATTGAAAATTCGGGAAGAATTTGGACTTTTGTATTTTTGATTGAAGACAAGCGAAGGAATTCGACGAGACGCAGACTTTGAAACACCTGTTCCGACAGGAAAATATTAAACTTCGTGACGTACACGTCCAATCACGAAGTTCAATATTTTTTTATATACATGTCTTTAAAATTTCTTTGTGATTTTTAGATTTTCAGTTGGTAGTACTTTTTTGTCATAGTTTTGTGTTTCATACTTTGCTCCGTACAATAATTCGTACGAATTTTAAGGAATTCAATTCGACACTAATCCAACAATCCTAACTCGAAATTCCCAGCGAACGAAAAGAAAAACTAAGTTCACCGGAGATTTTAATTCATCGACTTGCACAGAAAAGGAAAAAAGACTGTAAGAAAGAGCCTTTTTTTACGGAGAAACGAACCTCGCCTCACCTTTTAACAATGCAACAAAAAACCGCGGTTCAAATAAACGGCAATAAGGTGTAACAAAAACACCACACACACCTATACCTATATATATATATACATATACGTGCACATATTCCAGATCTAAGCCCCCTAGTACCCGCTGCAACTTGTAACAAACATAAAAATACTGAAATAGAAAGTCGCGGTTGCTACGTACTTACTTACTCCTGTATGCATGTACGACACACACACACACAGAAACACACACACTTACGCATACCCGGAGAATATAAAACGTCAAACACATTACATGGCATTCCCTTTGTTATATTCAAACTTCTTTTTCTCGTTCAAGCGAAGCTCGAAAACCTTTTCGTTCCTTTCCCACCCAAGGTCCCTAAAATCGGAAATCTGATAGACTCACCGTAAACGCATCCAAGACTCGAGATTTCTCCGGTGTTTCCGTCTAGGCGGCTTTCTCCCTGTAAAATCCACCTGTCCTTAAATCCGTTGTCCTTTGGCAGCGATACGAACACTTCGAATACACTCACGCGAATGAGAAGGCAGAAGGATCCGCCGAGAGAAGAGAAGGAAGGAATTTTCTATACCGACTGGGGCGACGCCTTCCGTCCATTCGCAGAACCAACTTCACCGCTTCGATTCTTCGGGTCTGAATTTCCCCCGGATTTTTTAAATACCGTGAGATTTGTATAAAATAAATAAACAACTCCGAGCTGAAATTTTGCGGAAAAATTGTATAATTGATTTCGACTGTGTTTTTTTGTTTTATGTGTATAAATTTGTGACTTTTGTGTAGGAAATTGAAAAAAATGTGGGGGTACCGGGACCCGAAGTCACGGCCCTGATTGCAGCCATTCTGTCCAATCCAACGCGAACACAGCTGATATGTAACCACTACTTTTGACAGATGACGGGATTGTAAATAATACAGAAATTAATATAAATACCTAAATATATATATATACATATAAGTATAAGCGAAGGCGAATAATGAGCGGAAGTGTGCAAATGGGAAGTCCGAATGACAGCGACCGGATCGACGACGCCGTCGACCCCAGAGTTCAGGTACTTTTTCTGCTCTCCCAAACCGCACTCTTATCGTATTCTCCGTCCTTCTCTTACACTCCGTCCACTTTTTGCTACAAGCCACGGGAAATTTGTTTACAATCAATGATAATAATACGCTTTCCGGAGCGATCTTGAGATCTCTGCCTCGTGGATCATCCCCAGGGATTTTACACTGACGTGAAACCCGAGATTTCGATACCACAATTTCTGTGACAATTGATTTTCGCCCAGAAGTCGCAGGTTTTCGCATTACAGGCAGAGGAGAGATCTCTCTTCTTTTTTTTGGTTTATTGTTTATTTATTATTTACCATTTATCATTTATCTTGTATATTTGGCAGATCGAGTTGGAGAGGCTGAACACGGCCACCGATGATATCAACAAGCTGGAGGTGGACCTGGATGTAAGTCCGAAGAAAAAAAAATTGATTATGACGAATTGTTTATTTTCTTATTCAATTTCTTATTCAATAATGTTTCCTTATTATTTTCACAACATCGTTTTAAATGGCTCCACTGCGGAGCCCTCAAGTGCAAAGGGTCAAATCTGTATTATTTAACAATTTGTTGTTGAATAATTGTCAAACAATGCACACTTAATTATACACGATCTTTACAAATCGACAAAGCAGAATTATTCATCAATTGAAGAATATGCAGACCAACGATAATAATTTATATAATATCATTGGTGACCACAGACGAAATGGAGTAGGAGACGTGCTAAAAATATTTTAGCGACTCTCTTCTAGACTCGGCTGGTCACCTTAAACAAATTAAAGTAAATTCGATAACTACGATAATCTGTGTTGAGATTCATAAAGATAGAAATTAGGTGCGAGAGTGGTATTGACAGTACGACATTACATTTCATTGGTACGATTACTTCATGACGTCTTGGATAACTGGATAATAGTAGTATGAAGCGAACATCTTAGTAACTATCGTTTATCATAGAATCAACTACAAAAACGTCGTTCGCCAAAGCTAGAAACTAACCAGTGTCTTTGTATCTCGCTGCTCGGAAATTATCATAACAACACGTATCGCGGTGAATCTGTCAATGATATGTTTTTCGCAGGAATCAAGGGCGGCTTTTCGAGAATTGCTGTGCGAATCAACAGTGAAGATCGATGCGTTGGCCAAAAAATTGGGCAGCTGTATCGAGAAGTCCCGGCCGTACTATGATTCGCGATTCAAGGCGAAAGAAGTAAGTCGGGAAATCCTCGACTCGAATTCAAATCGAAGATTATTATTTCGAATCGATACTTATATTGAAATGTTCAATTTTTTAATTTAAAGGCATTGCTGGAGACTCAGAGGGCTGCGATTCGGTTCGAGAGAGCCAACAGCCAGCATGCAGCCGCCAAAGAAATGGTTTATCTGGCGGAGGAAGGTCTGCGAACCGAAGGGAGGTGCTTCGACCATGCTTGGCAGGTCAGTCGCTCGGATCTTGAAACTTCTCGTATGAAAATTGTCAATTAAAAATTAAAATGCAAATTAAAAATTCAGGAAATGTTGAACCACGCGACTTCGCGGGTAAACGAATCGGAACACGAGCGTGCAATTTCGGAAGCCGAGCATCGTCGTACAACCGCGTTGTACCACAAAGCCGAGCACGAGGTGCAAAGATTACAACGAGAGCTGAAACGCTCTATAACCAAATCCAGGTATCCCCATCGACTCGCATTTTGCATGATAGCAGCGGAGGATTATCTCGATATTATTTTCTTTCCTTTCTTCGTTTATTCTTTGTTGTAAGTAGGTGTAGCGATTTATTCTTTTCCGTTACGTTCATGTTGCCAGTATGGATGCACGTCGCAGCTTGCTTCTGATAAACAATATCGCCTACAGACACGAGTTGCTCTTTTTGTAAGTAGATTAAGTAGAGGTCTTTTCTCCAAATAGCTCTACTACACTGACACGCTGAAAAAACGTCGTTTTCCTTTCATTTATTTATCTTATTTATTTTTCTTCTCCGTTTATCCATTTTTTTATGTCCCCGATTTACACGATGCATGCGTTTTTCTTCGGTAGAGTAGTAGAGTCAAGAAAAAAGAAACAATGAATATTTTTATCATTGCGATTTGGAATCAGCCCTCTCACTGCTCTTCTGTCTTTCAAGGCCTTATTACGAAATGAAAGCATATTTCAATCAAATGTTAGAAGAGCAAAAGTTGAAAGTCAGTACTCTCGAACGGTCGGTCGGCGAAGCGAAAATGACCTATGCTGAAGCTTTGAGGAATCTGGAGAGGATCAGCGATGAGATTCACAGGGTATGCGAATTTCCTTTTTCGAAAATTCCAAAATTTCAATATATTACATTCTTTGGTATTTTTATGTATTTTCAGACGAGACGATACGACGGTACCGATCAGTTCGCCAAAAATTCCGATCAGAACAACACGGCGACTCCCACAGATTCCAGTATAACTGGATCTCCCGATAGCACCGACTACACCAGCGACGAATATCTGAGACTTCCCGAGAAAGTTAGTCCTAACTTACCCTGTCCTGTGCCAACGAGGGTAAATCCCTTTCCCGATTGTCCTGAAAAAAAATAACACTTTGATGACTATTTATTTTTTTGTTGTTATCGATTTTAAAAAATTCTAATTTTCTTCAAATTCTTTTTTCAAGGTCGAAAGAGATCCGTCGTCGGAGTACCTGGGCTTAAGCAGCTTCAACTTATCCTCGACGGAGCCTCGCAAGTACATAAAACGAGATCGTCCCAAGAGCATCGCGACCACGACAGACATTAAACATATCGCAAACGTACAAAACCACAGCAGTTCCTCGTCCAGTCTCTCGAACGTGGCTGCCTCGTCGGTCGAGAAGAAAGTCAAGATCCAGTCGCCCAAGAACGAACTCCAGAACGGCGAGGAGTGGACGGAGATAAGCCTGAACAACTCCCCCGACGAGGTTTACTACAATAACGAGATTTATTCCGACGAGGACGACCAGATCCCGTATAAGCCCTTGCCGATGGATCTCAGTCCCGAAGGTACTAATCAGCAACAGGAGCAACAGCAACAGCAGCAGCAGCAGCAATCGGAGGATACCGGTCGTCGTAAAAAATTGGTATCGCAAAAATCATTGCCAGCCATGCCGAGGACAAACGAAGTCAGTCTTAGCGAGGAGAAGAAAGCCGAAGTCACTAGGAGTCCCTCGATTAAAAATCGGGGGAAGCTGGACACCAGCTTGGCTAATTGGATTAGTCGCAGCTCGGCCGCTGGAGAATTTAGTACCGGTAGTTCCGGTGAGTGCAAATAAGGGGGGAAAGAAAGTTCTTATTTTTTTTTTACGGGGTATGACCAATTATTTTGGATTTTTTCTTCCAGCCAATTCCAGTAGGAGACAGTCCCTGGACATGTTGTGGAGTAGTGGAACCGGGGAAAGAGTGAAGGAGCTGCTAAGCCACGGGATGATGATGCTAAACATATCCAGTCTCACCGAAAGACGTGCCAGCGAGCCCCGGGCCGCTGAGCGGGACAAAGAAAAGTATGAGAAGGTCGAGAAAGCCGAGGTCAAAGGTAAAAAAGTTCCCAGTCCCTTGGAGAAGACGATGAGTTATTTGAACGCCGACGAGGAGACTTCCGACAGCGAAAGCCTCGCCAGGTAATTCGTTGATTATCAATTTGCCGGTGGATTTTGATTTTTTTTTTCTCAATTTTCGGTTGGAAATTTTGAAATAACGAGTGTTTTTAACCTTCAGCGTGGAAATGCTCACGGAGGATCAGATCTCCTCGCTGATGATGGAACCGGACGTGAATCAGGTTTGCCAAGAGATCCTCGGAACTCCTCTGGTCGAAGTTTGCCCGTTGCTGCAGCAACTGCAGCAGCAGCAGCAATAACGTCATCGATAGGAGTTAGCAAGACACAAAGAAATACAATAGAAAGTGTTCAAAGTCATGACGAATCTCATGACCTAGTACTACAAAAAAAAGGGGAAAGCCATCGATCGAGAAGAAGCTTCCTTTTGGAATTTTTTTTCGTCGAATGGGGACTCACTGATTCTTTCTACGTCATTTTTTACAGGAGGTTTCTAGTAAGACCCTTTTTTCCCTTTTTTTTCAATTAGTCAATCGGGTTTTGTAACTTAATTTAAGCATTCCCACGAGGATTTATTGTTTTCGTTTTCTTCGTTGTTACCTATTCGTTATTCGTTGATTCGTTAGAGAAATTAATACGCGTTGTGTCCATTTCTCAAATTTTGGTCCATGCTCAGAAACATATTAGCCAATACGATTCTTTTGCATCTACAATTTTTATAACGAGTATATTGAGTATCGAGGCAGAGCTTAAACGCATTTCAATGGCTTATATTAGCTTCTACGTTTACAAGTTTGGTATACAAGAAGTGCAGTATTAAGAGAAACACATTTTTTAGGACGGACAATTGCAATTCCATTCCGAGTCTACTTTTCTACGTTTGCGTTTTTAACTAACTAACTAGCGAATTGAAATATGTATTTGAAAAAAATAATCGGGAGACTTTTGGAGCCTCGATTGTTTTTTTATGAACATATTTAATTCGAAGATCGATGGGAAATCGAACCAGACGATCGCTGAAACCAAGCAATATATACACAAAACCGGAGTTTGAGCCGATAATGATTATTCTAATTACGAAAGATCTCGTTTTCTACCATATGTTTTATCGGGACGAACGTAAACCGTACGTTACTCGAAATCTTTTTCACGAAGATTATTTTCAAAGAAACATTATCGGGGTAGGTGACAAAAGAGATAACATTTGACAGAGGCAACAATTTAGAATAGATTTTATCGAACGAGTATTTTCAATAGAGACAGAAGATTATTCGTAGACGAGAAGAGTTATAGTAGATAGATTTTTTCAAACTAGTCAATCTCCAATACGATTTCCACTTTATCTCTCGAATGTTACTTAGTACGCTTCGCAACAAAAAAAAAGAAAGAAAATAATTATAATTAGGCATTTAAATAAGTGGTTAGAGGAGGAAAAAAATGAGAGAAAGAAAAAAAGTGTGATGCAATTGGACAGATTCCAGTTGGAACTCTGGTTCAATTGGTGCAAATTTCCATTTTCATTTCTGTCCAGTTGGATTCTGCGGGACGACAGATCTTACGAAATTCATTCTTAGCACCTAAAACAAATAATTGCCAATGAAAGTTCAGAAAAAATATTATATTGAAAAATAGCGAGGAAAAAATACACGATATTTTTTTAGAACTTGCAACTACCTTTTTTTTTAAATAATATATGACAACTATTCTTCCAAAAGTGAAATCAAGTAGGGAATAAAAGATTTTCGAGTCGAGAAGAAGCTAAATCCTTCCAAATCATTGCGAGAAGAAATGTACCTTTCTGATTATTATATCATTTCAAAAACCTGTAGTTATGCCAAAGAATAAGTCGAAACGAAATGGACAAAAAAAAGTTACAAATGCATAAATTGTATAATAATGTATATGTAATATTGTAACTATATGTATATACTGTCTCAGTAATTAAACCAATGAGAAATCAAGAAGCTCCTATCGATTGTCTTAGATTTTTTCTTGCGTCGAAAAAAAAAGATTTTTATGCAAGAAGGAATTATTGATTTCCGTTTGTGAAAAAAAAAATTAATAAATAATAATAATTCGTGAATTCTATTTTAAAATCGAAATTGAAATTCAGAAAAAAACAGTGGAAAATTTAAATAGAAAAATATTCAAAACATTCAGAATTTAAATCTTACTATGTTTTCCTTAGCTTCCAGTAAATTTTTAAATGCCAAAATCTCAAAACAAAAAAGTACAAACAAATTTTTTTAAATTAAATTACGATAAAAAAAGGAAACTTTAATTTCCTTTGACCGAAATTCGGGCTTTTTCCGATTTTCCAGTAAAATTTTCAATTCTAAAATCGTAAATAAAAGAAAAAACTCCCGCGAACAGAAAGAATTCAAATTTCCCGCACGTGCTTCAAAACTGGCGGGACAGATGTCGCTGCGGCCGCTTTTCAAACCCTGTCCTCCCGGTACCTTCCATTTTCTTTATCAAAAACTTTCGAAATACACGGGAAAAAAACCTCATTTTCAAGGGGGTCAACTATTGGTCTCCCACATTGACTCCCATGATTTCAGAATTTCCAAAGAAATTCGTGAAAAATCGGCATTCTTTCTCGAAAGCTCCTGTCGGAGGATCGGGCGCTTCTTGATTTTCCGCGCACGCGCGGTAGTTGGTGTCGAAGCAGCAGGCACATCACACACACACGCGCGCGCGCACGCACACTTTTGACCACAGCCATCAGCCACACCGACACGGGAGGGTGTGGGACAACGGGATGGAGGAAAAAATCCAGAATGGCGTTGCCTGCAGTGTTACTTGCCGCGTTTAAACTCCTTTCTTGTTAGCGCATTATTTATCATTTTTCGTTACATAATTGATTCTTGTCAATCGCGAGCGCAGTGCCGCGCAGTGCCTTCCGAAAGCAGCGGCTTCGACATCCATGGGACTCTGAGCGGGCCAGGGATCTCGGATCTGCTTCGACTCTTCTCCAACTCCGCTCCGAGCGAGTGACACCGGGCTTAGCAGCCAGCGCCGAATTTGGTAAGACAGAACGAAGACGGAACTCGGAACACAAAAAAGTTCCCTCTTTTTGCGCTATTCTCCTTTTGTTTTTTTCTCTTCTCAATTTCGCAACTTCGAGATTCCCAGAAGGACGGACGCTGGTTCCCTAATTCTACGGTTGCATGTGTCTCCGATAACCGTGACCTTTTAACCTCCTTCTTCTGCTTCTTGTTTTTTGGGTCCCCGGAAACGAAAGGAGAAGGACCCAGATCGACCCCGAACCTTTTCTCTTTTTTGTGGATTCTTCCTCGGAAAGTGCATGGATAGTTGCACTTGGTGGATGGGGGAAGACAGGAAAGGAAGGGAAGGTGGAGAACGTGGTTGCGTTTTTATGCCAGCGGATTTGTAAACAAACGCAGGCTAACAGGGGAGGTTCTGTTACCTAGGAGGGAAACAAGAAAAGGGTTGCGAGGAAATATGGGAAAGTAGAGTCCAGGCGGTAGTTTTCTTCTGATTAGGTTAATGACATCTTGGTTTGACACTGTTTCTTTTTGGGAACACATTCGATTCCAAGATCGATTGGGAATCGAACCAGATGAACATCGAAATCAGGAAATATATACAAAACCAGAATGGGTTATTCGTGTTAGGAAATATTTTGTTTTCTACAATGCGTTTCACTAGGATCAACGTAAACTATACTCGATATCTTTTTTATGGATATTATTTTTGAAAAATCTATCACGATAGGTAAGAAAAGCGAACGTTTGGGTTTGGAGGTGGTAATTCTCGTTTGATAGAGTAGTTTTTTAAGGTTTTTATTATTGTTGGAGCAGTTTGTTTGTGTTTTCGCTTCTTCGCGTCAAGCGAAGGATCGGTCGAGATTTTGAAAAGAACTAGTATTCGTAATTTGGTTTTTTCTTTGGTTCAAGGATTTAGATTAATTATCAAACTGGGTAGTAAATATCTTGGATTTGTTTTGAATTCTAGTTGTTGGAAGCGATAAGAGACATTCTTTCTAGAGTTTAGAAACCTTACCCTCTTTTTTTCTTGTTTCGTTTATAGATGTTAACCCAGTTGCATATAAGTAATTGCATATAAGTTTCATAATGATAACAATCAGGATTCCTCAGTCTGAAGTGTGTGCATAATACTGAACCAGCGCCATCTGTGGATAGTAAACAATCCCTTTATTTATTTATAACTTATGTGTATATATATACACATATATATCTCGAAGAAATAATTGGGTAATTGGGTTCCTTCACCTTTCTTTTCTATTTCAAATCCTTTTTTGAATTTATCTTTAATTGATTTTCGCTTCTATTATAGTTTGAAATTGTTATTATTATTTTGATTTTATTAGTCCGAAGGGAATGCTAATTTTCCCTAAATTCGTCATCCGATTCATCGCCGATCTTATATTGGGTCCAGTCAGATCCAGTTTGATTACAGTTGGTACTGATTTGACTCGATCTAAATAACATTTTTAAATATTGCTATTGTTATTAAAAACTCCGTTATATTATTTGCCTTTCAACTGCCATTCTAAAAAATTTTGTAACATCTATAAATTAATTTTCCAAGAAATAATCTCAATTTTTTCATTCTTAATGTCGAAGCCGGGAGCAATTCCTCTAAGATCTAAAATGCTTCGTCATTTATTTTCCAGATTATGACAGTGTAACTGCCGGCCAACGAACCCAAAACCAAGAATCCGAAGAACTCGATCCACGCTATCGGTGAAAAATGGCGGTTCCCAGAGACATGGATAGCTTTCTGCCCCTGCTTTCGACTTCGGATATCAAAAAGAAATTCGTCATCGGCGACCAGCTGGTTTCCTACCTCGGAGATTTTTCCAACAGCATCAAATGCCAGGACATCGGGAACTTCATCGACAATATCGTTCCCTGGCTAAACAACGGAAGCCCAAAGGTGAAGGAGTGTCCGAACGATCCCACCTGGGGATCGTTCATTCTTTTTTTTTTCCATTAAATTTTTTTTTCCTCTTAGAAAAAATCCAAACCCATTCGTGGCTACTTTAGAATCGACCGAGAATCGTAAATCCACTTACAAAAATGGCGTGAAAGTTTTTGCCTTTTATGTAAGTTGCAATCGGTATCATTGAGACTGGGGTCGATTCGATATAGGCTCGGAGCAGTGTCTATAGTATTTCGCGAAACGTCGCAAGGATCTTAAATTTATCCGACATGCAGAGGGACGGTTATCGGGGCGGTCCGTTGGTAGATTTTCGAAAACGCTTCGAACTCGCCAGGGAGGAAGCGAGGGAGGTAGGGAAAGTCGTGAACTTTTGGACTTCTCCTTATTTTCTGAGTATCAGTTTCCTCGATCCTTCGCGTATGAATATAAATATTATAAAGGCCAATGTATACATGTATTATGGAACGAGTAAGTTTGCACGATCGTTTCATTCCTATATTTAGCATGAGTTTTTATTGTACGAGTCACCTCGACAGTTTCTGTCTATGTGTGTCTTTCTCTCCGTCTCTCTCCTCCTGCTGTGACTTTTCCTGTTGCATCTAAATACTCCTCATTTGCTCTAAGGATACGCTTTTAGGCCATAACGATCTCGGATGAATCAATTTCGACTTTCTATTTCGTCTCGTTTCTTCTTCCAGCACGTTTTGCATATTTAGAAGAGCGAGCGACCAGTCCCTCGAGAGCTACGTCTGGCCTCTTGTTAGGATCCTACCGGCAGTTTGGTATTTTGGCAGTGCGCCCAAAACTCCAGCAGAAACGCGAGCTCCGCAATTTCAATTAGGGATGCAGCAGCAGAAGCCGAAGAAGCCTTATGTATAAGCGGAATTTAGACGCGAGGCTTTAATTACGGCTCTCCTTTCTTCCAAACGAATATTTCGAGTGGTCGAAAAAACAATATCGGTTCTTTCCCATATGGGATTGTCGTCTCCCCATACTCCAATATCACTCCCACGTGAGAACAGTCCGTTTCCAAGTTCGTCGCGTGTGTGGCAAAGCTACTTGCCCACGTAAATTCGTACGAATCAGCGATAGTTTAATTGGTCTTCTTCCCCTTTTCTTTCCACCGTTCTTTAAATCGAGTCATTTAAAGCTTGCTTCATTCCACTCCGGCGTTTGTTGTTATTGTTGTTATTGCCATTACCAGTACCGTCTGTACTTCGATCAAACAAATATCTCGTTTAAAGAAGATCCACCTTGAGTACGTGCCCGAGTGGGAAAATACTGGTATCGGAAATTTTCAGGCTTTCAAAGTACAAAGAAGTTGTGGTAATTTGAAAATTTGAAATGCAAATTAATGGAATATTTGTAAATTGTTAAGATAAATTCGTAGGGTTTTGGAAGGTGATAAATTATTGAATTTTCGAAAATCGAATTTTTAGGAGAAAAAAAATAGAAAGCAAATTTTCAATATCCGGATTGTTACAAAAAAAATTCGTGGTATTTTGGAAGTTGAAATTTTTCTACTAAATTGTAGTATTTTGGAAATTGGAAATTTTAGGCCGAAAAAAACAAATATAAAGAAGCAAAATTTTCAATTTCAGAAATTTCCTAAATCCTACAAGAAATTCAGAGATTTCTGGAAAATGGATATTTTTCTCCTGAATCGAGTTCAAAAAGTAGAACAAATTTTGCCAAAGAAAAATCAACCGAATATTTTTTACCTTCATTTCATAGAAATTCAAAAAAATTTTTTCACTTACGAAAATCGCTCAAAATTCTCAATCTGGAAAAAAGTCTCATTATTGATCCCGACTTCACCCTCGCTCTCATTAACCCTTTTACTCAGCTCCTTAAAATAAATAGGCGAGTTAACGTATGTAAATCAAGGACTTCCTTAAGATCGAATCAATTTCTGTCTTCCCGAGAGCTCTGTTTTCCTGTTTGGAGAAAGTCATGTGAGAAGCGAGTCTCAAAAAGACGGCAACAATTGAGAATATAATTAACAGAAATCCTCAGCGAAATTTACCGAGGAAGCCGTTAAGTTTAATGAATCAGATGGCTTGTCTGATCTAATAAATCAACACGAACGGTTGCAGTGTATTCGTGCAATCGTCCATGAGACCTCGATGGTATTTTATTCTCGCGAATGCCTTTTAAAGTTCATAAAGCAATTGAAAACCTGATTTTTTTTTTCGATTCACGCTTTTTCTCTTATTTACTTGCCGTTCATAATGTTTTCTTCTCCTTGACGTTAACAACATTTATCCTTTTTGCAGGTTGTACAAAATGGGTTGGACATTTTGACAATCCTCGCCGATCGAATGGAGCACGACTTCAAACCTTACGTTGCAACAATCATACAACCAACGCTGGATAGACTGGGTACGAGTTTCCAAAAATCTGGAATTTCTAAAAATGAAACAATTTTTTTTAACGTAAAAAAATTATTTTCACGTAGTACATTTTTCATTATTATTAATAAAGATAGTAGAAATAAATAAAAATTAAATTAAATAATAGTAAAATTATTCTTATGCGAATTTATAAAATAGAGAAAAATCTAATTAAAATATGCAGAAATTAAAAATGGGACTTTTCCATTGGTTTTAGGAGACAGCAAGGAACCGACGAGAGAAAAAGCGCACCTGGCACTGTTGAAGCTCATGGAAAAAGGATGTTTAACGCCCCAGCAGTTTCTCGAGAAGCTGCAACCGTGTTTCGAGCACAAGAATGCGAAGTTACGGGAAGAAGCGATGAATTTGCTGACTTCCGCCCTGAACGAGTACGTATTTCGCAGTTTCGGCTTATGAGATTACGTTCCCCGCCATGGAGCTTCTTCATTCCCTTTCTCGTTATTTAAGGCACGGGGCCGACGCCATGTACGTATCGGGAGTGATGCCGAGTGTCGCGAAATTGTTGGCCGATCCCACCGAGAAAGTTCGTGAAACTGCAGTTCACACCCTCGGTGAAATCTACAAGCACGTCGGGGACAGATTAAGGACCGATCTGGAGAAAAGGCACATAGTACCTCAAGCTAAGTAAGTGTAACAAAATTTGAGAACTCCAAAAAAATTTCTCCAGAATATTCGCACTTACCTAAACTAAAAATCCTTTTTTTTTTCCCTTTAGGTGGCCTTTGCTCATAAAAAAATTCGACGACCTGAAGGCTTCCGGGTGTTTGTTACCAACAGCTTCGAAGGCGGATGGTAAGATTCAGCGATTATTTATTATTATCATTTTTCATTCCACGGTAAAATCACACCTTTTTTTTCATTTCATGGAAACAATTCGAATTTTACGACACTTTTCGAGAACTTAACGGAGCGTGAATATTCGAAACTCCACCTTATTTCAGTTGAATTTCAAAACACGGAAATAATTGTCTTTCGAATTACACAACCATCGCGAATGGCAATGTCAGTCGGAGTATTGATTTCAAATATCGGATCTGTAATCCATATATGAAAGTAATTCTCGACGTATGCGCGCACAGATAAAATTCCTTGTCCTTGTAACGCTCTATAATTATTACAAGTTGTCTTCAAATTTCGTTAGAGTATGAAATGTTACACGTTAGAAATCGAACTCGTCGATAGGAAATACGGTGTACCGTGATATCTAAAAAAAGGGGAGGTACAAAAAATTGGAAAAAAAAGACACCTTGTCTATTCAGGCAGAATCTGTATTAGAATTTTTCGGAATTTCCAATAAGTAGATCTTCGTTCTAATTGGGACTCTGGTGAAATTTTTGCAAAATTTCCAAGAAAGGTTGAGACAATTTCTAACAGACCGATAAGTTTCTGGTCAAATTGTAGCAAAATTTTCAATCAATTTTCTGAAATTGCAACAGGTGGGTCTTGATTTCCTAATCGAGACTCTGATAAAATTGTAGCAAAATTTTCCATAAATTTTCTGAAATTGCAACAGGTGGGTCTTGATTTCCTAATTGAGACTCTGATAAAATTGTAGCAAAATTTTCCATAAATTTTCTGAAATTGCAACAGGTGGATCTTGATTTCCTAATCGAGACTCTGATAAAGTTGTAGGAAAATTGGTAAAATTTGAGACATTTCTAGGTTCGATAGGTCCCATTCCTCTTCTGTCCTCTTCTTTTTCTTTTCCGCAGTAAACGTTACATCCTTCGGATTAGATCATACATGGGCTTGGCTACTGCATAAGAATACACGTCGTTTCTTCGCTTGATTTCAGAGATATTAATAGAACTCCAAATACCCGTGAACTATTATGCTAATGAGGAATCGCTCGGAACGATTTCCTCTTGGATAACAGTCCGAAAAAGAAATCTTTCCAAGCAAGAGCCGAGAGGTTCGTTAAACTCCGTCTCAACAATACAGAATTCGACTCTGTCGTTAAAAACCACCGGTTGATGAAAACAACCGGTGCCATACATTAGCCTGAAAAAAAAAGAAATTCCAGAGAATCGTTCTTAGCACGCGACGAAGGTAGAATTCGAATATTTCCGAAAGCGGGGAATAATTATGATGGTTATGAAAAAAAAAAAAACTGGTCTTTTTTTCGGTGTGAAACGGGTTAATTAAGATTCGCCAGGAATTCGATAATAATTCGGATCCTCTTTTTTTAATGAGAAATTAAGAAAAGAAAAAAATCGATCTCGATCTTAATTAAATCTTTGATAAAATTGTCGCAAATTTTCCAGGGATTCTAGGAAAATTCCAGTCGATGGATCTTGATTTCAACGAAGCCTCCGATAAAATTTCCAACGCGTTTTAGGAAAAATTGCAGCGGATCGATCTTGATAAAATCGAAAGGAAAAATCGTGTCTCTCGGTTTGTTTGACTTTCATGGAACACTTTTCGCTGTACATTGTTCGCAATGAAATAAAAGATGTTAGGCGCACAGGGGAGGAGAAGCACGTGTGTGGCAAAGTGAAAGGCATTATAAGGAGTTTAGAAGAGTGGTTTTTCATAGGGAGATACATGCAGATTTATCCAAGACCGTGCATAGCTCTGCGGTTGAACGTTGCATTTCGTTTAATCAGATATGAATTAGAAATTGTTTTCAAAGTCGCTGAACAATGCCGTGCCGTGCATTTCTCGCTGCGAGAAAACACAGGCTTCCCCTGGACACCTTCGAAAAGAGAGAAGGAAAAATCGCCGCCGATAATTCATTGCGGCCGTGAAGAAAAACTCGAGTTCCTTCTTACTGACTAATTGGAATTTACTTAGCGTATTCACAAGCGGCACTTCTCGGTAAACGGCTGTAACTTTTGTTTCGAGCAATTTGTAATGCACACGTACGTACGACTGCTGTGCCATTATGTAACGATCTCGCCAAGGAAGGGGCCTTTTCCTATTTATCGCCCTCGGCACGTAGATTCTTTAAACGTATATCCACCTTTTTTTTCCATCCATTCCATTCTCAATTTCTGCTCGTTATTCCATTTTTTTTCTCTCGTCGTTACAACTATGAGAATTATTACAATAATACATTCCGCCAATTACCGTAGCCCTCGCCGTGGTGGAAAATTTTCATACCTGTCGGTAGGTTGTCCAGGAGGGAAGAAGAAAAAAATCCTAATTTTTTCCGGATAATTCGCTTCTCTTTGGTGGCTCGGTCTTTCTCAATTTTTCGACGACCACCTTCTCCATCAACGTCGGTCGGTCGGTCTCATTATTTAACAGATCTCGTATTCCTACAGGTAATCTCTGAATCGCAAACACTCGACCTCAATTTCTGACACATCAATTTCTTTGCTTCTTTTATTCATTACAAGAAAAGGAGGAATTTCACCAAATACCATTGTATGCTAAAACATCAACTCGTTTTACGATTTCTGTGCGTTCACTGCGTAGATTTATAAATCCGCAAAAATCGAGTAAAATGCATACAAAGTAAGGACACGGATGGGACCTTTCCCTTCCCTTCCTTTTCAGAAATAGAAGAGACCCGTCTCCCTTCGCGTCGAGAGGTCTGTGGCTAAATTCGAAACGAAACATTGTAATTACAAGGAGAATCCGAGCGATGATACATTGTATGATATCCCCTCATGAATAATATCTATCGTGCCCCTCTTAAAACTTCACCTAAACCTTCTTCCTACGGTGAACTCCCCCTTTTTTGCCTGCCACCGGTGGATTCAACTTCGCATTCTGTTTTAAAACGCTCTCCGGAATCGAGCATCGTAGTACGAGGAACGTAGCAAAGTATCATGCATGCTTTTACAAGAGAGTGTTTAGTTTTCAGCAGCTACTACGTCGGTTGTTGTTGCTGCTGCAGCCACTATGCGTTTGCCATTCGTTTACAATAAAACCTTTTATCTTTCAAGAAAGGAACGCCGGCCTGTGCAATGTGCAATGTAATACAATAAGTTTCATACGAATCGGGTGAAATTGTGTCAACTGCGATCTTATGTTTACCTACATATTGTGTCATAGAAAAGTGATCTTGATCTTCTTACTTTACTTCTCCTTTTTTTAGTATGTCACGGTCCGATTGATAAATTGCTCCGTTTATAGAATCTCCTCTTTTCTCTCCTTGGATATGCCAGTTTTGGAGATTTGTTACACCGAGTGTGTCATTTCCTACCAGCGGTTTCCGAATTTCCTTAGACTCGGTGACTCTCAAGATCATTGTTTGACGTCAAATCCTATTGCAAACATAATTAAGAAAATAAATACGACGATAAGCTCGGAGATTCTCAGTCAAAGATAACTCCGCCGTGTAAAACTAGGAATTCGTAAGAGACCGTGTTGCGAAAGAACTGGAGAATATGATGATGATGATGATGATGATGATGATGATGTTACCGATGATATTGATCCGTGATTAATAAATGTGCGAATACCTGTTCGACAGGATAAAAGAGACTTTTTGTCGAAGGAAATAACATTTATCGATTCTGCGACAATATCCATATTTCTGTTGAATAGGAGTAAAGTGTAAGAAAATGAATGATAGTAATAACAGAATAGTTGTAACGAATGGCCATCGGTGCTGCTTGCATCGAGGCTTGGTCAAGTATCCGAGCGTGGATAAGAAAATCTGGGATGCGAGTAGCAAATGGATTTTGCAATGGGATAATATTTTGAAGCATCCCGGTGCCCGTGCCAGAGGTTGCCATTGCGATGTACATAAACCTCCTTGGTTGTATTCTCATTTAGGTATAATATTGTTGAAGTATCTATTTTTTTTCATTTCTTCGTTTCATCGACATTACAATTTCAAAGTATTTCACTGCGAACAACGAATCGAGCGATTTGTCCCGGTAGAAATGAATTATCATTCGGAGAAATCAGCTTCGATCGTTGCTGGCAAAAAATTCAAACTGTTTTACTCATTTGTGGCCTATTGTTTCAGACAGTAAAGACAGTGACGAGCCGGACAGAGTAGTGAGTATCTCATACGACGTGATACGAAAATGTGAGAATCCTCGGTGTCTTTATAATCGAATGCAAATTTTTCTGCTCCTCAGCAGGTCAGATCTGCGCCTGTGAAACGAACGACGGGTATTCCACCGAGGAAAGGTCAATTCGGTCCAGCGAAACCAGCGTCTGCGAACTCAGGTAGATTCGAAACCCACATCGATATAGAGAAAAGTAGATTTATGTGCTAGAAGATCTCGATTTTTGAGTATTCGTGTGTTTATCCGTCACCGATCGAGTTTAGAAAATTTGTTACAACAGGTAGCGAAGTTCCCATATTTTTAAAAGTTGGGCATGGTATCGATGTCGCTTACGATACACCGTTTCCATGAATATTTTAATTCTCGATATCATTTTTTGTATTTATTACTTTAACCAGATTACATAAATAGTAAT
The DNA here is from genome assembly GCA_949825005.1 of Gasteruption jaculator. NCBI lineage: Eukaryota > Metazoa > Arthropoda > Insecta > Hymenoptera > Gasteruptiidae > Gasteruption > Gasteruption jaculator. The sequence goes on from OX463775.1 coordinate 9,018,673, forward strand.
TTATTTATTTTAATCATTTCTATCATGCACTCTCACGCTTTCTCCATTAGTAGCTTAATGGATGTTACATTTTGGCGAGAATTCATCGTTCACCCGTAACAAAATTCCATCCGAGAAGGAACTTTCGAACCGAGAGGGCTCGCAGGAGTTTCGAAACTCCTGCGGATCATCCTCGTGGGGAACTCGAAAGCTTCTTCGCCGATGGATGACATAGAAAATAATCGTTTTATATAACCGTTGGCTTTGCATGACAGCTCTACCCGGTAAACCATCGACAACTTCCTCCTCGATATCCAGAGCGACCGTCCAAAGAAGTGCCTCCGCGAGAAGTGCTTCAGGTATCTACTATCTACACATTTCAAAATTCTCTCTCGCCCCTCACGTGTCGGTAGTTTAGACAATTGAACTTCTGAACACCCGTGAAAAATTCCGTCATTTCATTTAATCACGGTTCGTTGAGGGGAAAAAGAAAAGGTACATCTCATTCTCTAATATAACGAGGCGTTTAAGCGAAATAACATCTTCGGTCTCCGTGAAGGATGCGATCGTCGACTCACTAAACAAGACTTAGCTTTCCTCGCCATGCACTCACGCATTTTCACATTCATGATTTCTTTTCTAGCCGAGTTGTAGAAATCCAAAAGCGCGAAGGCCGTGTATTAATTCATTTGACTTTGATGTCAGGTCAAGCCGGAGCGGTGGGTGAGGAGACTTTCCTGGCTGCCTTCGAAGATGTACCGCCTGTGAAGCTATTCAGCGCTAAAGATTTGGAGGAGCGTATGAGAACCATCAAAGAGACTGTCGGAGATGACAAAAAAGATTGGAAGCAGAGGATAGAAAGTGTGAGTAAAGTTTCGCGTTAATTAGAATTCCTTTCGTAATCGTCGGGAAATAATTAAGTGGAAAAAAAATAATCGCGAATTCGCAATCGTTGGTGTGAAAAATTTCGTTCCAATTGAAAATTCTATTTTTTAGCAATTTTGCAGCTAATTTTGGTAAAATTGTGGCAAACCTCCCAACGATTTTTGGCAAAATTTCAACAGATAAAAAAATTTGAGGCGAAAGTCGATTCTTTGATTTCGATAAATTTCAATTTTATTGTTTACCAAATAATTTTAATACATTTTTTTTATTATGAAAAATAATTCAGTTATCTCTGATTGCAGATGAAAAAATTGAGAGCGATAGTATTAGCGGACGGCATGAGCTACGACAACTTTTTCGAATGCTTAAAAAGTTTGCACAGGCCCTTCGAGCAGGCCTGCTCGGATTTGAGGTCGCAGGTCGTGAGAGAAGCTTGCATAACGCTCGCTTACCTCAGCCAGCAACTCAAGAACAAATTCGCGAGTTTCGCGGAAACCGTTTTGTGTACTTTAATGAATCTTATACAAAATAGCGCGAAGGTGAGAGAGACCCCACGAGGTTTTGCAATTAGCAGAACGTCAAACAATTCTAATTCCCTTAATTGCCAGCTCTTGTCACCCGGGGACTTTCTCTTTTTTATCTCAGGTGGTGGCAACAGCGGGCTCCGTGGCCGTGCAGTTCATTTTACAAAACACACACAGCCCGCGTCTGATACCGATGATCACTTCCACTTTGAGCAATAAGAGCAAGGACATTCGACGGGCCTGCTGCGAGTATCTTCACCTCATTCTCCAGTCCTGGAGCACGCAGATTTTGCAGAAACATGTTATCACCCTCCAGGATGCCATCAAAAAAGGAATTGCCGACTCGGATTCGGATGCTCGAGCTTTCGCTAGGAAGTATGTCATTCCTGGCTTTCCTATTTTATCCCTAAAAAAGTTCAAATTTTATTACAATTGAAAAATTCAATATTACAATTTTTTTCTATCAAAAAAGACCGATTTTTAAAAATTCGCTTCTACCTATTTTTGGGAATAATCTATTCTCTCTCGTTTTCTTTCAGATCGTACTGGGCTTTCAAAGGACACTTCCCCGAACAAGCCGAGGTCCTTCTGAACAGCCTCGACTCGAGTTACAAAAGGTCTCTGATACCTTTGAGCAACAGTGGGAGCACGTCGAGCCTTAACACGGTAACGAGATCGAGCAATGCCATTCCTCGACCTTCCAGAGCTAATTTGAGCACTGGAGGTAAGTTCCACTCGCTGCGATCCAAAATTGCAACTTGGTGCCGTAGCGTTGCGACGAAGCCAAAGATCGATACTGTTCGAGTGAAAAACATTTGGATCGATCGGAGAGCTGTCGATCTCTGGCTTGTCTATCGGTTTTCGAAAGCTTGAGAATTTCAACAGCCTGCCTTAGAATTCAAACCAAATAACTATTAACATTATTCCATTTCACGCTGCTTCTTTTCTAATCGATGGTATAAAGGTAGTACGGAAAACTTACATCTTGCTCAGGGGCAACCCCATGGCCCGCTTAGACGTACTCCTTCTTTACCAAGAACTTATCGCCAATCTGGAATTCCAGTGTTACAGAGACCTGTCGATAATCACTGTAATTATCTCTTCTAAATTCATCTTTTCTTTCCTCTTTCTAAACTCTCTTCTTTCTTTTTCTCTCTCTCTCTCTTTGTCTTTCTTTCGTCTCTCAGTCTTTCTCTCTTTTAAAGTTTGTTTCTTTCTGCTTCCATGTAACTTCACTTTCGATCGAAGCGAATGTAAGATTGTCTTCCTCCTACTCCTCTTTTTTTTTTTTTCAATTTTTTTCTCATATTTTAATAGGTCGAACAGTTCTCATCCGATCGGCGAGTGCTGTCGATACACAAGCCGCTAAAAGAGTGAGAGCACGTGTCATGTACGCTAATGCCACTCGTCATAAAACCCCGCCTCGTAAGTAGTTCATCCTGATTCCTGAAAGATCAAGCTTAATCGATGGAGAAATTTTTTTGCAGATCATCGATGAGATAGAACCTTTGATCTTCTTTTTTTTTTCTGTTCGTAGTCATTTTTTTGCACCTTTCCCCGAGTAGCGGATCCACGTAATTCTAATTTCATCCGCCGAGTCGAAGATCGAACCGACATTTCCCGGAGATTTTCTCTCTCTCTCTTTTTTTTTCATCTCACGAAATTGCTGCTGTAAAGTTGCTACCAAAGTGGTCGAGCGAATCTCCCACGTCCCTGAAATTACGCTTACACGGAATCCATTGAGAATTTTCTTTTTTTTTTCTGGTCCCCCAGTCTTGGAACTTCGAGCATGATAGAAATTCCCAGGGTTCGAGTTCGACAATTGAGAATTTTTGCTCGCCAAATTCGCAGCATTCGTTCGATTTCTCACGAAAAAAATTCCAAACCCAGCCAAAGGCCCCTTGATTTCGATAAGTGGGCGGAAAGAAGATTCGATCTTAGACAAAGCCTCACTATTTTATCTCATAAGACATAAGACTGTACCATCTTCCGATACTAATCACGATATTTCCCTTCATGCAACTGGAAGAAAACGATCGCGCCGGTCAACCGAATCGACAAGGTAGAGTTTTTTTTCTTCACGTACCTTATCATGTCCGCACCAATTACTTTTTTGTTTATTGCACACAGGAGAACGTAACTCTAAAAAAAAACCAAAAAAAATTTTTTGTTGGTTCGAATTCCTCGCGTTAAATGACTCAACCGATCTTCTTCTTCTGTTTTAGCTCGAATCAACGAAGTCTCGGAATCCAGCAGTCCTGCGAGTCCCGACAGACACGCGAGAGTACGTACGAGAGTCGCCGGAGTCTCTCAGTCACAGCGTAAGAAAGATTTTCATTAATTAACAATTTCAATCCCGGAACTCGAAATGCTGCAAATTTGGCTGGCCAAAAAAAAAAATTCTCCGCGAAACGCAAAGCTGGAAATTGACTAGGCGTGTTCTCATTTCCTCTTTTCTCTCTTTTTTTTCGTACCACAGCCAGTAGCAGGTCGGGTTCTCCATCCTCAAGACTGAATTACGCGACCTACAATCGCGAAGGTGAGTCCTCGGTACCGAGACCAAGGCGTTTATCGGGTCACGGCATCAGAAGTACCAGCAATAGTCGGGAACCGAGTCCCCAGAGGTATGGGACTTACGGCAGTAAGATCAGGTAAGCGTGGAATTTCTTTTTTTCCTCTTCCAAAAATTTCGAATCCCGTTTATTTTTAATGTTTTAATCTTTGTTTGTTTTTTTTTTTATTTTCACCTCAGAGGGCGAACCATTCACATGTCTCCGACCGACAGACCACCCTCGCGACCGGTAATGGCACAAAAAATGCTGCAGCAATCCCGGGAGGCGGAATCGGCTTTGGCCGATGCGCTCAATTCCGACATTTTTCCGAAATACACGAGCACTCCAAGAGGAAAAGTCGACAGCGATGACAGTGAGAATAGTAGCATTTGTTCCGAACGAGAATTGTCAGATAACAGAAGACCGAGCGACGTAAGTTTCCAATCGAAAATTAACCAGGAAATTAATTGCGGGAAATTCGTGTCATTTATTCGATGCCCAGGGTTACCCGTTCGACCAGATTGTCCATTAGACTTTGCACAAATTCCAGGAAACGATTTTCGCTCGTTTCGACATTTGAATGGATTTCTGTCGTTTCCGTGTTTCCGCAATTCCCATGAAATTGTGTCAAAAATACGCTCAGGACTGCTTTCAAGTGATTCAGTTCCATCTCGATCTGTGTCTGAAAAAAAAATTGAAAAAGACAGAAAAAGGATTTCTAGAATTTGAAAAATTTTTTTGAAATACAGCAAAGGAAGTTTTCACATTTTCTCGGTACTTACTTCCCCCGAGGGACTCGAAACTTCGTTAATTTCGAAAGTATCGGGAACTTTCAAAATTTCCTCCCCCGTAATTTTCGATTCCTCTTCGAACTCAGCTTTTTTTGGAAACGAGGAATTTATTGTAAAATTTTGTCCTTCCAATATATCAGATTTTTTCGAATCGGTTAGAAAAAAATCGACTTTCCCAATTTCTTCAACTTTAGTGTTTTCAATAATCAAACAATTTGCTGGGGTTTCCAATTCTTTACGAAATTTTGAATTCGCCTTTTCTAATTTTCTCTCAAAAATTCTTTTTTCGCCTTCCCAGAAAGTAGCAGCGAATGCCGGGCATGAACTTCCTTCGAATTCTAATCCGCAACTTTCCAAAATGACCATGGAATCTTCGGAATTTTCTTCTTCGGTTAAACTTTTCTCCAGCATTTCTGGGCCACTTTCTTTATCGGTAAAACCTTCTACCGATATTTTTTCCCGATATTGCTCAATTGAATTTTCTCCTGTTTCTCGATTTTCCCGATAGAAATTTTCTACAATTTTTTCCGTCGAATCTTCTTCGTCAAAATCTTCTATTATTTCAATAACGGGAATATTTAAAGGACCGTCAATGAAATTTTCCTCTATATTTAAACTTTCCTGTTTCGAAAAATCAAAAACGAGTATTTTCTTCTCATACATTTGGTTTTGGTTTTCCAAAACTTTGTTTTGTGATTTCGGCAGTATTTTGCGAAAAGCTCGTTCAAAAGCACCTTCGAAAAACGAAATGAAATTCCTTTAGAAATCATTTTTGAAAGATAGGTAAAAATCAAAAGGAAAAAAAAAACTCTACCTCCAGTTTCAAAAACCCACATTTTTCTGTTTTGTCCATACCCTCCTGGTAATTCCAAAAACAGAGTGGATTTCGTATGATCGAAAATAATTTGAACGAAATCTTTGACATTAATGACGAAAGTCTGAATAAAGTATCGCAAAAATGGGTAAAGTCGACACGCCAAAGCCGCACAAATTTGAACCGCTCTTAAAACACTTGGAAACAGGCGGGAAAGTTTTTCAGAATTTTCTGCAAGAAAGAAATTTGACTCTGAAAATTTCTACATTCTTTTACCAAATATTTTGCACTAAAAAATTTCATATATATATATATTTTGTCCAATTACGCAAAAAATACTCATGGGATTTTATCGCGAGTCCTATCATAATTATAACGAGAAAAAGATATATCTGGAATCGCTGCACTTCGTAATGAAAAACATCTTTGTACGACAGAAATCTAAAACAAGTCAAACTTCGAAACTGTTCCATCAGGAATTTGTGGGTATATTTTTTTTTTGAAAACGCAAAGTTTACTGGAGAAAATTGAACCCTAACCATGAAACCATATTTCGAGAAGTCAGTTGTCATTTTGACATTAGTCTTTCAGACGAAAAAAAAAAAATAAAAGATAAGCATTATTCGGAAATGGAATAATAATCGTGGGGAAAAAAATTGCATGAGATAGAAGTTTATAGAAATTTTAGTTTTCCAATTACGCTTCTTATTTTGATTTTTAATTTGGCTTAAGTTTCCCTTCCCGAAAGGTAATTAATAAATTGGGAAATTGAAAAGAAAGGAGAAATTGACATTAAAAAAAAGTACTGAAATTAAAAAAGAAAGCCTGGAAATTAAAAAAAAAATAAGACACGCAATTATCAATTTTTCCTTAAATAATTTGTTCAAAATTTAATTTTATTTCATTATCAATTTTTTTTTTGCGGCCCGTTTCTTTGGTTCGCTGTCACCATCTGCGTCTTTCGTGTCGACTCATCCGCTTATTTAGTCCTACTCGTGGAGTGGCTCGCAACCGAGATTGTACCGCGACCTGTGGGATCAGCCAATCCCGAAGGTTTGTTTTCACCATTTTCGAACGATTCATACGAAATTGGTTTTTTCACTTTTCAAAATTAAGGTAAACCCAATTACCGGACTAATCGATACCCTCGCCTCTCTTTTAGGACGTCAAGGAGATCATCGAGAACCTGGGAAAGAAGCACTGGAACGATCGCAGGGAGGGTTTAGTGGAGCTGCAGCGGTTCCTGGCCAATGGAAATACTCTCAGCGCAACGGAATTGAGGAAGACGACGGATATTTTTGCAAAAATGTTCATGGACTCGCACACAAAAGTATTCAGCTTATTCTTAGACACTTTAAACGAACTCATAGCGACGCATAACGAGGATCTCGGCGACTGGCTCTACGTCCTTTGCGCGAGATTGCTCAACAAACTCGGAACGGATTTATTAGGTTCCATCCAAACCAAGATCCACAAGACTCTCGATATCGTTCGGTAAGAATTCAAATTGGGATTTATTTATTTATTTTTTTGCAATTCGGACGATGGTCCCAATTGCAAAAGTCAAAAAGAAGAAAATTTAAGAAGTTATAAACGCAATGATTAATAAGAATTTTTTGTCTTTTCAATTCAAGGGACTGTTTTCCGGGAGAACAGTTGCTGCCCGCGGTGGTGCGATTCATCACGGATCCAACGCAAACGCCAAATTCACGCGTGAAAGTAGCGACTCTCACGTTTTTAACGCAAATAACGGAAAGCGCACCGCCTTCGTCTCTGACCAACACCGCGGGTTCGTCCGTTCTCGCGAGATTGCTAGAGTGGACGAACGACGTGAAAAGCCAAGATGTTCGAAAACACGCTCAAAATGCCGTTATGGCCATGTACAACTTAAACCCTCCTCAGGTTACGATGATCCTCGGTGAACTGCCCCAACACTATCAGGTAGAATCCTTTCTGCGAAGAAGTCTCCCAGTTTTTCCATCGAAATGTGTCCAATCGAGCAACGTTTCCCGTTTCAGGAAGTCGCGTTTCCTTTGGTTCAGAACAATTTGAGAAACTCGGCGGGAGCTGCCAGCAATCCTGCGTCTCCCGGCACACCACCTCCTAGGGTACCCCATTCCCCGGCGAGAAATCGAGGAAGAACCGAAGTCGACGTTACGGATGATGACCTAAATCCCGAAGAAGTTTATAAGTAGGTTTCAATTTTTATTCTTTTATTTTTTTTTCCTTAATTGGGAATTTTATTTATTTATTTTTTAGAATTTTTTTTAATTAATTTTTTTTATTGGGAAATTAGAAGTAGGGAGTGGGATAAAAATTGTGTTCGGTTTCTGGGAAAATGAAATTTATAAGTAAATCTCAATTTTTATTCTTTTATTTTTTTCCTTAATTGGAAATTTTATGTTTTTTTTTAGAATTTTTTTTATATTAATTTTTTTTTTAATTGGGAAATTAGAAGTAAGGAGTGGGATAAAAATTGTCTTTAGTTTCTTGGAAAACGAAAAATCTGTTTAATTTTGTATTTTTCGAATTGACGAATTATCGATCGTTCAAAAAAATTGTCCTGATCTAGAAAAATTGGTAAGAAAAAAAATGAAATTTCATTAATTTCCACAGATCTTTGAGACGCACGACCGCAGAAATACAGAATTATGGATTCGAACGTTTGGAACGAGCCACTACCAGCAAAGACAGTGGTATCAGTAATATGGCAGATGTCGAGGAACGCATGGAAGGCCTCACAATGACGAATTCGGTAATTATCGTTTCATAGAAAAATCGAGAAACTTCATTTTTCGATTACTCAAAAATGTTGATTTCGACTTGATTTTTTTCAGGGCCGGTCGTCCTCTGTCTCCTCCCCAACGCAAACGATCAAAACCGTGAGAGTGAATTGCTCGAGCGACACGATAGCCGGGGATTTAATTTTACCGCAGGAAAATAATGGATACGACGTCGGTGAGTTTCTTCTTTCTACTTATTTCCCTCTTATTTTTAATTAACACACATTTGATTATTTTTTCAATTATTTTCGCAGCATCGGCGTCGAATTCCATCAGAAGCCCGGAAAAGCTCGGCAATATTCTATCAATTTTAGAGAGTAAAGAGTCGCAAAGTTCAGAAAAGGTAGCGGCCTTACAAGATTTGCAGCAATATATACGCGAGGGCGACGTGTTGTTAATTAAACAAAATTTCAAGTATGGATGGAAAACATTGTCCGAATTTCTACCATTTTTTTTTACTTCCATTAATTTTTTTTTTGTTTCATCTAACACCGATTTTTCTCGAATTTCAGAAAACTGTTGAAAACGATCCTGCTGAAGTGTCTCCCGAGCGGAACGAGGGACGTGAAAGTAGAAGTATTTCAAACGCTTATCGATATGATCAAATGTTCCGAATTAGTAGAGAATTTTTCGAAATTCGTCGAGCTACTAGTGCTTAAAGTATTGCAGAATCACAAAACGGACGATCAGAAGGGAGATTCCACCACAACTACCACCAGAGATTCGGTAATTGAGGTATAGATGTTGTCTGCATGTCCCCTTAACGCTTCTCTCCCTTTAACGCCATGCCGTCCGGTGGCACCGCGTTGGTGCCATGCGAAAACTATCGGCCAAGCGCCGGTGGCACCACGTTGGTGTCGTACACAAAGATTTACGCGGACGGCGAAGTGTTAATTGACAAAAATTTCGGGTTCCTAGGAGGAAAAGTGAGAAATTTCAGAATACGTCCTTTTTTTAAATCCGTAACTCGCTTTTGCTAAAATTATTCGCGAAGCCGACGGTCCACTTTAATCTCATTCCTCATTCAAGGATTTCTACTTCTCATTTTTACCTTAATACATTAACTGCTTCGAAAATACCGCATGCGTTGATTTATTCCTAATTTTCGGTACTTTCGTTCTTTTTTTTATACTCATCCCCCTATTACTTTTACTCTTTTGTATTTCGCTTTTAACTGTCAGCCGATTTTCAGCGACGATGGACTCGAATTTCGTGGAATTAATATCAGATCCGTTTTCGGTTCATTTTTTTTTTTTTTTGCAGCCTTTGAGGATGGCAGAGAAGTGCGCGGCCACGATAGCCACGGTGTTACCACCGGAACAAATTGTGACATTGGTCTCCTCGATAATGACAACGGAAACGCATCCCATCAATGTGGGAGCGATCAAAATGTTACAGAAACTCGTGGAACAGTGGGGAGAAAGTGTCATTAGGCCTCATTTGGGTCAAGTGATGCCTGGATTGATTCAAGTGAGTCGAGAAAAATTTCAGTTCCTCTTTTTTTCGGGTCGAGGGTAAACAAAAAAAAAATCAAAATCATATATTTGCAAGAATGGAATTTTTCAAAATTAGACACATCATATATTTTTTTTAAAATTAATTTAATTTACTAAATAATTTATTTTTATCGGGTAGAATTTTTTCTGCGCCTCGGAATTTTATTTAAATTGAATTTCTTTGCAAATTTTGGGATAAAATAAATGTTATTATTATGTAATAAATAAAAATGAATGTTTTTTTTTTGTTTTTCCACAGGCATACGACGATCTGGACAGTTCAGTTCGCAAGAGTGCAGTGTTTTGCATGGTGACGATTCATTCGGCGGTTGGCGAGGAAGCGATGAAACCATACCTCGGTTGTCTTTACGGGAGCAAGTTGAAGTTGTTGAACATTTATATTCAGAGAGCGGAGCAACAGAAAGCGAACTCCAAGAACAATATTAGTACCAAAACTTAAGAGGAGCTCGAATTAAGCGAAGCCGAAACAAAAGTATTGCAAACGCCCTTCTTCGTTCAATTTAACGTCACGAATTCGCGTTAAATCGAATCCAGTCTTTGCTTTCTTACACTCATTTACAAATTCCACCTTCGAAGGAATTCATAATTAGTCCATGTTTAGATACATTCTCAAGCTCAGTCTTTTTTTCTCTCTCAAACTTCCACCCCAATAGGATTCCTCTATTTTTTTTTTATTAATTTATTTTTCCATGGAATTTCGGTATTTTTATGGGTAAGCATTTTTTTCCGTGTCGTTTATGAGACATTTTAAAAAATTACGAATTTCGGTATAATCAATTATCAGGTATTTTTGGAATTCGCGAGAAATCATATTTCTAGAAATTGTGTCCTTCAAGGAAAAATACGAATTTTTAAATACCAGATATTTTTATCATTCGAGGGAAATTGTGGTTTTAGGAGAAAAATGGGTCACCCGGAAATTGAATTTTTGCCGTTTACAAGAGATTTCTAAAAATACAGATTTTTCTCGATTTTCCATTAAAAACCAGATACTTTTTTAAATTATCGTTTTTAAAAATTCCGAAATTCCAATACTCGCGCTTAAAATCTTCAAATTTTTAGCCAAAAATCTGGAACTTGAAGTTTATGAATTCCAGTCGTTTTCGAATTCCATTTTTTTTTTTCAAAATCAAGCCAAAAACGGCGGACCCCGACTGGAATTAGCTTCTTTCCTTCCCGAACCAGCGAATTTCACGATCCCACAATTTTCTTCTCTCTTTCCATCTCTATTTTCTTTTCTTCTTTTATTATTGCAAGGAAAGCTTTCAATAAATTCTCGAAAATGCCTAAGCCGTGAACGGAGCTAGTCAATTTGAAAAATCGTCGGCTCAGTTTTTCCAATGAAAAGCAAATGTTCCTAAAATTTATTCAGAGTTTTCTGCAAACGTTCGAATCAGCTGATTCCGAAGAAAAAACATTTTTTTTCTTTCGATTCGGTTCGCTGAGAATATTATTTTTCTTGTAATTATTAATAATATCAACGATAATAATTTGGTGCATAAAAAAAAAAGCACTGATTTTGGTGACGAGAAATTCCCCTGAAATCCAATTGGGTGTATTTTTGGTAGAGAAAAGAAAGACGTCATCCGCTGCTGCTGCTGCTTCTTCTTATTATTATTAAACAAATCAGTTACTGTTAATTTTTCGAAAAAGTTTTATTTCTTTGTATTTGTGTAAAAAGGAGATGAATATGAAGTTATGTAAAGTTTGTTGACGGAAGTGAAAGTGGACTACAAATTCGAGACTACAAATTCATACCTTTCATATCTTTGCGACATTTTTTCAGTGTCTTCGAGTCTTCTTTGATCGTTTAAACAATAGCTGCCGATAATTATTAGGAATTTATTGTTGCAAAATTGAAGTTATATCCTCCCTCTGATTTTTTCTTTTTTTTTTTGGAGGTGAAACTCGAAATTTTCCATTGCAAGTGCCCGTTCTACTTTTTCTAATTCAAGAATATATTTATTTAGTAGGTACTTTTTGTCTCATTATCGTGAAAAATTAATTCCGAGTAATTGGTTGGATTGATTATTATCAATTAAATTAAAATTTGAAAAAAAATTTAACAAGAGGGAAATTAATTGAGCGATCAAAGGAGAGAATTGACGATGTGGAGGAGGAAAAAAAAGGGAATAAAGTGAAAGATGGAATTAAAGATGCATAATAATATATGATAATTAGAATTTAACCGTTGATGATAATTTTAACGCTGCTACAATTATCGTCGATATATTATTTAAATGTGAATGTAACGACGTGTGAGTGAATGCAACCCGACTGCGATGGGTGTGAGTGTGATGCAAGGAGAGAAGAGAAACCAAGTGCATACGTGGAACTGAACTCGAAGAGTGGTCATCAAATATACGATTATTATCACAATTATTACGTTATTATTGCATTGTTATTGTAATTTCCAATTGGAACGTAATAAAATTAGTATTGGAATAAACGCCAGGGGTGAGAAGACGACCCGCGCCGACCGCCGTGTTACCAGCCGGCTCGAATTAGCTCGTTCTCAGCTTGGCTTCCGCTATTAATATTAATTAAGCCGATTATAACTATTGTACAAATTATGAGTTTCGTAATTTCATGAATTAACTGCGTTTTCATTTTGTCACACGTTTTCGTTGGTCTCGAGCGTCTCGAATTTGCAGAGGAATGTTTATTCCTTCGCAAGCGAAAGTCGTGGAAATTTCGAGCTCGAATGATTTTAAAGCTCGAAGTTTCTACTTTTTGTTAAAGGGAAATATGAAAAATTTGCGTTTTCGAAAAACAAAAAATCTGTAGCAAATTCGAGTAATCGTGGGTTTGATGACTGAAAATTGAAAAAAAAAATGAAATTCCAACCTTTGGTAGAAAAAATCGTTTTCCATTTTCAATTTCGAAGTCTCTACTTTTGGTACCGAAAAAATACGGATTGCCAAAAATAATTTCTGCCACGAAATGACTTTTCGGAAAATCTTATTATGAATAACAAAAAAATTAGGGATTTCGAATCTTTTGGATTTTTAATAATTCCCACGGGAATTACCAATTTCAGAGAGAAATTAGTTTCAATTGGTAATAATTTCATTCCAGCGTAATTGATGGTTTCGAGGAATCGCTAATAAAAATTCCAAATTAGAATTTATACATTTTTTCTAAATTACATTTTCGATTTTTAAGTAAAAAAAAATTTTTTTCTTTTCATTTTAATTGTAATTAAATACTCGATACTAATAATTTTTGAGCAGCTTTTTTTTTTCTTTTGAGGGAAATTAGTATTTCGTCAAAAAAAAATGTGCTTGAAAATTCCATTAACAAAACAAAATCCGGCAAATTTTTTTCTTTTTTTTCGTTCTCTTTATTTATTTCAATGCGAAGTCAAAATTTCATACAAACGCCGGTCGGTAGGTGTATCAAAAAGTTGTACAAAATACGGTCGGGGTAAAGGAACGCCAAAGAGAGACAGAGAAAGAGAGAGAGACAGACAGACAGAAAATCGCTTGTATAAATATTGCCTATTGGTATTGATCGTTTTATGTATATTTTTCTTTTCTTATTTCTCGGTTCTACTTCTAAACATTATATACAATTATCATTGAACGGCAAAAAAAAGGAGGAAAAAAAAAGAAAAGAACGGAAAGACCAAACGAGTTCCATTGGGAACAAGTTATGCAAACGAGGCACCTTGATCAATCGCTGGAGATCCCTGCCATCGCTCGTTATTTGCTTTCGGAGATTTCCAAAAAACCTCGAGAGCTCAAAATTAACACTAATTAATAATAATAATAATACGCGCCATTGAAATTCATTAAATCGGTCGATCGATTGGTTCTTTGGTATCAAATCTTTCATCTCGCATCCAATAACGTAATACTAATTTTAATAATAATAATAATAATAATAATAATAATAATAATAGCAGTAATAATAATAATAACAATAATCATAAGTAGGTAAATTTGTAATTCGTTTACTTTTCCTTTCTATGATCTCATAGATTGTTTTTTTTTTCTTCTTCTTTTAACAACAAATTTGGGTTTACAAAAATCGCAGCGAATTGAGTTTCGTTTTTGCCGCAAAAAAAAATAATATTCAAAATCAAAGAAAAAAAAAGATAAAGTTGCCTCGGTGATAAAACGACGGAATTGTAAAATAACCGTAGTTCTTAAGTTTGTTGTAAATTTGTTTGTTGTTTTTTTTTCTGTGTATTTTAAGCACCACTTAGTTCCCTCGTTACTTGCAAAATGTTTTCCGCCAAGCCGCTGATTCTCCGGAAACGAAATTGCCATTTCACGGAAATGCAATTTCATCCTCCGATTGATACGAAATCACGGATTTCCTATTTTTGTTGGTTTTGCGCATTTATTCGTTGACTCATTTCGTTGAGAAAGGGAGCACCGATCTTCGATTTTCTTCTTGGTTACTTTCAATTAATCGGTTACTTAATTAAGTACCAGTTGCACAAATTGTTTAGGCAATCAATCGTTATCAATTAATCACAGTCTAATAATTTTGATTTTTTTTTTTTTTTTTCGAGAATCGTTGCCTTTTCAATTTTTCTACGTCATCGTCAATCAATCAATCGAGCTAATGATTTCCATTAATTAATTAATTAATTACATTCGAATGTTCGATTACGAAATTGATGAATTCACTAATCAATTCGGGTTATACGTATCAATCAATTAATCACCTAGGTGATTTTCCGTTATTTAATTAATAAACCCACCATCAATTAATGAATTGATCCATCAATCAATCAATCAAATAATGTATGTCGACTAATTAACCACCGTCATCAGTAATCAATGAAATAATTTCGCATTTCTTATTAAGTACTTAACAAACTGATCAATTCGTTCGATAATTAACGGTGGTTGCGCTATTAATTAATCAATCAATCAATTAATTAATTATCCACCGCATCGATAAAAGAAATTTCCAAAATTCCATCAATTAATTATCCAAACAATTTCTGTTTTTGAATTAACCAACGTCATTTTTAACTCCGTTAATCAGCAAGAGGCTCAAAAGCAACAGCAGCAGCAGCAACAGCAACAACAACTACAACAACAACCACCCTTACCACCTTTTACAAAAACAATTCACCCTTAGTTTCAAATTATTGACAAATTTTAGGGTGAAAATTCCCATTTTTCTCCAGAAACGTGGGAATTCCGGGAAATACGGTGGGTGGTTGTTATCGACTGACTCTCCAGCCGGCAGCTTCTGGAAGGAAACGGGATTCTTCCTTCCTTCCAGGATCCTCCCCTCGGACTCGATTTACGCTTCACACATTTTGTACGTTTTTAGGATTCAGCGGCTGCGAGGCGGCGCTCTTCGCCTTCTGCTGGGCCCTCCTCTTGGCCCGGCGCTTGCGGGCCTTGGATTCGGCCCCGCAGGCCAGGAAGTTGTTGTGGAAGTACTCCTCGATCTCGGAAAGCTTCTTCCCGTGGGTTTCCGGCAGCAAGAGCCAGACAAACCCGGCGGCGGCCAACGAGACTCCAGCGAAGAACCACTGGATCGCGTGAGAACCTGGTACGGGGAATTAATTCCGGGCAATTAATATATATATTGATTTTTAAAAAATATATGTATATAATAATTAAAATTATATAAAAATAATAATAATAATAATAATAAAAAAATATATAACAATAATTAAATAATAATAAAAAAAATATATATTATAATTAATTTGAAATTAATAAATTTTGTTTTTTTTTGGCTTCGTCCTGAAATTCCAGGATTTTCAGGAGAAGCTCACCTCCAAGAAAGATTGTGAGTCCACGATAGCTCTGGACAGCCGCGAACATGAGGATATTGGCCATCGAGTAGCCGAGGGACTGCGCGACTCCCCGGATCTCGGTGGGAAAAAGCTCCGCCGTCATGGTCCAGGGGATCGTCAGCATCCCGACCATGGAGGTACAGACGTAGAGTAAAAGGCACACCACTGGAACCTGGAACGAGGTCAAATATTAGAATCGGTCATTTTCTCGTCATCGGAAATTTGGAAAAATCTGGAGAAGAGATTCGAATAAGAAATTTCCATAATTCTGGAGAATTTTCTTCCATACTTTTAGAGGAACTTTTCCGGTTTCGAATTCTCCAGTAAAATTTGGAAGAAATCCTTGTTTTTTTTCGAATTTCCATATTTCAGTGGAATCTGGAGAAAACGATAGTTAAAAATTTTTGACGAGATTGTCTGGAAATTTGGAGATTCTATAATTTTGAGGTATTCGATAAATTTTTGGATTTTTTGGATTTTCTCCAGGAACTCACCCAGCTTCCGCTCGTATCGCCAGCTTTGATTCTCAGAGTGAAGTAGCCGGAGACGACCATGCAGACGGTCATCCCGAGCGAGGAAACGATGCAAAGGAGTCTCCGCTTGTATCTCCTTAAGAGCCACGTGTTCACCATGGAGCAAAAGAATCGCGTCAATCCCACCAAAATCGAAGCCAGGTATTCATCCACGCCTGCACCGACTTCCTGTGAAAAAAAATATATATGAATTAGTATTAGTAATTATTAGTAATTAACTATTAATTAATTAGTAATTAATCAGCAATTAATTAGTAATTAATCCGCAATTAATTAGTAATTAATTAGCGATTGATTAGTAATTGATTAGCGATTAATTAGCAATTAATTAGCGATTAATTAGTAATTAATTAGCGATTAATTAGTATTAAATATTCATTGATTATTAAATGTGAATTAATTGGTTATTAATTGATTTATTAATTGGTTTTCGGCTATTTCTGCAGAGCAAGGCGCTGGAAAAATTCCAGCAGGTGCCTGGACCCACCTGGAACCAGGTGACGGCGTAGAAGAGGGTAATGTAAATCCCGGAGAACTGCTGGAAGAGGAAAAAGAGGAACAGAATCGACATGGGTTTCCAGCCGGTGGGTTTCAGGAAGGCACGAGCTTTGGCGGAGATTCCCACGTGTTTGCTGCGACGCTGCTCGTTCAGCTTGATCTCGTTCTCCTTCGAAATCGTCACGAAGGCGGCCTCCGCTGCTGACATCTTTCCCTGCTTCTCCTCCGACTTGTAGAGTCTAAAAATGGCAATTTTTGGTCACTCGATTAATTTGAAAATTTTACTGCCAATTGGAAATTTTATCGGTAATTGGAAATTTTACTGAAAAATAGAGGATTTAAGTTGAGAATTTTTTCGAAAAACGAGAATTTCATTGAAAATTGGAATTTTCGCTAAAATCGTGATTTTTCCCTTATTTAATTTTCCCGAATTTCAAATTTTAATGTAGAATTTTTATGAAAATTAAAAATTATATTAGAAATTCAAAATTCTACTGGAAATTGGGACTTTCGTTAAAAATCACGATTTCCATTAAAATACGAATGGTAATTAAATTCCATTGATTGTGGGGCCAACCTTTCCAGGGATTTCTTGGCTTCCTCGGTCCTGCCCTTGGACACGAGCCATACCGGCGACTCCGGGGAGAAGAACTGTACCAGGACGATCGGCACAAGCACGTAGATGATGCTCAGCCAGGCGACCAGCCTCCAGTGTAGGTAGGCGCCCTTCAGGTAAGCCAGGACCATACCGAAGGAGGCCAGGGTCGGTCCGAAGGACATGAGGGATCCCCTGAGCTCCGGTCGCGCTACTTCTGTGATGTAAACGATCGCCGGTGACGTGGCCAGAGCCGTGGAGAGGCCGGTCAGGATGCGGCCCACCAGTATCATCGGGATGTTCTGGGAGACCGCTATCAGGACCCAACCGGCGACGCAGGGGATTGCACCGAGTTGCAGTGTCTTGATGTGTCCTAGGGATTCCATCAGGAAACCGCCTATCAGCGATCCCAGGGGCGCGCTTATCACCACGATACTCGCTGGAAGGAAAAGAGGATTTCAAATTAGTATCGAAAATCAGCAAAATTAATAATAATAATAATAATAATAATAATGATAATAATAATAATGGATTTTTTAGAAATTCGTCTAAATTTTAAAATTTGAAAAATTAAAAAATTCTTAATAAATTAATTGATAATAATTATGATGATAATAATAATAATAATAATAATAATAAATTCCTCTGTCGGGGTACCATGTATCTCTGGTAAATAAATAAATAAATAAATAAATAATAATAATAATAATATTGATTATTGTGGAATGAATTTTAAAAAATTCCCCATAACTTTGTCAGAATTTATGGGAAATTTATGGAACTCATTAGAATTTATGGAAATTTATCGGAATTGATATAAAAATACTGAAACACTGATACAAATAATTCTAATTGAGAAAAAATAATTAATGAATTTTTCGTATTAAAAATTCATCCGAATCGAGTGGAATTCATGGGAACCCATTGGAATTCATTAGAATATAAGAAATTCCGTAAATAAAAAATAGATAACGACAAGAATAATTTCGAAAAAGAAATAATTCACGGATTCGTCGGAACCGCTACGAAAATATCGGTAAAATCGACAACGATTGCAACGAAACGGAAAAAAATCGTCCAGGAATTCCTGGAAATTCCTAAGGATTCATCGGGAAACGTTGGAATTCCATGGAATTCGTGGGAAACGATAGAAAAATACGGAAGAATCGGTAATAACGATAGCGATTCCAAAGAAATCATTTCTAATTCATCGGAACAGATCGATATTCTTTGGAATCCATTGGAATTCATGTAAATTCATTGGAATCCATTGGACTTCGATGGAATCTATCGGGATTTTTCTGGAATTCATCTGAATCGATATGAAAATCCCCGTGAGATTGATGGGATCAATAAAAAAATTTTCGATAATGTCGAGGACGACGATAATAATGATAACAACAATAACAACAATGAAATAGTTGATCGGACCGATCGGTACCATAAATCATGCGCCGGAAGGGAGATAACGTTGAATATTTAATAAATCGTGACTCTTTTGACGAAATTTTTTGGTGATAATGCGGATGAGGCAAATTCGGCGGAAATTGTTGCAACGACCAAGGGCAAGAAATGGAAAAAGCGACGGAATAACGATGGTATCGAGTGTCGGCGAATCGGTTTCTGAAACGCGATACCAGACGCTGACGTCGCGCGTTTCAAAAGCTTATCGTTGAACGTTTCAAAAACTTATCGTTAAACAAGTTTATCGCAACGAAAATGATGTAACAGCTCGAGAACGAGCGAAGTTCTAGCAGCCGTGAACTAGCTCCTCCAACCGAGGAGCGACAGACAAACGGTCAGACGATTAGATGGATAGATAAAAAGACAGACTGACGGACAGACAGAACGGCGGATCCATCGATTTCATGTAAGAAAAAAAAAAAAAAACATGAGATAACCATTCGGTTCGTCATCCCACTCGTATTCCATTACCTATCCAGGAGGTTTCGGCCCGCGTTGCCGAAACTTCCGCGTCTTCGGCTTCCAGGTGCGGAATCAGAATTGCCGAATAGGCCATTCCAAGACCAACCGCTATGTGGAAGGTTGCCGCCACTATGCAGGCCGATATCTGCGAGAAGAAAAAAATTTGTTTTTTGTTAGAATAGTATTATTAATAGTTGGGAATAGTATTATTAATAATCGTTAATTAATTTTTTTCATTAAAAAAAATCTTTTATAAGATTTTCATAAGTATTTTTTTTCATTTTAAAAAATCTCATAAAATTGTAATTTATTTTTGTTCTTTCATTTTAAACAATTTTTTATAAAATTTTCATTCTTTAATAGTTCCAATTTTTTATTTTTTTTTATTTTATTAATCATTGGCGATTTTTCGGAACGAAAATTTTTACGGGAATTTATTGGTCAATTGGAATTTTATGAAAGGGGTTGGTTTTCGGTTAATTTCATTTTTTTGGGGTATCGAAAAAAGATTTGGGAATTTTTAATTTGAAAATATGGAGGCTTCCTTTAAAGTTGGGATTTTTTTAAACGGGAATTTGAGTGATAAGTAGGAATTTTAGTAGTTCAAATGGGAATTTTAGATTTCAAACTTGATTTTATATTAAAAATATGGTGTTTTCGTTGGACCTGGGGAATTTTTAGTATTAAATTTTGGGATTTTTGTTAAAACTTGGGAATTGTGCGAAAAAGTTACGTTTTTAATTAGAAAGTTGGACATTAATTTTACATTCAGAATTTTTTTGTAAAATTGGAATTTAATTATACTTTTAGAGTTCTATGAAAAATTGCGAATTTTCGAATCTTTTAATTTTCGAAATTCGAATTAAAATATTGGAATTTCATTAAAATTTCGAAACTGTCATTAAACCATTCGATGTAAATTAAACTTCCAGGAATGTTCATTGAAACCTTCTCACACAAATTAATTTAGAATTTGTAAATTCGAAATATACGATTTGAAAAATTCGAGACCTTCTTGGAACTTGAAAAATCTTCTTTCGATATTCTTCTCTTTTATCGAAACGTCAGTCAGAGAAGGACTTCAGATAATGACGATTTTTCAAACCCACAATCCTACCCACTTGTCCTCCCATTTCAATTTTTTTTTTTCATAATACTTTCCGGTCTCCCTTTCTCTTAATAGATAATAACTCACCTCGGGAATGGCATTTTTGAGTTTCGTCGGCTCGACGAATCCTTTGTTGAGACTCCTACTTGATACAATGGCATCCTTGAAACATTCCCTTTCATTTTCCTCGATATTTTTCGAAGCTTCTCGCTCGACACTGAAAAAAAAACAACGAAATTCGTAAAAGGAAAGAATTCCAATTTTTTTCCTGATGCTCATTAATTATACAATTAATTCCAAGCGGCAATTCTTTGCACAATTGGCATTCAGATAACTTGTATCAAGTGTATTACGAGATGATTACGTTTTTTTTTATAATCAATCACCCGCTAAGATATGAATTATTATAATAAAAAAAAACGTCATTCCAAATAATCGCAGATTAGGAATGTCCTTCGCCTCTTCTGGTTAAAAAAATCCAACAACAAAAAATAATAACAGTGGAAATAATAGCGAAAATAATAATCATGATAATAATGATAATAATAATAATAATGATAATAATGGAAATAATAATAACAAGTTATTTGAGAAAAAAAGTAATAGTCATGCGGTCCTTTAATATTTTGTAATCGATGGGAACGACCGTCACGTGCTTCAGATAATAAATTGACGTCACAATTATTTTTCAAGTGCCCGGGTTTTTCACCGAGTCCGTCGGTATTGCGATTTGAAGGAAAAACATTGATAAATAAACATGAGCGAGAAAGAAAATGAAGAAAAATTTTCGATTTCCTGTGAAAATGACTATTCGAAATTTTTCGGATCCGAAGTAAAAAGTCAGTTGTAAATAAATGAAAGATAAGAACAAGTTTTTTTTTATCTTTGTTTCAATATTTATTTATATCCGTGTTATTAAGTTATATTTATTTGTAATCAATGCCGTTGAATTGGTCGTTAATCAATTTGCTATCGTTATTCAAATAAAGGTATACTTTAAATTTTGACTTAATCGTGTAAATATTTATTATTGGAGATTAATTGTACATTCGAAAATTGGGAATCCAAAAAATTTCTAATAATACAAATTTATACATATAGAAATTTTTTTTTTCTTAAGATAACTTTTTTAGTAACTAATTTCCCTTAAAAAGAAAAATATATTGAGGAATTAATTTTTGTAAATTAAATTTCATAGTAATAATAATAATAGTAATAATAATAATAATAATAATAAAATATTTTTATTCCAGAAAAATTCTATCTGTTGCTTGAAAAAATATTTAACTTTATTTTTTGAAAAATCATTTTCCTCATGGACAAAAATATCTTGAAAATTGAATTTTTATAAATAAAATAGAACAATAATAACAATGACAGTAATAAAATATTTCTTGTGCAGATTAAAATTCCTAGTTTGAGAGTGAATCGAGAGAAAGAAGAAGAACGATTTCCTGAAGGAAAAAAATAAAATAAAAAAAGAGTGGAAAAAATTCGAGCGAAAGCTAAGTTCACCTCCACAAGTACGACAGTCTTTTTCTACGTTTACGTCACAAAAGTTATTTACTAAGTTGCGATTATCGCAATTCACAGATTGCGAGGTGGCAAACACCGCCTCTCCTGATAACCATAGGTCTGCGCCTACTAGAAGAAACGGGAGAACCTGAAATGATTTCAGCGTGACTCAGTCAGTCGCTAGAAAGTTTTCTCTCCGTTCACGTCAATGGGTTTCAGCTGAACTAGTTGATGCTGAACTTCGGAGCGGAAGATCGGTCGCAAGCTCCTCGATCGAGAAGAAAATCCAGGGAAATTCTCTCCGATTCGAAGGAAATCGAATGAACATGATTTTACGTTTCCTCTTTTCTTTTTGGTTTTACAAAATTGTTAAGGGAACACTCAAAGGTACTCGAGGTGACAAGAAGCACCTGGAAAGCTCCTCGAGGGTATCTCGAGGCACTTCAAAAATACTCGAAGCACCCGAGAAGCTTCCGAGGAACCTTTCGAGGCAAATCGAAGGCACTCGAAGCACCTCGAAGGTACTCGGAGGAGCTGAAAGTCACTTGAAGCACCTGAAAAATACTTCGAAGGCATCTTGAGGCCCTCCGAAGGTACTCGGAGGAGCTGAAAGTCACTCGAAGCACCTGAAAAATACTTCGAAGGCATCTGATGACACTTCGAAGGTACTCAGAGGAGCTGAAAATCACTCGGAGCACCTGAAAAATACTTCGAAAGCATCTTGAGGCACTTTGAAGGCGATCGAAGCACCTCGAAGGTACTCGGGGGAGCTCAAAGTCACCCATAGCACCTGAAAAAGACTTCGAAGGCATCTGGAGCCATTTCGAAGGCACCCGAAGAAATTCAGGAGCACCGGTTGGTATCTTGCCCAGCCCCTGTGAGCTTCGAATGAACATTTCGAAGCTATTTCCTGATAGAATAAATATCGAAGAAGGACAAAAGCAGGCAATAATATTATGTATGTACACACGATGGAATCCTTTGTTAATGATTAATGTGTACACAGGCTGGTACACGATTGTTTGGAATGAGTCAGGAGGAAGAAAGAGTCAACGTATCAAGTAACATTCGATATCCACGTGTCGTTCGTTCTTAATTGCGAATATCAAGCGAGCAGTTCCTCGAACTTTTAAGCGAGACTGCTTTGCTCGTAAGCGGATTACGCGTTTTTACCACGACCACGATAGGCTCGAGAAGAAGAAAAAAACAGAAGAAGAGAAGCTGGCAATCAGAGGGGAAGCTCTCGAAGAATCGCCAGAAGCCTAATGTCATGAAATCCAACAGACAGTAAAAAGGAATTGATCTTTTGAACCACGAGGAAGGAAAAAAGTCTGCTCGCCAGTCGCTGACGTAACTGAGAAACCGATTTGCTCTGGCTTTCGTCGCAATTTACAATTTTTCGCCGCTGCAATCGAGGAAGAAGATTGCCTTCGAGGAGTCGGTCCGAGGAAAGTGACCCAAGTGGGTACCAAAAGTCCCACGAAGATACAAGACTCAAGGGAGGCTTTTGTTACCGGGTCCCCCTTTGCGACCCTATTTCGAAATTCGAGCGGGTTCGAGCTGGGAACAGCGAGAGCACAAAAGCTGCAGAAACGAGACGAAGCTGATTTCCATTCCCTCTAGCTTATCTCCTTTCATCGGTTTCTTTACCTGGGGGATGATCAATTCCATGGTTCAGTGATCCAGAGAACGAAAGGTCCCCGATGGGATTTCCCTCGAATCTTGGGGAGAAAAGAAAGAAGAAAGAGAGATTTTGCCCTTCCGGTACCAGGTTGTTAAGAATTTTTAAGGCAGTGGATTTGTTTCCATGGTTAGCATGTGCTTCAGGGGATTCTCTAGAATTTTCAGATGGAATAATTATCGGATCGTTAAGACACTAGAATTATTTTATTACTAGATTTTTCATAATTCTGTCACTGTTATTGGCTATGATTTAAAAAAGTGAAGAAATATTTGTTCCTTTTTTTTGGATTTTTCGTAATTGAATTTCACTGGAAAATCTATTAATTATATTATAGTATAATTGTGTAATTATTAATTTTCGGGTAATTGTGAAATTATTTCACATTTTTCGTAATCCATTCTTATTTTGCAAGTAATGTAATTTCGCAACGACAAAATTTCTTCTATCTTTGAGTTTTTCAAGTTTTTTTCAACAAAAATAACAAATTTATCATTATTCCAGAATTAATAATTCCTGAAATATTCGTAATTTTTTAATCATTGTTTGGTAAAGAAATGTTTACTTCAATTTCTATTAAATTAAATTTTTCTGGAAAATATTATTATTTTAGAATCTATAATAATAATAATAATAATAACATTTAATATTATCATTATTATTATTTTTATCATTACTATTACTATTATTATTATTATTACTGTTACTATTACTATTATTATTATTATTACTGTTACTATTACTATTACTATTACTATTATTATTATTATTATTATTATTATTATTATTATTATTATTATTATTATTATTATTATTATTATTATTATTACTACTATTATTAAATAACAACATAATGAAGATAATAACTAAATTGGAAAAACATTATTATCATAATAATTATGGTTGTTACTATAATTACTGTTATTATTACTATAGAATTTATAATAAACAGCAAATTGTGAAAGATAAGAGAAATGGAAAAAAGAGAAAGAAAATGAAAAGAGAAAAGTAAAGTAAAGTAAAGTAAAGTAAAGTAAAGTAAAATAAAATAAAAACTCACCTCAACGAATAAGGATCCATTGTTTGTTCTTTTGGCAACTGGCACTAAACTACTGGCAGTAACAGAAACTCAAGGAAAAAGGTCTGATCGGTTCCTTGGCGAAAATGATGAGTCTCGAATTTACTACTGCGGATGTAAACTACGATGACACGATGGACCGATGAGAATTTTTTTTTGTTTTGGAATTCTTACCAGAGCCAGGATTTTAAAAACGTCATGGTTCTTTCTTTTTTTTTGTTTAGTTTGGTGCTCTGGAATGAAAATGATTAACGGAATAATGAACACATAAATAATTAATGAGGCATCGATTAGCGATCAACGAAGTTGATTAAATCAGGGAACAATCGGTGATTAACAAATTTGATAAATTAGTGGAAATGGCGAATCGGAAAATTTCGTTTCCAAATTGCTGGAAATTCCAAGTTTGAAAATTCGCGAATGGCTAATTACTAAAATGAGAAATTGGGAAAAATGGCAAAAATAGGGAATTTGCTATAAATATTTTTGCAATTTTCAATTCGAATTTCTTGAAAATCTGGGATCTCAAAATTCCCCAGCATTAAAATTTAAAAAAAAAATTAAAAAGTCTGTAAATAAAAATTTACAGACTTTTTCTAACTTTTAAAAAAAAAAATTCGAAAAATAAGAATCTTAATTCCATAATATTGAATAAAAATATTTTCTAATTTTCAAAATTTACCGGATAGAGTGATTTATTCGATAACGCAAAATTATGGAAAAAAAAAATTCCCTAGATGGATAAAAAAAATCTTTAACTGAATTTTATACGACAGGAAAAGCCACAGAAGTACTTTGTAATGCAAAACGTTACGAAACAATTGGCTTCTCGACTTCGTGGTCGTAAATATTATTATTGGCGTGTGTAATAACAAAAAAAAAGCCTTGCGTCACTGGAGATACAAATTGGAAAATAAATATAGGATACAACTGCCTCCTGTTTCCCCCGAAAGCGGAAATTGACAGCTTTTGTCTCTTACATCTTCAGAAAAATAAATAATATCATTCCCATTTTTTCTTCCACAAATTGTTCCTCCAATTATCTTGGATGAGATTCATCGCGTAGGAATTGCCAATTATTTATCTACAAATTGTGGATTTTCCAAAGATGTTGGAAATATTTTTGAGAAATTGGGAATTTTTTCCCCCGATTTAATATATTTTTTTAATTAGAGATTTTTCTGGAAAGTAAGATTATTATTTTAATTCAAGCATTTTTATGATTTCAACATTTTTCAGACATGAAGATTTTTTTGTTTTAATTTATGGATTTTTTTTATATCAATTATTTTTTTCATGAAAACTAGAAATCCATTTGAATTGTAAATTTTTTAGAATCTAAGGATTCTGAAAAAAAATGTCGAATTTTTACAGAATAAACAATTTTTCATGCGAATTCAGAATTTTTGCAGACTAATCATTTTTATGAAATTGAAAATTTTTCACGAAAATTCAGAATTTCTGTAAACCAATCATTTTTCTAAAATTGGGATTTTTTTTTACAGAAATTCAGAATTTTTCAAACCCATGGATTTTTGTGGGATTCAAAGGTTTTTCAGGCATTCAAAATTTTTGTAAACAAACAATTTTTCATGGAATTAAGAAATTTTCTTGAAAATTCCGAATTCCTGTAAACCAATGATTTGTCCGAAATTTTTCTTTGCAGAAATTCATAACTTTTCTAAATCAATGATTTTTATACAAATTAGGAATTTTCGTAAGTTAATAATTTCCACAAAATTCCAAAAATTCAGAACTTTTGCGAATCAACAATTTTCATAAAATTGAATATTTTTCCCACAAATTCAGAACCCGTGAAATTTCTTCTAGAATTCAGGATATTCTTTAACACAAAAAAAAATCCAAACAAATTCTGCCTAACCCAGAAAAAAAAAAGATTTTTCATAATAGCAAAACCCAATAACAGTTTCCCAAAAAAATCAAGAAAAATTATTACACCTCCTGGACATGGAATTTCTCATGGAAACCAAAGATTTCTGTTAAATTACGAAATTCACCGGCTTTTGTTTCTCCCAATTAGATCCTGCTTCGACTCATGGTCAGGCTGGAAATTGGCTGAATTTCGGATGCTCCCACGGGGTGGTGAAGAGAAAACAAACCAGAGTGGGCCACTTACCCCTTTGTCCAGGGAATAGTCGCAGAAGGGCACAGAGGGGTCACACTCGATCCAGCTCCAGCTCCAGCTGCAGCTCCAACTGTTTCCTCTGCTATGTGGTGACCGACTGAGACATAAGAGCAGCGAGTATATTTAGTCTCGGCTCTCG
The DNA here is from genome assembly GCA_949825005.1 of Gasteruption jaculator. NCBI lineage: Eukaryota > Metazoa > Arthropoda > Insecta > Hymenoptera > Gasteruptiidae > Gasteruption > Gasteruption jaculator. Next base: position 9,045,510 of record OX463775.1, read on the forward strand.
GGCCACGACGATCTGCACGATACGATGGCCGTTCCACGACTAAAACTAAGCCATACTTCGAAGCAGACTTCGGCTCGAGTGCTAAAGTTTATCCTGACGTTTAGAATGAAACTTTTGCGGCGTTTTGTACCGGAGGTGTAGCTTGCCGTTGGTCAAACCGAGTCTCTCTCGCAATATCAATCACGTTGGGCATGCGTTCTCTTTCAAACTCTTGCCTCTTGCCTGCAAATATCAGGCATCAGGCTTCAAGCTTCAGACTTTGTTCCCACACGGGACGCGACGCCTGGAGAACGAGGACGTCATCCCCTGGAAATGCCGCGCCGGTTCCTTTGCCCGAAACAAAGAAGAAGAAGAAAAAAAAAGAAAATATGCATCTGGTTCGTTATCCTCTGGAATTGGAATTCCCTGGAGTCTGGAAGGAAGAAAAATAAATGCTTGAAACGAAGAAAAAAGGAGCTGCCGATTTTCCGGAAATATTTTTATGAATTTTTTTTTAAAAGAAAAATCGGGACTCCTGGCACCTGAAAAGAACCTATTTTCTATTTTTTATTTTGAAAAAAGAATAAGGAAATGAGAACCTGGAAAAGCCTGGAACGAAGATAAAAAAAATATCTAAAAGGATCTCCCGTTTCCTGGAAAAAAGACAAAATTTGAAAAAAGGATCTTCCCTTTGCCTGGAATGAAAAAAAAAATCCGAAAAGAATCTCCCTTTGCCTGGAATGAAAAAAAAATCCTAAAAGAATCTCCCTTTGCCTGGAATGAAAAAAAAATCTGAAAAGGATCTCCCTTTGCCTGGAATGAAAAAAAATCCAAAAAGGATCTCCTTTTGCCTGGAATGAAGAAAAAAAATCCGAAAAGGATTTCCCTTTTCCTGGAATCAAGAAAAAAATCCGAAAAGGATCTCCCTTCGCTTGGAGTGAAGAAAAAAAAATCCGGAAAGGATCTTCCGTTTCCTGGAATGAAGAAAAAAAAAATCAGACAAGGATTTCCCTTTGCTTCGAATGAAGAAAAAAAATCCTAAAAGGATTTCCCTTTTCCTGGAATCAAGAACAAAAAATCCAAAAAGGATCGCCCTTTGCCTGGAATGAAGAAAAAAATCCGTAAAGGATCTCCCATTGCCTGGAGTGAAGAAAAAAAAATCCGGAAAGGATCCTACGTTTCTTGGAGTGAAGAAAAAAAAAGTAATCCAAAAAGGATCTTTTTTTTCGCCTGGAACAAAGAAAATAAAAATAAGAAAAAAATCGCAGGTTCGCCATCCTCCGAAATTGGAATCGACTGGAACGCTGGAAAAGGCAGTGGAGGCATGGTGGAAGGAAAGCGACAGAATTCGCCTTTTCTTTCTAGCGGGGAATTGTCGATGGCGCAATTTCAGCGCTGGAGAACAGTCTCTGGAAAGTTGCAGCCGATTATAATGATACAAGGAGCCTCAGGTTTCATGGAAATCTTATGAAATTCTTATGAAAGGTTCCCGGTTTCTACGAAAAAAAAATCCATAATTGCTGTAAAGGTGATCGTTAATTTCCATGGGGAATTCTTACTTCTAGAAACACCATGAAAAATCCTTATACTGCAAAAATAGTTAAAAAAAAAACAATACTCCCATTCCCCAACAATCCTGAAATTGAAAAGAAACATTTCTTTGATTTTACAAAAATTTGTTATCAGGAAAAATCTTAGTTTCCATGAAAAAATTCCTAATTCCACTGAAAGACCCTGGATTTATACAATGAAAGAAAAAAAACCAATTAATTAAGCAATTTCGCTTGATTAAAAACACGCTCCGAAAGTTGTGACAATTTTCCACCCGATCATTCAATTGCTTTCTCCCCCTCTCTTTCTTTATCATGCCCTATTTTCCTTCGATAGATAATTTACAATTACACCAAGCTTAGGGAGACACTTTTTCCCCCTTTTTTTTTCTTTTTCTCTTTCACTTCAAACCATTTCTAATCGTCTAATGCCTGATAAGAATGAAGTTCCTGGAAGTCGAGTCCTAATCAACCGTAATGCATAAAAAATATAATCGGTATCTAATCTTCAAGTTCAAGTTTGATGGATTTGTGCCAATTTCTCCAAATTCCCGTTTTTCAGAAATCAATGAAACAATATTCTTTAGAATATTGTAAGAATAATAGTAATAATAATAATAAAATTTAATAATAATACTAATAAAAATAATAATAATAATTTAATTCAAATAATAAAAAAAATGAATTAATTCCACATTTTATCTGCGGACAAATTTCTGGATTAATTTTTTTTCAAATTAAAACGATTGAATTAAAGGCAATTAATTACAAAAAAAATTCTGAAAAATGGGAATAATTCAAATTTTCGAAATTCAAAAAATCGAAATTCGTTTCTTTTTTCAATATTTCTGAATTTTTACATTTTTTGTTAATCAAACCGTTTCAAATTTTAAAAAATGTAATAACAAGATGTTGAAAATTTGAAAAATTAGAATCCTTCCTTCCCTTTTTGTTTTTCAAAATTCCAACCGCAGAGAAATTCCTGAATATCCATTACGCAAAAAAATCGAAACGATCCAAATAAAAAAAACAATATTATTATTAATTATTATTAATATAATATCGATATATTGTTAATTAGACATTGTAAAATGATTGAAAACCGAATTGATAAAAATTGATCTTTTTTCCAAATTCCGCGAAAAAATTTGAAATCCAAGCGAATTATGGTTTCCCGGAAGGGAAATGGAAGTTCCAGGAAGGAGGAAATCCACGCAGAAAAAAATGGCGATAAAATCTACGGATTAAAGGCGTAAGTATCTGGAAACGTACGTGCATGTATATATATATACATATATATTACTCGATCCTTCGGTAACGAGGATGCGTGTAATAGGCGCAGAGATACTGTGTTAATTTACAATCGTTTGATAAGTTCAATCGAACAGTTAACCCTGTCTCATATCGCACAGCTGTTAGTTTTATAACATCTAATAAATACGACACTCCGGGTATTCCATTTAACGGCAACAACAGCAACGGCAAAAAACGAAAAAAAAGAAAAAAAGTCCAGAAGAGGGTATACTCGAGAAGCTATAATACGTATTCCGCGCACGCTAACTCGCTTATATAAAGATTAAAGATCCTCTCCGGTCTCCTCTAATTCGCTCAAAGTGGAAACCAGAGGTGTAAAAAATGAAGTGACTCCATTCCAACGTGGGTTGGAATCGGGAGACAAGTGCGACCCTGGAGAAAAAAAAAGAAGTATCGCTTTTGTAGGAAACCATGAATTATTTATCAGCGAGATCATTGAAAGATTATCGCCCCGAGGGAATTGAAATTCTCTCGTTGGCCTGCGTATCATTATTTGTAGTCGTAGATTCTCTCCAATTGTGCAATTTTTACGATACATGTGTGGATATTAGCAAACCCGGAAGGCGATTTTCATATTTTTCTTATTTATTTATTTTTGTATCGGAATTCTAAATTGTTTTTGTTTTTATTATCAGTTTTATTATTATTATTATTATTATTATTATTATTATTATTATTACAATAACTGATAATTGAAGTAATGTATGGTAATATTTTTGTAAACAATTCGATTTCACGGATTTCTCATTGAACCGGTTAAAAACGGCATTAAAACCCACCTAACGTACCTATAATGCAATAGCCCTGATGTTTCGCATCATACATATTCGGCTAAAACTTTTTGGCGACACAGGGTCACTCCACTATAAATTTATTCTTCTCGCTGAATGTCGAACCCAAGGAAGGAATGATAATAAATGCCCGTTGGACAGACTTTCATGAAAATGAGAATTTAGGAAGCGCAACGACAAATCTGTAGGAAAACAATGGAGGGCATCGGGTCTCTCTGTGATATACAATTTTTCGCAATGTTAGTATACACACATGCATGGTATTGGTTACTTCCACTCACGTGATAAATTCCATTGAACTTCTTCGTGCTTCCCTCACGTTGCTTTGTCTTCGCCAGAGCCAATTGCGGTAATAACACCGATCCGCCGTTACATGATGAATCGAAATGTCACGAATGCGGGATATAACGAGAGAACGGAGTCTTAGAACGATCGCCGATTTTTCCCAGCGGCTCAATTTCGTCACGTCGGTTTTCGCAGTTTCACGCTGCCAGAAGGGGAGACTTCCTCTTCTTTTGTCACTTCTGGCAGATTTCCAAACTCCACGGCTATTGTAAGTCACCCGGACGAGCAGAACCTGTTGGGAACAGGTCTCTTGAAATCGTGTATCGGGATTTATAATTAGATTTCATAGATGCTCAATACCCCCATCGATCTCCCACTATTGGTTGATTGATTATTTGTATTAGAAAATTATTGCCATTAGGTTTTGGGTCTTGTGAAAAAATTGGTAAAATGATTAGTCTTTCAAGTTATTACTCTATTGATTATTAATGTTGCAAAGTAGTCAAAAATTGTTATTAATATGAAGTTTCGGTTATAATTGGATATTTAATATTCATAGATTAAGTTTCTGATAACGAATCGATGGAAACCATTGATAATTATTAATTGGAATTAATAATTAGCTGATATGAGAGATATTATAAAAATTAGTTAATATTGCAATGAAAAAATTAATCGTTCGATAATTATATATTTATTATTTTAGTAATTAAAGCAGTAAGAGTGAAAAATTAATTATATTGTAATTGTTAGATTGGAAGAATAATTTGTAATATTTAAAATGATATAAATATCCTGTTTCACAACAATATAGATTATTCAAATTTTGTCGTTTTCAAAAACAGGAAACACGCGGTCCTGGGAAATGAGAACTCACCGGTTGCTCCATCCAAGTTGGTCTGTTTTATCGACTTCTGCTTCAGCGTTCCAATCTCAATTCTCTACTTTTAGCGCCGTAGATATTCTATGCCTAAGAACTATCTGGTAACAGCGATAGCGCCAGCGACAGAGTCAGACAGAGTGTTCGCTCACAAAAATGGTGGTGTTCAGTCGGATCCTCGGCACTGTCGGCTCGAACCTGCTGCGCTCCAAAGTTTCCCAGAGCGTTGTCAACAATGGTAACATTTTTTCAGCAATCTGCTTTTCCATTTTCCAGTTCCTCCACCTTTGACACCAGGACCAGTACCAGTTCCAGTACCAATACCAATACCTGTACCTGTACCTGTACCTGCACCATAATAATATTGTTATGCAACAAAAATAAATACCCCTCAAGCTCTTCCTAAATCACCAAGACATCCTGGATCCTTTGGAAGACATCCAGAGCCTCCACTGGAATTCTTGAATTACGGAATTCTAGATAAGAAAAATTAATTCCAATTTTATTTCAGTCCAGATAAGATGCATGTCGGGTCACGAACGGACCATGCACATCAAACCCTCCGATTGGCAATGGGATAAGTTCAAGGATTACCTGCAACTGTACACTTTGGTCGGTGCGATTCCAGCTACCATCGTCATCTTCTGCCTTTATGTGTTTGTCGGCCCGGCGACCCTAGAAGAGATTCCCGAAGGATACAGACCCAAGGAGTGGGAGTACTTCAGAGTAAAGCCATTTTCACCTGGTTTCCCGGTTTACACGAATTAGTCGCACCCTTATTCCGTTCCAAGAGCAATACTAGTTCCTGGAAATTATATTGGAATTATATTATTTGTAGAATTTTAACGGATTCTCTCGGTACCGGTAGTACGAGAATGCAAAATAGGAAAATTTCAAGGAATTTTGTAGATTTCCCAAGTCTAAAGTTATATTTGCAATAATAAAAATACTTATGTAATTTCAGTTATCGTAATTGTGTAGGATTCGAGTATAAAATAATAATAATAATAATCATTCCTTCCTTGCAGAACCCAGTGACCAGACTCCTGGTGAAATACTGCTACGCGTCTCATCAAGAAGACTACGAAAAATATATGCATTACCTCTATGTGGAAAGCGAAACCGTCAAACTACGGATGCTGGAAAAGAAAGTTAGAGAGCTCATGAAGAAACGAATGGATTACCAGGCTTTCTATTACCAGCCATATGTTCATCGAAAATACATCCTTGAACAGAAAGAAGCCATCGATGATAATCGCACTAGCAAAGCTGGCAATTAAGCTTTTTCCGCTTTTCATAATTAATAAGTAGCGTAATTCTGTCTTGTATAGAGCGAATATCCCTTCCTTCCTTGATAATGTTTATATCTGTATGTAAATTAAAAACGGTCGAAAGAGGAGGATAGAATTGTTTATTTATGGGCCGGGGAAGGGATTTATGTAAAAAAGTGCTAAAGTTATTCTGCAACAAAAGAGATTTCATTCAAAATTTGATATTTTCGTTACACTTGCACTACTACTTTTCTGTTTTGAAAAATTGAAAAAGGTGATGGAAGAAAAGGGAAATTGATTGCAATTAAGTTTTATTAGAATATTTCAATAAATATTCGGTAGAAAATGTTAAAGTAAAAATTAGGTTGAATTCTGATAGATATTCGAATCGAATTTCCAAAGAATATTTGAACTTTATTTTAACCAATATTCAACTACAATCTGCAACCCTGGAAATAATAAAAAAAATTCAAAAAACTGTTTTTCTATACAATTCACATTCCTTCCAAAATTCAAGCTTTTGTTACCAAACTCTGTAAATTACTAGACAGCAGTCTCCCACTTTACAGCCGTTACATAACAATCCATTGCTTCCTACTACTTCTTGGGATTTGTAGCGCAACAATAACTAAGTTTTCCTACTGAATTGTACAAAAAATGTAAATTGCAATTCTAGTGATTTTTACTACTGCTGTTTTAAAGACCAGAGATGGCCGCACCGACCAAGTACTGAGGCACATGACACCCTATTTATAATTTTTCAAAAATACCATGTGTTGTATGTTTTCACTACCTACACTTCTTGTCATCTGTACTGAGTGAAAAGTATAAATAAATTACCAAACCCATTCTTGGATTGAATTATTCTCAGGTAAGCTGATGTAAGTTTGCTGATTATTGCTTAAAATATTTCATCTTCTCATAACCTTTCTTATATAATTTCAATCCATAATGCATAACTGTACTTTACCTAGAAACTAGTTGAGGATCACGAATTACCACCAGGTAGGAGGGTTTCGAGCAAAGATCACAAAAATGTTGCGAACCTGGATGTCCGATACCTTGGCCGTGCTCCGAGGAGCCCAGATCGTGGGTACAGCGGTGCTGAAGCATCAGGGCGAGGTGCTGAAACACTCGGCTGAACACTCCAGTGTCAGGACACTGCTGGAAGAAGGATTGAAAAGTACCGGGAAGAACCTGGCAGAAATCGATCCAAGTAAGGTTCCTGTAAGTTGCCTGAAAAAAAAAGAAAAGAAAAATAATCATGGAATTCATTGTCACAAAAATCCATCACTTCGACTTTGAAATTGAATTTCATTTTATAATTTTTTCCACCTTGGAAAAAATTAACGTATCACAATTTATAATTTCAGAAAATATTTAATTATATTAAAATATTACATGTTTCAAATAAAACTTCGAATTTCAAGCAACTTTGCTGGTAAAAATCATCACCTTTGTAAAATAAATCGGAATCCACCGATCCGCTAACTGGATCTGAAACCCTTTGTAGGAGAAGCTCGCCGCAGAAGCCAAGGAGACCCTTGAGAAAATTTGTGTGGTTCAGGAGGGCATCTCTAAATACCTGGAACTTCGAGTTTCCGGTGCCACTGATTCCTCTGAGAAACCTGAAACGGCAAAGACGAGGTTACACGTTTACAATCCTGCAAAGGATCCCAAGGAGGTACCGGTGGATCCAGATCCCAAAGATACCTCTACTCCGACCACCCCTGACCTTGGAAACCAGAAAAGTCAAACCAAAAGGTACACGAGCGTGAAGGAAAAGATCGATACCATCACCAGCTCCGACAGAACCATCCCTAAGATCGAGTTGTCCGAGAAGGAGAAGGAGATTCTGCGGAAGTTGGAGTTGGAGCATGAAAGAAAAATAAAAAAGGAGTCGACTGCGAGTTCCGATGCGGAAAAACCAAAGGAATTGGCAACGGAGACTGTCGAGGAAGAAAAGGATGTTCCCAGTCCCATAAAACCATCTGTTCGACCGCAACAAACTGTAATAATTGATAATCAAAAATTCCTAGGAACAGAATTTAATCTCGTTTTAGAGTTGGTGTTTATTAATTTTTAATCGATTAATTTTAGCTGTCTGCGAGTGCAAAAGCGAGAAAGGTCCCTTCGACCAGGATACAGAGGATGGTGAGTTTCGGGACTCTGGGAGTCGGATTGGGTCTGGGAACTTTAGCCGAATACACAAGAAGGAGCCTGGGGATGAAGGAGCAGAGCGTCGGTCAGACCGTGGACAGCATGTTCCTAACCAAAGCCAATGCGGAGAGGATCGTGTCGACTTTGTGTAAAGTCAGGGGTGCCGCTTTGAAGATAGGACAGATACTGAGTATTCAGGATAACAGTGTTATCAGTCCCGAGCTACAGCAGGCCTTCGAAAGGGTTCGCCAGAGCGCGGATTTCATGCCAGTCTGGCAAGTGGAGGTATGAAATTGGATCAGAGTTACTGAATTGATGAATAATTAATATTAAATAATTATTCCAATATCGATATTTTTTTAGAAAGTCTTGATCAGCGAATTGGGGCACGACTGGAGAAGCAGGACTGCGACCTTCGAGGAGAAGCCCTTCGCAGCTGCATCGATAGGTACGGAGGAATATTTTTTGGAAAATGGTATCGAATCTCAAAAGTTCCAATGAAGTTTTGGAGCTCAAAAGAAGTTTCTTCTTATTTTAGGTCAAGTGCATCATGCAACCTTGTCGAATGGCCAACACGTAGCCATGAAGATACAGTATCCGGGAGTGGCTCAGGGAATTCAAAGCGATATCGAGAATCTTGTCGGAATTATGAAGGTCCTTAAAAAAATTTCCTTCGACTTTCGACTTCGAATATAAATTTTTTTCTCTTCAAAGGATATCGAGGTCTATTTTTTTTCCAGGTCTGGAATATGTTCCCCGAGGGAATGTTCATCGATAATCTGGTGGAAGTGGCTAAAAGGGAGCTCGCATGGGAAGTCGACTATGTTCGCGAGAAAGAATGTACAAAAAAATACAGGGATTTGGTAGCACCTTACTCGGATTTCTACGTCCCTCAAGTAATCGGTATCCAAAATTTTATCCTACGAGTAACGATTCTCTGGATTAAAATATATGGGGTTACTTGAGTTTTATTTTTTCCTGCCGTAGACGAGTTGTCCACGACTCAGGTGTTCACCACCGAGTTAGTGGAAGGCGTTCCAGTGGACAAGTGCGTCGAAATGGATGAGAAAACCCGGGAGCACATAGCAAGGATGATCATGGATTTGTGTTTGAAGGAATTATTTGTCTTCCGATTCATGCAGACCGATCCTAATTGGTCCAATTTTTTCTATCATCCGGAATCTAAGAAGGTAAATAATAATTCCGGAAATGTCTTTGGATTTAATGTAACACTTATTTTTTTGTTAATTATTTAGAATTCCGCAGTAATTAAATTTCTACAATTCTTCCGTAATTCTTTTCCAGCTGATCCTCTTGGATTTTGGAGCGTGTCGTACCTATGAAAAGTCATTCATGGATAAATATATTGAAGTTATAAACGCAGCAAGCGAAAGGGATCGTGGGAAGGTCCTAAAATTGTCCCAGGATATGGGATTTTTGACTGGATATGAGACGAAGGTAGGAATTTTTCAATATGGAAGAAGCTCCATTGAGTTAAATGGATAAAAATATTTTTTCTTTTAACTTTTTTGCCAAATTTAGTGGAAATTATTACGAAACTAGTTTACGGCAAATTTATTTTTTATAAAAAATTAATTCGGATAGTATAAATAAATTTAGTAGTAGTAATAGTATAAATAAATAAATTTTATTTTTATTTCTATTCTGGAAAAAATCTCAGTATCTAATTATTTCTTCTACAAATGAAAAACGCAGCTAATGGAGGAAGCGCACGTGGACACGGTGATGATTTTAGGACAAGTGTTCGACAAGGAACGGGAGTTCTTCGACTTTGGAGCACAGGACATCACTAAACGGTACGAAATGAACTTTAATTATCTTAATCAATGTTCCTCATATTTTTTTTTTTCTTTGTCTTCCACAGGATACAAAAACTGGTGCCGACTATTATAAATCACAGACTCTGTCCTCCGCCGGAGGAGATTTACAGTCTCCATAGAAAACTCTCGGGGGTGTTCCTGCTCTGTGCGAAGCTTCGGGTCAGAATCAACTGCCGGGACCTATTCCTGGAGATCTACGACAACTATCGGTTCGGTTGACTCTGGAGTAAAATAATTGCGGGGGTCGATAGTAAATTCAAAAATCAATCGTAGGTTTTTTAATTTTATAAGCCGCGTTAAGTTCCTGGAAAGCAGAAAAACTGGATGAGAAACGAAATACAAGTGAGAGAAATTCCATCGAGTCATTCCTCTTCCTTCTTTCTTACCTTCCACTGCTGCATGCTGATGTCGAGCATGTTCTGGACCGTTTCGGAATGCTTGTCCGAGTCTTTCGAGCAAGGCAGGATCACGAGACGACCCGATTCATCGAACGTCATCTTTGCGACTCCATCGCGAACCAGGAATGAGATGTACAGAATGTTCTCCACTGTTTTGCTAAAATCGGTTGGATGGAGAACCAGCAGGAAATAGTCAATCGGCTTTCTCTGCTTCCTGTAAAGCTGGGTGATGAGACTTCGGATCTTCTCCACAGTCTGGTCCACGCTGTTCTCCTCCGTCGCGACGGTTTTCATCTTCTCCGGGGACTTCATCTCTTTTGGCTTTTGACTCTGTCGCTGCGTAGCTTGTCTTTGCGCTACCTTTCGCTCCAAGGGCTGCAGCGAACCTGGAATGCCATAGAATGAATTATTTATTTTTATATTGGGGCTATGGGAAGGAATTTTGTTGGTTAATAAATAATATCGAATCAAGAAAGTCGTAGATTTAATTGTACCTAAGAGCGAACTCGTTTTTGGAACGATATACATTTCGGGAATGATCCGAGCCTCCAGAAGCGACCAGTTGCATTCGTCCACGACCGTATCGGGCATTCTCAACATTAAACTCATCTGGAATTTTATTGTTTTACAGTAAAAATAAATAAATATTATTGTTATGATTGTTATTATTTCTATTTTTGTTTGCTTACAAGCTTTTCAGCAAAATCTACATAATCGCAGGACTTCATCTTCCGTGTCAGGCCGGTGGTGCATTCGCTGAAGAGTCGAGATGATAAATTCATCACCTCCGAGTCCAGGAAAATCTCCTCCTGATTGTCGACTGGAAAGTAACGATGCAATAAGTTAAGGCCGAACCTTAACTTTTAATTTAGCAAAAATTCACATTTTCACTAAAAAAAATATTAGAGTTTTCAATATTGCAGTAAATATTTTTGAGATCGTGTATATATATGGAAATCGGAGGAAATGTGAGTTCGATTTAATTTATATAGGTATATATAACTTTTTTCATCGATGGAAGCCTCTTTTTCGACCATGTCGACCTGCTGTATCACTTCCTCGAGATTGTTAAGTGTGGCTGCATTAGAACCAGCTTCGGCGCATTCTCCTGGAAGAAAAGTTTTCAAATATGTTAATGATAACATTAACATTAACAATAACAATGATAATGGTATTCATAATAATAATAATGAAAATTTGGTGATAACAGCAACGACAATCATCAGAATCATAACAATAACAAATAATTATAATAATATTTGAAAAAATCATACTAACGTAGATTTTGGGCGACGGTGATCGCCCTGCGTAAATATTCCTTCCGCATTTGAGGTGAATTTAAATTATCGGAGTCTACAGTCGCAATTGAGTTGTTCGGCGACTGCGAATCGAATGACTCGCTGGACATACTGATTACTTTTGTATTATTCTTGTTATTGATAATCTCTTTCGATAGGAAAAATTTATTACTAAAATCCGATAACACAAGTAAGTACCGATTTGCGCCGATCGCTAAACGCGTAAATACTAAATAAACACCGCTTGTATCTGAATCCTAACCTAACCACGAAACTCCGATCGATGAGCTTTTAAAATTCCAAGATGGCCGACCCACATCTCGCGCGCTTGTCTCCCATTGGTCGACCGAGCGCGCGCTCGTACCCCATTGGTCGAGCGTTCGCGCGCTTGTTTGTCATTGGTCCGACTCTCGTACCGTTTATTTCAAACTGGATTCGCCGAGGGTATGAATTACAGTTTGTCGTCGATGCGCAACGATTGAATTAATTGGTCCCCCGGGGAACCAGTTTGCCAGCTAGGGCACCATCGGACATATGTGTACGAATTTAAAGATCGTCGATTTTCAGAGACCCCCTAATCTTCTACCCGGTAATAATACACCCGACTGTCGAGCGAAAAAAGGAAATTTCTGCCACGAGCAATTACTCGCCCCGTCTACGTGTGAGTTCATAGCCACGAAGTACCAATTTCTGACATCCAAAATGGCCCGTTGTTACACCTGGAAACACTGAACTTACTTTTTTTTTGGATTCCAGAAAAAAAGAAAGAATTTTATAATTTCTAATTTTTAAAATGATTTTGGAGACGATCCAAAAATCAATTTTTTAATCGAATAGGAAAAATCCTGGAAATATTGAATATGCGCCCTTTTGGTTGCCGGAAAAAATATTAATGTAATTTCAAATACTGGAAATCAGACAAGAAAATTCGAATAGTCGCTGTTTTCTGAAACGAGGAATTTCCTGGAAAAGGAATTTGGAATCTCATCTATTGTGTCTCCCAACAAAGAACAAACAGGAATTAATTCTCTTTCTTGTCTGACCTCAGTTGGACGCATATATCTATATATATTCTTTTTACAGCTAGAAAAGTATGTTTTGAATGAAATAGTTTTATATGAAATTGATTCGATATCAATTGGCGCGTTTACATTCCTCTCACGTATCAATATAGTTTGCAAATATATCACGTAAAGGGTAGGACGTGAACGTATTCCAATATTTCCAAATCCTTTCTTCTGGGATTTCCAATGATAAAATAACAGAAGAAGGTTCTTGTGTGAATGTACTATTTATATCCCACCTCGATTATAATATTAAACAATCTCGAAATTTTCATCCAATCATCGGAAATTTCAATTCGTAATTGCTTACATTGTACTAAATTCCAGATATATGTTAATTGGATTCTCCATGAAATTGGGGTTCCAAAAATATACTGAAATTTCCAAGTAACCGGTTTCCTGATATCGAGAAACTTATATTATCTAGTCAAACAGAGAAAATTGCGAAATTTCGGAAAACTCGAATTTCAAAATTTTTCGTAATTCCTCAAAAACCCAAACTTGGAATATTATGAAATTCAAAATTTGAAACATTGGTTGTTCGGATTCTCAGCAAAAAAAATTCCCAAAACTGGCAACACCCGGATTTCTATTTTACAGAATTAATTCTATAAAATAGAATTCCAAAACATGTTCTACAATTTATGATAAAAAAAAAATTTCGAAATTTCTCGCGTTTCCTCGAAAATCCAGACCTTCGAAATTTCAAAATTGCATTGATTCGTGCGATTTTAAATTCCAAATAATTTCGGAAATCTCGAGTTTCGGAATTTTTCGTAATTCCTCAAAAACCCAAACTTGGAATATTATAAAAAACAAACAATTTGAAATATTAATTATTCCGATTCTCAGGAAAAAAATTGCCAAAACTGGCAACTCCTGGATTTCTATTTTCTAGAATTAATTCTAGAAAATATTATAATTCTATTTTACAGAATTAATTTTATAAAATACAATCCCAAAATAATAATTCTAGAATCCGTGATAAAAAAAATTTCTCGCGCTTCCTCGAAAATCCAGACCTTCGAAATTCCAAAATTACATTGCTTTGCGCGATTTTTAATTCCAAATATCAATTATTTGGTATCTTATAACAAAAAAAATGTGAAAAAAAGAAAATAGAAACTCGAGTTTAGATTTCACAGAATTCCTCGAGGGTTTCAATACCAGGTACGAAAGATAAATAAATGCATCCACGTAACGCGATAACGAAATATCTAATGGGGAAAACGAAAGACGGCCTGGATTTCGAGAATAATCCACGCGATGGCTTCCTGCGGAAACGCTTTTCTTTTTTGTAATAAGAGCCGGTGGTAGAATGAGTTCCTGCGAGATCCTCGTAAAAACGAAGGGGGCTGTTGCTTATGCTGGCCGATGTTAAAACCAACTGTGGGTTTGTGGCAGATGCTAGGAAGATCCGAACCCTTGGCACGCGCCCTTCTGTTATTCAGTGGTCCTCAATCTGCTTCCCTTCGTATCTGAAATTCAAAGAGAGGAGAGAATATTAAAAATATGAAAAAATTCTCCTCCCGTACGAGAAAAATTTGGTACCACTTAATTATGAATCGGTACAATTTTTCTTTTTTTTCTTGCCATTCAATTCCGTCTATATTAATTCTCACGATAGGAAACGAACGATTAATACCGACATAGCGGTTTTACGTAACTTTACAGCAGCAGCAGCAAGAGAAACTCTGTGTTTGAATTTAAAAAAGGGGACTTCAAGCTGCGATAAATTACAACTTTTACGTATAACAAGTTCCTTTGAATTGCGTCGAGAAAAAAAAAATGTGTTACTCTTTAATAGCTGAAACGACCTTTTTTTTTTCTTTTTTCGAGTGGCTCACGACAGGAATTTCGCTCCAGTTTTTGAAATTCCGGTTTTTGACCAACACTAATTTTATTGGAATTTTCAGCCTCCGCTTAAGATTTCATCAGACCACATTTTTCTTCTACAAATTTCGAGTTAGGAATTTCAATTTACCAGTATTTTTTTTTAAATGACTTTTTTTTGTAATTCATCAAATTTCATTTCACTGCAAATGTTTCAATGCAATTTTGCATTTCGTCAAATTTAATTTCATTGCAGATGTTTCGGTTTAGAAATTTCTATTTCGATTAGGAATTTTTTAGGAATTTTGTGTTTTTCAAAGGATCCAATAAAAGGAGGAATTTCCCGCTGGAAAAATTGCAACAAAGAATTTCGCGCTGATTTAATCATCCTCCGAAAACGAGCATTCAGCATCCGTGCGAATGATTACTGCACAACTGCAGTAAGCAGTCCACGAAGTCTATCAAATTACAGCTGAGGGTTTCGCTTCTTTCGTCTCGGTAACGAAACACCCTTGATAAAAGTGTTACCGATCTGCTATCCATTTCCTCTGCGATCATTTTATTTTTATTATTTTTTTCCCAATTTTTCCAGATAGACTTTAAGTAAATAAGAAAATTGAGCAGAAAAATGTTGATTTTTCGCTAAAAGAAAATATGAAAAGTCTGAAAGTCTTTTTTTTACCCTGGAATTCCTTTGAAATTTCTAAACCAAAATTTCTACAATAAAACTAAGTCTGGTTTAATGTGAAGAAGAAAGATTTAAAAACAAACCACTGAAAATTGTGAAATTTCATCGAAAAATTACAACAAAAAAGTTGTAATTTAAAAATTGTTGTAATTTAATAATTGGATTTAAAAAAATTTTAATCCAATTTAAGGAAAAATTGAAAATCCCTGAAATCCAGCCTGAAAAAATTTCAAAATTATCCTACCAAAATTTCTTCAGGAAAATAAAAATTTCTGAATGGAGCAAACATTTTTGAGACAAAATTCGATCCGATAAAATACAAAAAATTTGATTCCAAAAATGTGTCGACAAAATATTTGAAATTTCATCGAAAACTTGAAATTCCTAATTCGAAATTTCCGTAATGAAATTTAATCTGATACAATGCGAAAAAAAAATCTGAAAATTTCAATCCAATTTAAAGAAAAATTGAAAATTCCCGAAATCCAGCCTGAGAATATTTCAAAATTATCCTACCAAAATTTCTTCAGGAAAATAAAAATTCCTGAATGGAGGAGACATTTTTGCAACAAAATTCGATCCGAGAAAATTCGAGGAAAAAAAAAATTGATTCCCAAAAAGGGATTCCGAAAATTCCAAACAACGGGATCCCCAGAATGTCGCGACAAAGTATTTGAAATTTGCTTCGCAATCGAAATTTTTACAGGAAGAGGCAATTCCGACAACAAGGAAACCCGTGAAACCGTGCAACAATGCGGCACAAAAGGAGGTGTATCCGTGGAAGTTTGGCGGGTATCCGGCAGATCCTTGAACGATGGAAGAAACTTCTCCTGCGGAATCTCGAAAGTTTGTAAAGAAACTCGAGGATTGGCCGGTAAAAGGGACAGCGAGGCCCGAAAGGTCCCGAATCGCGCCGAGTCGTTGAAAAGAGGGAACAGGTAAGCAGCTGCAACTTTTACATTATCCTCCTTTTTTTTCCTTTTCTATCCGATCCTACGGAGCACAGGGGAAGAAGAATAAGTCCCCTCGTGCTTCAATCAGTCCCGGCACAACTGCCTCGCCTGCAACATGCTCAGAATTGGCGACGAGCTCCAATCGAGAGTCGTTCTATCTCCGCATAAGAGTCTTTCGATTTTTTCCCCGGCGAATCAGTGAAATCGAAGACGAGGATCGAGTGAATCGTGCGAGGTTCGATGACGAACTGCTTTAGAAATTTTCGGGCTCCAGCGGCCCCTCAAACATGAGAGGATCCCGTCAGGGAGGATCCGGAGCTGAGAAAATCTGAAGTCTCGCGAAAAAAAAAGAGCAAAAAAAGCCACGAAAATGGAGCTGAAGATGAAGCTGTTCGTGAGTTTGAGTGTCGTGTTACTGGTGCAAGGCGACCTCCTGGACCTGTACGTCCAGCACATGGACGAGACCATGAGGACTCTCGTGTACGAGAAGCAGCATCCGAGGAATATAGCGTTGGCCGGCAGGATCCGCAGGAACGCCAATTCCTCCAGCAACTACCCCTTCTTCAAGAAACAAGGACTGGAGGTGGACGAGCAGGAACTGGCCAAAGAGCCCAATCTCGGCAACGACGCCTTGAATTACCCGAATGACCGGGAAGAGAACCTGGATCCCAGCCAGCACGAGGTCTTCGACGAGAGCCTGCAGCTGGAGAACGTCGTCGAGGAGACGACCGAGGTCCAGGAGCTCCTGGAGAACCTCACCGAGGAGGCCGTAGTCGATTTGGATGAAATTCCAGTGGAGGAGGTGACCGGAGGCGGCTTCGACGTGGTCGTGGACGAGGATTCCGACCGAGAGGTCCTCGCCGAGTCGCTGAAGCCCGTTTCCAAGGGGAACAATCGTGCGCCTAAAAAATATATTTTCGATGAGAAGAAGCTGAAGAAGAACAGCGAAAAGTCGAGGAGAAGCGTGGCGAAATTTACCAGGAGCGAGGTCCTGGACGACCAGGGCGAGGTCGTCCTCGAGTGGGACCCCAACGACGAGGAGATCGTGACTTTCAGGATCACCGCCAGGACGCTGGGCTACGTCGGCATCGGGTTCAACGATAAGAGTCACATGAAAGGCGCCGACCTGATCCTCCTCTGGGTCGACGATCATTCTGCAACCGTCAATGTATTGGTGAGGATTGCATGGAATTTTGAATTATTTTTATGGGCGAGAGTTTAAGAGAGAAAGTTGGGGTAAGGGGGGAAATTTAACAGACCCCGCTGCGATTCGAATAAAACAACAATAGGTTTTTAGGGGAAGGTTTGCTTCTGAATGAATTGGAAAAAATCTAGAACCTTGATTTGTGAAACTTTTTGCTCTCGTTCCGGTTTTTTGTTTTGAAGAGTTGCAGTTACTTGGGATTTTATATTGTTGAAGAGTATTTTTATAATGATAAGGTTAATTATTATTAAAAAATACTTATTGATTTTTTATAGGAGAATTCGATCTTCCAAAATTGTAAAAATATTTTTAGAAACTTGGAATTTGATATTTCAGATGTTTCATGTATTTTGGGATTTTGCAATTTAATATTTCTGAATTCTAAATTTATTGTGGATTCTTAAAATTCGGTACTTCAAAATTATTGATATTTTCAGAATTTGCGATACGTTCATGTTCCAGAAATATATAAGAATCTTAGATTTTAACATCCGAAAATTCTAAAATATTTGTAGAATCTTCAACCACTAAATTGAGATTAAAAAAAAATTCCCAAACTAGGAATTTCTAAATGGAAATCATTTTCATGTATTCTAGAATTTTGCAATTTAATATTTCTGAATTCTAAATTTATTGTGGAACCTTAAAATTCGGTACTTCAAAATTATTTATATTTTCAGAATGTGCGGCACGTTCAGATTCCAGAAATATATATAAGAATCTCAGATCTTAACATTCCAAAATTCTAAAATGTTCGTAAAATCTTCAACCACTGAATTGAGATTCAGAAAAAAAATCTCAAATTAGGAATTTCTAAATGGAAATAGTTAATTGGAAAAAAAATATGTATAGATAAAAAACTAGATAGGATCTGATCACTGCAATTTCGAAACATCCCATGCAACCTCTTTTGCCTCGAATGTTTGTGACTTTTATAGCGGTTAAGATAAATCGTCCTGGGTATCTTTGTGTGTATACATATATGTGTCTCAGCATTCTGAAATTCTACTCCTCCGCCGAGGAGATATAAAACGTGTGACTGGACGCGCAAAATTCAGTAAAGACTATCTAATGTAATGGATATAAATTTAATTAAGATTAGGAATTCGAAGAACCTGACGAAGCAGGTTTTATCGTATACCTTTCTTTAGTTGCATGGAACTCGCGTTCTTTTTTCTTTTTTCCCAACCTTCTGCCTCTCCTCGAAATTCCAATTAAGCCTTTGCCGAAACCTCACTCGCGATATAACCAATTACACCAGAATCAATGGAACCTAAAAATTATATTCCAAAGTTTTATTCGAATCGAGGGTCTTTTGGGAATTTATTTTTCTAGACCAAAAATCCAAAAACCCGAGAATTTTTCGGCAGAAATGGGAGAAAAATTGGCAACTCTACATTTTCGTTAAATGTCCGATATTTGTTACAAAGAAAGAGATTTTTCGCAGCCAAAAATACTGAATTAAAATTTTTCCAAGGGAACTTTTAATCATCGAATATTTTTTCCACAAATTTTCGATTCCAGATTTAAAAATTCCCTTTGAAACCACCATGAAATACCAATTTTCTCGAATTTCTAACAAAGAAGGGTATTTCCTGCACGCAAACAATTTAAATTGCAAATTTTACGAGCGTAGAAAATTCTCCAAAAATTTCCGCTCGAAACTGTGTCAAGAATGAGTCGGTAGACAAAAAATCTAAAACCCCGGATTTTTTGGGGGGAAAAATTCCTGGAGAAAATTGGCAACTTTACATTTCCCGCTTCTTTTGTTCGCAACAATATTTTTTCCACAAATTGTCGACTTCAGATTTTAAAATTCCCCTTGAAACCACCATGAAATACCAATTTTCTCGAATTTCTAACAAAGAAGGGTATTTCCTGCACGCAAACAATTTAAATTGCAAATTTTTCGAGGGTAGAAAATTCTGCAAAAATTTCTGCTCGAAACTGTGTCAAGAATGAGTCGAGGTACAGCTTCGGAGAGCCGTCCGTCTCACAATACGCCCGTAAATACGTACTTTTAATTAAAAGAGCTCATTAATGCAATCGATCGGCTGGATCTTCCTCGAGAAGTTAATTCCAACCGATCTTTTCGAGGAGAGAAAGACAGAGAGCGAGAGAGAAATCGAGAGAGGAGTCACTAACAGTACCGGCAGGAAAAGACGCCACGGAGAGTAAGAGATTGAAACGCGTGTGTTGGATTCTTTTGTTTCGGTTCGCTTGTTTCTCTTATTTTGAGCCCTTTCTTCTCGGAGGATCCTCCTTGGCTCCTTTCGTAGTGAAACCGCCTTCTTAATCTTCCTTTAATTCCTCGGCTTTTGCATTTCCTTTTTGCACGGTTGTTTCTTCCCGAAACCCTTTTCATTTGCCATTTAGCTGCTCGAAAACTCGATCCCAGCAACGAGTTTCGTGCGAACTCCTCTCTCGCAGATCGTCCCGGATCATTTTCTGGACTGATTATCGGCAACCGAAGAGGTTGCCGGTTTTTGGAGGCCGAGTCTGCGGCATCGGGAGGGACTCAGGTGGTCCCGGAGATCAGGCCCGCTTGAGAAACGATATAGCAACGTTTATTCTTCCAGCTTCTTCTTCTCCTCCTCCTCTTCTTTTTTTTTTTTCATTTCTCGTTAGACACATCTTTAAAACTCTCCTCTCGTTCTCCTCACTTTGCTTTGCTTTGCTTTGCTTTGCTTTCACGAGTTCCTCCTCTTCTTTTATTTGCAACTCCTTCGTCCTCGGCCTCCTCTTCTTCTCCTTCAGCTGCAGATTCTTTTATCTTCTCCCTGAAAGAAGAGGGAAAAAAAGAGAGACGTTATTTTAGTTTCTTTATAGCTTTTGAAGGGAAAAAATAAAATAAATACAAATATGTGTGTGTGTGTGTGTATCGAGAAGAAAGATTAATCTAAACCTCGACACGCAGAAGTTTCTCGGTAAATAAATAAAAAAAATAAAATAAAATAAAGCCCAAGAGGATTTGGAAAAATCTCGCATAGATAATTAATTTTGCAACTTTCTCCTCTTTTTTTTCTCTCCAATGTCGAGACTCGACTGGTGCAGTCGAATGCAGAATCAGAGCAGTCGTCTGATAAATGACGGCAGAAGGATGAAAGATGCTGCCGATTGGACGGTAATAGTAATTTATGAAAATCAATAATCGTCTTTGATAATCGATTCTACCGGTTTCGAGGATGTGGGAAACTTCCTGTGCGGATCATGTGTTTGATTGCAGCGGGAAAGAAAGAATGAAAGAACTCATAAAAAGGAAGACAGGATGGAAAAAGAGAGAGAGAAACTCATTAGCATACTCGAGACGACATCAGGCCCGACATAATCCAGCGTATGATTTACGGTTCCTGTGCCAGGGAACCGGTCCACTGGTCAAATAAAATACCTGGCCATTTGTCCGAGCTGGATTCATAAGTACCCATACCTGATCTGACATCACGAAAACGTGTACCTCCTTTGCAAAATACTCTATGCGACTTCACGAGCGCCCGAATACATTTTCTGCATTTTTTTGTTCGACTCCCCTGGAACCGAAGGAATGCAGAAAAAAAATTAGAAAAAGCTTCCGCCGTGTTTCAATATTTTTTTATCAGCTCGTTTCGGGTCAAATATCGACTATTTTTCCTGATTTTCCAATCACTGGAGGTTTCGTGCATCGAATTGGAATTTAAATTGCGGGAAAAAGTCTCGGAGTTGAAGAAAATTTGGGAATTTGTCGAAAATGGGGAAAGTTCCTTCAGAATTGAATTTTTTTATTTATTTATACCTTCAATTGATTTTCCTCGGACGTAATTGATTCCTGGGAGTCGCTTCCAGGAACGAGGATAGCCGGGAGCAATTATCCTTAAAGAATCTTCCGGGATATCGTTCACTCGATAAATAAAATAAAGAATCGAACGGGAACATGCCTCGGAACAGTAGAAAATAAGACATCTGAAACAGAGAGAAAGAAGACAAATAAAGTATCAGTCGAACTTTAGCTCCGGGCACAGAAGTTTCGGTGGTTTCTTTTCTCGCACAGCTTCTGACTCCTTTTGCCAGGGTACCAACCACCAATTAGCGAGAGGATTACGACCCGAGAGTCGATATTATTTATTGCTCGGACCGGGCAAACAAAAAAAAAATTAATAAAATAAATCGACGTAAAGTAAAGTAGGGAAAAGCTTAATTTTATGGCAAATCCAGGGACCATTTTGTAGAAGAGAAATTCCGAGTCACCTGGAAACATAAAAACGGCAGTCATTCCTCAGCTGCTGCCACTTTTGTACCAGGTGTTGCCCAAGAGCTACTAGAGCAAAAGAGAACATCGCATGAAAAAAAAAAATATCAGGAAAGAGAGAGAAAGAGAGAAACTGTCGAAAACACCTGGCAACCGTCCTTTCTTTCCTTCTGGTACCTTCGCAAATGCGAGAATGCCCCTTTTCGGTTCCGTTTTTCCACAAGACTTTCCGTTTGTCTTCCGAAAATGACTCCCCGGTTTTAATGGACCGTGACAAAAGTTATCCTACGATCTTAGGTTTTTCCGTCCTCTCTCGTGCCAAATTGTAGTACGTACGGCGGATCCAGGACCTGAAAAATGACAGAGGCGTTATCAGATCAAAGTCGGTGGGAATTAATGCGAGGCTGTAATTCTAGTGTTTTCTAACCGGTTTGAGAAAACGAATTTTGGTCAACTTAGAAACATTTAAGCACCTGTTAAGGCACTTAAAAATATGTTCAGGAAATACAGGTAGAAATAGGGATTCCTCGGGAGGATCTATTGAAACCCGAAGAAAAACGGGAATTTAATTGAAAGGGATTCTATTATTTTTTTCTTCTTTAAAAAAATTATTTTCGTTCCAGGAAATTCGAGGTTTTTTTTTGTGGGAAGAGAAGAATTTCAAGACCCGCCGTAAAAATAATATATCTACTATTGTAATTACAATTAAAATATATAAAAACAGGAGATTTTTAATTAAATCGGTTATAAAAATCTGAGAAAAATAAGAAATTTTCATTTTCTAGAAATGTATTTTTTTAAATTTAATTTCAGGAAATTAATATTTCGAATAGAATTTTATTGGGAAAAAAGGGAATTTCGAGATTCGCGAAAATCATAAGAATAGTAATGTTACACTAATTGTAATTAAGTTCCCATGAAATCCTTGGCGAAAAGGAAACATCCCGAATAACCGAGGGACTCTAATACACTCACTTTTAATTACAAACAAAGGGAATTTTCAATTATGAGAAAATCATCCACTTTATCAACGTGCGAAGAGCACGAAGGCTCTTGAAGTCGAGCAGAATTTATGAACATTCCAGATGCGAATTTAGATTAAATACCTCCCGGTCTGGAAATTGCAAGAATTTTCGAAAATCGAAATTCCACCAATTCTTTCGACCACGCATCTTCGAATTCCCCGGGCTCAGTATTTCCAAATTCTAATTCCCAAATTTTTCAGTATTTTGCGAAAATTCCATTTCTCAGATTCTAAAAATATACTCGAGTCTTGGAATTCCAAATTTCGAAGAATTTTTTCTAAAAATTGAGAAATTCCAGTAATTTTTTCGACTTCGCATCTTCAAAATTCCCCGGGCTCAGTATTTCCAAATTCTAATTCCCAAATACTTCAGTATTTTTCGAAAATTCCATTTCTCAAATTCTAAAAATATACTCAGGCCTTGGAATTCAACATTCCAAAAAATTTTTTCGAATAATTAAGAGATTTATTCAGTGAATCGAGACCCAGGGAAAAATTCCCAAATTATGATAATCCTCCCTTAATTCCAATCAGCGAAGGATCCGAGAACACTTCCAGTGGGAATGATTAATTCATCGCGTGGATTTCTTATCAAGGAAGTGGCAAGTCGGAACTGGGGGATCGAAAATGCAGATAAACGAAAGCAGACCGGTAGAATTATTCAAATATACGTTAAAACGCTTTCCGTGATCGTTAGGCATGACGAGTTTACTACCCGGTAATTATTTGGGTTCATTACTTACGTGCAGGAAGGCAACTTCCCTTGGAGGGTTTGAAGTCTACGGCGGAGAACGCTCTCGCTTCAATGTTAAACGGACCCAAACCGCAGCAACTGTATATTTCTTTGCCCTTTTCTTTATTTCTTTCTTCCTTTTTTATTTTCTTAATATTCCGCATGTGCATCCGAATGCACGCGTGGCTCGAACACACGAATCCAAGGGTCCCATGAAAAGAAGTGCGGAAAGTCCCCTGACGCAAATGGGAGCAGCTCCAATTTTTGCATTTTTATTTGCTTCTCCGCGAATTTCTGAAAAGAAAAGAAAAAATAATTGAAGTAAATGGAAGATGCACGATTTCAATATTTTTCATTAAAAAAAAAATTCGTGTATTTTTTTTTAAAAAACCCTAAAAAAATCGTCTATTTTTTCTTAAAAAACCCTAAACAAAATTCGTGTATTTTTTTTTTTAGGATGCACATGGAATCGAGGAAGACAACTCGGCTCCGGTCACGGATGCTTCCCAGGACATCGAGATCCTGCAGGGATCCCAGAACGAGACTCACACCTGTGTGACATTCTCCCGCAGGTGGGAAACCTGCGATCCTCAGGATCACGAGTTATCGGTAAGATAGAGGATTATTTCATTTTTTTTTTAGTAACCCCCATATTTTGGAAAAAGTGGAAAAATTTGTATTTGCTCAAAATAAAATTCTTCCCTTATTTTTTTGCAATTTATAAAGACTTTAAAAAAAAAAGAAGCAATTAAATGAAATTTTTTCAATTTTATTAGGGTGTCCCATAAGTTTTTTCCGCGCCACGCTATGTACGACCGCGAGACTTGGCATCGAAAAAAGGAAGAAACTTATGGGACACCCTAATATTGTATTTAAATTTAAATGAAAAATTCGTTTAAAAGGGTGACACCGTCCGAGTGCTCTGGGCAATGCATCAAACGGATCCCGAATTGAACACAGCGGCCGGACACGGGGAACGAAGAGGTAGCAGAGCCCTGAGGCTAAAGGCACCACCGCCCCATCCTCGGCCTTACCTCGATAGCCCGGACATGAGACATTGGGACGTCAAGTTGAATCAGGTAGGACGTTGAAAAATGGAAATGAAGTGCCGCTTTTTTGCCTCGTTTATTATAATACCCGTTGTTATGTCATCTAGTTCGCAGTTTCGGACAGCATGGACACGGTTTACTGGTGCAAAATATTCCGAGCCCCGCTGCTCAAGAAGCATCACATGGTTGGGGTAAGATCGCATTTTTTTTTTAATTTTATGAGAATTTTTCCCACGCTGATTCGGCACCTGGAAAAAGATACGGTGGAATTTAGAAACTCGGTCGATGGAAAAATTAATTTTTATAATATTGTCATTGGAATTATTATTATTATTATTATTATTGATGACAAAGACAGGGAACCTCTTTTTCAAATTTCGTGTGAAAATTCAATTCCTGGAAATTCCAAAAATGGAAAATCAGGCGAACCTAAAGGATGGGGGTCCATAAGGCGAGTTTTTGGCCCCAAGGGGCCAAAACATTGAAATTTACAAAAATTACAAAAATTATTGTTACATAAATCCGAGGTATTATAATTTTTAACAATTATTAGAGCCAAAATCCTGCCGCATGGACTCAGATCCTTTCAGAAAACTAGGAAATTGTCGTGAAACAACAAAATTCGTTGAAGTTTCCCAAGAGGATCATTTTTTTTTTGTTATAACATCCTTTTTTTGCGATTCGAAAGAGATTGCAGGAATGTTAAGGTAGAACCTTACGACTCTGTGCCTTTATCTATATGTCTTCCACGAATCACGAAGAACATCCATGAGACCGGACGTGTCGTACGTTAATGGAATAAAAAAAAGGGAGAGAAACGTTGGAATCGCGTCACTCTTTTATCCAAAACGTTTCCTGACTTACAATTTTACGTCTTTTCAATGAAACAAAGTGACTCGTTATTTCACTTGCTAATTCCCATTTCCATCGTCAATCGGTCGATAATCACCGTTGTTCATGCTTCAAGCGACCATTTTCCCAATACTGGCCGTCCTGAAATTTTTCATTATCATTATTATCATTTTTTATTTTCAAAGGGAGTTTTCGGCCCCATTTACTAAAAAAAGTTATAAACAAAAAATAGAAAAAATATTTAACAAAAATTCCTGACCGACGAATTTTCCATTCCAGTACACTCCATTGGTAGAGAAGTCGAACGAGGCTCTGGTGCATCACATCATCCTCTACGAATGCGCTTCGACGTTACCGATCCTGGGTGAACACGCCAGAATTGCAGGAGCTCCTTGCTACAGTCCCACGATGCCCCCGGAATGGGTCTCCTGCTTGCAACCCGTCCTCGCTTGGGCTCGCGGCAGCAAAGGTTCGCAAATTTCCACCTGCAATTGGATTTTTATCAATTCCAGGCCATTTAAATTATTCAATATTACCAAAAACGTAATATATTTATTATAAAATAAATTTAATATATTTATTATATAATGCAATTTATTATATAAACAAATTTATTATATAATAAATGTATTACCACTAAAAACTGTACTTTTTTTTGTTATTTTTGCGTTCTGAAAAAATTCTTTTCGGGATGACAAATTTGAAAATGCATACTTCGACCTCTTCCAGGTGAATGGCTGCCGAATCACGTCGGGATCCCCATCGCCGAGCATCGCGAGAACTCCTACTACATGCTGGAGGTGCATTACAATAACCCTGGACTGAAGAAGGTCATCGACAGCAGCGGAGTCCGACTGCACTTGTCCTCGAACCTGCGTCCGGAGGAGGCCGGGATCCTCGTCGCAGGAGTGGCCGTCAGTCCCCTGCACGTGGTACCTCCCAGGCAGAAGGAATACGCAACGGCTGGATATTGCACTCCTCATTGCACCAATACCGTGAGAATCTTTTCTTTACTGAATTTTTTCGGAGTTTTCGAAATTTACATTAATATTTTCTTCTCTTCGAAACCCCTGGGACTCCCGCAGATGTTCCCCAAAGACGGAATCAACGTGGTCTCGGTGGTGCTCCACTCGCATTTGGCTGGACGCAGGTTGGGGCTGAAACACGTCCGACACGGCAAGGAATTGCCCCGGATCGTCCAGGATAACCACTTCGACTTCGACTATCAGCAGTCCCACACCCTGGAGAAGGAGGTCAAAGTTCTACCGGGCGACGAGCTGATCGCGGAGTGCATCTACGAGACCCTGGACCGGTCCAAACCCACCCTGGGAGGGTACGCCGCCTCGCAGGAGATGTGTCTCGCTTTTATCGTGCATTACCCCAGGACTCCCCTGGCGGCCTGTTACAGCATGACTCCGGTGAACGATTTATTCGAGACTCTGGGAGTGTCCAGCTTCCGAGGCGTGAGCGTCAGTCATCTGGAAAAGTTTTTCCTCGTCACTGGGTAAATTCGTTATGCTTTCATCGGATTTATGAAGAAGAAAAAATAAAACAAGGGAAAAATGAGAGTTTTCGGATGATTCTTCAAATGTATCTTCTTTCCACGTATTTCTCTTTTGGGATATTTTATTTTTAGAGAAAGAAGATTTGGGATAATTTTTTCCAACGAAAGAAATTTCTTTTTAGGAAAAGAAATATTTGCAAAAATTAATTTTCAGCACAAGAAATTTTTTTTTTAGGAAAAGAAATATTAGCAAAAAGTTAATTTTCAGCAAAAGAAATTTCTTTTTAGGAAAAGAAATATTTGCAAAAATTAATTTTCAGCACAAGAAATTTTTTTTTTAGGAAAAGAAATATTAGCAAAAAGTTAATTTTCAGCAAAAGAAATTTCTTTTTCCGAAAATTTTTCTTCAGGAAAATTAATTTTTACGAACTTTTTTTTTATGGAACGAATTTAATTCCAGAACCGACGCCGTGACTCTACCTTCCGCGGCCCAACAGCAGTTGCCGGTCTATCCGGCCACCAGACCCAATGATCAGGTCGACGAGGATGTCATCAAAGAAGCCGAATCCGTCCTCAAAGCCATGAAGAATTATTCCGAGCAGCAGGAAGGGGATAACGTCTTCGCGAGACTCGTTATCGAGGAACCTGAAGAATTTCGAGGTACCTTATTTTTCCTTTTTCGAAGATTTTGAGAATCCGTGGAACGGATCCTTGAATTTGAATGATCCTAGAAACAGAAAAAAAATATATTACCGATTTTTTATTATTTTTTTTTTTCAAGGAGGAGGGATACGAATTTTTAAAAATTTCAAATTTTTGCTTTCGATAAATTGGCTGACCGTAGAATATATTTCAATTTTAGGATTGACTTTCGCCGAACACATGCAAGCCGTTCCATGGTCGGAGGAGCTTCTGGCTCGTTCCATCGAGAAGAGACTCTATCACGGAAGACACCTGACTTTTTGTCGAAAAAGGGACGACAAACTCGCTCTGGTGAGTCTCTTATTTTTTTAATTTATTTTTTTTCTAATTATTTTTACTTATTTACAAAAAAATTGTTTCTCTATTTATTTTTTTCTATTTATTCAATTTTTTTTCTATTTATTTACAAAAGAGCAAAACGTGAAACATTTACCAGCATCGAGTATTTCTCGAAACTAAATTTCTCCCGTGTCTTTCACGTTCCAGCCCGCGGATATCCAGAACTTCCCGAACTTCACGGCTTTACCTGAAATCAGCAGAACGAATTGCAGTCAGTTAAGAGCCAATTCGGCAGCAAACGTTCCAGGAATGCTACCGACGACTTTCGTCGCGACGCTTTTGAGCAGCTTTCTGGTGTTCCGTTTATAATCGAGAAAAAACGAAAAAAAGAGAAAATTAATTTCGAAATCTATAAATTAACGCTTCGCCGTCCGCAGGTCCGATCGGGAATCTTTCGTTTGGCGCCGGTAAAAATTCTTATGTACGACACCAACGTGGTGCCACCACCGGCGCTAGCGATGCCATAGTTTTCCCGTGGCACCAACGCGGTGCCACCGGCGCTTGCCCGGTAGTTTTCGCATGGCACCAACGTGGTGCCACCGGCGCTTGCCCGATAATTTTCTCATGGCACCAACGTGGTGCCACCGGACGGCTTAGAGTTAAGATTTCGACGAATTCCAAAAAGAAAAAAAAAATCGAATTGGAGAGAAGCAGTTTTCAGGTACCGAAGAAGCGGAAACTGCTTCTTTCCGTTGGCGAAAAAATGTAAATTGACAAAAAAAAGAAAAATTGTAACTTATTGAACGTTCTCTTTTGAAAAAAGAAATGCGTCGATTCGAAATCGATCTTATGGGAGGAAGTCAGTGTCGAAATTTTTCGCGTGCGTTCGTGCGTTTTAGTTTTGGCGCGAGAAGAGGATTTTTCAGAAAAATCTTCTTTCACTGCCAGTTTCTCTCCCGTGTAAAATGTAAATACGAAAGAAAAAAGTGAATTTTATGTATAGATTTACGGACTTATTTAAGACGGAGTCTCTCCACTCAGTAAAATTTGTGTTGTATGATAATAAAAGTAACGATTAAGATTTACACTTTCTTTGCCTCGTGGAAATTCGAAAACCCCAAAGCAGCGGCAAATTTCCAAACCTTCTTTCTCCACCTACTGCTCTATTCGTCACCAATGACGCTCTTTCAATTTTCTAGTTGATGAGATTCAAACCCCGCATTTCTTTCTTTCACATAATCTTTCTCCTACAAGGAGGATACGCCATTACCTATTTTTTTTTTCTCGCGCCGATGAATTCCAGCCCCATATGGCTGGTACTGATAAGCCCAGATTGCTCTTCTATTCGATTACCATGAGCGATTCGTCGGCTGTATAAAAGTCCGGGGCTGCAACTCAGCGGCATCAGTTCCTCCCAGGAAGCAATCCTCTCAACAGCTTCCATTCGTCCTCCTCGAGCACTCGACGAAGACTCTCCACCAGGAAAATCCAAAAATCTGCAAAGGTAATATTTCGATTAATCGTTTGGTCCCACTCTGGTGCGATTCTCGCTCGAAATTACTTTCAATCCTGGAAATCTACCTTTTTTTTTAGTTAGAAAAATTTTTGTTTTTGAAAAATAAGTTTCAATAAATATATTCTTCAAAGTTATTTGAAATCGGTGAAATTCTGTTTTCGAAAAATTGCGTAGACTATTTTTTAAAATCAAATTTTGAAGCAAATGTGTTTTTTTAAATTCTACTTTGAAAAATCTATTTTTAAAAAATTCCATATACTATTTTTTAAAAACGAATTTTTGAGTAAACGTATTTTTTAAAATTCTACTTTGAAAAATTTATTGACAAAAAATTGTGAAAACGGATTTTTCTAACACTAAATATATTACACCTATTTTCCAGCTCCAGGACTAAAAATCTCCAATTTTTCTTACCCGCAATTGAAAAAAACCTAATTTTTGAAAATTACGCTTTTTCTATTCCTTTTTTTAGAAAATTCTATTTGCCATTCTATTTTTAAAAAATAATGAAAAACGATTTTTTTGAAACACAGTATTACACCTAGTTTGCAGCTCCAGAACCGAAAATCTCCAATTGTTTTCTTACCCACAACAGAAAAGACCTAAGGCATGAGAAAGACACGACACGTCGTCCTGCCGGTGAGATCCTGGCAGTACATGGGTCTGTTGTGCGTCTCCTTGGCGTGTTTGACCCTCGGGTTGGTGTCCCGAGACAGAGAGGGCCACGCTGGAAGCCTCGCGGGACCGGAACTGGAGCACAAGGCTCCTCATGAGTAAGAAAATTCATCTCCTTCCTGTAGCAAAAAAAAAAAAGAAAAAGGAAAATCAATTTTGAGTATTTTTTTCTCCACTTCCAGGGTGGATTCTTGCCCCAACGAAGGTTTTCTCGGCCGGCTGCTTCCCCCCGGAAAGGACCAGGCATCTTCTCCAGCATCCAACTTGGAGAACCTCGAGATTCGAGTCTCCAGGATTGCGGCTCGCGAATCCAGGAGCCGGATCTCCCGGTCTTTGGAGGATCGTCGCAGAATCGCAGCTTCCAGGTCCCCGAGAACCAACGAATTGCGAACGAGGCGATTTTCCAGGGACTCTCCAGCCCTGGAACGACGGGTTGCTCGTGATTCCCTGGAAATTCGCACGGATAGAGACAGAAATCGTCAGAACTCCGATCGATCTGGAGTCCAGCGGGTTCGGGAATCGCAGAGAAATCGTCTGAGTCTGGAACGAAGGGTCCTGGAACGATCCGAGACTCAACCAAGCAGATCCAGCGACAGGAATCGTCAAAATCTGGAACGAAGGGTCCTGGAACGATCCGAGGCTCAACGAAGCAGATCCAGCGACAGGAATCGTCAAAATCTGGAACGAAGGTCCCTGGAACGAAGATCCCTGGAACGATCCGAGACTCTACGAAGCAGATCCAGCGACAGGAATCGTCAAAATCTGGAACGAAGGGTCCTGGAACGATCCGAGGCTCAACGAAGCAGATCCAGCGACAGGAATCGTCAAAATCTGGAACGAAGGTCCCTGGAACGAAGATCCCTGGAACGATCCGAGACTCTACGAAGCAGATCCAGCGACAGGAATCGCCAAAATCTGGAACGAAGGGTCCTGGAACGAGCCGAGACTCTACGAAGCAGATCCAGCGACAGGAATCGTCAAAATCTGGAACGAAGATCCCTGGAACGATCCGAGACTCTACGAAGCAGATCCAGCGACAGGAATCGCCAAAATCTGGAACGAAGGGTCCTGGAACGATCCGAGACTCAACGAAGCAGATCCAGCGACCGAAACAGCCTGAATCTGGAACGAAGGTCCCTGGAAAGACGCGAAATGCGACGAAATTCCCTGGAACGAGCCGGAACCCAACGAATCGGATCCAATGACCGAATCAGTCCCAGCCTGGAACGATCGGAGACTCAACGCAGCAGATCCAGCGAGAGAAATCGCCAGAATCTGGAACGAAGGTCTCTGGAGCGATCGGAGACTCAGCGAAGCTCTCTGGAACGATCCAGAATCCAACGAAGCAGATCCAGCGACCGAAACAGGCTGAATCTGGAACGTAGGTCCGTGGAACGATCGGAGATGCGTCGAAATTCCCTGGAACGCTCCAGAACCCAACGAATCAGTCCCAGCCTGGAACGATCGGAGACTCAACGAGGCAGGTCCAGCGATCGGATTCGTCAGAATCTGGAACGAAGGTCCCTGGAGCGTTCGGAATCTCAACGAAGCAGGTCCAGCGATCGGATTCGTCAGAATCTGGAACGAAGGTCCCTGGAACGATCCTTGGAGAACGAACGCATCGGCTCGGCTCGTAGATCCAGCGAAAGGAGCCGATCGACCTTGGATAATCGCTCGCTGGAACGATCTGGAGAATCGAGGACCCGTTTGGAGGGAGCTCGTAGAGTTTTGATGGATCGTTCCAGCCGATCGGTCAGGAAACTGGAAGCGGCAGCTGACGGTGGACGAGCGGCTGAAAAACGCAATTCGAGAATTACCAACCGGTCGGATCGGCGACTGGAGAATCGGCGTAACGTTCTGGAATCGAGAAAAATGGTACCCGACACCCGAATCGATGCCAAACCGACCATGATCGACAGCAGGAGAACATCGCAGCTTCCAGTGGCCATCACTGGAGTCCAGGAGACTTCGATTCTGCAGCAGGCGCTCGTTGCAATCCTATGCGCTGTTTATGCGGCTTCTATGATCAAGAAAAAAGCATTTTTCGCGTGAGTATCGAAGGAAAAAAATTAATTTGGTGTAAAGAAAAAAATTGGAAGCGATTGGACAATTAATTGGAGGTACAAGAGAATTTTGGAGAATATCAAATTATTTTTTTGGAAAAACTGTACGAAAGTGGTAGATGATATATATAAAAAATTATACAAATTTAATAATTATATAAAAAATATCAAATTTTGATAAAATATTTTTTTGAAGAAATTTAACAAAAATCAATTTGCAAGAAAATAAAGATTGGAATAATATTAGAATATACAAAAAAACGTGAAAATATTTTTTTGAAAATATATCAAAGCGAGAGAAAATATTACAATAATAATACGTCAGATATAATAAAGTAGCAAATTAATTTTTTGAAAGTCAAAAAAAATTCCATACAAAGAATTAGAAAAATAATTGAAGGTATCGAATATAATAAATTAATAATTACAGTCTTTTATAATTGTCAATTATTTTTCTAGCGAATTTTATTGACAAAAAATTCTTTCAATTTCTATTTTTTTTTTTTTATTACCGTGCCCACGTCGCTAGCGAAACTGCAACCGAACCACTCAATAAAAGCGATTCTCTCGATTGTTGCAGAAACGTGGATCGTCGAATCGGCCAACTGGTCGGATGGTAATTTTTCCCCGAAGAAGATGACAACGACAACGACGACGACGTTCCCGGCCAAGACCTCCTTCGATGTTCCGCTTTCATTGTTGTCCTGCTGCAAAAATGGGAAAATAGTAGCGAATTAGTCCAATGCTTTTCGTATCGATGTCGAGTTCGTTAATTGTTAATAGTGTCGCTCTCAGAGTCACGGAATCGGATGAAATTTAAAAAAAAAAATCTAAAAAAAAATCGCTTTTCCGTGCCTTTGAATCGCAGCACCGGTTCCAAAATTTAAAATGTAAAACTCTCTCCGCTAACGAATCAGTACCTGAAATAAAGATATTTTATGTGACCGAAAAGAAAACAGTGGTGGTCGTTCCATCGATTCCTCGATTTTCCCGATTTTTTTCGAAAAATTTCGACGCGAATGAGAAGAAAAAAGCAATTTTATTAAACGCCTCGTCTGAAATTTGTACATCGATCGTAGAGTATTAACTTTTTTTTTCTATTTTCTAGAGTAGAAAAAGAGGAATGGAATTATTCTTACATAGTTTTATCTTCTATTATTTTCTTTTTTTTTTTGTGCGCCACCGAAAATATCCACATTTTCCGTTCTTGCGTTCATCGAAACTGCAACAATCACCCACGTCATCGTAAAATATCATTTTTCTCTTCTCGTTACTTCTATGAAACACTAATCCGAGCTTTTATTTCAAAATTAAAATTCAACCACTATTGTACGTATCTCGATAAATATATAAAAAAAGAGAGAGAGTGAGTGAGAGAGAGAGAATCACTGGGAAATTTTAATTTTCCAGAAAAAAAGAAGATTTCAGAAGTCTCATATTATTTTTTTTTGTCGTCGAAAAAAATGATATGAATTTTTCTTCTTTTTTTTTTTCTTTCTTATTCTTAGCTAAACGTCTTCGAAAATATGCTTTTCTACTTTCTCAACCGGAATTTGTCTTATCAGGTATCCTCTTCTTTGGCAGTTGAACTCGCTCGTGATTAATTACTTATTTTTTTTTTTCTTTCGTTGTATTTTGGTTTCTTTCCCTTAAATTTTTCGAAGCAAGTTTGGAGGTTCCTCCCTTTTTTTTTTGTTCTCGGCTTCCGTCTAAAGAAGCGAAGGAATGTGACACAGTTTTTTTTTTCAACCCTAGCAAAAGCGAAGTTACTGTTTTTTTTTTAAATGTGCTTTAAATACGGGCTTTTTTTTTTGTTCATCGAAACGAACGTGAAAAAATCGCGACTCTTTTCGAAAATCCACGACAACTGTGCCCGTCCGGTGGCACCAGGTTGGTGCCGTGCGAAAACTATCGGGGAAGCGCCGGTGGCACCACGTTCGTGTCGTACGTAAAAATTCGTACCGGCGCCAAACGAAGGAATTGTACGGAATTAAAATTGTAAAAAAAAAAGAGAGATCGCGAAACTGAGTTCTAAAAAAATAAGTACAGTCGCGGTTTCGAAAATAAAAAAAGAGCCTCGATTTTTTCAGCGCAGCCGTTTTCCCGGTATCACAATGATCGGAGTAAATTTGATAAAGTAGATAAGAAAAACGTGATTATCAGTCTATACCTCGTCGATTGGAATAATTATTAACGCGAAAGTATCATTGGACGTTCGAGATTTCTTGCAACATCCCAAGAATGTGGTCCAATTCTTGTCGGAAGAAACAGAGTTGCTTGTTTTTACCTTTCTCCCCCTTACAATCTTTACACTGGCTCTTATTTCTTAATAAATCCCTAACTAAACTCTGCAGAGTCATTTCACGGCTCTCGTGACGTTGCTGAAGAATCGTGATCTTATCCTGAAGGAGTTGCAGCTGTTCCGTGCTCTGGAAACGAAAAAAAAAAAATAATCGTGATTTAATAGTATTTGCAACAAAGTCTGAGAGGAAAGTAAATAACCGAGGGGATCGAACCGAGTCGAATTGAATCGAATTAAATCGAAGAAGGTCCCGATTTAAGATAAAATACAAAAATTAAATTTTTAGAATTATTTCTTAAAGAATGACCGGTCGTAAATTTGATTAAAAACAGAAATTCGTCTTTCGTTAAGATAAAATTGTTTTTTAATTTATTTTTAAAAAATAAATCTATTTATAAATTAATGAACCCGTATTTATTTTTTAAAAATTCTATAAATTAGTGAAAATTAAATTTATACGATCGAGAAAAAAAATGGCATTGGTCGTGTTACAAATTTGACTAAAAATTGGTGTTTTCGCTAATATATAAAATTTGTTGTTATCAAAATTATCCTCGAAATTTCTGGAAACTTGATTTTGGGGATTTTCGTGGTTCACCAGAAGAGAAAAAAAAATGAAAAACATACTAACAGGTGTCGAAAGGTATTTCACTTTGTCATTGAGAGTCTTCACTTTGTTCTCCAGATGCTCCCTCTCGGCTTTCAGAACGACTACCTGTTCCTTGTAGTCCCTCAGCTTTTCAATTTGCTGCTTCAGGTGCGAAATCACCGCGACTTGAGTGTTGATTTGGCCCTGAAAATAAAATAACGGTAAATCAAATTGTTAGAAGAAGCAAAAAATTACTAGAAAAATCAAATTGTTAGAATTAGAGTGACTTTTTCTAAAACTAAAAAAAGCACTCCTTAAAATCGACTGCAATTGGTCCTTATAACATTCAAATTCCGTAAAAATTAATAGACATCCTTCCCAAAATTAATCAAACTAAAACAAAATTCGCCGAAAGTCGCAAGAAAAGTACCTGCAACTTGACAACTTTGGAGTCGCCAAATTTCACACTGTACTCCTTCACGAGACTCGCCAGCTCCCTTTCGTGTTCCTCCTGCAGAAGGTTCAAATCGTGCAGCCGCTTGTTCTTCAAAGCCATGAAATCCTTGTTCATCTTGTTCAACTCCTCCTTGAGAATCTCGTTCTCGTTGTTCAGCCTCTTAACGACCGCGTTCTCGTTGATCTCGGAATACTGCATGGGGTCGTACAACTTTTGCGTGGAAACGGTCAGCTTCTGGCCCTGCAAGACCTGCCCGTTTTGGTGATACACGTTCGAATTCGGGTCGTTGTCCGAGTGCTTGATCACCGAATTCTGCAGTTTCGAGTCGGAAGCCGTCAAGCGGCAATTCCTGTCGAAGTCCATGCCCTTGTTGACCCTCTTCTCGTTCAGCAGCTTCTCGCGCTCCTTCTGCAGGCGCCTGTTGGTCTTCTGCAGCTCCTGGAACTCCTTCGTCAGCTTGGAGGTCGTCTTCTCCTTGTTCGCCAGCTCCAGCTTCAACCCCCGGATGGTCGCTATCAAGTGCGCGTCCTCCTTCGGGTTCTGCGACTTTGGCCCGGATTTCACGGGTTTCGGCCCGGCAGCGGCCGCGTCCTCGCGCTTGTTCGTTTCCACGGATTTGTTCTCCAGGTTCCTCGCCATGGTTTGCGTGAACTCGTCGCGGCAAATTTTCCCCGCGCCCCGAAGCTTCGACGTCGTCTCCGAGAGTTTGTCCTCCAGCTCCAGGATCTGCGTCTCGTACTTCTCCTTCATCTCCGCGAACTTCCTCTGGAATTCCGTCAGCTTCGACTGAGAAACGCTCTCCTTCGTCCTCAGCTCCGACTCCAGCGAGAAGATCCTCTCCTCCAGCAGCTTGATCTTGTCGTTGGCGATCCTCTCGTGGTCGGAGTTCGCCGTCAGGATCAGCGCGGACACCGAGTCCGGGTTCTTGCGTTTCAGGATCCGCTCCATCTCCCGCACCTGCCGGTTCAGGTCCACGATCTTGTAGTTGTCCAGGATCACCTGGTCCTTCAGCTTCTGCGACAACTGCTTCTCCCGCTCCACGTGGCTCCGCGACACTTGCAACTTCTCCTGCAACTGGCCCTCCCTCACTCGCAGCTCCAGCAGCTCCTTCTCCAGCGGCAGGATGCCCATCTGCAAGCGATCGAACTCCAGGGTCACGGATTTCAACTGCTCGGTCTTGGAATTCAGCTCGATCCGCAGGCCCTCGACCTCCTTCCTCCACTCCATCTCGTTCTTCGACGTCGTCCGCAGCTTCTCCGTGATGAAATTATTCTTGGAGTTCAGCTGCTCCTTGAACATGTCCAGCTCGTCCTTCAGCAGCGTGTTCTGCTGGTTCAGGTCGTCGTTCTTCATCAGGGCGTCCGTGTTCCTCTCCCGCAGCTCCGACACCTCCAGGTTCAGCTTCAGCGTCCGCTCCTGAAGGTCCTTGATCGTGTCCTTCAGCTCCAGGATCCCGCCGTTCGCCTCGGGCCTTTGCTTGCTCTGCGCCTGCTTCGATTCCTCCTGCAAACGCTTCATCTCCTCCAGCAACCTTTTGTTCTCCGCCTCGTAGGACTTCAGCACGTTCTCCTGACTCTCCAGCTCGCGTTCCAGCGAGAAACTGGACTTCCCACGGTCCAAGCCCCTCAGGGACAACTCGTCGACCTTCGTCTTCAGCAACAAGTTCCTCTTCTTCAGGGCGAACAGCTCCTCCTCGAACGACGACCTCATGTTCTCGATCTGAGCCTTGTAGGATTTGATCTCCGACTCCAGCTGCTGCTTCAACAACGCGTTCCTGTGCTTCTCCTCTTGGTACAGGTACTCGAAGTCGCCCTTACTCGAGCTC
Organism: Gasteruption jaculator; assembly: GCA_949825005.1. Classification (NCBI taxonomy): domain Eukaryota; kingdom Metazoa; phylum Arthropoda; class Insecta; order Hymenoptera; family Gasteruptiidae; genus Gasteruption; species Gasteruption jaculator. The sequence continues at coordinate 9,082,811 of OX463775.1, forward strand.
TTCCTGGTATCCCCCCCGGCGGGGTGGTTTCTCGTCATCGAAATCCCCTTTCCCGAGAGTCCAGGGATCAAGGACGACTTCGACTTCGGGCTCTTCCCGGGAACACCCTTGGTCTGTACCTTCGGTTTCGCCGGCGGGGACCTTTTGCCCGTTTTCCTGGAAAGTTCCGACCGGGAGCTCTTGATGTTCTCCAGAGACTGCGCGAAGTTCGTCGCGGGTTTCGAGATTTGCTCGGTGCTCTTGGATTTCGTCATCGGCTGGAAATCCAGCGGCTTCTCCTGGACCGCCGGCTTTTCCGTCTCCTTCTCGGCCAACAGCTTGGGGATGGCGTCGGCGAAGAGCTCCAGCCTCGGAGTCAACCCCACGGTGTACAGCTCGTTCTTGGAGTTCACCACGTTTAGGGTCTTCTCACCCGGAGACTTCTTCGGGTCGTCGTAAATGGGTTTAGGCTCGTCCCGCGAAGGACCGGTCTCCGGAACCTTGGAATTCGGCATCTCCTTCTCCAGGATCTCGATGATCTCCTTTTCGGGGAACTCCGGGGTCTTTTCCTCGCACCTCCTCTCGCTTTCTTTGCTCGGAATCAGGAAGTGCATCGATTCCTGCTCCTTCTTGTCGCTCTGGTCCTGGAGGATCTTCAAAAAGTGCGAGAAATCCTCCTGACCCAGACTCGAACTACCGGAAATTCCTCCGCCCTCCAGGTTCTCCTTGGAGCGTTTCAATAAAGAATCGAAGAAATCTTTGTCCACGTCGATGATCTCCTTTTGCAAATTGTCCTTGTCCTTGTCGATCTTCTTCTTCGACTTCAGTTCCTCCGACTTGGAATGTCTCTCGATGGGATCGTCAAGATCCGAGCTGCTCGAGACCTCCACCTTCTGCTCCTCGAACTTCCTTCGCTGGAGCTCCAGAGTTTTGGGCGCCTTCAGGACGTTCACGTTTTCGTACAGGATCTCCAGATTCGGACTCGTTTCTCTCTGACGTTCCGTCTTGGGACTGCGACGGATCTTCTCCGACTGCTTGTGCACTTCTTTCTCGATCAGCTGGAAGATCTCGGCTTCCAGCTGTGGCACTCTACCCAGAGATTCGTCCGCGTCTTTGTCATTGGGAACCAGGGTGTCGGACTTGGAGGTGCTTTTGGACAAACTGCTGCTGTTCTTCCGAACGAGTTCCTCCGCAGCCTCCAGCAGCTCCTCCACGGATTTCTCTTCTTCGGTGGGATTCTTGCTGGAGTGTCCGGATTTGTTCTTGTCTGGAACCGAATTGGGACTTAACGCTCCGGCGATTTTACTGATTTCTTCCAAAATGCTTCCTATGTCCTCGTCGGTCGCGTCTGAAATCGAAAAGTTGAAAATTGTAGAAAAGAAATAATAACTTTGAGGAAAAAATTTTGTTAAATAATGTTAATCTTATAAAAATCGTACTTTCAAAGTCCGACTGGTACTTGTCGAACGCCGCCGAGGCTAAAACGTCGCAAAGAGTGTCATCCCTGTCTCGTATTTCCCCTTCGCTCCTCTGCTGCGACTAAAAAAATTGTACGAGGTGGAAATTTTGGAGATTACAGAACGGAGAGAGAATAAAAAAAAATTATAGAAGCTGCGATAATTACTTTACACATTTTCTCCTTTTCTAAAAATTCCCTCATAGAAGAGGTGACTTCCGGCGAAGGATTCGGAGATTCCATTTTGGTCAGACGAGTTTCGGGTCGTTTCAGCCACCACTTGGACTCATCCTCTTCGATAAGTTTGTCGACGTTCGGATTGTCATTCTGAGTTTTGGGTTTTTCTTTGATTCTTATGGAATTTTCATTCACGCTTAAACTTATCGAAGTTCCCAAAGTGTCTTCCGACTGTAAAAAATTGTTTCGGAACATTAATACTATATTTTTATCACGTTTTAAAGTCACAAGAACGCAGCTTCGACACGGTTTAAAACTTTATTTATATTTTCGTTTGAAAAATTGATAAAATATATTAACACGAGTTGCTAATATTAATACTTTTATATTAATATACCAATTAACGCTATGTCATCCAGTGGCACCACGTTGGTGCCATGGGAAAACTATTAGGGACACAAAAAATAATCGTTTTCCATAAATTCCAAGTTTAACGAACAAAAAATTGTAATTTAGGAAAAAGCAATTGTTATCCATGGAATTGTTGTTCCAGGAAATTAGAGAAAACCAGTGCCCGACAGGTTGATTCCATTGGAATGAAAAATTGCGAATTCCACAAAACGATGGATAAATAAACAAACAAAGAATTCGAACGAAATTGCAAGTGAAAGTTATAAAAATGGTTTGTGTCATTTACCCCGAAATTGTGTCCCGCAGATTCTGACATGTTACGAAAAATATCTTGTCCCTTCTTTCACGCACTTTTGCCAAAAATCTACGAGGGAATCTTCATTTTTTTTCACGGGCCCGCGCTCCTCGCGTTCAACGGCGAATTCCGCGCATCGTATAAACAAAAGTCATTTACAACAAATTTACAACAAACGCAATCATCACAAAACGATCGTTGTTTGAGTCTCGGGTTGGTTTGTTTGTTATTTTGTAATCAAGGCTGCGTTCCCAGGTGTCGCGCTAAAAAGAGAGGGAAATAGCGACCGTCCAATAGTGGGACAGAGACAAACGATGGGTTCCGGAACACGACCTGGGGAAGATCCCTGCGTTGTCGGTTACCTGGAAGGGAGCAGTTGTTTGCGTTACCAATGGACACTAATTTGTAATTTGATTGTTGTTATGAAATTTTTAAGGGATGATTGTTACTTTATTTCATTTGATTTTTGTGGAAATAGAAAAAAACAATCATAGTTTTCTTTTTTATCCGGTAAAAGAATATTAGAATTAAGTCTTGAATAACTTATTCATTATTTTTTTTTATTTGCATCTATTTTTTATTATTTACTTCGGCACTGCATTGTTTAAAAAAAAAAGGGTTACTAATTACAATGGGTGGAGAATAAAGAAAAGGCGGGAAACTGCCATCTAGTTTCCATGAATCTCGGCAGGTGGCAGCACTCATTTGAAATGCACGAGAATAACCTAGAATTAAAATTAAAAGCTACATAAACAATTTAAATCTGTTTTCCCTGAATATTATTAACAACAATTTTACATTCGGGAAATTATAATTTTTCAATTACCTTCTATATTACTAATTACTTTAACTACATTATTTTGATTAAAACCAGGAGGGGTACGGAGAAAAGGCGGCGAATGGGTCTATTAGTTCCTCTAGATCATGGTAGATGGCGGTATCGGCTCAAAATGGCACGAAAGTCATCGAAATTGAATCGGAATTACATATATATATATATATACGATCTTGTTTGTTATTCTGGACGATTTGGAATAAGTTTATATAAGAATCCGGAAGTTTTTTTTCGCTTTCCGAGGGAAAAATGATTATTGGGTCTCCAGTTTTCGCGAGTATTTCAAACTTCATATCTCGAAGGCACGTCGCGATCCGAGGGTATTAATATATACGTGCGACGCTTTATAGTCGCGTTATGTGCCGTGCAGCTGTTTATTTATACCGACGTGCGTTAAAAGAAAAGAACAACAGTACGTGACAATACGGTAGACCGGGAGAAGGAGTTTCTGGAAATCGGGAAAGGCAGTTTTCTATGGGGATGCTGCGACATTCCGTTCATGGATGTTACAGATTCACCCCGAGTCGGTCTCTTCTACGATCGGTAAGTGGAATCGAATCGGTCGGGAAGCCGCGATCGAGAATTCACGCGGATCGATGGAACCCTCCTTTTCTAACGCGTGCGGGAGAGCAGGATGGAAAGAGTGTATTGAGTTTCATCGCGATTTTCGAACGTCCATGTTTTGACAATTTGAGCTTAGTTGTAATTTTTGTTTTACAACTCGCGCTTTATTTTATACAATAATTCACGTTTTCTTTTTTGTGGAAAAATTCTTACCCTTTCTTAGTTAAGAAAAAATGATTCTTTGTTCGAAGTAAGTTTGTTTATTTAGTTAGGTAATTTATTAATAAGAAGATCCATTTTTTTTTGTTTGTTTCTTTTAGGATTCAGCAAAATTGGAAGAGTACATTAATTTTTCTTGAAAAAAGTCAATTCTTCTTGGAAATCTTTGTCTAAGGGAAATTCATTTTCCAAGAAAAATTATTTCCTGTATAGGAATTAATTTTCTCTACTTTCCATTGGAAACCCGATTTCAATGGAGAAATTATGTTTTTAAGATAAATTATATTTACAGGGTAACCGATAGTGTTTCTTTTATAAACATTGATTTTTCGAGACGAGTCGACTTAATTTTTTTTAAACTCTGGTTTATAGGAAACCTTTGTTTCTACTACGAAATTATGACATTCGGGTGAATGATCATCTTTTCAAAGAATGTATCATTCCGAAATTTTATATTTATTTGTGGAAAAGCGTTATGTAAGCAATTTCTTAACCGAGATCAAGATTTGAGAGTTTTAAGAATTCGAGGCGAATCGAAACAATTTTCAAAATCACATCGTATGTAAAAAAAGTCCTAGTTTGGGGCTCTCAAAAAAAAAAAAAATTCTTTTTTTGAGAAATCCCAAATTTTTAGAAGTTTCTTCTTCTTCGAGATGCAATTTCCGAAAAACCAAATCGTTACCTAAGAATCAAACTAATTTTTATTCCCTGGCGTCGAGAGCATACAAACAAATTATAACGACAACAACAATAACAATAACATTAATAATAACAATAATAGTAATAGTTACAATAATAATAATAATAATAATGATAATAATGTAATAATAATAATAATAATAATAATAAATTGTCGCAATGTAATAAAAACAATAATAATGATTACGACAACAACAAAAGCACCAATGGCAACAAAAATTTCCTTCCATCCGGTGCAAATGCGATTTCCTGCGATTCCCCCAGACCCGTTTTAGAAGAAATAATAAAAACAGCCCCATACTGGTGCGTAAATCGACCGGGACTTGGCGATACCTTGGCCCGGTGCAGCAAGGCAAGGGGTGCAATGCCGCACGACCCAGCCTTACGGCGGCCCCCGTACGGCACCGCGTTTGTTTCCGCCGTACAGTCGGTGCATGCACGGGGGGCCTGGCTGGCTGGCTATCCGGCTAAACGTTTCTCGCGAAGAGTAACAAGGAATAATAAAATAATGCAATGGGAATGGAATGAAAATGCATCGTGTCGCGGGGACGTCGCTATAGCCTGCATGCCGGCGTTCCTCATTGCGGATAATTGGAGGAGGAAGGGATGATAATGCAACGAGGAGGAGGAGGAGGAGGAGGAGGAGGAGGAGGAGGAAGGGAAAGAGTTCGGGGTCGTGTCATGTCATGCATGCATGCATGACATGTTGCAAGTCAGTTGCGTTTGTTGCTGCAGAAGCGATCGTCGAGTGTGTGCGTGCGTGTGTATGCATTATCGGTGCAGTGCCAGTAAGCGACCGACCGACGACGAGGAGCCGAGGACGGATGGGGACGACGACGACGTACGATCGCGAAGGACTCCCTGTACGGGCGCTCGCGATGACGACTACACGTAGACATCGACTCCGGGGGTGGCCGATGGGTGGTTGTGGTTATTATTAAGCGCAGGCGTCGCGACGCCCTCGCTTGTATCTGAGAGCACAGCCGTGCATTTTCATTTTCAGTCGTGCCTTCAACCGGACGTTGAGACCGTCTTTTTTTCCCTTTTTTTTTTTCAACCCGTATTCCGCAACCACCAGCTCGAAAGTCGAGAGACAGGAGACGCGAAAAAAAAAAGAAAAAAAAACCACCACCGACCCCGTGTACAAATCGCCACCCCCTGGGATAAATTAAAAAAAAAACGAATCCAGAGAGAGAGAGAGAAAGAGGAGGAACCGATAAAACCGGTACCGCGAGGAAGAAGGAGGAAGAATCGCAGTGCGAGCCCTCAGTGACCCGAAAAACATCCCCCCCCAAAAAAAAGAAAGAAAATCCCTTCCTCGAATGGGAAATCAATCCCACGGGAACTAGCCAGCCGCGTCTCCATCCCCCACGTTCATCCCCCAAACCTGCAACACTTGAGTTTCGGGTTTTTCGTGTGTTGAAATATATTATCGTAGAAGGTGCCCCGTCGAAGGTGACCCCGTCGAGGAAGACGCCAACCGCGGCCAGGACGCGTCCGGTCGAGCCTTGGAAGCGCGGAAACCCGAGGGATCGCCCAAGTCCGATGTTCCGATGACTCGGAATACCGTGCCGAGTGTGTCTGAAGCCATTGGACGCCAGGTTTTCGGGCCCAGGGAGGAAGAGGAGGACGGAGAAGCGGAGGAGGAGGAGGAAGAGGACGAAGACGAGGACGAGGTGGAAGAAGAGGACGAGGGAGTCGAGAAATGAGGAGGCCCACCGTCGCGGAGGATCCGCTGGAAGGACGTCGGGGTCTCCGGCGAGCGGCTTCCAACGGGACATGGTCCCTCTAGGAGGCGGGAGCGTCTTCAGCCGAGGGTCAATTATGTTCCCGGTCGAGGGCCCGACCTGCTACTGTCATGGGACACGAGGACCACGGAGTTGCGACGTTGGAGGATCAAAGTCCGTTTTTGGATGTCGCCTTACATAGCGTTTCCTAGTCTCGATTCCTATTATAGTCTTTTTATAACTACAACGAAGAAAAGCGACCGCTCGGCTCGGGATCCCAAGATATAGATCCTTCGGCTGTATATATATACATATATAGATATATATTGCAATATCAAGGACGGAGACGCAAAGTCTCGTGCCACTTTGGAAGCCGCTTTAACTTTTATCGTTACCTACTACAACTCACCTACTACCTTACGCAAAGGAGACCAGTATTCGCCTGTGCTACCTGCAGACGTAGTTTTCACCTAGATACCGAGGAATCCGGTCGACCATGTAGGAGGAACCGAACCGAACCGAACCGACCAACCGAGGGATTCGCTGGATTGGATTGGATTGGATTGGATTGGATTGGACCGGATCGGATCGGATTGGACTGGATTGGACCGGATTGGACCGGATTGGACCGGATCGGATCGAATCGCAGCTCGCAGCTGAATCTCAATCTCAATCTGTTGATACTTTTAAGGAGACCAACGATAGTTAGTCGGACACTTTTTTCAACCTTGTAATACGAAATCTTAACGAGATGCCTGTAAGAAGGGGCCACGTCGCGCCGAGAACCACCATCATCGAAACCATCATTCGCAAATTCGACACGCATGGTAAGTCGTAGCTCAAAGGTCACGACGTCACGGTTCCACGCGGTCGCCCGATCGCCGTGGAACGTTTTTTTTCTTTCGTTTCGTTTATTTTTTTTTATCGGGGCCACCAGGGTTCGACGAGAAATGGGCAAAGGGTCCGTTCCGAGTCGCGCGAGATTTTTCGAGGGAGTCGCGAACGGTCGGTTCGAGTCCGTTTCTCGAGAAATCGACTTCCCGAAAGGCAATCGTGCGTGTGACGAAAGGTCGTTTCGGAGCCACCGGAAATTTCTTGGGAAAAATCGGTTCGAGGTTACCCTGAATTTCTCCGGAGACCTAGACCTCGGATGGCTGTGGCTTTGCCAGGGTTTTGGTCCCACTCTTGGTGGCGAGATCTCGGTTCTCGAGATTCTCGGAAGATCCGGAGAAAACCGGAGTCGGAGCTCCGGTTCCAGATTTTTTACAACCGGTCAAGGGCTGGAGCCGAAGGGGAAAGTTTTAGAATTTTAGTAACAATCGGTGTTATTAACCCTCCCCTTTTTCAATATTTTCAAGCTCAACAAATTAAATCAATTAGGTTCCAATCTCACACTAAAATAATAATAATGATAATAATACTAATAATAATAATAATAATAATAATAATAATAATAATAATAATAATAATAATAATAATAATAATAATTAAAAAATGAGCCAATACTAGAAATACAGGAAAGAATGCAAGTTCATAAGGCGGGTTTTTGGCCCCAAGGGAGCGCATGTTCATTCTTGTAGATATGATACGCTTTGATGTTTTCAACAACACACATAAAAAAAAGAAAGTGTTGCGTAATTACGCTTGTATTAAAAAACGCGGTTGAATGAGCAAAGGAAAAGGTACCTTTTTTTTTTTTTGGAAAAATAATAAAAGTCGTAGGTTCGATCTCATGAAAAAAGGAAAAGACATCGCTCAAATTTTACGCACAAGGCACTCAAATTATTAAAAGGATCATTATTAAATAAAACCGGCATGTTTCAATTTTTAATCACCACATTGCGTTGGGACCAAAATCCCATCTTATGAACCCACATCCTTCATAAAATGAATGCAAACAAGGGTCACGTTTCGCGCATGGATTCTACAACGTAATTATAAAAATATAAAAAAGACACCAACGGCGCGGAATAAATAAATGCGAAGAAAAAAGAAATATATATATATACAAATCCGAAAAATGATAAACGCAAGAGAGCCACGATAAACTAATCTAAATAAAATTAACGCTGTTTCCAGCGCGCTATCATTAATCGTAATTAAAAATCCAAAACCAAAAACGTAGAATTCGAATTAAATTAAATTTCCTTAATTAACACCAAATTTGTCACGGTCGCGTAATTGCTCTGCTAAGCACCCGCCGTTTTTGGATTTCCAAAAAGGATTGACACGTTAGCTGCCATGTAAACTTTCCGTTCGGGCCGCGCTGGTCATGACAAACGCGATAGCGTGTACCCTTGCGACCCACGCGGCGTGAATAGGGATTCACGCAAATTTGCCGTGTTAAATAAAAAAAGTTCACCCGTTAAATGAAAAAAATTCTCGAAAATACCTAATTGGAAATTGAAATTCTAAAAAAGTGGTTTTTCGACACTTTTGGTGGAAATAGCGTTAAATAAAATCCGGTCCATGACTTGCGAGACTTTTGACGATTCGAAAAAAAATCTTGTCCAACGAAAAACCAGATTAGGAGGAAAAAAAAGGAGAAGCGGCGACCCGAGATACCTACTCCGAGAGTTGGAATGTAATCTCGTAATGCAATCAATAGATCCCCTTTTTGTCACACGACCGGGACTATAATTAACTCCAGCCTTGACTTTCACGAGAGCCGAGCCGTCTCCGACGCTCGACTCGCCTTCCTGACCCGCGCATCCTGGACAGCCGAAAAATGCCAACCCCGTAGGAGGAATGCAGCAGCGAGTGCCGCAGTCCCTCCATCTTTAACGAACCTCCAGCCCGATGCACGGGGCTGGAACCCCGTAGCCGTCTGGAGGGTGGATTTCAATCGCCGAGAACGTCCCCGGGGAGACACAAAGGGAGATTTACGTCCGCGCGATGCGCTACCACCTGCAGCCGAATCCTGCAGGAGCCGTAAAGGAAGGGAAAAATGCGGGTTATCGTCGGAGGAAATTGGAACAATCGCTGGGAACGGAAAGGAGAGACTATTCTTAGACTTCCTCCTACGACCTTAGAACGCCGTGATGCCGATGGGAACGACGATGACAATGTTTTATTGAAAGCCACGCTGCTGCTGCCTAGGCGCATTCTTCGATGCAACGTGTAATTGCAGGAAGCAGCCTCTCCAGCTGGAAGTGAATGGGAGCGATGCCGATCGAGAGAAAACAGTAGCGAGTCTAATGAAACGCCTCATCGATCGTCCCGAGCTCCCCGATCGCCTCGTTTGCGACCCATTGTTCACGCTAGGAGGGAATTCCGACGTCGCATTAGCATCTAATAGCATTTCCCCCCGACCTGGAGCTGCAGCGTCTCCGATCATCGCAGACCGGAGACGCTCCAGACTCGTTGACAATAGGCTGCCAATGGAGAGACACCCTTGGGTGAATTGCCACCAGTCGTTGGGATATCGGGTGTTGCCGATTTTTATCGGTGCTGCGGAGAATCGACACCAGGGATTTTTTGAATATCGAGTTCCGCGTTTCGTATTTTTTATGGATTCAATTCTGAAGCAGGGAATCGATTGGGGGTGAAAAAATAGGGCAATTAGAATTTTTATTTGAAAACATTATATTCTTTTTATTTATTACCGATTTTTGAATAACAATTGGCTTAGAAAATTAGCGAGAGCGATTTTTTAATATCAAGTTCCGGATTTTTTTATAATTTTGTTCCTTCCAAATCACGAAATCCATTAGAAATACAAAAAAAAATGCAAAATTAGTATTGTTATACAAAAGAATTAAAACCCAATAACCCCGGAAATCGGTACTCGAGCAAAATCGAAATCGATGATTGAGAAAAATGTTGTTTCGTTTCTCTTTGCAACCCCGAGGTCTGATAGCGGGCCACCCTAGTCCCCCAGATACGGTCCCGCAGGTACATCTCTCGATTGTCCCCCCCAAATCTCGATCTCATAACCGGGGGATGACCGAATGAAAGCGCGAAAGGGGATGGAAGGTTTCTCGTGGAGAGGACGTCCTGGCAGAGTGGCGTCCGGCCATCGAAAGCTCGTCAGTGAGTCCGGAAAAGGGCACACCCTGGTAATAGGCATTAACGCGATAAATTCTTCTGAAACCGTAGGAGCGCCAATTTATATAATAAAAAATATGTATGCCACCCCACGGAGCCACCCTTTGCCCCCTGGCACAGTCTGTCTCCGTCTCTCTCTTTAAGGATTTCGTACGAGGCTAGGCTCTGCTTTGCTCTGCTCTGCTTTGCTTTGCTAGGCTAGGCTAGGCTACGCTAGGCTACGCTAGGCTACGGTAGGCTACGCTACGCTAGGCTAGGCTATGCTAGGCTACATTGTCGTTGTTGCTCGCGATGGTCGTCGTCGTTCCATCAAACCTTGGGCTTCTAATCTGACGGCTGGGAAAGAAAGAAAACGAAGACGACCGGGAGGAGAGACAGAAGAGGAGGGAAAGCTGTGGCTTTCCTCTCTCTCTCCCGGTGGCTTTCTAGATATCAAGACCCTAGCGAACTTCCATCACGAATCATCGTGACCCACTTTCCAATTAGAATAAAAGAAGAAAAACATAGGGAGGTATAGGACACTACGTCACGTGGCTTTGACCGTCTTCTCGACAATGACTCTATCTCTCTCTCTCTCTTCCTCTCTTGCTCTCTTTCGACGGAAATCACAATGAAACGGTTCGTCCCTTCGGCGGCTGATGGAAATGCGGCGATAAATTTATCCCCGGGTTTGGACCCATGCCAGATGCCGGATATTTTACGAGGCCTCCTTTCGCGCGCCAGAGAGAGAGAGAGAGAGAGGGAGGGAGGGAGCGAGTCGCTGCCGAACGAAGTGCAGCGAGACCGACAATCCCGAATCCCGCATCTCGTCGAGGAGGCCTCCTCTCGTCCCATTTTCCGAAGATTGCCGTTGCCTCCCCGGGAGCCGATGGCAGACCGGGTTCCCGAGTCTCGGGGTCCCAGGATCAATGGAAGCAATGATATTCCCATTTTTGTCGGTTTTCAGATCGGAGCTTCCTAGTGGCCAACGCTCAGCAGGGATTATGTCACATCATCTATTGTTCGGATGGCTTTTGTCGGTTGACCGGGTACTCGCGAGCCGAGGTGATGCAAAGATCAGCGATCTGCGAGTTCCTGCACGGCCCGATGACTTCACCTCATGCTGTGGCGGCGTTACGAGATGCGTTAGCAGCTGGCGTGGAGAAGCATTTCGAGATACTTTATTATAGAAAAGACGGTGAGTTTGTGGACGGACGCGCCGATACACGGACAGATGCGAGCACCCCCCCCTTGTCCTCGCCCTCCCCGAGTGAGTGCGTGCGAGTGTTTAAGAATATCTCCGAAACAACCACCTGTAATCGCGAGTAGTCCCTCTTCCGTATCGGAAGTGCCTCCACCTCCTCTTCCTCCTCCTTTTCTTCGGCGTTACGCAAGATCGGGGAAGATCCAAGAATAGACGTCCCCAGTGACGTCGAGGCACCGTCATCGTCGGGGAAGCCAACGAACCCCTTCGTGTCGTCGTTCCACACCAGGATCTTCAGATTCCGATCGATCTGGGTCTGGATCCGAAGGTGGATCTGGAGTAAATCTGCTTCCGCATCTCATTGAGGGGTTCTGGATCTAGGTCCAAAGGAGAGGATCTGGATCCGGATTTGGTTCTGGATCTGAATGTGGATCTAGATTAAATATGATTATGGATCTGGATCTGAATGGTAAGATCTGGATTCGGATGTGGATGTGGATACACCTGGATCGGGATTTGGACCTAGATCTAGATCTGGATCCAGATTTGGATCTAGAATATTGACGTGAACCTAAATCTAGTTCTTGATCTGAATAAGAGGATTTGGATCTGATCCTAGACTTAGATCTGGGGGGGTTGGATCTGGATGGACGTGGATTAAAATCGAATTCTTGATCTGAATGAGAGGATCTGAATCTGATCCTAGACTTAGGCCTTGATCTCAATGTGAATCTGGACCTAGATCTGAATCTGGATCCGGACCTAGATCTGGATCTGGATCTGAACCTAGATCTGGATCTAGACCTAAATCTGGATTTGGATCGGGGCCTGGACCTAGGCCTAGATCTAGTTCTGAACCTAGGTCTAGATCTGAATCTGAATCTGAATCTGAACCTAGATCTGGATCAGGATCTAGACGAAAAAATCTGGATCTATAGTTGAACGAAAAACCAAAACCTCAAAGCGGTATGCTGTTGCAATTTTCGATGCGGTCCAGAGAAGTGAGGATTCGCAATTTTGTTTGATATGGAGAAGGTCAAAGTCGAAAGGTCGCCGTAATTCGATAGCAATACGAGAGAGGGAGACAGAGAGAGAGAGGGAAAGCCTGAGGATAAACTGTTTAAGAGCCTCCGAGTTCCGAGGGAAGAGGTGAGATAATACCTGTTCGACGATCGATTAGCGGGATGGGAAGCGGAGAAAGTCGGTGTTGGTGTGTACGTACGCGGCTGCGGAGAGAAAGACGCCGGGGTATTGGTGTCGGGGTGTTTGAATAGGGGTGCGTTCACCCTCGGATGCTGTCGAGAGGAGCTAATGACACGAGTGCATGCACGCTACAGGCCGCATCGGCAGCTTCAGCGATGAAGTGGTGCTTGTGGCTTTTGCCAAAAAGCTGCGGCGGCGGCGGCGGCGGCGGCGGCGGCGGCGGTGGCAGAGGCCTCCTCGTCTTTCGCGGCTCCACTATCTGCTCCAGCAGCGTCCCATCTCCCGCTGAGAGCGTTAACTCGCTTCTAAACTCCTTCCCCCCCGGTACCCCATCTACCTTCCCATCTACTTGGAAACTTGTTGAGACTCGCGCGTACATGCTCTGACGCGGATCTGCCTCTTTTTCAGGGACAAAGTTCCTCTGCAGCGAGGTGATCGCACTGATAAGAAGCGAGGTCGATGACATTTGCCTGCAGATCATCAACTTCGAGGATTTAAGTGCCCAACCGACGCCCCAACCCAGCCAACTGCCATTGCCGACGCAAGCCAACAACCGATTTGTGACGCGATGTGAGTATCCACCGTCCAGAGGGAGGGGAAGGGGGGGGGGGGGTCATCGATCACCCTCCCCCATCCGTGGATCTGGACCGAAAATTGAGGCTTTTCGCGCGGCAACGGCAATTGCAATTGCGATTGCTGTTGCAGTTGCGGTCGCCCGATGGGGATCCTCGATTGACGATTCCTCGTGGTTGTTGAAGTTGACAGAGCGAGGGCATCATTTCGCGCCGGACTCACCAGGACCGGGGTCGTGAGACCTCCGCGCGTGAGGAGCAGACCGAGAGGGACCTCGAGTTTACCCCATAAGCTTGCCGAGGACGGGACCATCCTGGACGAAGACGCTTCTGAAAACTGGTGAGCGACCGGTCAACTCCGGCTCGGGGGAATTTTGTTGTCCTATTTTTTTTTGTGGATATTTTGTTCGCCATGACTCGAATTGGGTCCCATGGGAAAGGAAATGGGGTTCGGGTTATTATTATTTTTTTTTTTTTGAGGAGTTGGGGGTATTTTCGAGGTATCAGGGGTGGAAAATCAAATTGACGGGATTTCGAGGGGAAAAATAAATATTTTTGATTTTCCCAAAACTCGCGTTTGGAGGTACAGGATCTTTAGGTAAAAAGGTACAAAGGGAGAAAAATTGCATCGGTATTTGACAGTCCCCAAATTCGTATTCGTAAAGAAGGGGGTTGAAAAAATTGTTAGCGCATTTTTGAAAAAATTCTATTTTCTTTCCCGCCCTAATCGAGGGGCAGAATCGCATCCCCTTCACATTGCACAACCTCGTGTGATTAGAAGCCTCTAAGAAGATTTGCCCGTAAGTAAGTCGGTGGTTAAAAGAGCCGTCGAGAGTCACCACCATTCATCGACTTGCGTGAAAACACTATCAATCAATCGATCGATCGATCATTCCATCCTTTTTACAATCGCAACAACTACAGTAATAACAATAGTAGTAGTAATAATAATAATAATAACAATATAATAATAATAATAATAATAATAATAATAATAATAATAATAATAGAAATAATAGTAATGATAATGATAATAATAATAATAATAACGATAATAATAATAGAGAATTGCAAACGTCACGTAATTATTAACATTCCAAATTCGGTCGCATTATTAATCTTCACCAAACAAATAATAATAATAATAATCATGATAATAACGCTAAATTAGCTCCATTCTCTCGATTTTCCACGACACCTCCGGTGACATTCATAATGCAGATCGTCTCTATAGCTGCCGTTTATTCGTATTATTATCGACGAAACCGCAGGGAAAAGGCGAAACTTTCGAGACACCTTGAGGTCCGCAGGTACATATATCGAACGGCCGATATTCACACACACTCCTCCTCCACCTCCTCCTCCTCCTCATACCCACGTAGGTATTTATTATAAAACCTTTCGTTCGCTCTTTTATTCCCCTTGTGTTTTTGCCTTTGTCCCGATTTGCTCCACTTTTCATTCGGCGGAAAAACATGTTTTTTTTTTTTTTTTTTTTTTTTCCGAATGCAACCAATAATTCCGCTTTCGTCGTTCCGCCAAGGGGCAGAAAAACGACTTTTCCCCCGAATTCCCCAAGAAAATAACCAGAAAAATGCGTCTATGAAAAATGGGAGAAACGGGAGAATCGGGCGGAAGAGAAAATTTCGAAGGAAAAGTTATTAGCGATTTTCGATTTTATATATATATTTTTATGAATATAATTATAAATATTATAATTATGAATATATATAATTTTAATTCTTGAAAATTATTTATTAATAATTTTGGAATTCTCGAAAATTCCTCGAAATTCTTATTATTTTTTTTTCTACAATTTTTATTTCATATCAATTAGAATTTCGAGTAAAATGAAATTCTGATTCTCGAAATTTATTTATCGCCAATTTTGGAATTTTCAAAAATTCCTTGAAACTCTTATTATTTTTTTTCTACAATTTTTATTTCACATTAATTGGAATTTCGAGTAAAATAAAATTCTAATTCTCAAAATTTATTTATCGACAATTTTGGAATTTTCAAAAATTCCTTCTAACTTTTGTTACTTCTTTTTCTACAATTTCGATAAAATTTTTTCAACACAATTTTCCTTCCTGATTTTTACAAAATTTCTTTTTGCCAGTGGGGTCCGGGAAAATCGGCGGACAGCGCGATCCGAATACTCGCATACTCAAGTTCAGTCAATGAATTTTCCACCCCCGGCTCGTATATCTCACCCCTGAGGGTTCCCCTGCGACTCACGCGATGCAACGACGATTTCATGACAGGTGCAACGTCGTACGACCGGGTTCCCTGCTTGTATAAATCTCAACCTTGACTACGAGTATGCAGACACGTAAATCCTGCGAATCCGAGAGCGTGTCAGTTTCGAATCCTGCCCCGTTCGATCGTTTCTCTTCTTTTTTTTCGGGGCTGGGGGGGGGGGGGGAGCTGAAAAGAAATCGACGTTGATCCAGTCGGTGAATTCTTAATCGAAGGAAACCGCATACGAAACACCTGTCCGTGTCGCGTTGCGGCTTGACTTGACTTATCGATTCGCGAATTTGACCTAACACTGACACGCTCCACTTGCGAAGGCTGACCTCCGCCTTCGACGTTTATCGATCATTTCTGTAACCTTATGGTTAGTTTATACTTATCCACTCGCATTCCTCCGTTTCTTTCATTTCATTTCATTCCATCTCCCCCTTTCACGTTTTCCCGGAAATTATGTACCTGGGGGGTAGTTAGTTTCCTGGCCGAGGAAAGCATGAACGAGGGTCCCTTCAAGTGGAGGAAGGAAGGAAGGATCTGAAAAAAAGGACCTTTTTTTTTTCTCTACCGGGAAGAGAAAGGGTCTAAAATAAAGGATATTTATTTCAGGAAGTTGGAGTTATTCGGGAGGATGTTGTTATTATTATTATTATTATTATTATTATTATTATTATTATTATTATTATTGCAGGGATTAAGAGGGAATTGGTGTATAAAGAAAATGGAATTTTTTTGTCACCTTTGTGTGAGGAAAAAAAAGGTTTTTTGGACTGAATATCTTGAAATTTGGGCGAATATTAATAATAATAAAAATAATTAAGACGCTGACTCTAAATATAAAATCTTCCATTGTGAGATTCGAAAATAGAAATTATTTCCGAGGAGATTTAAATTTTTTTAGGGGGAAATATAATTTTTTGAAGGGAATCGCAATTTTTTTTGGCAAGAATCTAAATTTGCAATACTTTAGATCCCTCCTTGGAAATTTTCCCATTGGGAAATTCGAAAAATGGGAGTTTTTGAGAGAGAATTAAAATTTTTTTTGGAGGATTCTCAATTTTTTTGAACAGCAAATGTCAATTTTTTGGAAGAAATTTCAATTTTTCGACGGAATCTCAATTTTTTTGGAGGGAATCTCAATTTTTCCATGGTTATCTAATTTTTTTTTTGGAGGAATCTCAATTTTTTAGGAGATTATATTTTTTTTTTGGAGGAATCTCAATTTTTGGAGCAAATGTCAATTTTTTGGAAGGAATTTCAATTTTTTGGCGGGAACCTCAAGTTTTTTTGGAGGAATCTCAATTATTTGGAGCAAATGTCATTTTTTTTAAAAGAAATTTCAATTTTTGGACGGAATCTTAATTTTCTTTGGACGGAATCTCAATTTTTTTGGAGGGAATCTCAATTTTCCCGGGGAATCTAATTTTTCTTCGAAAGAATCTCAATTTTTCAGGAGATTTACATAATTTTTAAAGGAACCCTAATTTTCTTAGGGGGAATTTCAACTTTTTAAGCAGAATCTCAATTTCACGGAGAGACCTTCTTTTTTTTGGAGGAAGGGGACCGTCCATTTCCAGGCGATTTACAATTCTCCCAGAAAAAAACTCAATTTTTCAAAAAGAAGCTTCAATTTTGTTCCGGAGAATCTCAATGCCATGGGGCCCTCATTGTCCCTCACGCTTTCAATTTTCAAAGAAAACCCCGAATTCCCAAAAATTTCTTATTTGATTCCGAATAAATTCCCCACGAGCAACCTCTTTCCCTAAAAAGGACCCCCAATCTCTTGCGATCCCCATTACCGACACCCTGGCCGGTTCTGGAAGTACTCCACCACTCGGGCACCGGCAGACCGGAATCTTTCTAAACACACACACACACACACTCGAGCTGGGATAAGCAACGGAATAAGGTCACGGCTTTGGCTTCCTGTTACTTATTCCTTCTCGCTCGCCCTTTCCCCACGATTTATTTATCCACGTAAGCGTTTATTTGCTTTCGCAGCCCGCTAACATGCGGCTCCCCGACGATGATGGAATCTTGGGGGACCACCGGAGCCACGGGAGCGGCTCCTCTGCCACCGCCGACGCTGGCTGTGAGTGGAAATGCAGCGTCCTCGCACACCACCATTGTCACGGCGACGACAATGGGGATGGCCGCGGTCACGACCACCACGATGACGACCACCACGGCTCCCATCGCCAGCCCGGAAGGCGTCAGCGACGTAAGCGATCAAGCGAGTACAGTTCTTATTTACTCTTCCTCGAACGGGTCCAATTAAATTCATTTATTCAATATTTTTTTTTTTTTTTTTTTTTTTTTTTTCAATTGAAGCAAAAGGTCCGAGTTTCCGGGACAGGTGACTAACGAGAGTGGCGTTTCAGGTGTCGCAGAAATCCGGCATCTGGGAGAACGCCGCCGGAGGAGCCGCCTCGTCGAATGCAGGAGGTGCCGGAGGGCCTTCCCGAAGCGTATCGCATGCCGCCAGTTTGGATGCTATTTCAAGACGTGCCATAAAACCAGATCCGACTCGTGCACCGTGTCGCAGTTTAACCTGCAGTGTCTGTAAGCATTCTTCTGAGCACAATCCCGTTTCTCTCGCAGCGAGAATGAACCAAAAAGTAGAACGAGATAAAAGCATAATTTTTAGTAATTTTCGAGTGCAGTGCTCACCGGCGGCCCTTTGCTCCTCGATTTGATAAAACGAAAAGAGGGAGAAGAAAAAAAAAAGAAAAAAGAAGCTGTTGGGATTGGGTTGGAGCTTTTCTTTGAAAACTCATTTTCTCTCTCTCTCTCTCTCTCTCGGTCTCTTTCTTCGGACCACACACGAAGAATAAAAATGTAAACGCGCGAGTAATGAAATTTGCGGGAGAAGAGAAAATACGAGTTACCAACACGCGTCCGTGACGAGAAGTAATAAAATTAAAGGGGAGATATGTACGAGATTTTTTTCGTAGAATGGTGGAATAGTTAATTCGAAGGTTCGCAGTTGGTTGGTTACCAGTAGTTTCGTTTCGTTTTTTTTTTTTCCACGGGGGTTGGAGAGTTCCTTGGATTTTTTCGTATTTTTTTGGATCAATTGAAATCAGTGATGCGAAATAGGTGAATTAAATGGGAGGATTTTCCGAAATTGTTTTATCGGTGGATGGGAAGGTTTGTAGGCGATTGGGTATTTTTGCATACAGTCAAATCTGTTTTTTTGCGCTCTTTTTTTATGCGATTTCATTTTTGCGCGATTTTATTTTTTGTGCGATTTTATTTTTGTGCGATTTTATTTTTTGTGCGATTTTGTTTTTGCGCGATTTTATTTTTGTGCGATTTTATTTTTGTGCGATTTTATTTTTGTGCGATTTTATTTTGTGCGAATTTATTTTTGTGCGATTTTATTTTTGAGCGATTTTATTTTTGTGCGATTTTATTTTTGAGCGATTTTATTTTTGCGCGATATTTTTTTGTGCGATTTTATTTTTGAGCGATTTTATTTGTGCGCGTTTTTTTTTTGTGCGGTACTTAAATATCGAGAAAAAAAATCGCACAAAAGAAAAACGCGTGAAAAAAGGTGGCACAAAAACAGGTTTAACTGTATATTGTTATAAGAAGGAGCGATAGTTTATATATATATTTTTTTGAGGGTTTTCTTGATTATTTTTATTTTTCTAATTAATCGACCCTAGTGATAGAAAATGATAAAGTGGAATTCTATAATTAAATGGGAAGATAGGGCATTTGTGTGGGTTTTTTTTAATAATTAATTTCAATTACATTTTGCAATTAATTAGTTCACATTTTGTGTATTATTTTTGGAAGAAGTGGATTTTGAGATTGTAGGAGATTTTTTATAGTTTTTGTTGTTTCTCTAATTAAAGTAATTGAGATCGATAACGTGGAATAATGAAATTAAATAGGAGAGTGGTCATTTTTTAAATAGAAAGTTAACCCCTAAAAAACACCTCTGGTGCAAAAAGTCGAGACAAGTTCATGTATGAAAAGGGATCTCTCTACAAAAGTTGTGAAATCCAACAACATTAGACAAGCTCGTTTCTTCCATTATGTCAATACGAAGTAATTACAAAATGGAAAGAACTTTTTCTGTTTACGTGATTAGAACTGGTATTGAACTTGTTGGGCCCCGAATAATTCAGATGTTTGAGTATGATGTATAATTATTCATATTATTATTATGTAATCTGAGCTTTACTAATTCGTAATGCGGTAGAAATAAATTAAATTGTAAGATATTTATTGCTTATCGTTTGGGTTCGGGGCCCGACAAGTTCAATACCGGTTCTAATCACGTAAACAGAAAAAATTCTTTCCATTTTGTAATTACTTCGTATTGACATAATGGAAGAAACGAGCTTGTCTAATGTTGTTGGATTTCACAACTTTTGTAGAGAGATCCCTTTTCATACATGAACTTGTCTCGACTTTTTGCACCAGAGGTGTTTTTTAGGGGGATTTGTCTCCTTTTTGCAAATATTATTATTATTATCGGCTTTATATCCCGAGATAACATAAAACAATGCATAACGTGCGTCGGTAAAGTAAATTTTTCGTCTTTTGGATTCGTGAAAACAAAACACAACGCTACTGCGTGTCATTGAGACCTAGCAAACCCCTCATTTACCGCTACTGTCTGTCGCAAATTTTTCTCATATTACCTAGGGCCTAGCAAACCCCCCATTTATCCGCTACTTATGTTGCATTTCTCGTGTGAGCGTATAGAGGCATCCAGCCGTGTATGTATACAGAGAAACTCACACAACTTAGTGGACATTTTTGGTTTGAATGTGTGGAGGTTGAAGCTGTGTATATACACAACGTGTGGCGGCTGTTTTTCATGTGCCCGCACCTAGTTCGGTCGAGAAAAGATACACGGTAGCGCTCTCGCCCAATTCATACATGAACTTGTCTCGAGACACTACCGTGTCTCTTGATAGTTAATTAACAACTTTAATTCCTAATTTATAGTGATAGCTAATACAATAGTATAGTTAATTTAATTTACAAATTAATTAATTGCGTTAATAATGGAGGCAAGCAAATTTCTTATTCTATAAGAAAAAATTCTGAAAGGGGAAAAATTGGCTCTCAGTGATTTTATAAAATCAGCGTCACGGAATCCTTTTCGATGGTTTCAAAAAGAAGCTCCGAAAACCAACAGCTTTGAAAAAAATAAAAAACGAAAAAAGAAAAGTGAAGACCCCAAAGATTTCTGAACGTGGCAGGAAAAAAAAAGTGTTAATATATAATATTTCAATGTTTTTTGACAAACCGGTTCATTGAATTTCCCGAATTCGGAAAATTTTCAATGTTTTTCTTCTTAACACTCTGCCGTCCGGTGGCACCACGTTGGTGCCATGCAAAAACTATCCAGCTAGCGCCGGTGGCACCACGTTGGTGCCATGAGAAAACTATCCAGCTAGCGCCGGTGGCACCACGTTGGTGCCATGCGGAAACTATCCAGCTAGCGCCGGTGGCACCACGTTGGTGCCATGCAAAAACTATCCAGCTAGCGCCGGTGGCACCACGTTGGTGCCATGCGAAAACTATCCAGCTAGCGCCGGTGGCACCACGTTGGTGCCATGCGGAAACTATCCAGCTAGCGCCGGTGGCACCACGTTGGTGCCATGCGAAAACTATCCAGCAAGCGCCGATGGCACCACGTTGGTGCCATGCGAAAACTATCCGGCAAGCGCCGGTGGCACCACGTTGGTGTCGTACATAAAGATCTATACCGGCTCCAAACGAAACGTGCGGACGGCAAAGTGTTAAAAAAGAATCGGTAACTGAAAAATTTCGAAATTTTCTCGTTTTTGGAAAAATCAAATTTGAGAATGAGTTCCCAAGCTTTTCTGAGCGACAGAAATCTCGAGGGTCGAGAACCTCCTCTCACGAAAATCGAAAAATTACTAAAAAAAAATAAACCGTCCCCTTTAAAAATCAGCCCGTTTAATCTCTTAGATGAAATCGATTCTATCTGCAGAATCTCAGTTCTTATGAAAAAAAAAAAAGCTGCCTCCCCCCCTTTCTCCCCCTGGCCTGTTATCTTCGTTCTACCTTAACGTTCTACTTCTTCCTCCTGTACCCGAGTAACACGTTTCCGTGAATTCCCTCCTGTCAGTTCCAAACCCCTTTTTCTTTTTCTATTATTGTGGAAAAAGCCGCAGTGTCCCGTGCAATCGATCTTCATCCAGTTGTCCTTCCAAAGTCAAACCTAAGTAACGTATTCTAGTAGCGGGTCGAGGGAGCGAACGCGTCACCCTCGAAAGACGTCCAGCGACTGTTGATAATCTCACGGAAGGTAACTTCGTCGATTTTTCAGTCGACGAGAGCTTGCACCCTCCTATTCCTTTTAAATTAATTAATTGATTGATTATTTAATTAACGAATTAATTCTCATCATCTTCTTGCGTTTAATGACATCCTTCACACTCGAGAGCTTGAGCTTTTTTAATACCAGAAGCTTTCATACTTACATACATATGTATACATATATTATACATATAATGACATTTTGGGAGGATATGTATATGCATTATATATATATGTATATATATAGGATGGCAGGAGTTTACCTGTAACCGAGAAAATTGAATTTCACCATTCTCGGGCACCAAAAAAAAAAACCCCAGGTTTTGTTGTTAGGGTGTCCCATAAGTTTCTTCCCTTCCGGCTCGAGGTCGTACATGGCGTGGCGCGGAAAAAACTTATGGGACACCCTAATACCAATTCTTTCGAAGCTTTGTAGATTTTTTCTGCCAGTCATTTTCTGTATCATTGAGATATTTTTGAGGATTTTGTACCGTACATACCGAATTTCTTTTTATATATATAATTATATACATATATATATATTTTTTTTGGTTAATTTTAATCTTCCTCTTTTTTAGCTCCGGTTTGGGAAATTGATGATGATGGGAGAGAAAGGGTAGAGAGGAGGAATTTCGAAATTCCGGAAAGTCAAGTATCTGCTTTTCTTTTTTTTTTTTCTTAAAGACGCAATTTTGAGGACCGGAGATCCTGGATTTTTGGAATCTAGATTTTTTGGTATCGAAGTTTCAATTATTCATAATTAGATTGATCGATACCAGATTTTTGGATTTTAAATTATTCGGTGCCCAATGATTAATTATTCGCATTAATGTTAATCGATAGTAGATTTTTCAATTTTTAAATATTCGGTATAAGAATTCTTATTATTATTAATAATAATATTACCAGTCTCAAAATTTCCGGCTGGAAAATTCCAAATTTCGTCGCAATTTCCTAATAATAATAATAATAATTATTATTATTATTATTAGAAAAATATATAATATATATAATAATAAATCAGATAATATATAATAATAATAATAATAATAATAATAATATCAGAATTGACTTTCCATCGAACACAGGAAAAATCGAAATCCACTAAACCTCTCTTTTTCTCTCGTCTTCTCTTCTCTTCCGGACCCATGCTAATTTACCGCAAGTAGTTGACTTACTTAGAAGGAAACTTTACTTTTTACAATCACCCACTATCCCTCGGGGGAGGTTTTAACTCACCCCCGGGACGTTTCATGGCTTACGACCATCATCGGACACACTTTTCTCTCTTTTTCTCATTCTTACCCATAGTTACGGTCATGGTTCGTAGTGAATTTTCCATGAAAGACACACACACACACAAACACATACGACAACACGCATAAATTTTATATATATTATATATACATATATTTTTTCGAAATCGTACCAAAGTAGTGCTGCAAGTTGTACAAAGTATGAAAAGCGGAATTCGAACGGAGGGAAATGCCGGGACATGAATTTCAACGCTTTGACTTAGATTTGTTCCTAGGATACAACGTTAATTTATCATATCTTACCCCGTTACCACCAAAAGCAGCCCTTGAACAAAAAATGAAAAAGCAGTTTTGGTTTCATTTGTTGGTTCGTACGTTCGTTCCTTCCTACCACACGTTTGGTTCTCCCCTTCCGTTATTTCGACGGTCTCTTTTTTCTTTCTTTTCCATTTTTTATTAAAATTGAAAAAGAGACTTTTGCTTGTACAAATTACCGCTTTTAATTCCACGAGCGCCTGCATGACGGCACCTATTTTCAGCAGCCAAACACTCCAAGATCTTTCCCGGCGTCGCGTCCGAGAGCGATTTGCAAAAATGGAGAGCGTCCAGGGAGAGGAAGTCGCCGTCCCTCAGTCAAATGGGGCCCGATTCGTTGAAACACAAGGTAAAGTGGGACCACCAAGTGGAGTGAAGATGCCCATTGTGAGATACTTTATTTTTTTTTATTTTCTATTAATTCAAATTCGCATATTTTTTATTTACAAGGGAGGAATCCCATTTTTTTCTGCTCAAGCAAAAGTTTGGGAATTTTTTCACGAGAAATTTGAGACCCGATTTTTCTGAAATTTTTACCATGTTTTTGGTTGTTGTTGGAGAAGTGACAGAATTTTTTTCATTGGTTCTTGATAATTAATATAAAAGATATAAAATGATTTATTTTTTTTCTGAGGGAGAAAATTAGATTTTTTCTGCTCAAGCAAAAGTTTGGGAATTTTTTCGTGAGAAATTTGGGACTCGATTTTTCTGAAATTTTTACCATGTTTTTGGTTATTGTTCGAGAAGTGATAGAATTTTTTTCATTGGTTTTTGAAATTTATTATAAAAGATATAAAATGATTTATTTTTTGGCGGAGGGAGAAAATTACATTTTTTTAGCTTAAGAAAAAGTTTGGGAATATTTTCAAGAGAAATTTGGGACCCGATTTTTCTGAAATTTTTACCATGTTTTTGGCTGTTGTTGGAGAAGTGACAGAATTTTTTTTCATTGGTTTTTAATAATTAATGTAAAAGATACAAAATGATTTATATTTTTTTTTGAGAGAGAAAATTCCATCTTTTCAACGAAAATGATTTTTTTTTGTCTTTCGCATTTGACTTCTATTTTGCTCACCTTAAATTCGCCTTTTACCTATAACATATGCAGCTGCAACGTCAGGCGAATATAAGCTGAGGAAATTTTTATTCGCTCTATCTAATTAGATTATTATAATTCAATTTAGCCTTAAGATGATGCTGAAGTCAGGAACTGTACGTTTCGTTCTCGCTAAATGCTTCAAATTGAAATTTGAATTTTTCAGGTCAAGAGAATCATGAATAATTTATTAAATCGAATCTGAAAAAAACAATAATCTATTATTTTCTTTTCTTTCAATAATTTCTTGTTAATTTATTACTGCCATTTATGTTAATTCCTTAACAACTGTTTTCTTACTAAATTTCGTTAACCCGTTATTAATTTCAAATTCATTACTACCATCTGTTAAAAAATAATTCTGATATTAATTTATTTTTACTTTAATACCGAAAACACTAATACGCTTTCCGGGGACCCCTGATATAAATTCCCCGGGATCTCAAATAAAGCATCTTCACTCTACCGACGATTCTCCCAATCCTGGTGCCAATATTTTATTAATTATTTTTTTTTTCTCCATTCCCATTAATTCTTTTAATTCGAAACCGAAGAATTTTTGGAATCAATATTCCATTTTTTATCTCAAGAAATTTTTCTCTTATGACAAAGAAAAAATACAAAAATACGAAAGGGGTCTCAGGATTGGGAGAAATCGAAACCTCGAAAGGACTACAAGCACTGAAACCCTGAAATTCATGTTTCCAGTTCTCGCTGCAGGACAACGGCTCGGCGAAGTACTTCCAGGGGGCCATGCACACGCCGAACATGGGGGAGAAGGTGGCTCAGGTAAGGACCAGATCCCAAATTATTATTATTTCAACATTTATCGCGTGGGGCTTCTGCGAAGGATATAAAAGCGCGAAATCCTTCGGACCGATCCTCCAGGACCTTCAAGTGTCGCCTTTTTTACGAAATTTTGCAACAACCGACTAGACTCCACCCCAGTGGCCCTTCCGGCTAATTTCCTCCTGCAAATTTCCTGAAAAATCTCTCAAGTGTAGAGTGGAGAGATGCATTTGGCAAGGGATGCACCGCTCGAAGCACCAGATAACGCGCTGGAGCATCGCAACAATAGCAAAGTGTCGAATAGGCAAGCCGATAAATCGCGAAAGGATGTCAGGAAGGCATTAGTCGGTGCGGTGGTGGTGACGGTGCTGTTGGCGAGGAGTAATCAATGGACTCCTGGCGAGCTGCCACCTGGCAAAGATTCCCGAGGGTAGGAAACGATGGAATAGGGAAATGGATGAAGGCATGCATGCAGGCATGCATGCATGCAGGCAGGCAGGCGGTCAGGCAGGGAAGCAAGCAAGCGAGCGAGCGAGCAGTCAGTCAGTCAGTCGGTGAAGCATATATGTGGAAGCCACGACTCGTCGGATCTCGGATGGTTCCGGTGAAAGCGCCGCCTGGTTAGCGAAGGTCGTGGTAAAAAGCTCCGATCGATGGCCAAACCGGCGGCGTCGTCCTTGCATTGGTGATTATCGTAGCGTGTGTGTCGCTCGACCATGTATAGCAACGGCCACAGCACAGTTGGCAGAGCCAGTCGGCACTCGGTCAGTCGAGTTCCAGCGTTCTCCAGATAGATACCCATCCGTCCATCCACCGATTCCATCCATTTATCGACTGTACCCCGATTTTATCCGAGGATCGGAGCGGATCGGATCGGATCGGATCGGATCCGAGCGGCAGCAGCCTCCGGCTCCGAAGGATGCGCCCTAAGGAAGCGGCGGATTTCGGTTCAGGCTCCCGCAGCTCGCGTGGGAACGGCGCTGCTTCGTTCGACGCTGACCCGTTACCGCGAATGCTCTAAATGAGCGATGATGACGATAGAAGGGTGATCGAATGGTGTTGTGCTGAAGACCACGGGTTCCTGGAAGACGATCGGGACGACGACGAGGAGGAGGAGGAGGAGGAGGAGGAGGAGGAGGAACGGGAGGATCGGGAAGACGAGGAGTCGCACAAACTGGCGCCGCACAGCGCGACGAACCTGGGGGATAGCAGGCCAGAGTCCCCCAATCCTCGGGACATCCGGCTCTTGCATGACTTCGTCGAGGATATCGCCAAGGAGCGCAGCAACGAGAACAAACCGCGCACCGAGCAGGTGCGACCACCGGCGAAAGGGGTCTCCTCCTCATCCTCGGGTTCATCCTCTTCTCCAACCACGCTCGTACACCCGCGCACACATTGCCTGGAGTGATGAGAAGCCTCACACTGCCTATTAGCGTCACGCGTTATGCCACACGTCCAAGTCAAGGCGGCGGCGGCGGCAGCAGCGGCAGCACCCAGTAGCTTCATTGCGTACTTTTGCTTCCTTCCTCCTTTCTTTCGCACACGACAAAGTCAATCAGCGTCCAGCGATGCGGCGGATCGGATCGGATTGGATCAACATGCGCACACACGACCCTCTTCTCTTTTTTCCTTCTCCTCCGCTTCTACTCGTACATCCACTTCGTTCGTTCTTTTTTTTTTTCCTAGTCATCTCTCGTTACGCAGCTGAACCCTAGCCTAGCCAATGTTAGCGGTAGTCGCTTCTGGAATACGAACGTTGTTTTGAGAGCCGGGGTTGAGACACGAGCCGAGGGTAGCGAGTACCAGCAGCAGCAGCAGCAGCAGCACCAGCACCAGCACTAGAACCAGCGCAGGCGTGCACTGGCTTCGCACTTTGCCGGAATCAATAACACAACATCCGAGATTCTTCCAGGCAGAATCTCTCGCGTGCGTTGCCTCGAGGACTCGCGATTTTTCGGGCTGGCCTGTTTTTTGTTTTGCGCGTAAAAAAAAGAAAAAAGAAAAGGCCAAAGAGCGGAGGAGGAGAGCGAAGAAAAAAAAATAAGGAGGAGCGAAAATTCGAAGAAGGAACCCCGAGGGGGCCGGGACCCGCGCGGCATCTCCTGGGACAGTGCCGGGAAGTCCCGGATCTACGCGTGCAAACCGCGAACATGGGGTCGAGCCCAAGTTCGGTGCCCACCCGGATCGGTCCGGTCCCGGCTGAGCCATGAGAGGGCCCGTCGCGACCCTTTGTCATGGGTAAAGGCTGACCCCCGGGCCTCGGGTGGGTACGTGCATGGCGAATGGACTCGTCGTCGTCGTCATCGTCGTCGTCGTCGCCGTCCTCGTCGACGGTCCTGGTGATACCGCGGATGCTGGCGTGAGTTCGTCAGCAGCGACGTCGGATCCCAGATAGGAGAGCAAGCAACGCCAACGAATCGACCAATCAATCAATCAATCAATCAATCAATCAATCAATCACTCCATTCCATCCAGTCGAGCCCGGCAAGGTTGCCCCTCGTTGTCGAGGGGTGTTTTTCTTACTTATACATATATATATATATACACACTATACATATATACACCGAGTATATACACAGAAGGAGGATCGGAGGAGCGACAATCAGCGATGAGATTGCGGGCCCGCGGCACCACCTTGGTAGACTCGAAATCCGCCGGCAAGAGCGAGGGCTAATCGCTCAGCCGCACCTCGAGGGCCACCCCGGAGCCTGACCTGGCCGCCCTGCGATCCTTGGACCCCGGCTGCCGGCGAAAATCATCATCGTTGTCGTCCTCCTCGCTGAAGTTGTTCAGACCCTCCTCCACCCCATCCTCTTCCTCTTCCTCCCAGTCCTTATCCGTCTACTACTCCTACCCCGAGGACTCCGGCTCCTCGTCCGCCTCCGAGGAGGTCTCGGCTCTGTCCACGGGGGGTCTGCTCTTCGAGTGCCGCGCGATCGGGACCCGAGAGGACCCGGACAAGATTCAGCCGCTCGAGGAAGAGCCATCGACCGTACCTACGGGCCGGGAGATCTTCGCCAGACCTGGGGAGCCTCCTCGAAGGCTGCCACCCCCCGTCGTGATCCGGAGGAAGAGGATCCACATCGAGAACCAGGCATACGGCCTGCCCAGTTCCCTGTCCGAAGAGGAGGAAGAAGAAGAAGGAGCAGGAGGAGCGGGAGGAGCCAGTGGGCGACCTGGGGACCGTCAGGGCGGAAGAGCCACGTCGGCACCGGTGCGGAATACACCGGTTTGGGCAGCAGCGACGGCGACGGCGGCGACGTCGTCGACGACGACGACGATGAGTTGCTTGAAGTCGCCACGTGCCATGTCGGAGCACCTCCTGGGACAGTTGGAGGTCCCCGTGGCACCCACGGTGATCGCGGCCTTCAAGGGCAAGGGTGGCTCCCTGAGGGATCCCGACAGGTCGACCGAGATACCCAGGCAACGCTGGAGCAGCGTCAGAGTCAAGGGTGGGAGCACCAAGAGCCTTCTATTGGAAAACGGGGGCCCTCAAGCACCCTTGAAAGCTGCCATCAGGAACGAGGTATTCTAGTGAAGGAGCGGCCGAGAGCTTAAGCGGGATGTGCCTCCACGGGCAAAGATTGCCATTGTTTTATCGACTGCTTGCAAAATAGACACACGGAGACGTATGCATGCATGAGGAAACTCAGCCCGACAGCGACACCGACACAGACATGGAAACTTATCAAATATTTACCCGATTATTCGACCCTCTCGTCTGTCAATATTTCAACAGCCTTTTCCAGGACTATCGATTCACTTATGTACTTATTCCCGTAATGAGTTTACAGTCTTGTCTTGTCTCGTCTCGTCTCGGCTTGTATTGTACCGCCGCTTTTCCCTGACCCTCTTTTTTTTCGCGAAAACAAAGGAGCGAAGTGCCCCGACTCGGGTAGGATCAACCTTTACCTTTCATTCGTTGGTCGCAATCCGCCGGAGACTCGTGGGATTTTCTTTGGAGGGAATGCCATTTTTTTTATTGAATTTCCTAGAGAATGCGATTTTCCGTAATATTTTTTCTTTATTTTAGAAAATATAAGTTGTGAAATTATGACACTCGATTTCTAGAAAACGAAATTTCCTGGAATTTATACTATTTCTTGGAACACGTAATTTTTTAGGAAAGGTAATTTACCGCAAAGTAGTTTTTTTCTGAATAAATGTCATTTTAAAAAATTTGTTCTTCAAAAATGTAATTTTTTCTAGCACCTAATTTTTCGGAAAACATAATTTTATTCTAAAAAAATTATTTGTTTCAGAAAATGTAATTTTCTACCGGATAATTTTTCAGCAAATGTAATTTCCGAAAATTGAATTTCGTCGAAAATGAGATTTTCTTGAACGTAATTTTCTTAGAAAATGTAATTCTCCGCGACGTAATTCCCCGAAGTATAATTTTTGTAGTGAATGTAATTATCTGCGGCTCAATTTTCCAAAATGCAATTTTCTAGAAAAATCGTAGTTTCAGGGAAAATACTTGAAAATCACTTCTCGAGGGAAAATTGGATTTTAACATTGGATTTTCTCCTTTCCAGGTACTCTCCCTCGGCGCGGATGTTCTACCGGAATACAAATTACAATCACCCCGGATCCACAAATGGACTATATTGCATTACTCGCCATTCAAAGCCGTGTGGGATTGGGTGATCCTGTTGCTGGTCTTATACACGGCGATTTTTACACCTTACGTCGCGGCGTTCCTTTTATCGGAACCGGATTATAGTACTAAGAAGAACAAGAAGTATAGCGATGATCCCATAGTCATCATCGACTTGATAGGTGAGACGAAAACTGTTGAAAACTGGAAAAAATTTCGTTCCTCTTCTTGCAAGAAAAATGAATTTTTTTTCTGATTTTTTTGGGGGGACCTGGTCACTAATTGAAGGAGAAAGAATTTTTTTTCTTGAATGTTTGAGAATTTCAATGAATTTGAAGATTCTGAAATTCCAGAATTCTGGATTTTAGGAATTTTTAATGGATTCCAAAAAATGTGAAATGAAAGGATTCGAGGTAATTTGCGAAATCTGGAATTTCAAAAGTTTCATGAATGAAATCCATGGATCTTTTGAATTTTGAGATTCAGAAATTCCAGAATCCTAAATCCTAAAATCCTAAATTCTGGATTCCTAAAATCCTAAAATCCAGAATTCTGGATTTTAGGAATTTTCGACTGGATGCCAAAAAACGTGAAACTAAAAAATTCCAAGTAAATTGCGAAATCTGGAATTTCAAAACTTGATTGAATTCGAAAATTCTGCATTTCGTGAATTTCATTGTATTTCGAAATTCAGAAAATTCATTTCATTCCAAAACTGCAATTTTCTTCATTTTTCAAATCCACGATTTTCAATGACAATTTCCAAAATTCCATTAAACTCCAGAATTCTGGATTACAGTACATTTCATTTTTCACTTAACTCCAGTTACGTTAGGCCTCAAATCCCGGAAATTCTCGAACCCTATAGTATAAAAAAAAAATCCAAAATTAATTCCAAGAAAAAAAAATCCGTACTAATTCAGACTTTAATTTTTTTTTTCCTTTTCAGTCGACGTCACCTTCATCGTTGATATCCTCATAAATTTTCGTACAACATTCGTAAACAATAACGACGAAGTGGTGTCCCATCCCGGCAAGATAGCCGTCCATTACCTCAAGGGATGGTTCATTATTGACCTCGTAGCTGCCATACCCTTCGATCTTCTGCTCGTAGGATCAGACACGGATGAGGTGGGTACCTTCCTCTTACCTTACCTGTCGCACGAATTCCGCGTAAAAGTTGCAAAGAAATTCAGAGATTCGTTGAAAATGTCATAGGAAAATATTTACAAAAAAAAGAAAAACAGAAAAGACAAAAAAAAATTACATATATATATATATATATCTGTACATTTCTATCGATTGTCACTCTCAAGAGCGGAGAGTCGGAGTCGCGGGAGAGAAAAACAAGTAAACATGCATATTGGGGAGGACTATGTGACCTAAAAAAAAAACGTGTTAT
The DNA here is from genome assembly GCA_949825005.1 of Gasteruption jaculator. Taxonomy (NCBI): domain Eukaryota; kingdom Metazoa; phylum Arthropoda; class Insecta; order Hymenoptera; family Gasteruptiidae; genus Gasteruption; species Gasteruption jaculator. The sequence goes on from OX463775.1 coordinate 9,114,201, forward strand.
ATGCAAACGACGGGGCAAAAAAACAGAACAGAGATTTTAACTTCGGTTTAACGTTTTCCTAGCTCGGCTTGGACAAGGACGAGGTTAGTCACTCACAGCCCCGAGTATTGGCACAGGCCCGACAAAAACGAACTCGAAATCCTCCAACGCTGCCGCAGTCAACGACTACAAAGAAATCTTTTTCTATCTCTCTCTCTCTCTTTCTATTTTTTCATCCCTTCAATTTATTTTCTCTTTTTTTTTTGGTTCTTCTTCTCTGTCTTCTCTCTTAGTCTCTTTCTCTGTCTCCCTCTTTTTTCGAAATCTACTCTAGTCTCTGCTCCTTTTCGTTTTTCTTCTATTTTTTTTTTGTTGGTTTGAGTCTCCGATTTTTCTTATCTCAATTCTTTGTCCAAAAAAAAAAATCTTCTTTCTCTCGCGCCTCTCATCACACCAAGTACGCTTCCACTAAACGATAATTAACAAATACACGCAGAAAGAAAAAACATAAGTGAGGAGAATCAGAGATATGAAAAATTTTGGATAGATTTTGAAAAACAAGAAAAAAGAAAAGAATTAGCTTATGCAAGCTCGAAAGAAAATGGAAACACACACACACACATACTCACTCACACAGATTTCTCACACACGCGCATTTTTCTTCTACATTTTTTTATATCTATATATATATATTTGGTAGTGAAACACACCAGCGTTTTTTCTCACACTTTTTCTAAATACCAGAGTCTCAAGTTCAACCCTTGCACGGTTTTATTCGTTAACAAATGGCAAATTCCACCCGGTTTTTTATCTACTCGTTTATTTATTCATTTGTTTGTTTCTACAATTTTTTATATATATATAATATATATGCTTCTCTTTTTTTCTCAGCCCTTCTCCTGCCGATTACAAAAACAAACTTTACATTCATTCACACTCAAGTTTTCTAATATTATTATTATTATTATTATTATTATTATTATTATTATATCTGTATGTCTTGACCCGAGGATAAAAAGCTCAGCTAACGTCTACTTGCTGGAAGGAAAATCTGGAACTCAGAAATTTCGTGGGATTTTTTGTTCATTTTTTTTTTGTTGAAAAATTGGGATTTTGTTTTTTTCTTGCGAAACCCCGGAATTCGCTAAATTATTAATTAATTTTTCATTAATAATTTATTAATCATTTATGATTTAATTAATAATTATTAATTTATTTATTTATTAAAAATAAATCAATATATTATTTTTTTTTCTTTTATTTTTCCAAAAAGGTATTTTCTTTCGATATAATTTTTATTAATTCTAAATTAAAGGCGCTTTTTGACACTTTTCATAAAAATAGCGTTAAAGTGGAAATTTGGAATTCTGGACCGATTCCTTGAAAAATAAAAAATCGAAAACAAAAAAATAAAGGAATAAAATTCGAAAAAGCAGCATTTCCAACAGCAATTAGGTCTCAGCTATGGTTCTACACTTTCCCTTTCTTTTTTCCATGCTATGTACAATAAATTTCCCGATAGTAGGAAAATCCAGCTTGAAATTTCTGAACCGGAGAAGCGTAATTAAAGCGATTGACTTGATTAGCCAGCAACTGGATGCTAGTTAATTTTTATTATTATTATTTTCTTTTTTTCGCCGTACAGAGCAAAAAGAATATTGTCCCGAGCTTTAGCGGGAGCTTCCAGCGGCGAGCTGTTGCTTTTTGCTTTGTAACGCAGCTTTTTCTTTGCTAATGACCTGGAGTTTTGGAAATTTCACTCAAATTAGTACCTAAGCCAATGGCGATGAAGGAGGAGTAATCGGAGGGATGATGGTGATTTGATGAACTGATGATATGATAATGATGATGATGATGATGATGATGGAAAAGGGTGTGAGAGAAAAAGAATGAAAAGAAAATTAAACCCCAGAAAACAGACAAATTGTTGAATTTGCAGACGACGACATTGATTGGGCTGCTCAAGACCGCACGTCTTTTACGTTTAGTCAGAGTGGCGCGTAAAATCGACAGATATAGTGAATATGGTGCTGCTGTACTACTTTTATTGATGGCTACGTTTGCCTTAATCGCACATTGGATGGCTTGCATTTGGTAATTAGAAGATAGTTTATAGACCGTTTTATTGTGAAACATGATTTGAAGAACTTTCTGTTGGTTTTCCTATTTTTATTGGTACCACTCTACACTGAGAAAGGAAACTTTCACTTTCACCCTCCCTTCGAGGGTGGAAATTACCTTCGATGAGGTTTTTTCTTCGATCGAAGAACATTCCTTCGAAACCGAAACCTCACTCGAGGTCGCTTCGAAGAAGGATTTACATTTTTTGGGAGTCGAGCTCATTTCTTCGAACTCGATTGGTACCGTAGTATGAAAAATTAGATTTCTCGATGTACTTTTTTTTTTGAAGATTATTCTCTACAAAGTAGATTTTGTAGATGGATAAATTTTTCGAAATTTATTTTCCCTTTTAGTGTGTAATATTATTAGTCATATTTTCTGGAATGTCATTTTTTGGAAACACAATTTCTCGAAAGACAATTTTTTAATTTCTAGGAAAATTAGTAGGTATCGCAATTTCCCAAAAATATGATTTCTTTTTCCTTTGTTTTTCCAAAAGGATATTTTCTTGCAACGTCATTTTTTAGAAGACACAATTTTCCACGTATTGAATTTCAAAGAACGCGAATTCCAAAAGAAATATACAAATCCAAGTACAACTTTTGATACCGTAAAAAATCGAAAATAATAAAAAAAAATCATAAATAAAATTGGCAAACGGTGGAAAAGCTTCTTTTTCTCAGTGTACCCGGTAACGGTAATTGTTCTACATAAAAATGACTATAATAAGCATGTGTAGCTTTTTTTGCATATTAAATTTCCAAAACATTGTATTGACGAAGTGACTCTTGAGTTCCTTGTTAGAAGACCTAGCGTTTGAATTTACAATTTACTTGTACTACGTATATCTTTCTTTTTCTTCAGAAAAAAAAATCAAAGTTGACAGATTTCCTTAGACTGGTGCGGGAATTGGAAAATTGACCGCGAGTGTTTTGAAATTTAATGTACAAGAGGGGCTGCCCCCGGATGTTTATACGAATTTTTCATGCGAGAAAATCCATGAAACTCTCGCCTCGGTCCGAATTTAAATCGTGTTTCGACTGATGGAATTTCACATTTTTCACTTTTCTCTCATTGCGTGTAATTTAAAAAAAAAACTCGTTGGTTTGTTTCCTCGTTCATTTTTCCAGGTATGCAATAGGAAACGCGGAAAGGCCTACTTTGAAAAGTAAAGTTGGCTGGTTAGATATTCTGGCTAATGATACTCATCAGTTTTATTTAGTAAATAACACTGGTGGTCCCAGTATTAAAGTAAGTTTTACTCCGTACGGATAGGGACTGTTTTAAAGTGGAACGGAAGTTGAAAATTGCCCCAAAAAAGAAAAAAAAAATTTCCTCCAAAGGAAGGGCAAAAATCCGAAAAGGAAAAAAAAAAGAAAATTTCTATCAAATAAATTGAAATACATTGAATTGAAATAATTTTTTAATATGAAATTTACAGATATTATTCCTGGAAATTTAAAAAACAAAATTGTGTTTGTTTTAAAGAATTTTTTTTCTCCATGAATTCATGAAATTTTTTACAGCAATTTTGAAATTAGGTTTCTCTGAAAAAAAAATATATGTTATTTCCCAACAAAAATAATTTTTCTCCAAAAGAAGACAAGAAATTCTCTTAAATAATAAATTTTCCTGTAAAAAATTGTTTAACAAGAATTTCAGAAATAATTGAAACCGAAAAACTAAGTTCCTGAAATTTGTATAATTTCCAATTTTGAGTTTACGAGAACTAGAATTTTCTATATATTTTTTTAAAATGCAGAAAAAATCTAAAATTCGAATTCCAGGTGAAATTTCGCCGAAAAGAGGCTGGGCAATAAAATAAAATCCACTTTAGAACAGTCTTGAGTCTGTACAGCGATTCTTGAATTTAGTTCCCGCAACTAAAGTCAGTCAGTTTTGGAAGTCGAATGAATTCCAGTAACTCCTTAGCCCTGACGACTGAAAATCCAATTGAATGTAACCATGCGATTCCGTTAAATGTTTCAGAGCCGATACATCACAGCTTTATACTTTACTTTCAGTAGTTTGACTTCGGTGGGTTTTGGAAACGTGGCTCCAAACACCGACACCGAGAAGATTTTTACCATAATCGTTATGTTAATCGGATGTGAGTATTTCCAAGCCTCAAAATAGCTTAAAAAAAATTGTCTCACTAAAATATAATTTCCCAATTCGAAGAAAGAATTCCATAAATTTTCAAAATTTTTTCCTGAGCAAAAAAAAAATTCTAAAATTTTCTATTATTTCTTTTCTTTCAGCACTGATGTACGCGAGTATCTTCGGAAACGTATCAGCGATCATCCAGAGGCTGTACAGCGGTACGGCTCGTTATCACACACAAATGCTGCGAGTTAGGGAGTTCATTAGATTCCACCAGATACCAAACCCATTACGCCAGAGACTCGAGGAATACTTTCAGCACGCCTGGACATACACCAACGGTATAGACATGAACAGCGTGCTCAAAGGATTCCCGGAATGTTTACAAGCCGATATATGCCTTCATCTCAATCGAAATCTTCTTAATAATTGCCGGGCATTCGAAGGTGCCAGTCCAGGGTGCCTTAGGTACGTTCGTCCTCTCGCCCTTATTCCCATCCCTCTCCTGGTCCGCAATTTCCTCCTTTTTTTTTTCTTGGATTGTCATTTTGCACTTTCAAGAAATTGCGGTTTTTTTTTCCTGTTTCGAAAAAGGAATCTTTTTTATGTTAATAATTTTTCAATGAATTCATGAATTTTAGACGTTATTTTGGAATCATCAATTTTTAATTAAAATTTTTTATTTGTAATTTTAGAAATTATTTAACAAAGAAACTCTTCTTTAAGTTAATCATTTTTCAATAAATTCGTGGAATTTTTACGTTATTTTAGAAATATTTTTAATTCGAATTTTTTAATCTGAATTTTGAGAAATCGATATTTTTTTAGAAACGACATTTTTTTATGTTAAAAATTCTCCCATGAATTTCTTTAGTCTGGGATCTTTTAATCTGGGAAATTCGAATTTTAATCATTTTACAATAAATTCTTGGAATTTTTACATTGTTTTAGAAATACTTTTAATGAAAAATCTGAATTTTGAGAAATCGATATTTTTTTAGAAACGAAATTTTTTTATGTGAAAAATTCTCCCATGAATTTCTTTAGTCCCTGCATTTTCTCCCATTGGATTCCATGTTTTTGGCTCCTCCCCCTAATTTGGGAAATTCGAATTTCAACCATTTTCCAATAAATTCGTGGAATTTTTACATTATTTTAGAAATACTTTTAATTAAAAATCTGAATTTTGAGAAATCGATTTTTTTTAGAAACCAAATTCTTTTATGTCAAAAATTCTCCCATGAATTTCTATGGTCCCTGCATTCTCTCCCATTTCTTTTAACTCCTAATTTGGTAAATTCGAATTTTTCCTCACTCTCAAAAAATTCGAATTCTCCCGTATTCGCTGAAACTTCAATTTTCCTAATAAATTTCTAATCGTTCCTTGCAAATTTCAGGGCACTCTCGCTCAAGTTTAAAACTACACACGCACCTCCGGGCGATACGTTGGTCCATCGGGGTGATGTGTTGACCTCGTTATATTTCATATCACGCGGGAGCATCGAGATCCTCAAGGATGACATCGTCATGGCGATCCTTGGGAAAAACGATATTTTCGGGGAGAACCCGTGCATTTACCCGACAGTGGGCAAATCGTCGTGCAACGTGCGAGCCCTCACCTACTGTGATCTACACAAAATACACCGGGACGATCTGTTGGACGTCCTCGCGCTTTATCCCGAATTTTCCAGTCATTTTAGCCAAAACCTCGAGATCACGTTCAATATGCGGGACGTTAGTATTTATTTATTAACATTATTATTATTATTTTCGAGTAAGATTTTGCCAATTTCAATTATTTTTTTTTTCCACTCGACAGGAAGAACAAGCAGGCGTGGATCCGATTTCTGCCCGATTTCCAGTCAGCACGCCGACCGATGCCGATGTCGATGCTCGAAGATTCGCTTTCCGTCCACCAAGATATCGAAGTCGACCTGGAGGAGGTCCGGCATCGACTCTCATTCCGACTGCACGCCAAGACTCCTTGCAGGATGAACAGGATGATTAGTGAGTCCTTGGAATTCATTTAAATGTTGCTGTTTAAAAAAAAACTGGGTCGTTAAAGAAAAGGATGAATTTTTCTTAAAATTTTGAATTTGGGAAAAAAGACATTTTTTTCAGTGCGAAATTCTATTTGAAAAAAAATTTTTCAATATTAATTTCGATTTTTCTCATTTCTGATTAAAATTGTGCATTTTCAAAAGCCATATTTTTGCAAAAAGAAATTTTGTTCAGTGCGAAATTCTATTTCGAAAAATAAAAAATGTTTTTCAATGTATTGGAATCAATGTTTTCCATGATTTCATGAAATTCCTATTTAAAAAAAAAATTGTTCAATATTAATTTCGATTTTTCTCAATTCTAATTAAAATTGTGCATTTTCAAAAACCATATTTTTACAAAAAGAAATTTTTTTTAAATTTCCCATAGAAAAATGAAAATTCCAATTCGAGTTTCTAACAACCCGAATTTTTTCTTTACAGTGAAAAGGGAAGTGGCCATGGAATCCTGGAGTTCAACACGGACAAAGCTGGTCAAGACGTGACCCCGTTGAACCTCGAATTCGATGAACCCAAGCAGAGAAGTTCGACGTTTAATTCGATAACCGGTGAGAGATTGATTTTTATTTTCTCTCTTTATCTTTGATTTTCATTTTTGCTTGATGTCTTTCTTCTTTGAGTCTGTTCTTGGCTGTGAACTCTTGATTAACCGAATAATATTCACGCACCTACCCCCCGAAAATCGCGGGGTCAAACAAAAATCTTCCAATTTAAAGAATTTCTCTCCAAAAATTTTGCCACGAGATTTTCAAAAAGTTGCCCCGTGACCTTATTTCCAAGGGTCCTTTCCCCGTTTCCAGGAAAAGGGGGCAAAGGGATGATAAATTGTTCCCTTTCTTTTCTTCCACCTTTCACCTTTTCAACCCCTTCGAGGGTCGAAGGGTTTATTTAACTCTCGCTTCTTCTCATTTTAACTCATTTAACCCCTGCGTTGTGTGTTCAGGCATGCTAACACATCTCAAACGCAGCATACCGGACCTTCGTCAGCACAAGATACACCTGCAGCCTTTGACGAGTCACGATTATCTCGCTAAACAGGGTAAGTAGATCTATCACACCTTTTTTTTTTCTTTTTTTTAATCAATTTATAACGAATCACCGGCCAATTAAATTACATCGGTCAGTTATTGGTTTATAATCAATTAATGGGTCGAAAAAAAAAATAAGGAATTCTTTTACAAATTTTAAATCAATTAATTGGTTTGTAATTAAATCCAGGTTGATGAAATAATTTATTTATAATTATTGAAAATGACCTGGACACTTATTTTGAAATAAATTGAGGGACAAATTAGTAATTAATTGTACCAGTCAATTATTAATGAATAATAATCGATTAATGAGTGGAAAAATAAAAGCGAGCCTTAAATGAATCAATTAAATTACATCGGTCAGTTATTGGTTTATAATCAATTAATGGGTCGAAAAAAAAAATAAGGAATTCTTTTACAAATTTTAAATCAATTAATTGGTTTGTAATTAAATCCAGGTTGATGAAATAATTTATTTATAATTAATGAAAATGACCTGGACACTTATTTTGAAATAAATTGAGGGACAAATTAGTAATCAATTGTACCAGTCAATTATTGATGAATAATAATCGATTAATGAGTGGAAAAATAATCGCGGGCATTAAATGAATCACCGGCCAATTAAATTACATCGGTCAGTTATTGGTTTATAATCAATTAATGGGTCGAAAAAAAATAAACAATTCTTTTACAAATTTTAAAGCAATTAATTGGTTTGTAATTAAATCCAGGTTGATGAAATAATTTATTTATAATTAATGAAAATGACCTGGGCACTTATTTTGAAATAAATTGAGAGAGAAATTAGTAATCAATTGTACCAGTCAATTATTGATGAATAATAATCGATTAATAAGGGGCATTAAACCAAAAATGTGCAAAGTGCAGGTAAAGCTGGAATTTACATGTTATTCTCGATTTTCTCTATAGTAACGACACCGTTGACAAGACCGGCACGCAGGAGTTCGGCAACTGGTGATAATGGTCCAGCAACAGCATCCGCAAGACCAGCCTCGACAACGTCCAGTCATTATACAACGCCTTCTCCTCCTCAACACATTCATTCTCACGGTTGGTATTTTTTTTTAACATCAGTCTGATTAATTAATATCATTGTTGAATGTCAAAATAAAAATTTAATAAATGTTACAGGAATAATTTTGACTAATATTGCTAAGTTATAAAATTAGTAATTAATTTTTTTTCTATTTAATTTTATTTCTTTCCAATTTTATTTTCTTTCTAATAAATTTGTTGTCTCTCGATACGCGGAATCATTCAATTTAGAATTTTGCTGAGAAATTGAAATTTTCATTTTTCTCCCGAAAATTCAAATACGTTTCGTTTCGTAAAAATATGATTTTTGAAAATGCAAAATTTTTATTAAAAATAAGAAAGATCGAGATTAAGGTTGAACATTTTTTTTTTTTGAAAATAGAAATTTCATGAAATAATGGAAAACATTGATCGCATTACATTAAAAAACCATTTTTTTAAAAATAGAAATTCGCGCTGGACAAAATTTCTTTTTTCCTAAATGCAAAAAAATTGTCTATGAGGAAAAAAGACCGATTTTTAAATAAATAATTGCTTTTTACCAATTAATAATTAAAATCAGGCTAATTAAGTGGTGTACATTGCTAATCAATGATTGAATTGAAATCGTCAATCGCAATTAATTGCAATTTTGAATTTTTTACAGGAGATTTCCCGGGACGACCGTCCCTGGACGAGATAAATTCCAGGATAGATCAGCTCTCCAGGCAGGTGTCTTCGTTGGAACATTCGATGGCGGGTGATATTAGATTGATACTAGCGTTATTGCAACAAACATTGGACTCCTCGAGGGAGAGCTCGAGCGTGGAGATGATGCCGGCGACCGCACCCACCGCGACCACTGCCCACCCTGGTGTTCGAACGCCAGTTCAAAGATCGGCCAGCGAACCGCAACCACCGACAGTCCCCGCAGCTTCCAGCAACGGGAAGATGCAACCGAGCGTCTCGCACGGTTTGTTCAGGTACGGTTGCATCCGGTTGCATTTTGCATCGAAACCAGAAGAAAAATTTGGATTTTACGGAAATTTCATCCAAGTCTTTCGCTCCCAGACAAATTGCAGACTTCAAACGATGATGATGATTATTATTATTATTATTATTATTATTATTATTATTAATTTCTTTTTGTTGATATTTAGCAAATCCCGGATTCTCGTAAAATTAATTGTTTATTAATTAATATAATCGAGTGGTTTTGTTATTCTGTTTTTCTGTCTTTTTTTTTTTTAAACAAGCTTTCTTTCAAAATCATTGGATCAATTGCATTTGTTATCGGCGTCTTTTATTTTGGAAGGGTTCAGCAAATACCGAAGGTACCTCTCACGTAGGCTCGAATTTTAGTTCCTGGTTAGAATAAATATTTATTTATTTATTCATTTATTTATTACGTATCTATTGTCCCGTGTCGCGAGGCAATTAATTCGATTCTAATTAAATTCAGGCTAATCAAGTTATCGGGAATCTGGAATTAATTACAATCGATTGCTTTTTACCCAATTAATTACAAGCTAGTCACAGTAAATTGTATTTATTTATGTACATTATATTATCCAAGAAGGGCTATAATTTTTTTTTTCAGCCGCTTATTGTCGCATAAACTATACAAATTGGTCTTTTATTTTCACTAATACGTGAAAAATACTCCAATTTATATTTTTTTTCTTTCCCTCCCACCTTAATTGACAAGTTTTCAAATTTATCAAAATTTTTTATTCCATTTCCAATTGTTTTATTATTTAATTATTTATCTTTTTCCCGCAATCAATATTTCTTTATATAATAATTATTAATTTCTCATTTGAATTATTATTATTATTATTATTATTATTATTATTATTATTATTATTATTATTATTTGCAATTTCTCCAAACCGATTAGTCGCCCGAATAAATAAACGAATGAAATAAAATATTGATCTTCCCCGTGATTCTTCGCAGACCTCCAACGAGGGAGCCCACGTCAACCTCCTCGGGCGCGTCTCGGCTCACCGTCACCTCGGACACCTCCGCTCTGGCGAACGCTCTCCAAACGGCATTGAACGGGAGATCCGCTCCCACGAGGTCCCAGAGCCAACCGGTGGATCTCGCGGTTCCACCCCAACCCTCTCAGAGCACGGCTTGGCACAGTCAGCCCGCGGCTCTGAGAAGAGGCGAATTTCGGAGCGGGTACAAAAAAAAAATTATTTTTTCAAGCGTTTAATCGAAAGCACATTATTCGACAATTGTAAAATCCCATTTTTTTTCGCCCTTCCAGGTACAGTTCGTTCAACAAAAGGTCCGAGCCGGAGACGGACGACCCCTGGAGCTGCGTGGTGTCGATGCAGAGGCCGAGAAGCGGTGGAGGAGGAGGAGAAGCCAGAAAGGAGAGCCAGAGAGGAGGAACTGGAGCTGGAGCTGGAGCTGGAGGAGGCGCGGGAGCGAGTCATCGAGGAGAAAGTTCCAGACAACAACCTTCGCAGCAGCAGCAGCAACAACAGCAGCAGCAGCAACAGCAACAACAGCAGCAACAACAGCAACAACAACAGCAACAACAGCAGCAACAGGAGCAATCGGCTTCGAGGCAGACGAGCGAGGACATGTCCTGGGAATTCACCATCAACGAAGCGCCCATAGCGAGACTGGAGTCCCTGGACGAGCTGGACCAGGACCACGGGAGCTAAGGGACGTGTAAAGTCGTCCAAAACAAAAAAAAGAAAAATAAGAAAGAAGGAAAAAAAGAGGGAAAAAGTCACAGAAAAACGCTGAACCTTCGGAGAGCTTAACGCGATAAAGCTTTCGTCAGAGTCGTCGCGATGCATTTTCTTCATTGTTTCTTGCGAGAGAAGCGTCAGGGGGTTGGCTTTGGGGGTTGAAATCAGTTCGGAGGGAGCAGACGAGAGAAAGAGAGAAAGAGAGAGAGAAGAAACCACAGCCTTTATACGCAGTGCACGTAGAGCAGTTTAATAAGAAAAAAAAAGTAAAAGTAATATATTTTCTTCTTCGAACGAACGCGTGATTACGGGGAAGCCGAGGAATTCGTTGATTTTATCGAAAAAAAAAAAAAAAAATAAGAGTTCAAATTCAATTCACTAAAGATTCTTCGTTAAAAAATTGCTTTGTATCGCGTTAAAAAAGAGAGAGAGAAAGGGGGAGAGAAAAGGTACCATTTTTTTTCTCCAGAAAATGATGGGATGGGAAAGAAAAGAGAGAGAGAGAGAGAGGGAAGATGAAGGAAAAGGGAAAATTGAGGGAAAAAAGGGAAAAAGTGAAAGAGAAAAAAATAAGAGAAATCCACTCGCCGCGAACGCACGCAGTAGTATTTAAGGCTACCTTTCTTATAGGTTTAGAGACGAGAGACTCTCGCGTTTTTTCGCAATTTACTCGCAATTAAGAGAACGACAAACATGTTCTGTATATATACATACAACATATTTCTTGGATTGTACGATTATACGGCGAGCGCACTGATTTGTATCCACGTTAAACGAAGTAAACTTATTGGAAAGTATTACTTCCTTTCTCGCTCGTTCCAAAATGCTCTCTCATCAGGCATTTTCGAATTATTTTCACCATTTAACACTATTTCTACCGAGGGTGTCAGCTTGGAATTATTTTCGAGGTTTATTTTGATGTTTTTTTTTTTGAAATCCACAACCGGGAGGTGCTCGGTAGAGCAATTATGCGTCTGTAAACAAATTTGGTATCATTTAAGGAAATCCATTTTAACACTAGGCCGTCCGGTGGCATCGCGTTGGTGCCATGCGAAAACTATCGGGCAAGCGCCGGTGGCACCACGTTGGTGTCGCACGTAAAGATTTATACCGGCGCGGTAGAAATAGCGTTAATCGAGCCGATTTCCATTTCTTTTTTTTTTCTCTTTTCTTTCGTCGACCTCATTTTTGTTTATCTTCTTTCGTTTTATTTTCCTTTATACTTCCAATTTTCCCGTTTTTCCTTTGAATCCCTCCACTTTGATGTTCCAGATCCGAAGATTTCATCATAGGAAGAAGACCCCTATTAGTATAGATGTAAGGATTTTCAGAGAACGAGGGGAGCTTTTTCCAAATTCTCAAGGATTGCAGGAGGACACAAGGAAAGTTGCATGATTTTTTTCACCTGTTCATGAGATATTTTTACAAATTTTTTGAATATCAAAATGTAGAAATGTGGGCAGGTTATTATTATTAATGATAAACTACCCGAAGACCTGGTTGAACAACTCAGATATATTGAGAACGTAACGGTTACATATCTTGGAAACAAAGAGAAAAAGGTCCCGCTCATACATGTACACACGCACACGCCTGCGCAGTCACCGCACCGAGAACCGGCCAACCACCGTCAATCGTATGGAATTGTCCAATTCTCAACACAAAATGATAATTTTGGAGCGATTAAACTTGGTCAAGTAGTCGATTGAAGATACGCAACAAATAAATTTATAGTTCCTTATTTTTCAGTTTCAAAATTGATCCGTGATTTCATTGTAAATTAATAATACGCCTTGAAATTCATTCTAAAATAAGTAGACAGCTCGCAATCGATTGCGGTGAACCATGGATTTGTTAAAGTAACGCTTCGCTATTATTATTATTATTATTTTATGGTTGAGTATTATAATTCAATTCATATTTGGCGGTTATGCCGAGACCGGCGGTATCGACTGTATCGATAATATCGATGTCGTGCATCCATGTTCAAGAAGGAAGCTAAGCGTTTTATTTACTACACTTTCGTTCGTGGTTCTACCTTTATTTTAATAAATTCAATAATAAATACGATTTTTGCTTAAAAAAAGACACGTTTTTGACGACATTCCACTAAGATTTCATTGAATTTGATCCTGGGAATCGATTCTACGAGAAAAATTGCCCCTAGAAATGACTTGTCCAACCCCATTTTGAAAACTTTAATTTTTACCCTATTTTTGGGGGAAGGGGTAGGAGGTATGTCCAAAAAAAATCGACTTTTGGAAAACATTTTCATTGTCAAAATTCTCAAAAATCCAACGGGAAATACGATTTTTCCTCAAAAAATCTACTTTTTTCCAACTTCCGCTAGGATTTCATCGAATTTGAGGCTGGGAATCGATTCTACGGGAAAAATCACTCCTAGAAATGACTCGTGCAACCCCATTTTCGAAACTAAAAAAATTAAATCCGAAAATTTTCATTCAAAAAGAAAACACCCACATTTTAATGAAACTTTGTAGCTTTTATTGTCGGTTCGTTACAGGTACGTATGATATGAAGACAAATACAAGTATACTGGAAGACTTAATCGATACAATGGAAGACTCGGTAGGAGCTTTTGGCCGCCATTCTTCGGAACCAGGCTTCTGCCGTGACCAATTGTTGGAAACAAAAAATCTAAAAAAAAAAAAAGAAAACCGTAATAACAAAAATTAGAGGCTCCAAAAATTGAATCAGCATTTCGTTGTTGGATTTATGCCGGATTTTTGTCTAAACAAAGTCTTTGTCACGGGAGAAAATAGGATCCGAAGATAACTGATGAATTTCGTCACCGTCGCAATTAATTTCAGAACAATTAAAATTAGTGCCCGTGGAATTCATTGTAAACCAATTAATTCGATTTTCGATTGAATTTGGAATTAATTGAAAATGACTCCAGATTTGCTTTTTTTTTTGGAAAAATTCCTCTCTCTGGAAATATTCCAAATTTTGGAAATTTTGAAAGACTGAGTATTTTCTCACACGGAAGGTGACGAAATCCATCCTCGGTCTCGCCGACTGAGATGAAGGTTCACTCAATTCGGGAGGTAGTATTCCCGGGGGATGTATTCCGGCTTCGGGCTGCCGGATTCTATCCCCAGGAGTTCGCCCATGAAGGCGATGTACGTGATGGCCAGTCGAAGGGTTTCTATTCTCGACAGTCGCTTCTCATACGCGAACGTGGGTACCTGCCAGGAAATTTAGAGGAATTATCAGTAAATCAGTAAATTGTAGTAAGGATTAGAGTAAAAAATGGTAAATTTAGAGCCATTTATAGTAAATCGGTAATTTATAGTAAAAATTCGAGTAAAAATGAATAAATTTAGAACAATTTATATAAATCAGTAATTTATGACGTAAAAAACGACATTTAGCAACCTTTCGGCGAAGCTTATCGAAAGCCTCGTTTAGATTGAACATCCTCCTCCTCTCGCGGATGTTGGCGGCTCTTCTCTGAGAAACCGTGGCCACGCGCCTTCGGGGCTTCTTCGACGTCGTCGACGAGGGCAAATTCGGCGACCTGCCGTTGGCCGCGTAACGACTGACTCGACAAAACGTGAAAAGTAATTTACAAAGGAAATTATTAAATTATTTTTAAAAAAAATTATTAAAAAAAGAAAGGAAATTATTAGTAAGAATTTCTTCCAGTCGAACCTGACTGGAAGAGTTTACGGAATCGAGGTGAAAGTGAATTCCCATGGAATCCCCCCAGAAAATCTTCCAGGATTCCGACACACGCGAATTATATTGAATTCGGCTGGAGAAAGTTCCAGGACCCTTGTGGAAAATATAATGAGCTGGATTCGTTTCCAGATCCTGGAAATTTTGGCTCTCGAATCGAGTCTACACTCGAACGAGGCCGAAAAAGTTTCCAGAGTGTCACTGGAAGCTATAAATCGACGTAATTTTCTTCCGGGAACTGGAAATTCTCTACGCGAACCACATTTTAATGGAACTAAAAAAATTTTCAAAAATTTTACTGGAAACGATAATTCACTTCTTTTAATTCCAGAGGCTGTAAATTCTCCAGCAAATCAAATCTCCCAAATTCTGAATTCGACCGTGGAATCTTCCAGAACCCCACTGGAGTTAAACAAAAAACCACATTTTAATGGACCTAAAAAAATTTTCAAAAATTTTTCTGGAAACGACAATTCACTTCTTTTAATTCCAGAGGCTGTAAATTCTCCAGCAAATCAAATCTCCCAAATTCTGAATTCGACCGTGGAATCTTCCAGAATCCCACTGGAGTTAAACAAAAAACCACATTTTATTGGAACTAAAAAAATTTTCAAAAATTTTACTGGACACGACAATTCACTTCTTTCAATTCCAGAGGCTGTAAATTCTCCAGCAAATCAAATTTCCCAAATTCTGAATTCGACCGTGGAATTTTCCAGAACCCCACTGGAGTTAAACAAAAAACCACATTTTAATGGAACTAAAAAAATTTTCCGAAATTTTTCTGGACACGATAACTCCCTTTTTTTAAATTCCAGCGTATTTCTATAAATTCTCCAAAAAATCAAATTTCCCAAACTCCAAATTCGACTGGAGAATCTTCCGGAACTCTACAAGAGGCCCGATTTCCTCGAAGGACCCGTCGATTTTCTCAAATATAAAAAATGTCCAGCGTCTGGAAAAAAGTACCTCTGGTGGATGAGAGCACAGGGTTGACGATAAGACCCGTGGTCGGCGTTGTGAGGATGGGCCGCGTTCGGGGGCGTCTGATAGAGCACGGAACCGTCCCACATCGGGTATCCACTGGGCAGATCGGCACTGGCGATCGAGTACGGGGACACTGAGGACGCCGCGGCCGCTAACACCTGGGACAGAATCCCGAATTTCAAACTGTAAGAGCTTTTTTTCCTCGTCTCCCCTTTCGGGCCAATCCAGGGGCCACCGGAGCCACTGGAGGATTACACTCGACCATCCACTCACCGCTCCTTGATGATTGCCATTGATCTCCCACAGGGGCTCGGGGTAGCTCATATCCTCGGTCTGGAACTGGAGCGACTGGAGAACGCGGATTTTGGAGAAAAAAAAGTCAGGGGTGATCACCACCGAGGAGCCAAAACACCCGAAAATCGTCGGCCAGAGATCGGGTCCGGGAGATTATCGGTCTTCTCCAGATTACGGGGTTCCGAGCAACTGGAGAAGGCTGGAGGGTGCTTTCAAGGGTGAATTCGGTCCCGGTCCCGGTGGGATCCGCCCCCGTCGAGAGCCGGACACGCGCAACCCTTGGAAGGTGAGCTTTCGTTGGTCACCCTCAACCCCTAGAATCTCCGGGTCTGGAATCCCATTGGAGGGAAGCTCTCCAGAGGGTGGCTTCCATTCCAACGCGAGGGTTGGAATGCTTCCCTTCCTCGATTCCACCCCCGAGTTCGGGGTGGAACCTACAGTTGAAAGGGGTACGGGTGTCGAACCCTTAAATCAAGTCCGCGTGACGTCATTTTTTAAAATATTTTTGTTATTGTTTTTTTTTGTTTTTGTATATAATGTACCTGTGGAGGCTAATTTATGGCACCCGGGCGATGGAGAAATTCAATTCGGGTCCGGTCGCCAAGGGGTTGAAGGAAATGCGCTGATTTGAAAATGAAAAAGGAAATTTCGCGATTTTTTTGGAACGATCTGAAGAAATTTTTGGGGCTCAAAATTTTGTGTAGAAAAAAGAAAAGAGACGAAGGAAAGGATATTTTTTTAGGGTGAAATGACGATTTTTACGGGAATGGGACTCTTCTTTTATCGGAAATACCGATTTTCCTGGAATCTCGATTTTTTTTGGGAATAAAAAAGTGTGATAAAAGGGAAACTTTGGGAATTCCGAGAAAAATACGATTCCTGATATTTTCCGCTGCAATTATTTCCTTTTCGCACTTTCGGAAATTTAATACAGAATTTTCTCTCGAACCAAAATCGTGAAAATTTGAGATTTCGAAGGAAACTCATTTTTTGACAAACTTTGATCGAAAATACAGATTTTTAAAAAATATTAAGAAGACTTCAGAAATTTTTTTAATTCGAGGCTCGAATTTTGTGTAAAAATGAAATTATAATTTTGAAAAAATTTAAATTCGGACAAAATATTATGAAAATAAAAAATAATAATAATTTCGAACATAAGTTAATCAATGTTTAAATTCGGGTGTAATAATTATTCCAATTGTAGATTTTTTGAAATTCTCTTTCGAAGAGAAAAATTCGAATTTCGAAATTTTCAGAAAAATGTATCAAAGCTGAGGAAAATTCGAAAAATTTTAGCGAAATTTTTTTCGAATTTTCCCAAACTTTTCGGGTCACCCTGGAAATTTCGAAAAATGTATATTTTTCGCAAAAATCATCAAACGGGTGCTTGTTTTTTTTTTACAAATTTGGGAAGCTCAAATTTTATTTTATCTCCGCAGTATCGCGGGATTGAATTTTTTTTTTCATAAATCGAAAGTGTCGAAATTCAAGGTAGAAATAATTTTGAAAGCTCCACTCGTCCTTTTAAGCGCCGACGCCCGGAACGGAACGAAACATCGATCCGAACCGTCAGCTTGCAGTTATGGCTATAGCTGATATTACATTTGCGATATTACAATAACGCTAAAGCCATCGCTCTGGTGAAATTTGACTCGAATCAAGAGAAATTCTCGGGAATTCTCGAATTTTTGCACATTTTGTCCGAGATGAAAATCGTATTTTTCTCGGAGTTTCCAAATTTTCCCTTTTATCGCACCTTTTTTTATTCCCAAAAAATCGAGATTCCTGGAAAATCGGTATTTCTGATAAAAGAAAAACTTCCATTCCTATAAAAATCGCTATTTTACGCTAAAAAATTTCCTTTCCTTCGTTTTCTTTTTTTTTTACAGAAAATTTTGACCCTCGAATTTAAAAAATTTCTTGAGTCTTCCTAACATTTTATACAAATCTGTAATTTCGATCAAAGTTTGTCAAAAAATAAATTTCCCCCGAAATCCCAAATTTTCACGATTTCGGTCCGACGAAAAATTCTTTATTAAATTTCAGAAAGTGTAAAAAGGAAATAATTGTAGCTGGAAACGTATTTTTCTCTGAATTTCCAAATTTTTCATTTTATCACCCTTTTTTATTCCCAAAAAATCGAGATTCCAGGAAAATCGGTAGTTTTTTATAAAAGAAAATTTCCATTTTCGCGAAAATTACCAATACACGCAGTAAATTTTATTTTTCTTATTTTTCTTTTACATCAAATTTCGAGGCACGACATTTAAACAAATTTTTTTAATTTCCTATTATTTATAAAAAAATCTGTAACAAAAAAAAAGTGAATCCCTGCTCCTCTCTTGTTATGCTCCCCCATCCCTGAATTTCAGGTGCAACCTCCTGGAAATGGAGATAAATTCGAACGTAAACTGTTTATTATAATCTATTACATAATACATTCCGTATATATATAACATATATAATATATATGTATAAAAAATATATATAATAACTGTACAAATTTATACGTCTGTACGTACAGCCCGTGCCTAATTGGATCATACGAGAGACGTCAAAAGTAACTGATACAAGGGTCGGGATTTAATATCGACTCGCGTTATGTCAGCCAGCTGTACAATTAATAAGGGATGGACCCGATTTCCTTCCCATTAATATTATGCACCCACCGGATCGCACTTCTACCGTCGCTCTATTTCCCATTCTTTCAATGATTTGACACGGATCGGATCGTTCCATCCGATGTTTATACACTTTGGGGGCCCTTAAGGGCCGCTCCAATTCTCTCCCTCGGCTCATCCCTCGCGATTTTCTTTAATATCAATTTAATTGTCGCTTTCTTTCTTTCTTTCTTCCAGTCGAATTTACCTTTTTCCGGCAAACCGGAGCTTCTCAGAACTGGAAACTCCTTTTTGGAATTTTTGGAAGCCCGGAGTCAGGCATCTGGAGTGTGAAAATTCAACAATCCGCAATAGGGAGCCCAGAATCTGGAACCTGAACCTTGGAAACCTGGTATCTGGAGTCTGCAGTCTGGAATTTGGAGTCTAGAATCTGGAACTCCAGTAATTTGAAATCTGGAGTCTTGAAAATCAGGAAATTTTAAATTCCAGCGACTCGAAATCTGCTAATACGAATTGGAAACTCAAAATTTGGAATTTGGAATGGAACCTGGAATCTGAAATTCCAGGTAAAACAAAAACCGGGAACCCCAACAATTGGAAGTTGATGAAATTAATTTTTTTTATTGTTGGGTAACCAAATGGAACCTAGGGTCTAGCATCTGGAACCCTAAATCTGCAATTTGGAATCTTAATCACTCTAATTGTGAGTCTGCAGCTAAAAATTTGAAATTTAGAACAGAATTTGGAATTTGGAACCCTGTTATTGCGATATCGGGAACCCCAACAATTGGAAGTTGATGAAATTAATTTTTTTTATTGTTGGGGTACCAAATGGAACCTAGGATCTAGCATCTGGAACCCTAAATCTGCAATTTGGAATCTTAATCACTCTAATTCTGAGTCTGGAGCTAAAAATTTGAAATTTAGAACCGAATTTGGAATATGGAACCCTGTTATTGCGAAATCGGGAACCCTAACAATTGGAAACGGATAAAATTCTTTTTTTTTATACCCAGAGTACGAAATTTTCCAATCCAGCGATTTCAAGAAAATAAAAAAAAATAATTTTCTACGTTCCAGAACGCCAAAAATAAAATCCAGTTCCTGGAAGGACATCCGACATCACACGTCTGGGAAATTAATTTTCTTTGGGTATCTGGAAAATCGGATTTTAAATTCCAGCAACTGGAAGACTGGAAATGTATGGTGAGTCTTCGAAATTCATTTTTTTAAAGTTTTTTTTTACACCCATTTGTTATACCCTGGAATTATTAATAAAAAATTTCGCAGTTTCTAGGAAATTTTAAAAATATGAAAATTTTCAAATTTTTAGAAACTGGGAGACTTGGAAAGTGATGACGCATGGTTTCATCTGTTACTGGAGCATCAGGAAATTTGTCAGGGAAAGAAAGGAAGAAAAAAAAAAAAAACGGGAGATTTATTTTTCATTATCGGCTCATTCTTGTGGAAATGTGTCAATGTTTGGCCCTAAATGCCGTGAAATCTGGTGCACGTGTTCCTCGAGGTCCGATTGTCAGAAGTCGGTACAAGCCCAGTCCCTTGAAAGGGAACAGTGTATAGACGGCTACCGCACGAGGGTCACGCCTCGTTAAATACATCAGGATCTCGACTCTTTGGTGTAACGCCTTTTATTTCTTACATATTAGATATTACGTGTTACGGGGATATTTGGAAATTCGGAAACATGGAATATTTTGAATATTTGCAATTCTTATTTCTCACATATTGGATATCACGTATTTTGGGAAAATTGGAATTTTGAAAATTCCCAATATTTTGGGTAATGGCAAATTTAACTTTAAATTTCAAGATTGGAAATTGGAAATAATAAATTTCAAATGAAAATTACAAATTTCCTATAATGCAATAAAAAATAATTGAATTCCAAAAAAGAAAATTCGGAACATTCTTTTCTTTCCTCAGAAAATAAATAATTATATATATATACGTATATTTACTTATTTATTTGTAAAGAAAAAGAAGAAAAATATCCAAATTTTATTGAATCCAAAATTAATGCAATAAAAAAAAATATAATTCCAGAATAACAATGAAAATAAATTCGAATTCCGCGGATACCGTTTCTTCGATAGATCGAGATGAAATATTCCGGACGTGACGTCATCCAGAGGGAAGCCCAATCTCGCGCGGACATTCGCGGCCACGTTCACGACCGTGCCAGTCATTACTCCGGATCCGAAAGAATTCACCTGATCAATAGAAAATTGGGCAAAAGGGGCATCAAACTTGCGTATATATATATACACACACACAGAAGTATATATATACACATTAATGAAAACCGAAGATTCGGATCCAGGATCCAGACAATCCGCGATAGAAACTTAGGTCACCAAAGGCACGAATAAAGTGAGTTTCCCGGATTTCGAGTCACGTAAGTCGCTGACTCTCCATTTTTATTTATAAACAATACCCCGTTCCCTGGCTGGTAGCTGTCTCGCTCGAGCCTTTCAAGATTCTTGGGTCGTGGGAATTTTGTATGAGCCAAATGTCATCGAAGTTTTTGTTAATTTACCCCAAAATTGAAAAAATCACATCTTTGATCCAATTTATTTTTCTAATCTCTTCCGCATTACGGGTAACATAACCTCAAATTTGTCTTTCAAATTTCATTTCCAGGGTGGGACTTTTAATATTTGCTCAATTTACCAATTATTGTTATTGTTGTTGTTACTGTGGGAGAATCCTACCTCTGGTTCTATTTTTTGTCATACATTTGCAGATTGTAGGTGACATAACCTCAAAATTTTCATTGAAGTTTCAATTCCACAGTGGGACTATTCCTATTATTATTATTACTATTATTATTATTATTATTATTATTATTATTATTATTATCATCATCATCATCATCATTATCATTATCATTATCATTATTATTATTATTATTATTATTATCAGAAGTGAATTGCGCTCTAAGCCGCCGGTGTGGCGGTGCCATAAACTGTAACATAAAACCATAGATTTCGAATTCGTCCTATAGAATTTCTAGATCATATAAAAAGAAATTTTGTTCTTTTTTTTACTGTAATGTCGAATAAAAAATCAATCAACTTTCGTGCTGTTCCCTCAGAGTAATCACCTAAAGGCGGTGTTCGCCACGAAGGGATTAAAGAAACGGTACCCTGATTCTCTTCCAGAAAAATGAGATTATGGCTAGTGATAGTACACATAATCCTGGTAGCTGCGAACATCTGGGTCACCGCTCACTTCAACGACGAGCTTCCCAAGGATAACGAATTTGCGGAATTCGAGGACTTCGAGGAGGATAAACCCGCGCTTCCGTCGTCACCCTCGGCTTCGTCGCCTTCGTCCTCCGATCGCGATTCCGATGATTTCCAAGAGGCGGACGTAGGTCCAGGCTCGGAGGAGGACGATGTATCCATCGAGGATGCGGACAGCGAGTTCGACCATTTCCAGGACGAGGAGGAGTTCGAAGGTTTGGACGCCACCGGATCCAATTCCAAACCGGAGGAACCGTCGACGCTGACCATCACCAAAGTGCCCCTGCACTTGCGCGCCAGGTGGGACAGCTTCTACCTGGAGATCCTCATGGTAGCTGGACTGCTGGTGTATTTCATAAATTACGTCGCCGGGAGGTCGAAAAACTGTAGAGTCGCGGAATCGTGGCTCGGCGATCACAGGAAGCTGCTGCAAGAGAACTTCTCCCTGGTGGGGGACACTGGGAAAACTCAGGACGAGTCTTCCAGCGAAAGCAACGGGTTGGTGAAGGAGAGCGAGTCGCAGTACAGCTTCTACTGCTCGGGCAGGGTCGGCTGCGACTCGATGCTGGTCGAGCTGAAGCTGATCAAGCGACAGGACTTGGTCGCGGTACTGTCGCAGCTGGTTCGACCGCAAAACGACCAGGCTCATCTGAAGATCGAGCTGACGAAGGACGAGACGGACACTTTCGTCTTGGCCGTTGCCACCAAGAGGACCGCCATGCACTTGGTGCGGGACATGGCCGATATCGGCGTATACTGCCCCGAGAAGCGACTCGGTGAGAAATTCGGGCTTCCCAATGGGTTCTTCGTCATGTCCGAGATAGCCGAGGCCACTTCGGCTATCCTCGATACCAGAGTTCTTCAAGCTTTCGCCAAATATTCGCAGTATATCGATTACATTCATATCAGCGATCAGTACAGTGGCCCGAAACAGCAGGAGTGAGTTTCGAATTTGTTAATTTGATGTTCTAAAAATATTTTTAGAAGAATTCCAATTTATTAATTATTATTACAGGTAAAAATAACATTTTTCTTAATTTTCAGGGACACGGCTCAACTCACAATGCCCGAAGTGAAAAAAGTCTTATTAGTCGGACTCAATATTAGCATCAAAGGTCGTATCTTGAACTCCGATAACCAGGAAAAAATGAGACCTTTGCTGCAATTAACATTCTACTTATTGGATAAACTCAGACGATTTAAATTATCCAAAGAGGTTCGTCAAAACTCTCCCCTTTCCTATCCTCCTTCATTGTGGAAATTTAATTTTTTTCTCACTTTACCTGTTTTTTTCAGGGCAAGAACAAAGCCGACAAAAATCGTTCGAGAGTCGAAGAAGCATTTTTGAAAACCACACACGCAGCCAGGGCGGAGGCAGCCGCTCAACGCAGGGAGGAACGACGAAGGGCCGAAAAGGAACGTATTCTGCAAGAGGAGGATCCCGATAAGCAGAGAAAGTGGGAAGAAAAGGAGCAGCGCAGATTGGCGAAGAAACGAGCCCCGAGGATGAAGCAACTCAAAGTGAAAGCGTTGTGACCCGATAGAGAGCGATAAGTTAAGCGTTTGAACGAAAGAGTGCCATTTGTAAGGAAGGTAACGAAAGGCTCGGGCCAACTTTTATTCATCCTCTCGAACATTAATTATATTATCGTTTAATTTATGCGAATTTCAGCGGATCACGTTATTGCCTTTCACGCGAGAGGCTCGAAATTCTCTACACAGGGTGTCCCATTTAATCCTGAAAAAGCAATCGACATATATATATAAATATTTTTTTTTTCTAAAAGTTTCATTCCTCAAAGATATTCCGAGAAAGAACTGCAACGTCACTGATTTGTCAAGATTTTCTTTTTTTAAATCACAGGAATTGAAAATCTTTTATTTTCTTTCGATGAAGTTTGCAATTTTCTTTTTAACAATATGAATAATGAGGTATTCAATAATTGTGGGAAAAAAATGTTAAATTATGTGAGAGTAAAACACAAAATCGTTGTCTCTCCAAAATTTGTTCTTGAAATAATCGAAAAATTCTAAAATCCTAAAAAAACGTTACCAACCACTTTCCTGGAGAAATATTTTAAAATGGGACACCCTTTTATTAATTTATTTATTTCTCCCCCCCCCCCCCTTTTTTTTTAAACCCCCTTATCACGAATACCTCGTCAGGTACAGAGCGTTCCGTTGAATGACGGTTT
Organism: Gasteruption jaculator; assembly: GCA_949825005.1. NCBI lineage: Eukaryota > Metazoa > Arthropoda > Insecta > Hymenoptera > Gasteruptiidae > Gasteruption > Gasteruption jaculator. The sequence continues at coordinate 9,138,312 of OX463775.1, forward strand.
TCGAGAAGAGGAAGTTATCGTGATCCACGAAATCTGCGATCACGATGTTCAGCCCCTTGGGACCCGGCAGGTTCTCCAGGATCCAGGGAAAAATCACTCGACGACAATTCCGCGTCAAGTCTCCCTGCAAGGAGCCGCATAAGTGCCTGCAGACGTAGCCCACGTCGGGGGTGAGCAGGCACTGCGAGACGAAGGCGGTTTCCGGGGACCGCGATTGCAGTTTCATGTTCAGGAAGTGCACCAGGTCGTTGGGGGAGCAGGTGTCGGGCCACGGGGTCGGCCAAAAGCCGCTCGGCCAAAAGAAGCGCTCGTTGGCCACCGCCTGGTTTCGATACACCAGGAAGACCTGGTACTTCTCGCTGTTGAGCCAATTCAGTGTCACGTGGTCGAACTTCGGGTACACGGGGCACAGCTTCCGCTGGAAGACGTTCTTCAACTTGTTGATCAGATTGTGGTGGTCCGTCTCGTTGAAGCAGTAGAAGTGCTGCAAGTCCAGGATCACCACCTCGTGCGGATGCTGCCCCAGCCAGTCGTCGATCGCGTTCAGACTCTCCGTGATCTCCGCCCCGTACAATCCGTGCACGAAGTACACCTCCCAGTGGGACTTGCTGGCCAGGCGTATGTCCAGGTACCGAATCCCGCCGTTGAGCTGCTCCTTGAGGTCCCGATTCTGGGTGACGCTCCAATTGTAGATGATCGGTTTCGAGATGATCGAGAAACGGCGACCCAGGAACTGGATCAGAGGTGACTCGTCCGGACCCACGTCGTTCTGCCTCTTGATCGTGAACGTCATCGTATCGTGGGAACCTGGAGAAGAGGAGAATGGATTTCCTCCTTTATTTTTCATTTTTCTTCTCAGGATCTTAATTGCCGATTATGAGTCAGAAGTTCGGTCATGTAACGTCTGATGTAATGGGAGTGTTATTAACGTTGTTTACTTTATTTTATTTTATTTTATTTTATTTCTTGGTGTGAGAAGGTTAAATCGAGTTTGAGATAATTTTTCTTCTTTGTTTCAGTGGAATTTTCCAATTTTAAGAATTACAATAACTAAATTATTGAATTCCTGGAATTTATCATTTTTTGGTAAAAAAAATAATTAGAATTCAGAAAATTTAGCAATTTTTGAAATTCAAATTCGAAAATTGAAACTTCTAAAAAATGATTATATTTCTGCCGATTATCAAATAAACTTCGAAAATCAAATCCCGAAAATATCCAATTTTCGAAATTCCTAAATCCAAAAACAATAAAACTCCGGAAAAGTCATCATTTTTATTGAAAAATAAATTTTTGGATGAAAAGATCCGAGAAATTTGAACTTCTCGAAATTCAAATCTCGGAAGTGCCCTTGTTACCAAGAGAAGCCCAAATCCCCTATTCCCTAATTTAATTTACCCCCACCTTTTTTTTTCTTTCTCTCTTTTCTAGATAAAATCGTGCAGGAAAGGATTGTTTCTCACCAGGAATCGCCAACTGGTTGATGGGGATGGATTTGAGCGGAGCGGGAAGTCGCGTCATCCAGTATTCCAAATTTTCGTACAAGACGGTATCCGTTTCCGGTAGATATTGATCCCCCATGGCTCTTGCGAACGGTCCAGTGCGTTCCGAATTCCTTGGAAGAATTCCTTTTCTTATCCACCAGTTACTTTTTCCCTCTTCTTCCGTGATGCGGAAAGGAAGGAAAAAACACTAGAACTGACTCCTCGGCTGTGACGTTTTCTCCCACCGCTGGAAATTCTGCGGAATGGAGGGAAAAGAAGAATAAAAGAATGGAAAAGGTGTATCGTTTGGTATTTAAATCATTACCGTCCGATACCCGCGTAACAAGGACAGTAGTACGAGCCTGCCATTATTTGAATTGCATTTAACATTCTCCCACCAGAAGCGGCGTCCCATTTTCAAGGACTGAAATCAATGGATGGATGGATTTACTGGTGACCTCGCAAGTCTGAAGGTCAAGAAAATGGGATGCAGGAGGACAATGAAATTACTGCGAAATTTAACAAAATAATAGAAATAATATATGTTTTTCAACAAAAATATGACTTTCCAGAAATTCGTAAATTGGAAATTATCAAAACATAAGATTCTCTCTATTTTCCACTAAAAGTAGATAAATTCGTTTGGGAATTTTGGAATTCTAACAAATTAAATATCTTTGGGATTTAACTTTCGAAGTTTTTTTATTTAATTCTAATTTTCAAACGGAAAATTAGAAAAACGGCAATATTCGAATCCCGCCGCGCTTTTTGTTCCCGATGGAAGGAGTTCGCATTTGTTATTATTGTTATGATTATCAATGTTATTATTATTATTGTTGTTGTGATTATTAAGAGTCTCCCCACTCGGGGGTCCGTTGAAAACTAAAATCAATAGGGTCCTGGGATGGGTCTCGATAGGAGGAATAGTAAAAAATTCATAATAATAATAATAATAGAAAAAATGTAAATTGTTTGCGCTGGTCTTTTTTTATTGCTTTGCGAATAAATACGTAGAAATGTCGTCCGATACGTATTTATTCGCAAAGTAATTGCTTTTTTATTCAGTCATTATTATTTATTCGATTTTATTATTATTACATTACGTCCATGTCCATTTTTTAATTCACTATTTTATCAATATTATTATTATTATTATCCTGATTGGTTCCATCGCAACGAAAATCCAAATGCGTTTTCCATTTTTCCAAATTTCTCTTTCCAGGAACCCAGAATCTACTCGAGTATCTCCAAAATCACGTTCAAATATCGCGGGTTTTGGCGTCGAACGGAAAAACGGCCGCCCATTGGTCGATCCATCGGGCAACCTGGCTTGCCATTGGCTGCCGCAATCGAACGCAACCCCGAAAGTGCCTTCCCCCTACGTCCCTCCTATTATTGGAAGCGAGTGCGAGTGAGTGCGCGTCAGGAACCGAAGGAAGAAGGGAGACCCAGATATACGAGATACGAGAAAGAAGCAAGCGAGCGAGCTAGCAACCGTTGCGTTCTCGCGTTCCTTCAGTTTTTCGTGGCTCCGGAAATTTTCACGAAGTACCAGTCCACCAGTAGCAGCGATAATAATTCACCGTTTCTCTTTTTTCTCTCTCCTCTCTGTCGCACGCACCCATACGCGCGCACACATACCACGTTCACCCGCGCGCGCGCACACACACACACACACCGAACCGTTTCCCCTTCCTTCCTTGCCAGCCCTCCATGCTCCGTCTGCCAGTCAGTTAACGAGAATCTCGAGTCACAGGAATTATTAGACCCACGACTCTCGAGTGATTTGTCAGAGATCGTTGAGTATCAATCGTAATAATAATAACAATAATCACGACAACACTCGTACAGTGTGAACACTAAAAAAAAAAGCAATAATGACCGACAAAAAAGGTAATTATGACATCTATACTTGCATCCGTTCCATTATCTCTCTATCTCTTTCTCTCTCTCTCTCTCTCTCCATATCGGCATCGATCTTTTAAGCTTTAGGGTCCTTACTGTCGATCGATGATTTCGTTTTATACGAAAATACCTACTGTTTTACGTGTATACGTGTTTTTTTTTATTCCTTTCTTTCGGGAGCTCTTTTTTTTTATACTTTATATAAGTATAATATATCGACCCCCGAGAGGCTCCTCCGGAAGGAGAATTTTCCCTCTCTCTCTCTCTTTCTGAATCTTTCTCTCTTTAGAGTCCACTCGCGCGAGTTACTTGTCACTTCTACTAAAATCTAGCCTTCTATCTCTCTCTTTCTCATACTCTATTTCTCTTTCTTTCTGGATACACCTTTCTATCTCTGTCTCTCCCTTTGAATATATCTTTCTATTTCTCTCTCTCTCTCTTTTGGACATCTATCTCTATCTCGCTCTTTCTCTTCCTGAATATCCATCTCCATCTCTCTCTCTCACTCTTACTCTTCCTGAACATCTCTCTCTCTCTCTCTCTCTATCGAATTATCTTGGAATTTTCGGTGGATTCTCCCTTTTTTTCTTCCTTCATCCGAACTTTTCTTTGGATACGCGATTATTATTATTATTATTTCAAAAAAAACTACAATTTCGCTTCATTATCTATTAATTAATTCCTTCATTCATTCAAATTTTGGAACCAAATTGCAAGAAAAGCGGGTGAGACAGATTTTCTTTCTCGTTCCTCTCCTTTTCTCTTCATTTATCTCTCTCTCTCTCTCTCTTTCTTTCTCTTTTCAACTCTATCTCTGTCTCTGTCTTTCTTTCTCTCTGTGACAGATAAATCAATACCTTCCCTGCTACGTTCTCTCTCTCTCTCTCTATCTCTTTCTCTCTCTACGATCTGAAAAATACAAAATGGCCCCCGGAACGAAACTATGCCATAGCAAAGTGGCGAATCCTCGAATCTATTTCGATGTCGTTCATGTTTATTCTCACATTTGATATTTTCCACGCATTATTTTCTTTTTCATTTTTTTTTTAATCCAGGGAAGTTTCCCTCCCTCCTTCTCTGTCTCTCTCTTTATCTTTATTTTTCGTGTAAGAATAAGATGGAGGGATGCTGCAGAATCGCGTCCGAAAATCGACGGCGCTCGGGTAGCTAGCTGCTAATGAATAATTGTAGTGCTTCCGGTGTTTACATTTGACAGTTCCCCCTCCCCTACCACCCTGTCCCGCAGCATAGCATTTTCCAAGCCGCCGCCATCTGGCTGCGCCTTTTTTCCATGCGTTACAAATGGTGGAGTGGAAGGAAATGTAATGCATTGCAGTGAAATGGGATGGGATGGGACGGGGCGATGGGGAAATGCAGTGGAATTGCGATGAAATGCAATTATATGCAATGAGATGTCGTGAAATGCTATGAAATGCATCGCGATGTAATGCCATACCATGCATTGTTCTATATAGCATATATATATAAATGATGATTAGATTTTTATCGAATTCAGGTTTTTTGAAATAATCAATTTGTAGCTGAGTTCAATAACAGTATAATGAGAAGGTAGTTTTGCATATATTGCATTTAAATATAATTACAAGATTTAATGTAATTTTGTGGCACTTCCCTGTCAAGAAATTTGGGAAGGTCATTTTACAAGGTCAAAGTGTAGAATTATGGTAGTCTTCCTATGCCAAGTTCAAAATTTCATTAAAATATCAAAATTAAACGATTGTTAATTTTTGAAACTTTACTAACAATTTCAAGCATCGAAATATTCTAAAAATTCATTCCATTCAATTAAAATTCGAAGTGTTAATAATTTCAAAGTTAATACATACAATTTCGAAATTTAAAAAAATTACAGTCGAAGTATTTTATAAATTCGAGGAATCCATCGCTCCCAAAATGACACGATTGCATATAATTGACTGTCGTCGAAATAACCACTTCGCAAATAACTTCAACAATAATAACAAAATTACCGATATAATAATTTCTTCGGTCCGAGAGAAATAAACACAATTTTTTCCTTATTTTTGCCAGTTTATGAAAATCGTACCGAACGTATTGATATTGTTTTTCGGATTATCTGTGGAAACACGGAGAATTGAAAAAGATTCTAGGGTTCGTCACGTGTCTGGAAGACAAGAAGGAAGAAATCGTAGTCTGGAAATCGCTAGAAACGATACCATAACGATCGAATTTTTCATAACTTTTATGTTTCTTATTTTCTAAGCAAGCAAACGAAATGTTGTCGAATTAGCTGGATGCGGACGAGTTGTGAATATTCTAAAAATGAAAGAAAAAAAATTGATAATTGAATTAGAGTGATAACTGTCGAATAGCAATGAAATATGGTAAAAGCGATAAGAATCGATTGTCGACAAGTGGAAGTAAATGAAAGCGCATGAGATCGACCTTACAATTATTAGCATAAATAGAATGAAATGAAAAAAAATAAATAAATAAATAAAAAACATAAGTAAAATGTCATTAGAAATCGATGCAAGCTAATGAAAGTATGTGAAATGGATTAGAAAATAATTGTCACTCCGATAATGGTTAGGACGCTCCTACGGTTGAGGCTGTCGATATATGTTTCCAGCTGGACGTTGTTACAAAGACGTTACAAGATGATTTGATACCAGTCAATAGGTGGGAGCCTCGGAGACGATCTCGGCGATCTCGCATCAGCCTAAGCCACGTATCTACCTCAGCTTCTCTCTCTCTATCTCTCTATCTCTCTCTCTATATATAATATATTTTATATTATATATTATATATATATACATATATATATTACCTTACTTCACTACATGTTTACGATTGTAATGTAACGCAGAGATATATAGATGCACTGGTTGTTTCTCAATTTAAAAAGGATTCCCCGGGACGTACGTAGATTCATCCTTGTTCTTCGCTCGCCCCCAATTTTCAATTTCCATATCGAAGACCAATAACACGACAACCCTTTGATTGCAGAACCACTGCGGCTAAACAGACATTAAGCGGTTTTCGTACGGAGAAACGTAACTAGAGTCTCGATGCGAGCAGAGGAGATCTCTCGTCGGTCGATTACGAACACGCTCCACGGTTTCCCTTTGGATGATAATCGTAACTCGGATCGAAACCAGCAGAAATCGGTCTCGAAGCTGTCGCAGACAGTTCGAAGCGGATAGAATGGGTTTTGGGAATATATTGGGGGGTTGAAAAATGAAAATTTTGGAATTGGGGGGTTTAAGATTTTCTGTAAAAAAATTGGAATTTTTATTTAAAAAATCTAAATTTGAATATTCGAATTCCGCCTGAAATTTGTAATTTGTAATTTTTAAACTGGAAAAAATGATACGAATATTAGAAGAATTTTGAAATTGGTAGAAAGGATGGAAATTTGAAATTAGTAGAAATTGGATGATCGATAAAGATTCGGAATTTATTAAAATTGAGAATCTGATGGGAATTCCAAATTTGGGGGAAATTGAGACTGTTCAAAAATCAGTATTAGTAGAAACGATGAATTCCATAGAAATTTTAGTATCGATGAAAAAATTGGAAACTGATGGACCTCGACTCTCAAATTTGAAAAAAGATTTCGAAGCATTTCTTTGTCGACTCTTTGGAATCTTCAAATTTCTTTCATAATTTTTCAAAATCACTCGATTTCATGTTATTCGAACATTTACCAGAGTTCCGAGAGATTTTTTGTTTTTCTGGAAACCACATTCGACTTATGATTATCGAATCGAGTCTTCGAAATCGACCGACGAGACCTTCGAAACCTTGCGAGAAAGACCGAATCGAGGCAGAAAAGTTGTCGAACACTGCCTCCTCTCGCCTCGTCTGGTGATTTCACTCGTGAAACCGAAACCATGTGGCAAAAGTTGGAATTCTTTTTGAATTGTCGATACACGATCCGCAAATATATCCACATCAATATAAAAGAGACCGTAACGAAAAATAGAGAAAAAAAAAGAAACGAAACGTTTGCAGTTTTCCATGGCAAAAGTTGGACAGCAAAATACAGAAAAAAAAAAGTGCAAAGTTCAAACGTGTCGGGACGAACAGATAAGAAACAACGAAATATTGATATGGGTGTAAATACCGATTATCTCGTGTTGTAACGGAGACTGTGGTATTACTTATTATTATCATTGGCTGAGTGCTTTTGTCTAATTCGTTCTCGAGAAAGAAAAAAAAGAAATTCACTTTGACTTTTGACTTTGACTTTGAAAATTCAATTGACGAAAAATTCCGTTCGCTGAAAAAAACGAATCGAATCGAAATGAAATGAAACGAAAAGAAAGAAAATCTTTTTGTTTTTTTTTTCTTTTTTCTTTACAGAACATCTCTCTTGTGTTGTTTGGTTTTCAAAGTTTCTTTCCAAATGCCTACTATGTTCTTCGCGTTAATCCAAAAGCTATTACAACTAGTAGTCCAACACGGAACTGATTGGAGAGAAAGACACAAAGCGATATAAAAAAAGTAACCGTATGATGGTATATTTACAAATTAGATTGATTTTCATTCTCCTCATTAATATTATTATTATTATTATTATTATTACTATTTTTATTATTATTGCCATTACTATTCTTTACTTTACCTTCATTATTATTCTTATTATTACTATTATTATTCTTTCGTATTAATTGTGTGAGAAATTAATATATATTCTATTAAGCGACGACATAGTAGGTTCTATGGGCGGGATATGAAACGCGGAATGCTGTATTTTTAAGCTCGACGTGTAATTTTGTCTCTGTTTCATTTCATTCTTCTTTTTTTTTTGGTCTCATTATTTTTTTCTATTTTTTTTCTATTCTTTTTTTCTCTTATCTTTGGTTTTTGGTTACTATTATTATTATTATTATTATTATTAAGATATATCATTGATATTGTACAGTAATTCGGTAGCTCACTTTTAACAATAGGGCATGAATGGCTTCTTACTGCGGACGATGGCAAGTTTCGGGGTATCCGCCACCTTTGAAAAATCTTCAACCCCCCCTGGGGAGGTTGTCAGCAATCGGGTCCAGGATGACTCACGAAATTTCTGAGCCACCTGAAACTTGCCGTCCTGCTTTACTTCTCTCTTGCATGCCTCTTACGATGGTCTTGGATGTTCATCGAGGGGTGAAAAGGGCTTGCGAATGGACACAACGCACACCAAAACACGTGGAAAAACGAGTTTCACCTTTTTTCACCCCTCGATACAATTTTTTTTTATTAGATGTATTTTCATTCTTCACGTACAGTAATGTTGTCGAATTTGGAGCGATAAGAAAAGAGGAAATTCGAACCGATCGATTCGGGTTCCCTCGAATCTTGGGAAAATTCAAATAAGTAAGACAAAATTCGCTTTCGAGAAAAGAGAAACCGCGAGAATATGTATGAAAAGCGTGAGACCGATGAAAAAATTCCGAGTTAATCGAGGAACAGAAATTATTCATGAAAATAAAGCAAATATCGCTTTGATTTCAATTCCAGAAAATTAGAATTCCTCGTCTTCTCGTATCTTAGGAGAAATTAAAAAAGAAAAGCCCTTTTCTCGTTTGCCAATGGCCCGGCTTTGCATGAAATCTGGTTTTTTGGGTACCGGTCTCCGGTTGGCGAACTTTGAAATTCTTCCATCGAACTCGGAGGACTCACTTTCGAGGCTCCTGTTTAGAAGAGATCGGTCGAAAGTTCGCCAGCCGGAATCTTGCATGGAAATGTTGGTTGCGACTTAATTTGTATTTTTGGTGTATTTATTTATATAGATGATATCGATACGAATTCTCTGCTATTTTGGAATCAGTAAGAAAGATCGATCCGTATGGAAATGAAAAAAAAGCAGAGAATTTCATTCGCATGCGAGTGTATCTATCTTTGCATGTTAGTCGATAGCTTTCTTCGAATCGAAGGAACAAAAATTCTTCGTTAATTCTTCAATTTTGGTATCGGTGTTGTTGTTGATTCCCTCGATCCTTCGCTCGATCCCTCCGATCTCTCGAAGGCTGAAATCGAAGGTTTGCAAAATTTGTCGGACCGCACAAAAAAATGAAAAATTGCCAAATCGAAGCAAAAGTGGAGTCCAGTCGAGTCCAGTCGAGTCGAATCAAGTCGAGTCGAGTCGATAGCCAGAGAGAAAATGTTAGCTGGTTCGAGCGAAAGATTGGGATTTAGTGAAAACTACTATTTACTATTTTGTAGAAAAAGAAATTGAAAGATTTCATGCATGTGCATCATGTAGTTGTTTGTTACTATCTTTGGTATTTCATATAAGTATCTTTGAAACGTGCATCCACTGTTAATAGTGAGCTTAAACCAACAAAAATCAGTCGAGTTTGTCTATGAAATTTGATCACCGGTGAGATTCTTGTGAGATTCCGAGAAACTTGTGTAATTTTTTTTTTCTTGGTCTTTTATCGAAATTTCACGGTGAACCAAGAGGAACGTTACCACGGTGTCACGATGTGAGTTCAGTCGATGCCTCTGTACTCGAGATCCACCGATTTCAGTATCAAAATACCTATTTAGAATTTTTTAGAGGGATACGTTGGCTTGGCTTTGCTTGGGAATCTCGAGTACCGGCGCTAACTTTCGTTTTTTTTTCTGAATCTTCTTCTGTTTCTTCTAATATTTCACTCCAAAAGAGAAAATGCCAAATTGCCGATTGATTGATTGATTGATTAATTGATTGATTAGCTGTTACTCAGAAATTGTATCGAACAGTAATCATCCTCTGATACTCTTAACACGTTTACAATCACGACGATGAGATTCTCTGTTACGAGTCCATCGAAGATTGATATTTTTTGCTTTTTAATTCGAAGTCTGAGAGATTTTTCGAGTTTCCTGAGAAATGGAAGTTTTGAGATTAGTGAAATTGCGAATTTTAAGGTTTTTCTGAAATCATTTTATTCTTTATTGGAAATTCAAAATCGAAACCTGGAAATATCGAGATACCCCGTTATTCAATTTAGAGAATTTTATAAAAAATTTGAGAATTAGTAAAAATTAGGATCCAGGTGGAAATTTCAATATCAACGTAAATTAGGGAATAAAATAAAAATTTGGGAATCGAAGGAAAAGTCAAAATTTTCAAATTGAACAAGAAAACTAAGAATATTTTATTATATTTATCTAATTTAGTAGAAATTGCAAAATTAATAATAATTGGGAGTCCGATCGAAGAAAACTGGTAGTTCGATTCCAACTTCCAAATTCTTTCGAACAACAAATCTTCTCAAGATTTATCGATGTGTCTTTTTTGGATTAAAAAAAATACAAAAGGAAAACAAATTCGAATGTCGAATATTTAACATAAAAATTTTTAGAGTAATAATTAAAAGTTTCATAATTTTATCTTGAGATTAATATCAATCTTCGAAGTCGTGATTCTCTATAATCTTTCTCTCTCTTTCTCTCTCTCTCTCTCTCTACCTCTTTAATCTATTTATCTATTTATCCAGGTTTTTTCCAACCGTTATCGCAATTTTCTCCAAGCACAAGTAGGGTCGAAAAATAAAAGAAAAATATAAAAAGAAACGAAATGATAATTAAGAAACAGATAGATAACAGGTAGAAAAATATCATTTCCAGCGGATGAGACTAAACTAGAGTTCAAGGGTCCAGTGACCGAAGGACTTCTTTTATATATATATAATTATATATACTAATTAGCATATTTTTATATCGATATTTACTATGATTCTACACATTTACATATATATATTTCACGTATATATATATTAATCATGGATATATATTATTGATCCAATCGTTATTTACTACCGTGACTATTATTATTATTATTGTTACTACTACTACTACTGCTATTATTAATTTATTACTTACTATCAATTATCTTATGGATACATGATTTGGAAACATGATTGTTTGCACCGTGTTGTATTTACACATTTCGTTCGTTTTACATCTCTCACACGCTGCCAACTTTTATTTCGGGTATTATAAATATAATAAAAAAAATAAGAAAAACAGAAACGGGGCGAATTTTCCCAGAACAAGGGGCCAATCAATTTTCCTCCGTTTCACCGGCGAGAGGAAACAAAAGTTGGTCGTTTGTATGATAATTAACAAGTCCTCCTAGAATTAATTATCGCAGACAGAATTTGGTGTGAACTGAACATGAATGTCTGTGTTAATTTTATTTTATTTCATTTTATTTAATTTTTTTCTACGCGTAATTTACCAAAGCAGAACTCGTTTGACGTTCAATTGCAATTTTCGTTTTTCCCCCTTTGCGAGGAGTTTCTACTCGAATCTCTGATTTCAATTTCCTGGTTTTGCAAAATTTCAGTAAATTAAAAGATCGATATAATTTTTAAGGTCTTCGCTCCCTTCGGAAAGTGCCATTCGTCTTTGGGTGCGACTGCATCGAATCGCAAAGAATCGGAGCATTAATCGACACTATCTGGAAATTGAAACCCTTGATTGCGAAGAAACAGAATTGATAATTTTGACAAATGATAAAATGACAAAAAAAGGGGGGGGAAAGAAGGAATTGAAAATTTTAAGCCAATTTTTCTCTCACTTATCCTCACGAATATCGATACCGAAGATGAAGATGAATCGAATCGAGGAAATAATTATTCGAATCGATATGAATGTCGACTCGACTTAAGAAAATATTTGCTCGAATCCAGAAAATATTTACTCGAATCGAAGAAATATTTACATCGGTTATAATATTTTTCTGTTTTGATAAAATATTTACTTGAAACCAGGAAATGTTTACTCGAATCGAGTGAACTCGATTTAGTGAAATATTGATTCAGTTCGAGCAAATATCGACTCGAATGCTTCCTAACAGATATTTATTGACTTATCGAACAAGATATAAATTCGAAAACAATGAAAAATTACAAAAAAGAAAACCAAATTTGTCAGAAAGTGTTCGAGTATTGGCTCGATACGATATAACTTTTTTCTCGACTCAGTACCTACAGACATATATATATATTTATAATATCAAAAAATCCAATGAAAGGAGATCGATCGACCCAAATTCCTTTCGAGGAAATTTTTGGCTTGACAATTTTATCGATATCATTACTAATCTCTCTCTCTCTTTTTTTCTATATACATATATATATAAAATTTTTTTTATTTTTCGTTCCCTGGTTTTCGTGTCTTTTTTTCTGGAATTTATCGATAGTCCTTTTGGCTTTTGTTTTCTTTCGCTCCGTTTTTTCTTTGTCATTCCTTTGTGCATTATTGAAAAAAAACGAAGTTCGAGGAAAGAGGTAAGACCGAATGGAATTGTGCAAGAATTTGGAAAACGACTTCGACTGCGCTTTTCCTCGAACTTCGTTCCTAGAAATCGAATGTATCTGGCTTTTATCTTGATTGCGTAATGCTCTTTGCTTTAAGAAATCGGTTTTTTGTACACACGGTTCTTTACACATGTATACAACTTAGTTTTTAGACGTAAAGGTAGGTGAGTCCGCCTCGACAAATTTTCCGACCCCCAGATACTCGTAGACGGGGATTTCAAAATCTTCTCAAAGAATCCTTAGCTTCAAACAAAAAGAAAAAAACCAAAAAAAGAATTTTGAACTAATTATTTTAATTCTTTTACAGAGAGTTCGGTATGGCCCTTCGCTACGAGTATTCCTGGAGGACGGTGTAACTCTTGCAGCAGCCCTTCCACCGGAGAGTACCAAGATCTCGCCTCGAAAGGTTCCCAGAAAAATCCAAAACCAGGGAAAAACGATGAATTGATTCGGAAATTGATAAGAAAAAGTGGGAAGGAAATGCAAAAATGATTTCAGACTTGGTACCGGTCTCCGATGGAAGGGAAAGCTTCACCTTATCGCCAGAACCTGCGACATTTGAGTTTTCAGATTTTTTGAAAAAAAAAAAAAAAAAGGAAATTCCATTTTGGCTCGTTTGTATGAAAGATTAGGGAAAAAAATAGGAAATTGAAAACCAGGGAAACTCAAAGGTCGTCTCGCAAAGGCGAGTGTGTACTGTTTTTTCGGTTCTTTGTTACTTCCTTTCACCATTACTTAGTGACTAACATTGTTTGAGCTTTGGATAGTATCTTGATAAACGGGTGTATGTCATTACATGTGTAAGATATATACTTGGGTGTGGGAAAAGTACCACTGAGGCAAATTAAGACGTTTCGATGGACCCCGTGGATTTGTGCCCAAAAACTGGAGAACGGAAAAGAAAAAAGGAAAAGTAAAAGTAAAAGTAAAAAAAAGGGTCGATCGAGGGAGAGTGAAATCGAAGCGTTTTAACAATCCTTAAATGCCGTATATTTATATATTTACTTACATTCTATATATATATATATACATATACATATATCTTTTTTTATTAATATTAATCGTCGTCGTTTTTTTAAACCACGGCAATGTGGTACCCAACCACTGGCTACTTTTTTGTTAGAGCCAAGGAAACCCACGAAACCCAAAGAAAAAAAAAAGAATGATTTTGGATTTCCAGCAACAGACAGAACTGTCCCTCTAATTCGAGTTACGAATGTGTTCCAGCATATCCAGTGGCACCACATCCACCCACTGGTTTTGTCCCTGCACCCGCTCAACCTGCGACATATGGAGGTGAGTTTGTGAAAATTTCTTTAAAAAAAATAAATTTCTACAAAAATTCCATTCCATGGACATATTTTTATGGAAAATTAATTAAATGGTAATTTAATTGAGATTCCTGAAAATCTATAAATTTCTATAAATGTATTTATCATAGGAAAAAAAAATTCATAAAAATCTGCAATTAAAAAAATTATTAAATAAATTCTAGATTATCAAAATAATTTTCAAATTTTCTTTGTAGCAAGTAATTCAGAAAATTTGAAATTAATAGAAACCTATGGGTTTCTATAAATTCTTGCCGCATATAAAAAATTTTTAAAAACTCACAAAAATTTCAAGATTAGATTAATTAATTGAATTGCGATGCAACAGTTGCAGGAGCAACACCCTATGGAGTCTTTCCAAATCAGCCTCAGTTGTATGCAGCGCAAGGGCCGCCACCTCCGACGTATGATCAGACCCTGACACACCCTATGATGTATCAGCCGATGTACGGTCAAGGATACCCTGGTGGCTATCTAGCCGGATACCCGACTGCATACGGACCATTGCAGTATTACCCACCGTTGGCTGCAGCTGCAGCGTATTATCCAGCCGCAGCGATGCAGCCTCCAGTCAGGCCAACGATCATGGTACCTGTACGTTTCTATCTTAACTTTTGCACGATGGGATATTTTAATAAAAATTCCATAGAATTTTTATTCGTTTTTTAATATCAATTATGAATCATTTGTTGGGATTTTTATCGAATCACCAATAAAATAGAATTTCAAAAATTCGAATTTCGAATGAACTTCTTCGCGAATTGAATTTTCAGTTCCATTGAATGACTTTTCCAAATTTCTGAAATTTGGATATTCACAGGAATCCCAAAATCATTCAATGAAACTGAAAATTCAATTCGCGAAGAAAATCTCAATCGAATTTTTGTTAAATTCCATTTCACCGGTAATTCGATAAAAATCCCAATAAATGATTTATAATATATTTTTTTTGAACTTTAATTTCCATCCAACTATTAAGTTGTCTTGAAATTTTCAAATTTTCAAAAGTCGTAGAACTTTAGGCAGATAATTTCTGAATTTTATTAATATCATCACTTCATTTAATTTTTTTCTCTCCCCCTGCCCCCCACTCAAAAAAAAATAGAAAAAAATTGTAACCCATTATTGATTCGTTTCTGAAATTTGCAGAATGGTTTCGAGGGAACAAGATTCGACGGCATGTCACAACCCGTGTTACCTCCACCACCTCCAGGAGTGGCAGCCAACGCGGCGTTATCAGCGGCTATGGCTGGACATAGTGTCGCTTTGTCGCAAAAAAAGGGATCGTTTCTTGGAGGAGGAACGGCGGAAGGTGGTTATTTTTGGTAAAGACGGGAGAAAAGCGGGGGTGGGAGGACGTCAAAGTTATGTACAAGAACCACAACAACCACTTCGTATTCTCCAGACAAGAGCTAAGGGAAGGAAACAAGGATAACATTTATTCACAGACACACACGGACGCAGACACGGGAGAAGAGATACAGGAGACACAGGCACGGACACACCCAGACACACTTATTTTAATTTATCTCGTAACGAATAATAAATACTACCTACTTTGGTCGTTTTCCGAGCGAGGAGGAAGAAAAAAAAAGGAAAGAGGGCAAGAGGAGGGAAAGAAAAGGAGGAGAGACGACCGACTCGAACTCGAGCCATCCTTAGAATCGTCATAATTCGAGACATCGTCGCCGACGCGAATTCCTTTCCCTTCTCGCGCCGTTTGAGTCTCGGAGGGCGAGGAATTTCCAAAAGGTGATGCGTTTCCGTACAAATAGTACAAATTTGACGCGTAGAGTTTAATAATATACGAAGACGGCACCGGGAGTTTTGCCGAAATACTCAAAGAAGCGTGTGTGCGTTACGTGCGTGCGTGTGTGTTTGTTTATTTATGCGAATTAATTTTTTTTTTTCCGTCAAAATTCGCGGAGGTTTCTTGGATGGTTTTTTCTTTTTGTTTCTTTCGAAAACGGGAAGAAAAATTCGAGATTGCCGAGCGATTCGCGATTTCTTTCTTTTTTTTTTTCAATTTCCGCGTTCTTGGTAATATTAATATTAATAATTAATAATAATGAAGAGGTTGATAGATAAATAAACGGGAGGAAAAAAAAAAGAAATCGCAAATCGTCGGTGTCGGCAGACTCGAAATTCGCGCGCGCGTCGTCGTAGAAAATTAAATGAAATTAAGTAATTAATTAATTAGGTGACGTAGTTGATTAATTACTCGAAACCGGTGAATTAATTAACACGTGGAAACATGACACACAGACACACACTCACAGGGCGGACGGGCAAGGGGGAAAAAAAGAAAAGGATAATGAGGAAGAGAAAAAAATGAAGAGCGACGGAAAGTTGAGGGAAAAAGTTAAGAAAAAGTTAAAAATTTACAAAAAAAAAATGAGAGAGAAATTCCATTCGCGTACAACTCGGACGATTAGTTTAGCCATTCGTAGAGTAAAGGAGGAAAAAGTCGGAGAGAAAATCGAGGGAGGACAAAAAAAAGTAAGAGTTAGGAAAGTAAAAATGGAGTAACGAAAAGAAGAAGAAAAATAACAAAAAAAAATAATAATAAGCTCCTTTTTTATGGAGATAGCGAAGAAAGATAAAATTTAACAAAAAAAAAAGCAAATTCGAGGGAGAAAGGACGAAACCTTCCCGTAGGAGGAGAGGCTTCGTCCTTTCCGAGAACCATTGTTGATTTAAATCTACGATTTTGTGAAAATATTCATCTTCCTTTTTTCTTTTTTTTTCTTTTTTTTGGAGTAATTTTATATAAATTGTGCAGCGAGAGAACTTCGATCGAATACTTTTTGCCATTCCAAGAGAAAAAAAATTGAAATTGAAACTAAAAAAAAAGGAGAAAATGAAAATAATCCAGCGGGAGGGGAGGTTCGTTTGTTCAAAGTTTCCGAGGGAAATAAAAAAAAAATAGGAGAGAGAGAGAGAGAAAGAATTAGGCAATTCTGATTTTCTATAAAATTAATCATCCAGTTTCTGATCATTCCTTTCCCCCCATCAGTCACCCCTTTATTTATTTACGAACGATATTTTTTTTCTTTCGAGGAATTTTTCAAATTTAACGCGAAACAACGCCCCTGAGAAAAAACCTCCAGGTTCAGGGAAAAGGATGAATTGAATTGAATTGAAGCAATTGAATGAAACGAAACGAAATGAAATGGAAATTAAGAAACCGGGAAAGTTCAGAATCTAGTCGAAGTTGGTTTGAACTTTGTTTATTTTTTTTCCTTTTTTTTTTTATTCATTCTCGTCGTTTTCCTCCGGGGTTTTTTCTCACGGGCCTTTTGTGTGCCTCTGTAAATCTTGCTAACTATTAACGTATCGCGAAATCGTCGCGAAGGAAGGGAAACATAAGATGAATTCAATCGCGTTTGATATTTATGACGAAGAAGAATTAAAATAAGGGAAAAAACAAATCTAAATAACAAATAAAAAAGGAAAGAGAGAAAGGAACAAAAATGGGATGAAGGAAAAAATGAAAGAAAGAAGGAAGGAAAGGAAGTTACAAAAAATAAGTCGGGGGGAAAGTAAAGAAGAAAATAATGAGGTTGAGAGAATTTAATTGAGTGAGTGAGAATAAAAAAAAGAGCGAAAGGGGTAAAATAGAAAATGAGAGTGTGAGAGAGAGAGAGAGAAAGAGTACGAGATTACGAGAGATCTCACATATCGCTGCGAAATGAATACATCGGTGCTAATTTTTTTGCGAAGGACTTAAAACCAAAAAAAAACAAAAAAATCTTTTTCCAACTGAGAGATCATTCGAATCCTCGATAAGAAAGCGGCTAAAGACTGAAAATCAAAAAAAAAAAGAAGTGCACCTTCGTTTCGTTTTCCGGTTGACGAAAAAAAAATGTATTTTTTTGTTTGTTTATATTTTGGAGGAAAGAGGAAATTTCTTCTTTTTTTTTTCTGAGGCATTTCGATGGGTTTGGATTTTTTGAAATCACTCGAGAAGTTCCATTTGTTGGAAATCGAAAGAGATTTTTTCTTGCTGGCGAATTTGGAATTTTTTTCTAAAAAATTCAAATTCTACAAAAATTGTGGATTTTTGTTAATCAATTAATTTCTATTGTCGTTAATGAAACTTTCGAAACTTGAGAGAACGAAAAAATTCCTGAAAATTTGAAACTCCGAGAATGCTTTAAAATAAATATACCAAAAAATTGGAATTCTGATGAAATCGGTATTTCCAGCGAGAAAAAAAAATCCTAAAAATTCTCGAAACACCGAAAGTCCCTTTAAGAAAAAAAAAAGCTTAGAGAAATATTATTTTCTCTTTTTCCCCAGGAGCAACAAATTAGCAAAAATCGTTGATTACTGCGACAACAAAAAAAGTCTATAAATTCCACGTTTGCCCCCTTTTTTGTTTTCGTTTTTGTCCTTGAGAAGAAAAAAAAGCTCAACGACAAAATTACGACGAAATCTGGAAAAAGTTTTGAGTCTCAGCATCCAGTCTAAAACTGACGATTTAGAAACAATGATACTTGTTTAACGAAAACAACTTGAAAAAAAAAAGTAACTAAATAAAGCCGAGTATTTGTAAAGAGCGACACAAGTGAAAGCGGGATGGTTTTATATCACGGAAATGCGTGCAATAAACATAACGTCTATTGTAACAAATAAAATAGTGATATTCATTAAAGTCTCTAGTCGATTCTGTTTTGATCCCCCCCGCCCGACAAAAAAAAAGGAAGATTCTGAATTATTCCTTAATTAGGATCTATAGGTGATAATAGTAATAAACAATAAAACAAAAAAAAAGCAAATCGTACTTACTGATAACATTAACATTTCTAGCTTTTATTGTTCAAACTTTTTACTGGCGAGCACTTTTTTCATAGTTTTCTCGAGAGCCGGCAGCAACTCGCAGTAGGTGTCGACGCACTTGGTGGCACATTTCTCGAATTCGTCGCTGTACCTGTCCGCTTCGCTCTGGGTGGGATTCGGGCCCATTTTGTCACGAATCTTGTCGTTGCATTCCATCACGCATCTTTGCAGTCGGTTCTAGAAGTAACGAAATTCCAATGGTCGGAAATTTATTGGGTCTTCGATCGGGGAATTTAATTCAAATTTTAAATTCATTCGATCGGATTCTAATGAATATCACAAATGAAATGCGACTCGCTTCGATTCGAATCAAATTCAATTCTTCTCAAAATTTTAGAACAATTGAAAATTCGATGTCAAATGAAAATTTTACCTGGACTCTCTCGAATTCACTTTGTACATATTCTTGTGCCCTGTTGAGCGTCGTACTGCAGTTCTCTATGCAACTGTGCACCTTCTGCACGCTGTGCACGTCATTTTCGCAACAGGTCGCCGCACACCGATGCATGTCGCCCTGAAAATGCAATTAGAGAGGAGCGAAAATTGGTAAATGGAAAAATGGTAATTCTTCTCCTCAAATTTGCAATATAGTAACTTTTGTATTTTCAGTAAAGGGAAAAAAATTTATTGGCAAAATAAACAAAATAATAATAATTATAATTATAATAATAATAATAATAATCCCATTCGTTTATTTTGTGAGTGACCTAAGTCCAGTTTTCTTTTTTTAAATTTTCCTAAATGTTCTTTATTTTTTTTTTGACAACAAACTCTAAGTGGCACGCGTTACGACAGTCAACAACAAAAAAACTGAGAAAAATGGACTTAGGCCACTTTCAAAGTGAACGGCTCATGTTAGAACCACGTGGAGATTCGTAACCGCAAAAAGAAAAAAAAAGAAGAAAAATGAAAGTAAATAAAAAAAAAGAAAGGGACCGCGAAACTAACCTGCATTTTCCTGAGATAAGTTTTATCAATCTCCTCCACCATCTTCGTCATGTTATCCTCCACTCGTCTTCTCTGTTCCTCGACCATTTTTATTAATTTCTAAGGAATATTCACCGTATCAACGAGCCAGCACTCAAAAATTGTTCATTCACGGCCGCTGTGGGAGTAGCGACTAGCGACTGGCTGCTGCTTTATGCAATGCCATTCTAGTTGTTCCGACCAGTCCGCAGAAGCGGAAAACAGAAATCGACTGGATATAAATACATGTCTACTCCCATAGTACCCCCCCCCCCGCCCCTCTCGCTCTTTCCGTTTTCGATTGCGTCATCCGTTACGTCAGCGGGTAAATTTCGTTCCTCGAAAAAACCGAAAATCCTTTTGAAAAAATTTTTCTTGTAAATCGGAGAATTATTGTTTTATGTTTTTTCTTGAGCAACAACAAAGGAAACAATAAAAAAAGAACAACAACTAAAACGTTAATGAATTCTGGGTTTTGAATTATAGGTATCGACTGTCTTTGGTCGATTCTCGATTCTCGATTCTCGATTCCAATTTCCAAAAGACCGTCATTCGCTGCCAGTTGCCGGAGACCGGACGCGCACGTGTGTATTTTCGAATCCACAGCCATTGGCACCGCTCGAAATCGGTAAAAGTTCTCGTGTTTTACAAGAAAAAGGAGGAATTCCCTTAACCTTTTTTTGTTGCCATTCCATAAAATCCCCGAAAAAGGAGCAAAATGAAACGTTTGTCCGAAGAAAGAACGAAGTTGGTGTTCGAGAAATTGTCGAAGTAGTAAGTGTTTATAGGTTATGTCGCACTATTTATTTATTTTTTTACCCATTTACCTTTATATTCTCTTGTGTATTTCATGAATGAAAAAATGTGATGTACAAGGATACATAAATGAATGTTAGGGATTATTATTATTGTTATTATTATTATTATGGTCCGATTACAAATAGAATTATAAAATCATTGTATAAATAAACGAACAAATTTTTCAGTATCGGGGAAAACGTGAAGATCCTGATAGATCGCCCCGACGGTATCTACTGCTTCCGTGAGAAGAAAGACAGAGTATACTATGTATCGGAAAAGATTTTGGCCCTAGCCAACACCGTAGCTCCAGAAAACCTTGCGAGTTTGGGGACGTGTTTCGGAAAGTTCACGAAATCGGGAAAATTCAGGCTACACATCACCGCCCTGCATTACCTGGCACCCTACGCACAGGTAATTTTTTATCAATACATGTAAAACATATGTACATATAAGAGCAAACAATCAGTTTCTTTTTCTTTAAGGGATTACAATGAAATTGCCAAAAATAATAATGATAATATATGAAGATTATGAATTGCGATTTAATATATTCTATGAGAATCTGAAAATCTGGTTTGTGGATTTTCTTTTAGTACAAAATCTGGTTGAAACCTTCGGCCGAGCAGCAGTTTCTCTACGGTCATCATATATCCAAAGCGGGATTGGGTAGAATTACCGAAAGCACCCCTCAGTATCAAGGAGTGATCGTCTTCTCGATGAACGACCTGCCGTTGGTGAGTTTCATGATTATTTCATGGATTTTTATTTTGTTCCGAGCAGTATCGGAAAATAATCGCTCTTAATTCACTTATAGAACTTTTACAAATTTTTGGAGCACCATTAAATAAAATTCGTATCTTTGTAATGAAAATGTTGAATTATCCAAGAAATTGGTAATCCTACAAAATGAATTTGAAAAATTATGAAAAAATAATTCAATAGATATTACTTTTAATTCTCTTCATTCCAAAGGGTTTCGGTGTAGTTGCAAAAAGTACAGCGGATTGCAAGAACGCGGAGCCAATGAGCACGATCTGCTTCCACCAAGCCGATATCGGAGAATACATCAGATCGGAGGACACGTTGCTGTAGTATATAGGTAATTATAAGGGAAAATAAAAAATTCGAGACATTTGGTATTTTGATTTAATCTCAAGGAAAAACAAGTTCACGAGTAAAAACACATCCTGTAAAAAAAAAGAAAGCATACCTATCACCCGATGCTCGTTAAGATTAGTCTGAGAACATAATGAATTTCTGCCGTTACCAAAAATGACTTTTACCGCACATTGTAGAATTGTTTGTATCAAAAATATACAATATTTTGCAATATGAAAATGCAAGCGCTTGTTTTTTCTTTTAAATGCAATTCTCTACGTATCCTTAAAAAATTGTCATCTCCATTAAATCACAGTTGGAGTAACAAAGCCAAAGTTTCTTTGTTATTCGTTCTTGAGCGAAAAATTCAAACCGTCTCCGATAATAATCCGAAATTAGAATTCAGAGGCTTTCGGAGCCCGAATTTCAAATTTATACAACTTTAAGAAATTTCAAGGCACTCTTGGAAAATCAATCGAATAATCCGATCGCCCATCTATCGCTATCTCGGAATGATTTCCTGTCCGTAGAAATCGAACTGCCAGAATTGATCCGCAGTGTCCGAACACGGAGCTGCGTGCACTTCCTGCTCGGAGTGAACATTCGTACCATCCAGACATAGTCCGCTCTCGATGTGCACCAATTTTCCCTCCTGGAAAATTCCAATTCCTTCAGTGTTCAATCCCGTTTTCGGAATTTCGGGAAATTGCAGCTGCAATTTCCAAAATTTCAACTCACTTCTGTAAGCATCCATTCCTTGTCGTCTTTCTGGTGCGCACAGACCATCATTTGGACCTTGGAGTAGCTATCGGACACTTCGGCATCGACTATTCTGGCGCAGCTGTCGTCTCTTCTCAATTCTCCTTCATTGCTTAGAGAAAAAAACTAAAAGAAAAAAACAGTTTTATTTTATTATATATTTATCTCGGAAATAAAATTTGAAAATCCATCTTCTTCTTCGAACTCACCTGACTCGGGTACACCTGCGAATGGCAACCGTACATCCCTAGATTATAGGGCTTGTCGTCGTCGTGCTGCAAATTGTCCAAGCAGAGGTTCCGTTTTTTCAGTCGAACTCTACCGTAAGCCAACACGTTTTCGTCCGGAATGAATTTTTCAGGGTACACATTGTCCAGGTACCACTTGAAAGTTTTGCATTTCAGGGATTTTCGCAACTTCTTGCGCTCACTGATGTCGCCGATCAACTCCTTATCCTCCTGTGGATATTTTTTTAAAATCAGTAAATTTATTTATTCATTTATTATTTTATTTTGAAGATTTCAAAGTACCCCGTGAAAAAATTGATGAATTTTCTCCAATCGCAATATTCACCTCGAATTCCTTTCGATGCAACAGAAACAGTCTTTTGTACGAGTCCATCCAGACGTAAGCCAACCTGGCCGTATTGATCCCATGAGTGTCCTTGTCATCCGGGAACTTGTACGGGTGGAAGTTCCGGAAGATATGTCCGACTCTCGAACAGGGTATGGTTTCTAGGACTCCGCCGCATTGCCATACCTGGTGGCAAGAAAAATTGTATTTCTTCTAAACTGCTCGTTCTACGTATTGGCAAGGCAAAGAATTTTCACAGATACCCTGAAGGACATCTCCAGGTTCTCGCCACCCCAACCATCCATTTTGTCGTCGTAGCTGCCGATTTCCCAGAAATACTTCCTCTCGATTGCGAACAAGCCCCCCGCCATGGTCGGGGACTTCACCGGTGAGATAGGACTGGGTCTCGATTTCATCACCTTCTCCTGGACATTGATCCACGTGAAGTGACCCGACCACGTGAAACCTCCCACCTGGAAGAAGGACGGGTCGTTGTCGTGGAAATACTCCAGAGTCTCCTCGGAGATGTTGTCGATTATCGGCATGGCCACTGTTCGTCTCTCGTCCTTGATCTTCTGAAGCATCGGTTGGAGCCTGTAAAGATGCGGAACAAAAAATAGGTGCTTGGTTTTCGTCCGATGGACCGAGAAAAGGCCTACCAGTCCTTGATAACCTCGCAGTGGGCATCCAAAAACACTAGAACGTCCCCCGAGGCGTTTTTCGCCCCTTGAAGTCTCGCTCGAATCAATCCTTGTCGAGTCGGAGACCTCACGAGCTTGACTTTCTTCGGTAGTCGCTGGGATAAGTAGTAATCCAGCTTGCCACCCAGTTCCTCTGTCGTTAAATAATTAATGATTTTATAAATGAAGTTTTTGCTCGAGTTGGTCCTAGAGTTTGACCTTAGATTCACCTTCGTCGCTGTTATCATCGACCAGGATGATTTCCTTCAGGAGAGACGCGGGGGATCCTCTTAGAACACTATGGACCGTCCTTAGAAGGACACTGAGGGGCTCGTTATAAAATATAACGATCACACTGGCAGTAGGTAGGACCGAGTCGTAGGTCACGCTCTTGCACCTGTTAAGAAAATTGGGAATTTAAGGTCTTTTGTTTCAAAAATTTCAATTTGAAATCCTTTCTTTTTCCAGGCACTCTAATTTGTCGATTAGTCTCTGAAATTAATTCATCGATCGATTAGCAAAGAATGTGTTTACGATAATTACAATGGTTCCCTAACATCCGGCAATTTTCTCGTCAGAGAGATTCGATCCGATAGGATAACATTGAGAGCCTTCTTCTTCAGTGCGATCTCTCCCTTTTTCTTATCCTTTCCTCGAAGACTCCCCGGCTTTCCATTTTCCCCCAGATTCGGGATGACTCCAGCTTCGAACTCCACCAACCAGCTCTCGTACCTGAAAGAACGGGAGAAATATTAAAATATTTGTTTCGAAATCACCCAAAATGTAATTTCTTAGATTCCAAATAGTCGAATCGGAAAGAGACCTGGAGCGAATACTCACTTTCTGGATTCGGGGCCCTGATAGTTCGGAAGCAGAGTTCTGTTATCGTTCGGATCCAGGGGATCGGAATCTCCAGGTCTGGAGTCGTGGAGAATCCTTTTGGCAATGAACACAATACTGGCGACGTAAATCACCGAAATAACGAGTTTCAATAGAAACCTGCGTTTCAACTTCACCATTTTGGTCTCACACCTCTGGGCATTGCGTTCAGGTTTTCATCAGTCTCGAGAGACCTGCCAGGTTGGATCATTACGTCGGTCATCCGGTTTCCACGTATTTCATTGAAAAATTTCGGAATTAGATAAGATGGAAAGCAATCAACAACTTGTGCTCTTTCCAACTGGTAGGTTATGACATGAAATGAATGCACATATTTGTGGGAGAACGTGGAATGTGTATATGTACGTAGTACGTTCATATATCGTCAGGCATTTTATTAACATATGTGGGTGCTTAGACTTGGAATTAATACATAAATTATCAATTATGCTTTAATGGCCGAATACAGGTCATATCGGCACATTCAGGTGTTGGTATTTTAACATTCGCAGGATTAAAAAAAGCCACAAAAGGAAATTTCCAAAATTGTGAAAACTTGAATTTCAAGAATTTGTAATTTTCAGTGATCCAAAAATAGAGCCCGGATTTTGAAATTCCAACTTTTCAACTTTTTGAGTCTAGGATTTGATCTTGAATATCGAGAAATTGTCAATTTTGAAAATCTACATTTTTAAATGACCCAGAAATGAATTCTAGCCTTTGAAATTCAGGGTTTTCTTATTTTTAGAGTCTAGGATTTGGTGTTGAAAATTACTGGAACATTAACGTTGAGAAAATTTATATAAAATCCACATTCTCACTTTATAAAAAAAGAAGTCGTTATAATCGTTATAAAAAAGAAATCTTTCTTCTGTCTCTTATTTTTCAATAAAACTTTATCAAAATTATTATTTTTCTATTATAATTCTTATCATTTTTCCTTATTATTGTAATTATTGTCTTCCTTTTCATTCGAACTTTATTCGTACACACATTCTTAAACACAAATATCGAACCAAAATTTCATACGAAGTCACTCGAGTTGACCCTGAACCCTAAAAATTACAAAATCTGTTTCTATTTGATTCCAGCGTCCGGTGGCATCAAACCGCTCTCGGTGGACTTCTAAAATCTTTGGTTTTGGATTCGAAGTAGCTCTCGATTTCTGCGAAAGTCTTGCCAAGGGTCTCAGGCAGGAAGAGGTAGACGAAGCCGGTGGCCAGCAAAGAGACGAGACTGAAGAAAAAGAACACACCCTGAGCACCCATCGAGGCCAGGGCATAAGGGTAGCTCTTGACGACCGCGAACATCATCACGTAGGCCAGAGACATCATGATCCCTCCGGCGACTCCCTTGATTGAGATCGGCAGCAGCTCTCCGATCAACGTCCAGGGGATGGCCATGAACCCCAGGGAGCTCATGCACACATAGAAAAGGACGATGACCAGTAGGAGCCACTTCTGGTTGGCCATTGTCTCTCGGATTGCGCCATTTTCGTCGCAAGCCGATGTAATGTACATCAGCATCCCGGAGAAGAACATCGAGAAGGTCATCCCCAGGCCACTGGCGATGCACAGGACCCTTCTGCCGTAGGATTTGCTGAGATACGTCGTAAGGAGACTCATCACGAACCTTATCACCCCCAGGATCACGAGAGCACCGTTCTCGTTCAATCCACCACCGAAAGACCCCCCGATCTCGTGGAAAACCGATATCGCATAGAAGATCACCACGTATGCCCCCGATAGCTGCTGAAACAGCAGCAGCACGAACAGGATTATCACGGGCTTGTAAACACTGGGTAATCGCAACTGCCTCGAGTAGTACGTCCAGGAATCCAAAACACTCGTCGTTTTATCGTCGTTGTTGACGTTCTTGCTCGAGGTCTCCTTGATCCTCCCATACTCCTCCTCGAATATCTGGAAGGAAAAGTGAGGATTTTGTTTATCGAAGTGGAGATATTTTCCTGGTTCGTGCACTTTCGGATCGACAAATATTTTGATTTCGAAGTTATTTCGATTCGGTTTCATTTGGAATCGGAATTGCATAATTATGGCAACTCGAATATATATTTGAGTTCAATTCGATTCGAATGATTCAAATTCGAAATTTATATTATTCAAATTGCATAATTAGCGAGTTTAGAATTTATTCGAACTCGATTCAATATTTTAGTCGCCTCGAGTCCATAATTATCAAAACTCGAATTTACTCGAGTTCCATTCGATATCACCACAATTGTGTATTCGATTCTTTTTCTCGAATTATATTCAATCCTACATTCGAATTATCACAAATTCGTATAAATCCAAATTACCGATGTATTGGGATTCAGCCATTTCAAGCTACGTTCGCTTTGCAGGTGCCGTTTCTGCTTGGAAGACCTATCGCTGAGGCACAGCAGCCAGTACGGGCTTTCCGGAACGAAGAACAAGGCCACGAAGATGCAGGCATCGAGGATCAGGAAAGCGATGGCCATTTCCCTCCAGTTCAGCCACACTCCGAGGCAGCAAGTCAGCAGGATTCCCAGGGACACGAAGACGGAGTTAAGGCACAGCAGCATCGGTCTCAGCTGCGGATGAGTGATCTCCGAGACGTAGACCAGTCCGACCGTGGTCAGGCCTCCGGTGGCACCAGCCACGACCCTGGCCACGTAGATGAGCTGGACGGAGTCCGCCACGAAGACGAGGATCCAGGAAATCATCGCTGGCACGCAGGAGAGGATGCAGGTGAACTTGCGCCCGAATTTGTCCATCAAGGGACCAACGATCATGGATCCCAGGGGCAAGGAAATGGTCACCAAACTCGCTGAAAAGCGGAACGTCGTCAGAAGGTGCGACAAAGGGCTCCCGGAGTCGGAAACTCACCGATCCAGGATTCCTCGTCCTTGTTCAGCTTCATGTCCTCGCTCTGCTGCATCCCGTTGGTCAGGATGGTGCTGTAAGCCATGTTTACGCCGGCTTGGATCACGATGCAGTGGACGATGCAGCTGGCGAGCACCTGAAGAACCGGGAGACCGCGAGAAGTCAGAAGCCAGGACGGAAAAATTGGGATGGAAGAAAATGGGAAAAAAAAACCGAAGATTACTCACTTGCGGAAACGCATCTTTACCTTTCGGTGTCGTCAGGATCCCTCGTTTGGTGGTTTCAGCGAGGAAGTTGCTGAAAAAAATTCCCCTGATCACTCGCAACATTTTAGAAAAAGGCGCACATTTTTGTTCTTTCTTTCTTCAAGCAAGTCGCGGATTTCGCATTTTCGTTATCGGGAGTACGGTGTCACTTGCACTGTGGGAAGCTAATTTATTGGTATTTCTGCGACGATCCATTTTCAAATGACTCGCAGATTTTCCCTCTCCACGCAGCCAAAGCTGTGCCACTTCTGCGCCTCTCGTTACTTTAACTTAAATTGATCCTTCGTTAATGCAACATTTCAGAAGGAATGAAAGAAAAACTGGAGAATTGAAACAATGACACGTTTGTTCTGTTAAAAGGCTATTCTTAGTCCAATGCAAGGAAGACTCGTACGAGATAGCGTCACTTTTGTGGGCTATGATGCGACAGAAAATTTGAAAAACAATCTGCGGAGAGCACGAGGAAACACTGATTCCGAGGACCTTGAAGTCGCTCCGAGCAAAATAGAGAAATACCGTTTTAAGTCATTTTTCACTCGGTCGATCGGTTCTCAAGGAGGACAGCGAGGTAATGAATGGCAGCATTGAGAATCGACCTTCGTACTTCGATCGAGGCTCTACTCCTAGATCTTTGTCGAGTAGAATCCCATTCGGATTCTTCACCTCCCAGGGAATGGGATCCCAAATTTACATTCTGCGAAGGGTTTTTCTAACTTGGGCAAGAATTTTTGGCCCTCGAATTCCAAAATTCTAATTCCCAGGCTATTTTATTCCAAATCTTCGAAATTTTAGTTTCATTCGCATTCTTTATTTTCCAAAAAATGAGAATCCTAAAATTTACACAATCTTTGGGTAACCATTCTTAGCATCGATACAATTTTTCCTATCGAACAAAATTGGAAGTCCTCTGTCTTCAAAATTCCAATTCTCAGCCTACTTTTTTTGTCAGAAATCCCCTATGGGAATATTCCCAACTCGATAGAACTTTCGAGCGAAGAAAATCCCAAATTTCATAATTACCTCGACTCGTCGCAGCCTCGAGGCTGATCTCCTGCCTTGTCGAGTGGCATCGGCTTTTCCTTCATAGTGTTTGGTCTGCCTCGTCTAGACGGAGGTTTCTATTGGTGTGAGAATGCAATAATAGAGCTCTCTAATCGATGTCTTCCCATTAAAATGGTGTTAACAGAAGGTCAAGGCAAAGCCAAGGCGTGGAGATTCTTCGCTTCTATCTCTTTTTCGATGAATTAATGCATTCGACATGAGTTCTTTTCATCGAGCGTACATATGTTTGTTCTTTCTTCGGTTCTTTTCGGACTCCAGTTATACGTTTCTGTAATGGAATAGAATGGTTGGTCATTAAAGTTACATAAGCATTTAATTCTATGGATTTGTGGAGTTGTGACCACCGATTCCTTCTTTCGAAGAACTGGAAGGAGAAAATTCTCGTTAATTTATTGGCATCAGATTTTCAAATGTTCCTTTTTCTTTAGAATTTTTCTTCAAGGGGTAGATTTTACTTTACTTGCAATTTTAGGGTAATATTAGTCGAGGTGGAGTTTTGGGGTGACACTGGTCGGTTTGTAAATTTGGGGCAATACTTCGGTCGGTTTGAAATTTTGAAATAAGATCGGTCGACCTGAAACTTTAGGGTAATTTTTCGATATCATGAAAAGTAGAATTCTGCTTTAATGGTATAATTTGTTTTCACTTTAGTAATTTACTAAAGACAAAAAATATTTAACAACAGGGAAATTTGTTGAAGATCTTGTGAATGACTTTTTATTTAATTTCCGTTTTCAGGGGGGAAAAATGATTTCATGCATAATACATGGTATCTTATCTTAATACGTGTCTTTCCATTTTTCCACTTATACATAAAAATTATTATCCAGTTATCAGGTATGCATATACAGGGTGGGGCAATAACTATTAGCAACTTAGACATATTAGATATACATGTTTAATATATCTAAGGTGCCAATATAGTTATTGCCCCACCCTGTATATAGCTAGGAATGAATTTAATACTTTTATTAGCTATATTATGTATTCTTTCAGCACTAGATTAATCTATAACTGAGTACGAAATTGACGCTTGATTTAGCGTTAATTTAGTTAATTTAGACTTACTGCAACATTGATTTAGATATATTTGGTACCGCGCTACACTAGCAAATAACTCAAGTGATACTTAGCTACACATATAAGTGTAAATTTAAATACATACATATATATACGTATGTACAGCTGATAACCGGGAATTAATTGGGACCCACAAAAAATTCGAACCAAGTCCGCCCCAGGAAAGAAAAGAAATTCCGCTCACGCGATTGGTCGGCGTCGATAATCGAGTTTGAAAGTAACGCTGAACTCATTATTTTTATTATTATTATTATTATTATTGATAATTACCCTTGGCAGTGGTAATGATGCAGCCGCTTCATTTGTGTTTTTACTTTTTGCGATTAGTCGACACTTTAATCGTGAGAATATCTTATATAAAGAAAAAAAAAATATATATATATATATATGTGTGTAGATTAATCCCGCAACTTCTTCCCTTCCTCCACTTTCTGGTGGTTTTCTAATTTGTAGCTCGGTCTAACTTCGAAAATCCTTATATACCTATTCCGATAAGTGTCTATTTTTTTTTGCACGTGCTCTTGTTGCAACAATGCTACATTATCATAGTCGTTATCATAATCATCATCATTATTATTATTATTATTATTATTATTATGATCCTCGCTATCACGAGTGTGGAGTTGCAGTGGGGAGTGGGGAGCCGGAACACATACAAATCACGTTAGCGTCACACATCGCTGTGATTGGCTGAACGCGAAATAAAATTCGTATATGTGTATATGCGTGTGTGTATGTGTGCGAAGTATGTAGACGTGACATTGTAAGTACGGCGATAGATGTAGATTGAAAAATATGGAACTGTCAAAAAACACATTGGCGACGTTGATCGAATTGCAAAATGTCAACGTTTTAACGGACGAAGCCTTCGATCAGCTGTTAGCTTCGGTGGTTTCGCAGATTTGCAATCCCACGCTGGTTAATAGTGAGTATTTCAGTTTAGAACTGTTACCCGAGTCAATTTGAGGCTAATAATAATAATAATATTAATGATCATAATAATAATAAAGCACTTTTACCAGTAGTAGTATTTCTAATAAAAATAATAATAATAATAATAATAATAATAGTAGTAGCAGTAGTAGTAGTAGTAACAGTAATATTAATAATAATCATAATAGTAATTGTAGTAGTAATTTTGATAATAATAATAATAGTACTGTAAAAAATTTTTAATCACATTCCAAAATCGCTACCTTTCCAGACTGGATCCAAATCTGTCCGTCGAAGCCTGACTTTGTAAAATCGGCGATCGCACATGTGACCTGTCTACTCCTGGAAGCGGCGAAACACAATTACAACAAAGAGAATCTCCTGAATTACCTGCACAGCAATGACATAAAAGGTCCGAGAACTGAGAAATTGTGCCATTTTTACACAGACTCGAAAACAGTTCTGCAAAACGAGCTGGCCAAAGTCGGAGACAGTCTTCCACACATAGTGGACGTCGATTGGAGGTTGGACTACTGCGTCAAGGTATTTTTACCGCTGGGGACTATTCTACTATTTCTAAATATATAGATTTACCATAAGCTCTTCTAGTGTAGAATTTTTGCTTGTATTTTGCACGCTCTTGGAAATTCCATGCGTTCTTAATCGATTTAATATGTGGCGTAGTCGAATAATAATTGGATTCTTGCAGTCGGATACAAATAATTCCCTGGGAACGCCTCTATACCACATTCGACTGAGTACGAAGAAGTTCAACCGGATCCAGTACCAGAAATTCACTTGTTCCGTGCAGCAACTGCAAGACTTGGTCGGTAAATTGAAAGACGCCGTCCGACACGTGGAGAAAATAGCGAACAGCGCTTGAGTACCGTGTGTTCTTTTTCTTGCGTACAACGTCGGCTCGGAGTTCGGAGATTTGGAGATTCCGAAGTGGAATTCCAGGGGAAAAATTGTGTTGCGGAAGGGATTCACGACTATCGAGGTAAAAAAATCTCTAGCTTTTGATTGCTAATTTACAAATTCCAGTATTATTATTTATTTTTTTTTGCCATTTTCCCGAATTTTATAAAAGAAATTGAAATACCAACGGAAAAGAAAAGGAGTTCTCGTTATTAGGGGAAATAATGTAAACCGGGAAGGAGGCGAATAGTTCTAACAAAAATAAGGTTTATTAAGTACAACAGTAACAAAATTCACTAGACGAAGTTTAGTTCAATTCATGAATTCCGCTTTTCCTTCGTAAGTACATCCGGACCTTTGTACTATTTGAGTCGCTGCCCAGATTCCACATTGGATGCAACGATCCGTGGGTTTTCCTTGTACGAGTTGCGCCAGAAAACCTGGTGATAAGAATCAGAAGGTATAAATCTTTGTGTACGACACCAACGTGGTGCCACCGGCGCTTGCCCGATAGTTTTCGCATGGCACCAACGTGGTACCACCGGACGGCACAGTGTTAAATTAGAAAAAGTCAGAGGATAATTTATTGCTCTTATTTTCTTCGATAGATTGCAAAATTTTGAAATACTCTCATGAACCAAATATCTTCGCAACCCCAAAAAAATTACCTCCTACGAAAGCATCCCCGGCACCATTGGTGTCCACGACCTTCTCCTCGGGCAACTGCACGACGGGGTAGAGTTTGACACTGTCGTTCTCCACGACGATAATGGGGTCGGTTCCCTGAGTGATGATCACCGTCCTCTTCCTCTTCTTCACGACCTTCTCCCAATTGGCGACCTTCAGGGCCATCTCCTGTCGGTCGTCAGTTCCCAGGTCATTGGCCTTTCCGAAGGCGTCGATCTCCATTTCGTTACCGAAGAGGATGTCCACGTAGGGCAGGGCATCCAGTAACGGTTTCTTGTAGTGCTCGCAAAGAAATGGGGCGCTTAAATTCATCATAAAAATCTTGTCGTGCTCCGCAGCGTGCTTGGCCACGCACTGCGCCGTCTCCGGACTGACCGTCAAGAAAAACCCCTAAAATTTAAAAAAACACACCCTGTATTCAAAATCGGTCGAACAAAAAAAAATTGGAAGAAAAAAAAGAAAAAGAGAGAGTCCAGGTCTCTTCACTCACGGACACGTAGAAATACTGGGCCTTGGAGACGAGCCCCCAATTGTCCTCCTCTTTTATGTGTGTAGGTGAAAAGCAATTGGCCGCTGCCAAGTTCGCACACAGGGATCGGTCCTTTCCGGTGATCAGAACCGCACAAGCACCGGTCGGTTGCTTCTCGGTGTACTGGTACCGAACATTCAAGCCACTGGAGCGTGCCTTAGACTCCAGGATCTTCGAGTACTTGTCCTTGCCCACGCATCCCATGTAGACAGCGACGTTTGGTTTCTCCAGGAACCACTGGAAAAAAAAAATTGGAATGTCAGATAATTTTTCTTTCGATAATCGGCCTTTCCGATATCCATTCGAGGTGGTAATATCGTAACAATATTTTTTTCTACATCTTTCGGCTGAAATTCCTATAATTAAATTTCCTCTAAAATTATAATATCTTTCCCATGGAATTCTCCCATAAAAAAAAATGATATGAAAATAGTTTGCATCCAATAATGGAAAATTGTGGAACAGCCTTCGATAAGCGGGTGACCCTTTTAATCTTTGCATGTCGACTCTCTTTCATGCAAATTTGCAATCCTCTTATCTTTCGCTATTTATAGAAAAAGGGAAAGACGGTATTTACTTGTGCTACTCGAAGCGTGTTTTGCACAGATCCACCGGCTATGAAATCGGCATTGTACTGTTCTATGAGCTCGTCGTAGATCGGCATGTGCCTGTCCTCGGCCAGGATGGCACCGTTGGCCTTAAGGTCGTACTTTTTCAGGAAATCGTCATCTACGGTGGCCGATATGTCCAATAACGGGTTTCCAATTCCCAATAACAGGCTTTCTCTGAAAAATCAAATCCACTAATAATTAACAGAAATTTAGTAAACTATGTAATCAAACCAAAGGAATTTCGCAATTGAAATTACGGGAAATTAAATGGAATCGGATATTTAGTCGCTACAGTTTCTACGAATGTAAAATGAGCAAATTGCCAATTTGATATTTTCCCATCGATTTCATTTTGAAATGTAAGTAGAAGCGAGACAAAAAGAGCAGAAAGAGAGAGCGAGAAGGATATCAAGTGTCTAGATTCTTATGTAAGCAAAATATGTACATATGTACGAATTCACGTGATCATTATTCCGCGTCATTAATAAAACAGTAATCACCGAGAAAATTGATACTAAAGTAACCGGTTGCTGAAGAAAACCGTTCCATCGCTGAGATACGTTTCTTCTATTTATATCGATAACTAATGCATTTTTTATTCATAAGCATAATAAATTCATTGGTATTATTCACTCGATTTCTTCTTCTTTTTTTTTTTCAGAACGAAGAGGAAATCGCATTACAAATCTGTCTTATATCTTATCTTATTTTCCTGAAATATGATACATTTGTAAGTATGTGTACGGATATGCTACAGTTTCCAAAATATACAAATTTCCTTATAAGAATGTTTCTTTATAGAATACGTCTAAAATAATAAACGAAAACACTTTTCGCAAAATTAAAGTTACCATTAGTACATATATAATTTTACTTATATTATTCTATATTTTTATATAATTATTATTAGTAGTTTTATTAGTATTATTATTAGTATTATAGTAGTTTTATTAGTATTATTATTAGTATTATAGTAGTTTTATTAGTATTATTAACCAACTTGCAGCTAATTAATTTAAAAGTTATACTTCCATATTTCTTTTTTTATTGGAATATTTAATTTTTGAAATTCATTATTATTGTTATTATTATTATTTACTACTACTACTACTACTATCATTATTATTATTAACGTCATTATTATTATTATTATTGTTATTAACATCATTGTCACTTGTGAATTATAATAATAACAATAATAATAATAGTAAATCCACATGCTGCTAACTGAGAAAACCTAACCTAAAAATAGACAATTGAAGTTCGCAAAGAACGTGGGTATTTAAATTTCGAATGCTTACCGCAATTGGTCCGTCATTTTTTTTTTCGAGCACTTTCGGATTTCTGGTAAAATTAACTATATATATATATAAAAAAAGAAACTGATTGTCAATAAAAAAAAAGGTAAAATAAACCAGGCAACGAACCACTGCACAACGATGGCGACGACAATCAATCACTTGCAAGCCTTGCAAGCAGCAACTCGCATCTCGCAAGTGATTATCGCGCTTGGGTCATTATATAGATTTCGACCCCCTTCCCCTCCCCTTCTATCCTTGTATTCTTCTATGAATGGAAAAATGGAGTTTCGAATGATGTGCGCATGACTACGGACGGTCGAAGCGAGAATGATGGTTGACGATCAGATGTTAGGAGTAGTTGGATCGTCGAGTCAGGGGTCAGGTACTGGAGCAACCAGTCAAAATGCGGCACGGAAGTTGCCAAAACTGATTTCGATTTATTCGGCATTGGAAAACTGGAAATTCGTGATTGGGTTGACGGCGGCCCCCGGAACTGCCCGGAACCTGACCGCTTTTGAGGTTAAGAATATTATGTATACATATATATATAAATATTGTATGTATATAAACATAAATATATAGAAAATAAAATATAACAGAAAGGATGACGCGGATTTCCCTCGGCTCAGTATTTTTTCTCCTGCTTCTGAGTTTCGTCTCGAGTAAGTCGAGATTAAATATTTTCTAGCAATTTATGAAATTGTTTATTTAAAAATAAGTGTATGCATGTATTTTCAATGCGAATGAAAGAAATAATAATCATCGACTTGCATTATTTCCAGTCGGAGCGGAGACTCTGGAAGTCCAGGAAAATGGGACGGTTCCAGTCGATGACATTGGTATTTATTAATATCCCGTTATTAATTAATTGTATTCCACATGTTTATAAATATTGGTACAATTATTTACAAATATCGCTATCAGTCACATCTATATATTTATTTATACTTTGACATTCTTAATCTGAAGGCTACTAAATATTCTATTATTTCTTCAAACTGGATTCAATTCCAGTTCCTATTCCAGTTGCAGCAGAGACACTAGAATTCCTGGAAAAAAATACATCCTTACCTTCCGAGATCGACAATCCGTCATCACCAGTGTCATCGTCGTCATCCGACGTCTCCAGCAATTCATCCTCCTTGGAGAATACGGAGGAACCTTTGGTCGACCAGGAAGTACACAGCCCTGGAAATACTTCCAGATCCAATGAGTCCGATGTTTCCAATATCGTCAAAGTCAATTGCCTAACCAATAGGACTTACGATTCGGTGGAGGTAAATAATACAATTATTATTATTATTACTACTACTACGCTACTATTGTCATTATTGTTATTAGTAACAATAATTTTTTACCTCCCTCGCTTTTCCAGATAGTGAATGCCACGAGACTAATGGAACTCCTGAAAATAGACTCGGGGGCACCCTCGAACCGAAGCAAGAGCGAAAAAGCCTCGAAACAAATTCCAGCGCAGTGCGTGGTGGTTTTCTTCTACGCTCGCTGGTGCGTTTTCAGCAGCCAAGCCGCTCCGCACTTCAACGCGTTGCCCAAATTCTTCCCCGACCTCAAGGCAGTGGCCATCGACGCCATAAAGCACCAGAGGTGAGTCGCAATGGCGAATTATCCAAATTCTGAATTTATTCTAAATGACAATTCCAATTCCACAGCTTCAACACCCAGTACGGCATCGTCGGGGTGCCGACGCTCATGCTGGTGCACAACGGCAAGCCGGTGGCCAAGTTCAACGACACCAGCTACACGCTGGAGTCCTTCTCCAGGTTCGTCACGTCCCTGACGAACCTCCAGCCGAACGGCTCGCTCTACGTCACGTCCAGCGATTTCGCCGGACCTCTCTCCAGCACGCCCTCCAGCGAGACCGATTACTGCTTGATCCTGTCCTGGATCTTCGTTCTGAGCTGCGCCATGTACTTCACCTCCAAGAGCAGACTCTGGAAGCAGTTCGTGGAGCTGGTCCAGAACACCTGGAGGGAGAGCAACGCTCAACACGAGCACGAGCACGTGGACTGATGTGAAAGTTTGTGGTGTTTTCTTTTTTTTTGGAGGGGGGGGGGGGGGGGGGGGAGAAATAAAGGATCTGGAACTGGAATTGGAATTGGTGGAGACCGAAGTCGATCATCACTGGAATCTATGTAGTAGGAGTTGCCAATGACACGGGTGGTTATTTATCGTGGGTTTTTGTTTCCTGGAGGAACAGGTTTTCCAGGAATTTAAGAAATTTTAGGAAAAATGTGGAAACGAATATTTTCTAGGTTTTAAGTGACTTTTCAGAATTTTATTGGAAAAATTGTGCATGTGTAAGCGCAGTCTTGAAAAATTCAGGAATCTTTTAAAAAAAATTTGAAATTTTTTCTAAAAATTTCTGAAAAAATGTAAAAATTTGTAAAATAAATGTGTAACAAATTTAGGCAAGGTTTAATCCTCTGGAAATCTGAAAAAGTTCTCAAATTGCAAAATAAATTTTCCAAAAATTTAGAAACACCTTTTAAAAACATTTCTAAAAATTCTAAAATGTTCCCAAAGTTTCCTAAAATTTCCTAAAACGTTCGATTCCAAAAACAAATTACTGAAAATTTGAAAAATAAATTTTACAATATGCGCATAATCAAAATTGGAATAACTCCGCTTCATGCGTTCGACTGCTGATAAGCGCAAAACCTGTCCTACCCGACTAAGCATAATTTTTTGTGTCCCCAGTCCTCGGCGCCAGTTCCTGATTCCGATTCCTGGTTCCCAAAAGCGACACGCTCTACGGTGCCAGTAGCTGTCCGATAGAATAGAAAGAAAAGAAAAAAAAACGGGGGTTCGTCATCTACGACCGCGGCAATCAATGGAAATTGGATTTAAACAGAAATGGCGACGCTTATTGACAACTACGAGCAACAATATGCGGTTTTAACAGCAGACATCACCGCGAAAATCGGCAGAATTCGAGTTTTGAGTGACAGTGAGTCAAACATTTTCGTTGTTTCCCGGAAACCAATCGGAATTTTTCATTTGTTCCGATTTGACATATTTTTTTTTGTTGCACCCCAAGATCTCGTATCCGTGAACTTCGGGGGTTTGTTTTGTCACATAATGATAACATGAATCAATACAGGAGGTAGTTTCAAACTGACGTAGTTTGTGTTTCTTAATAATTTAGGCGAAAAAAGAGCCTTCGTGCAGGATGTCGATCGACAAATCGAAGAGGCACAAGAACTGGTAAGTGCGAACTTTTGAGAAAATTATAAAAAGCTTTTATATATATTATATATATACTATATATATACTTATATATGTATAATATTTTATAAAATGTTGTTGTTGTTATTATTATTATTATTATTATTATTATTATTATTGTTCAGTTAATTTTTTGGAATCTGTTGGGAATTTTGAATTAACGAAACCAACCTTTTTGCCCCAGCTGGAGCAGATGGAGTTGGAGGTACGAGGGATGTCGGGAACTGCGCGGGATCGCCTCAGGTCTCGCTCGGAGGGCCACAGAGCCGAGCTGAAGAGGCTAACGCAGGAGTTCCATTCCGCCAAGAAACCAAAAGACGACGCCGAGATCGGCGTCGACGACTCCTGGGACAACAGCATCACGGAGGACCAGAGAAAACGGCTGTTGGACACCTCGGAGAGAATCGATCGGACCGGCAGGACCTTGCAGAACGGGTATCGGATGGTCTTGGAAACCGAGGAAGTCGGGGCTCACGTGTTGAAGGATCTTCACGATCAACGGGAAACCATTCAGAGGAGTCGCGGAAGGGTATGTCGCTTTCCTGGTGAATTATAATGAATTGGAGTTAGTGTTATTAATTATTTATTAATTGTTTGGGTAATAGGAATAATAATAATAATAATTATCGATATTATTGTATTAATGAATTGGTTTTGTTGATTTTTGTGTATTAATTAATTATAAGTTTGGAATGAAAAAGATATCTCTTTAAATTAAGGAAAGTGCAGGAAAGCAGGAAATTGATTCTGTTGTTAATTGACTTTTCAAAAAATTCATCTTTTTTTCACAGTTACGAGAAACCGACGCAGAATTGGGAAGGAGCTCCCGAGTGCTCTCCGGCATGATATTTCGCGCTCTTCAACAAAGACTAATTCTAGCGGTGGTAGCTTTGGTGCTGATCGTTGTTATATGTTTAGTTATTTATTTTAGCTTCAATTCCAACAGTTAAAGATTTCCATAGAAATTAGATGGGAGGAACTAACTTTCGATTCTAAAGGAAGCCGGAGGAAGCCTAAGAGTTACCTTCGAAGGGAAATTTTTCTCTTCGAGGAATTTCCTTTCGAACGATAGTAGCACCGAGGCAAAAAAACCAAAAGTTTTCTCGAATTCGAGAAATCTTTTGGATTTTTTCCTCGAGGTATCGTATTAGAGGGAAATTGAAAGAGAGTGAATAAAAGGAAAAAGGGGGATGATTCTAACAATAACTTATTTATTTCTTCGTCAATCGTATCGCGAAAGTTGTTACTTATGAAACAAGAAGAAGAAGAAGAAGAAAAAGACTGTGTGCGCGTGTATGTGTGTGTGTACGTGTTTACGAAAATTCGGGGGGCGTGTTACGATATTATTAACGAATAATAATATTAATAATGATAATAATAATAACAATAATAAAAATGTCGAAACGTCTGATCGATTTCTCGATGGAATTTCAGTTTAGTGACGCCTCTGTTTGCTCTCTTTGTTTTAGAATACAAGAATTTTGATTTTTCAGTCGACGAAACGTTTCTCTAGGGTCTAGGCCAAGTGCTGGTACAGGTCTTCCAGCTGCGGCTTGAAATAAGCCTTCAACTGCGGACGTTTCATCTTCAGCGCGGGTGTCAGCAGTCCATTCTGCACCGAAAACGGATCCGGATGCAGGTAAATGTCTTTCACCTGTTCACGGAAAAAGAAATAGCAATTCAGCAATTTTCATAATTATTTTTTCATTGATTAATTTATTTCACTTTCAATATTGATAAATAATTTATTAATAATTAATTTTCGAATAATTAATTAATTAAATTTGTTATATAATAATTAAATTAATAATTTAAATGAAATTTTTAATAAATAATTAATTAATTAATTTTTTTTTCTCAGCCGGGATACCTGTTCGAAGGATCGGAGACCCTGTTCCTTTCCCCAGGAGTGCATGTCATCCAGAATGAGTCGTTTGACTTCGGGATTCGCGCAGAGCACGCTCAGGGTCCCTGGGATCCGGTTCTCCAGTGCCCAACATTTGACGACGTCGACGTCCGGTACGACGATCGCGACTACGCAGGATTTCAGGGATTCTCCGTAAACGAACACTTGGTATACGTACTGACTGCGTATATAAATGTTCTCCACCTTCTCAGGTACTATATATTCGCCCTGGGATAATTTGAACGTGTGTTTTCTCCTGTCGATGATCTTTAGGGACCCGTTCTGAAAGTCGAAAATTTCAAAGTCGTCAATTTTTCGTATTATTCCTGACATTAATTAAATATCAGCATGAGATCATTAATTATTACTATTAATTAGTAATATAATTCTGAATTAATTATTACTATTAATTAGCAATATTATTTTGAATATTGCGCTTTTATTTTGTAATTAGAGAATTTTATTTGAAAAAATCAATCGAAATATTGATAATGCCATTACTTAATATGAAGGTTTGGGTTTTTGATAATTCTTTGACTTACAGGAAGCCACATTCCAACGTCACCGGTGTGATGCCATCCGTATTCGTCGACGACTTCGGCGGTTTTTTCGGGATTCTTGTAGTACCCGGCGAAGACGTTGGTCCCTTTTACGCAAACTTCGCCCTGATTGTTGGCGGCATAATACTCCATTTCCGGGACGTCGACTAATCTCAGGCAGCAGCATGCCACCGGTGGACCGACGTGTTCAGGTACATGGTCACCCTTCAAACAAAAGGGAATTATATTTATTAAATTACTCCTACACCTGAATTCAAAATTTTCTTAAAATTATTATTATTATTATTATTATTATTATTATTATTATTATTATTATTATTATTAACAGTAAGAGTAGTAATCTAGTATTATTATTTATATTATTATTATTATTATCAGCATCATGCTGCTGCTACTGCTACATTTTCTACAACTTTTATTAATATCTTTCGTTGCAAAGTTCTTTTTTAGTTCCTCGCGCGAATAAATTCTTATGTCTTGTCTTATGTACGAGCTTGAGTGCCTTTCAAAATATTATTATTGTTATTATTGATATTATTAGCACTTAGTATTATTGTTATTATTGTCATTCTATATTTTCCGTACCTATTATTATCATTTCTTGTTACATTTTTTTACATAACGCTTAAAGTACGTACTGAAAATGATAAACAATAATATTATTCATTTCTTTAAAATTATCTATAATATTTAGTTGGCATTCGCGTTACGAGAAAATAAATTCTGTTATCAAACATTCTTCAATCGAATACTTTAGTTATTTTAGGTACCACAAAATGTCTATTATATTCTGCAATATCGCAATCAATCAGGATATTTAATTAATTAAAATAATTAGCCAATAATTATTTTCTGTAATTTTATTTCGACCCGACGTTATTAACATTTTTGCTTGATATTAATATAATAATTATTTCTTGACTTTGAGGCCGCAGCTACTGTTTAAATAAATAAATAAATAATATAAAAATTCATTTATTTTCATTCACTAGTGAAATAAAAGTGTTTATTTTGCTTTTTGTTGCAGGTTAGTGCATTTCCACGGGATGTTTATTTTTCCATAAAATCGAATAGTCTTTTAATGCAACACATAAGTTCGAACATTCGAGGATTTATTTTGGGATAAGAAAAAAAAAATGTACGCGTGTCGTTTAAACATTATACACCTGAGACGGTCGTATTTCGCGTATCACGTCGTAATAATAACGCCACAAGCACGTGTTACACATAGGCACGTGGTTTTAGTACAAGCTTTTTTTTTACGAGCCAAGAAAAACTACTACGCAAGTTTATTTGTATTTCACATCATCATCATCATCGTGATCATCTTTATCTCCATTTAACATCTCACTCGGGTCGAATAGGTTTGTGTTATTCCCACTTCCCACTTCTTCATCTCACCCTCATGACATATGGCACGAGTTTCGGATTAAAATTAGACGCGAGTCACGTGGATTCTTTTGATTGTTGCCCAGCTTAGAAAAAGCTTCGATTTCTCGTCAAGGGAAACCCAGACTTTTCCGAGGGGACGCCGGCTGAATCAGCTTTTTTCTTTTTAAATTTTTTAGGCCAATGGGAAAATGGAATTTATTTCTTATCGAAATTCTTCTTTTTTTGTTTATTTTAATTTTCGGAAATTATAAATTACTGGATATCAATTTTTTCCTTTAGAATTTTTAATATAGAAAATTAAAATTTGGGGATCTAGAATTTATCGAATTCGAGAATGATTTATAATCGATATTTAGAAAATTTTATTGATTTTATAGAAATAGATTAAAAATGCAGGAGGAATAGGAATGGAATTTATTTCTGGACGAAATTTAATGGTATTTTCGTAATTAATTTTGCGATTCAATGAAATTCGACGGAAATTAATTATTTAATATTTCGAAAAATTTTAACAATCGATGAAAAATTCCTATAAATGCATTTTTCACAAATAATGACCCATTTATCAGAAAATTATTGTCCTATTTTCAAGTGATAGATAGAATAATTCGGATTCGAATTTATTAAAAATAATATAACGATGATGACGATGATGATAAAGCTAGAAAATATTTAGCCACAGAAATATTTTTGTTATTTCTGTCATTTTTCTTATTTTTATCACGCACGAGAGGAGGATGGGTTCAAAATTATCGATTCCGAATATATCAGGGGAAATGTTTACTTTAGATTTCCGTTTATAGAAAATGCCCACGAATCGAACCACTTCTGCCACTTGATGCTCCGCATTTGTTCTCGTGACGGCGTTTTCTTTGATTTCCCGTATTTATGTTGTTTGGGTTATTTGCGTGTGTTGACCGAGAGAACTCATCGCCAAGTTTCTATATTTCGAAACTTTCGATACGATAATTCCCATACTATTTTTCTTTTACATATTTTCTTTGCCTTGAAAAATCACTTAAAAAATTCGACCCCTCCTCAAAAGACTCGAGAAAAGGGAAGGTCAGTGCCGAGTAGCAATTTTTCTTGGAATCTCTTTCGTTTGGCGCCGGTATAAATGCTTATGTACGACACCAACGTGGTGTCACCGGCGATTACCCGATTCAAATTGGTTATTTCGAAAAGAAAATGCCGAAAAAAAATTTGAAATCAATTAAAATACTGAAAAACTACTCACCTGGATTGTGAGAGTGATCGGTGCGGCGCATTCGGTCTGGCCGTATCCCTCGACGACGATGCACCCGAGTGCACACCTGGCGAATGTCAGAACGTTGCCAGCCAACGGTGCCGAGCCGACAATCATCAGCCTTAGACGTCCTCCCATGTTGTCTTGTATCTTCTTAAAAATAATTTTGTCCCAAAAGGTGTTTCTCCTTAAGATACTTTTACGTAGTTCCGCTTCTTTCGCTCGTATACCCATGTTATAAATAACTCGCTTCAAGAATGAGTTTTGCAATTCTGCCTGCATCTAAAAAAAAAAAAAATAACAAATTAAATTTTTGTTAGGGAACGAATTGCAAATTTCCATGATAACTATGCAATCTTCAAAATTATTTCTTTACCGTTATTCGGGCGTTTCAAAATATTACAACGATTTTTAGAAAAGAGAAAAAAAATAATTATTTTCCAGAAAATTGGATTTTCCTCAAATAAGGAACTCCTATTTTTGGATACCCGGAAATTCGGGCTGGAAACGTGGGGCACAAAGTATCATTTCAATGGACTTGAAATTTCCAGTTTCAGGGTTTGGCTGAAATCTCGATAGAAATTCCCATACAAAAAAAAAGAAAAGAAAAGTTCGAAATTTTCTCAATTTCTCAGTTGGCTCTTGCCTAGCATCGACCGTGACTTTTTTTTTCGCGGACAGTCGTTTATTTTCGTGAAGCTCGCCTTACCTGCTGCTACTATTTTCAGCCAAAGTGAGCGTCTTTCCAGAATCATTATTTGCCCACGAATATTTCTATAAATTTCGCGCGGCGGCAAAAACGCAATTTCGTGCGTGGGATTCCGTCAAATTTAGCAGTCCCTTACTTTGCCCACCCCCTTCCTCTCAAATACCCTCGCTATCTAAAACCCTTTGGAATTTTCAACTAATTAATTAATTTATCAATCAATCAATCAATTCATCAATTAATTAATTTAATTTTCTTGACTCAATTTTATATCCCCCCATTATGCCCCAAAAAAATATACTTTGCCCCTAAAATCCATATTGATTAATTTATTATTAAACGAATTAATTCATCAATCAATCAATTCATCAATTAATTCATTTCATTTTCTTGACTCTCAGTTTTTCGTCCACTAATTACGCCCCCAAAAAATATGCTCTGCTCCTAAAATCCATATTGGGTCATCAATTGATTAATTTATTATTAAACGAATTAATTTATCAATC
The DNA here is from genome assembly GCA_949825005.1 of Gasteruption jaculator. Lineage (NCBI taxonomy): Eukaryota > Metazoa > Arthropoda > Insecta > Hymenoptera > Gasteruptiidae > Gasteruption > Gasteruption jaculator. Next base: position 9,182,733 of record OX463775.1, read on the forward strand.
AATCAATCAATTCATTTCGTTTCCTTGACTCTCAATTTTGCGTCCTCTTATTATGCCCCCCCAAAAAAATACTTTGCCCCTAAAATCCCTATTGGACCATCAATCGATTAATTAATTCCTCAATTAATTAGTTATTCAATCAATTAAATTTACTTCCTCGATTAATTTTACTTCCTCGATACCCACCTTATCGTAAAGTCGGTTTAAAAGCCTAGGAACCGCGGGCATCACGGTGGGTCTCAGGGCTTTGCAGTCTTCGGTGAGTTTCTTGATGTCTCCGCTGTAAAACCCGACGGAGCCGCCCACCATGTACATGCCATTTTCGCAACACCTCTCCAACATGTGCGCCAGCGGCAGAAAACTAATCAACGTGTCTCTTGCCGTAGGTTTGTGCTCGCCCAGCTGCAACAGCACCGCCGAGATACCGGCCACCACGTTCTGGTGGGTCAGCATCACTCCCTTGGGGTTCCCCGTGGTACCGGAGGTGTAGCAGATCGTGCACAGGTCCTGCGGTCGCGGAGGCACCTCCGGGTGGTTCTTGTGCGCACCGATGCGCTCGATGTCGTCGAAGCGCAGCAGCTCCACGCCCCGGTTCTTCGCTCTCTGGTTCGTCGCAGGTCTGGTGTCTTTCATCACTATCAGTTTCCTTAAACACCTCAATTTTCGAAAGAAAAATTATTAAATCTCTGGCTAATAAATATAATTGTCAATAATTGGTATAATTTTTTTTTTTAGAATTGCGATTTTTTTCGTTACCAGTAGCATATTTTTTTTTCGTTACTGGGAATTATAATTTCTTTTCAGTTACGAATAATTATAAAGTTTTAATTTACTGAGGTACTAATAATTGAATGGGTCACCTCAAAAACGTTGCAAGGTACAATTTGCAAATTGTTCAAAAACTCCCGAAAATGAAAAAAAAAATAACCTGATGGATTTTTTAAAAAATCGATTTTTAATAAAATCCATCCATTTAAAAAAATTGTTTAAAAAAATCCATCAGGTTATTTTTTTCATTTTTTTTTTTCATTTCAACGTTTTTGAGGTGACCCCCATTCGATTATAATTTTCTGTCTCATTGCCAAAAATTAGATTTTCTTTTTCCATACCAAAAATTATACTTTTATTTTGAGCTGAAATTATATAATTTGTAATTTTTATCCATCAGCACTAATTTTATTCTGTATTTTCAACAGGAATCTCCGGGAAAGTGGCTTACCTGGGTGCCTTGTCCAGCAGAAGATTGCATTTTTTGTCATCCTGGCAAACTACGAGGCTGATCTCCGCTTGATTGACGATATAAGCGCAGGCATCTGGACCCAGAGTGTCGTACAAAGGCACGACCACCAGGGAAAACGTATAACAGGCCTGTTCCGTGAGGATCCATTCCGGGCAGTTCGTGCTGTAAAGTCCCACCAGAGTGTGAGGTGCCAGACCGCAGGATATCAATCCGGAACCCAGGTTTTTCGCTCTCAATAGCGTTTCGTTGTAATGCAGCCATTGGTATGGTTTGTTGGACCCGTCTCTCCAGCCCAGACAGGGGCCGTTGTCTGGAAAAATTTGGAATTACTGAATCGATGTAAGAATTCGTAGGAATTTAATTTTTGAAAGTCTCGGGAAATTCTAAAGTTGATTGATTCAATTTCTCCATACATTTATTTTTCATACCTTGAAAATTTGAAAATATTGAAACTTGGGAGGGATAAAAAAAATTTACTTGTTGGAAATTCCAAAAAAGAGACTTTTTAAGTTAAAAAAAAAATTTTTTTAAATGAAGAACCAATTTCTGAGGAAATTAGCGAAAAATGGGTTAAATTGAAATTTTAATATTTTATCCTTGCAAAAATTAGCAACTTTTTTTTATAACAAAAAAATTTCCTTTTTTTTAATTATCTTTCTACCAAAATTAGAGTTACAATTTGAAAATCATGAAAAATAAATTTATGGAAAAATTCAATTAATGCACAAAGCGTATTTTTGGAATTCTTTCTGTAAAATTTGATTTACAGATTTTCCACAAATTATTTAGCATTTCCCCACAAAAAACAAAAAAAAATTTAGTAGATTAAAAAAATAATACGTATCTTTTTATTTTCACTTTCTTAATTTTCTACTTATTTTTTTCCAGTTTCAGTCATGAAACGGTTCGGGTCCCCGACCGTGGAAATTTGGAAATTGGAATTTCGTCGACATTTCTACCGAAAGTTCTAAAATCGATTTTCGTTTCTCTCAACGGTCCGCGAACTATTAGTCGCCTTTGTTTCTAAAAATACTCGACTAATTGGGCTAAAAGAAAGAAATTTGTGGAACACAAGCGAGAGGATCGTGAAATTCGTCCATTAGTCAAGCGAAATTCTTGGGTATCCATAAAAATGACGTAACATTAATCACAGTGACAACATTAATGACACTGTTATTATAATATTGTAGTAAACTGTCCGTCACTCGCTTCTCGAATTTATTCGGGAAGGAAGGGAAAAGCTTCATTAGCTAATTTATGAACACAAATCACCTGAGAATCTTCGACACCAAAAATATTTTAACGAGACGCGTTAAGGTCTCGAGATTTCTCTCGGCAAACGTCATATTTCGATGGCTGGAAGCCAATAATTTAGAAATGGACCGTCTCAGCATCCCATTCATGTTGCAAATCTTTACGGCGGCAGTAAAAAAAAAATCTCATTAGAACGATTTTCTTAAAAATTGAAGGAAAAAGAAGATTGAGAGGGAAAAATTTTGACACGAGCGAGCGAGTGTACGGCAAAATGATGACAAATGATGGACAAATTTGAGTGAAACGATCGAAATCGATCTTCGAATCGAAACGGATTCTTCGACCTGTTGTAAAATCGCAGGAATTCAAATTGACGTTTCACATGATAAGATGCAACAAAAACATCCGATTGCGTGCCAACTTGCAAACTCACGAAGCTTTCAGCACCATTAATTTCTACCTCGAGCGTGTCAAATATTAAAAGTCTTCTTTAAACATTAACAGACTGCGCTCTTTCAGCTGGTCCTACCATTCTTTCCCTACAGACACGATTTTTGCCGATATTAATTCTACATTTATGACAGTTTCAAGGCTCGGAAGGCAATTCCGAGGCGATTTTATCGTACATTGGCTCGCTATGTTTTTCAAAATTTGTAAAATTCTTCAATTTCCGGATTCGAAAACAATTTTGGTACATTTCAGTAGAAATTTCTAACGAAAAAAATTCTCTCGTTGAGGAAAATCTGTTATTTTCATTTTTAGGGAATGTCAGGGAATTTCGAGAAAATCTGGAAACCAAATTTGGAAGAATCAATTCCGAAATTTTCTAAGATTCATTTTCGAAATCTAAAGTAATTATTTTTGATTAAAGTAATTTATTTAAAAATTAATTAATGCTCATCTATTAATTGTTCTCTAATTATTAAATTAATCAGAGTAATTATTTTTCATGTAAGTAATTGTTTCTTTAAAATTAATTTTTCATAAAAACGTATCGGCTCCCTTTTTATTTATTCAATAAAATTTTTCCGTAGCTTCATTTTTTATTATTTTTAAAAATTGTATTGAGAAGAAAAAAGTTTCGGTTTTGAAAATATTGAAAATTTCGAAAATTCGCAATTGCAGTAAAAGGAAGGAAACAAATACTCACTAGACTCTTTGGCACCTTTTCGAAAAGCGTCATAAAGGGTTTGAGTGTCTTCGTGGAGGAAACTCAGTAACTTGCCTTCCTTACTTTCCTTGTGAAACTTGGATATCCTGATTTGATCTGTTCCCTGAAACCGAACGACGTGAAAGAGAAAAAAAAGGCACTTATGTAACTTAACAAAAGCACTAACAATAAAATGTGGGTAAAAGACACACGAAATCTCAAAAGTATCACAACACTGGAGCTGGAATTTGCATTTCTTTCAGATTCGTTCGTAATTTTTGGTCTCGCTTTCATTTTTTTTTCAGGGGCAATTAGAGAAAAAATAATGGAAAAACACCTTGAGAACTTCGGACTGTTCGTTGAGATCAATTGGAATGCGAATAGGTTCATGAAAAAAGCAACCGGGCATTTCACTCGGGAGGCTGATGAAATTCCAAGATACGAAGATATCTCTCCCTGCACCGCTGAGGAGGCAGATTGCGGATCGGCTGATTGAAGAAGATCACAGAAATAAGGTAACGCTCTTCATCACCGCTTCAATGGTTCCTTCGTACTGAGACACGGCAGCGCATCTCTCGGAGTGGAGACTCGATTTTCTTCTCTCGATTTAAATATAGTAGCATGCTAGCAGCATCTTCTTAAAGCGAGTAAGCAAACGAACTTCGTCCTCGAGTTTGTCTAAGAACTCCTTGGGACCCAGCCAAAACATGCTCTGGTAAACACGAATACGACATTTTTCTCCTTCCATTCCTCCGTCGAACCAACTGTGTCTTGTCAATTTGTTTAAACATTTGTTCGATCTTGTTGGCCTCCGCCACAAAGTTGCCTCTTAATTGCCAGTCGGCAGAGAAGTCGAGGAATCTGGAAGGGAGCAGCAGTTATTAAGAATTTAGGGTTCGACAGTTTTGGTGAAAAATTATGGATTTCTTCGAACGGATTGAAATCAATCGAACCGAGTGGGTTGGGAAATTTTGGATTTATTGGAATGCTTCGAAGTACCCAAAAATCCAAATCGAGAAAGTGTTCGATTCGAAAACAAAATATTCCATTCGAAGTCGAAAGTTGTTCGATTCGGGAAACATTTTTTAAAAAAACAGAACCTGGAATAGAAAGTTTCCAAGAAAAATAAAATAATTTAGTCAAATTTGAATAAAATAATTATGAACCTGTTTTGAAAATTGTCAAAAGTCCAAATTCAGTTGGAAAGAATTCTTCAGAAGAACAGGGTCCGTCGAAAGGGAGAAATTTCACAGTTTGCTCGGACTTCGAAGCTCTCGGAGACCCTTTCTGCGAAGAAAAACTTGAACCCAACTGGCACTTCCACGAAAAGAAGCCACGAACGTCTCGGAAAAGGCTTTCAAGTGCCGCGTCAATCTCCGACTCAAGTATCCAAGTTCTGCTTTCAGCTCGGACTTTCAGCCCGATAAGCGCAAGCTCCAGACGGCCGGGAGCTACTTCAAAGCTGATATCACCTGGAAGAAAATAAAAAAAAAAAATAAAAAAGGAGTCAAAAGATCCGTCCGAGAGGAAGCTCGCATTCCTCAGTCACCGAGGAACCATGAAACCGAAAGCCACGTTCGGCTCCAAACCACCCGGGTTCTCGTACCAGTGTTGCTTGCTGCTGATCCTGGGCACCGTCTGCGTCTGTTTCTGGAAAACCAGTTCCTGGAACGGCACTCAAACCGGCTCCAGTACCTCCATCCACCTGGACGTGTCTCTCGGGATTCTGAACCAATCCAGGAAAGGGGGCCACCTCCAGAAGAAGCCCCATCACTCGGTGTCCAGGTACATGCTGAAGCTGTACCAGCGACGTCCCGACGCCGACATCGTCCGAGCCATCGAGCCCACGCACATTTCCCATCCCCTGAAGGACGCCAACAGGGTCATCGAGTTCCCGATACCGGAGTTGGACTCCGAGGAGGTGCTCCAGGTCGCGGAGTTGGTCAGCACCGCTGGGACCATCCTCAGGGTGAAGTCTCTCGGCGATCCTCCGCAGGAGCAGGTCCAGAGGTCGCGCAAGGACGACTCCTGGAGAGCTTTCGACGTCACGTCCCTGGTGAAGACCCGCAGCAGCGACAATGTTCTCAAGCTGCTGGTCAGGGGTCGAGTCTCGGCGACGATTCACCGGGAGGTTCCCATCCTGTTGCTGAGCTACAGCAAAAGCAGGCACAGGAAACGAAGGATCCGGTCGGCGGACGACGAGGTCCTGGAAGAGGAGGATTCCGGTATCGGTACCGGTAGCGGCAGTCCCGGGAGTGGCAGGAAGAAGAGGAGGAACTCCTGCAGGAGGCGGCCCTTGTACGTCGACTTCTCGGTGATCTCCTACGACGAGTGGGTGGTGGCACCCCCGGGGTACGAGGCTTATCAGTGCAGCGGCAAGTGCTTCTACCCCTTCGCCGATCACCTGAGTCCCACGAAGCACGCCATCGTCCAGACTCTGGTCCACGGAGCGCTCCAGGGCACGGTGGGCGGCAGTAAACCGGGAAGGGCCTGCTGCGTGCCCACAAGGCTCGCACCCACGAGTCTCTTGTATCTGGACTCCACCGGGACTCTCACGTACCAGTTCGGGTACGAGGATATGGTCGTGGCGGAGTGCGGCTGTCGTTGATGGCCCCAGGTGCCCCGGGGGTCCACCAATTTCCGGATTCAGACTTCAGCTTGGGTGGAGGTTCGGGTACAAGTTCCTGTGAACAAAATGCAGACTTTGTAGAGACTTCGGGGTGGTTGTTTTTGGTTACTGATTTTTTTTTTGGTTGGAAGGAATTCGGAAAAATGTCGAATTCGATTTTGAATCGCAGGATCTGGAGTCGAAGGGGTGCTGGAAATTTTTGGAGTCGTTGGGGAAACTTTGAGTACGAGTTATTTTTTTTTGAGAATTTTTGGAAATTTCGGAGGTAGAAAATGTTATTTTTCTTTTCTGGAATCATTGAAATTGTTTTTGAAAATTCTGGAAGATGGAAATTTGATTGTTTTTTTCTCTGAAATTTGGATTATTTTCGAGTTATTGTTTGGAATTGTTAAGAAATGTGTGATTTTCTTTCTTGGAAAAATTGGAATTGTGTGTTTTCGATTTTGCAACCCTCTTTGCTCAGTTATGGCACGTTTATTGGAACGACATGCATACAATTTCCTTGATTTTTGATTTTTTACCTATGAAAATATTGAGTAACAAACTTAATGCTTTTTGGAATTTTTCTTAACAATGTTTACAACAGTTACCGATAACGCTAAGGAATGTGTATCTCGATACCTGGGAATTGAGATTCGAATCTGACTCTAACTGGAGAATTTATTTATGCTAGAATGGAACCACCGATTGCGAAATTTCGCAAAATCCTGGAAATTTTAATTTATTTTTTTTTTTTCCAAATATCACTGAAATATTGGAAAAATGTTTAAGAACGTTTTCCAGAAATTCGTGAAAATTTCGCGACTCCTTAAAAATAATTAAATTCTATTTCATTAATGAAAAAAAAATCTATTTTCATTAGAATGAAATGGAAATAATTTTTTTTGCGCTTTATCTTTCGTATTTTCTATCTTAGAAGTTTAACATTTCCTTTTATCACTAGAATCTTATAAATTCGTAATGTTACGTTACGTTTTGGTCGATAGTCGTCGGTGCAAAGTCTCGTTGTTTGCTGATTAACGATAAGCTTTTTTCACTCATTCTCGTTTTTTAATCGCAAGAAAGAAAACGTGAAGCTTTATACATACGAGAGTCTCATTCTTATGGTTGTAAAAATATACAAAGAGTATCTTAAAATTAAATAAATAAATTGAACAATGCAACGATTTCTTTCTTTTTTTCTTCAACAACAACAAAACTTGCATCCTTCAGGAATTTACCTTCGTTGCCACTTTTTCCTTCATCAATCTATTTTTTTTTCTTTACCGTATCTTAAATTATTATTGATCGATACTTTTTTTTTAATGAGATGCGAAACCAAAGGTATTAAGAGTTTTGATAATTAGTGATAGCAACAAAACCCTAAATTTCGATTTTTTCATTTTAAATTTAAAGTTTCAACGATTCTATCCCGGAATTCCAAATATAAATTTTTTTTTATCCCAGAGTTCCAAATTTCACGCGTTCTACCTAAAAATTCCAAACTCCTTACAATTAATTATCCATTAATTCCAATTAATTCGCACGATTTCTCCAAAAACAATTCTTGCTTTGGTTGCACGCCCGCAAAAAAAGCTGCCAAATATATATGTGTATATATAAAATATATAATATATATATAAAGGTCTCTATCTCTCGTTACCAAATCATAAACAAACATCACCAAACACTGACTCAATTAACGCTAACTAAAAAGTTTCGAGCACATTTCGTTGTTCTTGCGGTTCAGCAGGTACGACCTGGGGGGCACGTGTATCCTCATTCTCCTCGTTTTGCGCAACCTGTGCCTGCTCCCGGGTATCCTCTCCACCTTGTAGATTTGATACTTGGCCGTGCTCTCCGGCTGGGTGAGCCTCATGCACAGGGCCACGTTGCTGGAGAAGTCCACGTCCGTGGAGAGCTCCAGCTTCGGTTCCAGACTCATCAGGAACTCGGCCATGCTCTGGATGAAGCTCGACCGGATTTTGCTGCCCCCTTTGACCGCCACCCCCGCGGCCATCTCCACCAGCGACTGGGCGTTCCTGGACCAAAGGCTCAACTGGATCTGGCCCGCCAGGTCGAAGCTCATGGCTCCCTCCACCTCCAGATCCGCCACGAAGCCGGACATCAGGGGCAGGAACTCGCGGTACCGGTACACGTTCGCCACCAGCTGGAAGGCGGGGGTCCTCTCCGAGGCCGTTCCCGACCAGACGTGGCCCATCAGCTCGCCCTGGCCCGTGAAGAAGACGAAAGGTCGCACCCCGACCCCGAGGAGATCGATTTCCATGCCGGCGGTGGCCGTATCGTCGACTTCCGCGGATTCGGTGGTTTCCTCGGAGGAACCGGAGGACACAAAACTGCCCAGGCCTCCGGCGAAGAGGCCGAGCGAGAAAAGGGCGCTCTCGTGTTCCTGGCTCTGCAGCACCACGTCGACGATGCCCCTCTTCAGGAGCCCGTTCTGCACTTCCTGGACGGTCACCAACGAGCCGTTGGAGCCTTTGGAATTGAGGAAGTCCCTGGTGAAGGCCGTGCTCAAGCCCTTTTGGGCCAGGACGTCGTAATTGTTCACTTCCCGGGCCTCCAGCTGGAAGGCCTCCGTCAGCTTGTGTCTGAACTCCTCGTTCTTCGACGACACCTGCTGGAGCCGCTGCGTCAAGTATTTGGCGACCTCGTACACGCGGTCCCGGGTGCTGAGATACCTCAGGAGGCCCCTCAGCTCCTCGATGCCGGGGTTCGTCTCGAGGATGATATCCAAGGCTTGAGTTCGGACGCTGCTGTCGGGTCTTCTCACCGTACCCAGCTGGTAGAAGGTCCTGGAGGCCAATTTCCTTACCTCGGGAGTCAGTAGGTTCTTGGGCAGGGAGTTCAAAGCCCTCCAAGCGACGATACTCGTCGCCCTGGTGCCGTCGACGGCGTAACTCAGAAACACGGGAATCGCGGCCTCGCTGCCGAGATTCCTGAGCGCCCTGAGGAACTTCAGCCGGCAATCCTCGCCGCTGCAACTCTCGAGACCGAGCTCCAGGCTCACCCGGGCCTGCTCGACGATGGAAGGGACCCCGGACTGCCTGGACAGGGCCGCGGCCGTCAAGGCGAGCGTCTCCGAGACCTTGTCGTTCTGGAGGGTCTCCTCCGAGCGCTTCAGCACGTCCTTGATGACGTCGGGGTGCGGGTTAGGCGCCATCGAAAGCGCCCAGAGGTACCTCTCGGTGTCGTCCCCTAAGTCGTCTTGCCGCAGGTAGTTCATAGCCACGTGGTGGGTAGCCACCGTGGCCGCGGCTCCCAGGACGTCCAGCAGCTGGGGTTTCACGTCGTTGTACCGCGGGCTCTTGAGGAGCTTCAGCAGTTCCTCGGCCTTGGCCTCCCGGACGAGTGGCAGCAGTTTCAGGAAGGCCAGCGCCGACCTCGTCTGTCCCAGCGACTCCTGAGTCAGGGCGTCGCGGTTCTCTTCGATCACCTGGGGTATCTGCAACCGAGAAATTTTCGTTAGACTCCCAAAGGGAAGAATTTCGGGATTTTTCCTCCAGGATAATTACCGTGGGACACCCCGAGTCCGGGCAAGCGCCGCTTTCCAGCTGCAGGTCGATCCTGGTTTCCTGGAAGGCCTCTCCCAGGGACAGAACGGCCGCTCGCAAGCTTCCAGCGGCCACGACCTCGCTACGAAGAGTCCCTGGAGATTGTTGGAGGATCCTGTAGGATCTCACGACGGTTCCCGCTTCGGGTCTCGCCGAAAGGAAGGTCTCGTGTTCCTCCTCGTCGGCGACCTTGGTGGGTAGCAGGATGTGGTTCAGTTCGTAGACGGATTTCCGCGAACTCCTGGTGTTCACGGCGAAGAGCGGGTTCGGATGCTGGATTTTCGGCGGCAGGGTGTCCTGCCAGCAGGAGTTCTTGGTCTTGGAGATGCTGCTGGGACTGGCGGAGCTGTAGGTGACGTTGCAGAGGCCGGAGGCGTCCCTTTCCCGGAACTCCCCGTCCAGGGTCTTGTACTGGAGGAAACTGACTAGACCTCGTTTGAAGTTCAGCGAGGACACGTCGTCCCGTGAGTCGGCGAACATCTTCTCGATGTCCCCGTTCCTCCAGAGCACCAGGACGTCCCTTTTGGCGGTCTCGTCTATCCTCGAGGTGTGTTCGACGTATCCTTCCGGCTCCGGGGCCTTCCTGGACTTGATCCATAGTTGCGGCGATAGGAACTGCAATGGAATTGGTCCAGAAATTAGCAATTTAGAACTTATTCTTTTTCTTTATATTTTTTTTCCAATAATTTCTCTGTTGGTAGAGAGAAAAATGTTGGTAGGAAATGTTTTTTTAATAATTTTATATGATAATAATAATAATAATTATTATTATTATTATAGAGAGAGAAGCAAAATAGATAATTGGATTGGAACTAATTTTATAAATTTGTAGATTTTTTTAACGATATAATAATAAAGGTAACAGTTTTGGTCTAATAATTAAGACAGTATGTACTTAATTATATCCCATCTTAATTATATAGAGTTATCTACTAATCACATATTAAGTATTAATATAAACTTGATCATATATACAATGTGTCATGGGATACAATTAATTTTTATTCAATTAGGTCCCCACTCATGGAATGCTCTGACTATAATAAGACACATTCCGAGTGTTCATTCGACTTGATTTGTGATTCGGATCATACATCGATATTCCATTCAACTTGTATATCTTATCAGCTCCCAGAAATCAATGTAAATCGATTGCAAAGGTTTCAGAAGATTTTCAACTAACAGAACTGTTACAATTAACTCCCAATAGTCATTAATTATCCGAATATAATTTCTAAAAAAATTCTTTTAGAAATTTCCCGGCAACCGAATTCATAGAAATTTAGTCCCACAAATTTCCATACAATTAGAGAAACCCATTTATATTAATTTTGATACATTTCTTATCTCTTATATAATTTCTTTGCTCTTAGAAATTCATTCTCACAAATTCTAAAATATTTCCTTTGGTCGATTCTATGGAAATTCAATTCTAAAAATTTCTATAAATTCCAAAACCCTTACTTATAGAATTCCAATTTATAAAAATGAATTCTCTGAAATTTCTACAAATTTCGCATTACATTAATTTACAAAAATTCGGGTTCACAAATTACCAGAAATTCCTCAATCTCGCTTGAAAAAAAAAAATTCCTTTGAATTTCCACGGTTTCAACAAAAACACCTTTTTTTTTTTAATTTTTCAAATTTACCTTGATTTTCAAAAGCAGTCTCTCGGCATCTTGGGGATCCCGCCAAACGGCGTGGACGTCCAACTCGCCGGTCAGTTGGAAGCCAACGTCAGCACCGAATTTCGATGGGCCGGATTCCTTGAAGACCACGGTGGTCAATGCCTTGTACCTGTAGCCATTCCCCAGCTCCCATCCTTTCGTGGCGACGACTACGGCTAGAAACGGTAACGTCAGCAGGATTATTGAGAAAAAGGATTTGTTTCCGCGCTCCATTCCTCTACTACTGCGTGTTCGAGCCTCTTCTGACCGGAACTCGCCAGGCCAATCATAGGCTTGGGTCAAAGTGAAACGAAGTAGATGAGAGTCAAGTCTCGACTGACTTGACTGAGCTGAAAGGCTTGAACTGACAAGCGAACGTGATACCGGCTCGCTTGAAAACCCGATCTTTGCCTCTCGGTACAGTCAAGCGAGTCGAATCTCGCTCGTAGAAAATAAGGAAAGTTGTGCAATAAATATTCGGAAGTAACAAGAAAATACTGGACTTTGAGTTTTTGTCGGTTGAGGCACTACCGAAATTCGCCATTTTATTTTATTTTATAGGAATTTATGAAATTTGCTCAATTATTTTTTCTTTAAGCCAATTTATGAAACTCGCCATTTTAATTTCAAAGCGAATGTTAAAAAATTGAAAATGTAAATGAAATTTAATAAAATACGTCACAGGAGCGGGTTTTTTGTTATTTTCTATTTTTTTTAAAGACAATTTCAATTATTTCTATGGTTTTCTTTTTTGCCAGTGTATTTTTATGACGTCATAAGTGCAACAGAATATTTTCCAAATTACAGGGACAATTGGTCGAGCCCATTAAAATCCTATTTGAGGTTCACCGAAACCCTTATAACGAGTGTTAATTATTTATGTGAGCCCCGAGTTCCAGAAAGTAATTAGTAAAGGTAATTCCCTGTTGAAAGTAATTATTTTGTACCCCTTTTTGTATTTTTATTGGAATCCCCTGGGGCTCCGAAATTTTCAAAATCAACTTAATATACATAAATGATGTTAATCTTGACAGAACTTTAATAATTAATATCCGGTTAAGCATTAATTGAATTGTTATATAACATTTCTTTTTTTAATGTAATATGTACACATGTGATATTATTAAGAGAAAATTGCCTCTTTCAGAATTATTTTAGCTACTATACAGGAAGGATGGAACATGTTATGCGTGAATGCGTGTCCAGTGTACATATATATACTACATAATATATACTGGGTGATTCTTTGAAATTGTTTTATATAAAGATTCTATTTTATTTCCATAAATATGTATTTTAACTCCCATTGAATCTGATTCAAAAAGAAAATCCTTAAGAAAAATAATTAATTACAATGGAATAAATTGAGATTATCAATATGAGGTATGTGATTCAATTAATTATTTAATTACAATTGGAATCACACTAATTGACTCAATGTGATTCTAACGGAGGTCGGTAATGGCGGCGATCAATTGGAGTTCAGTTTCTGAATTGTTACCAGGAACTCTTTTCTCAAAATTACTATTGCCACTGGAACGGTGCTTACGTTTATTATTTCTCTATACTGTATATATACATTCCCTGCATAGCACCGTTAATCCACAAACGGAGAACGTGACGCCTATTACTACTACATGGATACATATTCTCTTATTGCCGGAGAAATATTGTATTACCGCCTGACCGACAAAAAGAATTTTTCGAAATTTCTGAAATCCAATATGTCGTCAAACGGAAAACCCAGGGTTCCTGTTTTTTAGTGTTTTTGAATTTCAAAAAATCCCGTATCTCAAAATATACCTATTACTAATATTTCTTATATTTATTTATTTTTATAAAAATTATTTATATAATATCGAAATTTCAAAAATCTCACTAATTCGAAATACTGAAAAATCTGGAATTCCGTTTGTTTGCATAAATTCCAAAGACTCCAATCAACACGACCGTATCACCGTTTGCTCGAAGCTGAAAGAGTGATGGACTAAGAAATTCAAATTTATGGAAAAGAAGCGAATGTTGAAAAATATATAATTTGAATAAAGGAAGTAAGCGAGTCGCTTATTTACATTTCTTTTCTTATCTCTGCCTCAAACTTGGAAAGTAACAAACAAAATAGAGTAAAATAAAGTAAAGTGCAATAAAAACGGAAAAAGACGTCGTTTTACACTCGAGTCCAAACATTACGAGGAAATAAATGAACCCGCGTGTAGTCGTCCGTCGAGAGTCACATTTATTTTTTCGTATTCGCGATACAGGTGTCATCCGAATCTTACCTGGCGCCATCTGGCAGTAGGATCCTGCAAGAAGAAAAAACCGGGGAATTCCCTTAGAATATGTTTTATCCTTATTTCTAATTATTTATTATATTTTTTTTTCTATCAGGAATCTCGTTTCTTCGTTCGATCGGGGTTGGAAGGTGGGAATCGAGAGAAAAGGGTTGGAGAGGGGGGAAATTCGAATCTCGACGTCCACCATTATTTTTTCGCTTCTCAATTTAGGTCCTTCGGTGATCGCCGAGCGAGTACCCGCCGGTGATAATGAAGGAAGTGGGGGTAAAGCCAAATGACCGGGAGATCGACGAAAATATAAATTGCGAGAATAATAATAATAATAATTATCATTGTCACTCACCGAGAAGAGTTAAAAGGTAAATGAGAAAAATGGTCCACGCCACGAGAGTTCTCCTCGGGCAGGCCATCCTGGCTTTTTTTTTTCTTTGATATTTTCCAGTCGAATCTTCCACGATTTTTGGATCGATAAGGAAGAAAAAAAGAGTTTCTCGAGAGAATTCCTACCGCACTGTTCTCGTTGTACGAATAAACACGAATAATTAGACACTTGGAGTCTCTGTGTTATCGTGTTGCCCCCACGCTCTCGGAAATATGCTTGCCCCCTTCTCTCTTTTTTCCGCGATCGAAGGGGGGGAGAGGAGGTTTCAAAGTGGGGAGCTTAGATTCCATCCTCCACCCTGTAAGCTGTAACTTATACATACGGGGCTGTGTGTACGTACAAAGTTAATTGTAAAACACACAGACGAGCCGCCGCACACATACAGAGGAACTACCTCCTTTTATTTCTTTGTTTTCTGTTCCGATTTCTTTATTTCTCGTTCTTGTTCCTCTTCTTCATGTACTTGACATTCTTGTACATATTTTAGACCCGTTTATTTCCTTTCGAAGCTTCGACTGATCGTAGATCGATAATTATTTCAAGTACTTCCTCCTTTCGGCTAATTATATTCGAAAATATGTAATTAGTAAGTAGCTCCCTCGTTAGTCCCAATATGTCACTTTGAACGTGAAACTCCATTACAAGTGACTTAGCTTCCTGATTCGTATCTGGTTAATGGATCCGTGGGCCAGAGTGTAAATATCGGACACTAGGTTCGGTTCCCGGGTTATAGGAAATCTTAGTAACAATTTTTTCCGTCTCAAATTTCAGTTACTTATAAAATTGAATAAATATAATTACCGAGAAGTTTCATACTAAATAATTTAAATAAATTACATGTCCTCGAATAATTTCTGTCTTTTGTTAATTAATAAAAAATTATATTTGCTTGGAAATTCCAGTCACGTTTTCCAATGAAACTGAATAAATAATATGGAGAAGTTTTTTTAAAAATTATTATGTCTTACAATTAGTTCCAACGTCTCCACTATTATTTATAATTAAAGAACATTCCGTAATTTAAATATATTAGATACTGATTTGACGCATTCGAAATGACGTTTGAATACAAAGTGTGCTGTTATCAGGAAACTGAGAAATCACGCATTATACATGTTATCACCATTGCGTAGATTCCTTTTTTCCCTTGCGTCATGAATAATTTCCCCTGGATTTTCTTCTACGTGGGGAAGTCCAATCGTACAAGTATTCTTTAATAAACTATCAATAATAAAAAAAAATTTTTTTTAAATGGACTCTAAAAATAACGAGAAAAAGGAATATATACGTATAAGAGGATATTTATATATAAGTACAACGGTAAATAGTTAAGATGTATGCATATGAGAAATATTTTGTTTATTACACCTCCCCCCTCCCCACACACGCACACACACACTAATATGTGTATGATTTCTCCTTTCTTGAAAATGATTGAGAAGCGTGGCTATGGACCGAACTTGATAAAACGTATGATTAAAATGTAAAGGAATCGTGGAAGTATCTTCTTATCACTCTTGAATAGTATAACCTTTGACATTTCCCCTTATTCGCAGTATATGTACATTGACAATATGACCTGTGTAATCTTATTACTATAGATAATCACTCTGTCCTTTGTAATATGCTTTTCTTTTCAGTCCATTACTTTTTCTTTCAATAATTGTATATTCGTGTATTTGTATATATATGTATATATGTATCCACACCCACAAAAATGATAAACATTCAAATTTTCATGTGATACCAAATGAACTTCCAATAAAAACAAGCGTATTTATAGATACCCTTAATTTGAATAATGATACATATTTCAATTTTCTTGGAATTCCATCGAATTGTCGAGATTACAAGAAAATAAAATCACACTTTTCGATGTTCTTCTTTTTATATGAAATTGCGTGTAAACAACTTTGACTCCTCCATTATGAAATTTCTGGTTCGATAAAAATGAAGAAAATGACAATAAAGTGGAAGAGGAAGCAAAGAGCAAAACCTTGATTTGCTCCTGGGATCCTCTGGCGGCCAAATAAGTGGGCTCTAGACAGGAAATGATTATATATAATTGACTTAAAATGCTTATGTCTCCCCTTGCCCTTCTACTTTTCATCTCAGACTGAAAATAATTTGTATGTATATAAAAAAAGGGTAGAATTCTTAACGAGGAAAGAAAAACAATAAGTACGGTTACTTACCGCACGAATACGCACGCGCGTACGACATACACACACACATTGTCTTTTAAAAAATAAAGTATGTCAATTTCAATAAAACGCTACGGTTATTTGTAAGGTACGTGTCACTTCTAATTTATATCGTATACTTCGAAAATAAAAAATTATTTTGATTAGTTCAGTTATTGTTAATTCACCATGTAACTTTCAAATAGTTGTTGTGAACAAAATTCTTTGGTATAAAAAAAAACTCAAAGTATATCATCGAAGAAATATCAAGTTGCTTCAAAGTGAGTCAACTAATTATTTAATTAATTAATTATTCATTCATCCAATTTACCCGATTAGTATAACGACGACATAATGAACAATAAAAAAAGCTGTTACTGAGAATGTACTCAAGTAATTTCAATCAACTTCGCGAAACAAAACAAAAGAAAACTGGAGTCTTGGTTGGTACCGGTACCGGTAGCATCGAACTTACCGGCACTCGGCAACGCGTTAGATTTTCTATATATATAATATTATATCTGTATATAAACATAAATATATATATATTATGAATCATCTAAATAATGACAATTACGATAACTAATTATATAAACATAAAAAATAACCGATAAAGTGTCTTACCTTCGATGCAATCGATGCAAGCTCCCTTGTGACTGCGGAGGTCACGTGACACCAAAAAGCGCGCGAAAACCAGAATCCAAAATGGCCGCTCGCAGGGTGACAGTCTGATACGATCGTTTCTGTCCATTTCTGTCAAATGCTATATTTTGTTATTATCACTATTATTAATGAAATATTAAATATTTAAACTAAAAGGAAACTAATTAATTAATAGATAATTAATTGATCATCGAATGGTTAATAATGGCCGACGAATTCCCACTGTCGGACGAAGAATACGATCGCGTCGACCCGGACGAGTACGAATTAGCATGGCAACTTGAAGGTAAACCGCTAAACATAACCTCAATTCAAATATGTAAACATGCAGATATGCAGGTGAGATGCGACTGGAACGATTTTTATTGCAGCCGAAAACAATGAAATCAACAAGATTCCGGTTGCCTCCAGTACCCAGAAAACTGGAGCGGAGCCGGAAAAAACACAGGAATTCCAGAAATCTTCTGCGAGAGATTCAAATGAAAAAACGGAAAATGATTGCCTTGAAGCTGCGGATAAGAATCAGAGAGAGTCGATTATCGTGGAAAAGGAAAATAATGAGAAACCGGACGAGACGCGGAAACGGAAGTTCGAGGAAACTGTGCAGGATCTACAGTTTGTGCACGACGCAGATATAGGTATCTTTATTTTTTTTTTATACAGATTTTATTACTTTGTATTATGTTGAACCCAGTTCTATTTTTTTTACATTTTGATTTGTCTCGGATAAAGTAGAATAAATATTTTTTGAATAACTTTTGAATTTTAGGTAATTTGTAGGAGTTAGCGGGTTTTTTGAAAATACGACTTTTTGTTCTTTTCTAGATTTCGCTTCGTTTGATGAACAGGTCGATAAAAGACCTCGTTGGGACGATTCCCAATCGGCGATCGAGGCTATTCTCAAAGCCAGAAAAGTTATGCACGAAAATGTGGGATTTAGAGATCCATCGGATGCGTCTTATCGGTAGGGTCTCACTATGATTTATATATTTTGTAATAGTAGATTAGTAATAGCTTTTACTTTCCTTTGGAATTGGATAGTAATTTTCTTCAATAAGAAAAAATTGATTCGCAAGAATTAACTGCAAAATAATATTATAACTTTATTTATGTAGCAATGAAATAAAAAAAAGGAGGAAGGGCATATCAAGAAGTGTGCCTTCGTGGAATTTCGTCGCTCTAACTCGTGACAGCGACGCCGAAAGATTTTATATTAGATTTCGAGAGTTAGTTGTCGATAAATACGAATCTAGTAACTCTTTCTGTAAACAATTGCAACTCCTGAACGAACCGTTTTACAAAATCAAGCAGGAAGCCGAAGAAATTGTAAGTTACATTATTTTAAATGTAAAATGAACATAATTGGATTATCGAAACTGCAATCGAGAAATTCCGTAAAAGTAAAATTTGGGAATTATACTTTTATTTAGAATTTAAACTTATTCCTTATTTTCAAAGCTGAAGGAGAAATCGAGGGAAAGCGAATCAGTTTCACCGAGTCATCTCCAAGGGAATCCGATAAACGATCAATTATGGGTGGAAAAGTACCAACCGAGGTCGTACGCGGAATTGTTATCCGACGAAAGCGTAAACCGTACGTTCCTGACGTGGCTGAAATTGTGGGACAAAATAGTCTTTAACAAAAATCAAAGAAAAATCGAGAGGAGATTTATAAATCACGCGAACGCGAAAGAAGTGCCACAGAAAAATCCTATCCAGGGTTTGGACGCCAAAGGAGTCCCCGTTCAACGAATTTGTCTGTTAACCGGTCCTCCGGGATTGGGAAAGACGACTTTGGCGCACGTTGTGGCCAAACACGCCGGTTACAATGTCGTGGAAGTCAATGCCTCTGACGAGCGAGGGCCGGAAGCCTTCAAAATTGCCCTTACAGCTTCGACGCAGATGAAAGCAGTAATGGGCTCGCAACCAAAACCGAATTGCCTAGTTCTCGATGAGATCGATGGGGCACCTGCAGCTTCGATAGAGATGCTGATTAAATTCGTGGAAGGGAAACTTGTGTCGAAGAAGAAAAAGAATAAGGAAGCGACCGACAAAAATGTAGAAGGGTGCAAAAGACCCATCGTTTGTATCTGTAACGAACCTTATACTCCCTCTTTGAGGTAATTATTTAATATAAATTGGAGCGGTCCCAAAATGGGAATGGATATTCCATGAAAATTGTAATGTCGTTTCAGATCTCTGAGGAATTATGCCTTGGTCATACCGGTACCGGAAGTAACACCTGCTCGATTGGCGCAAAGGCTCTTTTATATCGCCGATCGAGAAAAAATTACCGCAGATCCTGTGGCTTTGGAGCAATTGGCCGTTCGCTGCGGGTGCGACATCCGAGCTTGTTTGGGTGCATTGCAGTACATGGGGGAGGCGACTTTCACGAAAATCAGTAAAATCGAAGCCAAGGACACCCGAAAGGGTCTCTTCGACGCCTGGAGGGAAATTTTCAAGGTCCCCCTGGAGTCCTCGGGTCCTTTGAAACCTTCGCAGAGAGTTCGACGTGTCATGAAAGCCATTCAAAATGGCAAGTAGCCATTCTTCCGAACCCATAAAAAAATTCTATTTATTTATTTATTTATTTATTTCAGATGAGACCGAACGACTGGCACAGGGGGTTTTTCACAATTACTTGGAAATCGTGTCCAATGAAAATGTCGCCAATGCGACGCTGGTGTGCGATTGGTTTTTATTTTTTCAAAAAATCACGACGGCAGTTATGGAAAATCAGACCTGGAGTTTGATGCCTTACACGAACCATTGTTTCGTCGCCTGGCACCTGATTGTCGCCAGTCCCAAGAACCCTATTCTCAAATATCCCAGCACAACTTTCGAGGTGAGTATGAAAGTGGGAAGGAAAATCGGGTGTTTTTTTTGTTTTGAGAATAATAATTTTAATTTAGAATTATTTTCATTATATATTTTTTTTGTATTTTCTGGTTTTGGATTTTTAATTGCGTACAATCAGTGGGCTTGAAATAGCGTTAAAATTCCGAATAATTGAAACATAGAAAATAACAAATAAATTTCAAGGTAAAATCCTAGAAAATATAAATAAAAAAATAAAAACGGAGAATTTAATGTATTCTCATGGAATTAGAAGGGATGGGACCTGCAAATTGCTCGTAGAAGAAATTGTTTTAAATGATGAAAGGAAAGAGGGATGCAGGGGCAGTGAGGGTGAATTGAAAAGTATAAGTTTGTAAAGGAAAAAGAGAAATAAAGGAGGAAGTGTACACATGTAGGTAGGAGATTTTGCTACATGCATTCTTCGTTTTAGATTCTCCAAACTGAATAATTTAAGGTCTCATTAGGGCGACAAAAGCAGCGCTGATGGATAGCTTTAGCTTCTTCGTTTCCTTCTGTATCTCGCACACACGACGAGATTTCTTCTAACGTTAAAACTTTCCGCCACATTTATCCCCGACTTTTTCCTCCCCGAGTTATGCCTCCCCGTGGCGGAGGTACACACGTATCTGCATCTCCGTCCTTTGTATTATTGTAATAACAGAAAAAGAGTTGAATGAAGTTGGGAAAAAAAGAATAATTTTCCCCTACTTTTTCTTTTTTTGCCCACTTGAAGTTCTGAAGTTCTCTCTTTTTTTTCCCTCCTTCTTTCCATCTTCTTGTTTTATTTCGAATGTTCTTTCATTTCTTAAAAGGTTTCTCTCCACGTTGATAATTAGCACAATGCGCTGGCGCATTAATTATTACCCTTACTAATTACCTGAGGATAAATCGCTTCGTGAAAAGCACGAGAAGAAGGAGCGGGGAGGGGGTGGAAAATAGTTGAATGTTATATAGCAGCAGGGAGAGGGGTTGGAAATTTCATGGATATATATTCTACTTGTTTTCAAGCCCATTAACATTATTGCTACAAAACAAACCGCACTGAGCTCGTGAGTTTACCGTCCAACAACTGCGATAAATACTCGCAGTTGTTACTGCGTACTCTCACCTGTCAACTTTATAAATGTCTCTTTTCTCTTCTCTTCTCTTCGTGAATTATGATTATTCCCTTGATAACTCATGTTTCATTTTCTCTTGTTATTATCGTTGCTCGAGACTTAGTTTAACGTTTGCTTTATCGTCCGGAATTTCCAGTAAATCAATGCTGGGAAATAAAATTGAGAATCCCGGTGAAAAGATTATCGCAGCTTCGATTCGCAGTCGATGGAAGTTATCGTGGCATTTTCTCCATTCGGAATCCCATTTTTTCGCAAAAATCTCATTTTTCAAAATAAAAATAAATATTTCACTACAGTTTAATTAATTATAAGCTGAATTTCAATTCGAATTTCTCAAAATCTTTCTAAAAATTCTTGTTAAAAAGAATCTGAAAAATTTAATTGAATAAAAATATGTTACAGGTGCAACAGAGGATCAATAAAACTCGGTCGATTTTAATATCGAGTCAAAAAATATGTGGGATCGGTACCGAAATTCTAGCTTTGGACGTCGCACCATCTTTGCCGGATATTTTGCACCCGAAATTGCGGACGGTTTCGGGTCATTTGTTGTCGCAGAAGGAGAGATCGGATATGGAGCGATTGATCGACGTTATGTTGAGCCTGGGTCTCTCCCTGGTCCAGGAGAGGAGCGTGGAAGGGACTTACGATTACGTCCTGGACCCGTAAGTTTCCTTAAAAATACAGAAAAAATTCCGGAACCTCAATTTTGGAATTTGACAAATTTTATTGGTTTTTTTAATTCCCACTTATTTTCCAATAGGAACCTTTTCGAGATCGGAATCATCCCCGATCCGACGAAAAACAGAGCTCGGGAAACGCTGTCGTACACCGTGAAGCAAATAGTCGCCCAGGAACTGGAAATCGAACGAATCAAAAGAGCCGCGAGCAGCACGGGAATTTTGAGTGAAACCGATTCGAAGTCCGAGAAAGAGAAAAATTCTGAAAAAAAAGAGGACACGCAAAATTCTGCCGATTCCAAACCTCTACCCAATCATCTGAAGCAGCAACTGGAACCGGTCCAGTTGAAACCTGCCAGTGTGGTGAGCCTCGTTTTTTTTTATTTTACCGCACCTTGAAATAATAATTGCAATTATTTGTGATTATCAAAAAAGAGGACAAAGGAAAATCTAATTATCGCCTTTCGCTAAAATTTCTATCAGCAGCATTTTTCCCCACGTGGGGCTTTTTTTTTTCCTCGTATACATGAACAACGAGTTAAAAAGGTAGGAAAACTATGAGAATCAGGAAATTTTAGTGGTTTAGTGAATTCCACAATGACTGTATCAATTTCATGGAGAGCTAAAGTGAACAGGAGGGACAGCCACTGAAAGATGGAGAGGGATAGAAAGAGAGGTGATACATCAGAGATAAATTTCCATAGCGTTGTGCGGAGTTGGATGAATTCACGGTGACGGCTCGTTCCCAATAATTTAATGTCAACGCTAGCTAAGCGATCCATAAATCATGGAAGTGACGGCTACTCAATGAAAATTAATTACCGATATCTGTATTCATGTTTCCTGACATTTCGTGCATTTTATTTTATTTATCAAACCGAATCTTTTCGTTGATATTTATGTGGTTCAGGTCCGAAATATTTTTTTTTTTCATTATCGCAGTCACCAAAGACATTTTTGTAAAACCCAGAATTTTCTAAAATTCCCATTTTTTTTTCTCTTCCTTTATTCGCTTTTTCGAGATTTTTCGCTTCCACAATTTTACTTTTCAACTAAAATTCCATATCTTTTTTTTCTCAAAACCAGTTGGAAATTTCCAATATTTCGGATATTCGTAAATTCCACATTTTCTGTATCCATTTTACTTTTTTCTCAAGGAACCAACCTTCCCACGAATTTTTAAAATTCTCCACAACAACCCCCATCTCCTTTTTCTCTGAAAACCATTTGAAAAATGTTGATTTCACTCTAAATCGAATTTCTTTGATTGCAGAGCTAAAATAATTTGCTTCCCGATAACAAACAGGGATCGGCCGCAAAGTGTTCTCTCCTCTTGGCATGTCGGAAGCGTGTGCAAAAATACGTGTAGTAGAGGAAACGTACCAAAACACACCCTGCGAGGATAAGGATGGTTAAAGAGAGAGAGAGAGAGAGAAAGTGAGATGGAGAAAGGCAGAAGCTATATACAGGCAGTGATGGTATAGGAGGTCGGGGCTATCATAATATAGATTAGCTCATATGGGCTTTGCTTCTCTGTTACCCCCTTTGGAAGCTCGCTTAGGATCTGGCTCATAGCCTCGAGTGCTCCGGGATTCACTATTCATACACGCGACAATTAGATAGGCATTACTCTCGACGTGTGTGTTGGTAGAGCGTGTAGGAAAGCTTTGGCTTGTAGTTACAAGGGTGGCAGTCAAGATAAGCCAACGTTGTGGAGAACTAGTACGGAGGAAGATGGAGCATCGAGATAGTTAGAATGGGAAAAAGAGAGATAGCCGAAGGGAGAGAGAAAGAGAAAGAGAGAGACAGAGGGAGCGAGAAACAGGGTGAAAAGGGGGTTGGCTTGAGTCAACCCCTAAGCCAGTGTAAACACGTTTTAATAGAGATTCGCTCGAGCGGTTATAATAGACTTGCGGATGTAGCCCTTAGCTTCATCCGCTTTTACATACTCATAAGCGTATACAACATTTTTACCGTGAATTCTATGTCCCTCTTTTCTCCTTTCCTTTTCCACTTTATCCCATTTCCAAACTCAAATTCACTTCTTTTACCCTTAAAATAACAAGCCGGGAAGAACATCAGAATTTTATACGCCATTCAAAAAACCAGCCCTCGTTCCTCGCTCTCATTGTCTCTCGGGCAAAGGAAAACGCCCAAGTAATGAAGTTCTGCCCCTGAAATACTTCCTTTCGCAAAATTTCAAACAATTTTTATGTCCTCGCGAGAGTTCCCGTTTATTATTTATTAATTATCGACTTTCGGGGCAACCGTTAGAAAAAAGAATTGCTAAATTAATTTTTGCAAAATTCTTATTTATTATTATATTATTTTCTCCTTTGTTGGAAATTATTAGCACAAAAGTTATAAAATTTTTTGTCGAAATCTGGGAATCCCCCCCACTCCTCTTTGCTCGCATCAAATGTTAATTAATTATTCATGAAAGTGTATTACGATATTCGGGATTCTTCATGAATGATTTCGATGAATCATGAAAAAGGGAAATAATAACGCAGAACGGAGGATACTCTAGGAAAAGCTGTGTGTGGTGGATATTAACATGACAATGGTACCATAGACTTCCTTTTTCCCTTCTGCTATAAAAGCAATGGAGAAGAAGAAGAAGAAGAAGAAGAGGAGTAGGAGGAGGGTTTGCTACACTATTATCAGAAATTGCGACATCCGGCGTCTCGACAACCACTTTAGATTTTCTACATTGAATCTTTTACCACCCTAACGATTATGTTTGCATCAGAGTCCAACCCCTCTTTCATGAAAGTACATTAGTAGATACTTAAATCTGTTTGCCGCTATTATCAAACTATCCGATCAATTTTAATGCGTTCACGAAAAAATTCTATACAATCCCATTAATGGTGATGGGCCTCCGAAGCATCGCGATACGAAAGATACCGAAATCAAATATTTATCCGTTATCAATTTATATATTTTTTTTTCTTTCGCGATCGTTTGAAGTTCTCGTTTTTTTTAGGACGCGCTGGGTTTGTTTGTTTAACCGGTAAAAGTGGACAAATTATTGCGAATTATCGCGAGTTTTAAAAGAATTATTCCCAAAAATTGAAGTTCAGCAAATAATAATAATAATAACAGCAACAACGATTGCAATATTAATAGCAATAATTGATGATGATAATGATAATGATAACGATCAGAATTTTGCAAATTTCATAAATAGTTTAACCAAGGTTCATCATTTTTGGGCAATTAATTTTGGAAAATTCAAAGCAGATTAATATGATAATTTATTTATTCTGTAATTTTCCACATATTTATTCAATTTTCTAAATTTTGAAAAAATGATTTATCGACCCAGACGATTATTAAGAAATTTCATTTTAATAAGATCTTATGAAAATTCCATTTTTTTTTCACTAGGAAATAAAAGAAGTGAATTTTTTCGTGATATTAAAAATGATAATAATAATAATAATAAAAATGACAATTTCAATTTATGCAAAATCACGAGACGTCGCAAATTTCATAAAAAGCTTAAGACTTACGGTGGAATTAATGTTATGGTCATTATGGGGAAAATTAGCAAAAGAGGAGAAGAGCGGGTTCCATATTTTTTTTCTTTCTCAAGGTACATTTTTGTCCCGAGGAAGAAAAATGGGTAGAAGCAGAAGACATTGAGAGTCATTTAGCGAAAAGAGATTTCAGTTCTTGCGTTTAGTGAAAGTAGCAGGAAAGCGTTGTAAGCTTCTGTTAATTTGTCACATTTATTTATTCCTCTTTTTCTACCCCTCACTAAGCAGGGTAGAGAAATGGAGTCTGAATGCAGGAAAATGCTTTTCCTCCCTACAATTAATTCTTTTACGTAGCTACACTCTCGGGTATATACATATGTAATAAAATAAATCCTCCAATTCCTCTTTCGAATTTGAGGAAAGAAAATGAGTGGTCTTGGGTTGGGAGTTTGGAGTTTTGAATTTCCAATGCAAGTCAGCCGGGGCTTTCGAATTCCCTTTGTGAGGCTGAAATCAAAGAATTTCACAAAACAGGGAGATAAGGCAACATACGTGTACGCTTATATCGACTTACAGGTTGAAAAGTCGAGGGCGCCATTACGTCCAAGGCACCCTTCGGTCCTCCACTTACCCCTAACGACGTTCCGGGCAAATAAAAGTTGATTTCTTTTGCCCTCCCATTTCTCTTTCTTTCAATTCCACTATTTCTTTTTTCTTTCTCCTTTTTTTGGTATTCTCCATCTCCTTTTTTCTCCCTTAACGTCTATCCAGTTTTCTCCACACTGTCATGCTTCCTCTTACTTCCTTACAGCTTTATCTCTTTAGATTCCTTTCTATCTCAGGAGCCAACATTGGCTACTTTTATATATACATGGACTTCTGCCAGCAGAAGGAAATGCATTACCTAACATTACTCTGTTAAATCCAGTTGAAAAGCATATTTCCTTTCGTGACTCTCTCCTCCTTCTCTCTCTCTCTTTCTCTTTTTTTTTTCTTACCATTACTTTCCAGAAAATTTTATTACTTGGGAACTTTCTTTCTTTCGATCAATTTCTGCATGTATTAATTTTTCCCCGGTGGTGTCAGTGGAAAAGTCGAGATTTTGGAAAAATATTATAGGTAAACTAAGGTCCCTCTAAATGGAAAAAAATTATTTCTCAAATCAAAGGGGTCCCTGGGGAAAAGAAAAAAATATTTTTGAATTTTTCAATATTTCAATTTGATGATAGAAAAAAAATAATACGAGTTTCTCCAAAAAATATTGAGGAAAATAAAGATTTTATTGAAAAAAACGCTAAGCAATTATTCAAATAAATATTTTTAATACGAAATAATTATTTTTTCCAATAATAGAAAATAATAAAGGATAGAAAATAATGCAGCTACAAAATAATAGAAAAATCAATTTGTTAATTTTGAAAACTCTTAATAATAATAAATAAATATAAATAATGCAGAGAATTTTAATCGAGATTGTATTTCTTTTTCGTAGAAACACCGGGACTTCTTCAAATCCTTCGTGGATGCCGGAAAAACCAAAGCGCTGGCGGCTAAAGCTTCCACCGACGATTCTCCAGTCGAATCTGTAGGAAATTCCGCGGAATCGCCGAAGCAACGAGTCCTCGATATCATCCGCAAACATGGAATCAAGTTCAGATACAAGGAGGGTTTCAGCAACTCGGTGCGACGTAACGTCAAAATGAGCGAGTTGATCGATGAACTTTGAGTTATCTATGAATTTATGATTTTATCGCAATTCTTCCTTTTGAGGGAAGAAAGAGAAACGAAAAAATTAGATTCGTAATGTTATTATTTTTATTAAATAATTAGGCTCGATATTTTTCCTGATATTTTGTTTCTAAACAGTTCAGGAATTTTTAAAATATTTATGTAATGCTTCAAGTGCAAAATTATAATATTCGTGAAGATTTCCAAAATTTTCATCACAAATTTTCTGGATAATTTTTGCATTTTTTTTAATTTTCCGTAGATTTTTCTGCGAATTGTCAAGTTTTAAAATAATTTGTTTTCTCGTAAATAATTAGAAAATATTATTATTATTATTTTTTGTTAAAATTATTATTATTATCATTATTATTATTATTATTATTATTATTATTATTATTATTATTATTATTATTTCGATACATACATGTGTATAAAAGCAATTATTCGCGTAGCAATATCGTTAGGGTAAAACCTAATGGAATTATAAATTCAAAAGCTGCGAAAGCAACACACAGCTGCGTCCAATTGCTGTGCTCTAATAATAATCATCCCCATTTCGACAATCCCATATGTACCTACTGGTCGGGAAACAAACGATACTTTATCTCGGAAATCCCAAGTAGGTACGGACGAAAACTTGTACCATTTAGCGAAGCACTCTTGGGTCGATCCATCAATGGGATTGTGGAAAATACGAATTATTGGAAAAATCATATGTAAAATGTTCTTGAAATTTGCGGGATTTCCTTTTTTTTTTGAAACACTGCGAATCTCAAAAAAAAAAAAATTGAATTTATTCGGAAATCATTATAATAATACAAATGCGAAAGGGTAAAATTGTTACCTCGATAATAGGAAATTCTTGTAAAAATCCAGCGAACCTCGAAAAAAAAAGAAAAAATAAAGTTGCTGCGAAATCTTGCGAATCTTGAAAATGCGAAATTTTGGGAAAATTCTGCGAAACTCGAAAAAAGACAAAATTCGAACTGTTTCGAAATCGTGCGAATTTCGAGGTTTCGCGAACACCGAAGTTCGAGGTGGAAAGGGAAAGAGACAAAAAAGGAAAAAAAATTTCTTTTTTGAGAGAGAAAATGTATGCTCTCCTTTTCTTTCTCTTCTCACTTCTTACTTTCGATGCACGGCAATAGACGTTGGAAGTTCATTTCCACGAAATCGAGTAAGAATAATTTAATAGAGCGATCGGTATTTGCAAAATACACACATACACATTTCTGTATCTCCATTTCACACACACACGTGTATATATATATTTATTTACACATACATATATATATATATATATATACATACACAAAATGGACAGATATCGGGTATCGCTTTCTATCTCGCTGGATGCAGGGATGATATTATCGAGATTGCACTCTCTCCCTCTCTCTCTTTCTCTCTCTTTCTCTCGGGAGCCAATTTTCATAGTATCTCTCGGCTCTTTGCTATCTCCAAAATGCCCAATCTGCCTCTCTCTCTCTCTATCTATCTATCTCTCTCTTTCTCTTTGCCTCTCTCTATCTCTATCTATCTCTTTATCAACCCTCTGCGTTCTCGGTTTCTCCTGATAACTCCACTCTCTCTCCCAATCACACCGGTAGCCGCTAAGTGCGATCCATTAAGCGTAATGGAATGCGCCAATTATAACATTTGCTGAATAATTGTCGGGGCAATCCCCGTCCTCTTTCCCTACATTTCGCAAATTGTCCTCCTCTTCTACAGTTTCGCAATTTATCGAGAGAGAGAGAGAGAGAGGCGGAGGCTCGAATATCGAGAAAAAAAATATTAAAAAAATAAAGGGGGGGGGGGAACCCCGTTACAGGGTGGGTTTGATATAAATACCCACACGCTCACACTCATGCTCTCTCTCACACACACACACACACACACTCGGGGAGGAACTTTTAGTCCAGAGGGTGAGGATGGGGTTGAAAAACGAGTGGAAACTGCACGTTAACGCTATAGGCTGTTCGATAAAGCGCATACGAGAGGGCAAACATCAAATAAATCAGTTAATAAATTTTGTGGAAGTAGCGGTAAACGTTAAAAGGCAGGTTCTCTCTCCCTCTCGCATCTCACCCCGAGTCTGTGCACTCTTTTTAATCCACCCCCATCTTTTTCTCTTTTTTTTTCTATATTTATTTATTTATTTATTTATTTATCCTTTTCATCCCCCCCCCCACTTTTTTTTGCATCAAATGCGAGGGTGGCTGGGTTTCGCTGGAATCAAATTTCAGATGAGCTTTTTCGGGGGTTGAAAATTGTTTTTCTCTATAAATTCAATTAAATGTATTTTTTTTTTCAAAATAGAAAAAAAGAGAGATTGAGAGAGAGAGAGAGGGGAAGAGGGAATTCGCGTCGTCAAAGCGACACCGGTGAACGAATTTATTTCCCATAGGCTGTTAAAACGCGTTAGCCCGCGTGTTTTCCTGGCGATACAATCCCGCGACCGAATGAAACCAACCGGCGAAAACCTCGTTATCTCTGGAAACTTCGGTTACGGTTGTTTCCTCGGTATCACGATCAAACGATGAACAATTACAGAGTGGCTTTTTCTTTTGCAGCCTCGCAGCCCGGGCGTTAATGGACGGATGTGTGTGTGTGTGTGTGGGTATGCGTACATGGAAATTACCCCGGCCCAGGAAACTGCAGTTTTTCGACACGGAAGCCCGGATTTTCCCCGATTTTCCGCCGGCAGAAATGGAGCAAAGCGGCGAAACGCGGCGTTTCGAGGGTTCCTGGAATTTTGAAAAAGAGGTGATTCTCAGTTTTTTCCATACTTTTCGGTCCTTCAGAAGGTGACAATGCGAGTGAGGAAATTCTGGGGGGTTCGAGGAATTTTTGAAAAATCATGACTTTGTAGTTTTGGAAAAATTCTAACTTGGGTATAGAAAATTGTGGATGCTTCGACAATAGCTGAATTAAAAGTTCAAAATTTCTTCCTTCTACCCCCTAATTTCAGATTTTTAAAAGAATTTTTTCTTGGTGCCTGTAAATTCTGGAATTTCTGGAAATTTAATATTTTTTTGTCTAAATACTAAATTTTTATTGGCTTTTATTTTATAATTTTAACTTTGGAACAAAAGGTCGTAGATGCTTCAGCCACGGATCAATTCACATTAAAAATTTTCCTTTTTTTTTTAATTACCAATTTCCAACTTTCAGAAAAATCCATTTTGATACTTGGAAATTCTCAATTTATTTTGGAAATTAAATATTTTCTCGCTTACATTCGAAACTTTCAATTACTCTGATTTAAAAAAAAATCCTAACTTGGAAATAAAAAAATCAAACTTAAAACCACCCTTATTTTTAATTTCCAATTCCCAGCATTTACAAAAATTCCTGTCGGCGCCTGTAAAATTTCAATTCCAAATTCTCAATAATTATTTCAAAAAATTAAATATTTTTTCTCTGATTCTAACAAAAAAATCCCAACTTATAAAAATAAAAATTCGTACACGCTTCGAACTATGACTCAATAGAAAAACCTAAAACCACCCTTATTTTTAATTTCCAATTCCCTGCATTTACAAAAATTCCTGCCGGCGCCTATGAAATTTCAATTCCAAATTCTCAATAATTATTTCAAAAAATTAAATATTTTTTCTCTGATTCCAAAAAAAAATCCCAACTTATAAAAATAAAAAATCGTACACGCTTCGAACTATGACTCAATAGAAAAACCTAAACCCACCCTTATTTTTAATTTCCAATTCCCAGCATTTAAAAAAATCCTCGCCGGTGGCTAAAAATTCCCGATCTCGAAAAATTTCAAATTTGAGCTCAAAAATCTTGAACCTCCCCTTTCTACCCTCCAATTCCCAACTTCCCTTGGCACCAAACGACAAAAATTTACAAAATTATTATATTTTCTGTTACAGACGTGAAAATTTGGATTTTTGGACGTGAAAAATTGGCGAGTGGCGGAAAGAGGTATTTTCCATTTTTTGTTGTTGTTGTTGTTGTCGTTATTTCTTCAACCCCCTCCGAGCATTTCGAGGACGCGAGGAAGAAGAATTGTTAAGGACTTAACGATTGCCGGGGAATTTTTTATCGGGGTGGAAAAAAGCCCGGGTTCGTTAACTAGTTTCATGGCAAAGCCGAGGAGGAATAAGAGACATAATGTTCCTGGCCAGTAAAAATTTCATGTCTTCTTTACTGTTACATCCTCGCAAATGGTCGGAACGTGGAAGTATAACGACCAAGAACCCAAGAACCGTAAGAAGAGAAGGAGTAGACAGTGATTAATACAGAAACGTCGTCTGGCGTCGTTTTAAGCTCGCTGCTACTACCACTCCTCGCGTTTCCCAAGTACCCTTCACGGTAAAAGGTTTTGCGAAATTCATTGTCAGCCAATTTGCATGTCAAAGCTTATTCTTCTCCCTCTCTTTCCCTTTAGCTTATACCACATCATTTCTATCTTATACTTCCTCTCTGCGCCCTCCCGCATCCGCGAAGCTCCCATGTTTCTGTGTTTTATGTACATCCCCCGGTTCTTATGTACATTTCTTCGGGTTCTTAAACCATCAGAAACTGCAAACTTCCTTCTTTCCGACCCTCCCCGTGCACCGGGAAACTTTGGAATTCCTCGGAAAAATTAGAGTCCAGAAAGTAAATAAGTTCGCGTAAAAGGATTAAGGGATGGATTTGAAAATTTATAACTCGGCCAAGAAAAATCCCGCACACTTCTTCCCCTACCCCTTCTCGGTTCCAAGTTTCTAGATAATTTTCTCTGATAGTTGGAAAATTATCTTTTTTTTTTTTGGTTGAATTAGAATTCAATTTTTTTTTAATTGAATTTCAGAAATTTTTGTAATTTCGGTAACGAAGATTCTAGGAATTTTTGTTTACTGGTAATTTTTTTTGAATGAATTCGAGAGCAATTTTTTAAATTGAATTTTAGGAATTTGTAATTTTGGTAACGAAGATTCTAGAAATTTTTGTTTACTGGTAACTTTTTTTTGGTTGAATTCGAGAGCAATTTTTTAAATTGAATTTTAGGAATTTGTAATTTTGGTAACGAAGATTCTAGAAATTTTTGTTTACTGGTAATTTTTTTTTTGGTTGATTTCGAGAGCAATTTTTTAAATTGATTTTCAGGAATTTGTAATTTCGGTAACGAAGATTCTAGAAATTTTTTATTACTGGTAACTTTTTTTTTGGTTGAATTCGAGAGCAATTTTTTAAATTGAATTTTAGGAATTTGTAATTTCGGTAACGAAGATTCTAGAAATTTTTGTTTATTGGTAATTTTTTTTTTGGTTGAATTCGAGAGCAATTTTTTGAATTGAATTTCAGGAATTTGTAATTTCGGTAACGAAGATTCTAGAAATTTTTGTTTACGCGTAAATTTAAATTGGGAAGCGCCTTTTTTTGGCCTTCAAATTTCAAATCTCGAGAAAATTTTTTTAGAAGCTGGAAAAAAATTCTTTTTTTTTTTATTAAAATGAAAAATCAATTATTTGTCAAATCGAATTTCAGCGCGAAACTTGGAAATATTAAACTTCCAAAAATATTTTTTTACTCGCGTGCGGGGAATTCTCAAAAAAATGTAGAAACAAAGACAATTTATTTTTTTTTTTCTTTGGGTGGAAATCCTATTTTTAGAAAATGCAATTTCGTAAATTGGCAATTTCAGTAGATAAAATTTCAACTTTCAACCCCGCAGTTTTGAAACACTTGAAAGCCCTTATTTCAAAGCGACAAATTATTAAAGCGAAGGAAAAGCTATAGAAATGCAGAAAAGAGAGCGGTAATTTCTTTTTTCTTTCATTCCTTCGAATAGAGGAAAAGGAAGAAAAGAAAAGAAAATTCAAAAAGGGGGAAATGCCTTAAGGGATGAAGCAAATGGTAAGAGAAAGAGATTCCATTGGATTTATTGTAGGCGTCTACTGAAACTAAGGGGATCAAGGGCTGCAATGATTTTCAATTTTCAAATCCACTCTTTCTCCTTATAGCTTATTTTCTACACTATTACCTTTTTCTCATTCTTTATTTTTTTTCTCAAAAAAAAAAATGTACGGAAATAGATACGTATCAATTTCAATTTAACGAAATCTTTTGCATTTCATGAGAGGGTTTTGGAGTTTTAGAAAATCCTAACTTGGGATTAAAAAATCCCAAACTTTCCAACTTTGTCTCAACACCGGGGTCATAACTTCCCCTTTTCATCCCCAAATTTTCAAAAATCCTCCCCAATGGCTATCACCCCCCCAAAAAATATCCCAATTTCGAATCTCCAAAATTCCTGAAACCTGCAAAAACTTCCTCGTCTTCGGAAAATCCTAACTTGGGATCAAAAAATCCCAAACTTTCCAACTTTGTCTCAACCCCGAGGTCATAACTTCTCCTTTTCATCCCCGAATTCTCAAAATTTCAAAAAATCCTCCCCAATGGTTATCACCCCCCCAAAAAATATCCCAATTTCGAATCTCCAAAATTCCTGAAACCCGCAAAAACTTCCTCGTCTTCGGAAAAATTCTAACTGGGGATCAAAAAACTCCAAACTTTCCAACTTTGTCTCAACCCCGAGGTCATAACTTCCCCTTTTCATCCCCAAATTCTCAAAATTTTCAAAAATCCTCCCCACTGGCTATCATCCCCCCAAAAAATATCCCAATTTCGAATCTCCAAAATTCCTGAAACCCGCAAAAACTTCCTCGTCTTCGGAAAAATCCTAACTCGGGATGAAAAAATCCCAACCACCCCTACCATTTTTTGATCGCGGGCTCGAACCCACCCCTTTCCACCCTCGAAATGCCGTTCCACGAAAAGAAAAGAAAGAAAAAAAAAAGAGGAAAAGAAAAATCGTTTTCACGCGGGGGTGGATCGGTGCTAACGGTAATCGATACCACCGCGTGTATCGGCAAGTAGTCACGTGATTTCCAGGGGAAGCACCATGGGGATGCTTTCCATGGTATTTTTCAAGTACATAATGGCAGGTAGAATCTTATAAAGTATGAGACGCGGGCGGGGTAGGAAGGAACGGTGCTTTCGCTGGCAAGTAAAAGCTCGAGTCGGGGGGGGGTGAAAACATAGCGCAGACACGGCGGATGTATATGAAACCACCCCCTTCGCTCTTGTACGTGTACATTTATCAAACGTATAGGTGTGTAGGGGGGTGGAAGAGGCGGAGGAGGGATAAACCATGATGTCGTTGATTAATACGGTTTACCAGTAAGTGTAACGGAGTGTGTAGAACGCGTCGTGCTCTCCTCCCTTTACACGGGGGTTAAAACACGGGGGTGAGATAGAGAGGGAGCGCCGAGAGGGATGATGCGTTTCATCCCTCGGAAAATGCCCCCACCGGCGGCGTGTTTCTTCGAAGAGCCCCACTCCGGGCTGGAAATCCACCAACCAGGGCCAGGCACAGATCAATGGCGTCTTCCACCTGGTTGGTGGACTTTCGTACCAACCCCTCTTGTTATAAAACTACCCTTCCCGGTTGCCTCTCCTCCTCCGACTCCCGCTTCTTCCCAACGAGGGTTGATCCTATAAGAGAGGGCGAGCTTTTCTTATGAGAAGCATTGATTGCCCCAACAACTACCCTTCCCAACATTCTTCTTCACTTGATAACTCTCCATTCTATTTGATATCACATTGATATCCTTTTTTTTCCCACCCCCGTACCACCCTCGCCTCTCTCCTTTGCTCCATCTTTCAATGGAGAGCTTTTTTCTCCTTTCCTCCAGCGATTTTTCTCTCTTCTCTCCATTTTTCTCTCTTTTTCTTTATATCGTTTTTTGGGGGAGGGTCGTTATTTCGGTGTTTTATTCAAGCCGATTAGGGATTTCGGCAGGGGAGGGGGTGGTATTTTTCCAATTAACTTTAGGATTTTGGAAAAACGAGAGGGACCCAGAAAAGTTGAAAGGTTACGATTTTTTTTAAAGGAAAATCGGATTTTTTAGTTTTTCGTACAATTTTTTGTAATTTGCTTTCCAAAAATTTGGTTTTCTAGAAAGTAAGGAATTGGATATTCTATTTTTTCTAGAATTTATTTTTTTTTCTAGATTATTTTTTTCTAGAATATATTTTTCCTAGAATAATTTCAGAAAATTTGATATTTTGGAAAGCGAGAATTTATTTAGGGAAATTTTAAATTTCTAGAAAATTGCTTGGAACAGCTACGATTTTTTCAGGAGGTCCAAAAAAAAAATCGAATAAATCGATTAATTATCGACGGATACTAAAAAATTAGGAAAAAAAAGGGGTAAAATCTGGAAAAAATGACACGTGGCTGCATTGTCATAGAACGA
Organism: Gasteruption jaculator; assembly: GCA_949825005.1. Taxonomy (NCBI): domain Eukaryota; kingdom Metazoa; phylum Arthropoda; class Insecta; order Hymenoptera; family Gasteruptiidae; genus Gasteruption; species Gasteruption jaculator. The sequence goes on from OX463775.1 coordinate 9,217,883, forward strand.
GTGATTTTTATTATTAGAATTATCTACTTTTGACGACAGCGTATATGACTACATAATTTTCTAGTAACACATTTTTCTGTTCTTTCGGTTCTTCCTTTTTTTTTTTATTTATTTATCTCTTAATTACTTTATTAACTCATTTACTTCGTCTCCTCTTTACTCCTCATCCTCGAACCCCCCATCACTTTTCACTATGAATTAGTGTTTGAATTATTATAATAATTATTATTATTATTATTTACTCATTTATTTTCATTTTTATCGAATTCTTATGGCGAACGATTTATTATAAATCGTCGCTTTCACTATAAGCCGCATCTACATATCAAACATTGTCTTTCTTCGTTTTAGAGACTAGAAATCATCACTTTTTCTAGTCGCATTTGTTAAGGACACTGTAAAAGTATGAATTTTCCGTGAAATCCCCCAAAAACAGAAAAAAAAAAGAAGGACAACGGAAGAATTTGTCAAAAACCGACTGACGATGAATAAAATTGGACAGCAATTATTTGGGGAGCGAATTTTTAGATGAAATTGATAATTTTGAGATTTCCAGAAATTTTGCAAATTTCAGAATCCGCTGTTACTTTTGGAAGTTCCCAAATTTTCGAAATCCTGGAAAATTCGTGAAACTCGGATACTCGGAAATTGCAGAATTTTTTAGGGACGCGTTTGGGAAAATTCCGGGATTCAAAAATTGAGGTTCCATCCTTCTCCAGGTGCCCTGCGATACTATATTTCTGGAACTCGAAAAATTTCGAAATATCGCCCCGAAAAAAATTCCCAAGCTCTCGAATTCCTATAAATTTCACGAACGTCGATTTACAAAATTTCCAATTTTTCGGGAATTTTTTCCGGGTGCGTTTTGGAAAATTGCAGGGTTCAAAAAATAGCGTTTCGTTCCCTGGGTACTTCGAATCCACATTTTTTTCATGGAATTTCGAAATTCCCCGAAACGAATCACCAGAAAAAAAAATTAGAAACTTCAATTTTCTACTTTCATACGAAATTTTCGCTTTCCTGGAACGTGCGTAATAATTGTTGCCCAATTTTAGGCAATTTATTAATACATAATTATTATATTTTGTCAATTTATTTGGTCCTTCGTGAGCCACAAAAGTTTGCGAGCTTTCTCCCCATTTCCGGTGACCCCCCCCCCCCCCTCTCCCAAAAAAAAAATAATAACAAAAATACTTTTAAAAAAAACACACAATTCGTCATCCACCGAATCCTGGAAATTTCTTATCCCTTTTTTGAACTTCCGGTTTCTGCCCTCACGGGTCCTCCTTGGTGCTCGGCTGGATCTGGTGGACCACGCTGGGCACGTGGTGATGGTGCTCCGGCCTCCTGGACAATCCCAGCAAGGGCGGCAGCAACGGCAGCGGCAACGGCAAGGGCAGCCCTCCTGGAAACCCGGCCAGGCCCCCCAAAAGCGCGGAAGCCGTCGAATGCTCCTGTGCTTTTCGCCTCAATTCGGCCAAACTGCTGTTCCGGTGCAAATCGATTCCAGTTCCAGGCTTGCAGCAGCCGCACAGGGATCCGGGCCATCCTGGAGACCAGGACAGCATCTCCTGGAGGCTGCCCGGCCGGTGGTGCTCGCTGCTGGACCACAAGGACGAAGGAGTCGCCGTGGTCAGCGTGGAGCCGCTGCTGCTGGAGATCTTGCTTCCAGCGAATAGCGGCGGGGAGAACTGGGCCGCCAAATGGGCCGGTGAGAAGAAGAGCGAGCTCGGGGTGCCCTCGATCGGCCGAAACCCGCCGCTGTTCCCGACGCTCGTGGGTGTCACCCCGGATCCGGGCGAGCTGGAATGAGAATCGGAGACGCTGGAGATCATTTTTTTAAATTTTGGTTTTGGGTTTGGACATTTTTTTGGAGATATTGGGAATCTAATTTGAAGACTTTGGGAGACTTTGGGATTTTTTTTTGGGAATGTTTTGTATTATTGTTATTAGTATTTGTGGGTTTAGGGGTAGAAAAAATTAGGGGTTAACGTTTTTTGGGTGTTTTAGGGTTACGTGTTTTTGGAATTCTAAAATATCGAAAATTTCGTCCTCAAAAAAATTCTCAAGTTCATAAATTCGGAAGAACTTCGTTATTTGGGTTTATGGAGATTTTTGAAAATTTGGAAATTTTTTTTGGGACAGAGTTTGAGGAATTTCGTGGTTGAAAAAATAAGGGGTTGACCTTCTTTGGGTGTTTTAGGGTCACGTATTTTCGGAATTCCGAAGTATCCAAAATTTCGTCCTGAAAAAATTCTTAAGTTCGCGAATTCGTAAGATCCTCGTTATTTGGGTTTATGGGAGATTTATGAAAATTTTGGAAATTTTTTTGGGACAGAGCTTAAGGAATTTCGTGGTTGCAAAAATAAGCGGTTGACGTTCTCTGGGTGTTTTAGGGTCACGTATTTTTGGAATTCCGAAATATCCAAAATTTCCTCCTGAAAAAAATTCCCAAATTTTCGAGTTCATAGAAACTTTGGGATATTCAGTCTAAAATTCGTTAGAAATTTTGAGAATTTTTTGGAGACAATGTTCCGGGGAGTTAGGGGTTGGGGAAGTTCGGGGATTTTCCTTTGTTGGTATTTTAGGATTACGTATTTTTTTGGGACTCGAAAACGTCCCGAGACAGTCTCTACAAAAATTTCAATGTTTCCAAAACCCCCGAGTTACGAAAATTCGTAGACTCGTGGAATTTTTTTAGACCGAGAGAAAATTTAAAAATAATTTAATAAACAGAGAAAGGGTGGAATCTTCGCTTCCTAGCCTACGATTTCCAGAAATCCAAGGGCAAAATTTTCCTAAAAACCAAAAACAATTCAAACTTTTTTTTTTCTTTCTAGGAAACAAATTGAGGGATGTTCCGCATTCGAGGCGGAATCTCGAGATTGTTTGCACACAGACGCTGGAAATTGCGGCAATTAGTAATAGAAGCCGCCATAATCATCTAATACTAATAGATAGAGTTCATCGAGGGGGTGGGTTTCTAGCGAGGGTGTATTAGACGGCAGAGAGAGAGAGCGAGAGCGGCACCGTGTGTAAGCTGGCGCATAAGCAAGGAACGGCGCCTGGCTAATTGCCGTTAATTATCACGCTTACCACGGTTTCAAACCAGCCACTTTTCCCTCCCCCGCCCGTTAGCTCGGAGCAGCTTTCCATCCCTTAGCCCTGCCAACCCCCCTCCCGGAGCTGGGGGATGCGAAGTCGAGCTTCCACCCCCCTCGGAACTTGTCTCCCCCGAAACACGTACGCCTTTCGTTGGGTCTTAATGAAATTTCTTTCGCAGATCAACCCCCGTGATTCCAACCCCCCGGTGGGGGTGGAAACGGACGAAAAAAAAAATTTCCAAATGCTAAATGCTGCTGAAAGTTCTCCTGGAAAACGGGAAAGCGGCTTTCCCCCCTTTTTTTTTTCCAACTTTGCCCGTCTTCCCGGTTCCTCCCTTCTTTTAAAACCACCCTTGGAGAACCTTACTTGCCCTCCCTGCCTCTGCTCTCCTCCTTGAGCTTCAACTCTCGCCCCCAAGCGTTTGAATAAATGATGAGGATATATTTACGGCGAGCGGTTTTAAATAAATTACAACTGCAGAGACGGCGAAGAAGGAGTGTAACCATCTCCACGGTTATATTTTTCTAACCATATCCCAGCCCCGGCTTAAACCAACCGAGCCACCCCCCCGTAGTCTTCCGTCTTACGTCTTCTTTTATCATACGATATTTCTCATTATTCCATTATCCCCGTAAAAGGGAGAAGGAAGCGGGGAAGAGATTATAATTGGGAAGATTAATTAATTATTGTAATTTTCCCTCCACGGGAAAAGGGGATGAATTTTATTATGCACGGAGCAATTTTCTGGAAAAATCTAGTAACTCCGTGGGATTTTTCATTGACGTCGGTTTTTATACATAAAAAAATAATTTTTTTGTTTCCTGAAAACCAGAACTTTCTGGATATTTTATTGCGTTTCTAGGGAAATCTACCTTCAGCAGTAATTCTTGCCAATAATAAAAATCAGCGAATTTCAAAATCACCAAATGTAACATTATCATTTTTTCGTTTTTTAAATATTTGAGTAACGAAAAAATAATAATTTTATATTTGGTGATTTTTGAAAAATTTCATGTAAAATTTATTTTTGGTGACTTTCGCCAAATGTAACATTATTATTTTTTCGTTATTCAAATATTTGAGTAACGAAAAAATAATAATTTTACGTTTGGTGATTTTTGCCAAATTTCATGTAAAATTTATTTTTGGTGATTTTTGCCAAATGTAAAATTTATTTTTGGTGATTTTTGCCAAATGGAAAATTTATATTTGGTGATTTTCACCAAATGTAACATTATTATTTTTTCATTATTTAAATATTTGAGTAACGAAAAAATAATAATTTTACATTTGGTGATTTTTCAATGACATTTTTTGCAAAAAATGTATCGATTGTTTGCAATTGGCAATCAAACTCAAATTTCAGTAAAAAATTATGATTCCAGAATATTGGAATTTCTTGGAAATTCTATTGGAGATTCCATCTTCTAGGAATTTTTCTTCCATGGTTCGAATTCGTAATTATCATTTCATTTCTAATTTTTACTCGATCCGAAATATTGCATAAATTTTGTTTGCTTCAAATGATGACAATTGAAATAAATTTTTTAAAATTATTTACAAATTTTTTACAGACGCATAATTGCTCTGCCAATCACTTTCCTTTTGTGGATCTCAAAAAATGATGAAATCGAACCTCGAAAATAATTCAAATTTCAAATCCCAAGGGGTGCGTTTCGGCACCTTTGGTAGAAATAGCGTTAATAACACTTTGCTGGCCGCTGTGACGTACGCGTGACTCTCTTAGCCAACCATTCACGCCGCGCGGATTGCTATACGTGCGATAGCGTATACCATTGCGACCCACGCGGCGTGAATAGACAGTCATGTAAATTTGGCGCGGACGTCAAAGCGTTAAATGTCTCTAAAATTGCAATTTCCAAATTTTCAAACTCCAGGTATCCCTCGATTACGACGAAATTAACATTCCAACCACGAAACTACAATTTTTTGGACCATTTTGCGGATCAGCCGTTGCTAAAAAGTTGCAACAACTGCGTGAACCGTGGCGTCGAGGAACCCGGGCAAGACGAACCGAGCCAAGGCAAGGGAAGGAATAACAAATGCATAAAGCTAGAAAACGAGTAAGCAACCTCCCGTTACGTTACTCCTGGGCCGGGGGGCCGGAGCCGGGGGCAGGAGAAAGTCATAAATTGCAGTATAAAGTTAACGAGGCGACGATTATCGCGATTATACGTGAGAAAAAGGGGAGATTTAATGGCGCGTGTTGGACTTCCGTAGGGTCTGCAAAGGACGTGGAGGAAATATTTCCTAAAGACGTAAATGCAAGCTCGGTAAAAGCCTCACCTCTCCATGGGCGGTCCGAGGCCACCCGCGGCGCTCGACGAAGACGACGGTGGCAGCGACGCTGTTACCGAAGCCGTCCTCAAGCTCGTCGACGTCGTTGACAAAGCCGACGACGACGACGACGACGACGAGGAGGACGTCGGTTGCTGTTGCTGCTGTTGCTGTTGCTGTTGCTGTTGCTGTTGATGCTGATGCTGATGCTGCTGGTGCTGGTGCAACGGTGGCGACGGTGACGTCGTCAGTCCACCCGGACCGACGCTCAAGGTGCTCAAGGACGGTTGACTCTGAGTCTGCTGAGGCCGGGGACTGACCGACGCCGAGGTGGTGCTGGGACTCCTGGAACCCCCGGCCTCGATCCCGATGTCACCCCCGTCGCCCTCCACCGTGCTACCGGTGCCGTCGATCTCGTGTGGACTGGGACCCCCGGACGAGGGTGGTGCTGGCAAGCCGCTGGGATCCAGGCCCTCGCGTTTTCGCTGCTCCTCCTTCAGCCGCTCGCTCTTGCGCCACTTCGCGCGACGGTTTTGGAACCAGACCTGGAAGAATTTCAGAAATGAATGAGTGAATGAATTAATGATTTTTTTTCTCATTTTTCAGGAAATTTTGTAGAAGTTTGGAATTTTTGGGGTCGAAAGTTCACATTTCCACCCTCGAATTCGCGTTAATTGGAAGTCCCTAGGATTTTGCCTTCCATTTTTAGGAATTTTTCGATTTGGATTTAAAAATTTTTCGATTTGGTTTTAAAAATTTTGATATTAAAAAATTCCCAATTTAATTTGTCGTGCGTTGGAATATTTTTTTTTTCCATTTTGGAGGAAATTTTGTAGAAGTTTGGAATTTTTGGAATCGAAAGTTCACATTTCCACCCTCAAATTCGCGATAAATGGAAGTCCCTAGGATTTTCCCTTCCATTTTTAGGAATTTTTCGATTCGGATTTCAAAATTTTGATATTAAAAAATTCCCAATTCAATTTGTCGTGCGTTGGAATATTTTTTTTTTCCATTTTGGAGGAAATTTTGTAGAAGTTTGGAATTTTCGGGGTCGCAAGTTCAGATTTCCACCCTCAAATTCACGTTAATTGGAAGTCCCTAGGATTTTCCCTTCCATTTTTAGGAATTTTTCGATTCGGATTTCAAAATTTCGATATTAAAAAATTCCCAATTCAATTTGTCGTGCGTTGAAATATTTTTTTTTTCCATTTTGGAGGAAATTTTGTAGAAGTTTGGAATTTTCGGGGTCGAAAGTTCAGATTTCCACCCTCAAATTCGCGATAAATGGAAGTCCCTAGGATTTTCCCTTCCATTTTTAGGAATTTTTCGATTTGGATTTCAAAATTTTGATATTAAAAAATTCCCAATTTAATTTGTCGTGCGTTGGAATATTTTGTTTCCCATTTTGGAGGAAATTTTGTAGAAATTTGGAATTTTCGGGGTCGAAAGTTCAGATTTCCACCCTCAAATTCGCGATAAATGGAAATCCCTGGGATTTTCCCTTCCATTTTAGGAGTTTTTCGATTCGGATTTAAAAATTTTGATATTAAAAAATTCCCAATTTAATTTGTCGTGTGTTGGAATATTTTTTTTTCATTTTGGAGGAAATTTCGTAGAATTTTGGAACTTTTGAGGTCGAAAGTTCAGATTTCCACCCTCAAATTCGCGATAAATGGAAGTCCCTAGGATTTTCCCTTCCATTTTAGGAGTTTTTCGATTCGGATTTCAAAATTTTGATATTAAAAAATTCCCAATTCAATTCGTCGTGCTTTCGAATATTTTTTTTGTAGACAAAAAAAAATAAAAGTGGAGCTCCTGGAGAGACGAAGGAGAAAAGAAAATTGATCGAATCCCGAAGTTAGCCGTGGAATGACATTTGTATTATCCCGATGGCTGGTTATAGTTATTGACATTACTTAGGATTAAATTCGTATTTGAGAAAAGTAGAGAAAAAAAAATAGAAGTGCGGGAGGGAGAGGGGAAAATATGAAAGTCGAGGTAGGAACGGAAAGCACAGGAAGGGTGGAGCTTTTCTCGAGGGAATCGCGGATGGCTTTGTTCCCAGCTATTACTTGGGCCCCCGCAACCCTTAGGATATTATTATATCTTCATCCACCTTCCCGGCTCTCGGAATCGCGTGTATTTGGTTTCCAAGAGTCGAAGGATGACTATACGCTCTATTAAAATCACGTTTCTTGATGTAACATTTATATTTTATCGGTATTAAGGCGTTATTTGATGAAGCTTTCGAGATTAATTGGATCTTCGGTTCCGATAATGGAGTTTCTGCCTTTTCAGGAGGAGGTACAAAGGAGTGGAGAAGAAAAAAAAAAACTTTTGTATTTTCCTCCTTTCCAAAAACTTTCGATGAAACTGAAAATGGAATACCCACTTTGGAAGTTCGAGGCACGACTTTTATTGTTCGTAGACGCGCAATTGTTTTTATTGTAAGGCGAAATTTTATAAAAACTTGAAATTTTGAAGGCTGGAATTTACACTTTCGCCTCCGGGAATTTCAAATTTTTAGAAAATTCCTTTAAAAAGAAAAAATTTCTAACGCAAGAGGAATTGGTGGCAAATTTTGAAATTCAAGTTGATAAATTCCTAAAATTGCAGGAGAAAATCCTAGGGACTTCCATTCAACGCGAATTCGAGGGTGGAAATCTGAACTTTCGACCCCAAAAATTCCAAACTTCTACAAAATTTCCTCCGAAATGAAAAAATAAATATTCCAACACACGACAAATTAAATTGGGAATTTTTTAATATCAAAATTTTTAAATTCCAATCGAAAAATTCCTAAAAATGGAAGGGAAAATCCTAGGGACTTCCAATTAACGCGAATTCGAGGGTGGAAATCCAAACTTTCAACCCCAAAAATTCCAAATTTCTACGAAATTTCCTCTAAAATGGAAAAAAAATATTCCAACGCGCGACAAATTAAATTGGGAATTTTTTAATATCAAAATTTTTAAATTCCAATCGAAAAATTCCTAAAAATGGAAGGCAAAATCCTAAGGACTTCCATTCAACGCGAATTCGAGGGTGGAAATCTGAACTTTCGACCCCAAAAATTCCAAATTTCTACGAAATTTCCTCTAAAATGGAAAAAAAATATTCCAACGCACGACAAATTAAATTGGGAATTTTTTAATATCAAAATTTTTAAATTCCAATCGAAAAATTCCTAAAAATGGAAGGGAAAATCCTAGGGACTTCCAATTAACGCGAATTCGAGGGTGGAAATCTGAACTTTCGACCCCAAAAATTCCAAACTTCTACAAAATGTCCTCCAAAATGAAAAAAAATATTCCAACACACGACAAATTAAATTGGGAATTTTTTAATATCAAAATTTTTCAATTCCAATCGAAAAATTCCTAAAAATGGAAGGGAAAATCCCAGGGACTTCCAATTAACGCGAATTCGAGGGTGGAAATCTGAACTTTCGCCCCCAAAAATTCCAATCCTCTACAAAATTTCCTCCAGAATGAAAAAAAAAAATATTCCAAGACACGACAAATTAAATTGGGAATTTTTTAATATCAAAATTTGTAAATTCCAATCGAAAAATTCCTAAAAATGGAAGGGAAAATCCTAGGGACTTCCAATTAACGCGAATTCGAGGGTGGAAATCTGAACTTACGACCCCAAAAATTCCAAGTTTCTACAAAATTTCCTGTGAAATGAAAAAATTTCATTTCTTTTTTTTTTTTACAGCAACTTTCGGGTTCGATCATCATCGCTCCTTGCCAGTTTCGCCCAGTCGAGCAAAATCTAGGGAACGTGGTGACACTTTCCGCGACAGCTCGTAACGAGGTACAAGTATTTGAAAAAAAGCAGGATTCGAAAATAGAGCGAGGCGAGCGTTTAGGTGCAGGAGGTGCATTTCGAGGGACGTCAAAGCTGATCTTTAGCATGAAACAATGGACGAAAGTGATCCAATTACACGGAGAGAAAGAGGACGGAGAAGAAAGGAGATTGAAGAGAGTGTGAGATGTGCATTGTTTTGACGTTGGACGGACAACAATGGGAAAAAGAAGCATATAAAGCCCTCGAAAAAACGACAGTGGGATGAAGAAGAATAATAATTGCATACAAAGCGGAGATGCTTGGGGGGTCGTACATGTTCAACGAGCTGGAAGCAACCACTGTCCTCGAGTGCTTTTTAAAAAGGCTCGAGTTCAACTAACGAGGCTAACTTGACATAATGCCAACTGAAATAGACTTTATTATATACCAGGAAAAACCTGCTGTCGTCTACCTGCTTTTCCATTTTCTCCACGACTCTCCCAGAAATTGCGAGGAATTCGGACACCGAACGTGCACACGGAGCGAGCTGGTTCGTTCCACTTTTTTTTTTCTTTCTCTCTCTCTTTCAGAAAAATCTAGGGGATGAAATACAGCCGAGGCAGGGTAACGGGGTTTCATCGACTCTCATATGTTTTAATTAAGGCTCGGGAAGGAAGAAGAGAAAGAAGGAAAGTGGATATATATATGTATATGTCATTTTGGGATTTTTTTTTTTTTTTTTGATAAGGGTTGAGTGTCAGTATAGAATTTAAGTCAGCAGAGAAATGATTCCAAGTTAGGGAGAGATTTTCAATTTTTTTTTGGGGGGGTTTGGATTGAAGGGTGACAAAAGGAATTTTCAAAATTCGAAATGAAACGAGAGGGAGGATTTTAGGATTTTAGGATTTTAGGATTTTAGGATTTTAGGGTTTTAGGATTTTAGTATTTTAGGATTTTAGGATTTTAGGATTTTAGGATTTTAGGATTTTAGGATTTTAGTTTTGTTTGAGGTGGAGGGTTTTGGAATTTTTAGAAGTCCAAGGGAAATAAGAAACTTGGGAGTGGTTACATTTTCGAATTTGGATATTTTTTCTCTGTGAAGATACAGTTTTTTTTTAGTGGAATTTGTATTTTTTCTAATAAGTTTCCATTGTTGATTTTTTTAAAAGTAATTGTCAATTTTAAGAGGAAATCAACTTTAAAATTTGTATGAAATTTTTTTAATTTTTCCAAGTGAGATTACCAATTGTCCAAATTACACTAGTATTCCGGGACCAAAATTTTCAAGTCCCTAGTCCTAAAAATTTTCCAGCAATCGAGTGGAAAAAGACTCAAAATGTTGTATCGTTCAAAATGAAAATGCCCACCCCTGAAACAACTCAAAGCCGAAATTAAAATATTTTTTCCTCGCGAATGAGAATTTTATTTGTTTCGGGAAGAAAAAATAAAAATTCTAAAATTACGGAAATTCGATAGATGCTCAAAAATTCCTATCATTCGCAAAGAAAATGCTACACCAAAAAATAATTGTAGCGTGAAATTTCTTTTCACAGACTACAAAAATCAAATTATTGAAACTAAACGTATATTTTGGAAAAGAACAAAAAAGTTAAATTCTCCAGGTTCGGTTTCAGGTTTTGTAAAAAAATTTCTAAAACGAGCAAAAAATTCGAGAGCGACTGAAACCCGGTCGCTGAAAAATTAACAATGGAAGCTTTTTAGAAAAAGTGCAAATTTAACTGAAAAAAATTATATCTTCACCGAGAAAAAGTATAAAATATTTGAAAATGTAACGACTCCCAAGTTTCTTATTTCCCTTGGAATTTTTAAAAATTTCAAAATCCTCTGCCACAAAGTTCTAAAATCCTAAAATGCTCCCTCTCGTTTCATTTCGAGTTTTGAAAAATTCCTTTTTTCACCCTTCAAACCAAATTTAAAAAAAAAAGTGGATTAGAAAAAAAAAATCGAGATTTTTGAAAGTGACGCTAAAAATCGGAAAGCTCCTGTAATTTCTCTCTCTCTCTCTCCCTCTCTTTCTCTCTGGGAGCTTTTCCGTAGGACGAGTAATGGGATTGTCGGGAAAAAGTCTATACACTTAAATCCAAAACGCAGTTACATGTTTGCAAAGTGTCTACTATAAAGTTTGCCGGGAGTTAAAAGGAATTCCGTCTCGTTCTCTCTCTTTAGGAAGCTTCTTCTAATTGGAGTAGAAGAGTCGACATGGCTAGGTACATACTACATAAACGCGTCTATTTGTCCATTATTCCAGATTCCCTTTGTCTTCGTCTAATGAAACAATGAGTCTGCCGACGTAATTGCGTCACAATGTACTCTCCTCTCTTCACTCTACTCCGTTAGAACATTACTATGTAGGTACCTTTGCGTTTCGCTATAGGGATGCCGTGTGTGCCGTGTGTGCCGTGTGTGCCGTGTGTGCAATTCCTCGTGTATCACAACATATCACATTCAATCTCAAAAGCCCACTCTGATACTAACACACCAATTTTCTTTATTCCACTTGCGCTAAGCTCCTCAAATTGCATTTGCCCAATTACCCATTTCGAGCATCAACATCAATCCCACATCGATTTTTACCATTTTTTATTTTTCACCGTTTCTCTTCAGAATTTCACAATTTTTCAAATAACGCATTTCGATGATGGGCCACCTCTGGTCTTATCGATTTTTTCAAATCCCGGACTTTAGAAAAAAAAAAAAAGAAATTCCAATTTCTTGTAAAATTTCTTTTTTCCAATTTTTTTCTACCATTTCCTCCCGGAATTTCAGAAATAAAAAAATCGTGATTTTCCAACAACGGGTGTCCCTCAACCCCGCATATTTTTCAAATCCCGGTAGATTTCCAAAAATTTCGTTTTCCAATTTTTCACGAAGTTGGAAATCAACATTTTTTCCAATATTTTTTTTCTAACATTTCCTCCTGAAATTTCAAAATTCCAAAAATCGTGGTTTTCCAAAAACGGGTGTCCCTCAACCCCGCATATTTTTCAAACCCTGGTAGAATTCCAAAAATTTCGTTTTGCAATTTTTCACGAAGTTGGAAATCAACATTTTTTCCAATATTTTTTTTCTAACATTTCCTCCTGAAATTTCAAAATTCCAAAAATCGTGGTTTTCCAAAAACGGGTGTCCCTCAACCCTGCGTATTTTTCAAACCCCGGTAGATTCTCAAAAATTTCGTTTTCCAATTTTTCACGAAAATGAAACTCAACATTTTTTTCCAATATTTTTTTTCTAACACTTCCTCCTGAAATTTCGAAATTCCAAAGATCGTGGTATTCAAAAAACGGAGCGTCCCCTACCCCTGCAAATTTTTCAAATTCGACTAGATCCTCAAAAATACACAATTTATTTTTATTTCCCTTTCGAGAGACGCTTTTTTTTTCTCGCTGGAGTTTCGATCATCAACTTACCGGTATTTATTACCGAGTAACGAGACCATTTTTCGTTAAAATAGACTCGTAGGGAGGAAATACGAGAGAAGCGTCTCTCCACCCCCCATGAGATTTCCTGACACCCTCAACCTGACATAATCTTCTGACAGAATAAGCCGGTAATCTCCGAGATTACTTTGTATTTTGCCTCCTTCTGTTTAGAATCTACGTGTGTGGGTACGTGTGTGTGTGTATTTGTAACTTTCGTGTGTATGTGTGTTCGAAATACGTCAGGATATAGCGCATTGTTATGTATTATCCTGTGTGGCAGGTGTACATAAGTGTGTGTGTGGGTGTACGTGAGAACGGGTGGATTAATCTTCTTCCAGGTTAATCTAATAAACGAAACCCGATTTATTAATCCTCCTGTAAAAAGAGTCTGTGAATTCTGATGCTTTTGGGAAAGTTCGTGTAAAGTCTGGGAAACTCAATGAAAACTTTGGCAGAGAACGAAATTTGCGAGAATTTCGTAAATCGCGGATTCCAAATTCGCGCGATTTCGAAAAATTATTTTCTACGGTTTCCTCTCGGGATTTCGAAATTTCGAAAACAGCGGAATTCAGAACCGGGTCTCTCCCAATTTTAGCAATTTTTCGCATCCCCAAAATTCAATTCGAAATTTTAGAAAAAAAATTCCCGAAAAAATTCTCTGATTTTTTTCTCGCACAATTTTTACTCGAAATTGCGAAATTTCAAAAACAGCGAATCCTAGGACGGAGTTTCCATGAATTTTTTTCTATTTTCAAATCGTCGAAAACTGAAGATTCGAAATGAAAAAAAAAAGAAAAAAAATTGTTCTTCCAAAACAAAAAATCCTCGTAGCTCCTATTTGTCTGACAATGAGATAAGTGTATTGGTGAAATTTAGTATATGTAAACGGACTCGCGCCCCTTACCTGCACTCGTGCTTCCGTAAGATTAATTTTCATGGCTAAATCCTCCCTCGTAAAAACATCGGGGTAATGCGTCTGTGCAAAAGCCGATTCCAGTTCCTCCAGCTGCTGCAGAGTAAAAGTTGTGCGATTTCTCCTTTGCTTCCTCCTCACAAAGGAATCCTCGCCTACCCCGTGAAGAGCCGGGTGATAAGCCGAGTAACTGGCGTCTGAAAGTTTAGTTCATTTTATCATGCCTCATCTGCATCAATTTCCCCATAAATACGAAATTTCGTCTCGTCTGACTTTTGCCAGACATTCCTACATTTTTATTATCATCATCATCATCATTATTATTACTATTATTATTATTATTATCACTATATTATTATTATTGTTATTATTATTATCACTATATTATTATTATTATTATTATTATTATTATTATTATTATCGCTATATTATTATTATTACTATTATTATTATTATTATTATTATTATTATTGATATGATTCTTAGGTTTCGCTCTTGAATTTCCGGGTTACGTTTCCGAGGGATGCAAATTCGATGGAGAAAAAAAAATAAAAATGTCAACGAGAGGAAAATCGAGTAACGCGAAGATTGATTGTGTGAACATTTACTCGAACGGAACACATCGATGAAGTTACATTACCGGGCCGGAGAGAGTTACGCAAAGTGGACGTTACAAACTGGATGACCACACCATAAACTTAGTTTCCACTTTCGGCTAACTTCCTGTGAAAACTAGTCTTAACTTTATCGTCATCCAGTTTGCTTATTCCTAATCCACCTTGCGCCCTTTTATTTTATTACACTCGTAGTTTCGGATACACAGATAAAAACCATCGAGGGCCCTCGGAAATGATCTGGAAAGTTTTTGGGAGTTTTGGAGGGCCGCAAATGTTGTGGAATTTTTTTAGAACGTGATTTTAATAATTTAGGATTGACAAAAATTTGTTCTTGAAGGATACCCAAGAGAGGGGGGATTGATATTTTTTGTATTGCGAAACCCCAAAAATTCAACCCCAAAGAAATTCCTAAAAAAAAAAGGAAAATCTTGAAAAATTGCAGATTCCAGGATTTCTAAAAATGTTGTGGAATTTTTTTAGAACGTGATTTTAATGATTTAGGATTGACAAAAATATGTCCTTGAAGGATACCCAAGAGAGGGGGGATTGATATTTTTTGTATTGCGAAACCCCAAAAATTCAACCCCAAAGAAATTCCTAAAAAAAAAGGAAAATCTTGAAAAATTGCAGATTCCAGGGTTGCTACAAACGTTGTGGAATTTTTTGAGAACGAGATTTTAATAATTTAGGATTAACAAAAATATATCCTTGAAGGATACCCAAAAGAGAGGGGGGTGATATTTTTTACACTTCGAAACCCCAAAAATTCAACCCCAAAGAAATTAAAAAAAAAAGGAAAATCTTGAAAAATTGCAGATTCCAGGATTCCTATAAATGTCGTGGAATTTATTGAGAACGAAATTTTAATAATTTATAATTTTAAAAAATATTTCCTTGAAGGCCACGCAAGAAAGAGGAGGTTGCTATTTTTTTTATATTTCGAAACCCCAAAAAATTCCAACAAAAAAAAATCCCAAAAAAAAGAAAAATGTAATTTTCGGGTTTCCTGAAATTTTTACAAATTCTTGCTGGAGGAGATTTCCCATTTATAATTAACGAAATTTATAATTAACAAAAGTACGTGCTGGAAGGAGGGCTGGAGCGGTCCTAAAAAATGCAGGTTGTTCGGAATAAATGGTACGAGCGCGGGGGTGGAGACGGGGGTGGTAAAAACGAGATGCACGAGCCGAAGAATCGAGAAACAAAATTGAAACTAATCCCTCGCGAGGCCGGGAACGGGGGAGATAAATCCCATCGATCGGTTTTTCCAATTTTCAGGCTGTATATCGCGTATCTCCGCGCCGTTATCAGCGGAAATCCCGCAGCGATAGGTGCATCATGCACGCATATGTGTCCCCGTACGCCGCGCGGGTCCATCCCCAGAGTGGAGCATCAGACACATGAATTTTTATGAGCTTAGGAAATTAATTTGTGTTTTTCGTTAAGCCGAGGCTTAGTGCCGCGGTAATTAATTGCGCTGATTGCTTTGCATCATTAATGTCATAACTACCACCACCCTCTAGGGGGTACTTTCTGCATTTTCTATATATTCGTTGCGTATGTATGCCGGGTGGGGATATATACGTGTGCGCATGTATTTGTTTTCTCGCTTTCCATTTATTTAATGGCATCGAATGACATAATTACCGCGATCATAGCTATGGTTCGAAATTTTCGGTTTCTGGGGATTTTTTTTTTTGAGGCGGAACTTGAAAAATTGCGAATTCCAAAAAATAGGATCCTTTTTTTTTTCTTTTGGTATCCTTCCAACACGTATTTTTTTTAATAATGAAATTTCATCAATTTCGTGATTCAAAAAAATTCATAGAATTCATAAGAATCCAGGAATTTGAAAATTTAGGAGATTTTCAATTCATGGGATTTTCTTCTTTTGAGAGGAGACGAAAATTCAAAAATTCAAAAATTCAAAAATCCAATAAATGGGATCCGTGTGATACGAATTTTTTTTAATCGCGAAATTTTATCATTTTTTATCAATTCCATGATTTAAAAAAAAATTGATAATAGAAAATTCATAGAATTCATAGAAATTCAGGAATTTAAAAATTAGTAGATTTTCAGTTTATAGGAATTTTTTTTTTTAGAAAAGACGAAATTTGAAAGATTTAAAAATCTAAAAAATATGATCCATGTGACGCGTATTTTTTTTGGTTACGAAATTTTATCAGTTTCGTACGAAAAAAATTCATAGAATTCGTAGAAATTCGGGAATCTGAAATTTTGCGAGATTTTCAATTTATAAGAATTTTTTTGAACGAGACAAAATTTGAAAGATTGAAAAATCCAAAAAATAGGACCCTCCCAATACCAATTTTTCTTGATGAAGCAATAGAATCTCAAAAATTTAATTCCAAAAAATTCGCAGGAATCCTGGAACCCACAATTCCCTCAAATTTCCACTTTTCAGGAAAATTTCTTTTCGATCCAAAAATTACCGGGATTGCTCTTAAACTTTTTTTTTTTCATTGCAAGTACTGGAAGTGGGCCTGGAATCTCCAGCATCCGATGGTTCGGGAGCCGAGAGGAGCTGCATCGGGACTCTCCCGGGACGAGGAGGATTTTTTGAGGGTCAGAAGCGATTCCATTTTCTCTCCGTTTCGGAGATTTTGGAAAATTGGGTTTTCGCTCGTTTTCAGGGGAAATGCAATTTACGGGCAATTTGATTTTTGGCTGTGCCGGGAAAAAAAGGAGCCCGGGTGGGTCTGCGCCGTGAAAGTAAAGTAGATACCACGGCGACTGATCGAAAGAGAGAGAGAGAGAAACACAAATGAGATGAAGGGAAAGAGAAATGTTAGGGTTCCTCGGGGACGTCCGGGCACCCTTCCAACTCACTCTTTCTCTCTTTCGTCGAGATAAACAGATTAGGTAACTACGTGATAAGTCGGTAAGTGGGTTCACTCTCCGATCCAAACCCACCGACATTTGCTCTCCGTAACATCTAACTACCTCGTTAGTGTCATTAGTAACGGTCGGGGTATCATTAGGTTTTGTCTATATATATATAGAAAAGTATATAATGTGTAAAGAAAAAAATAAGAACGTGCGCGAAAATCGGTACCATCGCATTTTTAGGGCACCCGTCAAGGGAAAAATCGAATTCCAACCCAAGAAATTCCGAAAAGAAGGACAATCTTGAAAAATGGCAGACTCCAAGATTTCTAAAAATTTTGTGGAATTTTTTAAGATTGAGATTTCATTAATTTATAATGAAGAAAAATATGTCACATTTTTAGGGCACCTGTCTGGGAAAAATCGAATTCCAACCCAAGAAATTCCCCAAAAAAAGGACAATCTTAAGAAATGGCAGACTCCAAGATTCCTAAAATTTTTGTGGAATTTTTTAACAATGAGATTTCATTTATTTATAATTAACAAAAATGTGTCACATTTTGAAGGCACTTGTCTGGGAAAAATCGAATTCCAACCCAAGAAATTCCCAAAAAAAAGGACAATCTTAAGAAATGGCAGACTCCAAGATTCCTAAAATTTTTGTGGAATTTTTTAAGATTGAGATTTCATTAATTTATAATGAAGAAAAATATGTCACATTTTTAGGGCACCTGTCTGGGAAAAATGGAATTCCAACCCAAGAAATTCTCAAAAGAAGGACAATCTTAAGAAATGGCAGACTCCAAGATTCCTAAAATTTTTGTGGAATTTTTTAAGAATGAGATTTCATTAATTTATAATGAAGAAAAATATGTCACATTTTGAGGGCACCTGTCTGGGAAAAATCGAATTCAGACCCAAGAAATTCCCAAAAAAAGATTTTTCTAAATAGGAACGGGTCCTCATTTTTTGTATTTCAAAATTTGGGTTTCGCATGCTAGAAAAAATTCTAATGTATCTCAAAAGATGGTAATTCTACGAAAATGAGAATTCGTCAATTTTACGAATTTCACAAATTCTTTTGGAATTTTTTTGAGACAAAATACTTCGAAATTTGAAAACAATGAAATTGTGGGGAGGAAGGATATCCAATGAAAGGAAGATTCTTATTTTTTTTTATTTCAAAGTCTCTGCCATGCCGTGAGAAAAATGGAAAAACAGCATTTCCATTAATTTATAGATTTTTTTATAGAGAAATTCTTTGAAATTCTATGAACCCCAAAAAATATTATTTTTATCAGCGAGGACTCAGTTTCTTAATTTATTTATTTTGATCACTAATTTTCTTATCAATTTGTTTAACTTTAATTTATACATTTGTTCTATTATTTAATTTCATTTTTTAGAAATTTCATTTATTTTATTAATTTACAAATCTTAAAATACAAATTTTATTTATTTGTGTCAACTTGTTATCGAAAAACGTCGATTTAAAAATTACAAAAAAATATTCAAATCCACGGGAAGGGGGATACAAAAAAATTGTAGTCAATAATTGAAGCAATTTTTCCCTGAAAAAACCGGCCGCGGGAGTATATATATATATGTATAATCAATGCGACAGACGGAATCGGAACCCCTCGAAAATTTAAACCCAATCGTGAGAAATGGATGAGAAAAAAAAAGTAGAGAAAGTAAATTTTATAATGTATTACTTTTCGCTTGTATTCCCTCCGCCCCCTTTTTTCCCGTTTCGATGTAATAAAAAAATCGGGCACGGGAGAGGACGGAGAAGAGGAAAAGGGTGCAGCTCCATCTAATAATAATAATAAGAATAATGATTGCACTTACAGGGGTGAGTCGGTGCAAAGGGATACTCCAGTGAAGGTGGCAATCTCGGTGCTGGAAGACCCGGGGGGCAATGGTAGCAGAACATACTCCCAGCTCTCGCTACCGTACCCCCCGGGCCACTATTTCCACTTCCGGGTACTTGAGTCTGATGGCTGGAAGGTGGTGTTTGCTGGTGATGGTTGTGCGCCTGGTGAGCGTGAACTGCTCCAATCTGAAACACGATTAGCCATTTTCCGGTTATTTGAGTCAACAACGACGACGACAACAACAACAACAAAAACAAATACAATAACGAAAAAAAGAATTTTTTAAAAATTGAAAAAATTTTATTTCATGAAATTATTAGGAAAAATAATAAATAATAGGGGAGCAATGTTACGATCACCCATTTGCAAGTTATTCGAATTAATAATAATAATAATAATAATAATAATAATAATAATAATAATAATAATGATGATAATAATAATAATAATAATAATAATGATAATGGTAATAGTAATAATAATAATAATAATATTATGATAAAATAAAATAGTATAATAAAAATGAAATAAAATGATAAAAAGAAGAGGGAAAGAAATTCGAAACCTTATATTTAACAAAATTATTAAAAAAAAAAGAAGGGAAAGAAAATTGTAAAAAAAACTAAGAGATGTTCCTCTAATTTGGTAATTTTTTTCAATTACTAGAAACAACAACGATAACAAAATGAGAAAAAAAAAAGAAAAAATCAAATTCGAAGTATAAGTTGTGTCTGAAAATTATTTTCTAAAAAAAAGAGATTAAGAGAGTATTGCTCCGATTTGGAACCCGATTAGTAATTTTCCAATTATTAGAAGCAGCGATAATAACAACAATAAAAACAACAACAAAGTGAGAAAAAAAAGAAAGAAATTCAGAATCCCTTGTTTCTTGAAATTATTTTTAAAAAAAGATTCGATAAAAAGAAGAATGAATTACTCCAATTTGGAATTTGATTATTTATTTTGCAGTTACTCGGAGCAACAATAACAACAACAATAGGAAAACGACGAAAAAAGGAAGAAACCGATTTAAAGCTTCTGATTTGAAAAGAATCCCTCCAATTTGGAAAATTATCCATTTTTTGGAAAATGAAGCATTTTCCAAAAAAAAAGGCGACAACAACGATAAGAGTGACAATTAAAAAAAAAACCAAAAGAAATTCGAAAAATTTTTGCCAAAATGTAGGGAAAGAGTGAAATAAAATGAAACGGGGAAAAAAGAAAAAAAAATAGGGGTGGAAAGTTTAACGGGGTGAAGAGAGAAGGTCCATTTACCCAACGGGAGCGGGATAAGAAGAAGGCGAAATTTCGTTAAGTTTTTGGCAAGCAATTACTTTTGATATCCGACACTCGTTGGTAATTGCTTTGGAGTTAGTGTAGCGGGAGGTAGGGGTAATAATTCGCTAATATCAATTTCAAATTTCAATTAGTATCATCTCGGCGGCTGCTCTCTGGACCCCAGAGGAGCGAGCACGCCATGATCTAAAATTCAATTTGTCCCTTCGTACCCAAAGCAAGAGAGAAAACGAGAGAGAGAGAGAGAGAGAGGACAGGAGAGTTCTATAAAGCCTTCTCGCGTGCAAGCCATTATACAACCCTGCATATCCCTACCCTCACACAGACGCGCCCACCCCCGTGCGTTCCGAGTTCACACAGCGCCGTCTTCCACCCCGGCATCCCATCTACCTGCTCCATCTCTCTTGGATATTATAAATTGATAACAACCATGCCGTTTATTAAGTTCCATGATGCCTGGCTCATGCTTAAGCAACGAGTAGCTTGAGCCCTACGATATGTCGCATCATTTATTTATCACGGGGAGTTTACAATCCCTAATGGTGATCCTCTTAAATTTTACCTCTCCTAACCGATTTCGCGTCTCGCTTTCTTTTTCTTTTTTACCTCCCCACCTTCCCCGTCGGTACCGTTTCCTTCGCTGGACCCCGAAAATCCCGCGAATCACTCGAATTCCATGAATCCCACGATTCCCACAAATTTTTCGAATTCCACGAATCTTTCGAATTTCACACATTCCATGAATTCCACAAATCTCTCGAATTCCAGAAATTCCACGAATTCCACGAATCCTTCGAATTCCAAGAATTCCACGAATCTCTCGAATCCCTCGAATTCCAAGAATTCCACGAATTCCAAGAATTCCACGAATTTCAAGAATTCCACGAATTCCAAGAATTCCAAGAATTCCACGAATTCCACGAATTCCAAGAATTCCACGAATTCCACGAATTCCACGAATTCCACGAATTCCGAGAATTCCGAGAATTCCGAGAATTCCAAGAATTCCGAGAATTCCGAGAATTCCAAGAATTCCACGAATTCCAAGAATTCCAAGAATTCCACGAATTCCAAGAATTCCACGAATCCCACGATTCCCACGATTCCCACGAATCCCATGAATTTACCCTTTGAAGATGTAACGTCCCTTTTTCGAGATTTCAATCACCCTTTTTTCTATTTTTTTTTTTCAAAGGGTTTTCCGCAATACCAGGCCAGGGGAGGGAAAAAAACCATCGAATCTGAGTCCAACCCCATGGCGGAACCGAAAATTGTACTTGGATGAAGCAAAATTTACAAAACAGAAGATGGAAGAAAAAAAAAGGAAAATGAAACAAAAAGTTTGACTTGGATGAAAGAAAAGATGGAGAATGGAAAGTAAAAAATAGAATTTGAATGCGTAAGTAAAAAAGCATTTGCTTCGGAAAGCTGCGTTTCTAAAAATCCCTAGGAATCCCAAAAAGTCCCAGAAATCCCGGAAAAACCCAAAATTCCCTAAATTCTGGGACACCTGATATTTATTATTTTTTTTTAATGAATCCTCAGGAAAGAGGACCCGATTCCTCGTCATCCGATGGACGAGGGATTTCCAGGATTTTCGAAGACCCGAAGATCCCAGACGAGATCCCCACGGTGGCGAAAAATCCCGGATTCCGTCCACCGCGGATGAAAGGAAAATTGGCTAAACCGATAATTCAATGTAGAGAGGTGGACGAGGGTGTCGAATTAGTATTCCGACTAACGCAGCCGCTAGATTGACCGGTAATTCTCCTTCTGCGCACACCACGCACGAGATCCCCGCGGCCCATGGGGTAGGTATGTAGATGGGTGGGTAGGTAGGTAGGTTCGAGGGGGTTTGATTCTTAGCCCCGAAGATGATATACATATAGACAGACATTACACGACAAATAGAGTTATGTGCTTTGATGGAATGAATGCGGGAGCGAACCCCGCCTTGTAGCTACTCGGAACATAATCGAGTAACATACGCGTCGACAGAAGGGACCAAATGTAGCGAAGCTAATCCGCACATAGACCATATTAGGGGCCTCGGGGGTAGATAGACTTTACATTATATGCGTGTAACCCCTAAGTGCACAAGAATATAGCCCCGGCCGACACTCAGTCTCTTTCTCTCTCTCTCTCTCTCTCTCTCGGGCCGGCTCCTATAAAAACTACCCCCACAGCCTTTAACCAGTTTCCATCATCCCCCTGCAAATAGCCGGCATGTGGTATTACCCCCTTTGCACATACAGGCGCACCTAAACCTCTGTGTACCTTTCCTGGTGTTCAACGAGCCAACATGCAACATTATGCCAGTGTTTTATTGTCCGATCGCCCGATTGCGTTGGGATTTGCGGTTTGTGTTTACATCCTATCCTCCGGTAGTTACCGATACGAGATGGCCAAAAATCGAATATCCTCCCTTATTTCGTTCTTTTTTCTCTTTTCTCTTCTTTCGCTGGGTGAGACCAAAGGGGTTTATTATTAATTGATTGATTTATTTATTAATTTATTCCTCGTGTAATTACAATTTCTCGATTTTTCGATTTTTCAATCATGATTTTTTTTCTTTTTTTTTTAAATCTTCAGTCGACGAAGCAATAATAATAATAATAGGGATAAGAATAATAATAATAATAATAATAATGATAATATTGATGATGATGATAATAATAATAATAATAATAATAATAATAATAATAATAATAATAATAATAATAATAATAGTAATAATAATAAGAATAACAATAAGAATATGAGCAATTTTGAAAAAGAGAGAAAAGCAAGCCCCCGCACCCCCTTGAACGATAGAGGGGTTCCTCGTTTTTCTCGATTTTTTAAAATGACTTTTTCCTTTTTTTTCAAATCTTCAGTCCACGAAGCAATTATAATAATAATAATAATAATAATAATAATAATAATAATAATAATAATAATAATAATAATAATAATGATGATGATGATGATGATGATGATAATAATAATAATAATAATAATAATAATAATAATAATAATAATAGCAACTTTGAAAAAAAGAGAAAAAACAACCCCCGCGCCCCCTTGGACGACAAAGAGGTTCGATTTTCGTGATAAAGCCTCGACTCTCGTCGGCCCTCTACCGTCCAGGAAATAATCAAGCAAAACGACTGTAAACGCGTGTCGAATCGCAAACCGGAAGGCCGGAGCCTGTGTGTGCCAGCCGAGACCGGCAGTATCTTACGGGGGACACGTCTGGGGCGAGGGATGCGCGCACCTATAAAACAGATACAACAAAAGTTAGGTCCATAAAGAGTCCATAAAGCGACGAAATCGAGTGGGACGTTCCTTCCGCAGATAATGAAGCTGAGGGTTTCTGCTCCTTTCCCGGAGTAGCTATGGCTGGCTTTGATAGGGCGCTAAGGCGCACGGCAGCCCCTATACCTACATTGTCATGCCATCGAGATTCCGATTCACTTCCGGATTTTCTCGAGGGTGCTCCATTTGTTCTCTCTCCTCATCATTCTTTCTTTTTTTTTTCTCTCCTTTCTTCGCTCCCTTCGGTCCCGGTCCACATTCGATTCCACTGCATTAAATACCCTCTGCATCCTATTCAGCCGAGCGTGCACTTTCGGAAGAGGGTACCGGTGTTATGTGTTTGCCATTTCATTGTACTTGTTTGACTCTTACGTTCACTTTGTGTACAAATATTTAACGATCGGCTGATTTACGTGAATTCGTCCCGGAGAGTGTCCTCGGAAACTTGGAAAATGGGAAATTTCTCGAAAAAAAAAAAATGAAAATCACCCCGACGAAAAAATGCTCAAATTGGATATTAACAAAATATTAATGAACCAGGAGTCAATTTATTTTTTTTTTAATTTGTAATTATATTATTTATTTTATTGTTAATATACATATATATATTTTTTTTAAGGAGTTGATTGCAATTATTAATTATTTATATTGTAAATATTTTCTATTTTCGCGCTTTGGAGGACCTCTCCCGTCAATATTATTAAAAATAGTAATCTCAAAAAAAATATAAATTATTCATTGAAAAATGAAAATCACCCCGATGGAAAAATGCTCAAATTGGATATTAATAAAATATTAATGAACCAGGAGTCAATTTATTTTTTTTTTCTAATTTGTAATTATAATATTTATTTTATTGTTAATATACATATATATATATTTTTTTTAAGGAGTTGATTGCAATTATTAATTATTTATATTGTAAATATTTTCTATTTTCGCGCTTTGGAGGACCTGTCCCGTCAATATTATTAAAAATAGTAATCTCAAGAAAAATATCAAATATTCATTGCAAAATTAACTTTTAATTAACACCGTTTCTACCAAAAGTGTCAAAAAAACGCCTTTTAGAATTTTAATTAAAAAAAGAAAAAATTAATTTCGAGGTTCAATTTAACCTTTTCTTGAAATCCACAAACGGGAGGTGCATAATAAAACGATTATGCGTCTCCGAAAAAATTTGGTACTAATAAAAAAAATTCCTTTTTTAATTAAAATTCTATATTTTGTCATTTGGATTTTTAATTACCTATAATTAGCGCGGTAGAAATAGTGTTATTAAGCCAATCAATTAAACAAACAATTATCACCGGCGTCTATTGATCATTTTCCATAGGACTTTTAATTTTTCTCCAATTTTCTTCCCATTGTCAGTGCGAGGGCAAAGGACCTGCACGACGTGCAATCGAATTCCCAAACGTCTGCAATCGTTTCGAAGCCCAGGTGTTACAAAAAAACACCCAATACGATCTCAATAATTTTCCCCGAGCGTGTCAATTAACACTCAGTCAACCATTCACGTCCGATCCAAGTTGTTCGATAATTATCGGACTTTTTTTATTTTTGGTTCCCCATTTTTTGATCGCCAACGCGAGGGCAAAGGACCTGCATGGGATGCTATGGGATGCCCAAACGGCTGCAGTCTCGCTGTACCGGCAGCGTTTTCACTCTCCAGCCAAAGACCCAGACCATCCCGCATATGTTTAACGAGAGACGTTTTTTTATTAAGGATGATAATAAGTAGGAGAGAGCGAGAGAGAGAGAGAGAGGAGAAATCTGAAAGAGCGACGAAGCAGAGAGAGAGAGAAAGGAAGGAGGGAAAAAAAAAAGAGAGAGAAGGCCTTATTAAATTGTGTCATCCACGAGTAAGGGCTAACACGCTGCATCCAATTTGAGCCGTTTAATTAATTCTCTCCAATTCATCGCTGGAACCATGCTAATAAAGAAACCCTGGGGTTCAGTAATGGTCAACGAGCGCCAATATATTGTCCTTAATAAAATCGTCGTTCGTTTAAAAAGCGTGCCTTGGTAAATTCTATTTCTTTCATTACGCTGCCCATCGGACTCTCGCGGCTCGACTTGACTCCCCGGCCGCTGCGTTGTTTTGCATTCGACTGGCAATCGAATGACAAATACTTTAATAATTCCCATCCGTCCCGCTCGTTGTATTAAATAATCCCCCTCCTCCCCCCCTTTCTCCTCGATAAATCAATGAAAAGTTTGATAAACAACCTTTTAATTCAATCCAATTTGTCCGATATTTGTCCGACTGGTGACGTTGATCGCGAGCCCGCGAGAGGGGAGGCTAATTGTAAGTGAAAAAGAACATAACGATCAAGAAACACCAGATTTAACACCAGATTTATCCTACAATTGCTCCAAATTTAGGGTTATTGAAACACTGACGAATTTAACACCAGATTTGGTCCACCAGAACCGTCATTTCCGGGTTATCCGAGAAAAAAAAGAATTTTTCGAAGCCCAGGTGTTATAGAAAACACCCAATACGCTCTCAATAATTTTCCCCAAGTGTGTCATTTAACACCCAATCCATCGTTAACATTCAATCCGAGTTGTTCGATATTTTTTTTGAGTCGTGACGTGGATTATGAGCCTGAGAGAAGAGAAGCGAAGTGAAAAAGGCATAACAATCAAGAAACACCAGATTTAACACCATTTTCATCCTACAATTGCTCCAAATTTAGGGTTATTGAAACACTGACGAATTTAACACCAGATTTGGTCCACCAGAACCGTCATTTCCGGGTTATCCGAGAAAAAAAAGAATTTTTCGAAGCCCAGGTGTTATAGAAAACACCCAGTACGCTCTCAATAATTTTCCCCAAGCGTGTCATTTAACACCCAATCCATCGTTAACATTCAATCCGAGTTATTCGATATTTTTTTGAGTCGTGACGTGGATTATGAGCCTGAGAGAGGAGAAGCGAAGTGAAAAAGGCATAACAGTCAAGAAACACCAGATTTAACACCAGATTTATCCTACAATTGCTCCAAATTTAGGGTTATTGAAACACTGACGCATTTAACACCAGATTTATTCCACCGGAACCGTCATTTCCGGGTTATCCGAGAAAAAAATAATTTTTCAAAACCCAGTAGGTGTTACAAATAACACCTAGTACGCTCTCAATAATTTGTCATTTAACACCCAATCAAATTGATCCTACAAGGTTGATTAACCCCCAAAAAAATTCTCGCCACCCTGGGAGACCCTGAAATCGACTCCAGGGCTTCGAAACACCTCCTTAACACCGGGTCTAAGGTGGCAAGGTGGAATGAACCACTGGATTAGCCGATAATTGACGCACACAGACGTCGTTGTGGTGTTAAACACCGAGAGAAGACATTCGTCGGGGTAGTTAACGCGGTAGGAAGGGCTGACTTTGCATATGGCAACTCCCCGGTGCCCTAAACCACCACTTTGCAGCGTGTTAACCCCCTATTCAATTTCGAAATTAAACCCGCAGCGAATTTTCCCTGACGGGGAACCTTCTTGTGTCAACAACTCCGAGCGAGGGGTAGTTAATTTCGCCATGTTGCCTAATTACGACCGGCATCTCTGGTCGTTGGCGCCTCGGTCTGGCCCGAACCTGACCGCGACTCGGTCCCGATAGTCCGGGGGTTGGACGAAACGCGTATCGGCCGGGTCCCGGTCTCGATGAGGAAAAAGCTAATTAAGAGTCGCGCCAATTTAAGGAAAAATACTGGGAAAAGCGATGTAACAAAGTAAATGAACGTTTTAATTGGCACATTTGCGCAATGCGCGGCAGATTGTCGTCGCGTGCCAAATTATTTATTGGACGTTGACGTCACTCGGCGAATGCCACGGTAATGTCATCCAGCGCGGCTCCTCTTCTCGCTATCGCATCGGCAATTATGCAATTAGCCAGTGCGTTGATGAACGTGCAACGAGACGCGCAATCCAAACACCCTCCTCTCTTTCGTCGGGTACCTTTCGCGCCCTCCTTTTGCCGTTCAACCCTTTTTTTTTTTTTTTTTCATTTGCAATTTTCCCAGATTGATGCTCGCAAAACCCCAGCAAAACACCAGCAAAATCCTAGCAATACCATTTTTTGTTCATTTGCAATTTTTGATTTTTGCTGTAACCACCCAGTGGAAGCATTAAATATAATTTCCTATCCCACAGGATTTTTTAGAGAATTATTCTTGGCCTGAATTTGGTAGCCCAGCAAAAATCCAGCAAAACACCAGCAAAATCCTAGCAATACCATTTTTTGTTCATTTGCAATTTTACATTTTTGCCGGAACAAGTCAGTGGGAGTGTCAATTATAATTCCCAATTCCCTAGAATTTTCTTTTAGGAATTATTCTTGGCTCGGACTCGCCACCCTAGCAAACATCCAGCAAAATACCAGCAAAATCCAAGCAAACCTGTTTTTTTCCATTTGCATCTTTGGATTTTTACTGGAGCAACCCAGTGGAAGCATCAAATACAATTTCCAGTCGGACAGGATTTTTTTTTAGGAATTATTTTTAAAGTAAATTTGCCACCCTAGCAAAAATCCAGCAAAACACCAGCAAAAACCTAGCAAACCCCTCTTTTTCTTTATCAATTTCCGATTTTTGTTGGACCAAGCCACGGGAAGTGTCAAATTAGATTCCCAAACCCACGAGATTTTTTTTTCCGGAATCATTCTTGAAGTGGAGTTGCCACCTCCGCGTAAAAAAAAATACAACGCGCATATATTTAATTATATATCCCAGTAAAGATATTAAGATGTATTGAAAAAAGGGTAGGAATTGACGCGAGAAATATATTTTCGTCCGAGGAAAATGTATTTCGGCGGAATATATTAAGTTCCCGGCTGAAATTTGCTTCCCTGTAGGGAGCCATCCCGGAGCTCGAACGCGGTGGATCTGGTCGCGAATTGGAAACCGGGGTTCCTTTCTCGGGGTGGAAAAGGAACCGGCGAGAAGAGGAGATCCGAAGGAAGGATCCGAAAGGAGGAGACGCGGCTGAAGGGGAGAAAAAAGATTCCACTGGAATGATGGCGCCAAAGAATTTATTCATAGCGTCGATATACACGCGCGCTATATATCTATATATATATATATATATATATATATAGCGGCGGGTTGTGGCATCGATATTACAGCGCAGGCTGAAACGAACGAAGGCAGGGCATTGATTGAATTAATCTGTCAATTTGCCAATTACACGGATGAGTTTGTTTGGTGGCTCTCTCGATGCCTCCTCTCCTTCGCTCTCTCTCCCTCCCTCTGTTGGTCTGCCGGTTATCTCTTTCTTCCTCCACTCATCCCATGTATCTCTGATTCTCCATGTATCTTCTATCATCATCATCATCATCAGCCTCCTCCTCCTCCTCCTCCTCCCCCTCCTCTTTTATCTCCTTCTATTTCATCTCCGGTTCTCTCTTGCTATCCTCCAGCATCCACTTCGACATGGACCCTATACACTATCATCCGCTCCAGCAGATGGACGCTGTCCAGAATCCCATCCTTGTTCCAGCATCGACCCTATTCGCGCTTCTCCAGCGTTCGAACGTCAATCGATGACTGGAATTATAGCAACTGGACCATCTTCCAGCAACGATTCGCCTTAGGTTAAGCTTCGGGGTCTCTAAATATCCTCCAGCCCAGTCCTTGCGATCCGCTCCAGTAAATGGAATCCGCCTGGAATCCGATCCTAGTTCCAGCGTCGTCCGACTGGAGGCGGAAATCGCTCTATCGTCCAGAATCGGGTCCCTGGTCCAGCACCAGCACGTTTCATCCCGATTCGTGCTTCTCCAGCGTTGGAAGATCGATGTTTGTCTGGAATTGCAGCACTTCCAGCCCGTTCCAGCGAAAATTGGCCTTGGAATTTAGGTTTTGCTAGGGTTTTGCCAGGGTTATGCCGTGTTTTTTAGGTTTGGGTTAGGATTTGCTTCCGGTTTGAGGCCGGAATTTCTCCAGCGTCGAGGCAGAAATCGCTCTATTGCGTTCGAGCGATTGAGGCAAGTGGCGAGAAAAGGGGATGGCGTGCCCATAGGGGGGGGGGGGGGGGGAGGAAAAAGGTGGAAATAGGATACGAGGTAGACTCCGGCGTCTAGGTTTAGGTGTAGGTATCGGGTTGTTGTACCTAGCGTGCGATAGTCTCTCGTTTTGCGCGATAAAGAAAATGCACACACGATCTTCGGGGATTCTCCTACACACCAGACACGCCTCTTCCCGTTAAGGAACCCAAGGGGCTTTACCTTCTTTTCGCCTGGCTCGCTCCTGTTTTACGCTTTTCGACTTTTTCAAGATTTATCCCTGCTACTTCCTCGCTAAATCGCTTTCCGGGTGAAATTTACGGTCGGGCAATAATACGAGCGAGCAACCAACACCAACACCACTTGGAACGTGGCGGCAGCGGGAGCTCAAACCGGAGCTGGAGCTGGAGCCGAAGAAGCCGAAGCGTCAAAGGCGAGGGAAGGAGACGAAGAAAAAGACGAAGGCGATACTTCTAATGTACCGTTTTCTTCCCTTATTCATTCCCGGCACGTCCGCTTCAAAAGCTTCTGCTTCTGCTTCTGCTCCTGTTTCTGCTTCTAATTCCGTTTCTCCTTCCACCTTCGCCTCTGCTGCCGTTTCTTATTCCGCTTTTGCATCCGCTTCTAATCCCGTTTCTGCCTCGAATTTGGCTACTGCTTCGAAATCCGCTCCCGGTTTTCCTTTTTCCTCCCGATTCCGCTCCTGATTTTAATTACGCTTCTGTCTCCGATTAAGCTTCCAACGCTCTGCTCCCGTTCCAAATTCCGCTTCAGCTTCCAATTCCGCCCCGGCTCTAAATTCCACTTTTGCTTGAAATTCCGCTTCTGCTCCTGCTTTAAATTCCGCTTCCACTTCAAATTCCGTTTCTGCTTCTGCTTCAAATTCCGTTTCTGCTTCTGCTTCAAATTCCGCTTCTACTTCAAAATCCGCTTCCGCTTCTGCTGCAAAATCCGCTACTGCCCCTGTTGTAAATTCCGCTTCTACTTTAAATTCCGCTTCTGCTTCAAATTCCGCTTTTGTTCCCGCTTTAAATTCCGCTTCTACTTCAAACTCCGATTCCGCTTCTGCTTTTGCTTCAAATTCCGCTTCTGCTCCTGCTTCAAAGTCCGATTCCGCTTCTGCTTTTGCTTCAAATTCCGCTTCTCAATCAAATTCCGCTTCTGCTCCTGCTTCAAATTCCGCTTCTACTTTAAATTTCGTTTCCGCATCTGCTTCAAAATCCGCTTCTGCTTCAAATTCCGCTTCTGTCTCTGCTTCAAATTCCACTTCAAATAATTAATGAACCTTCGGCTTCCAATTCCGCTCTGGTTCGAAATTCCGCTTCAGCTTCGAATTGCATTCCAGTCTTCAATTAACCGTCAGCTCCTAATTCCGCTTCGGCTTCAAATTCCGCCTCCGATTTTGATTTTGCACGAATCTCCGCTTCTGCTTTCGCATCTGCTTCGAATTCCGTTTGGTTTGATTGCGCCTGTTAGGCCTCCATTTCGCTGGAATGAAAATTCCGAGGGAACGCTAATGCATAAAAACGAAGTTTGGGCTCATTATCATTTAACGTAGTTACTATTAGTAATGATAAAAAAAAATGTACATACACGTAACATTATGATTACACGAGCGTGTGTACGTGTATATAACATTAAAGCTGTAGGGGGCCAGGATTAGGATGTCGACCATTACCGCGCGTCACTGACCGTTTATTCTACGACGTCCACGGTGTGCTGACTTCCTCTAGACACGTTTTATATGCCTACATAACTGGAGGACATTTGCAACTCTCTCTATGTGTACGCGCACACACACACACACACGTACGCATTACTCGTACGCACACTCACGCGCGTTCAACATTATTTTTTTTTTATTTTCTTTCATCCCCACGTGCGCCTCGCGTACATCGGCGCGAGACCCAGCGAATTCCGATTCCCTTGTCTCGCATTGGTCTGGGTCTTATCTGGACCAGATTCGAGAATCCCAATTTTCCGGAATTTTCCAACCGGTCGATCGGTTTCCGGGGTCCCGGAATTCCCACGTCCAATTAGGGCTGGAGAATCTGGAGAGGAACGCGTTTCTCTTTTTATCCAGAAACGCGATTCCAGCCGGAGACCGTAACTGGAATCACTCGAGGAATATGAAATTGAGCACATAGACACTTATTCATTTTCAGCCAAGAAGGAATGACGTCAGGGGTCCCGACCCTTTCTAGATTATCATTGTTATTACAACCAACGGAGTTTAGCTTCGCTATCGGCATAATCGGCATGAAAAAAAGTAGAATAGCGAAATCGGTGTTTTGAGGTTGCGGCAGCATTAAAAATTGCGGCAGCACCGTCAAAAATTGCGACGATAGCGTCGTCATTGTTGCCGCGGCAACAAAACCCGCAACAGCAGCGTCAGAAATTGCGGCAGCGTCGTTAGAAGCTGCGGTGGCATCGGCAATTGCAGCAGCAAAAACATCGGCGACTTCGACAAAAGCGTTGGAAACTGCAGCAGCGGTACCAGGGGAGTGCTGCAGCAGCGTCCAAAGTTGCAGTAGCATCGGTAATTGCAACTGCAGCGGCAACAATGGCGTCGGCAACTGCAGCAACAACGATAGAAATTGCGGGAAAAAAGTATCGGAAACTGCAGCAGCAGCAACAGCGTTCGAAGCTGCGGTAGCATCCAAAATTGCAGTGTCATCGGTAATTGCAATTGCAGCGGCACCGGAGGCTGCGACGAAAGGATCGGAAATTGCAACTGCAGCGGCATCCAAAGCTGCGGTAGGATCCAAAATTGCAGTGGCATCGGTAATTGCAACTGCAGCGGCATCCAAAGCTGCAGTAGCATCCAAAATTGCAGTGGCATCGGTATTTGCAACTGCAATTACTGCATTATCATCGTCATCATCAAAATGATAATCGTCACCGTCATCGTCATCCGCGGCTGCGGGTTTCTTATTGAAGAAGAAGACGATGATGAAATTGGTGTGATAAGGACAGAGAGAGAGAGAGAGAGAGAGAGAGAGAGAGAGAGAGAGAAGGAGATGAATGCAGTAAAATAAACAGAAGATGAGAATATTAGACCCGCAGCTGCCGCCCTGACTGGACACAACACTATGTACACGGTACGTAATATCTAATTAATTTATTAATGAGGTTAACTTGACCGGATTGGACAGCAGACAGAGAACGCGAGCCGACCATCGGAGGAATTACAGAAGCATAGCAATGCAGTATACGTATATAATGTATTAAC
This sequence comes from Gasteruption jaculator, assembly GCA_949825005.1. Taxonomy (NCBI): domain Eukaryota; kingdom Metazoa; phylum Arthropoda; class Insecta; order Hymenoptera; family Gasteruptiidae; genus Gasteruption; species Gasteruption jaculator. The sequence continues at coordinate 9,250,617 of OX463775.1, forward strand.
TTAACTCTCGAGTATAGTCGTTATACTCGGCTCTAACTTCATCTTCTCTTCACTCCTCGTCGAGTGAATTAAGATTCATCAGAATGAAAGTGTCGGGCGCGTGTTCCTATCACTGTCTACGTTTATCCTTATTTATTTGTTTATTCATTTATTTATTTATTTATTTTACCCCTTTCCCTTTTTCGATCGGTCCTTGCAATTGCAATTGTTGCCATGGTCCTTATTATTATTATTATTATTATTATTATTATTATTATTGTCATTGTTATTATTATTTGACATCGTATATGTAATATATTTCCAATCAAGGTTTGGTTCGACCTCGGTATTACATTTATTCCTTAATACGTCAATATTAATTACAATTAATTAATGAAATATCGGAAATATCGCAATATAATTAATTTCTAGAGTTCCTTCGATTTAATTCCCGTGGACAAAAAAAAACATTAGAATTAATTGCATCTAAATTGTACATATTGTAAAATAATATCAACCGCTATCCGAGTAACCGGTAGTGGCGCTACCGGTACCCCAGCATCCCGATCCAGGCTGATCGTTCTGCTGGTAGCACACCACTTGTCAGTGTCCTGAGATAATTTTTTTTTTTCCTTTGCCTTGTCTCGTCTTTGCTTAGCTTTTCTCTTGTTGCTGCTGGTGCCGCTGCCATTGTTATCATTATTATTATTATTATTATTATTGTTGTCGTTGTTGCTACTGGCGTAGTTTATTTAATTACCCTTAACACGATTACCCATTATCCCTCGTCATTTTTCCCTCTCGGCCCTCCTCTCCTCTTCCCACTCGTCATTCCTCTTATTACAGCCCCCATCAAATCCACTCAATTGGTATCAGGGGTACCCATAAGTCGTCAATTTTCCTCGATGCCCGATTCGAGGTTTCATTCCTTTCCGAGGAATTTCCGGCATCCCTTGTAATTGAGATTTTGGAAAATTGTACTTTTCTCCCCCATCCCCCGAGCACGAATATTCGAAATTCGAAATTTCACTGAAATAATTCATAAAGTATGGAAATAACAAAATAATATATGGGGAAAAAATTTCTGGCAACGTGACAAAAAATTTTTTTTGGGAAAAAAATCACAATAAATGTTTTTCTGTGATTTTAATAATTTTAAAGAGAGACATCTAATTTTCGAGAGAGTCAGTCAATCAATCGGCCGATCGAGTGACTGACTGACTGACTGACTCACTGACTTTCTTTTCGTTTCTTTTCTTCCTTCCTTCCTCTGCTTCCTCCTCGCTTTGCTTTTCGAGAGGGAAGGAAGAATCATAAGTTTCGACGAGCTTTCGCATCGAGAGCTTAGCTGCAGACAGCTGCCCTGTAGTCCCCAGAGGGATTCACAGCGCTGCCGTTGATGAGAACGAGTTCTGACAGCAGCCCTTATACCCATCATCGTCGACCTCTCCTTTCTCCGGCCTTTCCGAAACCCTTACCCTCCACATCTCTTCCCCTCCCTCCCTCTCACTCTTTCCCCCTCCCTTTCTCTCTCTCTCTCTCTCTCAAATATTTGGAATTTGGGAATTTTCAAAATTTTTGGAAACGCAGCACTCGATAACAATATTTACTCCGTCACTCGGTGGCACTTAAAACTCGGGACACGAAATATTCAATTGATCAAATATCGACTAGCATTCCCTCGATTGCTTAATTAATTAATGCAGTATCGGGACAATCAAAAGAATCGGGAGGAATTAAAATTGATGAACGCGTTGACGCTTCAATTAATTCGAATCGAATGGAAATAAATATTATCAATAGGCAATAAATTATTTACTGATTAATTCCCTATTATTATTATTATTATTATTATTATTAATGTTATTTATTTCCGGTCATTAATTTTGGAGTAATCTTCAAATGTAGGATAATCAGTTACTATAATTATACCTAGTAACATTCTAGTGATAATTGTAATTTCAGCAATTTCGGGGCGATTGCAATTTCGATAGCGTAATAATAATAGTAATAATAATAATAATAATAATAATAATAATAATAATAATAATAATAATAATAATAATAATAATAATAATAATAACAACAGCATGCGATGTTTCGTTACAGTAACGTTATACTAATTAGTATAATTACAGCATCGCATTACGGTAACTACTGTAATCACGTGACGTTGCAGCAATTGCTAGGATTTCGGCGGGATTTCGCTACAATCAAAATAACGTACCGAGTTACCGAGTTGGCACGAATACCGCATTTATAAAAATTATCGTAATTGTTTTTTTATAAACACCCTCTCGCTAGGATTTTACCTTAATCCGGGTTAAATGCACTTTTGTGACTTTAGCGAGGTCCAAGTCGTTACTACTACGTACAATTGCAGCGCTCCACAGCGAGTGCCGTAATCTCGTTGCAGTAACGTTGCACTAATTACCGGGATTTCGCCGCGACGAGAACGACGTGGGCTATCGCCGCGAGTAATTACCGCGGCGTCGCTGCAATTACGGTAATTATCGTATAACTCCATTGCGATCGCGATTACAATTGACGGCAATAATTGGGCGCAACTGCAGTTGCCGTTACCTCGGATACAAATTGGGATTGTCATTCGTAACGTCGATAATTATGATTTCGTTAAATCGAATTTGAATGAAAATCATTCCTATAACGCACGAGTAACGAAATAAAGTTGCAACTGCGGTTACTTTGGGCGTCCTTCAACTGCAGTTGCAGCTGCTTTGGAGCGCTTTGGCGAATCATTGCCGGCCACTTTTCGCCGGTGACCACTTTCGTAACTAACGGTGGCGCTCCACAACCGGTACCGCAATTCCGGGGCAACGATAATTACGAGCATGCAGTTGAGTTGCGTCGCTTCGCGTGCAGATGCGACTCAACTGCGTGCATTCCGCATGCAAAGCCGATCGTTGGCGTACCTTGACAAGCGGTGGACTGTGATCGGTGGATTGGTAATGTCCCGAAGGAGGGCTGGCGGGCGGCCCTGCTCCTCCGGGAGAAACGGTACCACCACCCGGGGTGAGAATCCTGGACTCGTGATTTAGCACCACTTTGACGACTATCGTCTTCCCGACACTTTTAATTATCGTACCGAGCTGACCTCACTTCTATCGGCTTCCTCTTCCTCCTCTTCCTCTTCCTCTTCTTCCTCTTGCTTTTCTTCAATCCTCCGACTCCGCGATTACTCTCACCCCTTTCACACCCTGTCTCCTTCCCTCCCTTTCCCGAGTTGACTCGATGCAATCGCTGCGATCGCTGCAACCGGTGCAAAAGCTCCCGCTTCGCCGATTTTGCCACGAAAGGGAAAACCTCGCGGGGAACATCAACAAGTACCTTTTCCTAATCCTCTTTTTTTTTTTTTCGTTTCACTTCGACGGGAATTCACAATTCGAACCAGACGCACCGCGACACTTTTGGGTAATTGTTTATTCAATTAATTCATTAATTTCATGGGAATTACGTGTAAGAGGGATAATAATAATTATAATAATAACAGTCCAGGCTTCCACGATCCAAGGGATGAAAATAAAAATGCGAAATTCGGGAGCAGGAAAAATCGAAAGGGGATGAAACGGTTAAAAATGAGAATATTAGTTATTTAGGGATTTTTTTAGTAATTGCTGCTGCTTTTTTTAGTTCTAGGGATTTTTTGAGTTAATTTCCGTGGTTTTTTTGGTTACAGGAATTTTTTTTACTTAAAATTTTAGGGATTTCGATATTTTTTCCAAACGAGGATTTTATTTTTCGTTCATTTCAACTTTTTTTTATGCCTCTCAAGTTTCACGGGTTGGGGTTGCAAATTTTCACCCAATTACTCCCTTGTTTCGAATTTTTCTTTTCTTTAATATGCTTTTTCGTCGATATTTTTACCGGCTGCGATTTTTTTATACCTTCAGCTAGAAAACAAATTATCATCGATTTTTCTTCGTATATTTTATTTCCCGCGACTTTTCGTACTTCGTCCGACGGAATTTCCGCCTCGCTCACTCCTGCATTAACATGTTCCCGGGTTTCATCGAATTTTCGTAACACTTTTCGAACTTTTTTTTTTTTTTTTTCAATACGAGGCAATTTGACTTTACTTTACTTCGATTTTCCTTTTCCTTTTTCTTCGAAGAAGTTCCTCGTTTTGTTTCTCATCCAATCCTTTTTCCAAAAATCATTATTATTATTATCATCGATATTAATTCTATTATTTTAACAACTTCTATTTTTATCGTTATCGTTATTATTATTCTTACCTTGATTATGATTATTATTATTAGAAGCAGCAGCGATTTCACCAATTTTTATAAATATCAAAAAATCGACGAATTTAATAACGTTTTCATCAATTTCATCGTCGTCGTTATTATTATTATTATCGTTACAATTATTACCGCAATTATTATTACTATTATTATTATTATTATTTCCTTTTCCTTTTATTTTTATTCATCCCCGTTACCGGTATTATTATTATTATTATTATTTTTCCTATTACTATTACTATTACTATTTAATACCGTCATTATTATTGTTATTATTATTATTTTAATTTTTCTTTACTATTATTACTTTCACTTTTCAGTAACACCAGATACAAATTTCGAAATCCTCCCTTTCCACGAAAATCGGTGTGGTCCCGAACGGTTCCTCCCTTCTTCTTTTTTTTTGTTTTCTTCCTCTTCTTCTCTCGATTAACAACAATCTCCCTTATTATTTTTCGTGTCTTTTGTTTTCTGTTCTTTTTGTTTATTGTACTTCGACCGGGACGTGTCCAGCGGCGAGAAACTACACGCGCAAGAGTGAAGAGCGAGCAGAGTGTGGAGCAGAGCGGAATCCGAAGGAGATGTATGCGTCGCGGACTCGTCCCGAAAGCCGAAGTAAAAACGTGGACGAGATAGGCGTAGCTAGACATGCGCGCGATAGTTGTGTGGGCGTTTCGCCTTGCCATACACTAGATACCCTTCAAGGGGTTACTACTTGTATCAACCGGAGGGATGAAGCTCCACGTGGTTTTATTGGACAAATAACGCGTACGACAAACATCCCTTGCCGGAAAGGAAACATGACGGAAGAGGCAAAGGCGAGGAAGAGGCAAAAGCCGAATGCCGAAGTGAGGCTCCGCGTGATGGATATCCGCCGCTGTCTTATCGTTGCGGGGAATTAAACGGTATGGTAGGCAATAGTATGGTAGTATGGTGGAGGGTAACATCGTGGACGATAGTATGGTACCGTCGATGGTACGGTCGATGGTATGTTTATCGACGGGGCAGGTGCCCGTGGTATGGTGGACGATAATATAGTAGACGATAGTATAGTAGACGGTAGTATATTAGACGATAGTATAGTAGACGATAGTATGGTAGACGATAGTATAGTAGACGATAGTATAGTAGACGATAGTATAGTAGACGATAGTATAGTAGACGATAGCATAGTAGACGATAGTATAGTAAACGATAATATAGTAGACGATAGTATAGCAGACGATAGTATAGCAGACGATAGTATAGTAGATGATAGTATGGTAGACGATAGTATAGTAGACGATAGTATAGTAGACGATAGTATAGCAGACGATAGTATAGCAGACGATAGTATAGTAGACGATAGCATAGTAGACGATAGTATAGTAGCGAATACTATGGCACTGTAATCAATAGTATAGTTATTAATAGTGTAATAAACGATACTATAGTAGACGATAGTATGGTAGTCGATAAAATAGTGGAAGATAGTATAGTAGCTAATAGTATAGTTATTAATAGTTTAATAAACGATACTATAGTAGACGATAGTATGGTGGTCGATTAAAAACGGTAGAAAATATAGTCAGCCTGGCAGTGAACGATAAATTTAAAGGAAACGCTTAAAAACCACATCCCCCCTCCCCTCTGCCAACCTGAAAATCCAGCACCCGAATGGAAAAATAGGAAATCAATTAAAACACCGGGAAGGGTCTTTCTTATTCGCTACCGGGGAGTCAAAAACAAATAAAGAAGAAAAAAAAAGAAAAACAAGCCGGAGCTTGCTCCCACTTTTGCTCTGTAAAAAGGTTGATAGAAAAAGTTCGATATCAATTTGTACGAGTGGAGTGACAATTCTTCTGGTTTATCGAATCCGTCTTGTTCTTCGAGAGGACATTTCCCTCCAACCCTCTGGGGCTGTCTCCTCCCTCTGGTACACATATTTCCTCCCCCGCTCGTATCGACTATTCGAGGCTTCGAAGGGCTGCATTTTCCTCGCATTTCTTCCAACAAAGTCAAAACACCAGGATTTATTTAAACAAAATACATAAAAATAATAATAATAATAATAATAAGAATAGTAATAATAATAATAATAATAATAATAATAATAATAATAATAATAATAATAATAATAATAATAATAATGATAACAGTTATAACAATAAGAACCCTAGTCGCGTAGCCTTAGGGTGCACCCGCACGAGGGACGTTGATAGTACCGAGAACCGCCACCGGCGCTAAGGTTTGCAAACTCGCGCGGGAATTTCAAACCTCCGTAGTGGATTTCTCGACCGAAAATCAGTTCTAGCGGCCGGAGGGACTGACGTAACGTTAATTGCAGAAAATGATCCGGCTGATTCGATAGATGTTGGACGGGCAGATAGACGGACGGACGGACGGACGGACGAACGAACTGACTGACTGACTGACCGGGGCATTAGGTATTTATCAAAGGCTGGTGTGTAGATTCAACATTTTCGGACGTCCAGAGCAGTAATTGGATGGTCAGTGAGGGAACGTGATGCGATGGCGTAGCGTAGGGGGACTGAGGATAGGGTAGGATAGGATAGGATGGAATAGAATAGGATGGGATAGGATGGGATAGGATAGGATGGTTAGTATAGTTGCAGGCTGCATGTTGTAGCTTAGCTTGCAAGCGTGTGGTGTAATCCAGTCACTAACGGTAATGTGATTATCCTTCTAACTCGCATCAGCCTTCCCTTAGAGTCCGTCTTTCTCTTCCTCTCTTTCTCTCTCTCTCTCCCTTTGGACTGGTCTTCTGTCCTTATCTCTCCCTTTCTCTCTCTTTTCGCGTCTTTTAATTTCTCTCTTTTCAATTTCCCGTATACTTCCCTACTTTCCTTCTATTTTTTGTATTTATATGTACACGTATGTTATTAATTTTTATACTGGAATAAATTATTACAATATCAAAGTTCGTAATATATATTTCTATACATTTTATTTTAGTTTAGAAAAATAGAGAGAAATATAAAAAAACACAGAAAATCAGAATGAAAGAAAGAAATGATTACGTATTATTATTAATAACAAAAAAAAATACGTAAAGAGTAATTTTGTTATAAACAAGCATGTGCCTGAAAAAACGAATAACCCGAAAGTCCCTAGATTCGAGGATCCACGTCGACTGGAGAATAAACCTTTTTCCCTAGGACCCTCCAGGTTTCGCTGGAACCTGGAGAATCTCCGGCTCACTCCCTGCCCCCTCTCTTCTCTTTTTCGCTTCCGCGGAAATTTCCTTCGTTTTTCCTTCCCTATCTTTGTCTCTCCAGCCGGCAGCATCCTCTCTCTACATATATTTATATGTGTGTGTGTGTGTGTGTAGGTACATATATATACACCCTCGGAGAACCCTCCCCTTCAGGAAAAGGCCCCCTCGTTGCATTTTAAATCAAAGCCCGGAGGTAACGCAATCACGAAGCATCACGACGCTTCCACAATTTTCTACTTTAAGCTACTTTATGTATTAGTACCACCCCAAACCACCCTTACTGCCTCTCCTCTGCTGGTACATTAGCCTCCTCCCTTGTGCTATAACGTGTACTACCTGCTGGATCTCTCTCTCTCTCTTTTTCTCTCTCCTTTTCTCTGTTCCTATTTCTTCCTCTTTTTCTCCTCCTTCCACCCTCCCCTCTCTTTCCCTCCCTCCTCCACACTTTTTTCTTTCTCCTCTTTTTCTCTCTCTCTGTTCCTATTCTTCCTCTTCTTCTCCTATTTTCCACCTCCCCTCCCCCTTCTTCCTCCCGCTCTCTCCATTCCTCCCCTTTTCTCCGTCTCTTTTTCTCAACCCTTTCTTCCCTCCCCCTCTCTCTCTCTTCTCTTTTTCTCTCTCCTCTCTTCGTTCTTCTCTCCCCTCTCTCTTTTTTGTCTCTCTCATCCCGGATTTTCTCTCTAAGGTCTTTTTTTTGTTTCCTCCCTTCTTTCCGTTCCACTTTTCCTCGTCCCTCCACTTGTGCGTCTTGTTTTCCCTCCCCCCTCCTGTTATCTACGTCCATCCTGTTATCTCCGCCTCCCCGCGAGAGCGCTCTAACAAAGTTATTTTATTAAACAACCCCCGGTATACCCACCACCCCCACCTTGTGGAAATTCCGCACGAGCTCAAACGAGATGCACCTTTTCAACCGAAAGCTTTCCTCCAGTACCTTCCTACTACGCCCATTCCTCATTGGAAATTCATATTTTGCATCTTTCTTTCTCTTTCGCCCGATATTAAGATCCTTTGCTTGGAGAAAAGTCCTCTAAACTTGCTTAGGGTTTGTGGCTCTATAAGTCCTCCCCTACTTGAATTTCTATCGGGGATGATGATTTCGCGAATTAACGGCGCCGTGCGCCGTGTTTCCTCCTATCTTGCAATCGACGAGATTCGAACCGGCAACCTTCGAGTGACGATCCAACGCTCTACCCACTAGACCAACGGTGACCTCTTCTTCCTCCTATTCTTATTTTCATGCTTATTCGTACAAATTCCAGTTTCGATCCAGCCTTTGAGTGGAAATTAAAACCCTCTCCCTTTTCTTCTTCCAATTTCTTCCCCTTCAGGCCCCATAATAATAATTATTAAAAAAATGGGGGTTATCGAAATTTTTTTTTCGAGTTTGATTCTACTACAATTTCAGCAATTGCAGAAACGGAGTCGCTTTACTGCCGGTACAAAGAGCAAAGTGGTGTTCAGGGAAGGGGGTGAAACGGTGTTACAAAGCTGAAAAAAGGAAGCACGTGGATTATTGGTTTACTAATTCCACGTGTACGCGCGTGGGATTAGCATCTATGTAAAATACGCGAGTTATTTGCGTGTTTCAAAGATGGACCGTGGGATCTGGAAATGGGTAATGGGGGGTTGCATGGAGGAATATTGGAGAAAACGTGTATCAATTACCCTCCCTACTGGGAAACAGAAACAACGACATCGCCAAGCGGATTAACGTTTAACACCGAAGCTCCTGAGATTTCCAAGTTCAATGCGAGCCGACGTATTGTCATCTCCGTTTTTTTATGGGATTAGCTTATTTCCCGTGATTCCAAAGCCGAGCAATAATGCGTTTTTGTAACGAACGCGAATGGCGTAATTCTGACGTTGGCTGAAACTGGAACGAGCTTTCGGTACTACCGAATCCCGAAAAAAAAAAATAATAATAAAAGCCCCAATCGGATTTTTTTTCCTCATAGTCATGGTAATTATTTCAAAATCCTAACGAACAAAAAAACAAAATTCTTAAAATTTTCTCCCAAAATTATTGAATTGTCAATTTTTTTTTCGTAAAATTATTGATCTTCTCTCACAATTATTCACCCTTCCAAAGTCATTAATTTTCCGAGCCTCAAGATTAAATTCCCATTTCGAGTCGGAGGCAATTTCGAAAATTCCCAGAATGTGGTGAAAAATTGCTTTTTGCGGGATTTCGAAGTTTCCCTGCCGAGAAATTTTTCAAGTTTTAGGGAATTATTAATTTTCGAGTCTAATGAATTATTGATTTTCTTTCGAAAATTCGCAAAGAATTTCCAAAAAATGGTACAGGCTTCCAGTTTTCGGGATTTCGAAGCTCGGAAATTCGACTTTCCGCCCTGTAATTTTCAAAATTCTATTAAATTCTCTTCAAGAGTTACAAATTTTCGAAAAAGTAGCTTCAAATTCAACATATTTTTCCGGTATTTTTTATTTCCCAGAAATTTGGAAATTTCTAAATTCCAAATCGTACTCGACATTTTGCTCTTGTCCTGGATACTTTCATCCCCCTACCCCTCTCTGCCCCCCAAAAAAATTTGCCAAATTTCTTAACTTCCAAAAAATAAAAAAAAAACTGCCCCGGGACTGGATACAAGTCGTTGAATAAGCCATAAACGTATTTTTGCATATGTACACTTACCTAAAAGCTATAACATACACACACACACTCTCACACACTCGCATACACACTTTTTTTCTATATATGCATATACTTGCTTATTTCTATACTAAAATTGAGGTGGAAAAAAAGGAGAAAAAAAAGGAAGTACCGTAAAACTACTTTATAAAATTGAAGGGTGTGTGAGAGAGAAAGTAACGATCGAGTGAATAATAAATATCGTTATCGTTTAGTTGATATTTTGAGGGTGATAGATGTGTGTAGAGACAGAAAGTGTATGTATGTGTGTGTTACACATCCCCACATGCATATATATACATATACAATATAAAGTAACAAAAAAAAATAATCGCACAGGTGGAACTTTCGGTTGCTTTCTTCCTTTTTTTTCTTTCGTTCCCATTTATTTCTTCGTTTCTTTATTTTTTTATATTAAATTTTATTTTATTATATTTTTTTTTTCTTCCATAGGGTGAAGTCGTATCAAGATCAAAGCTTGGCTTTCTTCCACCCCCACCGTCTCTTTTCGATCCCCATAGGGTTGCTTACCACCGTTGTGCTCTACACGTATGTATTTATATATACATTTATATATCTACAGGTTCATCCCTTACACGACGCGCCCCATCATCCCCCTTCCCCGTGAGTTCTTTTGAAATAAAGTGTTTGACACTTGAGATTCGTAGCCGTATTATGTTTCAAGTGTTGGACGATTCAATGAAAAAATTATGATCCGTTTCCTTGTGTTTTTTAAACACAAGGGATGAGGAGCCACACGGACACACACACACACACACATATACAAACATAGAGATAAAAAGAAGAAAGAAATAAAATAAGGAGCGGGCCAGGAACGGGACAATGAAGAAATCGGTCTATTAAAATGTAATAGGGCAATTAGTTAAGTGTAGTTTCGGGGGATGATGGTTTTTTTATGACTTTTGCGATACAAACGAATTTTTTTTTTGTTTTTAGAAAATAGAGGAAGGGAGAAAAAAACGGGGTGAGGGATGTTTTTGTCAAAAAAAAAAGAAGGCAGGGTCCGAGTGTGCGAAGAGAAACGGTATTTTTTTTGGGGTGTTAAGGGTAGGAAATGAAAACGTCACGATACAATTTTCAATGAATGTTTATTATTAAATTTGGCTGCTGCGAAATTGTTAATATATCATAAATTACACTATTTAATTTAACATTCACATTGTTAGCGGTAATTTGATGGAACGATAACGTTTTAAATAACCCTGTCGACCAATGGAAATTCGGTATAGCGGCGCCAACTATTGCCACGGGGCGCGAATGAATCCCGATCGCTTTTTGCAACCTCCTAGGGTGCAGCAACCCGCGATACACGGTCGAGCCTGCCCGCCTGCCACAATCTAATCATTAATCGAAAGATCCGGCGCAAATCGAATAACGTCGTTTTACAAACCCAATTGGTTCGCCTTATATGTATGTACGTACCCACGTGCATACATCCATGCACACTTACGTACATACATGCATACGCGCATTTAGAAATCGCCGGGTTGGATCCTACGGGATACAAAAGCTCATCAAAAGCTTGTCAAAGCGCCTGTGTAATCAGCTTTTACAAGATACACATTCGTCATTACCGACACTGCAGAAGTCTGCCTGTCCTTTGCGTGTATAAGTATATACACAAACACACATACACATATACTTAGCACATACTTAACCTCAAACTATAGAGTCTACTCTAGTTTAATGTATATAGTAATAATAATTACATTATTATTACTATTATTATTATTATTGTTATTATTGTTGTTATTATTATTATTATTGTTGCTGTATTATTATTAATATTATTAGGGTGTCCCATAAGTTTCTTCCTCTCCGGTCCGAGGTCATACATAGCGTGGCGCGGAAAAAAATTTATGGGACAACCCTAATATTATGGTCGTCCCCGTCATCTTCGTCGTCGTTGTGTTATTGTTATTGTTACAACTACAATTATTATGTTATTATTCCTCCATACTAATACGTACCTAAGTATATACATACATAGACGGGCCTATATGGGATTATAATGAATAGAATAGACGGCAAGAAATACGCATGGAGAAAGGAAGACAGAGGGAGGCGATGGAGCGACTAATAACGATAACGATGCCCAGAAACGATAATCGAGTCGAGGGTTTCCATGGGTTTCCGCAGTTCCCAGGGCGCTGATTGCCGGGATCGTATACCTACATTCGCACGCGTAGATATACATACATATTCACACACACACATACACATTTACCCATCGTACGTGCCTTCTCTCTCCATCTCTATCTCTCCTTTACACACACACGCGCGCGTGCGCCCGCGCGCGCATTCACCGATCTACCTATCCATCTATCGGTATATATTACAGTCGCAAGCGATGCTGGATTTTGCGAAACGTAGGCAGATAGGAGGTATACGTATTTGCGTACCAACGTATGCACGTAGATTCGACGAGTTGGTTCCTCATCTCTACGCGTTTACGAATGTATAGAAAGAGAGAGACAGAGAGAGAGAGTGAGAGGAACAGGGTATATGGATGTATGTATGTATTATGGAGGTATGTATGTATATGGATTCTGCTTGAGGAACGGAGGAGCGAAGAGGAGAGACAGAGAGTGAGAAAGAGAGAGTGAGGGCGGCGCAGGACAGATGGAGGCGTAACGAGTATACAATGCGATGCAAATTGCCTCCCTCGCATGCTTCTGTTGCTACCGTAGCCGAGTAGCGTACGGTTGGGTTGGTGTCGTCTCATTCCCTCGCTCAGTCAGCCAGTCAATCGCTCGGTACCACGATGGTATTACTAACATCGCTATTCTATTATGAAATTACGTTTTCCCCGAGCTCACGGTGTGCCTGATGCCTCTATTACAAATACCGCCACTACGAGCGCTATAGTAGTGTCTACTATACAACGCTACTTCTATTATACCTATTACACACACTACCCTACAATTACTACTACTACTACTACTATATACTGTAACATTGCAACTATACTACTCCCTCCCACTGGTATTCCTTAAAACGAGGGAATGAATGGATTTATATAGTAATTGTAACTACACTATACAGACGATAGAGGGAACCATAGAAATAGGATAAACCACCCCCGAGTGGCTGGCTGACTGACTGACTGACTCCACTCTTTCTCCCTCCAGGCAGCCAATCAGCTAACTCGGTAACAAGCCACTGAGACACGATGTACCGTATCTACAAGCTACAAGCTACAAGTTCCTACCCTGCCTCCCATCCCTCTTTCTTTCCATCCCTTGAGGCTTAGCGATAATAATAATAACAATAGTAATCATGTTGATGATAATAATAACAATAGTAGCGGTAATAACGATAGCAATTCGTCTTTACTCCCATTCCTCGCTCCCTCGTTCTTCGCCTTCCTTCGACTGATACGCGTATTAATTTACCTTCTGATTAATTCGGCATTATTGCCTCGACAATCTTGTTTCTGACGAGAATCGAGTGCCGGCAAACCGAATTGCTCGATTTTGTCGCATGTATGTACCCCAGGCAGGCGTTTTTATGGAATCAACGCGGGATAGAAATTTTACGAAACGGATAAATAAATAACGTTGAATGAACAAGAAAAGAAGATACCGAAATTATGAAATTTATAGGAAAAAAAATAATATAATTTGAGGGTCGGTAAAGAAGAAATCTTTAAAGCATTATTACCCATTTCGCGTGCGTCGGTAAAAAAGGAATCTGCCTTTTTTATAAACAATAAATTTCTCCTAAAGTCGATAAAAAAGGAATTTGAAAATTCCACACGAGGATGGATCGCGTATTTTCCTCTTCGAAACCGTTTTACTTCGCGAAGGAAAAAAAATGGACCCAATAATTTTATCTCGCTGGCGACGATAACGTAGAAATCTACCTTATCTTGGAAGACCCTCGTTACCGTCATTGCCGGCAAAGTAGAAACCATTAAAACTGCAGATAAGGTAGGTTTTTTCTTCCATTTCATAAAAAGTGCAAAAAAATGTTTTCCTCGCCGATGGTAATGTAGGAACCTACCTTACCCGTTTGACGCTTGCCAAAAATGAAAGAAAGTACAGCGCCGGGGGGAAACAACATCGTTATCGTTGCAGGTTTCGGGAAAGGATACAAAAAAAAATCGCGTGGAATCGGTTTTTCTTCGTGAAGTGATTTTTTTATATTTGTAACACATTTTCTCCCTCTCCCTCTCTCTCTCTCTTTCAAATAAGAAAATAAAGAGAACGAAAAAAATAGAAAGAAAATTCGAGCGGTCAGGTAGCATAATAAAATCCACCAACCAACCAACCAAGCAGTGTGTGATGCGGTAAAAGCCTCTGGCTTCGTGGATCCTGGTGCCTGCCACAAATACTTACAATTAATTAAATATGACCACGACGACTCGGGGACGAGGATGGGCGCGTGCCCGGGACCCGGAGTCCACGAACGTCCCGGGTTCGCTGCGTCGACCTGGACAACCCCTCCAACCCCAACAGCTACAGCTTGAACCGCAGTCACCCGTAGAAAATGAGGCGCCAAAATCAGCAGTTCTGGTACAAAAATTTATCAAAACAAAAAAAAAACGGTTGAATTCTGGGAATTTTTGTGTGTAATCAATTTTTTGAGTTTTCATCAATTTTTCATCCAGGGAGGAGCAGCAACTGGTGATAAGAGCAACATCGGTACCTTTAGCGGCGAACTTTGGAACGACATTTGCCAGAGCATCGAACACCTGGTGCTGCGAGAGCAAGAGTACTCCGGGAAGAAGCTGGACGATCTCGCAGCTAGAATTCCCAACGCTCCGGGCGACGACGAGACTTTATGGTCGGGACGAGTAATATTGTCGTTTACCTTCTTTATTGTTATTCTTCAATTTTGAGAAATAGTTCCTAGTTTGAAAAAAAGATTAACGATGCTTGAAACGAAAAAGAAGATTTTTTTTTGGAGATTCTAGTTTAGAAGTACTCAAAAATTGAAATTAAAATTAGGTATTCTGAAAATTATAGAGAATTTTTGTTAATACTCTCGATACCGAATTGTACAAATTCTGGAGAAGGGTCGCTGTTTTTCTTGTGTTATACGGCGCAATTTCTTACATAGTTATATATATAATTTGATGTTTGACTCGAAACGTATTAATTTCGCAGGCTAACATTCGACGAATTATACAAACGAGCCATAGAGGATCGGTCGATCGGTATCAGATTAGCAACAGTCTTCGCCGATAAGAGAATTCTGAGCATTCAAACCTTGAAGGGCATGAGCTTTCGGTACATGTTCCTTCAAGCCTTGCAGGAAGACTATAACAGTAATTATGAATTAAACTAACTTTTAACACTCTTGCTACGGCGGTTCGATCCACCGTTTGTCCTTTTTGAACGGGGACCCTCGGTCAAAAATATAAATTTTAATTTTTTAAAGTTGGTTTCTTTAAAAGCAAAAAAATGTAATAAAAAATAGGTAGAATGTGAAACAATGAAATGGAAATATTGGGAGAGTGATCGTTTATTCGATACTCCTTTTTTTTTTCTACTAGAACACGAAGAAACTCGGAAATCGAGCGAAGAGCAATTTTTGAACACCGTGTCCCTTCTGGGGCAGGTTTACTATCGAATGAGGATAGGCGATGGGACTCCGATAATAGCTTTGGGACTGCCGGTGCTGCAGTACCTGTCGATTCTCCTGGAAATGTCTTCTCTGGAGAGTTTGGAGCTGCTGGGAACTTTGGTAAAGAGTAATCTCGAAAAATTCACACATATTTTTCGAATTCGGCACGAAGAAATTCAAATTTGGATAAAAATTGGAATTTTACGCAAGGGAAAATTTGGATAAATGTTACACAATGTTGTTAATTATCCCTCGCAGATGAACATGAACGGGAAAATGCTGCAAGAAGCCCATCGAGCAGAAATGGAGAAACTGGTGAACCAGGCTCGAGAAGCTTTGCTCAACCGTAAACAGGACTCGAGATGCAAATGCATTCTGTTGTATATCATCGAAGCTGCCAATCGCAGCTACGATCCTCCTTCTAGCGAGCAACGACAGTTTTATCTAACCCAGGTTGGATCGAATGTTTTAGCTCGACTGGAAGGAAAGGACGAGAAGGATTTCCCTCAGATCCTCTCGAACACCGACAAAAATGCTCAATTCGAAGATGGTAAACAAAATTTATTCGATTAATTTCATTTGGTGGCTTCAAAAAAATTGAAATTACTAAATAAATAAATAATATTTACTTGTTTATATAATTATATGATCTTGTTACAATATTTTTTCCTGGCAATGGTTAAGCAATAAGGAAAATTGTGTTTTTAATTTGCAGCGGAACGTAATACCACCGGAGGAAATATTCCACGAGCGATAAGAGGTTCCGGTGCGAACGAACAAAATCATCCGAAGAATCACCAGAAGAACGAAAAATTTGCCCGAAGGCCACCAGGGTCTTCATCTCGAAGTAATAATCATTCGAGTCACTGGGGTCACGACGATCGATTTAGCAAAGACTACGATTAGGAACGAATTGCAATTGGCAAAATGAATTCGTAGCTAAAAATCAGTGCAGACCCAAAATCGAATCTTAAAAGCGAACACAAATCCTTACACATTTTGTAACGTTACAATGTATTGAATTTCTTTCGTTTTTGTATTCCCCAAAAGCGCGAAATCGGGATGAATTTGGAGGCAACGGCGTCGAAAGTTATTTGAAAAACCAAAAGAATATTATTGCGTAATATAATTTTTTTGTATCGTGTGAAGCAGTCTTATGTCCTGTTTATTTTGCATAATCATTCTAATAAAATTAATATACTTATTGAATAATTGTAAAATAAATTTCTTCCAATTTTCATTGGGTTTTAGAATCATTATTGAATTTTTTAGAATAATTATTGAAAAAATTAGGTTACGAAATTTTTTACAAGTACTTTTATATTTAAAAAATGTTTTTTTTAATTTTTCTTAAAGAACTTTTTGTCAGGATTTTTGTCATTCCAAGTTGATTTCGAGACTCATCAACTTCTTGAATAAAATTGGAAAAAATGAGTAAAGAAACTCGCTTTATTTATTTTTGTTGCTGAAATTATTATTTTATTGAGCTGTAAAAAAAATGTTATTTTTATCACAATTGCTAAATCTAATTCAATTATACTTACTTTTTTAACGGTTACCAATTCAGTCACTGTTAAGGAATATCATTAATTTGTCCTTTTTTGAATTTATTGGAACAAAATATTGCAGCAGATTCTAATATTTCTGTCAAACCAATTTTTCACAGAAACTTTCGAATTTAATTGCTGCAATATCTTGCCAATTCCAAAAAAAAAATAAATCACGAATTCGTCGTGATTTACTAAAAAATTACTAAAAAGTGGAGGATAAGGAAAATTCTCACATGAAAAATCCCAGTTTGAGTCCTCCTCGTGGTCCTTGTGGTTGGTTTTTCTGGGGAAAAAAATATTATTTTTTCTCCTTTTTGAAAAATAATTGAAATATCAATTAAAAAGGATATTTCTAATATCCGTAAAACTAAACTTGCCTGAAATTTGTCCCTTAACAACCGGTACAAATTCTGTTCCCTTACAATTTTGCGAATCCTGCCACGTGGAATCGCAGGAACCCTCCGCTTCCTTCAAACCCTATTATACAATTAGAAAAAATTCCAATTAAAATATTGCAGCGAAAATAATTAGGTGTAGAACAAATCTCCTCACCGCGTTCGTTTTTTCGTCGAAATTCTGATCATTTTTAAAACCGCGTTGTATTCCGTCTTTTTTTTTCTTTCAATTTTCTCTGTTTTTTTTTTTTCGATCAGGCGAACGCGGCTACCGAATAATTTTCCAAAAAACGGGTCTCCCTCAAAACGCTTTCACGATCCGTAACAAATCTTTGTCTTCTCTTTCACTGGTTCGAAATTGTTTTAAGGGTGCGACCAAACATAAAATGCAATTATTGTGGAAATACGATATACTGGTGAGAACTTACACGAGAAATTAACGTTCTTCTGATTGCGAATGTAATTCGTCCGGTCGTCAGCTGCAATTTCTTCCCGGGTCTCCGAAAGTTCTTAAATCTCACGCCCATTTCTTTTCGAATTCGGATTTTCATTTTTTTGTTTTCCGTTTCGTTTTAGAGTCTACGTA
The DNA here is from genome assembly GCA_949825005.1 of Gasteruption jaculator. Taxonomy (NCBI): domain Eukaryota; kingdom Metazoa; phylum Arthropoda; class Insecta; order Hymenoptera; family Gasteruptiidae; genus Gasteruption; species Gasteruption jaculator. Next base: position 9,268,851 of record OX463775.1, read on the forward strand.
CTTCTGAAAAATCTTCGAACTTCGTGTTCGTGTATTTTTCATTTTTTTCTTTCCATGGTTTCCTATGAATTATTTTATATACGTATATATAAAATATCCAAAACGGTAGCGAATTTTTTTTTTAACCACGAATCTAATTGATACTCGCACGTACGACGCAGGAAGCCAACGAAATTGCGGCGGATTGTTATCGTAATTATTGCAAGTTTTTTTTTTTAGCGATAAGAATTTAATTTCCGAGAATACTGGTTCTGCCCCAATATTTAATTTCAATATTCTTCGACCTTTTTCCCCCATTTTTCAAATTTCGAAATTTCCAATTTCCTTTTCGTTCTCGAAAATGAGGTAAAAAGAATTCCTCATTTTTGGAATCCCGTGAAATTGAATGAGGATTCAAAAAATGGGAATCAGTCGGAAGAAAATTAAAATCGACGTCAAAAGTATTAATTATAATAATAATAATGACACAGGAAAAAATTTAGGTCGATCGAGTGAAAATTCGAACCGAAACAAATTTTCATTCGAGTTCCAGTAATTTTTTTCGTACTTTAGAAAATTAAAATTATTAATAATTGCTAACAACAAAAAAAGGAGCGAAACGATTAAAATTAAATACACGTTTGTTGCAATTGAAAGATCCAAAGTAAAAAAAAAATATTATTTTTATGCTTTTACCAAATTTTCATCCAGGAAAATTTCCTACTTTTCTGCTTCCGTATTTGAATTTGTGTTATCTACAAATTCTTGGAATTTAAAAAATAATTTTAATGTAAAGGAGGAAATTTAGTAATTAATGTTAATTTGAAGTCGAGATATTTTCTTTTACGATGGACATTTCAATTCGGCACAAGTGAATTTCACAATTACATTGATTTGTTGTATTATAAGATTGATTTTGTTGTATCATTAGTGGTATTTATATAATAATTCATTATCATGTTCTTTCTCTTGTAAACTAAGTGTACCGTTGGAGAATACGATTTCACGCGAAAGAGAAAATTGAATCTGAAGACCAAGCGAGGACTTCAATAATTTTCGATATCAAAGAATAATTAGTGAAGCGATTCCGCATGAATCAATTTCATCTCTTTCCTCCTTCGTTCCCTCTTCATTTTTCATTTTTGTCACGGCATGAAGACGTAGGGCCAAAATAATCCTGATATCCGAAAAATGTCAGATTAAAATTTTTGTTTGAAACACCGAAAGATCGATCCGAAATTCAATTTTGTAAAATCGTTATTTAAAAAAACTCGCATTTACTGAAACTTCCATTTCTCTCGGCAACGAAACTGCATTTCGACTCGGTACTGCGAAGGAATCTTCAAAATCGTGTTCATTAATTCGTAACGTTATTTTTTTTTCTTCTTAAACCCTTATATCCCTAATTTCGCCTATATCGAATCTGAAATTTAATATCACCTTGCTTGAAAATCATCCTGTTCTTTATTTTCCAAACGCAACTCGTGAATCTCAATTTTCCAATTTTTTTCCTTCCGTTTCTTTGACTTTTCCTCCTTCCGATTAATTCCTATCTTAATTATTTGGACTTGTACGTACAATTGCATCCAAAGTTTTTTCTTCTTTTTACCGAATTTCGGTTACTAAGTGTAGAAATTATTTCTTATGTTACAAACTATCATTTGTATAAAAAAATTCGAGCGAATAAATGTATTTTTTTTTTAATATGACGTTAAAGTTTGAATTACAATTCCAATATCCACGAATTAATTTCCATTAATGAATTATAATTTTTTACCAGAAACAAAAGGTCATTTTCTTTTCTTTTAGGTAATTACCGAAATCAATTCAATTCGTAATTAAATTCGATTTTCGATAAAATAGTAATTCCTTAAAAATACCTTCACTGAACTTGTTAATTTAGAAAAATTGATTCATGTAATAATTCTTTTTTTTCGAAGAAATTGTCAAACTTTAACGGCATAAAAAACTTCTTTATACGTTCTCTTTCCCCTTTTTCAGCCGAGAAACGTGAAAACGCACAGGTCCAAAGCTTTATGTAAAACCACGACGAGATAATCGCGCCGATACACGTCAATTTATTATCATCATTATTATAATTCCTATTTTTTCCACATTATTTTTTTCTTCTGCCTTTAAATCTAATTCCTTTTCTTGTTGTTGTTGTTCGTTAATTTTTTTTTTTTTTTCGTTTCTTTGAACACTCAAGTTTCACGCCCACAATTATTACAGTCATATAAATACGAGTGTTTCCCAGAGAACCACGAAAATAAAAACGAAAAAGGTTGTTACTTTTTTATCCGTAGTGCAGAAAATAATACTTTTGAATCGCTCAGACTCGATTCGGAATTTCTCCTTTACTTGAAGGAAAAAGGAAAATTTCGCTCGATTTCGCGTCCATTTTCCATTTCCAAAAAATGCAAAATTCTGAATTGAATCTGAACCCAACTAAAAAAAGTTCCCCAATAGAATGTTATCAATATCATCGTCGCATCGTATCCTCCCCATATCAGAATCCAGGATCCGTTTCCTTACTTTTTTATATACACGTACGTTTTGTTGCTGCTGTGTACGACTAACAACGTGATCGAGTAACGTGACATTTCTCAAATATGATGAATAATTAAGAGCGAAAAAACGCCGAAAGTGCGTGAGAAAGAAAGCGAAAGTAAGTAAAGTAAGTTGTCTCATTTTCCAAGTGTTCTGTTTCTCGCATGACTTCGACGCTTGTATGTTGTTTTTTTTATTAATTGATTAATTAATTAATTGGTTATTATTATTATTATTTGTTTGTTATCCGTATATCTCATGGGGTGGATCGCCGTATCTTCGCGCGTGGTAGGTATTCATTGCATTTGACGAGAGAGTTGCACGGACGGCCAAGAGTGTTATCTCGGTCCCGAGGCTTCCTGCTATCCGACGACAGACACAGTACAACAGACAGACACAGAGAGATAGAGAGAGACCCGAACCCGGAGAGACCGACGAGACCGATCCGAGCCCGACGCGAGCCACGGCTTTAGTATGGGGCGAATCGGCGCGACGGCGATGGCCCTCGCATTCCCGGTCTGCTAATCAAAATTATTTATGTATTTTTTTATGCACGTTCCTTCCCTCCTTCCTGCGTTACACCACGTCATTATATATTTTTTTTATTAGTATAGGCATTTCTTGAATATTTTATTAACAAGTAACACGGGAACAACTGAACTGAGCTTAACCCACGGAGAAAAATGGAATCTGTCGTAACTAATATCATCGCGGGGAAAAAAAAATAAAAATTTAATATTTAATAAACAAATGTTTGATATAAAAAAAATCCCGCGAGTCCCGCAGTTTATCAAATTTGGAATTTCGTTCCTGTAGCCCATCCAAATTTTGGATATTCTAATATATTTATTTAAAATAATTTTCTTTGATAGTTTCCATTTATTTTATCATTTTTTTTTCACGACCTTTTATTTCACGTGAATTAAATAATTGCAAACTTCTACTTTCTACTGTCTGTTTTTTTTTTTCCGATGAAGTGGAAAAATAAGTTTCGCGATTTTCCGCATTTTCTTTCGCGAATCGGTGAAACGCTAAATACGAATTCGGTATCGATTTTTCTCCGTGTTGCAAAGGGAACGTGAAAAACTGCAAGAGGAAGGATTTTCGAAATCGCCACGAGTTGATTTGAGCTGACGTGGTGGTATCGTGGGAAATCTTTCGAAAGTTGCACGAGTTGTAATCAGCGTGATTGTCACGAGCAACGAATTGTTTACGAATTATGAAAAATGATAGCGTTATCAATGAAATGGATTTAAAAAAAAAATATATCGTAGCCTGAAATTCATTTTTTTTTTTCGTACTCACCGGCGCTCCTCGAACGAATCTCGACTGAAATCTTCGTACATCCCTCTGCTAAAATCGAAACCATTAATTTTATCGATTAGATCGAGTGGATAAAAAAATATTTTTAGTAAATAGAATTAAAAAAAAAAGGATTCAACATCCTTATGGAAATGCGACTCACCTGAATCTGCCATTATTTCCACTGGGAGGCGGCGATCGTCTGCTGAACATTCCGTAATCGGTTCCACGCGAGAAACCACTGTCACGCATCGAGCCCATTCCTAGCGGAGGCATTGGTGGCATCGGGTCTCGCCTTGGTGGTAGCGGAGGCATCGACATCGGGGGATAGTCGCTTCCTCGCATGGAACTTCCCATATCCCGTGGGCCGCTCATACTTGAAAATCTCCTCTCGTAAAGGTCACGTGTGTCCTCGAATCCTCTCCTGTCGTAGTAACTGTCGTAATCCTGTACCAGGAAGCATCCGATCGATTAAAAATTCTAACTATCATCGAACTCGAAATCATTCAAGTAAAAATGAAGTAATTTTAATGGGAACTTACACTGAAACGTCCACCTCCCATGAGTCTCTCGCGGAGGAAAGGAGGAGGTGGTGGCGGAGGATAAGCATCGCGACCGAACATTCGGTCTCTGAATCCATTGCGATCCGGACCGCCACCCATTCCTCCTTTGGGACACTCCTTGGACCAATGACCGCCCCGTCCGCAACGATAACATTGTTCGGGATCGCCCATGCCGGGTCGTTGCCTGACCCTGCTGGTGGATATTTGTACTTTCATGGGCTGACCGTCGACCATCTGGCCGTTGAGTTCCTTGATGGCGTCATTCACGTCACCGGTGGCCTCCAAGTGCACAAACCCATAGTTCCTCACGATATCACACTCCACGACCGTACCGTATTTTGCAAAAAGTTCGCGAACTTGGGGAGCTTTGGTGTTATCGGTGAGATTTCCGACGAATATCTTCGTCGTTGGCGTGTTCGGACCTTTGCGACTTTTGGCAGCCTCGCATTTGATCGGCTGGTCGTGTACCATTCTCCCGTTCAGGTTCTGAATCGCATTCCTACCGGCTTCCTCGTTCTCCATATGCTAATAATTCGGAGATAAAAGGGGTTTTTTTTTTTCAAGGTATACTTTAACAAATTATTAATCAATCGTAGTTCCAGATTTTTGGAGAATCAAAAGTAGGAATAATAATTTTATGTTTCTGTTAATTCTCGACTAATTATAAATTTTGTTGTAAATATTATTCTTTTGTAGTAAAGAAAAATAATAAATAATACTCACGACAAACCCATAGTTTTTAACGACATCGCATTCCACGACTTTCCCGAATTTTTCGAATAGCGGTTTGATGTCGGAGTTGGTGGTTTTGTCGGCGAGATTGCCGATGAAGATTTTAAATGTACCGACGCTACTAAATCCTGGCATTTTTAGCCTTATGTTCGAAACCTGGGTAGAATAATTCATGTAAATTATTATTAACATTACAGGGAACATTGAATTTCAATTTTATATTTTTCCACCGCTAGTATCGAAAATTGGTATAAATAATCACTTTAAATCTATTATCTCCATTACTTCTTTGAAATTGTAGGTATAAAATGAGAAATTTAAAAAAATAAGATTGAAATCAGACAATATTAAAATTCTTAAACTTTTTATTCGCGTCGCGAGAAAAAAAAAAGATCTTTTGCAACCACCTTTTAAATTACTTTAGTTTAAACAGTCGCCGTGTTAATATCGGTGTGAAAAAATAACTCGTAAATGCATTAATGCATTCCTACCGGATGATGCATCAAGCGCATTCTGTGCTTTTAAACATCACATAGTGAAACTTTCCTCTTCCATAATACTTTTATTAAATCTATACAAAAAAGAAGGAACTTAAATCCAAAATCTAAACCAACAGAGGACCTCGAACTCTAAGGCCAAAAACAAAAAGGAATTCAAACACAATATCCGAAGAATACAATTTTGAGTCATTGGCTGAAAATTAACTATTACTCTTCATTTTTATACAAAAAAAAGACCTATTTATAAGATGACCTTGAAATGACACAAAATCGACTCTGGACTCCAAATTATTTATCAATCAATCCCGGAAAGTAACTAAATCCCTGGGTAATCTATTAAACAGGGAAATAATTAGTTCCTTTATTTTCGAAGCAAAATGAATTATTTACTCCTTCAGGTATCTCGCATCCTGGCAAAATCCAAAGTTTAGGTTGAAAGAAACTAAAAATTGAGGAGGTGGGGATGATAATGATAATGATAATAATAACAATAAAAATAAAAAGAACAACGCTACAACTACAACTACGCTGTTAACTACAATTCCGGAAACCGGAATATTGATCTATATGCAAGTTCGCTTCTGGTGCAACTGTACGCGAGTGGAGCTTGTTCGTGCTCGAATTGCATACGATATGCACAGATTTGGTCTCCATATCAAATAGAACGCTGATAAACAAGCAAAGCAAAGCAAAGTAAGGTAATGTAATATTTCTGTAAGTACGATTGCATTTCGAGCCTATCTGAATGGCGTGTCTACGAGTTTAACCGCAACAGGAACCATATTTTGTTTGATGATCGATAGAATTACGATAAATTCGTTTCGAGGAAATCAATCGGAAGCAAAAGAAATTCGGTCGGTTGAAATATAGATATATACATATATAAGTATGTAAGTAAGTAAGCGTCTTACCGATCGGATAAACCTCTTGCAAAATTCTGACGACGAGACGCGCGAGCGACACGCGAAAGTTAACGAAAGTAGTCACAAGATGAAACACAAATGGCGGGTCCGCAGCCCAAGCGGCGTCTCTTGCTCGCAGGTCTACCAACAATCGCTGGAATCGATCATCGATTGTGCGCGATCTGAAGTTGGTCGACTAACTACATTTTTTTTTCCACTTTTCGAGTCGCTCGATATCGATTTGTCCAGTTCCGTTAGATCTGAACTGAATGTGACGTCATAAATGTATAGAGAGAGTCAAAAAATTAAGTATGACGTCATTTTTTTAAGTCTGACGTCATAAAATTGATGACTCACGACCGCTACGTATCCAATTTTCATTTTGGAAAGAAGAAATTTTCATTTTTGCTGTGACCAATTTGGAATACGGACACACCGCCATCTATGATATTTTTGTATTACTATGAATTTTTTCCCGCTCGAATGTCAATGCTCGAATTCTTTTCAAATTGATTGAATAAAATGACATTAATAATGATATTAATGTTAATATTAATCGGCCAATTATATTAAATTGACAATACTTAACCATTTTTTAACATTATTCCTCGTAATTATTATTTTATTGATAAATATTTGATAGAAAATTATCCCTGTCAAGAAAATTAAGGAAAAAATTTTTGAAATTCTCTAAAATAATAATACTAGACGTATATTAAATATATGCATATAGTATAATATTACTATAATATTATATTATATACTATTATAATATAATATAATAATGTTTTAGAATTCTAATTTTTTTTTCTCCAACAAAGAAGGATTCCATAATTAACCTACAAAGTGGAATTGGTAAAATTAGCAAAAAGTCGCGGTAATTTTTCCGACGAGGAAGGAACCAGTAAATTAAGGAACTATTATTATTATATAAATAAAAGCATCAGCGTAGAAAGCAGAAACGTGAGAATTGAAAAATAGTAATGGACGAGTGGAGTCATTCGCGCACGAGAGAACCGCAGCCATAAGCGTATTTTTTAGTTTATGATCGGAGCCATCATCGAATCAGCTGTGGAGTCTCTCGGCTATCACTGATTTATTAGGTTAAGTAAATAAAGGGAGCCAAGAAGCCGTAAAAAGAGCCACGAAGTATATACATGCACACATACACACATTCATATACGACCGTTGCATTCATTGTAATTAATTATGTGAGTATTTAGGTTCCTCTGTACCCGTAATTTCCATCCCATTTTTATCTTCCTCTCGGGGATTAAAAAAAAATATCTGAAAAATATGGAATGAGCGAAAGAAAAACTTGAATTGAATATATAAATGCGTAAATATATGTATACATATTTACCGTTTGATTGTAGTGTATCCGAAAAATCCGCGGATCTTATGATTATTATTTCCGCGTAAAAGTTTATCTCTGGACTCCCCAGGAGAAATTATCTATGATATAAGCAATGTCTTTGTTATTATTATTATTACGATTGTTACTATTATTATTGTTACACGTATGATAAGGGAGTATCAATTCATTACGTATTAGTTTCGTTGGTAACAACAATCGATTCAACAAAATTGCTCATCGGCACTGTATGTTTTTGTAATTTTTCAATTTATTAATTAACTAATTTTGATTTTTTAAAAATAATAACTAGAATTTTTTTCACTCATAATTGTTTTGGAGTTTCTAATAAGCAGTTGCATCTAAAATTTAAGTATCTTCGAATGAAACTATTGCTTGGAAAAACCGCATTTGAAACTCCCAGGATTCGGAATTATTATTATTATTATTATTATTATTATCATTATTGTTACATATAAAATTTAAGATTCCTTAAATTTGGTTATGGACTTTTTATTTTATAGTTTGTTAGTATAGTACAGCAACGATTTAATTTTTCTTCTTTTTTCTTCGAGAAAAGAAAAGGAAACGGTTTCTTTCCAGCTGATTTACAGTTCCTAACGAGGAGTTGTATTAAAAATGATAATTATTCAGACCCATTGCCGCTCAAAGTAATTAAATTCATAAACTTCTAGGATTCGGGATCAAATATTATTTTCGTCTCATTGTATTTAGATTCAACAGAGCAAACATGGATCAGCCGATATCTTCGGATATTGTAATCATCGCCGGCAATTCGCACCCCGAGTTGGCTAATTTAATTGCCAAGTAAGTTTTCCGGAACATTTCAACAATATTAGAAAATTGTAAAAAAATCATTAATGAAGTTAATAATTTGTCCATAAAAAAAAAATTAGAAACTCTAAATATCGCTTTCAGTCGCTTGGGGGTGAAAAGCGGTGGATGTTCCGTTTATCACAAGACGAACCGAGAGACGATGGTGGAAATTGGAGATTCGGTTCGGGGCAAAGACTTGTATATAATACAAACGGGAACGAAGGACGTGAATAACAATATCATGGAGCTTCTGATCATGGCTTACGCCTGCAAAACATCGTCGGCCAAGAACATCGTCGGTGTCATTCCATACTTACCGTATTCCAAGCAGTGCAAAATGCGTAAACGTGGCTGCATCGTCTCGAAGTTGCTGGCCAAGATGATGTGCAAGAGCGGGCTCACTCATATTATAACCATGGACCTCCATCAAAAGGAAATCCAAGGTTTCTTTGATTGCCCGGTCGACAATCTGCGTGCGAGTCCATTCTTGTTGCAGTACATCCAGGAGTCGGTGAGAATATATTTCATTCTTTTCTGTAATCAACAATAATAGTGGTGGTACAAATATTAAACCAGAATATTTATATATTTTGCTTTAAAATATTTATTTTAAAATCTGTAAATATTTTAATTTGCTTTCATTGAATTAATCAACAGTGCCGATAAATAGAACTCTAAAATTTAAAAATAATAACAATCTTTGCTTCCCACAGATTCCCGATTACAGGAACTCGGTGATAGTGGCTCGCAATCCTGGCAGTGCCAAAAAAGCCACAAGCTACGCCGAACGTCTGCGTCTCGGAATCGCGGTAATTCACGGGGAACAGAGAGAATCCGAATCGGACATGAACGATGGCCGATATTCACCTCCAGCTTTGGCTCCGTCTCGAACCATGGAGGTCGGAGTCGGTGTTCCAGTCCATCCGGCTAAAGAAAAGCCTCCCATCAATGTCGTGGGAGACGTAGGAGGGAGAATCGCTATCATGGTGGTACGCGAAAGCTTTGGTTCTAGATTGTACTTATTTTTTTATTACTATTATTATTATTATTAATATTTTTATAAATATATCGCGTTTTAGGACGACATGGTGGATGACGTCCAGTCTTTCGTGGCAGCGGCTGAAGTTCTGAAGGAACGAGGTGCTTATAAAATATTTGTCCTTGCGACTCACGGGTTACTAAGTTCCGATGCACCAAGACTCATAGAAGAATCTCCAATCGATGAGGTGTGTGGGGTTTGTTCGTAATGAATAGTTGATTTACAGGGTTAAAAATATTAATAAAAAAATGACTCTTCTAATATTTAATTGATTTAATATGTATTGTCTAATTTCGGAAATTGAAATTTTCAGGTGGTTGTAACCAACACGATCCCACATGATTTGCAGAAAATGCAGTGTCACAAAATCAAGACTGTCGATATCAGCATTCTCCTGGCAGAAGCTATAAGACGTATTCACAACAAAGAGTCTATGTCGTATCTCTTTAAAAATGTTACCATGGAAGATTGAAGGAGAAGAGGAGGAAGAAGTCCCGTTTCTACGTATTTCTACTCAATTTCATTGATTTTACGACTTGGATTTTGGATTATTCTTTGGAAACTCGGGAAACATCTGCTCAGCTGGACTGCGATTAACATACGTCGTTTTCCATATTCGTTGAAATGAGTTTCTCTTTTCTTTTATCATTTCTGGACCAATGAAGTATTGAAATCGAAGATGCAACTTTTTACAATATTTATAATCGATTTTAGGAGTGGTTGGAGTTAAAGTCGAGTATGATCGGATGCACCTATTTTTGGGAATTTTAGAAAACTAGTAGCATTATTAAGATAAAAAAATTAAGTAGCACAGTAATTAAGAGAAGGAAAAACTTCAATCTTAAGTTTCGTGAGAATCGAGTTAATTAATTACGTATTTTATTTCGTTTCATTTAAAGTAGAAGTTCCATTATTACTTTCATAAGTGTCTAATTGTCTGTTATTAAGACTCCACTAAATCCACAATGGAGTTGAAGTTTGCACCGTTTTTTTTTAAATTAGAATTTCCAATTTTTCAGGTCATCTGTTCAAAAATATTCAAATTCAATTTTTTGCTCAAATTTAATTGTAAAAATGTTGCGAACTTTTGCCATGTAATTTAATTTTCTCAGTGGAGAGAAATTAATTTAAAATGAGACGAACGATAAAATCCAAATGTGTCTAAAAAAATAAGTCTCATTTTAAATTTATGTCTAGTTTTCAATCTAGAAGTTTACTTCATTTAAGGAAAAGATATTGATATTTGCATGTATTATTATAGAAAAAAACTCGAGTTTAAATAAATATATTTCGAGGACACTCCTTGCTTCCATTTATTTTTTTGGTAAATTCTCGAGTTTCGAATTAGAAGTAATTCTTGCGAAATTATGTGTAAATCTATTAAAAGTTTTGTGAGTTACAGGAATTTTTACAGATAAAAAAAATTACGGTATTTGGTCAATAGGAAATTTCGAAGCTGCCATAGCAACAAAACAAACTTCACGAACCTGGAACATTTCCAAAAGGAGGAATCAGTGTTGATTTTTACAAGTTTTTGTGAAATTCGAAATAAAAAAAATGTCACAATTGGAAGAAATTCAATTATCGAAAATAAGCGTTTCTCTGCAATCGGAGAATAAATTAAAAAGGAGACAAATTTTGGAGGAATTGAAAGCACGCGTTTTCGAGTCCAAGGACGACGAAAAAGAGATGCGGAGTCTCTGGGAAATAATAAATCGCAATTTAATAAAACTATTGAACGACTCGGTGGAAGTTTGTCGAGATTTGACTATCGAAATATTGAAAATTTTTTTACAATATTTGCCCGTGGACGATAAAAATATCGTTTATGTTATTCCCATTTTAACGAGACGTCTGGGAGCTCAGGAATTGGTGGAAACATCCGAGGAAGTGAGACTGAATTGCATTATGCTCCTAAAAGTTATCATCGACACCTACAAGGAAACCAGTTTGTGTCTGTATTTTGACGATTTTGTGACTATTCTCACAAAAACTGTTACCGATAATTACTCGAAAGTGAAAAAGGAATCCTGCGACTGCATTTCCCGGATTGCCAAAATTCTGCCTCGATTTTTCTACAACCGGTCCGAAAGTTTCATCAAGCCTGTTTTGAGTAATTTTTGTCATCAGCATTATAAAGTTCGAGTAGCTGCTGTTCGAACTATCGGTGATATCCTTCAGTTCGGAAACTCGAAAAGCATGGAAGAAGTTTCGACTCCACTCGCTGAGAGATTGTTCGATCAAAGCGGAGCTGTTCGCCTTGGTAAAGATTTTTCTATATCGATGATGTGAAAAAATAATTTACAATATTTAATTCTGGGATCGATGAAAATAAAATCCAACTTTGAAAATTTAAAATTCAGATCCTTTTTTCCTTTCAAATAAAATTACAACAAATTAATTGGTAACTTCATCGTCGGTATTTAAATTTTTTCTTCCAGCTGTCATCGAAGTGGCAGGAAAGTGGATGGCGAAGCTTCCTGACCGGTACAGTTGGTGGTACAAATTGATACCTCTACTTTTAACTGGTCTGCACGATGAAATCGAGGAAATTAGATTAAAATCTGATAAGTTTTGGAATGCTGCTGGGTTGCAATATTTAAAAGAGAATGAGAAGGACGAGAAGCTAAAGGATAAGATGGATTTTCTGATCGAGGATCCAATTCACTATCCACCGAATGGTAACTTTCTACTTTTGAACTATACCAGTTTTTCTAGAAACTTAAATTTTTTTATTATCTTGAGTGCAATTAAAATTTCCTGCTTCTCTTTCAGTAAGAAGGCCGAATTTAGGATGTCGAGTAATTATTCAGCAAAATCTGTGCAAACTAGTCGGAGGCATTGCTCGAGAGCTCGGAGACTGGATGGCAGACATTCGAGTGAGATCTGCACAGTTACTCTGTGTTTTAACGTTGAATGTTGAGCAAGATATCACTCAACATGTTGAAAAGTTGTTACCAGCTATGTACAGGTAATGTAGAATTACAGGTGGTACAATTAAACTCGAATTTTGAAATATTTCGTTGCAAACTAATGAAAAATTTCAGAGCTTGTAATGATGAGGATCAACGAGTGGTGGAAAATGTGGAATTGGCAGCGGAGTACTTAGGATATTTTGTGCCTCCACATATTTATTGCCAGCTCGTGATTCCAACTTTGGAAGAATCTCCAAGCTCGGGGCATTTGGCAGTTTTCGCATCCATTCTGAGAGGGAGCGAAAGAAAAAGTCTAGTCCAGAAACTTCCCGAGATAACAGATTTCCTCCAACAGCCTCACATTTGTCGCAGCAAAAAACCAAAGTATCAAATGCAAATCTTGAAATGTTGCGATTCTCTGCTGAAAGTCTGCGAAGAAGTAAGAATTTGTTTATCTTCGAGTCAAATAAGGAGAAGATAAAATAATTCTACCACAACAAACAAATTTTCAATATTTGTCTCTTATTTTTAACCCGAGTAACTGCATTTCTTTTCCAGGAGTGCAAAAATGTATCGCAAAACATCTTCGTGATCTTATTCACAACTTTCTCGATGTCAGAGAAAACTATCGAAGAAGAATCGAAGAATCTGTTACTTCATCTCCTGGCAATCGAAGACTGCAGGAGTATCGAAGAATTTTATCTGAGTCATTTAACCCCAATATTAAACTTGATATCAAAAAATTGCAATGCTTGGACCATTCACAGTCCAGAATTCCACATATTTCAATCGAGTTTGGGCAAAGCGGAGATCGAAGTGGTGTATCATTGCTTCGATCAAGTTTTTCGAATATTAAGCGATACGATGACTGACAATTCCGACCCAGAGATTCGTCTGAAACAATTTATTCTACTGTCGGATTATTTCCAGGGGAGAGACGAAATTTTCATGAATTTTCACATGATTTTCGTCATCCTCAAAGACATTATCGTCCCCGGATTGATATGGTCTGCCGGAAGGACTGCGGAAGCAATTCGTACAGCTGCTGTTTGCTGTCTTTGTGCTCTCCTGGAGAAGAAAAAGTTGCTTCTAAACCATGGAGATAAAAAATCAGAGATCAGAAACCAGTCGGTTGCTCGAAATGAGATAAATGGTTCAGAAGCCGGAGTCGAGGTGCCTACAGACACCGAAGACCATTTCCAGGAGATGTTCGAGCAAATCATTCCGGTTTTGGTGACTCTGGTGGATGACAATTCCAGGAAAACGAGACTTTACTCTCTACGAGCCATTTACTGTTTGATGGATTATGGGTCAGGATTGAATTTTGTCACGGATGAACATATCAACAAAGTTTATCCGGTGGTTCTGAAGAGACTCGATGATGGTTGCGATGATGTTCGAGTGGTAGCTGTTGCTACCCTTCGACAAATTTGGAGAGTGGTTCCAAAAAGTTACGACGTTAATTTTAATAGGAGTCATATCGATGCACTTTATACCACGACCATAGTGCATCTGGATGACCCAGAAGCACAGTTTCAGGAGCTCATGCTGGGTATATATTTTGCTGAAAATTAAGTTTTTTGTTTTGCAGTAGCAGAAAATTGCATTGGATTTAATTGAAATTTACTATCCTTTTTTTATGTTTTTAGAAGCGTTCATGGATTTAGCCAAAGTCTGCCCGGAATTGTTACTAAAAAAGCTGGAGAATTGCCAAGGAAATTTCCGGAACCAGAAGGGACTGGAAAAATTAATGGAACATTGTCAGGAAATTTTAAAGAACTTGGTTTAGTTAAGAAATCTACTATTTGTATTTTAATATTGTTGTAGTAGTGTTTAAAAAAATACGTTTGCTGTAAGTGTAAGCGCAAGATTAAGTTTTTCATTGGAATGATAATTAAAAATGTTATTCTTGACCCTAAAAATATCTACATCGTGGAAATCTTGAATATTTTATCAACGGACTTTGAAAATATTAAAAAAATTCTGTCTCGTGTTACAATGGGAAAATTATTCAAGAAATTGTCGAAAAGAAAAATTAATGGATCACAAATGTTCTAAAATCTGGTTTACTTAAAAAACCTACATATATTTAAATATTTAAGTAATAGTTTTGTAAGTTTATGAAGTGAATAATAATTAAAATCTTTTTCCTTTTCAGTTTGAAAACACTTTTATGGTAAAAATTCTACTAGGGAATTTTGGAAGGATTTTGGAAAATTAATTTTCCTAAATTGGTTTGTTTTCAAATTTCCTTTGGGGCATATTAGAAAAATTATTTTAAAAAAATTGTAATTTCGTTCGTATCTCATTTGAATTGAAAACGCTAACGCGGGAAAGTCAACCTGGAGGCTATTACTGAGAAGAACATTAAATAATATTCCTGATTTAGTTCTAATAAATCACAAAACAATTTTTTTGGTCTATCCTAATTTCTCCAATCAAATGTTTTCTCACATATAGAATTTATTTTATTATTCCTTTGACTTATAATAATAAAAAAAGTTTTTGGTGAAGGGACATGCAAATAAAGTCTAACCTTTGCAAAATGACAACCTTCGTGTTGTTGTGGGAAACCGGTACTTTTTTTTACCCAATTTCTAATAGCAGATAATTTTAACGGATCTTTTCGTGCAAAAGGGAATTGATAAAAATTCGCGGATTTTATTTAATTGCAGGACAGCAGTTGGCAATTAAGGTGAATATTTATATATACATATATGAATTGTTTTTTTCATGAAGTGTTCATTTCACTGGGTAGGTATTTATATGAGATAAATAAATGAAAAGAAAAGTGTCTCTAATTTTTTCAAATTTTCTTCATTCTCGTTAAAGGATTTCAAATAAATGGTGAAAAAAGGGTCGAAACATAATGGCTCTATATAAAGCACACAATTTTGAGGCTAAAAGTCGCACCAGTGACGTCAGGATTCAAGAAAATATAACTTTTTACCAACTGGGACTTTCGCAGTACGTTTTGGATGGGTTAGCAAAATGCGGGTTTCAAAAACCATCTCCGATTCAGCTGAAAGCCATTCCGCTGGGACGGTGCGGCTTTGGTACAGTATCCATACTTTTTTCTTACGTCGAGTCTTTGTCAGTTATTTTATTTCGATCGTGTAACTACTTTATTTCTAATTGAATTATTACTTATTATATCAATTTTTGTGAATTATTTTTTTGTTCGTATTCCAATTGATTTGTGCCAATTTTTATACATTTCTAGATTTAATTGTAAAAGCGAAATCAGGTACCGGGAAAACAGCGGTATTTGGCATAATTACGTTGGAGATGATAGACACAGAAGTCAAGTCTACTCAGGCTTTGATCTTAGCTCCCACTCGAGAAATCGCCGTACAGATTGGAGGAGTTATTTCTTCCATTGGGTCGGAACTCAAAGGTACGAAAAATTGTTTTTCGCCTTACATTTAATTTTTCTTTATTTTCGATAATAATTTTGAAAGTCATTGTTTTTAAAACACTATTTTTTTTCTAATTTTCAGGCTTGAAAGTCGAGACTTTCATTGGAGGGGTTAATTTAGAAAATGATAAGAAAAAAGTGGGATGCCATATCGCAGTCGGCGCTCCTGGAAGGGTCAAACATTTGATCGAAAAAGGAATCTTGAAAATCGAAAATGTTAGATTATTCGTTCTCGACGAAGCCGATAAACTCATGGAAAAGAGCTTCCAAAACGACATCAAGTGCGTTTGTATTAAAATAATGCGCTCTTTTTTTTTTCTTAATTTATTCCATAGAATTTGTAAAATTTAAGAAACTCGAAAGAAAATCCTAATAGACCTTCCGTTTTCAGTTACATTTTCTCGAAGCTGCCAGCGAATAAACAAATTATCGCTTCGAGTGCAACTTATCCAGGAGATTTGGCAAGTTTTCTGCAAAGTTATATGTGCACACCAGTCCTGACTTCCCCGGATGATGACGGACCAGTGCTCCTTGGACTGCGACAATTCGTTCTTACCGTTAATCATCATCCGAATGCTATGAAACAGGTATCGATTCCCTCCTAAACCAAATAAAAATTTTGAAAAAAGCGAAAATATTGATAACAAAAAATTTGAAAGGGAAGAAAATCCAACAAATTTATATTTAAACACAAATTTAATATATAAAAAATTATTATTTATATTTGTTTGATTTCAAATTATGTCCAATAATGTTTCAGGTCCAAATTAAAGTGGACGAGATCGTAAAGATTCTCAGGAAGATTCCGTTCAAGCAGAGCCTGGTTTTTTCGAATTACCAAACTCGGTAAGTTAGTTAAAAAAATAGGATAAAAAATTCGTGACGACTTCAAATTCATTTTTCTGACTTTAGGGCCCAATCCGTGTGCAACAAAATCAACACCATGGGATTTTCCTCGATTTACATCTCCGGTAATCAGGATATGGCGAAACGACTGAACGCTTTGAAGAAATTGCGAGAATCGAAGTGTCGAATTGTTCTGACCACGGATTTAACTGCTCGCGGGATAGATGCCGAAAATGTGAACTTGGTTATTAATTTGGACATTCCTTACGACGCTGCTACGTATTTGCATCGTATCGGAAGAGCCGGTAGATACGGTTCCCACGGACTTTCCATAACAGTCGTTTCTGAGAACGAAGTGGAACATTTTCAGAAATTATTATATTCCATCGGAGGTCCCACTTTTTCAATTTTAAAGCTTTCGCATGAATATTCACCCGATATTTGGAAAATGAGCGATTCAGACTTTCAGAGACTTCATTCGATAGCCGATGACTCGCAAGAGCTCGAAGTCGATAAGAAGGAAAAACGGGAGAAAAACAGTGAGAAAGTCGAGGATAGAAATTCGTGTTTGAATTCAAATTTGAATTCCGAGTCTATGGTTTCGAATGAAATTCGAGCCAGCGAATCGATAATAGTTTCAGAAAATAACGAAAATCGGAATGAGGGAAAAGAGGAACTTCAGGAAATAAATTATGGAGAAAAAAGAAAATGCCCTGATTTGGATAAAACAGTGGAAAATGTTCACAACGAAAGGGAGGAATCTTCCAGAGAAACTTCAGCTTCGAGTAAAAGCTTTTCGAGTAAGAGGACACAAAAAATTGAGGACTCTTTTTTAAATTGGAATTGGTTGAATGGAAATTCAGCTCCTGCTGAAAATAAGAAACCAAGTATTGAGAAAGAGGCGAAACTGAATACATGCTCTTTTAAAATCAGTTTGACGGATGATCCATCAGAGCTGGAGAAACTTAACGCGGAAGAAATTTTCGAATTTTCAGTTCCCAACGTTCCGAAGGCACACGAAACAGATTTCAATGTCAACAAATTTACCAGTTTCTACGGATGTGAAACCAAATTTCTTACTCCGCCCAGGGAAGCTGAAGACCCCGAGGAAAAGTTGGACACAAATTTTGATACTTTGGAGTCGTACTTCCAGTTCTTGAGATCGATGGAGGAAGAAAGTTCGGAAGAGGAAAATACGAAAATCGAGATTCTGGGAAATCTGTTTGACGCTTTGAAAAGCTGGAGGGATGAAAGAACTGGAAATGAGGAAGAAAATGAAAACGACGAAGAGCGAATTTTGAAAGAAGCTAGATCTTGGAAAGAAAAGCTGGAAATCGAGATTCGATGGGCCGAGAAAATTTTGCAAAATCTGGAGAAATGTCGCAATCTCATTTTTGATTTGTTGTATAAAAGGTACTACCAGTCTCTGAAAATATTCCTCGAAATACAAAAACGCGCCCTGGATGCAGTTTTTCCCGAGTTGCGGAGCGAAGAAGAGATCAACGAGACCTATTTGTTCACATACTTGGAGGCGAATTTACTACAAATGTATCTTCAGATAGAAGATTTCAAAAGTCTGCACAGAAAATTGGACAAATTCGATGCATTTTTTCCTTATCCGATCGACGTCGATGATGAGAATTTACCGAATTTGATGATGACGAAAGCTGAGATTCGTAGATACTGCGAGGCCGTGGAATATTTGAGAAACAACTCGAAGGATTTGAATGATCAATTTCTTAAACTCTGCAAATTGACCCATGGCTTCTCAGACGAAAAATTACAGCAGTTGCGCGAGAAAACGCGTGAATTACCCTTTGATGTATTAATCAACGTTTTGGAGGTGGAAAATTTGCGATTGAGCGACGAGATTGAATCTTTGAACTCCAAAACAAATTCGGAAAGTTTTGGAGAAAGTAGTAGCCGTGAAAATTGGGAAACGACTGAAAGTTCGAATCTCAATGACAGTAACGAGAAGGCAGATATTTTGGAACAAACGGTTTTGATAAATTCAAAATCTGATAAAACCAGTTCCACAGAAAGTTCTGCCCATGATGAGACTAAACTAACAAATGAAGAGAATCATGAAGACAAATCACAGGTTTGTACAGAAGAAGAAAAAAGCGAGTTTAAAGAAGAAAAATCGAAATCCAGGCAGCCACTGCAAATTCCCCACAAAATTTGCCAGAATAAAGGTTCCAAGTCTGAGGAAGGAAAAATTTCTGTGAACAGTCAAACACCAGAAACTGAAGATTTTCTCTCGGCTTTGACCGAGGCTTCGGCGGAACATCAGTCTCTGATAGTGAATAAGCCATCGCAGCTAGGGGCATATTGGAATTTTGGTAACGTCGGCTCGACGGTGGACCACTTCAGTGGCAGTTCGACATCCGAAGGCGAGGAAGTTGAAATTAGACGGAGGTCAAGATTAAACGGCTATTATAGTTACAAAAAGAACAAATGTTGCAAAAATCGAGCCTGTAAACCAAATTTAGAATTGTCGGATGTCCCAGGACCGAGTCGAGAAATCAATGTAATTGAAAATACAAATCACCAAAATGGTTCTTCAACAAAGGACACAATTGTGTTTAACTCCAGCGAAACTTCATATCGGTTTTCTGAAGAGGAGAGAAAAAGAAAAACGAAAATTTTTAGGGATCGACAGGAAAAGGGACTCTGCAACCCGAAGGAGAAGATCGACCGGATGGAGAAAGTTGCATTTTTCCAGAACAGAGAATGCAAGGGAAGTAAAATTAGGTCGCGTAATTTAGAGAATACTAGCGAGAATTACAGGTATATATCTTTGAAAGACTTGCACTCAAAATCCCAAGAAAATGAATCTTTGAAGCATCGAAAGGAATTTGAAGCGTCGAAGACTTCTGTGTTTCATGACGAAGAAACTTTGAAGCCTCAGGACGAAACGAATGTTCTTAATTGGTCCAAATATAACAGGAATTATTTCGAATATGGAATGAATAATAATTCTCATTTTACTGGAAATGGAAATTGCGGGTTCTCGAATACTCGGAATTACAATGGAACTTACTTCGACTCGACTGAAACCAATGATTATAATAAGAAAAATTATTCTAAATATCCAGTCGCAGCTAAATCGAAAAAAGCGGAAGTAGAGAAAGAAGAGGAAGAATTGGAAGAATTTCTCCAGGCTTTAACGTTCGAGACGGAACATTTGCACTCGCAATTGTACCACGAGGAGATGTATGATTTTTTTTCGAAGAGATGATGATTTTTTGCTCGAGTGTCGAACGAATAATTTTTTTAAGTTGCTCTAAATATTCCATCGACTCCGAATATATAATTTTTAATCGCATCGTAACAAATTGGAGTTGAAAATTGAAAGAGATAAGAAATAACCAGAAAGGTAGAAGAATTCCTGTTGGAATTGTCGAAAGTTGTAAAGTTAATTGCAGCGATATCGGAATGCAGCGAAATATTCAAGAATGAATTCTTCGCAGACGACTAAGTTATTCTCACGCTTTGAGTTATTTAAATATTAGTTAGTAGTACAAACGCTTGTATTACAAGAAGTGAATGAGTTTAAATCGATAGTCAGATTTGATAGTAAAAGGTCATAAGTTTCTTCTTAAAACACAAGTTAAGTGTAGGTATGCACGCATGCATGAATGCATGCATGCATGCATGCATGCAAGTAAGGGGTAATGAAAGAAAAGAAAAGAAAAGAGAGTTACATACATGTTGTGTCTTGTGTGTGCTACGTGTAACCTTTTACAACGGATATCTTTGTCGTGATATATGTTATGCAAGTGATTTAAGATAGAAACCTTGTGAATTTTGTATGAAGATGCCAATCGATAGAAACGAACAAAGAAATTAAAATCATTTTTTGTCGAAGATTCCAGTCGGAGTGTCGACGGAATAGGATGCTCTGCGATACACAATACTGTACATTTTTTCAGCAATCGGAAACACTTGTTCTATAACTTTCGACACTCGGACTGGAACCGAATGGTGTTATACCGAGATTTGTCCAGTTTTTGTGATTTCAATAAAAAGTATTTCTTACTGAAGATTTCCTTGTAGAGTAATTTTCATATTAACACTTATTTTTCAAATTACTAATACCTCCAAACTCTGATATTTTCCTTAATTAAAATTCCCATAGTATAAACAAAATAAGAAAAATAACCTTTCCTCCATTTTTCTTAAATATATTGATTCCAAATTTTTATTTATGGTATAGGGCCTGAAAGTTCACCGGAATATTATTGTATTAATTACAGTATCAATTACAACAATACATTAACACAACAACTTGGTACAGGAATTTTTGGCGTGTGATTATTTCCAAATTCGAGCAGGAGTCCCTCTCACCTCCCAGAAAAACACAAATATTCCGGTTTTTGAATGAAATTAGAATATCGAGTTTCATTCCGGAATAAAGGAAGAAGGGAGAGAAGAGAGAGAAGGAAAAAACTGGTCTCGTGAGAAGATGCGAACCTTTTTCTCTTTCTTTTCTTTACACGGCTCTTTTCTTTTTTGCAAAATAAAATCATTCGTTTGAGAATCCCGCCTTTTATATATTCCACAACATATAATCCTTCCTTTAACATTAACCCTCAGTCGATGACCACGTGTTTTCGCGTGTGGTACGACCGCTATTTCGTTCGTGCAATTTTCTAATCGCGTAATTCCGTTTCTCGCGTTTCCGCCGTCCCCACCATTCGAGAATAATCAAAATCCAAAATACCGGAACGGTATCATTGCGGTTTCGAAAAATGTCCCGGAAGTTTTTCAAAAGGGTCCCAATTTACGTAGTTGAGCCTCACGATGAGGTATATATTTTGTTTTTTTCATCGTTCCAATTAATTAGCATTTTTGACACGCCATTTTTCGTGTTGTTGTTGTTGTTTACATGGACCTTAACCTCCGTCGTAGACTCCATCTTGCATCCCTCTCCCTCTGTTCCTCGTCATGAGTAAAATCAATGTCTCCCCTTAGACCCACTTTGTTTTTACAAATTCAGGGAATTTGTCGGAACGAAATGTCGAATTTGGAATTCAAAGATGGAAATAAAGAAAGCAGCGTTTGGTCCAACTTTTTGTTTTACAGGTTTTACCGTTTATCTATCGTTGTTTGGGATCCAAGCACCTACCTTTCGAAGGCAACACTTTCGTGCACCTGGACTCGCACCCGGACATGTTGGTCCCCAAGGACATGCCGGCTGACACGGTTTGGGACAAAAATCGCTTATTCGAGTGAGTCGAAAAATTTTTTTCATAAATAAATATATATATACATGTATATAAGTATCGGGGATCGGGTTCTTTTTTTCTTTTGAAAACTCGCGATTTAGCAAGTTGCCGGCTTTACTCGCGATAGATGGGGTAGCGAGTGCGCGAGTGTCAGTCTGAGAAGGTCTTTCCAAGATGGCGCCAAGTGTACCGATGTCTCCCGCGCGAGCGGCCTTTTTTTGCTTCTTCCTCTTCCTCCTCTTCCTTCTTTAAGGAAACTTTGTCTTATCGGGACCGCTAAGAATATACAGGAACGATGCATCAACGTCATCCGAGTGCATCCACTGCATCAATATAGATTTCTTGCATTAACCGACGCGAGGAAAATGGTATTTTCTAAAGAAAATGTTACTTTTTTTCGTAACCTAAATGAATTTTTTTCCTTTTTATGTTTCTAAATGGAACTGCGTCTAAATACCAATGCCAAATATAACAGTAGTAATAACAATAATGTTGGCAACAAGTATTTGCAAGGTTCCTTTCCGATTTTTAATTTTCAGCTATCGATAACAATAATAGTCAAAAAATAATAATAGTAATAATAATTTCTCCAACCGACGCCATCTTTCTTTCACTCTATGGTTCAATTTATTCAAAGTCACTGGTCATCTTCCAGGGAACGTAACAAAACTGATAATAGCAATAATAATAATAATATTAATAATAATGTATGTTCAATTATTAATGTTTACGATATCTATACTTTCAATATTATTTAATGCAATTAATTCGATAAATATTTTGTTTTCATAATATTTGCATTTTCGGGTTACCATTATTATTATCATCTCTATTGCTACTTCCATTATGATTATTATTACTATTACTCTTAATAACCATGCTCCTGTGGCAAAATTGGGTCTCCCGAAATAACCCGTATCTCGGGCGTCCCTAAAACCGGGAGATCCCGGTTTGCAAATACACGCCCGGCGTTAATTTAAGTCGACTAACCCGTACGTTGAAATAAATGGATGCTTGCATATGTATGCGTGTGTGTATGTGTGTGTATACACTGTTAATCGGTGATCGCGTCCAAGAAAGGAATATAAAAACGAGGTAAGGTTATAATTTGAATTGACGTTAAAGTATGGTTACTTTATGATGGCGTTGGTCACTTGCCTTGCAATGCGAGGTGCAGCTGCAGGTGCAAATGCATCGTTGCATTGTGCACGTGTCTGTCGTCTCGCTGTCACGTTTAACTTCGTAGGAAGAAAAGAAGGAGAAAAAAAAGGAAAAAGAGGAATAAGAATAAGAAGACGAGGAAGAAGAAGAGGCAGAAGAAGGAGTAAGATGTGTGAAAAGGAGTAAGGGAAGAAGAAGAAGAAGAAGAGGTGGAAGTGAGGTTAAGGAAGAAGAAGAAGAAGAGGAGGAACACATACGCGTCGCGTGCATGTGGATGTACGTGTGCACGTGTGCGACACAGGGGAAGAAGGATGGATGGCATTGATCGCGAGAAGCAGAAGGGCCTAAGAGCAAGGCGCAAGGATAGAGAATAGTAGCCTTCTAGTCTGCCGGCCTCGATATATTTTGCGATGTGAAGCGCGTACTCCTCGTACTCGTCTACGTCGTCTTCGTCGCCCACTCCTAAGACCCACGCGTTCTGCATGTTGAATATAATGAGACGCTTCTGGCATAGGACAACCGATCATTCTTCTTCCTTCTCCGACGATATATCTGCTTACATTTTATTTCGTATGACGAAGCATCGGCCAACATACGAATCGCCACTTTTGTTATAAATGTTTACGATTCGAAGGATTATGAATATTTTTTTACAGTTACGCTGCGAGAAGAAGAAGAAGAAGAAGAAGAAAAAGAAAAAGAAGAAGAAGAGGGGGACGAGAGAGAAGAAAGAAGAGGACCTTGCATTTTTATATATTATTCAGAAACTCATCGTTGTTATTTTTATCTTGCTCTTATTGTTATTGTTGTTATTATTATTATTATTATTATTATTATTATTATTATTATTATTGTTGTTACTATTATTGTTACTATTATTATTATTATTATTATTATTATTATTATTATTATTATTATCATTATTATTATTGTTGTTATTGTTACTATTGTTATTATTATTACTCCTGAGATATATAGTTTAGAGCTAGATTTATATTGCATTTTGCGGCTGTAGGATTTTTCGAATAAAATTTACATTATTTACAATATATTTTATTACGAATTTTACTACAAATTATTTTAATTACTTTCAGTGCCATCAGCATCGAGAACTGGATCTTGCCGGCTTGTTACGCGGGTCACCTCAAACACTTGGTTTGGGTGAAACCACCCTGGGCTAATCAGATGTCCGACGGCGTTCGCCACTTCCTGATTGGACGGCATAAGGATTCCGGATTTATAAGGTAAGTGAAGGAATTACTCCTAGTTTTTAACATTGATCTAGATGCGTGCTTTTTTGTTGTTTTATGCTTTTTTGTCATTATTTATCTTGTTACCACAATAAATCGTGGTAGGATTTTCGAGAAATGCATAATAATGCATTTTTCTCCCTAAAATTTCAAATTAAGAAAATTATAGGACCTTTAACACCCTTATTTAACCCTTTCGCGGCAAAACTCGATACCCTTTCGATAATATTCTAAATTTTGGAGCTTCCCACTCCAAATTCGAGGTGACGTTTCTCCAAACGCAGGTGTCTCGATTTTTTTTTCTTTTTATGCAATTCCTTGAATTGCATTTTTTAGGATTTGAATTTCGAATTATTTTCGAGGCTTAATTGACTCTTTTTTTGAAATGCACAAATTGGAGGTGCCCATTAGACCAATTATGCGTCTGCAAAAAAATTAGCTACTAATTGAACGGGAAAATGAAAACAAAAAAAATAATCTGATGGTGCAATAATAGAACGGGTCACCTCAAAAACGTTGCAAGGTACAAATTTTGTAATATTGTGTTGGCAACTAAGTAATTGCGGATTTTGTCATTTATTTGCTTTGAAAAATCGGCAATTACTTAGTTGCCAACCCAATACAATTATTGTTGCACCATCGGGTTATTTTTTTTTTCAATTTCGGGTTTTTTTTTAACAATTTGCAATTCGCACCTTGCAACTTTTTTGAGGTGACCCGTTCGATTAAGAAAATCTATTTGAATAATAATTCCATATTTTCGCTTTTGGATTTTCGATTACGTATATAATTATCGCGGTAGAAACGGTGTTAATAATTGATAAGACGTTGATCGTCAAGGTGTTCCGTGTATGCTCGCAAAGCCATTCGTCCTATATATGTATATTTGCGAGCACACATGGGTAGGTGGGTATAGGTACTGCATCGCACACGTGAGATCCGGAAGATCGTGAAGACAAAGTTGCGTCATAAAATAATAATATAATGCGATCGAGGACGATACACGCTGATACGATAAAGGTCTCCTTATCTGTCCGTACACTTGTCAGAGAGAGTTGTGTTAAGTGTATAATATACGTACGCGTAAATTATTATTTGCCACCACCCGAACTTCACGAGGGAGACCCACGATGATTAACATACGTAGACACGCTATTTCCACATACAGGTGAGCGTGTGTGCGACGCGTATGCGAGCCCACGGAGGCTCTATGACGGTAAACTTTATGTCTTGCGACTCCCGACGCAAGTACTTACACGCGTTGGGCTTGGGCAAAAAAGGGAGGATACAAATTCAGACTTGTGAACCCTTTCTTGTTCCGTCTTTTGCGAAGACAAGAATCAGAAAATTGACGACAGGTGAAAATGAAAACCCCGTTACGGGTGCTCCTGTGTACGGCCACGAACTTGCATGTCCCAGATATGGGCACCGTCTTCGTTCCAGGCCCTTCTCGTTGTCGGTCGCGTTTTGACACTTGCTCGAAAATGTGACCGTGAGAGCATTGGAAGGATTGTCTTCGTGGTAGGAAACGTATTTTGGAAATTGTTATTATCGATTGTTTTTTTTTTTTATTATTTTAGGAATTCTCATTGTTGATGTAGAATTTTTCGTGAATAATTGCTCCAAGGTTTGGCATTAATGATTATTGGTGTTCTTTTGGAATGATTATTTTGGAAACTTTTCTTTCTTAATTATAATTATTACTGGATTAATTATCTTAGGAATCGTTATTCTCAATTTATGGTGGTCACTATGGGTGCACGTAGATGTATATTGGGTTGTCCGGAAAGTTCGTGCCGATTTTGAAGGAAAATTTATACCGAAAATAGGCATGAACTTTCCTGACAACCATAGATTGCCTTTTTGAGGAAAAATCCTATCCTCTTCCCCCAAAAATGGGGTAAAAATTAAAATTTCGAGAATGGGGTTGGACAAGTCATTTTTAGGGGTAATTTTTCCCGTGGAATCGATTCCCAAGGTCCAATTTAATGAAATCCCAGCGGAAGTTGGAAAAAAGTAGGTTTTTTAAGGAAAAATCCTATTTCCCGTTGGATTTTGGAAATTTTAACAATGAAAATGGATTCCCCGCAAAAAAATACAACGAATATGGGTCTCCCGAAGTTCTCAAAAAAATTTTCCAAAAGTCGAATTTTTTGGGCATACTTACCCCTTCCCTCAAAAATGGGGTAAAAATTAAAATTTCGAGAATGGGGTTGGACAAGTCATTTTTAGGGGTAATTTTTCCCGTAGAATCGATTCCCGAGGTCCAATTTAATGAAATCCCAGCGGAAGTTGGAAAAAAGTAGGTTTTTTAAGGAAAAATCCTATTTCCCGTTGGATTTTGAGAATTTTGACAATGAAAATAGATTCCTCGGAAAAAAATACATCGGATGGGTCTCTCGAAAGTGTTTAAAAAATTTTTCCAAAAGTCGAATTTTTTGGGCATACGATTCCTTCATATTTTTCTCATTGTCAGTTTCGAAGAAAGAAAAAAATGTCAGGATTTCTGGAGTCAAATGAAAAAAAATTCAAGCGGGTTTGGAAATTCGTCTTTCGAGTGACAGAAAGTATACTGTGTTCGAGAAGATTGTTTGTTTTTTTGTTTCTTCGTTCGAGATAATGTACTTTGAGGTAGAAAGGTGACAGTCTCACGTTAGAACTGACTTCACATGGAAGGAATTAATAGCGAGAAAGAAAGAGAAGGATAGATAAGCGTGCGAAAAGTCGACACGCTCGGTTTAATCTCTTCGGAGGCGTGCGAGTTGCATTTGTGGTTTGAAACTTTAGGGAAGGAGAGAGGTTTCTAAAAGAGAAAGAACAGGAAAGGAAGAAAGAAAGAAAGAGAGAAAGAAAGAAAAAAAGTTTCAAGTAGCAAAGAGACGCCGCCGACACGGCGAGCATTGCCGTGATATCTACCAAGAAAAGCGGCAGTAGGTTCGTTGGGACTTGAGTTATGTCTTGCGAATTACATACATACCTGAAAGTATGTATGTACTCACCAACTATCTACACTCTCAATCTTTATATGAATTGTCACAATCCGTGCCGTTCTCTTCTTTTACTTGCCCTGCCTCTGCCCCGATGCTGGAGAAACACGAAAAAAGAAGGGAATCTTTTCCGCAAACTCCAGGAAATTTGCCCGAGACTCCAGGGTAACCCTGCAAATTTTGGAATTCCTGGGAAAAGAAGGAGAAATTTTCTGAAGGAATCGGGAAAATCTTGGAATCTTGGTTCCATGGGACGAAAGTGGGAAAGAGGGAAAATGAATCCATTGGGTGAGAAAGAAAGAATTGAAAAGAGAAATCCTGCGAATTTTGGAATTTCCGGAAAAAACAAGAAAGAAGTTTTCAAAAATTGGTGGAAATTGTTACTCCAGGAGATTTCAATATTTCTTCCTACGCGAATCCACGGTATTTTCTATTTTTTCAGGGGTGACATTTTTTCAGGATTACAAATTTTGGAATTTTCTGGAAGGAAAAGATTTAAATTTTAGGGAATTGATGGGAACTGGAATTTCTCAAAATCAAGATAAAAAGGAATCCTGGAAATTCGGAAATTCCTTGAAGGAGGGAAATCCGTAGGAATTAGAAAAATCCTGGATTTCCCGAAATCAGAATAAGAAAAATCATTTATTTGCTTTTTTTTTTCTCCCTTGATTCTCTAAGTTTCAGGAGCAAGTTCTATAAATTTTTGAATTCTTGAAAAGAAGAAAAATTTGTGGGAATCAGAAAAATTTGAATTTCGCAAAATCGAAGTGACAAATTGAAATGATCCAAGGGTGGAATTTTTTTTCTGTAAATCTACGGTGATTCCTAAACATTCGGGACTGATTCTACAAATGCTGGAATTCCTGGAAGGGAAAATAATTCCTAGAGTTTCTGAAAAATTTGGATTCAGCGAAATTGAGATAAAATTTTAAAAAAATAAATCTTTTCTAACAGGAATTAGATCCTCGAGTTTCAGGAGTGACTGAAAATTTTGGAATTCCTGGAAGGAAAATAATTCCTAAGAATTGTGAAAAATTTCGATTCCGTGAAACCAAAACAAAATGAAAAATATTTTTTAAAAAAAAGGGAAACGTGTGTAACAGAAATCGATTCTAGGAGTCTCAGGAGTGATCCTGGAAATTTTTGAATTCTTGGAAGGACAATAATTCCTAAGAATTGTGAAAAATTTCGATTCCGTGAAACCAAAATAAAATAAAAAATATTTAAAAAAAAAAAGGGAAACGTGTGTAACAGAAATCGATTCTTGGAGTCTCGGGAGCGATCTTGCAAATTTTGGAATTCCTGGAAGGAGGAAGGTTCTTGAGAATTGTTAAAATCTCGCGAAATGGAAATAAAAAAAGATCCATTAGAGGGTATTTTCCTCCATAAAGAGCAAGGAGATGGTGCTTCCTAGGATGGAGTTACAGTTCCACCGACTATTTTCTACCGCGGGACGCGCTATTTTTACGGTAAAGAGTCTCTAAGGAGAGTCTTTTTGTTCGGCAGTAAAGTTCCAGGTATAAAAAAAGGCGAGTTTGAAGAAAAAGAGGTACTTTTGAAATCACGATTGTAAAAATAGTAAGACACGCATGGTATTCAGCATATCCCTCCGAATAAGGATTCTCGCAAAGCACCGAATGGAGAGGAACAGTACATAAAAACGATATCCATAGACTGTGGCATGCATTCTAAGAGAATCAACATTCGAGTCCACGGTTTTCAAACTTCTTTCTCTCTCTCTCTCTCTCTGCTTCCTTCCATCTCCTTCTTTTTCTTTCCTTCTTGTACATAAAATAGGACACGGTTATATAAATACACGTGCATGTACGTACATACACGCTTACGTACGTGTACACGTAGACTTTCGTGCAACGAAGACGAGGAATGATAAATGAACGTATTGTGCATCTATCATTATTTTTCACCGTTTTTTGGAAGAATCGTCATACCTCCCGATCGGCTTCGATCCAGGAATTTTTCCTTTGCTCCTTTTTTCCGCTTTTTTTACGATTTACATTCTCGGCCGAGAGACGGAAAAATGTCGCTCGGTACGTTTATCTCGCCAACAGGGCAAGGGAGGGCGCCTCAAAATTTGTCTGCCCACTTTTGAATTTGGGTAAAAAGAAAATGTAAAAATTGGTACAAAATGTAGGAGGTATGCGCTCGAGGTGAAAAATAATGAGATTAGGTGGAACGATTTTCGGGTACCTTGCGTTATTTTTCCGCATTTTGTCATTTTTATTAACAATTTTCGAAAATCTATCGATTCTATAGTAAATATTTGTGGTTAGTATTTTATGTATTTACTGTTTCCATTGAAATTTATACATTTTTGAAATTTTCGTGTATCTTCCTTTAAATTTCCTATTTGATTTCTTTCATTTTCTTGTTCTTATTTTTCGAAATTAAACAATTTTCCATAAATTGAAATTTCGTTGTTATCCCTTTGCGATTTCAGTTTTTCGTGAAAGCGAAGGAATTCGAAAACGGAGGATTCCCCGAAAATGGAAATTTTTTTACCCCTCTTTATTTCTGTATATAATTAATATTTTTCTATTAATCGTTGGGGTTTAAAATTTCAATAATAAAACTACATTCAGGGTTTTCCTAGGGTTTAACGATTTTTAATTAATTAAAAAATATTAATAATTTCTATACAATTACCTCTAATTTTATAATAAGCCTCTGCATTTATTATTTATTATATTCGCTAATTACAAAATTTCGAAATTAATTACAAAATTACTAATTACAAAATTACTAATTACAAAATTTCGAAATTTCCTTGTACTTTCCTACACGTTTTCCCCATAATCTCACTATTTTTCTTCACGATTGCGTTTTCATAAGAAATATCGGCAACAATTTTCCTCCGAGCGCATCCTGGTCTCGTAATTTAGCAGCAGCGGCAGCAGCAATCTCGCATTCGGTCTATTCATGGCTGTAATTGTTGTTAAGAGAAACGATTAAAAAAGTACAACTGTAGAACAGACAAAAAGGAGTCCGAGAGAGAGAGTGAGTGAGAGAGGACGTTAAAAAGGAAAGAAGTACAAAGTAATCCGATCCTTGTGACAATGAACAATGGTGCAATAATCTACAATAGAGATCCGTCGGAGAGATTTTCTTCTCGTCGAATGAATGGACTTCTAAGGACAATCATCTCGTAAACTCGGCTTTCTTACGAGACCCATCTTTCACCTTTACTCATTTGAAATCCTTGAGAAGAACATGTTAAAAGTCACACGAGTGTTTCTGCCTGCCCGATCCGTCCTCCTCGTCTACTTCTTCTCTGCCCGATCAATGCTACTTTTAGCAGTTACACGTCGTCCCTCTTATTCTTCTCAGGATCACCGCCGTTACCTCACTTTTTATTTTTTCCACCGCCGCCGCTGCTGCCGCTCACAGACGGCATATTTAATTAACCTCCTCGCTAGTTTACACTCGAGCTGCTCCTTCGCGTCCTGGAGAGCCAGTGGCTGCGTGCAAACGTGCACTTGGACACCGAGTCCTCTGCCAAAAGCGGAAACAAGTTGCCCAACAGCGACGTTTTCGACATTTTCTACCTCTTTTGCCAACCACCGAACGGAAATTCAAAATTTTTAATCGCAAACTGTCACTGGGGGTCAATTTGACCCCGATTGAAAGTCGAGCTTCAATTGGAATTCATTGAAAATTTGGTTTTTCCTGAAATCATCCCTTTTCGTGATCGTTGGAAAATAAATTCCCGTATGATATTTTATTTTTTGTTATATAATATATTTATATTTTAATAATTTTATTAATTGTATTATATCTATCTTTTATTCAGGGGACGTGTCCCATAGCGTCGATTAAATAAATAACTCTAACTCTAATTATTCCGTATTTCGAGTCAAATTTTCGATAATATTGAAATTGCATCGAAATTGTGATTTCATGAATATTCAGCTTTTGCCATTTTTTTTATTTTATTAAAAATAATGTTCTACCAAATCTTAAATCGATTTATTATTTACGAGGTTTGAGGAATCTTTGGTAATTTTATTGATTCAATAATTTTCGACACTGCTGAAATAAAAATAAAATATTGAAAATATATTTGTCAAATTGTCCCATTACTAATATTTGTTATTATTATTATTATTAGTATTATTATATTTTTTTGGGGCGTTCAGAAATCGGTAATTTCGAGGTAGAAAATTCGAAAACTCCAAAACCTGCAATCCGGTCTCGAATCTTACGGGAGACGTTGGTTTCACGTGACACGTTGGGCAACGCTGGACTTGCGATGCAGAAAAAGAGACATACGTAATGTTGAAAGTAAATACGAGGATGAGGAGAGTACCCGCGAGGAGAGTTTTTGAAATATCCATACCCGTAAGACGTGTATTTACGTGCACCGCTTCTTGCGTACCGTTTCACAAAAATGCCGAGAATTCGCGGACTCCAACGAGGCAATTGAAAACGAAACGCTGCGCTGCACGAAAAAGAAAGAAACTCGCATTAGGCAAGAAACTTTTATACCGCCGCCGTGCCATGCTTATTCGCATTCTGCCGCAATGTTCGAGATATTTTTCAATTAATTCCTTCGGCTTGTAATCGACCCCCGTTTTCTTGCACCCGCTCGCGTACTCGCTGTTATATCGTTATTTTTTCCTCTCGTGCAAACAGCGCAGCGCGGAAAAATGCAAATGCACCCGATCCCGGGGATCGCAATAGCGAAGGATCACCGAATGGGACAAAATCGATTTTCAGAATTCGACGATGCCGAGGAATATTAATAATTGTTATGAAAATTAAATTAATATGAATTATTTGTAATTGCCGCCTCGCTGCAATTATCTATTTATTGTTATTTTTGCAATTTTGCTAATAATCAGTATTTTGGAATTAATTGTAGTTTAATTGATGATAATAATAATAATAATAGTAATAATAATAATATTGAAGTTTATCAATCCTGGTTAATTATATAATTTTTCGATTTTAATTATTAATTCAAATAAATTAAACTAACCTTAACACTAATTTAATCCAATAAATAAATACAAAATTATTTTTGGAAATCAGTTAACCCATTAAAATCGACCGATTTCGAAATTCTGGTGGTAAATACAAAAAAATTCTATAATATTTGTTTTTTTTCAATTATTCCTATTCTAAATTAAAATAAAAATATATTCTTTATTTGGGATTTAAGAAAAAAAAAAATAAATAAATAATTCGCCGTGCCTCAATCAATTCCTCGATCGATTGAAAAATGGAAAGTGAGTCTTGACTTCGTTGATCTTGAATGAATGAACGTTCAGTGGCGCGATTCTAAACGTAACGCAGCGTGACAAAGCTTCGCTCGAGCGGCGCGGCAGATATAAGTATAATATAATAATATAATAATTCTTTGACGTTTCTTTATATTAAGAAAATGACATCAGTACGTGCATGCCATACCAATAGCTGCACACACACACACACACACACATGTATATATATGTATATATAATCACGGTATATGGCGTATACGTGTAATATGCGTCTACGAGCTGCATAAAGGAACGCAAATACGCATTGCATTGCATTGCATTGCATTGCATTGCATTGCATTGCATTTCATCGCATGTGGTTGGATCAAGGTTTTAGATGAGCACACGTCGAGCTAACCAATCGGCTTGCCCTTGATTTTACTCGCATCCAATGAATGTTATGTGTTTACTACTCTTATTCCTGAAAGAAGGTGGCTCAATCTCACCTACGTTAGAGTAGGAGTGAATTGCATATCTCACTTGTTAGCGCATACGGTAAAAGGAAAAAGGAGTGGGGAAAAAGAATCGCAGGACGCATCGATGCACATGGATGCAACGACTCGAAAGAGGAGAGAAGCCTTCGTCATTAATAGAGTCAGCCATCGGGAATTTTAGACAGACCTCCTTTTCTTGTTTTTTTTTTCATTTTTTTTTTCTTACTCCACCTTTACGCCATGCCGAGATGCGTGCCGGTAGATATCGAACCAACGGAAGCTGAGGATTCCATTTTTTATTTATTTTCTTTTCGAATTTGAGATCAGAAGGTGCCAGACATTGCTAGTTTCAGGTTTCGAGCGATTTCCGGGAAGGGAAGAATTTTTTTTGGGAGGGAAACTCAATGTTCCGGAAAAAGGAGCATTTTCTGGCAAAGGCGATTCCCGAAAAACGGGAATTCGCTATTTTTTTTTTGCAAATTTTTGAAGGAAGAAATTTTTTTTTTTCGCGAAAGAATTCGAAGAAGGAGGATTTTCGAAAAAAGAGAATTACAGATAAATGGAAAGTCGAGGTTTTTTTTTGCAATTTTTCGGGGATTCCCGAAAAGTCGAAAAATTCGCGAGGGGCGAAAAAATTTGCAAACGAAAAATAGGAATTCGCGGGATACCGGGAAACTCTGGAAATTTCGCAGCTGTTGCGCAGCAAAAACGCGACGTTTAACGCATGGTAATAATTTATGCCGACGCGGAGGCGAAGGAAGCAGCTATTTTTTCCTCTGCGCGTCGCAGCATTCTGCGAGCAACGATGTGTTTTCACGATACTTGCATCTTTCCTGCTGCCGAAACGACGAGTATAGGTGAGACAGTGCGAGGATACAGCAGAAAGGCGTAAGTCGAGCGCACGCTGGAAGAAAATACATCCTTTTCCTGCCGGTACGAGAAAAAGAGGAAGAGAGAAGCGGAGGGATGAGAGAGAGCATACGTTTCATGGCAGTGGAACGCATCTTGCGCAATTTCCCTTGCGATATTTCTCAAGCATAAAAAAAGGAGAAGATCCCTTGTTGAGTTTTGAAGAGATAATGCCTTCCTTCTTCCTCTTTTTACCGCTCGGTAATTAGTATTCTCGTTCCTCGTCCAGAAAAGCAAAGTTCGTGAATAGCCCGCGGCCTTTTCCTCTTCTCTGGCTCTCTTCCGATTTTTGTCTTCGACCACCGTAACAAGATAAATGCTAATAGATTCTCCAGTCGAAATCTGCGGTATAATAATTATTGAAAAATCAGGTCAAAATTGAAAATTGCGTAGGATCCGAATGCGCAAAAACTGGCTCTGACGATGTTAATAATAATAATAATAATAATAATAATAATAGAGTTTATAATTGCTAAAGAATAAATTATTAATAAATAATAGCGAAAGAAAAAATGTAGAAATTAAATTTCAAATTTTGAAAATAAAAAATTGCGTAAATTAAATTACTAAATTTTATCAAATTTATATTTCAATTATAAATGTCTAACATTAAATCACATAAATTTGGAATCTTCAGTATTTTTTTACCATTTTCAAATTTTTATTAACAAAAAGGGCTCGAAAGACCATTGCAATTTTTATACAGCTTTATTGTTAATCTCCTGATAATGAAAGAATGCACATATATTGCAAAATTAAATATAATTAATTAATTATTGAATAAGCAATTTCGAAAATAATTATGTTTTGTAAAATTATATTTCAATTATCAATTACTAACATTAAATCACATAAATTTGGAATCTCCAGTATTTTTTTTACCATTTTCAAATTTTTATTAACAACAAGGGCTCGCAAGACCATTGCAATTTTTATACAGCCTTACTTTTAATCTTCTGATAATGAAACAATGCACATATATTGGAAAGTAATTAATTATTAAATATGCAATTTCGAAAATAATTATTTATTTTTTAAAATTATATTGAAATTCTAAATTACTAACATCAAATTACCTAAATTTGGAGTCTCCAGTATTTTTTCTTACCATTTCCAAATTTGTATTTAATAAAAAGGGCCTGAAAGACCAACCGTCCCGAACTAGTCAACGACAAGAAAGGTACCCAAGGTACCTAAAAAAAATGTTTTTAAATAAATAAATCCAATACATGGAAAATCGGCGGATAGGCCAAAAATCATCGTTCGAGGCGGGTCAGGGTAAACGCGATGTAACACTTCGGGCTGGATAATTCCAACAATAAGCAAGTCCGGGCATATTTATGAAATAAATGCGGTTATACAGGTATTAGGTATACACATACATGTAATAGAGCAGCATGCATGGAGGCGGTATGTCTTGGGTTTAAAGCCAGGAGCGTGGGCGCTGCTTGACATATCACGATCCGAGCCGTCATGCGGCTGCTGCCACTGTTGTTGCATTTGCTTTTGCTTTTGCCGTTGCTGTTGCTGGCTATTGCTGGTTCGCTCGCTCGCACGCTCGCTCGCTCGCTTGCTCGCTTTATTTGCTCCATATATTCAAAAGCCCATGCGACGTCCACACGCGCTTTTCAAAGACTTCTTCAGTCTTGGCTCCGCTCGATCCTTATACTTCTTACTTACCGCGCTTATTTATGCCACTGCCACTGCCATCGCCGCTCGCCACTCGCCACTCGCCGGTACCACTTGTTGTGTTTCTGTTTCTCTTTCTCTTTCTGTTTCTGCGGATCAATCAGACAACTTATTTCTTCAAACACGACTCGAATTAGCATCGGCTTAACGGTAACTAATAGCAGCCACGATAATCTTTCAGGCTATTTATTTTATTAGCGGGGGGATCGAGTCCATTCAGTTTCTCCAGCGAACCCCTGAAAGAATCCATCGTTCGCCCGGAGACCGCATTTTCCAGCTGGAAATCCAGCGTTTCGGTCTCGGACCCGTGAAATTCCCGATTTCTATTGATTTCATTAATAAAATTACGTAAATGCAATAATACTAATTTTTTTCTTCTTATTTGTACCTAATTACGGTAATTTTGGTGTCCTGGAAATTTTCGAATTTTTCTTGGAATCAAAAAAAAAGGTACTCGGACCCTGGAATTTCGATTTTCCTGAAAAACACTTGGAATAGCAATTTTTCAAAGGCAGCTGCGTCGGGTCTGATTTTTTTCCCTGCACTTTCGCGAGCGTCCAATTAAAAGGGCGGGGTGAATTAAATTATTAATAAAAAAAAATATTGCGGCGAAAAGTGTAATTAAACGGGAGATTTCCCCAGATAGGGGAAAAGTTGTGTTTTCCTCGTTGCAAAAATGCAAGCCGATGGAATACAAATGATAACGTAACGATATTATTTATATGCGCCCGCAAGTGTACGTAAATACACACTCGTTTTGCGTGTACGCTCGCTTTGTACGTACACGCGTGAGAAGTTTGCAAAAAGCGCGTGTGTGTGCGTATAAAGAGCGGCGACTTGTACCATCTGCGTTTAAAGGAAGATCCTTTGCGTGATCTTTCTTAAACTTGTATTATGTAGAAGTTGTATTTCACGTTAATATGCATAGAAAGAACGCAGTGTATTTACGTACATACCGTACGCGTACTTGTAAATATAATATAACGTACAATCTTGCATAATTATTTCATTTTCGATGCTCGCCTCGAGCATTTCCTATATTCAAACGATGAATATATCTGCTTCTCTTGCAACATTTATTGATTTCCGTTGAAGATAAATGCACACGCGGAATGTTTGCCTCCGTCCCCATTCCAATCGGCTTTATTTACTTTGTTTACCCTCCCGTTGGAAGCTCTCGTTGAAATGAAACTCATTTTTCCCATCGTCATTCTCGAATCAGCTGCTTTTTATCATTAATTTGAAGTTTCAAAGAAAAAAAAAAAATTAGAAAAAAAACTGCGAAGAATCCCCGAAAGTGGGATTTTTTTTTGAAACGTTATTGAATTTCCATAATTTTACCGGTTTCATTTATTTTACATATTATTTTATTGCTACCATTTATTTAACAATCAATAAGATAAAATTTCCTTATTTGATTCCAGAAGAAATTCGGATTTCACCAGAAAAATCGCTAAAATTTGAAGATTTGCATCAATTGGAAAATTTTTATCGAGTATCGAAAAAATTCCAATTGCAGAGAATTTGTATTTTTGCCGAGAGAAATATCCTCGATGCAAATTTTTTCCGTGAAAATTTTCCCAATTGGGCTTGGCCAGTTTTTTCCCCGATTGAAAACAATTTTGAAATCCAATTATTTTTTATTTTTGGGAAAAGTCTTGAAAATCGGTTGTTTTGCCGGTTGCGGAAATGAAAAAAGAAAAGTTGGCATGAAAAAAAAACAAAAAAAAAACAAGTGAATAAAATCCTTGGAGCGAATTAATAAGTTTTTCAGCTGGCAACTGGAAACTGGGAAGTGCGGAGAGAAATGAAGAGGGAACTGCAGCGGTGAGAAAGAAGCGTAAAGGTTGGAATGGACCAAATGACCCTTGTAAGTGTTATCATTTGAAATAGATCTTTTCTGCGAGTGAGCACAATAAATAAAGACGCAAGACGGCAAAAGAGCTGGAGCTAAAGGATTTATAAGCGCGGACATGGTTCTACATTGACGGACGTCTGAATGCGCTAAGCAAAAGGGAACATTTACGCGCGTTATTCTCCCGCACTGGAGAAAAAGGAGGAAGACTCCGCCGAGCTGAAGCAAACCGGTGGCAATTATGCGCATGGCGAATCGCCACATACGCCGACAAAACGCCTCGGGAAAAGAAACAAATGACGATAAAACGGCAATGGGCCTGAAAAAATATTGGAGTCGCCGGTACAAAGCGTTATTGCCATTTGATTCGTAACAGCGCTTTTGCGAGGAGCGAAGGCAGAGCCTGCGGCTGGAAATTTCCTCGGCGAAGGATCCTCCTGCCGAGGGAAGACTCCGGAAACCCTCAACGCGGCCCATTTTTGGACATTCGTATGGAGATTTCCGCTCGAGCTCCCTTATTTGCCCAGAATTCCTTCTGGAGCTGGATCATGGAGTCTCGGGATCCCATTTCTGGACCAATTCCATGGAAATTATAGCCTCAGCCCGTTCGATTACCCACGATTTTCCCGAAACTTTGTCTCCGCGGCCCATTTTTGGCCATTTGCAGACATTTTTCAGCTTTAGGGCCGTTACTTGCTGATTCCTGGAGTTCCAGGATCCCATCGTGGACCACCTTCGTGAAAATTAAAGTCCGCGTTCGAGTGGACGACCAAGTACCGGTTCTTGACGAAAGTCAATCGGTAACTCGAGCGAGGAATAATCGGAAACTGTCGTTGGACGTCGAGTTGGCGGAATCTCGTAACGACGACGAATACCTATTAGTCCAGTTGGCCTAAATTCATTGGAACAACAACAACAACAACAACAACAACTTGTACGTACGAGATATACATTTTAATAAGAGCGGCAGGCATGTGCAGGCAGGCGTTTTGTATAATAATAATACGTATGTTGGCTGGAAAGAGATCTAAGTGGTCTTATGGCACGCGCTCCTAGTATGCGTGTGTATGTACATTCGCCTTGACGCTAATAAATTCCAGAGACTTGGCTTGATTTACGATCGAGTTGGTACTGCCAGTGTATTAGATCACGGCTAGAGTTGTAAATCTCGTGAAATTCTTCTCGGTTGCTTCATCTTGTTTCCAGTAAAATGATCATTGCTCCTTTTTTCCAGTCCCCTCTCGTCCCTTCTCGTCATCATCAGCTTCTTCCTCCTCCTCGGCTTCGGCTTCTCGGGAACTCCGCGTTTGAGTCATGTGTTGCCACTTTTCTGACGAATTGCTCGCATCTATAGCATTCGCGTGACACATTTTCCACATTTCAGGCGGTCCAATTTGAGGAACACGTCGAGCTTTTTAATTTCGTTTTCATTTTTGTTTGCGGGAGATTCGAAATTTCTGATTGGCCGCTCGTGTTCCACATATTTATCATAATACATTCAGTAATTATTTATATGAATATTTCACACATTTTATTTATCATAAGGTTGATTTATTCAACGTTCGTACCTTCTAGAAATAACAGAAAAATTCGACGTTTATGAAAAATTCGAAATTTATTAAACATCTTTTTATAATTATACGCATCTTTTCTGTTAAATTGGAAATTTTAGCGGGTACTGATTACTAATTTTTGCTATAATAGATTTATTAGACATTTTTCGAATTACACCCACTGTGATACTAATTTTAATTGCAGGGTTTGTGAATTAAAATAAATTAATCTTTCCTAATGTAGCGTTTTCTTTTATAAATAACAGAAAAATTCGAAATTTATTATATATCTTTTTAATTATATGCATCTTTTCTGTTAAATTGGAAATTTTAGCGAGCACTGATTACTAATTTTTGCAATAACACATTTATTAGATATTTTTTTAATTACACCCTCTGTGATACTAATTTTGAAGGCAGGATTTTTTAAATTAAAAT
This sequence comes from Gasteruption jaculator, assembly GCA_949825005.1. NCBI lineage: Eukaryota > Metazoa > Arthropoda > Insecta > Hymenoptera > Gasteruptiidae > Gasteruption > Gasteruption jaculator. The sequence continues at coordinate 9,308,574 of OX463775.1, forward strand.
AAATTAATCCCCCCAAACGTAGCGTTTCCTTTTATAATTAACATAAAAATTCAATGTTTATTAAAAATTCGAAATTTATTAAATACCTTTTTAATTACATGCATTTTTTTATAGTAACTATATTTTTTTTTTTGCAATAGGATACCCTTCAATGGAAATATTTGGTAATTGACTAATTGATTATTAATGGTTTTCGATTATTAATTGCAGCAATAATGAATTGATTATTGGGAGGATTAATGAATTTAGTCGTGGCGTTCGATGTTCGCGCAGCATGGGCATGTTGTTGTAAGCGGCTGTCCTCTTATCGGTTTTGTCGTGGTCGTGGTCGTCAAAGAGGCTGAATTAAAGGATATAAAAGTGAAGGAATACAAAAAGATGACGGCAGTTAGAGGTTTATATATCCCGCTAATGGAATCGAGCTTCGCCATGCCGAATGTATGTACGTTCCCTGCAATACCAATAAAATTTAACAAGCTTCCACATTCGCCATTTACGGAATTTCTATCATGTACGTTGCATGTACGTCTCTCCCTCCATCTCGAGCAGATCATCCTTTACAACACTTGGGAAATAATTGAACATATTTGAAACCGTAATCGTTCCTCTTATTAGTATTTACTTTTTCAGCCTTCCTTTCTTCTTATTCTCTTATCCTTCCCGTAATTATCAGAATTATGCAGTTTCTGGGTACCATCTTCCCGAAAGAATCTTTCCGGTTTCTTCGGATCTACTTTTTCCTTCGGTTATTCTCAGATTACAGGTTCCATGGAGGATGTAGATTTCTCGAGAGGGACGAGATTCCTATTTTTATTTATTTATCCATTTTATCTTATTTATCTGCCCATTGGTGCGATAAAAAAAAAATAATAATGAGGTATCAGGATTTGATTAGAAATTTTTTGGTCAAAATTGGAGAAAAAATATGTTCCGGGAAAAAAAAATCTGCCCCTTCTTCCACGTTCTCGTAAATTCGTCCTACCGAAAGAAATGCATTTTTCCCTCGCGGCACGAAATCCTACGAGGGAAAGAAAAAGGAAATACATACTGCAATTAAGGAAATGACGGAACTCGACTCGGTTTTGTCCCACTTGGCTTTGTTCGACGGCGTCTTTGTGTATTTTCATTATTAATATTAACGCGAAGCGTTTAAAAAGCTACAAAACGATATACAAACCGATGGACTTGGTGAAACGCGCGTCGTTTTTTTTTTTTTTTTTTTTTTTTCACTGCAATGTGCACGCATAGACACGGGTCTTTCTTCTACTTTTATGCATGCGAATCTTTGAAAGCTTCGCAAACACGGTAAAGCTCGCGTTTGAAAAGCAGCAGCGGCAGCAGCAACGACGGCAGCAGCAGGAGGAAAGAAAAGCTCGGCCCGGCACAGTGCAGCGTCGGAGACGAAATAACGCAGTTGAAGGATTGAAATGCACCGGGGTGGGAAAAAAAGAAAAACAACGAGAGGAAGAAATGGGTGCTAAGCGACAATGTAAAGTGAGATAAAAAAAATGGTGAAGTTTCGTGTGGGAGTTATAATGCTAAACAAAAAAAAAAAATAGGGGGAAGAGGTTGTTAGAGGAGGGAAAAAAATGCTTTGTGTATATCCATCCGATGCGAAGAAACACTAAAAGCTTCATACTCTTTTGACAAACCATCTCACTCAACCCATTCTCTTCTCCTTTTTTTTTTTTATTCGTGTCCTTACTCGCTTTCAAAAAGTCTTTCATGTTTAATGCCAGGCACGGTCGTTCATGAGAATTACGCTTTTGTCACGCGAAAAGTAGAGGAATATAATAACAAACGTGGCAGGAAAGGCAAATCACAGAGAATGAGGCACGACCAGCTCAGTTTCGGAGCCAGTTCGGGCCCTTATTGGCACAGTCCGCGCCGTATCTCGAGCCGAAATAATTGGGGCCGATTTTTTTACACGCCAACTTCGAAATTTATCGAATCGCTTGTTCATTTGTGACTTTAGAGTTACTAGCGCCCTCTGTGTGGTTTGGAACTACTTTGGATAGAGAAAAAAAATTCCCCAAAAAAATACTAAAATATTTTTATTCCAAATAACTCGTTCTGTAGCTTCCAACGGACGGACAATAAACCACGACTCGTTGTTTACTTGCAAAAGTTGCCCAGCGCGTCCGGATCGCGGAGGAAGCGCGTATGAATCTTAATAATAATTAGTGCATCGTTATTCTCGCAGCGAGTCGTCTACAAATTATCCTACGATCCGGTTATTAACACCGAGAGAGGAGTGAAATTGTAACGGAACGTGTTACACGAGTATAGAGAGAGAGAGAGAGATGCACAATGCACATAAATGCAGGCTGTATGCATTCGTGTGCCGTCGTAATTCAAGAGCACGTTTAAAATGATGCGATCACGAGTCATCTAACTTCATATGCACTTCATCCTCCTCGGCCCGCTTGCACGTATGATTCACGCCAGAGCAGACTCTCGCTGGCTCCTCTCACTTCCCTTTTCTCTCTTTCTCTCTCTCTCTCGGGGACACAAATTATTTTAACGCTGTTGCCGCTACCGAGAAACAATCGTTATTCATTTTCATACCGCCCGTGTGGCACGAGTGCTCTTTTAATTGCCCCCTTTTTTCACACCCAATTGCGGAACCGGAGAAACACCTTTTTTTTTTTGTGTGACGAGAAAACGGCTTCGGATTTCTTCCCCGTGGGACTCGGCTCTCAAGGACCCACGTGACCGATCGTGTCCATGGGAATACTCGAAACTCTGCAATTTTTACAATTTTCTTCAGGGTCGACCCAAAATTACTTCTGTGACTCGTTGTTCAGCGAAAATCTCCGCTTTTGTCGAAGTCACATTTTTAAAAAATAAATTGACCTTAAAAAATTCGTGTTTCCATATTTTTTTTCTTTTTCGCCGTGGCCAAAATCCTCGAGTTTCAGGCTCCCTCGCGATTTTTACGATCGGGGATCGCCGCTTTCGGTCGATGGCGAGTCGTCGTCGAGTGGGAAAGTCGAGAAAAGGAGGAGAACGAGCGGGAGCCGGTATCCGCGTGTTTCGTGGAAAGAAACTCTCGTGTTGTTGACTCGCGCAGGAATGGCAGAAAAGAGATCCATTAGATCCCATTTGGCGACAAAGCTTTCTAATGTACCGGTTTAAGTGCACCTTGAAAATTGCCAGCGCGGCTAATAGTCGGGCAATTAGCATGACGAGCTTGCCAGCGTATATGCTTCTTTGCTTGTCGTTGGATATACGACTGTGCGGCATAGACACCCATACACGTGCACACGTACTTTGCGCCGTACTCAGAAGTTCTCCTGCACCGGAAACGCTTTGCCTTACCCATATCGCGAGGACACACAACCGGGTTTTCTTTGATCTCTTTCCACCACTGCCACCGTTTCCTCCTTTTACCCGTTCCTCGGATTCCGCGAAAGGGGAAAAATACTTCAACGGGGATTATTCCGCAGCAGCGCAATACCGGTAGATTGCAATTCCGGTGCAATCGAGGTCTTCGTCGAGGCCACGATGGACCCCGAGTGCCTCGATCCCGAAAGGGCGAAAATTTTGCCTCGAAAGCCAGAAACGTGTGTTGGAAATAGGCGAATTCGAGTTTCTTCGGCTTCGAATGAACGACATTGGCCTGGAATTAATTTCCAATAACGGGATTCGAGAAGAACAAAATTCCTGTCGGTCCAGAAAAAATTTCCAAGCCAAAAAAAAGCTTTGGTTCCGGAAACTTTTTGGATCAAAGGACTTAAGATCGTCTCGAAGGATTCCTCGGATGGATTCCCAGGTGGGAGATGATTTCTACCGATGGGATCCGATAACGCAAGATCGAAGGGAAGGAAAAATTCCCGTTGGCCACGAAAAAAAGCTCGCGAGCCAAAAATGTCCAGGCTCGAAGGACCTGAAGGATCGCGTTGAAGGATTGCCAGGTCCCGATTGGACCGAACCAACGGGATTTCTTCATACGTGGAATCGGGGGAAAAAAAATTCTTGTCTGTCGAAAAAAGCTTCCGAGTCGAAAAGAAAGTTTTGGTTCCGGAAACTTTTTGGATCAAAGGACTTAAGATCGTGTCGAGAGAAAAATTCCCGTTGGCCAGGAAAAAAGATTGCGAGCCAAAAGACGTTCCGAGTCAAAGGACCTGAAATGGTGTTCAGGGATGGGCAGGTCGCGATCGGAGCAAACCAACGGGAAAATTGGGCTTCGAGAAAACGGTACATGCGAAAATGGCGAGACCCCGGCGAGACGGGAAAGTGAAGCCAACTACGTGGAGAAATTCTCGAGATGTGTGTGTTGTGTGAGCAGAGTTCGCCGGGTAAGATAAAGAGGAAGATTGTATAACAGAGGCGGGAGGAGGACGTACACGTATAAAAGGAGGAAAAGGTTGAAATAGTCCCCCGTAGGCTTAGATGCATGCCGTGGCCCTCTCTCGAAGATATTCGCCGACTAATTGAATTTACGAGCTCGCCAACTTACTACTCCGTTGCATCCAAGGCATAAGCAAAAGCGAGCGAGCGAGCGAGCGAGCAAGGAAGGTATAGGTCGTCTTATATGTGGTTGCTTGAAAGTCAGATATGCAATATTCAGGCCGGAGCTGTTACTGTTGCTGTTGTTGTTAGTAGAAGTAGCCATTAGTGGCACGGAATAAACTTCTGTATTTTACAGACGAAAAAACGATAATCGTAAGTCTTGCGAGGGATCTTAGATTCTCTTTTGTCTTCATACCACTATTGTTATCGTTTCTTACCTTAATAACGAAAACTACGACTTCCACTGGCCGCAACTGCGGCCGCCGTCGTTTGCTCAATTTATCTGTTTAATAAAAACAAGTTTTCCACGTAAAAACTTGTCGGTTGAGTTGCAAATGCTCGCAATTTCTGTTGGTTTCCCGTGAAACCCAGAGCCACTGCAGTCACATCGTGGCGTTGATCCCACGAGCTTCAAAAAACACCGTTTCGGGTCTTCCGCAAAATTGACGAAGGACCCCCAGAGTGCCAACGGGTGAAGTCGCTTTTGGGAATCGAAGAAAACATATTTTTGCTAAAAATGACAGGTTTTCTGGCTTGGCCCCCCAAAAGCTAAATTTCTTCTCGTTTTTCGAATTTCTACAAATTCATGGGAGGCAGAAAATTTGAAAAATTATGGATTCACTAATTCTCAAATATTTTTCAATTTTTATAAATATTATTTTTTAATTAAATTTCCACCGGAAATTTTTCTTTGGAAAATCTTGGAATGATTTTTGGACTTTCTAAAAAAAAATGATACTTTCTATTTATCAAATTTCTAAAAATTCAATATGTACTTTTCGAAATTGAATAATTAAAATATAATCAAGGGGAATGAGAAAACCGCCGAGATCGAGGGCAAAGGAACTGCATATTCTCGGTATTTCTTTCTCGTTTTGGGTCCTTTCTTCTCATCCATTGTTCGAATTAAATTCCCTTTTCTCTTATTTTCCACACTTTTTTGCAATTTCTCGAACATGAATTCGCAGTCTCATCCTCGTTACCGGAGGTTAGTTATACTGGTCGCCCGTCGATTTCGCAAACAAACGAGACAACCGGTTCCATTTCATCGCGAGTCTCTTCCTTCGTTGAAAAATTGCCTTTCCGACATCCCCATTTTTTTTTCTCCTTCCACGGGAATTCAATTAATGGCAAATGTAATCGAATTTGTACCGTGAATGACGACGAGACGTAATTTCAATTTTGAAAAATATCAGGGTTTCAAAAAATCTAATTAAACGGCAATACATCAGAAATTTTAGAATGGACATAAACTTTAATTGTATTTCAGATTATCCGGAGGTAAGTGGACTATTTTTAATTACAAGTGAGTAAAATTTAACGGAATCGAAGGAGAAAATTTAATTTCTATTAAAATTTTTTTAACAACTAAAATTTTTAAAATTGCACAAAATTGAAAAGGCTGCAATGTATAATGTATGAAAATTCCTTGCAATTTGTTATAATTAATTACAGCATAATTATGCACAATTTATTATAGATTAGAAATAATTCGAAATTAATTCTAGATAATTAATTTTACAGTTGAATTTCGAGGTTGACAATTCGGACTGAAACGAAAGACTGAATTTATTCAGACTCGAATCGTCTCTTCCGCTGAAAGGAAGAGTCGTAGGCAGAAAGTAACAAAAGCGGGACGCATGAGTCATTTCCATTTATTTCTCATTGTTGGTGTCTTAGACAAAGGTGTCATAGGGGTTAATCGAAAACTCGTGTCGTGCTACCATTTAACACGAAGGTGTTAATTACTCGTTTTACGTGTAGTGCCTTCAAGAATCGGAAACCACTCTGTTTGTTTCCTCCATTAGCTCTTGACGTATCGACACTGAAGATGGTTGAGATTTCGAAGGTTTCCGAAAATTCCTGTATTTTAGAAACCTGGTATCTTTCCAATTTCTTTTTTTTTCAATCTTTTTTTCTCCAATTTTTGGAATTTCGTATTTCGAAGTCCAAGGGACGGAGTTTCGGTTTCAAAACCCTGACATAAAAAAAAATTTTTTTCCTTCCTTAAAAAAATATTACAAATAAATAAAATACACAAGAAAAATTTGTTTTCAATAAAAATTTTCTTCTCCATTCCAAGGAACCGCTTCTCTTTCGAAAAACGAGCGAATTTTTATCGTCATTCGTAAAATAATAAAAAAAAAAAAGAAAAATAGAAGGGACCCGATTCGCCGAAATTAGCGATTCTCATTGAAGCTGCGGCGAATTTATTTATTTATCGCTATTCAAGAACAATGTTTAGTGTCACTCGGCGTAGAAAGAAGAAGAGATCTTTCAAGAGTTGATGCCTGCGAGGCATCGCGGGAATACCTGCATAGCGAACCTCAATAAATTATGCATCGCTCGCCCTTCTGACATTCAGCTAAAAGTCCTCCTCTCCTCTCCTTCTCCGTCTGCGTCTCTCTTCCTTCAACGTATTGTCTTTCCATGGGGAGCCCATTCGAAGCATCGCGGCCATTGTTGGATTGCAAACGCGTAACCCTTTTGTCTTTGATAATAAATGGCTATCCCATGCTGGGAAACTACTCTCTTTGCCTTCCCTCCTATCGAAAAATGGAGACCGCGCATCCGCGATCGCCGATTTATCAACTTTTTCGGGGCACCCATTTTCGCGATCATGGGGAACACCATGGATCCGTGAGACCCCGTACGCTTTTACCGAACCGCCATTTTAAAACGAGGCAAAAATAATTCACGAAAAACATTTCAATATATTTTCTAATACGGATTTTCAATTTTTACCATTTTTTTCATGGCGAATTGGAAAACCCCCATAGAAAATAATATATCAAATATTTCAGCATTCGCTGGAAACTCCATTCCAGGACTTTCGGAATTGATCGTCATTAACCGACTATGGGACGAAATTACCAGCGTCCAGCCGGTAATTGGGACCGCATGCTGGTCATTCCTCTCGATTCGAAAAAAAAGCCCCAAAAAACCGTCATTCCATTTTTCTACTAAAATATCCGGTAATTAAAGCGTCTTAATTGCCGGCTTGGTTTTTACAGAATTACTATGTACCAAGATTATTTCAGCTCGAATTTCGGAATACCAGGTTTTTGTTTATTTTGAAAATCCAGAATTTTTGTCCTTCCTCCCGCGGGACCTGGAGGCCGGTCCTCGGGATGCCGGAGACCTCGTGGGTCCCCTCGGGCTGAAAAACCGAGGCCCCGAGAATCAGAAGGACGCGCAGGCCGAGCCGAGGCCCTTCCAGGCCAGCCGTGGCATTAGATAACACAAAATTGTGTGGTAATCATTCCCGATGGCTTTTACAATCGATAAATCCTCTCCATCTGAGATGACAAAGCGATAACCCTTCCTATGATGAAACAAACACGGATATTATTGCTGTATGCAGTAACAACAGCTTCCTCTCTCCTCTTCTCCTCTCCTCAGCCTCCCCTTATTTATGTACTCTTTGCATCGGTCGCCGGGTTCCAGGTTCTTCCTCTGAGACACTATCAGTTACCCATTCGTGACTCCGCTGATATATAACTATTCACTCCAGCCGGAGAATGGACCCTATTCTTCGGCCTAACAATATGGGATTATTTCTTTGCCCGGTTTTTCGTCCCTCCTCTGCACGCGGCGCTGGAGGTACCCGCCAAGAGTCGGATGCTCGTCGCAATCGGCTCGGTCAGGATTTGGATCCTAAAAAACGATTTTTTTGAAATTACGAATTCCCCAAGTTTGGAATTTCTCCATTTTTTTTATCCAGCTGGAGAATTTGACACCGCCTAAGGTGTCAAAAGACGCCAATTGGAATTTGGAATTATTGTCGAGATTTAATTTCATTTTTTTTTTAAATCCACAAACGGCGGGTGCTCGATAGAGCAATTATGCGTCCGTAAAAAATTTGCCATCGATTAAGAAAATCTATTTTAATTATAATTCGATTGAAATTTTGATTACGTATAATTAGCGCGGTAGAAATAGCGTTAATTAAAAATTAGCGATTCGTAGGAATTTGTAAAATAATTAATTGTCATTAAATTGATGGTCAGACACTGATTAAACGATCACCTGGAAATCCGATACTTAATTATTTGGTTTCGATAATCGCCGTTCGATAGAAATTCAGTGAAATGGATTAGGTTTCTCGAAAACTGCATTTATGGAAATTCAATTAGCAGCTAATCGCTATTGAACCGGCGGTTTAATGAATAATTGCAATAGCTTCTATAAATTGCACGTCATAAAATTGAAATAACAGTAATTGTGATTTCTAGCTTCCATGAAATGAAATTGAGCAAAGGCAATAAAAATTACATTTTTTTTTTCATGACGCAGTAATTTTTTTTCTTTATTGCACGCGATGGACAAAATATATGTTCGTGACATTTGCAGCCGGGAATGAAAAAAAAAAAAACTTCTCATTCGTTAGAAGGCTGCTAAAAATGAGTAATTAATTAGACAGAAGTAATTAGTCGTAAATCTCAATATTGACAAAAGTATTACATGTTTTGATGTAAATATTCTTTTAACGAGCGCTTTTTAGTTACTTTCAGATACGTCGTTATTTATGCAGATTACGCGCATAACATTCCTCCGCCGTACACTTACCAGCCGTTTAGAAGCAAAAGGGCGTATTTAGGCTGGACGAGGATAGGACTCGAGCGCTCGTTATTCTCAGCAGACTTTTCCAAGCATCCAACAGCATTGGCAAGAGAGGTTGAAGTAATAATAGAAACGCAGGAGATGAGCGGAATTCTTTATGGTAGTAATTGTCAGTCAGGGTAAACAATTTCTCCGTGCCTCTTACGTAGGTTTTCCTCTCGGAAGATTTATTGTCATAGTAATTTCCCCTCTGTTCTTTATTAGCCTTGTATCCAACGTCATTCGCTGGAAAATGACAAACGCGAAAGATGTCGTTTTCGTATTATGCGAGTAATTAAGAGTCGTTTCAAAGACAATCATTGCTAATTCCTGCAAAATGAAATTTTATGGAATAACGAATTGATCGTTCATTTTTACAACGTGGAATTTGTAGAAACTTAATTAATGGTTAGTCGGCTGTTATTTAATTGATGGTTCAATCAATGGTTAGTCTACGGGAAATTTATTTGATAGAAATTGATTTTTAATAAGTGTAATTTCGAATTCCTAGAAAATGGAATTTGCAATTGGTAAAGTAATATTTAATAGTAAAATGAAGTTTATGGAAATTTAATTAATGACTAATTATTACTGAATTGATGGTTCAATCAATGGTTAGTCTCCAGAAAATTTATTTGATAGAAATTGAATTTTAATAAGCGTAATTTCGAATTCCTAAAAAATGGAATTTGTTAATGGTAAAGTAATAATTAGTAATAAAATGAATTTTATGGAAATTTAATTGATGACTAATTATTACTGAATTGATGGTTTAATCAATGGTTAGTCTCCAGAATATTTATTTGATAGAAATTGATTTTTAATAAGCGTAATTTCGAATTTCTAGAAAATGGAATTTGCAATTGGTAAAGTAACAATTAGTAATAAAATGAATTTCATGGAAATTGAATTGATGACTAATTATTACTGAATTGATGGTTCAATTAATAGTTACTTTTTATAATTTTCAAATCATAAAAATTAATACTATCAATAATTAAAATCTCGAATTGTTTATCAAAAAAATCAATTTAATAGAAATAATTTCTTTAAAATACAAAAAATGTATTTTACAAAAAAAATTATACAAGTTTCTCCGAATGTAGAAATTCTCGTTTCCCCGAAATCGAAATTTCAAAATTCCGTCGATCGAATTAATTACCAAAAAATTATAAAAACTACGTTAACGCTTAATTACCAGCGAATTGACAATCGGTATCCGCAAATATCATCCCACGGAAATGAACTATTAACAAGTAATAACCGTAATTCTCAGTTGCCATAAATCGCAATTTTCGAGAAATCGATTCTCCGGGCAATAAATCGCGAATTACAATAAATCGAACATTTCGACGCCGAAAACTGTGTTTACCATGTCGGGGGTCATTAATTCTGTAAAGGGGTAATAATTAAACGTCGAAATTCGAGACTTCATTCTCGTCATAATCGAAGCAGAAATTCGAACCATTCGTCTTTCGGACTCGTATCGCAGATCAAACGCGAGTGATAGCGAGGGCTTTAATTAAAGCACTGCGTTGCTGAAGAATTCTTAGCGGAAACGGGCCGATGAAAAATTCGGATGACTTTTTCTCCTCTTTTTTTTTTCGGTGTCTTCCTCGCTCCTTTGCATAAATAAGGCGAATTGTTTACATTTAAGAGATTTTTACGCTCCGTAAAAAGAGACGCGTAGGCGAAAATTGACTGGTTGGAAATATGACTTCCTCGGGTCTCCACGCTCCTCTTTTTCCATATGGAAACCGCTTTTTTTCAGATTCCATTATTTTACGCCTTTATTATTCACGTCATCATTGTTTCTCTTACTTATGTACGCATTGTTGAGTCTCTTTTTTTTTTCTTTTCCTTCCACTAAAATGAATATCTTCTGATGTAAGTCCTCGTCCTTTTTTTCTTCCTCTCCCGTTTTTTTTTTCTCTCTCTTGATAAACATCTGATTCATTGCTTTGTGTCTTAAATACGAGATTAATTGTGCAGATAGTTTTTTTCGTTCGCATTTATTCTGCCTTCCCAGTTTTTATTTCTATGCACTTTTTTCGGTCGTTCACTTTTTTTTTTTTTTCACCTCGACTTTTACGTCTTTGTTTCAATTCTAACCTTTTCTTTTTGTTTTTTTTTTATTTTCTTCGCGTTTTTGACGACTCTTGATGCGAAACGGAGAATTGCGGATTTAAAATAAAAATAATAAAATTAGCAGCTTTCAAGGTGACGTTTCTATTTTAGAAATGTGGAAAAAAAGGATACTTTTTTTTTGTGGAAAAATTGGGTTTCTTTTTTATTTTTCTACTTTTTTTTTTATTAAATAAAGGGATTTTTAGTTTCCGATGAAAAACTACAATTTTCCAAATATCGAGGGAAAAAATTTTGAAATTGCATTTTTTTGTCTATGAAATTTTTTACTTTCTAGGTAATTTATTTATTTTGTGACTAAAAATACAAAAAAAATTCAATTCCTTATTTTAATGGGATTTCATTAATTTCAATTTTCGGTTGAATCAAAAGTTCCCAAAAAATGGGAGCTTATTTTTTTATTTAATTAAAAAAATACTTTTATTTTGCTTTTGGGAAAAATTTAATTCCTTTGAAAAATTTGAATATTTTATTCGGCCAAGGTTATTTTTAGTTTCCAATGAGTCACATCGCTGAGAAAAAAAAAAGTATTTCGATATTAATGCGATATAACTTCCGAGCAATACATCTGCTGTATATACATATATACATATATCTATATAAAATAAGAGTTACAGCAAAATTTCCATAATAAATTGAATACACGGCGGATCTCGATAGGGTCCAGTCCTGTTTGGCTAAATTTTCGCAGAAGTAATTAAATTGGCACGGAAGAAATGGCCTTTCCCACGTGATTTTTAATTGGTTCTAATAAACTTCTCGTTATACGTGCCGTGTACTGGATTAATTAATTACAGGTATTGTGTCCGTCGATATGAATAATTACGAAATTGGATAATTATAGATTTACATTATAGATAAAATATATAAATAGATTATAAATGATATTATGAAGATCGATTGATCCTGTTTCTTAACGCGTAGAGCTCTGGAAATAAACCAAGAAAAAAAAAAGAAAAGAAAACGGGAGAATTCATATAGAAGATCGCAGGTAAAAAAATGCGAAGTTGAGCATAAGCATATAATGAATGTAATATCGTCCCACGCGGAAACTTCTTATAACAGTCTTGTAACATTAGTCTCCTTCTTGCTCTCTTTACCTTTTTCTCTTGAAAGTTTATATCGAAGCGGTATAACATTTAAGGCAAGCCGTTATAGGTTTTATGCGGAGCTAGATGGAAAATCACACATACGTGTACACATATACACAGTGTTACAATTATTACCTGTACTTTTTTTTTTGCAAAAAAATCGAAATTCCGGTACCGATTTCCATACATTTTTCCATTTCTTATATTTTTTGTTTTCAATAAAATCTCAATTTTAAATTGAATAATTAAAGTTTCTAATAAAAATAAAAATCAATTATTTTTTCCAATTTTCCTATTTCATTTCCAAAATCCCCAAGCTTTCGAAAATACTCAAAAGACCGAAGAAGATCGAATTGCTCATTTTTTTGGGGGATTTATGGGACCGATAAAAATTCGTTCCCGGTTCCCTGTCACCCGGTATATATTTTAAAATATATATTGCGAGTGAACGCAACAAGACTTCCTGTAGTTTTCCTGCGGTACTTGCATTACTTATTACTTCATACGCTACTTACCGTCATCGTTACACAAATGAATTTCGCTATACGGTGTATTTATACCCACATGCTCCACCGCTATCTCTTAAAAAGGTGTATCATGGCTCCCATTTCGCGTGTGTATTACAGCAACAAGTGTAGGTTTCCATAATACGCGGGAATTTATTTTATCCCCATTCGTTTTATTTATAAACTTATTTACTTGCCATTAACATACTCGACGGGGGAAAATAGGTAGAAATTTAAAGCAGGGGAAAAATAAAAACGTAAATGGGTTCTCTGAAATTGGAGAACCCGAGAACACTTTTTTTTTTATTTTGGTCGGACAGGTTTCAAATTTGTTCAAAATGTTTTTCGTTTTTTAAATATTTTTTATACTCGTTCTTCGTTATTCATTTTTTATAATCCAATTTGTGCAATTTTGTGAAATTTTTTTTTTTCACTAACAATTTTCCTCTCATATTTCTTCTTTTTTTTCAAATTTCGCACATTTCTGTTTCTAAATTAATATTTTTCTTTGCATATTCTTCCAATTTTCAAATTTTCATCTAAAAAGGTTTAAATTTTCTGACCGGGAAAAATTCGAAAAAAATCCGAAATTCGAGTCCTAGCGTAGAATCAATCTCCAGAAAAAAAAAATTATCTCCCGTCTCTTTTTATTAAACGGTTCCTTTCCTTTTTGGCTCTGAATCATCGACTCACACTAACACACATATTTATTTCCACACACCTAAAAATAATGAAAGAAGTCGTGAATCTTCATAAGAAAAAAAATACCATAATTGCATCTTCTGATATCTCAAAAAAAAAAAATTAAAAAAAAAACAAAATCTAAGGACGAAAAAAAAAATGATCTTCCGTGTGTTTTCATTAAATGGTTCCACCTTTTTGGCTCTGAATCATCGACTCACACCGATACGTTTCCTCACACGTATGCATACACGCGTACCCGCGGGGAAAAGCGCGAAAGTAATTAAAGTTCATTAAGGAAGACACGTGAATAAATAACGAAGCTTTCGAGATAAAAAAAAAAATTACGGAGCTTTCCGCTGAAAATGTTTCAAGAAGCTTCGCGGCATACAATTAACGCGCACGACGCCGTTAACTAGGAGAGAACGTGGATTTAAACACTCGTCTCTCATAAGTGTTTCCTTTTTTTCTTTTTTTTTGGTTATTTCTATTTTTCCTGCCTTTGGGTACACGCGCATAAATTATTACACGATGTTACCGCGTAAGTATATACTTTCTGCATTGATTCTTCGGATTACGTACATCCCCACCTTTTTTTCGGTCGTCATTAAACCTCTTTTTACATATCAAAGAGCGAGAAAGGCACGGAATCTAACCGCATATAAGCTTGTCAAAAAAAAAAAAAGAAAAAAAAATGCGCGCCCTGTAATTATCAGGTAGTCTCTCGCCACTTATCTCGATGACGCAGCTTTCCGTTTTTAATTGAACCCTACTATCGATCGACAAATCTATCGAACACCTTGCAGATATACCTCTACCTTCGTATATCTTTCTTCTCTCATCCGTGTCCTTCTTTACATACCCACTCTTGAGAAGCGAAGAAAAGAAAAAAAGGAGGAGTCGAAATAACGAATATCGATACTAAAAAAAAAATAATCCAATGACCGTGACGTGGAATAACGAAATTAAGATGGAAAGAAAAAATGGAAAGTCCCAATTTTATGCAAGATTTGTTTTTTTTTGTTTTATTATAAATGACAAAAGGTGAATTTTGACATCTTTGATAATTTTATTTTCCGTTGTTTTTAGCGCAAGCGCACTTTTATTATTTTTACGAATATCGATACCAAAAAAAAATAATCCAATGACCGTGACGTGGAATAACGAAATTAAGATGGAAAGAAAAAATGGAAAGTCCCAATTTTATGCAAAATTTGTTTTTCTTTTTATTTTGTTATAAATGACGAAAGGTGAATTTTGACACCTTTGACAATGTTGTTTTAGGCATAAGCGCATTTTTATTTTTTGTTGTTGTTAAATTTGGCCAAGACCCATTCGCGTAATTAAGCCACCGCGTGGGAGTTCTTAATAAACAAATAAATAAATAAACAAAATCGCAAGTTCGAGCCGTCGGATAAATTTCACGCTTCACGGCAAAACGCGTTTCGAATCAATTCGAAAAATCCGAATTCCCGTCTGCTTCAATAAGCGTCCGCGTCAGTTTCAGACCAAAAGTAGGAACAAATTTTTCTGACAAAGAAAAAAATATAAATTAACAATTCCAAACATTTATTACATAATGAAAAATAAATTCCTATAGGAACTTTCCAGGCCAAATCATTTTTTAAAAATAAAATTGGCTTAAAATTATTTATTTTTTTTTATTTTAAATAAATTATTTACTTTTTTATTATTATTTATTTAAAACAAATCTCACGGTTTTACCCCATTTCTATTATTTTCCGTTTCCATCATATTTGAAATCGTCCCGAAAAATGAAACGAAATTAAATTGAACACCCTCCCACTGCCTCCTTTTTCATCCCCCCGAAGAGAGAGTAAAGACCAAATGAAATTGCGGGGGTAATTCGACGCTGAAAAATTAATTAATCTCCTTTTGCGCATCGGGGTGAAAAGGGGATGGAAAAAAAGCTCGAGGTTGTCGCGCGAAAGAAAAGGGATTTCGCGAATAAAGAAAAAGCGAGACGGAAGAAAGGGGCGAGTTGAAAGGTCGTCCAAAAAAAAAGAAAAAGAAAAAGAGGAAACAAAAATTAACGAAAAAAATGAAATATTTCAAAAGTAGGGAGAAAGGGGTGGAGTGTGTACCCAACGGAGGGGGTGAAGTCCTTGAGTATTTTTTGGACGTCGGCGCGACGTTTTCAAGTGTCTTTGCAAAAAAAAGGGAGGAATAAAAAAAAAAATAAATAATGGAGGAAAAAAAGGAGTAGGATCGGGGAAAAAATCCATATGCGGCATTGAAAGTCGGCAGTCGTACCCACGGGCGGAAGGGCGGAGCTGAAAAGAGGGTTGTTTCCGTCTGCTCTCTTTCGCTGGAGCTCCCTTGGGGTGCAGCGCAGCGAAAACGATAATCCTCGTTGGCATGGCAACGTCATAAAGGCAAACCCCCTTCGTTAGGATCTGAATGAAAAAAAAAAGAAAGAGGAAGAGAGAAAAGCTCCAGCCGGAGTGAGAAATGCTGCATTAAAAAAAAAAGGGGAAAAAAAAATCGTAGGGGGTGGAAGAGGCAGAAACCGGGTGAACTCCGCAGGGGTGGGAATGATTTTTCAGCCCCTAACGACCAAGGTCCTCGCGACACATCCTGGGCCAGGACGCGTCGTCGGGGCGATGAGATGCGAATTTCGAAATTCCCGGGGGTTGATACCCCAGTCGGCCCTTGGAACGCAGTAGCATTTATCATTGAAAAGCCACCCCGGAGCTTAAACCAACCCTTGAGGGACTGCGGCGAAACCGAGAAGAAAAGCAGACCCGTAAAAGAGAAAAAGATTTTCTGAAAGACGGGAAAAACTGAAAGAGGACTGCGGGTGGCTTTAAAGGGGTGGAAGCGGAGGTATAGCAGCGAAAGGGGTGAAAGCAGGAGGAGCCTTTAAATGCCCGGATTTCTTCTTCTTCCTTTCCTTTGGTGCATAGCAACAGCTGCGGAGGAACTTGCCGGAGCTTTTTTTTTTCCTTTTATTTTTGAATTTCCCGGGGGGTGGGGAACTTTGTCGGTTTTTGGAAATGGCGTTTTTCTTGGGGGAGGGGGGAGGGGGGAAATTTGGAAGATTTTGGAATTCCACGTGTGTGACAATGAATAAGCAAATGAGTGACATAAAATGATTGAAATATGCTTGTTTTCGAAAAATAGGATTTTTTTCTGGAATTTAGGATTTTTCAAATTCCCCGAATTTTTGCAGAAAGGAACAGTGACGATTTGAAAATGGAAGATTCAAAATTCGTAACCAGTTATTATTATTATTATTATTATTATTATTATTATTATTGTTATTGTGAATAATAATTATTACGTCTATAATAATTATTAATTATAATAATAATTCTTTTGGAGTTTCCTCGAAATTGACAATATACCCAAATTTGCGGTTTACTAAATTTTGTTTGAATTTTTCCATTAAAAAATAAGGGCTCGGCGAGGGAAAAGATTGTACAGATTTGACACCAATATGAAATTGGAAGGAAGAAGAAGGACGCAGCCGTGCTCATATTTCAAAGTTAACGAGGGCTGTCTTCCAACGAAAAAAAAAAATAAATAAAAAATAAAAAGCAATAATGACAACGCTAAAAAAAAGGGCTTTCTTTAGGGATTTCCTACGCACTTAACTGGTAATAAGGGCTCGCTGTGATACATAATTATTAGTATAATGACACGGCTCTTCTCTCTCTCTGTCGCGTGTCATCAAGCTCCCATAAATTTGATATCAATGAGCGGCCGTAATTTGTCGAGCCACGAATTCCCTGGTTGCTATAATAATTATTCTTTTAATAATAATAATAATAATAATAATAATAATAATAATAATAATAATAATAGTAGTAATTGGTGTTTTTATTTGATATAAAAACAAAATATTTTTATACCAAATATTCCAATTATAAATATAACTAAAAATGTTTAAATGAAAATATAGTAACTAAAAATATTGTATTTTTTGCCATTTACGAAAATATGATAATTAGTATTAAAAAAAATATTGCAGAATCGTCTGGAAGTCTGTAGAGAGGCTGGAATTGGAGTTAAATCGGGCAGGGGCGTCTGAGACCCCGGTATTCCAGTTAAGGGTTGTTCGACAACGTCTTTCCAAATGTTTTGCAGTTTCTCCTTTTCAATTATCCAGGAATACGCGGTGAAGCTCGAGGGGGAAGAGGAAAAATCCGGGGGCAGGTTATAAAAAGCTCGTGTTCCGGGAAAACGCGAATCCAAAGAGGAAAAAAAAAATCGTTTAGAAAATTGAATGCACTCAAATTAACTCACTAATGAAAAAGAGTGAATCCTTGTTGGTTTGATGTCGGATGGAATCATCCACGTGGAATTTTTGTTCTCGCTTCCATATATATGTATATATATATATTTTTTTTTATATACATATATGTATATATATATATATATGTATCTATATATATAGTATATATGTCAGAGGAAAAAATGAAAGAGGGATTTGCAAAAAGGGGAAAAAGTAGTAGTGCTCTTGACGCGAAAGTCTCCCTAGCAACAAGGGAGGTTTCCACCCTCTCTCCCGACTCAGATAGCGTAAAACAGAAGCGGAGAGAAACTCCATTTACCTATTGATCCGCGACTAAAGCCCTATTGAAATTAACTGGAGAACTCTCCAGATTTTTATTCTATTTTATTTTTAATCCCGCCGATGTTGTGCAACACAGACGGGAACTGTGGATTCTCCTTTTTTTTTTTTTGCGAAACCAAAAAATATAATATTTCGTGGGTATGAATTATTATTATTCTTATTATTATTATACTATTTCACCTTTTTTTTCGGTTACTAATTGGACGCAACTAATTGAGCGCTTCTGTGTGGAATTGTGAGGGCATGGAAAGCTCGAATTGGAGTGAAACGTATTTTCGAAATGTTTCATTCAACGGAAAGTCTGGTCGGTGGTAATTCATTCGGCTGGAAATTATATTGTTATTGTTATTATTGTTATTGTTACTGTTACTATTGTTATTCTTCTTATCATTAGTGTTATTATTTTTATTATTATTATTTTTGTTGTTGTTGTTGTTGTTATCAAAAGGATAGAGGGGATGGCTTGTATTTTTGGGGGTTGGAAATTTCGATGGAATCAAAATTGACGGTGAATTTAATCGATTATTGAAAATTATAAGAATTTCGGGAAGTGCTCACTTATCTATATTTTATTTACTAGTAACATTCCAAATTTTTCAGAATCCTCATTTTTTTTTGCGGTTGCATTCGATTGGGATTGTCGATGGGATATTCAAAAATCAATTTTTTTCGCCATTGGTTTCACCCTTCAAATTTATCTTCGGGGAAATATTTTATTACGTTGACAATAATTTCGAAAATTATAACAATTCCATAATTTACTTTCAATAAAATTTCAAATATTTCAGAATGTCCATTTTTTTTTCTGTTGCATCGGATTTTATTTTATTTTTTTTTGTTTCGATGGGAAATTCGAAACCAATTTGTCTGCAATTCATTTCATCCCTTAAATTTATGCTCGAGGAAATATTTCATTGTGTTGACAATTAAATTCCTGAACTACTCTATCCTGCCATAAACAACAACAACAATAACAAGAATGCTGATAATAATAATAATAATAATAATAATAATAGATTTGCTACCAATATTCTGATATTAAAATTTCAAACCATTTTAAATTTTGAAACAGCGCAATTTGTATAATAAAATGCACTTCTGAACCGTACAAGCTATATTTATGCATAAACATACAAATTCTATATTTATAAATAAATAAAGAAATATAATAAAAAGGGAGAAAAATGGTATCCGCAATTTTTGCAGGAAAAATTCCATCTCTCGTTCTCGTTTCACATAAATGCCTATATATATACATATATATAATTACAACCCCGGGAAGAGGAACCCCTGAAAAACCACCCTCTCGGATGTTAAAAAGTTAAATGGCTTCCCCATCGAGTACGTGAAGTGTAGCAGCCATGTTTTATTGGGGTGTGTCCAACAAAAAGGGGGTGTTTCCAGTTTGAATAAGTTTCCATGACGACGTAACTCGAAACCCTCATTGAAACCAAATGAAAGTCTTCGTTTACCAACCGGAAGTCGTGTTACCGGAAATCCTTTACTCGTAGGCGTCCACCAAAGTTGAAATATACGTATAAAATTCTACGCTTTTGAAAAAAAAAAAAAGAAAAAAGGAAAAAAAAGGGGGAAAAATGTACGGGAGAAGAGGAAGGACAAAAAGGGAGAGAGAGAGACGGAGAGAAAGGATGTGTATCCATACAAGCTGGAAAAAAGGAGGAAAGGTATAGAAAAAAAAAGGGGAGAAAGAGTCAACGTTTGTTATGTACGTACCTAAAACGCAGCCTGCCGTGACGTTAGCAACCATGATCGATCCCGGTGTCTGTCTGTCTATCTGTCCGTCTATCTGTCGCACCGACGACTTTTTTCCTCTTTTTGTTTTTGGTTTTTTAACATTTTTTCCGCTTTTATGTGATTTTCGTCGGCTGGAAAACGCATTTCCAGGGAATCTGAAATCGACTGAATAAAATGAATAGTTTATTTATTATTACTTACCGTAATTTTTTTTTTTTTTGGTCAAAATGCAATGGTTAATTAATTTTATTAATTGGTAGAAAAATTATTGGAGAAATTCAAGTAATTGGAATTTTAATAAAGGATTTTAATTGGTACGGATTCGCGAGGTTTCGTTAATTCAATACTTTTTTGTGGAAAAATTATGGGATATGGAAAAACTTATGGGACACCATGGTATTAAATGTGTAGGAAACATAATAAAAGGAGAAAAAAAAAATTGACGGACGGTGAAATTTCTCGGGACTTTCGTGACGAGAGATTTCCGCAAGAATGCCGATTTTTGCGAGAATTTGATTTAAATGTTGGAAATGTGTTCAATTATTACGATTCATATCTTTGATAAACGAGACTCTCTCGTTAGAGCGAAACTCCGAGGGAAACCATAGACGTTCCCTCTATATAAGAACATAAATATAAAATCCATCTATGTACGTACAGTTTACGAATTTTACGAGCTGTAAAATAATTTACACGAGCTTCGAGCTCATCCTACATGGATGTATATTGAAAGAGAAATATGTGTACACACGATACATAAAAAGAGATGAAAAGGGAGAAAGAGGGACGCATAAATGCGTATTTGTAAAACGCGTAGGCGACGTCTATAATACCGTTAACCTATTCCTTTTGGAACATATAGTTATAGAGAGTGGAGGTTTCTTCTCCAGACGCGTATACTTCGAGTATTAGTAAACTTATATCTTTTCTCAATTTCTTCTTTCCTACACGCGCAGGAATTCTATGGAGATCTAATATGAGAATCATCATTCTTCCTTTTTGTCACAAAATCCCATTTTATTCCGTTAACAAGCCGATTATTATTTGATATATGTTTATGTCCTACAATTTTTATGCCAAAGCGTAATTTTTTTCGAAATAACACATGGATTGTTTATTACTACATATTTCCCGTTTTATCAAGGCGAGGAAGAAGAAGTCGAGAAAAAAAAAAACGATTGACGATTATTACCGCGAGACGAATTCTTTATTACGATCGAAAAAAATTACGGAATCTTACAATAAATGCCACTCGATTCCGTTACTCGCGATTTGCATAACCGTATTTTGTATATTTTAATTTTCTACATTTTTTTACCCATGTGCAATGCATATATGACGTTACGTGATTATTCGATAAAGCAACAACAATTGCCTATTATTTTTATTGGACGTAAATAATTGACAGCGAAAATTCTGCAAAATTTTCAATTAATTCAATTATTTGTCGAAATTAGTGTTGGAGGTTCTGGTAATTTTTGAAAATTTGCTAATTTTTGGTAGGGTAATTTTGCGAAATTATGAAAATAATAATAATAATGGGAAAATTATGTTTTTTTATTTCGATGATTTCGAGGAATTCTAAAAAAGAATCTTATAATTAATTTTCGAATTTTTTCATTTTCAAATTTATCCTCGAGAAATTGTTTAAATTAATTGGTAAAAAAATATATACTACAGTAATATTGTCATTATTATTATTATTATTCCTTTTTTCATTATCATTACTCCAACTACGTTTAATTTAACGATAATTCGCCCATTTATTTTTTTTACACTCCCTTTTTTTATACTTTTCCCTTTTTTATATTCTTTCTTTATTTCTTTAAATTAATTATTTTTCCTAAATCCCCTGCCCCCGTATCCGGATATAATTTTTCGGAAAACGCGAGTACGCTGGAAATAAAGTGACAGTTTTGATTTTTAATCCTCCTCGGAGTAAGTAAGTAAATAAGTAAGTAAGTAGGTATGTAAATACCTATACCGGCAAAGTATCGGTGCATTTCCACCCTGTCGCAATAATGCAACTCGACGGAATGGAATTACCATTTGTTGGGACTTTCTAGAGGCAAATATTCCTACGCACAAAAGTTAATACAAAATTATCAATCAAGCCAGTGAAGTTAAGCACGTGCCTTTGCTCTACTATACACACATAGCATGCCGATGTTATCGGATAATTTAAAAGTACGATCGCGGCTTATATGTACCGGATTTACATTTTAATTGGACAAACGAAAACCAGAAACACTCAATGATTTATTGTGTATATACGTTGACTGTATGGGTACGTGTTACAGATGCATTCTGCAACCTTGCACATATATGCACAATGCTGCTGCACATACACATCATTCCTTCTCTATCTCTCTCTCTCGCACTCTCTCTATTTAAGTACACATATATACATATGTTAAGTCGTTGTCTTACATTATCCGTTATTACATATATAAAATCGCCCTTTTAATATATATTACATTTCCTATACACACACACACACACATAAATATACATGCACACGAAAGCACCCGCGAGTGCCAGAGTTCCCGTGATGATGATCTATCGATGCAAATCAATTCGCATGTATTGCAAATTTAAATTACCAGTTGCAATCTAACTGAACCGGTTGTAGAAACCGACTGGCGATTATTAATACGTCTCATTAATTGCTCCCGTGGGGAAAAAAAAGTTTTCACTAGTAATTATAACCATGCTGATTTAATTGAATTTTTTTTTTCGCTTCTGCGAACCGCCAATTCGGTGTCGTAGAAAAATTCACAGAAAGAGAAAGAGAGAGAGAGAGGTATGAATTAACAAAAGAAATTGTTTTTTTTTGAGAAATTTTTCCTTGCTAAAAAAAATTGGGGGAAAAGGAACAAGAGGGGGGGAGGGAGGGGGATTTTCATATTTGGAAATAAGTGGAAATTTGTATATTTTTGTTAAAAAATTTAAAGAGGAAATAAAAAAAGTTTCCTGGAATTTAAAAAAAAATTTGAGACTCAACGAAAAATGGAAATTGAGTGAGATTAAAAAGAAAAGGAATTTGCATTTTAGTTTTTGGGAATTTCTCACGTCCTTTGTGTTTCGGAAAAATGGGGGAAGAGGGAAAAGAAAAGGAATTTCTTGGCTTCCAGTCGTCAAGGCAGAGACCGAACTCATTAGCATAATAAATTTCGATGGCAATTTTTTTCTATTTCGAATATAAAAGGTATCATTCATTATTTGGTTTAATAGAAAAAAGGAAAGAGAAGAAAGACAAAAAAAAAAGTGGAAGAAGGGAAAAAGAACAAAAACCACAAGCTTTCGATGCAATTCATATCCCTATAACGAGTGACCATTGTTTGCTGGTCAATTGTTAAAGCACAGTTCTCTCTGAACCTGAGTATAAAGTATAGACCAGTTGGCATAGTACTTCAAAAGTACTTCCCTTCATTTCTATGTACTTTTTTTCCCTCCAGTCTCCTTTTTTTTTATTATTATTATTTCGTTGTCCTTTAGAATCAGGACAATCCTTTTTATTATTTCACTTTATTCCAGCTTTTTTGTATTTCTCCTTTCTTTTTACTATATAAAAGGAGTTTCTGGTTTTGTCCTCTATGACTCCCATTTTACTGTATTTTCCGTATCTCGATTTTTTTCGCGAATTTCGCAAAAAAATAATGCTCCAATTATTCAAAGATGTTTGACAAATTTTCCGAAATATTTTCAAAAATTTCTTTGACAAAATTGTAACTTTGCAGATTCCATTTTGAAAATTCCTAACCTTGGGTTCGAAAATCCAGCGAGTTTCTTCCTTTTCTATAAAATTCCAATTTTCTGCAAAATTCTTTGATTCCTTGACACATTTTTCCGAGTAATTAAAATTTAGAAATAATTATTTAAAGACGTTCGACAAAATTCCGAAATATTTTCAAAAATTTCTTTGACAAAATTGTAACTTTGCAGATTATATTTTGAAAATTCGTAACCTTGGACTCGAAAATCCCGAGAATTTCTCGACTTTTCTGTAAATTTCAATTTTCTATAAAATCCCTTCAAAGTTCCTCGATGCCTCGGCGCCTTTTTCCGAGTAATTACAAAATTATACGCGATATCGACTAATTACAAACCCTAATATTTTTCTTTTTCTCCACAATTTCAAAGCATCGCAGCTATTGGATTTTCAGTGACTCCCCCAGTACCTGACTGTCAGACGAGCTCATATTTGTGTATTTCTATAAAATAAACCACAAACGCTCGTCCTCTCAGTGGAATACGTAAATTCGTAGACTAACAGCGCTAATATATGCGTATAACGAGTATATACATACTTACGTCTGTGTAAAAGATATATATCTATAGTTTTTCCTACTTTCATATACCCACTGCATATATTAAAAAAGTGTGTGAGAAAGAGGGAAGATGAGAAAAAAAATGGATGAATAGGGGCGAGGAGAAGAAAGGGAGAGAAGAGGGAAGGCAAGCAGACTTGACTGCTGAACGCATTAATTAATTACGAAATCACTAATTGCCACAGAAATATGGCCGACTGGGCGGAGTCAATTTCAAACTCCTCTTTATGTATCACAGGTAGGCGCTTGATATAGGTAGGAGCTTTTAACGTACCTACTCCAGACTTTCCAGGGAAATTTCGTTTCACGGACGTGTTATCAAACTTTCCCGGTTTCTCTCGTCCTCTCTCTCTCTCTCTTTTCCGCAATTTAGATATTAGATTATAATTTCCAATTAATTCCACAGTTTTTGGGAGCCCAAAATCTGACGGGTGGGAAATCCCGATCGAATTTGGAAATTCTCCAATTTTTATAGTAATTTTTTTAATGTTTCTTTTTTGAAAATTCCTCAAATGTATCTAAATTATTTTTTTTAAGAATTTATTTTTTGGGGAGGAAATTTGCATTCCAGGCTTTCCAGTGAAAATATTAGATTACAGGCAATTTCAGTAATTCTGGGTAGGTTTCCAAAATCTGATGGACTTGCATTTAATTAAAAATGTTTCAAATCTGGAACCTGACGAATGAAAAATCCAAGTGAGATTTTTAAAAATCCGAGAAAAATACGTCATCGCTTAAAAATTAGTATCGTCCTGGAAAAATTTTTCTGAGGAAATTGAAATTTACGGGGTAAAAATTAGAGTTTCCATGTTTTCGAATATGATGCAGAGAGAAATCCCGCAATTCCGGTTCCAAAGTTACGAATTTTCAAAATGAAACATTCAAAATTCGGACGATCCAGAGAATAATTCGAGAATATCAATCTTTCGGAAAAATTTTCGAGAAAATTGATAATTTACGGGTAAACTGTAAAAATTGCAAGTTCTCGAACTTTTTGAAAAGAGAAAAATTTCTTTTTGGAATTTGAGGGAACACTCGAGTGTCGTCGACTCGCTTCTTCCCGAGAATCACGGACCTATGGGCGTGCGTAAGATACGTACGTCCTTACGTACTTACGTACAACGCAAGTACTTACGTATGTGCACATATTACACGTACCTATGTAGTAGCAAAGCGGTAAATGTTGCAAAGAATAACCGCAAGAAAGTAAAGCAGTATATCAACGCAAGACTAATTTATTGCTAATTATTTCTCAGGCTGTACTATAATACCGCTTTTATAAAGTCTCCTTTCCCTTCTTTCCTTTCATCTCTTTTCTTTCCTTTCCTCCTCTCTCCTCCCTGTACCCTTTATTTTCTTCCATCAATTCTCCTCTCTTACAAAACATGCAACACATCCACCTAAGTATTACTTATACACACGTAGTTACGCATTTCACGTTATTTATTATTATTCCACCTTGTATCTTATACGTATAATCTGATGTCACGGAAAAAACTGCCTCGAATTCCTCTTACGTTTTCAGTTTGATCCAATACGTCCTTCTTACGCTCCTAAGGACTTTACATTATTACGCCGACGTTTACTGCAAATTACCTAGTCCGCCTCGTTCGTCTTTCAAATATATAGATATAGGTATATTTTTGTTTAAGAAAATAAAATTGCATAATCGAAAATCGCGAAATTCAAAATGACAAATTTGCATAATTGAATTTCGCAATAATTTACAAACTAATTGGATTTCCGATAAAATCAATTGAAAAAAAATTCGTTACCGAAGAAAATTTATATAATTAAAATTTGCTAATGGCCAAAAAATTGCGTAATTCAAATTCAGAAAAATGTTGGAAAATAAAAACTGTATTATTAAAATTCAGAAAAATTCTCTGTTGAAATTTGAATAATTGAAATTTGTAAAAACGAAGGGAAAAATGTGCATAATTGAATTTTGCAAAAATAGGGGAAAATGTGCGTAATTGAAATTTGCAAAAATTGGGGAAAATGTGCATAATTGAAATTTGCAAAAATAGGGGAAAATGTGCAAAATTGAAATCGTGAGAATTTGAAGAAAAAAATTTGGTCACTCGAGGACGAAAAATTTGGGAATTCCGGAACTCGACCGAAAAAAAATATCTTTTTTTTCTTCTCTCTTCATCAATTACACGATTAGGTTACGCAAATACCTACCTACCTAATAACTCGTCGATATATACATATATAGCGGCAAGAGTCGAAAGGGCGTAACCTCCACACGCACACACGCATTCCAGTAACTTCTTTCCGGGCTCTTAACGGAGCTCGATATCACAATAAATTGCGATATATTGAAAGTTAATTTACAAGAGAACGTACGGTACGTGTTACTAAATCAGTGAGGAAAAGAGGAGGAAGGAACGAACGAATGAACGAAATGAGCTATGCCTCGCGTTGCTGCAGCCTTTTTCAACGGAAAAGAATGAGAGTTATAATCATTGGGGTCGAGGTGTCCACCTCAGCTGCTCATATATACGGATTCCTAATAAACTCCGCGTCTATTCTGGTCCTAGTGGATGGATAGGGCAAGAAATTATAGAATTGCGTTGCCGGAGGATCATTATCTCCCACAAAAAAAAAGAAACTAGAAATTGGGAACGTCCAAATGCAAATTTCGGAGATTTCGAGGAATTTCCGCAAGATTATCTGGTAATTTCTCGATTCTCCTGAAATTCGTTTACGAAGAATTTTTCGATTCCAAAAATAGGAATTTTCAAAGTGGAAATTATCAAATTGAGAATTTTATAAAATTTTCTTTGGGGTTTGAAAATTTGAAAGTTTTGAAAAAATTCCGTAGGAAGTTGCAATTTCGTATCAGCTGTAGTAAGACAATTTTGGATTTGCAATTTCGACATGACGAATTTCTTTCAAATAAAATTTACAAAATTCAGGATTTTACCCTAAAGTAATTCGTGTAATTTTTTTTTTTTCGAAAAAGTAGAAATTTTGTAAGGAATTGGAATTGGTAAAATAAAAAATAGAGATTCCACGTTTTCAAAATCGCTGCGGTTAAAAAATACCAGATTTTTGTTATTCGAAAATTGGGAATTTTTGAAACCGCGTCGCTGTTTCAGGAAACCAGGCTTCTAAAATAAGGGGAATTTATGGGCATCGTAAAATTCGTCACACGGGGTAGCGTGATAACGTTTCCCAGGATGCACGATAGAAATCAGCGTTGCGAGGCGAAAGTCTAGGACTTTTCGCCTCGAATTATCGCGGGTTTCTTCGGCCTTTTTTATTTTCCTTTATCTCCGATTACCAATTACCGCAGTAAAACAATCTACGCATCCCCGTTATCTGAATTTCTAGGACTTTATTACCGCAGCTCCAACGTTTATCTCTATCGCGACGTATCGTTTGAAAGCTGGTAGAATTCGTGTATCTCGTGGAATGTTATCCGCCGTATAAGACGGTAAAAGAGAGAAATAGACGAGCAACAAAAAAAAAATTATAGATGGACTGGGTGGGGAGATTTTATGAAGGTTTTCAATAATAAAACACACGCACGGTAAATGTCTGGTAAGAAAGAGGGAGAGAGAGAGAGAGGGGGAGATAAGAATGTGTCAATGATTAAAGCTTCCATTAGATGAAAATTTCATTAACCCCGTGGAAGGATGACCCCGGAAGAGACAAAGCAAACTTTCGAAAATTTTTTTTTTTCTTACAGCCGAGGGAATCAATGAAACCGTCGATCATCGATAGAATTCCAATCGATAGTGTTTCTAATTTTTCTTTTTACATTAAAAAATTTAGAATCGAGAATTTTTCAGTTTTTCGGATTTTTCTTTTCAAGAATTTTGAATTTCCATCCGAGGTTTCCAAAAATCCATTCGATGCACTTCGATTTTATACAATTTTTATATTAAACAAATTTCGTATAAAAATAAATAAATTAATGAATAAATAAAATAAAGTTATATTATTCAACCGTTTACAAAAAAAAAAAATTCACAGCCTATTCGTGTCGTCTTCTGTGTCTATGAAAAAGTGTATATACGTGTGTTTGTGTGTGTGTGTGTGCGTGTATGTGAATATATGTACACACACGTACATATTTACAACACTCTGTTTTATGAGCATCATAAATGCTTTGCGTGCCGCTTCTAGGCGTTCCATACATTTTTTCACACGTTTCCCTTTGCAAAGTATTTTAGATAGAAATTATCATCCATTAGAAAGCAACAAGAAGAAAGCTATTTAATTACATTTGAAAGGAAACTATTTCATACTTTTTTCTCGTCCCCGTGTTTCTAGGATTCCTCTCTTAATGAAAACCAACGGATTCGCTTTTGAGAAATTCGTAGCCTCGGATATACCGAAGCCCGGGATTTTTCTAATGCCGTGGATTCGAAAGCGTGAGATCCCTAGTTTCATTCTTGCGAATTTCAATTTTCTGGAAAATTCTACCGGAAAGTAGAATTTTCAGAATTTTCGGTGTTTTGGATTGACAAACATTTGGAAGAATTTTTCGAAAATTTTGCTGTGATTTTTCGAAAATTTCTCGCAACTTTCTACTACCGCTTGTTTCAAAGGGTGGATTTTCTAACTCTTACCCCATGAAATGAAATTTTGCCACGAAGTTGCTAATTTTTGGGAAGAAAAAAATTTTCCCGAAATTTTTTCGAAAACCGCATCTTTGTAAGTTCCAGTTCGAAAATTCGCAACTTTGGGGTAAAAAGTGTAAAAATTTTCAATGAAAGCGTATCAGAAAGGGTGGGATTTCAATTTTCTACCCTACGAATTTCAGTTTTCCATAACATTCTTCCACAAAACAGTGCATTTTTAAGTGGAAACGTATTTTAGGTGATTCTCAAAAACGTTGAATTACATTTTTCGAGTAATTTTTTCGCAATATTTCCAAAAAACAACGGCACACGACGCACAAAGTTTGCAAGGACGTCGCATGGCACGGAAGCGTATGAAAAATAATTGGAATAGAAATGTTGAATAATTCTCTTCTTTTACAGTTAAATATCGCTGCGCTACAGGGCACGTAATCGCAGCTCGTAAATGTCTGCACTGATTTAACCGCTTTCGCCGCGGTTTATACTTACGTTATATATCTATACCTATATACATATACACACAATATACATACATATATTTATATGTATGTGCACATATGTATGTACCGTCTACATTTTCTTTCTAATTGCACACGTGTTGTACTCAGGATTTACGTTCTTTTGTGTCATCTTCATTATTTCTCGATTTTTTTCTCCCTCGGTTATTCCACTTTTCCGAAAAAAAAAAAAAAAAAAAAAAAGTTTTCAAAAAATCCCTTCCCCAATATTCAATTTCAATTTATCTTCATAACATTCAACCAAAAATTGATATTTTTTTATCTGACATTGTATTTTTTATTTTAAATTGACATAAATGTATTTTTTCCAAAATTTAAATAATAATAATCACAATAATAATAAAAAATAATACCACAGCTTTTACCACCACCACTACTGCTAATAATAATGATGATAATAATAATATTTATAATAATAATAATAATAATAATAATAATAATAATAATAATAATAATAATAATAATAATAATAATAATAATAATAATAATAATAATAAAATTCGACCATCGGTTAGATTTCCTGAATTTTCAAATTTCAAGAATCCTTTTTCGAAACACGAATTTACCCTGAAATAATGAAATTTTCCTGAAAAATCTTTAAGAACAAAAATTTATGAAAATCACAAAAAATTCGTCCTTACATAAATTTCAAATTTGAGTTCAGAAACGAATTTTTCGTCCGGCCGGGGCACCCCCATTCTTTTTCTTTCTTTTTTTCGAGACAATGTGAAAGGTTCCGAAGGAATGTTCGCCGAAGGGAAAAAAATTGGACATTTTTCGATTGATTAACCAATAGAGTTATTTTATCAAAGGATTTTATCTTAAGCAGCATTACTGACGCGGTCGTGGTATTACGTTACTCGCGGGCTTATTGCTGTCACATCGACGAAACTGGTAAAGGTAAAATAAGTAACGAATGTTACTTGTAACAACGGCCACGGCATTATGGCATGCGGATATATTATTTTCTAGGCATTCCATTTCGTACCACCGCTCGCACTCATTCCAGAATCTGCGGCCTAAATTATTCCGTCGAATCTCGTTTCCAGATTTTTTTCCCTTTTCCCTCCCCTGCCAGTTATGCCGATTTTTATTCCCGGCAGATATTGACGTTGGCGACGTTTCTGGGCCGACCTGAATTCCCGTCCAGCTTAAAATTCCCGCGTTATACAGTTTATTTATTATTATCATTATTTTTATGAGGGAATAGGGAAACACATTTTTCCTGAATATTTTGGGATTTTGTAAATTCGGTGAAAAAAAAAATAGGAACGGCGTATTTGAAAACGTGGAATTTCTATTTTTTTATCATATAAATTTCAATTCTCGAAAAAATTCTTGTCGTTAATTTTTCAATGACGAAAAATTTTCATGAATTTTTCCGTGAATATTCTCAATTTTGTAAATTCGATTTTTTCGAGTTCATAAAATTCGAAAGTTCGAAGGTTCCAGCAATTTCGCTTTTATTTTCGATAAAAATTGTAATTTTCTGCAAATTTGTAATTTTAAATTGGAAGTTTTCAACTTTCCCAGAAATTGCACGGGGAATTCGCTTTAATTTTAAAAAATCGCTTTTTTGAAAATCAAAATTTTGGAATCTCACGGTTCGGGGGTTGAAAAATAGGGGAGGAATAAAATCCGTTAACAAAAATAACAAAACTTCTCTACCTTATTTTTTGAAGCTCGGGAAAAATTGCTATAGTGGTTTTTGGAAACGCGAAACTCTTGGAGGGGAGGAAAATATTCGAAAAGTGTCGAAACGACCTGCAAAATAATATAATTTAATAGTATGATGTTCGATCGAAGGGATGCTGGAGCGGTCTCGGGATAAGAAGACGTCGGAAAGGGAGGGAGAAAAATAGCGAAAGGGGAAAAAAATTGTTTATAGCTTATGATTAAAGGGTGGTGAAGCAAAGAAGTGGTGTTACGATGCAGTAAACGACACGGTTGTAAAGGTACAAAGCCCAAAAGGTAATAAAAAGTCCGCAGAGAGTCTTTCAGTACCTTCCTTCCAAAGTAATTATTGTATAAACGGATGGACGTGTGCACGTTTGTTCCTCCGTTCTTGCAGTCATTCGTACGTACATTCGTTCACTTACAAATATTATATACCTATGGATTAAATATTTATAACCGTAGCGAACTCACACCGCGTTCTTTTACCATTTCTTCTTCTTCTTCTTCCTCTTCTTTTTCTTTTCTGCCATTTTTTTTTACTTTCCACTGGATTTTTTTTTCTCTAAATAAAACGGTTCTCCGGTTGGAAGGTTTCTGTACCTTCCTACCTACCTGCCGGTGGCGAATTTTCAACGTCACGGCGAATTTTTCGGGGTTACTCGTGGCGAAATATGTAATTTTTTGAAGAAAAAGGAAAATATTTGATTTTGAAAAAATCCTAGAAATTTTTTTGAGTCGATTTTTGAAAACGAATTTTTTTTTTCGGCACCGGATACAATTTGATGAATTTTAGAAACATAATAATAATAATAATTTGCAAATATGGATAATTTGCAATTATGGATTTTTAATGTAAAAGGAAAATTGGTACTTGATTATACGAAATTCATTTTCATGGAATGTATTTTTTGAACCGTCGAAATTTATGGGGTCGAAACGAGAAAATTGTTGAAACAAAATTCCTGAAAACTGGAAAACTTACAATTCAATATTTCTTTTGGAACGTAAATGGAAAACTAAAAATGACGTATCAAGTTCCATCAAATGGATTTTTGAAAGCCTCGAAATTCCATTTTTTTACACAAAAAAAAAACCTAGAAAACCGAAAAATTCCTAACAGAGGATTTTTCAATATAAGAAAAAATATAAAAATTCATGATTAAATGAATTATGTTAAATTTTACCGAGTTATCTGGATGCTATTCTCGGACACTGATAAGACCCAGGAATTTGCAGTAACAAAAAATAAATTGCACTTCTCTTCTTCTTCTTCTTCTTCTTCTTCTTCGGCACCGGATACAATTTTATGATTTTTAGAAACTTATAATAATAATAATAATTTGCAAATCTGGATAATTTGCAATTATGGATTTTTAATATAAAACGAAAATTGGTACTTGATTATATGAAATTCATTTTTATGGAATGTATTTTTCGGACCCTCGAAATTTATGGGGTCGAAACGAGAAAATTGTTGAAACAAAATTCCTGAAAACTGGAAAACTTACAATTCAATATTTCTTTTGGAACGTAAATGGAAAACTAAAAATGACGTATCAAATTCCATCAAATGGATTTTTGAAAGCTTCGAAATTCGATTTTTTTACACAAAAAAAAAACCTAGAAAACCGAAAAATTCCTAACAGAGGATTTTTCAATATAAGAAAAAATATAAAAATTCATGATTAAATGAATTATCTTAAATTTTACCGCGTTATCTGGATGCTTTTCTCGGACACTGATAAGACCCAGGAATTTGCAGTAACAAAAAATAAATTGCACCACTGGTTGCACTTCTCTTCTTCTTGCTGTTCTCCTTCTGGTGTAGAATTCATCCCAGATCTGATTAAACAAATATTTAGATGAAATATTTGAGATGCATCTCGACCATGCGTATGCATATACATGTGCAGTGACGTAACGCATATGGAATTGATCGAAAGTTATACATACGGATATAAATATTTTCCAAAGGTTTATCTAAATTGGTATTCTTTGAAGATGACGGCAACCTTCGCGTTTAATAAATATTATATTCAACAGTAATGTCTTATTCATTCTAAAGTGGTATTCATACATACTAAGCGAGCGAGGATGTCATTCGACGCAGGCAGGTGATTGAAAATATCGATAAGTTGCTTTTATGTACTCGTATGTATTTAGCTGCGCGACACATCAACCTGCTGCTGTTGCCGCTTTTTTTTTTTCTTTTTAATTTTTATATTATACACATCCACATGTATAGAGACGTGTGTATATATATGTATACGTGTACGTACAATACTCGCGCTTATTTGTAAATTTACACCGTGTATTTTTTCCCTCGTTGTTAATTAACCGATTAATCAAACGCGAGGCAAGAAAATACTCGCATGGAAAAAAGAGTCGATTGATTTTTATTAATCAATTAATTAATGATCGTGTCGGTTAATTAGTGGTTGTAAAATTAGCCGATTAGATAATAATTCATCGATTATCATGGATTTCATTTACGGTTTCGGGAAATTTTCAAAATCCTATTTTTAAATCTAAAATTCAAAATTTGAAAAATAATGGGAGTCTGAAAAAATAAATAAAATCAAAATAAAAAATAAATAAAATATCCACGTCCCGATAAAAGTTGCCAGAAATTGAATTCCCAAAAAAATTCTCAGTTTTTTAATAATGAATTTTATAGAAAATTGAAATTGTTGTCGATTTCTCAAAAACTTATATTTTTTATCAAGCCTCGGAAAATCTTAAAAACCGAAAAAATTATCATTCATAATTAAATTTTTAGAAAATTAAAGCTCCTCTTGTTATTCTTTCAAAAAATTATCGATCCTCTTATTAAATTCTCAGAAAAATAAATTCTGTATTATTAAATTCCGGGAAAAATGGCAATTCCCCTCAAAATTCTAAAAATCGGTATTTCTACTTTAAAATTCCTTACAAAAAAATACTTATTTTTTGTATTTTCGAAACAATGATACCGGAAATTAAATTTCCAAAAAAGCGATAATTTACTAAAAAAAAGAGGAACTCGACGGTAAAAATGAACCCCTCCTCCTTTATTTATTTACCATTACCATTGATTTATTCAATTTTTGATTATTTTTCGACATTGAACACGGAAATGTTCGAAACGTCAGCTTCATCCATCAAGAGTTCAAGCGCTCGGGTGAATTTTAAAATTCTTAACACTTCCTGTTCATTCAAGCGCATCACCCGAGAAATGCGATAAATAATATTCTCCCTCTCGCTCTGTCCTTCTCTTTCTTTCTTTGCGTGAAAATATTTCGAATTAGAAAAAAGAAGGGAAGAAGAGGAAGAGGAAGGTTTAAAGGAATTCTAAGAGATAACACGCCTAAAGGTAAAATACGTAGGAGAAAAAAAAAGAAGAAGAAGAGGAGAAGGAAGAGAGAGAAAGAATCGTTAGAAAGATAGTCAGGGGGTCCTCGAGGAAACAAGGTAAAGGCAAAGGTAAGGCAGGCTAAAGCTAAAGGTAAAAGCTAAAGGCACAGTGGGCAATCCTTCCTGTCAGTAAAGAAGAAATATATTCGTACGCATAGAAGCGTGCAAAGCGTAATGACTAGAGTTGTATGTAGGATAGACGGCAAAACGTATATTTTCCCCTGCAGGCGAACGCTAATTACCCCGTAATTATTAGGAAAGGAGGAAAAATGGTAGGCGAGCGAGACTTTTTGCAAATGAATACACGGCTACCGAAATTGCAACTCGACCTTTCGCTCCTTTCGTTCTCTTTTGATTTTCAGAAGTTATATTTCAATGGGGTACAGGAATTTTTGCCCCGTGGAAATATTTTTTTTTCTGTATAGAGGATTCCCTAGATTTTGGGGAAAAAAATTGATAATATCGCGAATGCTACATATATCGAAGCCAATTAATTATTATGAAATCAACTAATATTGTAATTAATTGATATTTAATTTTTTTTATTTCGAGATTTTTTATTTCAATGCATAGGAATTTTTCCTCAGAGAAATATTTTTCGTGCCGAGAATTCCCTAGATTTTGGGGAAAAAATTGATGATATTGCAAATGCTAAACAAATCGAAACCAATTAATTATTATAAAATCAACTGATATTGCAATTAATTAATATTTAATTTTTTTTAGTTCGGGATATTTTATTTCAATGCATAGGAATTTTTCCTCAGAGAAATATTTTTCGTGCCGAGAATTCCCTAGATTTTGTGAAAAAAATTGATAATATCGCGAATGGTAAATATATCGAAGCCAATTAATTATTATATAATCAACTAATATTGTAATTAATTAATATTTAATTTTTTTTTTAGTTCGAGATATTTTATTTCAACGTATAGGAATTTTTCCCTCACATAATTATTATTTTTGGTACCGAGAATTTTCCGAAAATTTTCTTGAAAAATTCATGCTGCTGTAAATGATAATTAATTACCATCTACTTTCCCTAATTGGCACCTATCCAAAAAAATATTGATATTCCGAAAATCAGCATATTTTTTTCGAATTCTAATTCACCGAAAACTCGCATTCGGCTGAAAAAAAAATGTTAAATAACAAAATCTCCATAATAATCGTAACAATAAAAAAAAACAGCAACGGCGAAAGCGACACTTTTCGTGATATTTTTGATCTGATACCCATCGAGGACTGCGGTTGCAAGTTTCGGGACGTTAAAGCGTGGCATTACAGCGAAAACTGGTCTTTCGGATGCGCTGTAACGAACGTATAACTGTAGGTTTTAATCAGAAAAATCTACATGCCCGAAAAAAAAGGGTATAATTATATTTTGACGTTGCTATATGCAATATTAACAACAAGTAAAAGAAAAGTAGCAGCCGTATTAACATTCGCTTGTACCCAAGTGCATACTCTCACGTGAAATTTGGACACATAAGTCTTGATTATGATTATCATTATTATTATTAGTATCATAACGACGATAACTCGTATTAATTTTTACCTCTTTTTTTTTCTTCTTCTTCGTGTTACTTTTTTTTGTTTCTTTTCTCAATTTACTGTCGTATATGGAAGGTTCGGCTGCGAAGAAAAAGGGGAAGACACGCTGTAGCGAAATAAATGTCTTCCTTTGAGTTGAAATTAATAATAAGGACACTTGTTGGTGAACGCTTAATGAATTTCATTAATCATCAAGGATATACTTGCTAGAGAGAGAGAGAGAGAGAGAGAAAAAGACAGAGGGACGGAGACGGGGAGGACAAAAAGAATGTGTATGTACACACACGTAAAAATATGTATATGTGTATGTGTGTGTGTATGTCTAAGAAAAAATTCGTTTTTTTTTATAGACACACACGCAGGCAAACACGATGTCCGTTGATGGATAGTTATTGAAACGCTCGTTGGACAGTCACCTGCTACTGTAATGGACACCCCATAAATGGTGTCTTTTTATTCCCACAAAGTCTCACTCGTCTCCCCCTTTCCTTGTCATTTCGCGTTTTTTGGAATTATGAATTTTGACGGACAGCAAGAGATAGGACAGGAACGAGGGGATTCCATAGAATCAAGTTCATTACCTTCACGCGTACGCAAAAAAATTTAATACAATAAATGTACACCATGGCTAGGAGGAATATATTCAAATACAATTTACCCAAATTTATAGTTTACAAATTTATTTCCATTTGATTTTATTTACAAAAGTGTAAAAATATATATTATTATATATTTTTAATACGTGTAATAATTAAAACGTTATTAATTCCATTACTTGTTTATCGATTTTTTTAGAAAATCTAGAAAATTTTCTGTAACTTATTTTTAAAATTTTTCTACATTGTTTGCGCATTTTCTAATAATTAGAATTATCATATTAAAATATATGAGGTTTCAATATAATAAATAACAATATTTTAATATTCAGTAAATATTTAAAATCTATTTTCTGTAACAGTAATTTAATTTTTAATGCAACAAAAAAATTACATGCCCAATATCGATTACGATAAATCCTCCTCTCTCTCTCTCTGTCTCTCTCTCGCCCTTTCTGAAAAAATAAAAAAGAAAAGAAAGAGACGTTACAGCGCACCCGCAATAACGAAGTACGTCACTAATACCCCGATGCACCTTTTACATGCATCCACGATATACAAAACACATTTTAAGAGTCACAACGGTTCCATATCGAGACGTGCACCTGTAGCGATCCATCAAGAAACCCGATCTTTTCTAGATAGCCACGACACGAATGCGAGAGCGAGAGAGGAGCGGGACAGGGAGATAAGGGACTGATAGGAGGAATTCGACTATCAGGGACTATTAACATGGACTTTTCGAAAAATAATGCCCTTCGATGAATTTCATTGCTTTAATTAACGGCCCTACTAATTTCGTCTATCTCCATCGCTCGTAAATGGGGATCTCGCCTAGGGAGCAGAGAGTGCGAGAGAGATAGAGCAAAGAAGGGAGTGTTGCCGGTAGACAGGGGCAACGGGAATTCGGGATTTTATTTTTTTTTTAATTAGTTTACTACCATTTTGAGTTTTGCTATATAATAAATAATAATAATAATAATAATAATAATAATAATAATAATAATAATTATATTTTATATTATTTTCTAAAACCAACTTTTGCAATGTAAAACCTGGAAACCTGGAATTTTCTCCAAAAAAAAAATATGAATTTATTGTAGATAAAATTCGTCGGAATGATTATAAATAAATATATGAAAAAATTAATAAAAATAATTTAACACAATTATGCATAGATAAATAATTTTGTTTTTGAAGAGAAATTTTCGCGCTTACAAGTTTCTTTCGCCCCGACGCGGTAGGAATCTTCCGTTTCGCGGGATGAAATTTCCTACAAAAAGGTTCCGTCGGTTTCCGTGAAAGTGAAAAAGCTCTTGCACCGGCGACGAGGCCAAGGCAGAGGAACAAGTGTAGGTGCACACATAGGTATAGGAAAAGGGTCGGTTGCAGCTGCCGGACGTGAAAAATTTCCAGCTACTCTTACGCCGTCGTAATACAACTTTCTTATGATATTTACACACTTGTGCGAATTTTGTTGACTTTATTTACACGTATACGTTATTTCCCTGTTATTCCCTCCACTCATGTTAAATAATGGCCGAGACTCGATCATGACAGTAGCTTTGACAACAGCATAAATTTCCAATGTTTTGTAAATTATTTCTTTCTTTTATGCATCTAGAGACACGCATTTCTTACCGTACGTCCGCGTATAATAAGTACATATGTGTTTTTATATCTGATAAGGTATCTTTCAAACGAACCTCTGTGTGTGCGTGTGTGTGTGTATATATAAATATACGTGTATGTATTATACACGAGGTAGTAAAAATCATGTTCCCTCTCTGTCTACTTTTACCATCCACGTTTGTCAACTCAACTTCCACTTTGTTACGAAAATAAGGATAATTTAACCCCAGGGGGTGGGGGAGCGATTTTGTATATATATATGTGTATATATGTATATGTATAAAAAAAGGAGAAGGTTCGAAATAAATTTATAGCCGTCTTTAAAAATCGGCTCCAGGCTGAACTTTATCTTCATTAC
Source organism: Gasteruption jaculator (assembly GCA_949825005.1). Taxonomy (NCBI): domain Eukaryota; kingdom Metazoa; phylum Arthropoda; class Insecta; order Hymenoptera; family Gasteruptiidae; genus Gasteruption; species Gasteruption jaculator. The sequence goes on from OX463775.1 coordinate 9,347,126, forward strand.
TTCGGATACCGGTAACACGACGCCTATAAAAGAGCCATTACGCGACTACAGCATTTTACGCAATATATGGTCCACTTTCCAGGATTCTGGAATTTTTCTACCGACGAATGTTGAATTTGAAGACATTTTTTTTTATTTTAAGGAATTGAATTTCATAGAAAATCAAAATTAGACTTTCCAGCAATTACATGGTACCCATATACGACTGGAGAATTTTATGGAATATTTTCTCCACTTTTTTTTAATCCTGGAGAATTCCTGCCATAGAATTTGGAACCTTAAGAACCTTTTTTTTTTTGGAAAGTCGAAGGCTCCGAATTTTATAAAAGTCCAAAATTGGAGTCCCCATTAATTACAGGGCGCCTACAAGTGACTGGAATATTTCACGCAATATTTACTTCAGTTTCCAGATTTCTGGAATTTTTTCTTCCGTAGAATTTCGAAGTAATAGAAAATCAAACAATTTTTTTTTGTAAATTCCAAGGATCGAGCCAATCCGGAGATTTTTGGTACAGGAATTTTCAGGATTCCAAGTAAAAAAAAAAATGGACATTTTTCTTCCGCTGGAGAATTTTATCCCGCCCGAGCCCATAACCGGACGTGAACGAACGAACGAACGAACCGGCGTTTCTCCATCGGCAGCCATTTTTCTCCATCTCTCATTCCAATTGCATATGTTAGCGGCGATAGTTATTGCCGCGGTAATGAATACCGAATGGATATACATATGTTTGTCCGTCCATTACCGGTACCTGTTGGTAGATACCTAGAGTATTTCTATTTAACAACCTACTCAACTTGCACATGGCGGTTTGGAATTAATTAACGTACGCTGGTAGAATTAATCGGCCACTGGACACCCTTGCCGTTGGGTCTCGCTACGATACTTTTTCCTTTTTTTGTCGCCTTCTCTATTTATCAGAAATATTTCAATATCGTCATTTACGCCAAGACGCTGCCAAGTGCGGTGACAAAAAAGGTACGCGGTAATTCCGACCAAAAAAAAATTACCCTAACTTCGATAATAAATCTGGAACAAATTTTCTCGCATCCGATTTCCCAGAGGATCGGCGACATCTCATTGGGGTCATTTTCAACCCCATCTCTTGGGGATTGAAAATTTTCCCATTTTGGATTTTCGGAATACATTTTTTTTTTGTTAGTTTTTCTTCGACGCGAAATAAGTCCACGCACTCGCACATACGCATTTTCTCACGTGTACATACGTACGTTGAACGAAGCAGTCGTTGGAGCAGATCATAGCCCGGCCAGGTGTGGGAGTGGACCGAAAGATACCCACTTTGATAAGACGAAGTTGATTGTGGACAATGCCATGTATTCGTTCTACCCCTCACCCCTTTTCTATCTATACATCTCACTCGTCGCTTATAGACTTTGTTGGTTTGTAGATCGACGAAGTCATATCGTCGATCGGTTATGTGATAGATGACCCGAATCGTTAAGCACTTCCGTTTCTTGTAGATGGATACGTACACGGCATATTTCTCTTCCTTATCCGTCGCTGGATTTTTTCTTAACATCAGATATCATTCCCTTCCCCAGTTTTGTTTTTTTTTTTTAACGATCCTCGAGCTTTCATCGTATCCCGAGACAAGGGGGAGTGCAACTTTTACCGACAACAACAACAATAATTTTAATAACAGTAGTAGCAATAATAATAATAATAATAATAATAATAATAATAATAATAATAATAATAATAATAATAATAATAATAATAATAATAATAATAATAATAATAATAATAATAATAATAATAATAATAATAATAATAATAATAATAATAATAATAATAATAATAATAATAATAATAATAATAATAATAATAATAATAATAATAATAATAATAATAATAATAATAATAATAATAATAATAATAATAATAATAATAATAATAATAATAGTAATAATAATAATAGTAATAATAATAATAATAGTAATAATAATAATAATAATAATAATAGGAATAATATTAATAGTAATAATATCAATAATAGTGGAAGTAATAATAATAATAAAAATTCTCACAATTGGATTATTGAAATTCCGAAAAAAAAATACCTTTTTTGTTTTTTTTGGAAATGGTAATTTTTTTAAAGAATTTTTGGCAGTCCAATGTTTGTATCGACATTGTCCATATGTATCTCCATTGGTTGGAATTCTAATAATTTATAAAATTAAGGAAAAAGCTCTCACGAGACGACAATGTTGCTTCTACAAAATGAACGTGAAAAAAATAAAAGCGTAACTTCGTTAACTCCAGTCTGTTTTTTTTTTCTCCGCAGTAAAATGTTTATGTTAATAATGCGAAAGTGACGAAGGCAGATTGTTAGATTAACCAATTATGGTTGTAAAGGCGACTGGTGTTTCTTATATTCAGTTTATGTACGAATAGGAAGAAGAAGAGGAGGAAGAAAGAGGAAAAAAAGAAAGAGACACGACGTTTTACCGTAAAGTGCGCAAATGTATACCTGCATGCGGCTGCAGTCTCGAAGTTTATGCCTGCATACTTTTATTTCGCAACTCCTAGAAGCCACACTCGCGCATTACGTGTGCTAGCTTCGTAAATGCACACGTGTGACCGCTGGGCCCAAAGTTCCACGCCGATACACGGTGTGACGGGAATCGCCGGACCCGAAACGTCGAAATTCTTATTATTATTATTATTATTATTATTGTCACTCCAATTGCGATTCGAAGGTCACGGGAAGAGAGTCGGCAAAAATCTGAGTATTTTTCGTCCAAGAACTTTTTTTCCATCGCCCACGGTTCCGAAGATATCGGCGATCGAAGTTTCCCCCCCACCACCGCGCGGACTTCCGGTCACCAGAGGCGCTAGTGTCGAATTCCACCTTCGATCGGCTCTATCTCCCGAACCACTGGGTCTAGAAGAAAAGTACAAAGAATAAAAAAGTCGGGAAATCGCGAACCCTATCGAAATTCTCGATAAAAACTGGGGGTCAGTTTCTGGGTCGGTGCCGCTCGAAACAGGATTTTTAATTAGCCAAGCGACGGATGAAAAAATGAGAAATTTATATATTAACATGTTTAATTGTCGAAGGTATGACAATAAAATCTTAATTTACAGAGAAACTCGCCATAAAATTCCGTTTTATGGTATCCCATAAAGTCTCGATCTCTCTCCTTTTCATTTTCTCCCTCGTTTCTCCGTTTCCTTTTCTTTTTTCTTTTTTGACTCAAGGAAAACTCAAGAGGCAACGTTTATATTTATATGGGATTGCGGTATTTATTATTACCACGTATAAATAGCGCAGGTATACATGTATGCGTGTAATATGCATACATACGTTTGATTTGAAATCGCTGCGATCGATTTATTGGAAACTTATTACCGATACGAGTGAGTTTATCCAATCGATTCTCGTAAACTCGGTTCATTCGAGGAAACGTTTGTTCACATAAAATCATCGACGCTCCAAAGAAACTTTTATTTTATTCGCAAACGAGACATTTTTTACTCCGCCGGGTCATTATTTATTAAAATCCTGGAATTTCTCACGGGAAAAAAATGTACGTAATTATAAAATAAAATATACATTTTTATAATTATATAAATATATCATTACAAATATATGTATATATAAATACATAATTATTTATTAATTAATAATATTTTACTCTCTCGACAATTGTTTTATTTTTCATGAATAAAAAAAATGTCGAGCATTAATAAATAAATAAATATGAATATTTACAATTTTTTTTTTCTAATACATTAAAAACTTTTTCCTTTTTTCGATCGTTTAGGGGAAAAAAGTCAACGGTTTAATCAGTGTATCTTTAATTTTATGAATCATTAGGCTCCCAATCAGGATAAATAGGCGCACAGCCGGTAAACTAGTAGACCACTTTTCTCTTTACGAGTTAGTTAAGGCACATTTCGAAATAATTCAATGAAAAAGGAAAATACGATGATGACGCCGAGTTATGGCAGATAAGGGGAAATAAAGGCAAAAAGGGACGAGGCTGGTATCGGCAAGACGATGGATAAACGCGCGCATAACTAACTCATTTAATAGTTTAAGCGAGCGCCGAACGTTCGAATAAAAGTTACGTATAATAAAATCTGCCTGCATGCAACGGCCGTCATTAAAGCTAAATAGAGAACGCTAATTTTTATGGGCTCCCACCATCACCTGATGCACCCTTAAATCCGCGCAAAAGGAGAGTTAACGTTTCTTTCTTTTCTCGCTCGCAATTTTTATCCGGCGAAAGATGCGGGAAATGTCGAAAATGAATTTTTTTAACGAGTTCTTGAAAAAAAAATGGATTAAGAAAATTAGAAAAAAATGGATTTGAGAAAAATTGGAAAAAATGGATTGGGAAATTTAGGAGGATGTTGAAAAAATTGGGAAAGTTGAAATTCTGAAAATGGGTAATAAAAATTCGAAATTTTTGAGCAAATGGAAAATTTGTATTTTGGAAAACTTAGTTTTTTGAAGAATCGAAGTCGCTTTTGGGGGAAAACCAATTGAATGAATAAATTTAGGTTCCAGGGTAATCTATAGAAAATCGAAATTCTGAAAATGGGTATCAGACTCAATTTTTGGGGCGATACAAAATTCGTATTTTTCCAAAAAATTGTTATTAACTGAAAAAAAAAACAATTACCAATTAAAAAAAAATATTTTTAAAGGATTTAACAAAACAATGCTTGTCATCTGGAATCTATACGACTTCCTAATTACTCGAAAGCCCATACAGAACGAACCTGTAATTTAACGAATCCATTTTAGAGTCACTTATGTGCCATAAAGTGACATCCTCTCCCGTCCTGGCCTCTCTCTCCCTCTCTCTCTCTCTTTATTTTTTTAAAACAATGTCGGGTAGCAATTTTATAACGATGGTGTTTTTAAACGATCGCCATAATTCAGGCTTAAGGTTGGGAATTTAATAACAGACGGCTGCTTTTTTATATATATGTATACGCATACATATACACCTACCTATGTAAAACAGCTACACGTGTATCGGTACACGGTATCTTTTTATCTCGACCGAGTAAAAAGTGCGAAAGCTCTCGTTCCCGATTTATTGCCTATAATCATAATAACAATTATTACTGGCAGGATCTACTTTGTGTTTACATTTTCTTCCTTGCTTATATATATATAATTATCCTTGCTCGCCTCTCGAGTAATTTTGAGTAAACAAATTTTATGATTGAAAACAAAAAATAACAATCTCCTTTTTCGCATGGAAATTCTCGAAAATGTATTTGAAAAAAAAATCGAGAAATAAATGACCAAATATTTCTTTTTTTTTGGATCCGTAAATATTTTGAAAAAAAAAAAACAAAATTAATAATAAGAATTGGAATAAATAAATAGAAAATTATTTTTTTTGTTATATCTACGATATTTTTGCAGTTTCATGAATCACTCGATTGCAGCGAATTGCAGCAGCAGCAGCAGCATGCAATTTGCCCCCTCGGTTGCATCTTTTCACAGCCAATCCGTGTTTCTGAAGACGCCGAAGTGCAGTCGCATATAATGGCGCGACATATTACGCCATTTTGTCGAAGAAGGGGATCTCGTGAGTGCAAAATGCATCGACAACGGCACGACAATGCATCTCGTGTACGAGTAGCTACTATGCAACTCTTTTCTTTCTCATTCTCTCCTTCTTTTTATTTTTTTTTTATTTTTTTATTTTTTTTTTTCACTTCTTATTACCCGCACACAAACGCATTTGTCGAGAAAAAGCCGGCGCGTATAAGTGCATATACATACACGTGTGCAACATCAGCTGCATAGAGGATAGAATAGAGAGTCGAGTCGGAGTATGTTTGGGTGCGCCGGGTAATGTCGTAAATGGGCGTCGAAGCTTAAGGTGTTACTAAGGATAAGCATCGATGCATTAACCAAGATGACTTCATTCACTGTAGGTGCGAATACCTACGGCATGGGATAGAGTACGCTGAAGGAGAAGTTTTTTTTTTCTTTTTTCGCAGATGATGGCTATGCCATCACCATCGCCATCGCCATCACCATCATCATCATCAGCATCAGCATCAGCATCACCATCATCATTATCATTATCATTATCATTATGATCGCCATCATCATCACATCGTCATCATCTTTTTTTTTTATCCCGCAATTTTTCAAGAAATAGGGTAAAAATTGAAGTTTTGAAAATGGGGTTGGACAAGTCATTTCTAGGGGTAATTTTTCCCGTAGAATCGATTCCCAAGGTCAAATTTGACGAAATCCCAGCAGAAGTTGGAAAAAAGTAGGTTTTTTGCGGAAAAATCGTGTTTCCTGTAAGAAATCTGAAATTTTGACAACGAAAATGGATTCCTCGGAAAAAAATACATCGGATATGGGTCTCCCGAAATTAAAAAAAAAAGTTTCCAAAAGTCGAATTTTTTGGGCACACCTACCCCTTCCCCCAAAAATGGGGTAAAAATTAAAGTTGTGAAAATGTGGTTGGACAAGTCATTTTTAGGGGTAATTTTTCCCGTAGAATCGATTCCCAAGGTCAAATTTGAGGAAATCTCAGCAGAAGTTGGAAAAAAGTAGGTTTTTTGAGGAAAAATCGTATTTCCCGTAGGATTTTTGGAATTTAGACAATGAAAATGGATTCCTCGGAAAAAAATACATCGGATATGGGTCTCCCGAAGTTCTAAAAAAAAGTTTTCAAAAGTCGAATTTTTTGGGCACACCTACCCCTTCCCCCAAAAATAGGGTAAAAATTAAAGTTTCGAGAATGGGGTTGGACAAGTCATTTCTAGGGGTAATTTTTCCCGTAGAATCGATTCGCAAGGTCAAATTTGACGAAATCCCAGCGGAAGTTGAAAAAAAGTAGGTTTTTTGCGGAAAAATCGTGTTTCCCGTAAGAAATTTGGAATTTTTACAACGAAAATGGATTCCTCGGAAAAAAATACATCGGATATGGGTCTCTCGAAATTAAAAAAAAAATTTTCAAAAGTCGAATCTTTTGGGCATACCTTCGATTTCAATTTGATAATTTCAACTTCGATTGTTACATTACCGCAAATAAAATATAAAAAGCGTGAGCGTTATTGTTAATAAACAGGAAAAAGGAATAAACAATAGGAGAGGATGCAACTGAGAAAAAACAGTAGCATAGAGAGAAACGGGGAGAGAATATCAGATTAAACGATTGAAGAACCCGAGAGGTGGTTTGCAATGAAATAATACCTACGTATAAGAAAGAAAAAAAAGAAGTAAAATAAAAAAGTAAGAGAGAAAAAAGTAAAACTATACTTAGCTAACTATGCTTATAGTGAGCTATTATGCGCGGTATGATGAAGATTACGGTGATGAAAAATTCAATGTTTGTTGTATTATTTCAATTTCTTAACATGTTAATTCACTTTACATTGCAATCTCTTTTATGTAGGAGCAGTTTTATAAGGTAGAAATATAATTACTGGCGCAAAAGCCTTGGTAATTAAAGTACGATAAGTATCTATATGCGAGTGTGTCCGATGTGTAACGTGTGTATGTACGTGTACGTGTACGTGTACATCTAATATACACCGAGTTAACGTTTAATAATTATACTTGGAGAGCGGAGCCGCTGCCGATATAATAGAAAAGATAGATAAACTTTATGTGTATTCCCATATACGTATTATTTCGAGCAACACACGCAGAAGCGGACGATAATTACTTTGGCGGAAGTAGACGCAACATTGTTCCGTATCACGGTATAAATATCATATTAAATGGATGTCAGTTAAATTGAGTCGTCCAATTTAACTTTTCACATTCCACTTTCCTATTTCGCGGTGCAATTATTTGCCCAAAAATCCCCCATTTCTTTCTTGTTCACATTTTTATCACAATTCGTCCAATTTTTCATTATTATAATAATTATTATTATTATTATTATTATTATTATTAATTGGTAATTATTATTAGTAGTGATAATTATTAAGAACCATCCTTAATTAACAACAATAGTAATAATACTAATAGTAGCAATAATAATAATAATAATAATAATAATAATAATAATAATAATGATAATAATAATAATGATGATAATAATAATGATGATAATAATAATGATAATAATAATAATGATAATAATAATAATAATGATGATAACGATAATGATAATAATAATAATGATAATAGTAATAATAATAATAATAATAATAATAATATTTCGAATAATAAAATTTCGAATTTTCCCTTGAAATTATTTCCAAAAGAAATTTCGAAAATGTGGGAAAAGATTGGAAAAATGTAATTTTTGATAAGAAAAAATATCGACGATGCAAATTTGTCAATTCTCGGACTTCTTTTTTTTCTTTTGGCCACGCTAATTTTCCAAAAATATTAATTTCGAAAATAAATTCCATTCCAATTTCGAGCGGAAATTTCGAAAGAAAAAAATGCAGACTGCTGTTTTATCAACGGAGAGTCGAAATAGAAGAGGCGACCGTCGCGTAAAAGCTTTCACCATTTCTCCCCCTTGCCAAAGCTGGCGCTGAATTCGTCGGATTTTCTTCGGGAAGTGGTTCCCTCTTTTTTCACCGGCGCGTACTAAATTTCATCCCCGAACCCCAATTACCCCTTCGTCGTTTTTGTTGTTATCCACTTCCACTCGGGGTAAACAAGGAATTCCCAGAAGCTCGCTGGAATTATAATTTACGAGGGGATGGCATTTATTTATTGACGAGAGAGGTTGTTAATTAAAAATTTCGCGGAATTGGGGCGAAAGTTGGAATTTCGGATGGAAAAAATTTCGGAAAAAAGTTTGCAAAGTTCGAACTTCGGAAAATCTTCGGAACGAATTTATAAAAAAAAAAAACGCTTTTTTCTTTAATGCCAAAGTGGCAATCGTTGATCGAAAAATGCCAATTTTAATTAACAAAAGCGACAATTTCGGTGGTTGGGCTTTTAATTTTTTCGAAAATTTGCATTTTCATATTTTTGGAAATTACGCGCAAGAGTTGCGACTGCGTATTCGAGAAAAATCGGCATTATTTTTCTTTTTTTTTCCGATATTTTGAGGGAAACAAAAAAATTGATATTTGCAACATTTTAACGCAAAACCTTGAAAAAAAAAGAAGCGAATTTGTCTGTAAAAAAGGGCAATACTCCGTTGCATCGAGGGGTGTTGCACCCAAAACGCCCGTTGGCTGGGATTCCTGCATTCTAACCAATATGGTAAGCGTGTAAAGGGCCTTTTAGAAAGGTGAAGAGAAAAAAAAATCAAACGCAAGAGAGTTGAACGAGGTAACGGCTGCAGCGGAGAAGTAGTGCTGCATAGTGAAGAGAGTTGAAAAAAAAAATGAGGAGAGAAGAGGAGGAATGAAAGAAATAAAAAAAAAAGAGAGAGAGAGAAAGAAAGAAAGAAAGAGTAGAGTGAGAATGCAGAGCTCCTTTGTTTAATTACAATACATGCCACGTACGAAGCATGTAGACAAGGTAATTATTGGTTACAATGAATGGGGTTGTTCCGTACTCACTCCTCGTTTTTTGTTCTAGTCTTCAGCAACATTTGGTATCCGTTAGGAGCGAAATGGGATTCATATGCACAAAAAGTCCGTATTAAGTTTGCATTGTGTATCGTTAAAATAACATTGCTTGTTTAAAGCCACTCGAGAATATTAATTATCAACTTGCAGTAATTGCTACACCTTTCATTATTCGCCCTTTCTTATTCCCTTTAATTTCATTTTGCACCCGTGCAGAAAATTCGAGAAACTCATTTTTTTCTTTTCGTCGTTCGCGTAAAAGTTGCAACTCAAGATCGGAGAAGCTTAGGGAAAAAAATTGGCAATTTCGAATTGTTAATGCAATTTCAGATCGAGAGAATTTTAGAAGGAAAAATTGGAATTTTTCTGGAACTAAAAAGTTGGAATTTTTCTGGAACTGAAAAATTGGAATTTTTCTGGAAATGAAAAATTGGAATTTTTCTGGAACTGAAAATATCGGAATTTATTTAAAAGCGAATCGAATTTTTTCGTTAGGGCAAAAGTCGTAATTGAAAATTTGTTGGGTGAAATCCAGCAATTTTTTTAGAAATTTAAAATATGGCAATTAATTTATGAGGAAATTGTATTTGTAAGGGGATAGAATTTTGTTCATCAATTATATAAAAATAGAGAAATTTAGGAAAAAATGATATTTTCGAAGAAATGCACAATCTCGAAATTCGTTTGTGCAGAAACCAATTTTTTAAAATTACTGCCGCAAAATATTTCGATTGAAAATTACATAAATTTAGAAAAAAATTGCAAATTCGAAAAAAAAATGCGGAATCTCGAAATTCGTTTCTGCAGAAACCGATTTTTTAAAATTACTGCCGCAAAATATATCGATTGAAAATTACATAAATTTAGAAAAAAATTGCAAATTCGAAAAAAAGATGCGGAATCTCGAAATTCGTTTCTGAAGAAATCGATTTTTAAAAATTACTGCCGCAAAATATGTCGATTGAAAATTACATGAATTTAGACAAAAATTGCAATTTCGAAGAAATGCGGAATTTCGAAATTCGTTTCTGCAGAAACCGACTTTTTTTAATTATTGCTACAAAAAATGTTTATTTAAAAATTACACGAATTTCGAAACCAACTACAATTTCGAAGAAATTCAAACTCACTTAAAATCAATACAAAAATTGACAAGCTCCGTCGTCTTCGATTTGACTTACATTTTCCAATCCATCCCCAAATTTGAGTTCAGGGGTTCCAAAAAAAAAAAAAAAAATTCATAAAATCGTCTTTTACGTGCCGATTGTTACGTTTCCTGAATTGCGCAAGGTAAGGGGTTAGGGCAAGACAGAAGAAAACCATCTTCATCTTCATCTTCTTCTTCTTCTTCTGGTCTCGCGTGGAAAAGTTAAAGGAATTTGCGTACACGTACGCGGCTTGTATGCTTAGAGACTGGGCACATATTGACCGATGCGTACCGCCGGTAGCAAGATAAACAGTTCTCTCTCTATCCGTACTCGTACCTCTCCCATACATTTTACGTTCAAATATAAACGCTAACGTAAATACGTACGTCCGTGTGTGTACGTGCCTCCTCCTTCTATCTATAAACCACGTTGACACTTTGCCGTAGATAAGAAGGGAAAATAATTCCTATTATGTAGAAACTCCTCACAAATGAGAGAGAGAGAAAGAGAGAGAGCGCCGGAAAAGATCGTGAGAGATCGGTAGGAAAGTGTAAATAATGGAAAATTTATTACGAGGAGTTCTTCGGTGCCGTGGAATCCCGGTAAACACTGAGTCCAATCGTTGGTAGTAAAAGTCGTTCCGACGCTGATATTTTTTTTTTTTCGTGTAAGCCTTTTTTGGAATTTTTCAACAATTCTAGTAATTTTTTTTTTTTTTCGAAAGAATTCGGTAACAAAATTTTAGTAATTTTTTATTCGTGAGAACTTGGACGCGAATTTCTAGTGATTTTTATTCCTAGGAATTTGGAAGTAAAATTCTAACAACTTTTATCCACAGTAATATGGTGACAAAATTTTAGTTTTTTTCATTCGCAGGAATTCGGTGGTGAAATTTTAGTAACTTTTATTGCGAGGAATTCGGTATAAAAATTTTGGAAATTTTTTATCCAACTGGATTTCGTGAACTGGCGCTGATATTTTTTTATGTAAGACTTTTTTGGAATTTTTCAACAATTCTAGTAATTTTTTTTTCGTAAGAATTCGGTAGCAAAATTTTAGTAATTTTTTATTCGTAAGAACATGGACGCGAATTTCTAGTGATTTTTATACCCAGGAATTTCAAACTAAAATTCTAGTAATTTGCCAACGAAATTTTACTCACTTTCATTCGCAGGAATTTAATAGCGAAATTTTAGTAACTTTCATTGCGAGGAATTGGGTATAACAAATTTTGGTAATTTTACACTCAACTAAATTTCGTAACGAAATTTTAATTTTTTTTCCCCCAGAAAATCGCCACAAAATTCTAGTAATTTGTATTCGCGGGCATCCGGGAACAAAATTCTAGTAATTTTTATTCGTAGGAATTTTGTTCCCAGAGATTTGGTAAAAAAATTCCAGAAATTCTTATTTTGGAGAAATTTAGTAACAAAATCCTAGTGATTTTTATCTACAAAAACTCAACAGAAAAAAAATTATTATTGTAATTATTGTCCAGAAAATTGCAGTAAAAAATCCTAGTAATTTTACTTGGAGAAATTCCATGGGAGACTCCATGGAATTTCTTACAGTATTCCTGGAAAATCGATATCAAAATCCTAGAAACTTTTACCCGTCGCGATTGGACGTTGCCACCAATTACTCGATTTCCGACACTTCGATTCCAGTTTTGCTGCAATTTCCTGCGAAGAATTTCCACTTGTATAACTTCAACGATTTACCCCCAAGTGACTGGCGAATCGGGGCAGAGGTCTATGATTGCGGACCATCTGTCGCGCTTTTTTGAAAAAAAAAAGGGAAGACGCTCCGTTCCGAAATTCTAAACTCGATATTCGAGGTTCGCAGAAGTCACGTGATCTCATTTCCTTAAATTCAAAAGCGGCCTCTTCTTTTTTGCCTTCTTTCACACGCGAAAGCCAATACTTTCATCCGTTCCAAGGGTGGCGCTGAAAATGTGGACCGATACAATCACGAAATGAAATTAAAATCCGGTGAAAAGAATAAATGCATGCGCGTAAAAAATATAATACAATTTACTGTTTGCCATGCAAATTAAGGGTAACGTGGGAAAGGGGTACGGGAGCTCGGAGAATATGAAAAACACTAGGAGACATGGGTGGTAAAAAGGAAAAGGTACTTTTAGTTCCTTCTTCCTTAACGGTTCCGCTTCTTTTTCTTTCTTTTTTTTTTATATCGGCTTGAATCGCACATATGATATTTACTAGCATAAAAAAATCATACGAGGAGAAAAAAAAAGGAGAAAGAATAGAAAGATGCAGTCTACGAGCGGGGCAAAAACGCACAAACAAAGTAGAGAGAGACAGAGAGGGCACGAGATTGACTAATTATGCAAGAACATACCTGGCTCTCGAATTTGCATGCTAAATGTTAGGGAGATTATGCGTGTGACAGTGCAGGTAACAATGTGTGTGTAAGTACGTGTGGTTTTTTTTTTTTTTTCGTTCCTCCCATGGGGATCCATCTACCTGAAGTACCTTTACAAGAGTTACAAATTCCCCGGAATTCGATTCGGGGTCCCGATGACTGATTTCTTTTTTTTTTTTGATCCAATGTAAGTAAATTTCCGAAATTCGCTGCCCTAGAATCGAGAGTTCAAGGAAGGAGCCAAAGACCCAGTTGTTGAACCGCCGATCCTTAAATTGGCTAGGGTGCTGTGGTCTAAAAATGCTGAGCCTCAAATTTGCTGCACCTATAAAATTCTGGGCACCGAAATTTGCCGCGCATTAAAATTGCTATGCATTGAAAAATTGCTGAGCCTGAAAATTGCTGCGCAATCAAATTTCCCGAGCCTCAAAATTGCCGGGCATAAAATTGTTGCGCTTGAAAAATGTTATGCTTTCGAAATTTCCGAGCCTGAAAATTGCTGAGCATTAAAATTGCTGAGCCTGAAAATTGCTGCGCATTAAAATAGCTAAGCATTAAAATTGCTGAGCCTTGAAATTGCTGTGCATTAAAATTGCTATGCACTAAAAAATTGCTGAGCCTTAAAATTGCTGCGCAATAAAATTTCCCGAGCCTCAAAATTGCCGGGCACAAAATTGCTGCGCTTGAAAAATGTTATGCTTTCAAAAGTTCCGAGCCTGAAAATTGCTGCGCATTAAAATTTCTGAGCCTGAAAATTGCTGCGCATTAAAATTGCTGAGCATTAAAATTGCTGAGCATTAAAATTGCTGAGCCTTGAAATTGCTGTGCATTAAAATTGCCATGCTTTCAAAATTGCCGAGCCTGAAATTTGCCGCGCATTAAAATTGCTATGCACTAAAAAATTGCTGAGCCTTAAAGTTTCCGCGCATAAAAATTGCTGGCCCTCAAAAATGCCGTGCTTCGAAAAAAAAAAAATACAAAAAATAAATACAAAAAAGGAAGAAAGAAAGAATAATAATAAAAAAAATACGTACTCGAAGATCCTTGAAATCTGAAAACTGACGAAACCAATAGTTACCATAATTCAAGCTCCTCGAGTGCTTCCTTTGAAACTCGTATACATGTTAACTTTTAAAGCCACCACTGCACCTTGATCTCTCGAGAAAGCCCATAGAGGAGCAGACGAACTACAATGCCAATAATAACAATCATCATAATAACACAAGCAACACCAGCGACTCAACAATACCAATAAAAATATAATATAAAGTAGAGGAAGAAAAAGGGAGACAATGGTACGAGAGTCGTGTGGTAAACAGCCTGTTTTTCGAACTTTACCTATACCCAAACCGATGAAATATACGATTACGTGTTAAGGTCGAGTGGGGATTCATAGATCGGCGATCGACCCCTTCGGATGAGAAAGAAACGCAAAAAAAAAAAGAAGGAAAGAAAGAAAGAAAATCCTCCCCTAGGTAGGAATCAACATCAAAAAAGTGAAATCGAACAAAGGAAAGGAGGGTACAGGTTCCACTTCGATATTAGGCTTACGACGACTTCTCTCTCGATGCATCTTTTTGATCACAGGGCGGGTAGTTTCAACCCCTTCTCGAGTTTGCCAGGTAAGGCAAGGCTCGGAAGGCTTAAAGGACTTTGAGTCGAGTCGCTTTAGTTTGTCTTCTCCTCTTGAATCTAATGGATTATTATTTCATTTCTTTCGCTTTATTTCATTAGTGTCCGCCTTTAATTGAACCTCGGGCTTCTCTTTTAATTAAACAAAGGATCTTAATAATTGCGGACGTCGCGGGAGAGCCGCGATTCAGTCGAAGGAGCGCTTTTATGCGGATTAATTTGCCCTCGTCGACCGGCTTTTTCCTTTTTTTTTTGTTCCCTTATCGCTCCAAAAAATGGAAACCCCCCCGCAAAAAAAGGGAATCACCGAATCACGTGACCGCGACTCTTCCCGAAGTCACCGGAAGTCGAGGATTTTCGATAAAGATTGGGAACGCACGAGTGAGTCGAGATTTATTTATATATATTACATTTTTTTTTTTTTTTTTTCGTTTTCATTTTTATCAGTCTCTCGAAACACGAGGGATTGGTGTCAGCATCGCATGCAGGTATACGGTGTTCTGAAAATTTACATAAATCTACGGTAAATAGACACACACATGGAAGATTACAAAAGTTGCATCAGCTTTTAAGAGAAACGAGTATCGCGTGGAAACTGAGAACACGAGAAGGATGTACCTCTTATCGGCTCGTACCGGAGTTACGACCCTCTGCTTCTCGGCGTTTAATGTGTAGTTACACGTAAAAAGGAAATAGAAACGAAGCCCTCCCACTTGCTTTTCTACCTACATTTCTATGTCTTATTTTCTAACCATAATATACTTCTACCTACGGTCGTCTCGGAAGCTGTTCAATAGAAATCTTAGTTTATCGCACACGTTGCGAGGCAATTACAAGATTCGGTCGACCCGTTTCTCGGTTTACCCCCCGTTTGCGTCGCGAAAACGCGAAATTCCTGTAGAATTTTTCGAAAATTCGTTGTTTCCTTATTTTCGAATTAATCTTGTACTCGTAATTCGCTAATTGGGTAATTTTTGTAATTTGAAAATAAGGTAATTACCCTATTTTTGAATTTTCGAATTTTGCTATTGTATTAATTACCCATTTACGAATTTATGCATTTTCCATTTTTCAATTTCTCATTTTCGTAATTTTCTATTCGTGCAATTTTTTCAATTTTTAGATCGGAGAATTTTCTAATTATAATTTTCAACCCGTATTTTACTCTCCAATTAATTCCGTATTAATAAATTACAAGATTCCCAATTTTCTAATTCTCGAAATTTCACGATTTGCTCCAGGAAATTATAACTTTGTATATTGGTAATTTCTTATTTTGCTAATTAAGTAATTTTTAGAATCTCGAAATTAGGCAGTTTGCCAATTTTCGAATTTTCGAATTTTTCTAATTGTATTAATTAGGAATTTATAATTTCCTAGATTCTTCATTTTGGAAGTTCCTCATTTTGTAATTTTCTAAATAGGTAATTTTCGAATTTCTTAATTATAATTTTCGACTCTACCAATATTTCACTCCGCAATTAATTCCACATTAATAATTTACAAACTCTAATTTTCTAATTCTCAAAATAGAGAAAATTTCACAACTGTCTCGACTTCCCAAAATTATTACTTCGAAGCGCATATTTTCATTAAAATCTGGACAATTATTTACACTAACAAGAAAAAAAAAAGTAGATTCGCTCGCGACAAGAAAACCACCGAGATAAGATTTCGGATAAAACTCAAAAAAAAAAAACAGAAGAAGAAGAAGATAAAAGAAAACGACGGTACAAGAAATTCAAATTGTTCAGGAAGACACAAACCGGTTTGGACTTTGGAATACGTTTCCTTGCCGAACACTTGTCTTACAGGTTCCCTCTTCATCCCAATGTTTTGGAATGAGTTCATGGAACTTTTGATTATCGATGGAATAACTGTCGCGGCACTTTTCCATATTTCTCGTGGACGTGAAGCATCAAAGATGCTGAATAATCTTCTGAAAGTAATCAAACGGTACTTGAGATCCTCCGGTAGTTAATTTAATCACTCCGGAGCCGGTATTCTTCTTAATCACCAACAGGTATTTCTTACTAGTAAAATTTCCTCTCTCCTCGGTGTCAGCAACTCCTCATATTATTTCTGAATATTATATTTTCATTTTTATTCTCCATTCACTTTTATACACATTATTATTATTATTATTGTTATTATTATTATTATTATTATTATTATTATTATTATTATTATTATTATTTTTCTAACCGGAATAAAATGCTATATTACAGAATTGGTATATTAAAATTTCCTTCGGTTGAAATTTCATCATTTAAAAAAAAAATTTCCTCATTTTCTAAGGATCTGTTGAACGTCTCCTTTTTCAAAATTTTTAATTTTCCAAATTTCTCTCGAATATTATTTCTTTCATTTACTTTCAAATTTTTCCACTGATCATTAAAGGTTTCTATTTTTTTTCACGCTTCTCAAAAATTTTCACGATTTTCCAATTTCGCAATTTTCGAATTTTCTGGGTTCGAGGATTTTCGTCGAATGTTTTAATTTTCGTAATTCTACATTTTTTATTTATTTTTCTAAATATTATTATCATTGTTATTATTACTTCGTTCGGTCAAAATAAAATAGAGGTCTCTGTCGTTTCCCTATTACCAGAAATTGTAAATAATCTTCCCTTAAAATATGTTGGTGATTTTCCAGTTTTCAAATTTTGGAATTTTGGAATTTTGGAATTTTCTGGATCCAGCGATTCCTCTGGAATACGATTCCTTTCCTTCAATGCCATCCGCTGGGTGAAAAGAAGGAAGAAGGCGGTAAAAAAGAGGAAGGGTTGGTTAAGACGTCCTCAAAGAAGTAGAACGTCAAGAGTTTTTCTCTTCCAACCCTATACTCCCACCAATTCCCTCATTCTTTTTTCTTTCGTTTTTTCCTATTCTTTTCTCTTCTCCTTGTGTCGTCTCCTCGTGTCTCTGCTAAAGAAGGAATATTCTGTAAAGAAGAAAGAAAAGAAGAAGTTGGTTGGTCATCGACTATTGTTTGGCGTGCTCTCGAGCTTTTCGTTTGGCAGGACTCTTATCTGCCAGCCATTACAGTTTCAATGGTCCTTTCTTCCTCTTCTCAAACTCTCTTTCTTTCTCCGAGTATAGGAATGAGCGTATAAGTAGACATTTCAGACACTGTCTTATATGGACTTTTGCTTCCTCGCCCTCAGCGACTTCTTCTTCTTCAAAAGCCAAAACTCCTTTCCTGCTGTTTTCCTCGATCGCGAAAAATCCATTTTCCCCCAAAATTCCACTATTTTATAGAGTACCTATATATATTTTTTTCTCTAAAAAGAGAAAAATATATATTTTTTAATTTTAATTAAATAATAATTTTCTCAAAAATTCAATATTCGTATTGGCAAATTTTTCTTTCTCGTATTAATTTCGAAAAAAAAAACCAAAAAAAATGGAAAAATCCCTAAAAAAAATAATCCAGATGGAATTTCTTTTTCAAAGTATTTTTCCAAGTTCGAAAATTCCGTATCTCGGTGACTCGAATTCCTACGAATGGACGCACTTTCGTTTCCCTTCTATTCGATTCCGTTGAACCGCCGAATTCCTCTCGACGAGATTTATCTATTCTCCTCTGGATTTCGGAATGACGCGGTCCCCGACACACGTGCGCCGGTAGTCCCAAACGCCGGGAAAATATATCGTCTCGATGAGATGATACCGCGTATGGTATTACGTCCCCAGGAATTTCTTTATCTCCGTAAAAGTGCGGTTTATCTCGCATAGGAAAACAAGAGAGGAAAAGTAAAAAGGTCGAAAATTTATATACACGTAAACGCTGCGCCGGTCGTATCGTACTTTACGAGAGACACCTGTATTACACAGGTGGTATATTTATACGCACACACAAACACACACACACACACGCACACATGCACACGCGTAAGCGTATATTTGTTTGGATTTGTTTGCACGGAAACTTGATTCACGTAACCCACTGTTAACTGCCTGCCGTCGCTGTTACTAACCTTTTTTTCTTTTTTTTTTTTGCGAATTTTCTCGCCAATAAATTTCGATCGATTCATCGAATCATCGATTTTTCCGTTTCTCGACGGTCCTCGGAGTTATTCGGATTAATTGGACTGGAAATGGAATTTTTGAAACCATCCGACACCGGGATATAATAATAATAATAATGACAGTGGCAATGACAATGACAATGACAATGGCAATGGCAATGGCAATGGCAATGACAATGACAATGACAATGACAACGACAGTGACAACGAAATAATAATAATAATAATAATAATAATAATAATAATAATAATAATAATAATAATAATAATAGTAATAATATTAATAATAATAATAGTAGTAATAATTTTAATAATAATAATAATAATAGTAAAAAGGGTAGAGATTGAAGTATCAAAAACAGCCGTGATTCAGTTGTTTCTTTCTCTCGTGTACAATCGGTCGGGACTTCTCTTCGCCCGGTACAAAACCGGTTGAACCGGAGAGAGGTCCTGACGAGAAGAGGATGAAGATGAGAGAGGATAAAAAGAAAGGCAAGAAGGACAGTAGAGAAAGAGAGACGAGAGAGGAATTTGGTGGTTTTAGAAGACAATTTTGAACCGTTTTTTTTTTATAGAAACGATGTTCCATTATTTTCCGAAAATTTGGGTTTTAAAAAAAGAGGAATTTACTTCTTTGACAGTTACAGCGTTGGCGAGTTTACGAAAATAATTAATATTGGATTTCGAAAAATGAATTTTGTGCTAATCGTTGTAAATTGTAGAACGCGTCCCACTATTTTCGAAAAATCTTTTTTTTTTATTCAAGAAAGATCGTTAATAAATTTTGAGAAGTAAATTCGAAAATACGTATCTCCCATTATTTTATAAAAATGACCAAGGGAGAGAAGAATTTTTTGTTTTAGAATTATTGAAATTCTTTGTTTCCAAAGGGGAGGTTCCGCCCTTATTTTTGAAATTGGCGGAAGCTTCCAGACGATTTTCAGCTTCATCCCCCGGCTCCGACGTCACCGTCGAGGTACTTTTCCTGTTCCTTTTTTGGGGGCAAAGGGGAGACAATCGATACAAGATGGTAATAAAGTGCAAAGAATTTTCATAAAGCTGCCGGTTCCGCTTCTGGCGCTAGAAAGGATTCTTTCTAGGATGTATCCTCCTCCTCTCTTCTTTTTTGCTTGCGAGTCGCAAGATGGGAACTTTCATCCCCGTTAAATTGGCCCGATAAAAATGTGCTACCTGATCAGCATTCTCCACGAACCATTGCTAATGCTCCCCCGTAAAGGGACGCAAAAAGATTATTAGAGGGTAGAGGGAGGGAATGAAAAATAATAAAATCCACCGGGCAAAGTCGTACATCCTGCCAGAAATTTATGAAACAGCGACGAGTAACGTTCTTTGAGTTCCATAAAGAATCCCGAAAAAATAAAACAGAAGGGGGTAGTTTCATCCCCCATTTTTTTTGCACGAGCAATCACCCGAGAAATTACCGGGTCGGTCACTTTTCGAAAATTCCTCGCAAACTTTCAACCCTTATCTAGTAAGTTTCTGGTTCCGACATAATTTATGACTGTGTGTATGTGTGTGTGTGAGAGAGTTATTTTTCCAGTAACTCGATTAGGTACTAATTTAACCCCATCTCTTTTTTTTTCTTATAGGCTTTCCCTGCGAAAAAAAAATGAATATATTTAATATATTTTACAAAATATAGAGAAATATTTTTATTATTGGTATTAATATTTTTTTATAGCGAAAATTATATTTTGTAATGCATTTCTTCCATAACACATGAAATATTAGGGTGTCCCGTAAGTTTCTTCCGCCTCACGCTATGTACGACCACGAGCCGGGGAGGAAGAAACTTATGGGACACATATATTTTTTAAAAACTTAAAAAAAATATTTTTCGCGAAACAACGGATTTTCAAAATACATTTTTATTTTATAACATTGCACCTTACACATCCATAACGTTCTTACGTTTCAAATAAAATCCGTAATTAATTCCACAAATATATTTTTTAGTGAAATTCTCCACGAAAATAAATTCCACTTTTTTCGCGTCCACTTCTAAAATATAATCCCACGTATATTTCTATACATATACATATATTTCAATTAACTAGAATATATCCTTAAATTCCCGTTTTCTCTCTTTCCAAAATATACTTACACTTTTTTCGACGCTGAAACCTGAAATTTCGAACTCTAACCGACCGGGACAAAAGCAGCAGCCTCTCCTTTCCTCCCTTTCTTTTGATTTCCAGTATCGTTGAACTTTTACCCCCTTCCTTTTTTGTAAAATAAAGACAAGGGGGTGGGTACGATGTTGAAGGGTTTTGTTAAGGGTAGGGGTTGGAATGAGGGTGATTAACACAGAAAGTCCGCATGCGCAGCCATCGAGACTGTTTTACCCTACCCACCCCTTCATTCTCTCTATCTCTTTCTCTCTCTGTTTTTCAATTGCCGCGATTTTCCCTCTCGCTCGCACCCACGGGTTAAAGGGTCCTAAAGGGAGTTTAAACTCTCCTCATTTACAAAAGTCCTTTCTCCCCATTTTTTGATAAGTATAGCGAGACTACACAAGAAGGGGGTAGCTCAAGCTTGGCTGGCAAGAGAGAGAAAGAGAGAGAAGGATGACAGGCTTCCAGGGTAGGTGGAAGAAGGACAGCAGGAGTAAGTAGAGAGGACAAGAAGAGGAAGCAAATTAATACAGCCGGGCAAGGGAGAGCCCCGCTAACGAACGAACCGACGCCAAAGTCTCTAGTAGTGCCGGCCGTCCGTTCAACGTTCAGCAGCGTCGCGACGCTTCTCTCATCTTTCCTCTTTCTTCCTTTATTATTTATCAAAACAATACGTCGCTCCTTCGGTCCGTTTCCATTTTCCTTCCTTCCGCCTTTCGTCTCCTCGGGATTTTCCCATTTTCCTCCCGAATTGTCGCCCAATTAAGCCCAGCACGGGCGCATCCAATCATTAGGCCAGCGAATCGCCAGCGACAGTCCGAGTATCGCGTTCCAAGAGTTGCAGTAATTTTGGCGAAAAAGGAAAAGCAAGATTTTTGGGAAATCGTTGTTTTTTTTTGTTTATTGCTCGAATATTTTTTCCATTAACGATTCTCGCAAGACGAAGACATGGAATTTTGACGCAGTGTGTGACGTGAAGGTGCCAAATTCCGGGAAATTCTGGTGTTGTGAAATCACGTGGTTTGTCGAAAAAGAGAAAGACAGAAAAAAAAAATGTATCGTTCGGAAAAATCCGGAATTCGAGCTAAATTTTTTGAGATTTTGAACGTTTTTCTTTTCAAACCTTTTTTTTCTCGTAACGTTCGAGTTTTTCTTTCAAATTTCATTTTTTGGTTTTGAAATTTCGAAATTCAAATTCTCGTTTCTTCCAAATTATATATATATTTTTTTGTGAATTTCATTTCGTATCGAATTTTTTCGCTTCCTTTTTCGACAAAGAAATTCGTGCAAATTGTAAATTCGAATTTTCGACATTTTTGCAATTTCTCTCAGTAAAATTTGACGCATAACGACTCGTTGTTAATCATCGGACCTTCGCTAATATTTTTAACGGCCTCAAAAATGAATTTCATGGACAAATTGAATTTAAATCAATTGCAATTTTTTTTGTACCTCCGATTTTCGCAACAACAACAAAAAATTCTCTCGCTTCGCAAATTTTTCCAAAAATTCCATCGAGTTTTGAAAAACCAATACGATGAAGAAAAAAAAAAATCCTCGAAATTTTCGTTCCCCTGCCGCACTCCTTTTTCAGCCACAAAATTTATATTTCTGGAATTTCCACATTTTTCCCTGGAAAATACTAGAAATTGCAATTCTCGAATTTGAGTCGGAGCCAAATTCCAAAATTTCATGATTTTTTTTTTCCTCGATTCCATTTCACTGCCATTTTGTTCTTACCCCATGCGTCAAATTGCGGAAAATTCCGCATTCTTCTGGAACTGGCCGTCACAAAAACGTGAAATTCATGGGAAAAAAAAAAGATTCAAAACCACCCTGGAAAATGTTATAGGTGTGTGTGTGCAGAAACAAGTATCAGCAGTTTCATTAAATGAAACAATTTCATGAATAGGTAAAGACGCGAAGGGGATGTTCAGGGGTAAAGTATGTACCACAGTCTGGTTGGTTGGCTGATTCGTTGGAGAGATGTAAGCTTCGGGGGTTGTATGTACCCCCGGTGTAGCGGAACACGAGCGCAAACAAATACGAATGGAGGCACATACACATACGAGTGCACACGTACATGTACGGTATAGTTTAAGGGAAGAAAGAAAGCGGATGATTCTTCTTCTGTGGGAGGATATACGGGATATAGAGGAAAACTGAGAAAAAGATAGAGAAAAGGAGGGGTTTTTTCGTTACCCCGGTTAAGTAACTTAGGTGCAGTGCGCAAGAGAGCGGAGGCTCGAGGGAGGAAACGAAAGGATCGATAAAGGGAGTGTCAGCACGAAAAATCCTTAAGATAATAAAATATAAGGGAAGAGGAAAGGATAGAAATGGAAGGGAAAGGAAGGAGAAGGATGAAGAGAATTTGCAGGATAATCCTTTCGTGTAAACTGATTGTTTTATATAATTATATGAGTTTTACGCGGAGAGTCAACAAATTTGCAGCGGAGCAAATTTCAGAGGAAGGAAAGTTCCTTCCGGGGGAGGAAATTCGAAAGGATGCAATTTTAATAAAGGGGAAGTTGATTCGGAAGGATGCGAATTTCGAAGGAAGCAATTTCGAAAGGATGCAAATTTGAAATGAGACAAATTTCGAAGGAGACGAATTTCAGGAGAAGAAGAAATTTGAAAATGCAGCGAATTTGGGTGGAGGCAAATTCAAATAAAAGGCAAATTTGAGAGAAAGCAACTTCGAGGGGAGGCGATTTAAAAAATAAGAAATTTCGAAAAATGCGAATTTGAGAGGAGGCAACTTCGAGGGGAGGCGATTTAGAAAATGAGAAATTTCGAAGAATGCGAATTTGGATGGAGATTATTTCGAAAGAAGGCGAATTTAAATGAGAAATGGAAATGA
The DNA here is from genome assembly GCA_949825005.1 of Gasteruption jaculator. Lineage (NCBI taxonomy): Eukaryota > Metazoa > Arthropoda > Insecta > Hymenoptera > Gasteruptiidae > Gasteruption > Gasteruption jaculator. The sequence goes on from OX463775.1 coordinate 9,370,818, forward strand.
AAAGGAATCAAATTTGGTACAAAAAGAATTTATAGAGAAGCAAAATTATCGGGGAAGAAAATTTTGGGGGGAAATCAGTAAAGGCGTAGCAATTTTTAAAAACAGCGAATTCGAAAGGGGACAATTTTTTTTGCAATTTAAAAAAAATTCGAAATTTTTCGAACATGGATAAATTTTGAAAAGAGTAGAATTGGAGGGAAGAAAGAATTTCATGGAAAATAAATTTGAATCGAAGAAAATTTGAAGTATCAGGAATTTCAGTGAATTCGAGAAAAAAAAGTGTTCGAATTTCACGCGCAGCAATTGCAAAACGGATCGGAATGAGGCAACGAGGAAATTCTCGTCAACTTGAGAAATTCCACTGACGGAGAAAAATCCGGGACTTCCATCTACGGCAATAAAGTTGGACGGGAAAAGAAACGTGGGATTTAATGAAAACCTTTCTGACGCTCGACAGAAGTGAAGCTGAAAGGTCCGGCAACTGTTATACCTGCGGACAAAAGTTGAGGGACAAATTATGGAGGAGCCCCATTCCAATCCCGAAATCTATAAAATAAATAAATAAATGTTTTTCTTCTTGCAAAAATGTACGATATATTTTTGAATTTGAGGTTCTATAAATATTTGCAACTCTCCTGAACTCTGTGAATTTGATGTTTTTCAACTTTTGTCCGTAAGTGTATTAAATAGGTACCTATCTACTTGTGAAATTTCTCTAGGCATCGGTACGAGGTATCAACAACGGTAACGACGGCTTCATTAACCCCATGACTTGGAAGGTGTATGATCTATCAAATGTCAACTCCGGTACAAAGTTCACATAATTGTTTTTAACGAGACGACGTTCCGATGATGTTGATGATTATGTCGACGATGTTCATGATGTTGGCTTAGGAGAGATCACGACTGGAACGATACCTTTCTCCATTTTCTTTTTCGTTTTTTTTTTTTAATCATCCGTGGCCTGGTAACGTAATTAATTACCCCGAAAAGAAAAAAAAAATTACATGGAAGGTACTAATCACTTAACGGCAATTTTATTTTACATTAAATGCACGAGACTGTCTCATTTTTTTCTTTATAAAAAAAATAGTAAAAATAATATTCCTACAGGAAAATATAAAAATTCGAAAATAGAAGATATTTCCGGAAAGTGTATTTTTTGTTAATTAATTATTTCATTTTAGATGAATTTCCTAGTGACAATCTTATTAATATTGTTCAGTTAAATAATAATACCGGTGTCCAGAAAAATACAATTCTCCATTTTCCTTTTTATTATATTTTCTTCATCCGTTGCCTAGTAACAAAATTAATTACCCCGAAAAAAAAAAAAATTACATGGAAGGTATTAATTACTTTGACAATTTTAGTTTATTTTAATTAAACGGGAATGTCTCCTTTTTTGTAATAGGAAAATAATAATAATAATAATACACCTACATTTTCTATGTTAAAAATTATTTTATTATAGACGAATTAGCAAATGACAATTTTATCTATTTAATTCAGTCAATTAATAATACCAGTGCCCTGAAAAAAAAAAAACGCCGTTTTCTTTTTTACTTTCCCCCCATTTTCTTTTTTTAATTAATTACCCCGAAACAAAATCATGGAAGGTACTAATTACTTCGACAATTTTATTTTATTTTAATTAAACGGGACTGCCTCCTTTTTTGTAATAGAAAATAATAATAATAATAATAATAGTAATAATAATAATAATAATATACCTACATTTTTTGAGTTAAAAATTATTTTATTACAGACGAATTAGCAACTGACAATTGTATCAATTTTATTCAGTTTTACCAGTGCCCAAAAAAATGCCATATTTTATTTTCCTGAAATATATATTATTTACCGATATTAAATTCCACCATAATTAAATTTATTACGAATAAATTAGAAAACGGTAATTTCCTGACTTTTATTCGTTTACAAAGTAACAATAACGGGCGGGAAAGTGCAACAATACGAAATCGAAGGTATTCGCGATAACTAAATCGCAAGAAATAATTAAACGAATGACAATGACATATATATATACATATATATATTACAAGTGAATTTCGATAAGAGGGAGGACATTTGCCCTACCTGGAAGGTTTCCACGGCGGATCGGCTACATAAATGAATTAACATTTTAATGAAAGGCTGTGGAGTAAGATCTTAGATAGGAATTCCCCGCGTGCATGTATGTCGTCTAAAAGTCGACAATTAATATCGCTTGCAGTATAAAGAGTTAATTTGTGTATATTAAGTATGTGTTTAAGAAACTCGTACTATTTAGTATAATGCCTCGGCTCGCGGAGTTAAGTATTATGTCCCGTATTAACGAGGATAATCGTTAAGTAAAGGCGCCAAGTTTCTCTCTCTTAACGTTAATCTTATAGTTAAAACCCTCCACTATCTTTTACCTCTTCTCTCGTGTCTACTAAGTCTAAAATAATCCGAGCATTAAATTGCCCTCCCGCTCTTTTACTTTCTTCATCCTCATCCTCCTCCTACTACTCCTTTATCTTCTTCCTCTTCTCGTCTTTCTTTCCTCCTCCTCCTCCTCCTCCTCCTCCGCTGCACCGATGCAAGGAAAAGCTATGCAATATCGCCTGCACGGCACAACATACGTCATTTTATGGCTAACGAGTAACCTACCGTTTATTTCTACCGTTTATTTCTACCGTTTCGCCTTATGCTCCTCTCGCAGCCGCCATTCGACTTTTCCACGGTCTGAGAAATGTCCCCCCCCCCCCCAAAAAAAAGAGAAAATTCGTAAGAAACGAGATTCCGACTCTCTCTGCTTTTCAGCTTCCTCTTCCTCTTGGTTTCCTTCCAGGAATAATTATTTTCATGGAATTGAAAATTTGGATTTTCGAAATTTCGATTTTTTCCCTTGTTACTGTATTTTTTTTTAATTATTTAATTTCGAATTATTTTTCAGGTTATTGAATTTCGAACAGTCGATTTTTTTTTATTACATTTTTTAAACGATTAAATTACAAATCGTCGATTTTTTGAATTTTGCTACGATTTTGAAATTAGAAATTGAAGAATTTCGATCTTTTAATTATTGCACATTCGAAATGAATAATTTACGAATTCCCGATTTTTTTTGAAATTACGACAATTTCCGATTCATTGAAATTACGCTGGAATTTGAATTCGATGCAAAATCCAGTAAATTTGAAAATTCCGATTTCTCGGAATTTTCAGTTTCGACATTTTTCATCGCAAAGTACAATTTGTACCTACCCTCTGCTCCTTAAAAGAACAAAAATGGGAAGAAAAGGACGACAGCCAGGACTGTTCCCTGCAGAGATTGGGCTGTATCGTGGAAGTTTAACAATATTCCTTGAGACTAATGTCTCCAGTCACGGCACGCGCCGGGAAATAATCGTTTGAAGAGAGAAAGAGAAGAGAGAAGTGGTTGTACTCTCGACGTCTATTGCATTCCGGCTCGTACGGCTCAGGAATCAATCTTCGAACCATCCCCCTTTTGAGGGAAAATCCGGGGAAAGCTCTGCTTTTCTCCGAGATTTTCATGAAAATTTTCTCGGGTTTCTATTTTCAGTGTTAGCAATCTTCTACCGTTTCTGTGGGACCAAAATTTCGGCTTTGCATAAAAAATGACTGGATCGATAAAAAAATAATTAATCAATTAATTTATAATAATAATAATAATAATAATAATAACAATAATAATTATTATTTTAGTTATTTTCAATGTTACTGTTATTATTATTATTATAATTAAGAATCCAATAATAATAATAATAATAATAATAATAATAATCAACGTCAATTAGATTTTTTCCTGTGCATAAAAAATTACTGGTTGACAAAAAAAAAATAAATTATGATAATTCCGATAATTTTAATAATTGCTATTATTATTATTATCAGTCAATTTCAGAACCCACCGAACCCAAATTGGAATTTCAACTTTCCACAAAAATATTTTGATTTTCTCTTCCATAAAAAAAAAGAAATTCCTAAAAATTATTCCGAAATTCGAAACTCTCCCCCCCCATCTTTTTTCTCCGTCTCCTCATCTTTTTCTACGGGAACCCATAAAAAAAAGAATGGAAATTGCAAAGCGAGGCACTTATCCCGATAACCGGATGCAAGAGCGTGTGCGTTTACACGTGAAGCTGCGTGACTTGCGGTCGAAAATTGCGCGTTTTCGTCCTCGATTCCGCTCGTCGACGGCCTTCCTCGTCGGTTTCGAGTCCTTCCTGCGACTGCAATTGCCACTGCCACTGCAACTGCAACTGCTAGAGGCTCGTGCACGATAGTTGCACGGTGGACGGACGCGGTTCGAGGATCGGAAGGACGGAAATTGCGTCCCGCGAGATGGGACTTGCGCCCTTCTGGGTCCCCGGGGCCCGTGAATTCGAAAAATGAAAAAAAAAAAGAAAAAGAAAAGGACGTATAGGTACAGGTCCGTGTAATTCCCGACGCAAATTATCGCGAATACGGCACACCTGCTCTGTCTTTGCTAAACTATGCATACATACGCTTTATTCCTTCGAGTTGTTTATCGGAATGTTGTTGTGTGTGCGTGTGTGTGTGTGCATGGGTGCGTACGTGTATTTGCAGAGGTGTACGTCTATCTAAATAGCAATTAATAGCGGTGACTCTACCGGGAGAGGAGAGAAATATGGTACCGAGAAGAACGTAATTCGTGTTTTATAGTAACCTGGAGCGTGATTACACGAGCGACTGTGTTGCACGTATATACTTACTACCGTGAAAAAAAAACAAAAAACAAAATGGGAACAACAAAAATACCGAAAAGAATTTCAAAAAGGCTACAAGAGTTTACGGCTCAAATTTTAACACGGCCGGGCAGGGAAATAGTGGGTTTATGTTTCCGGATACTGAGAACAGAAGAAAAAAAAGAAAAAGAAGCGAGCAAACCAGGATTTATTTATTATAACTAGAAATAAAGCGCGTCGCTTTTTACGTCTTATTGACGGTCGTGCAGAAACTTGAGCGGTTATAATTCGGAAACTGTTGAATTGAAATTGGGGCTTGCCCTAAAAAATTCAACTTTTGCAAACTTTGTTTTTTAATTTTGGGAGACCCATATTCGATGTATTTTTTTCCGAGGAATTCATTTTCATTGTCAAAATTCCAGAAATCCTACGGGAAATACGATTTTTCCTCAAAAAACCTACTTTTTTCCAACTTCTGCTAGGATTTCATCAAATTTGACCTTGGGAATCGATTCTACGGGAAAAATTACCCCTAGAAATGACTTGTCCAACCCCATTCTTGAAACTTTAATTTTTGGCCCATTTTTGGGGGAAGGGGTAGATGTGCCCAAAAAAATCGACTTTTGGAAACCTTTTTTTGGAACTTCGGGAGACCCATATTCGATGTATTTTTTTCCGAGGAATCCATTTTCATTGTCAAAATTCCAGAAATCCTACGGGAAATACGATTTTTCCTCAAAAAACCTACTTTTTTCCAACTTCCGCTAGGATTTCATCAAATTTGATCTTTGCAATCGATTCTACGGGAAAAATTACCCCTAGAAATGACTTGTCCAACCCGATTTTCAAAACTTTAATTTTTACCCCATTTTTGGGGGAAGGGGTAGGTGTGCCCAAAAAATTCGACTTCTGAAAACTTTTTTTTTTCAATTTCGGGAGACCCATATCCGATGTATTTTTTTCCGAGGAACCCATTTTCATTGTCAAAATTTTCAAAATCCAACGGGAAATGCGATTTTTCCTCAAAAAACCTACTTTTTTCCAACTTCCGCTAGGATTTCATGAAATTTGACCTTGGGAATCGATTCTACGGGAAAAATTACCCCTAGAAATGACTTGTCCAACCCCATTTTCGAAACTTTAATTTTTTGATAATACCCAATTGCTTTTGAGTTACACTTTTGGAAAATCTCATGAATTAATAGTAATTTTCCGAAGCATGAATTTCGTTAGAAGTTTCTGTTATTTCGAAAATGTAGGAACAAGTTTTTTTTTTATTTCTCCCCAGATTCTGAAGATTTTTATATTTATTTACCAAAAAGCAACGGTTCAGCAACACACACATGGGCATGCGAAATGGAGGGAATTATTATTGGAACGGAACGCGGTAGAGATTTAAGTGTAGTGAGTTGAAAAATAGACTCTCTGGCCGTGTTAGTAGTGTTTTATAGTGTGTTGTCGGTTTGAGAAATATATAACGATGCGCTTAATTAATATTAGCGTGAAAATCAACACGATTAATTGGATCTTTTAGATGTCTTAACATTTAATGTGATTAATGATACGTAATTTTATATTTCGTCGGGTTCCATCTTCAAGAAATAAACGATACGGGTCTTAATTGAATGACCCCCTTTTTTGTCGTAAATATATATTTCGACAAAGTCTTCGTTGATTTACCGAAGTAGAATTTCCATCATTTTTCCCCGAAATCTTCCCGAAATTATTCCTCGAATGTTTTTCAAAATTTCCACGAATCGACAAATTTTTGTTCGGTCCAATTTCAGCAATTTACAAATTTCTCAAAATAACGCGAAAACTCGAGTCCAATAATTTTTCAATTTTTCAAAATCCTTCCAAATTAATTCAAGAAAAATGTCGAATTTTCTCTAATTTCCTAGAGTTTCGATTTTTTTTTTTTGGGAATTTCTCTATAGGATAATTTCGATAATTTCGAAATTCTAAAAAATAATGGTGCTTCAAAAAGCGGAAACCTCGACGCAAAATCATTTTTCGATTCCTCAAAATCCTGCAAAATCATTTTTAAAAAGAAATTCTCCGATCCAGTTTCTCCAATCTCCGTTCCTTTCCAAAAGGAAGGGACGAATGTCCGCGGTATCGGTCGCAAATCCAGTCTCTCGCGGATCTTCGGCATAAATTAGAAATGAAAGTTCGCAACGCGAATGAAATGGAAGTTCTCGAAGTTTGAATTCTCGAACGACGTCACGACGGAGAGGGATATCAATTACTTAAAAATCCTCGAAGAAATATGTGAGCGACTTCAAAGGTACTATTCGAAGAGGAGGAGGAGGCAGGAGCGAGCGGAGGGCATGGAAGCGGAGGAAGAAAAGACGTTCCAAGAACGTGTACCAGATATATATGTAACACTTAAGATACGCGTAATTACACTTACATTGGTGGACATGGAGAGAGAAGTTAGAAAAGGAAAAAAGACACTGCGGCAAGTCACGCTTGCACCTGCTTTTAAACGTGGCCGGGCATCGGAGAGCGAGCGAGTGACTTTTGAACAGGTTTTCTATACCTATATATCGAACCATGGAAGAAAGACAGTAGACGGAGAAGGAAGACACTTTACTTTCTGCATGCAACCGAGTGCATATAAGAGGAAAAGCGGCGACACGAACTTATACTATTAACTCTTACACCCGGTTATTGTCCTGTCTTACTTTACAGGACTACCCATCGAGCTTCGTTAGCATTTGATTTCTATCGAGAGGATGTTTCTTGTCATATTTCTCGAATATACCTTACACTCATTCCCTCCCTTCCCTTCCCTTTCCTTCCTTTCCTCTTCCTGTTATTATTATTATTATTATTATTATTATCATTATTATATGCTTATCAGCGGCAGCAATAAATCAACAGGAAGTTTATACGATATTTCATCCTGAATTCGCGCGCTCCAAGGGGATGTTACCTTTCAGTCCAAAAAACTGAATTTCGATTTGTTTTTTTTTGTTTATTCTGGCAGAAATATCAATTTATTTTTTTTTAAATTATTTTGCCCCGAAAATTGGACAGGTTGGGGATGAGTTTTGGAGGAAATTTTCCGGAAGGAAAATTCAAGGGAGACAAAATTTCCCGGGGGGAAACAAAATATGCTGAAAAATTCAAACCCTAGAACAGCACACCTCCAAAAGAGCGTAATCGATTTTCCAAAAGAGGTATTTATTTTGAAAAACGAAGGGTGTGATTTTTAGAGGATTACTGATTTTCGTAATGTCGCACATAATTACAGATTTGGAGTTCGGACAATTTTTGATTTTGGACAATGGAATTTTGGACAAATCGCGTGGGGTCATATTGACCCCATGTGCTGTTCTAGGGTTAATGTCTAACGTCAGCGACGATTCGAGGGTGAAACAAAAAAGTGAAAAAAACAAAAAATTCCCATAGATAGTTATTTGCTCCGAAAACGGCATTTTTTGTTCGCATAAAATTCTCCTTTCCTAAAAACGAGTGTTTCGGAAGAAAAAAAAGGGGTGGGAATTAGGAGAGAGAGAGAGAGAGAGATATCTTTACGATCAGACTTGCATAAGTACAGGAAGAAAAATCGTTTTAACGGGTACCACCTCCTCTGCCTTCCCCTTTTATATATATATATATTTATTTCTATATCTATATATATGCTTCCTTAAAGAGGAGGGTCCTTATCTTCGGATATTTTTTAAGACCCCCAACCCTCTCCTCATTTCTATGCGATCGTTTTCGTTCGCTTCCAAGCTTGTTTAGAATTCCATCCCTTCCCGCGGGTGTGAAACCTGTAGGCAAAGAATAGCTACTGACCGAAGGGGCGATGCGAGGTGGTAGAATTTCGTAAAAGTGTGGGGCTGTTAAAGTATTAACGACGTAATTATTAGTTGGCTCTAAGCGAAGGCAAACATCAGGCGAACCACCCTCTGGAAGGTGTTACTAACGGGGTGGTTTTCACACGCTTGTGTTTCCAACCCTTCTTTCCGCGCTCCAACCCGACTTTCCAACTACCTACTTTTTTTTTTAATTTGTTTTTTAAAAACTTATTCCACGTTCTGCGTAATTCAGGGGGTTGTTCAATAAAAATATACCAAACTACCCCCGTAAGACAAAAAATATCGGAAATTTCTTTGCTTTGTCGGGACTCGAAATTTCTCCATCTGAAATTTGGAATTCAGAAATCTATTTTTTCGGTATTCGAGCTTGGAAAATATTCGGGGGATGAAAAATAAAAATACCTACGTTTCGCATAAAATCCCGCAGACTCGCTCGAAAGCAACCCTGCAAAAAAAAAAGTAAAAATGAAAGAAGTTGAATTCTGGTTAAATTTTGAAAGTACCCATTCTTCCATTATTTTTTAATTTTAATTAGAAACTTATTTTTCTTGTTGTATTAAAATTCCTCATAATTTTGTATTGAAATCCCGCAAGGGGGTGGAAAAAAAATTTTTCACAGAAAAAAAATTTCTTTTCACCGAAACCCGACTAATTAGCGGCACTTGAGTTTTCCAAATTTCCGGAAAAAATTCCAGAGAGTCGGAGAAGCTGGGAAAAATCGGAACTCGCTTCTCGAAACTCGAATTTTCAAGCTACGCCGGCTATTTTTCGATCCCGGGCTTTTTTGGCCACGGGAGAAATATATTCGCGACATAAATGTGTGCGAAAACGTCGAGCTCATTCACTAAAGCAGTTTGGAGTGATTCATGAGCGGGTAAATCCACCTTTAGAGCTGTAAGTTGGGTTCCGGTTAAACCAAGAAGAACAGGAACGGTATAGTAGTTATACATAGAAGTGTAGTAATAGCATATCTGGAGGTGAAACACACACACACACACACACATAGTTACATACACAAATAAATAGAGACACACGTATATGGGATAGGATTGGCGAATTTCGCAGGTGGAATATGTATCGAATTTTCTCCTCCTCGTTCTTGTGGAAAAAGAGAGAAAGAAGGCCCGTGTAGGTATTATCGGTCGCAGATGCATTTACGTCCACGCATAATCTCTCCTAAAGTACAGCAACACTCGATATTTATTATCGTTGCGAAGCTCGCACTGAATTATTGCCCCGCTAAATGCTCTCGCTGTTGCGTTTTACCGTACTTTGGATGATATTTTTGTATATTATCACAATTAATCTTGCGGATACTTGTGTGTTTTGCGATAAAAGAGGAGCTCGCGGATAACTTTTTTTTCCGCTCTCTCGGCTTTTATGGAGCCAACAATGGATGGGATTAAAGAGCCCGTGGAAATCCCGCCGATTCGAATTCTCCCGAAGGCTCTTCCACTCCGACGAACTGGAATTTTTCGAATTTCTGCAATTCCGGGAATCAATGGCATTCAGAAAATTCGTAACTTTCGAACCGATGATCGTAGAGTTTTCCCAAAAAGCTCGATTTCAAGCTCGACGCTCCTTCTTTCCAGCCTGTAAATTTCAAATGTCCGGGAAAATCCAGCTGGAAGCTATGATTTTTTTTTAAACCGAAAAGTAAATCACTTTATGTTTCAAAAAATTATTATTTTCGAAATGTTTGTTGGAAAATTCGTACCCGTGCAATCAAAAATCGCGAAGATTTGCAAAAAAGCTCGAAACCTCTTTTTTCCACCTTACAAATTCCACGATTTTCGAAAATTCTCTCCAGGAAACCCATTTATCGGTGCAATATTTCGAGAAAAATCGAAATAAATATTTAGAAATATTTAGAAAATTCGTAACTTTGGAACTGATAATCGTAGAGTTTTTAAAAAAAGCTCAATTTCAAGCTCGACACTCCTTCTTTCCAGCCTGTAAATTTCAAATCTCCAGGAAAATCCAGTTAAAAACTATGATTTTTATTTTAAACCGAAAAGAAAATCATTTTATGTTTCAAAAAATTATTATTTTCGAAATGTTTGTTGGAAAAGTCGTACCCGTGCAATAAAAAATCGCGGAGATTTGCAAAAAAGCTCGAAACCTTTTTTTTTCCACCTTACAAATTCCACGATTTTCGAAAATTCTCTCCAGGAATTGAATTTCCTCCAGGAAACCCATTTATCGGTGAAATATTTCCAGAAAAATCAAAGTAAACATTTTTTTTCTTCGCTCCGAGAGCAATTCCCATTCGAATAGTTAATTTCACCATAACTGGTGTAAACATATGGTAAATTGTACCCAGCGAAGGTGACGTGTATTGCTGCTACTTGATATTACGGTCTTCCGATTATATCACACCGCAGCTACCGGAAGTTGTCCAGTCTCCGTTCACCGGAAATTGTACCAAGAGAGACAATACGGGCTGCAGATGCGGAGATAGGAGTAGTTACAGAAACGACCAAAGAGAGAGAGAGAGAGAGTAGCTTGTATATATAATTGATACCACGATAAAGATCAAAAGCAATCCCGTGACTTTTTTCTTTTTTGCCGTTGCTTTTCTCGTACGTTACAGAATCCGGTCAATTTTCTGACCGATGCGTCCCACGGGGCCGGGGTTGGAATTTTCCCGATGCCCAGCGAAAATGCAAACGCGAAATGCAGGTAAACACAAACAAACGCATGCAGCTCTTCAAACAAAAGTGCACACCACCCCCCTCGAATCCGTCTCCGCCCTCCTTGTGTGCACGCGAATTTGTGTATCCGATTATGCATATAGACCCGCACAGAGGAACCGAACGCTCCTCTCTCCTATAATTGGCGTAATCACTTGCAAACAGGTAACTCATCATTATGGATTTGACTTTGAGCCTCAGATGGTGCGGCAACATTTGACGCTAATGAACAAACGCGGCTGATTCGATATCGAGGCTGCAACTTCCGAAATGAATCCATCCTCCGCCGGGATTTCGGAAAAAAAAAGTTGTAATTCTCGATTACGTTTATTCTCCGGCAAAGACGAGGAACTCGTGGGCGGATATTTATTTGTTTCTTTCCCAGGGTTTTTTTTTTCTAACCCTTGAAGTTTAATTTAATTCGTGGGGGGGGGGGGATTTTCGGTTTTCTTTTTTGACGAATGGAAAAATTCGATTTTTGGCTTTCATGGGAATTCAGAAATATTTTTTTTTCTTTCGGGAATGACGAATCGTAGAAATTTCCATCCGAGCTCATTCGAAAGGCGAGGATCTGAACTTTTTTCAAACAAAATCAAGAATTTATATTTTCCTCTTTTCTCAAAAATTTTTGTTTCTAGTTTTCCTCTTTTTTTCAAAATTCAATTTTTTTTCATCCGCAACTTCGCAAATTCGTACCTTTGGCACAAAGGACCGCAATAATTCCCATTAAAGCTCACTTTCGACCTTGAAATCCCTACTTTCTGCCCTGCAAGTTCCAATTTTTCCAAAAAAATCCTCGGTAGAGTTACAATTTTTTTCAAACCAAATAAAAAATGTATACTAATTTTTTTCACATTTCTGCGACACTTTCTTCATCTTCGACTTCGAAAATTCGTATCTTCGGCGGGAAAAATGGCAAAAAATTCCTTCGTAGCTCATTTGCAACCGCGAGACCTCTACTTGCTACCCTGGAAATTGCAACTTCCCAAAAGCATCCCCTGTGGAGTCAGCAGTCGGCCCATAATTGCGAAGAAAGAAAGAAAGAAAAAAAAAAGCGAGAGACGGTTTGCTTCTCGTAACGACTCCTCTCCCTTTTATCGAAACAATCGTTATCGCGGACAATTGTTTCTGGCGATTGTTGTTCGCAGAAACAACAGTGGGTACGCTTGTCTCCCGGTAAAGGCTAAGACCGCTCTTGGGTACTCGCTATAGCGAGCACAGGTTTACGTTCGTATTGATGACAACCTAAGCGCAAGCGCCGATGCGAAACTTACCACCCTTAAAGCTCGGGGATGCGAACGTATATACACGCTCTTCTCTTTACATACAGGCATTTTACTGGAATCATAAATATACGTGTGTACACACAATACACATGTACGTATACGTGCATACATACATCACGAAATATCAGACTTCCGTATATGTTTCATTTTTTTTTCTTCCTCTTTTTTTTTTTCTGTTAAACTTTTTTCTCTCCGCCTCTCGCAATACCCATTCTCCCCGCCTACAACTTTTCTCCCTGGTATTCCAAGTTTTTCATCTCGTCTCCGCTATTTTTCATTTGCATGCTACCGCTGCAGAAGCAGTGGAAAAATAGAAGCTGCTACTGCTTCAACTCAATCTTTTCACTTTTTCAGCTGCGTTTTATTATCTTTTGGATGGATTTCTTTGCAGCTTTTTCCCATCCCGGTGTCCTGCTTTGGACGAGAAACGGCAAATTTTCCGACAAAAATTATGTCCTCCGGGATTTTGCAACCCGATCTCTCGAAATAAAAGGGGGGGGGGGTGATTTTCAATAAGAGCCGCATTTTTTCAAATTATAAATAACGAAATAATATTGTCACGGAGAAAAAAAAAATGTAAATTAATAAAAATTAGAAGAGAGTCATTAAAAATTCTTCAGATTTCTCAAAAAAGGTAATTTATAAAATATTAAACACTTACTGTAAAATTAGAGTCAAATGTTTGGCAATTAATTTCATTATTTTACGTCACAGGCGCATATTTATTTTTTTGTTATGGTGAATTTTGATTTTTTTGGCGGTTCGCTTTCTTCTTATTTTAAAAAATATTTGGTATAATAATATAAAATAGGAAAATATGATAGGATTGAAATGGGAAGTCCATCCAAAAAAAAAAAAAAAATATATATTACAAATTTGAGAATTGCGGGAATCCAAAATACAATAATTATATAATCGCATAATTGCGCAATCTAAGATGGAGACCGGATAAATTTCGAAAAAGTCACGTGGATTTCGAAAAAAAAAAAAAAAAAAAAAAATATTAGTTCCGAATAAAAATTGTCCAACGTCCGATTTTTTCGGTGAAAGAAAGGAGAATTTCAATAAGGCGGTAATTAATTGATTCCCGCGAAAGAATTTGCGAAGTTTCGTCGTACCCACTCGAGGTTGATGGAAAAATTTCGATTTTTCACTTTTCCCGCGCGATGATTGATAACTTCAACGTAGCTCGGCGCGTAGCTCGCAAGAACACGACGCGGATAAAGACGCGAAAAGGCCGATTTTCCCGGGGAACGATAAATCATTCGAATGATTCCGATCATCCGTCAGAAGTTTTCGCCAGCCACTGAAATTTCATATCAATTTTCCAGCGCATAGTCTTCGCGATGACTGGGCTGTTATTAATTCCGGACAGGAAGTATGACAAAGTGGGTATCAATTATATCCGTCAACTTTCCCGTATACTTACGCCCTTTGCTTTCCCCCCATTTGTCCCCAAGGTGGATGAGAATTGACGTCTACGCAAACAAACTGAGTCTGATCTACTTTATTCGCCATTAGGTACGACGGAAGGGTAGTTAGTGTAGTTAAATTAATCATCGCAACTCGCTTTCTTATAATACCATGCAATTTAGTAATCGTTCTCCCCATTCCACCCCTACCGGTTCTTCCACCCCTACCGGTAGTCCGAAATTCTGACGATATTTTTTATTTACGAATTTTTCCTGCCGAAATTTTCAACCCCAGGTGGAAAGTATCCTCCAGGATCTAGACTTTCCCCATACTATTATTTTCCACCCCCTAATTTTATAATAATCTCGAAATTTTACGGTAATAATAATTTTATTATTTTCCATCCCCTAATATTATAATAATTCTACAATTTTATAATAATAATTATTTTATTATTTTCCATCCCCTAATTTTATATTTTAATAACAATAATATTATTAGTAATAATGAAACCGTCTGTGGACCGAAAAAAAAGAATAATTCGACGTCGTAAGTCGACTGAGGAAATTCGAATTTGCATAAATCGTAAAGTGCGATGGTAAAACCGATTGGTACCAATACCACGGCACTAATAACAAGCGACCAGTGCAACGTGGGTGCAACAGTCGCACGGAACGCAGTTATTTGCACGGGGAAACCCTACAGGAAGCGGTATCGGTATCGGTATTGGTATTGGTATCGGTATTGGTATTGGTGCCGTGCCCGGAGGCTGCATGGATTCCATGGGGCAGCCGTGGACAGTGTTGGTAAAGTTTACAGTGCACACCAGTAACCATTATCGTCATCAACGCCGCCATCGACATCGACATCGCCATCGCCATCGCCATCGCCGCTGCCGCTGCACCGGACTCTTGATGTTCAATGAATTGGAAATGTTGTTGCATCCGCCTGCATGACATATGCTCGGTAAGCGTGAAAGTGCATGTGCACACGTATGGCTGCAGCGAGCATCGCTAACCATTCGAGTGCACTACTCTTTAACGAGGAATCAAAAACCAAACTCTACCCTTAGCTTTCGCGCGCGGGGGTGGTTGCACCTATCGATTTACGCGAAAGATTGAAAATTCTTTTTTTCATCCCCATAGTCTTCCCTCGATTCCTCTTATTTTATTTTCTTCATTTGAACTTGACGATTATTCGGTTATTCGTATCCACCCCCTCTGAAGGGGGTAAGTCAAGTTACGAGGGGGTGAGAGGAACATCAGGCTGAGAATTAACTCGTAAAATATTTTTTTAATTATATTCGATACGTTATTGTAATTTGTAGCGGTTTTTTTTTTAACAAAATAGGGGTGCAACCTCCTTCAATTTTTTGGGGTGAGAAAAATTTCGAACGTAAAAAAAATTCTACAAGGGATGCTTCGGCAGAGAAATTTTAATCCACGCTTTTACCTATTATTTTGTTATTCTACAAAATGAAATTAAGTCGGATACTTACCCTCGCAAGGGGTTAATAGAGTCGCAGGGGTGTAAAAAGAATCCCACCCCTGAAATTAATTATGCAGAATTCCGGGGAAATTTCCAGCAAAGTGGGGATTTATTTTTTCCTTGGATGATACGATTTTTTTGAAAATCTGAATTTCGCCACACCTATTCAAGGGATGAAACCCCGGATGCGAACGACGTCGAATCGATTGAAACTTTAGTGCCAAAGTTTCAATCCACGGCTTGGTTTATTGTTTCTTCTTGCAGCAAACAAGAAATCTTGTCAAAAAAAAAAAGGAGAAAAGATTTAGTGGGGGTGCAACGAGAAGAGCGTAACTTACAGCAGTATTAGCAGTGGCAAGAAGAGAGAGAAAAAAAAAGAAAAAGTAGTACAGTGGATGTAAAAACGAGAAGTTTTTAAGCAAATTAATCAATATCAGAGGCGCCGGAAGTTTACGGGGCGTTCAGAAAAGATAGTAAAAAATTCCCGTGGTGGATAAAACATCCGCTCTTTCTCCTCCCTTCACCCCTTTCTACTCTCACTCTTGTACACTAATTTCTTTAAAGTAGTTTGGCAATTTATTATTTTCCAATTTCATACTTTAAACTCAACCCTCTCTCTCTACTACCCCCTCCCCCCTTTTTTAACACTGATTCTATTTTCTTTCCAAGTTTAGTACCATTTTTTTCCCCATTTCTTCTTCTTCTTTAATCCATGGTGATTTTCCAGAACCCAAGATTCGGGAGGAATTTTTTCGGGGTGCCACGACAATGGGGCCCAAAAAGGCAAAATTTTCTGCTGAAGCGAAATTTCGATATTTCGTTCTTTCTGTATTTTATTTTTTAATTTTAATTCTTCTTTTTTTTCGATAAATTCTGTTCCCTTCCAAAATCTAATTTGTATTTTTTTTCCCATTTTTTAGGCCCATTTTCAATTTTTTTTAATCCGAAATCGAACTCTTCCAATTCATTCCCCGGTTTTATAATTTATTTTTTGTACTAAAAATTAACGAGGGTGTCGGAAACCCTGAAATTAGGGAAACCAATTACCCCCAAACAAAAATGTCTCCATTAAATCATGCAAAAGATCGAAAATTGGAAATTATTTTTTCTCTAAAAAAAAAAAACTACCCCCTAGGGACTCGGTGGGGATGTAATTAATTCGTTTAACGGTAGTGACAATAAAAAGGTGTAATTTAAGGAAAGGGAGGACGAGGAATTTAATAGTCGGTTGACCTGCAATATACGTACACGTACCACGCCTACCTGCTAGTAAAATATATATATACGTATATTTTGTATGCGTGTGTATATGTATATGTACGCGGACTAGAGTTTCGAGGGAAAGAGAAGAGCAACCAAAAAGAGAGAGACAGCAGTTAGTTGACTTCTCGACTTGAACGAAAATAAGTGGCAAAACCTACTTCCATTCTATTTCCCTCTTTCTCGCTCCCTCAAAGTGTTTATTCTCGTTAGGGAGTGAATCACGCTATTAGACGTGGCGCAGTTGGAGTACATCACCGATTTTCTACCGCCTGCTTTCCAAAATTACCAGGAATTTTCCGAAAAAATTTAAAAAATTCCGAAAAAATATTTCCACGGCATGGTTTCCAAAATTACCAACTCCATTAAAATTATTATCCAGGTCCCGATCAGGTGTCCCATTTATTTATTTATTTATTTATTCAACGGTTCTTTGGACCCCAAGAATCTTGGGGTAACTTAGGACCTTAATAATAATTCAGAAAATCTACATTTTTCTGTATATTATTATTATTATTATTATTAATTTCCTCGACCAACAAAATTTGGAAATTCTTTTATTGAATTAAATAAACCTCAAAAAAAGAAGCAACACCCATTCAAATTCGTTCTCCCGTCGTTCGTGGCGCGGTAATTTCCACCGGAGGGGTCGAAGTTCGAGAGCCAGCCCGGGAGCCGGTAGAAAGAGCGCCCCTTTCGCATGCAGACGCTATTCGCGTGTCGGAATTAAGGGTCTCTTTTGGGCAGACGCACGAACACGTTCACGTAAACGTACGTACACGTACAGAGGCGTCTACTTTTCCACGAGTTTCTTGCTAACGAGAGTTGCAACTCGCTTCTCACCCTCTCGGCGCACTCTTTTCTCTCTGGCCGATGTTTAAAAGCCAACAGAATCGCGCAGACGAAGCAACTTTGGGCTAACAAGGGCTCGCAACGTCGTTTCTATTACCGCCAACCGCCGTTGCCTCTGTTACTGCTTGCTCTTGCTGCTTACTTGCTTACTTGAACCCACCATAAACCAACGTAATACGTATACCTACGATATTGTACGCGTACATAGTCGCTGTGCTATGTAAATCTCCTTTCCAACAAGCAAGCAAGCAAGCAACCAAGCAACCCAGGAACCCAGGAACCCAGGATAGTCGTGGCAACTAAAAGTCTGGTCTGACTGGCTACGACTGTTACTACTACCACTAGTGCACCACCACTACCACTAATCCCTCTGCCGCTGCTGTTGCTGTTGCTGTTGCTGTTGCTACTGTTGCTACCACTGACGTTGCTATTGCTGTTGCCACTGCAGTTGCAGCTACAGCTACCCCTTGCTAGGGTAGCTTTCCTTCTGCCCCTATAGAAATGCTGGAACCTCTTTTTTTGCTTTCTCTTCGGTAGCTTTCTCTTTTCTTCCCTCCTTTCTCTTTCTCTTTTCCTCGCTTCTTTCGCGACTCTCCGCAACCCCGGCTGGGTTTTAACCCTTTTCCAGGCTCGCAAACTATCGATTTTTTCCAGCTCGAGACGAATACCGAGGGGACCATTCATACTACCTTCGACCACTCGACTTCTCTTTCTCCGCTCCTCCGCACGTGTCTTCGTTACGTTAACCCTTTTTTCACCCCGGAAAAAAAAAATTCCTCCCGACCGGAATCCGACCCGTCACCGGATCAGGACTCGACGCGATTCCGGGTAAAAAGTAAAGATTGCCGTGGATGAGGATTTTCCTGATTTTTTGAGAATTTTTTATTTTTAAATACATGTTTCGAAATAGTCTGTATGTTTTTTTTTCTCTTTCAATTGCGTTTCCACCCCAAGGGGGTGGATAATTTCCAGGCTATCTGGGAAAAATACCTTATGATTGTTGTCTTTTTTCGAAAATCGTAAAGGAATGTGGAAATTCGGGTAGCGTCGTTCCTAGCTCGAAACAGGGGTGAAAGTTGAATATATAAAATTGCACATAAGAAGCCAAGGGTAGTGCAAAAACCACGCCTCGTACGTGAAGCATGCGTCCAAGTCACGCTGTAGAATAAAGAATGCTTGCTTCCGATTGGTCTTTTGCGTTCCCTCGAACCACATACATACGGAGCTCTTTTTTTTTTATATACCAGGGAATGTACGTGCGTCTTCCCGGAGGGTGGAAAAAAGGAAGAAAATAGGAGAAGGAGTCGATCTTTTTACCTATAAGAAGATACCAACCCTCTGAAAAGACATTCGCTAAGGTAACAACCAAATAGGAAGAAGGATTTCTCCTTTCCTTCCTTCCATCAGTTTTTCATTTATTTTTTTTTTTTTTTTCGTCTGTCGAATATGTTCCCGGATTTAATACGAATACTTTTTTTTTTGGTTTATGGGATTGAAGAAAGTGCAGTTGATTTCTATTTATTTAGGGGTAGCGGGGGTTCCGAAGCAAAAGGGTGGGTATTCGGGGTCCCTTATCAGCTCGCCCTTCTCGTTCCAAGGAGACCCTTTTTGTATATATATATATACACAATTTTATGTAAATATATATATATATGTGTGTGTGTGTGTGTGTAGAAAATTTTGTGCGCAAGTCCTGGATGTCGCGTTCCTTAGACTCCACCCTGACAATCAATCAAAGATGTCGATATTTGTGTGCAACGTAAATAGGGGTTGAATTTCTGGAAACGCCCCCATTTTTCGAAAAAAATCCCGTTAAAATGACGCTCGTAAAGGGATGGTAGAAAATTATGGAGCGAAAAAATAAGAAATACTGTTTTTTAATTTTTATTCGATTTTCTGCAAATTCTGTATTTTTTTCTTACTAATTTATTAGGTCCAATAAAATCCCCCGGGTTTTAAAATTCTGACAAAAAATGTCAAGTGTTGTATTAAAAATACTGAATCTTGAAATTATGCATTTTTAATTCGTTATTAACTAATAAAAAATTATATACTAATTATTAACTAAAAATTGGAAACTTCTCTTCGAGCAAGTTATCAATTTTTGAAATTTCTACAAAATTTTGTTTCTATAGATTCTCTGGAAAAAATTCTATTCAGAAAATTTTCCCTTAAAAATACATACTAAAAAAAAAGAAAAAAATCACAGGACGAAACAATTATTTCGTTTGTGAAATGAAATTCATGGAAGTAATAATAGCTAATGTGTGTTTTATTTGCGCGATAATAAAAAAAGAAAAGGAAAAAAGGGAGAAAGCGGAGAAGGAAAGTTTGTGAGAAAAACAGTTCGAAATGGTTTTCAAGAAGTTGGAACGAGTTCTTTGATAAGCCAAAGCCTCGATTAATGTAAACTTATTTGGGTAAAAATCGCTTTAAAATTGCTTACTTTTTTTATACTTGCTTTCTTTGTCACCAGCAGCCTTTCATTCTTCCTTTCCTTTCCTTCCTTCTTTCTTCGACTTCTCTTTTCTTTATACAAGCGTCGAAGTAAAGCTTCCAGTAAAGAAACGAGAACGACGGCGACGACGACGACGGCGACGAAGAAAGCTTTAGAAGTTTCGAACGATATTCCAACTTTTAAAATATGTCAAATTATTTTCTTTTCAAGGAGAGCTTTTCCTCTAAATATACATTTCCATTTCCATCGCCTGTCATATATTAACTCACTTTCATCCCCATTCGCACACACGCGGGTGTCACATTTTCCCTTTTTGAAACCAGAGGGGGCTGAAAAAATTTCCAAATTTCATCCCCCTTTCACTTAATTTTACCCTTAAACTCCCTTTTTTCAGTATAAACCCACCCCTTGCGAGTTTATAAATTTACATCGACTCACTTTCACCCCTTTCTCCTTCGCGTGTGTCGCTTTTCCACCCTTTGAAACCAGAGAAGGCTGTAAAAATTTCCAAATTTCATCCCCCTCTCTTTTTTTTTTTACTTAAACCCATTTCTTTTTTTCTCCAAAAATCCCATCGATGGGGACGAATCTCCCGAAAGTGGCAGCTACCCTTACACCGTGAACCATTTCATCCCTTATTCCAATACACAGCCGAGCCTCGCGCGTTTGTAAATTTTCCCGAGCTTTCATTCGAGGAAAAACGTCGGCTGGATATTGGAAAATGGCGTCGTTCGATGTGTGTGCCAACTTCTAGGTATAGACGTAGGAGTAGTAGTGGATCGCGAGGGGGTGGGTAGTTGGGTGGCTGGGGAGCTAGATATAGGTAGGAACGTAGGTAAAAGGGAGGATGGAAAAATAAAATAAATTGCTCAACATATCCAATAAGGTGGCAGAGCCGTTGCCCGGGCGACGCAGCCAACTGGCGTTTTCTCCCTTGCTCTCGCCTGGACCAGCTTCCGTGCCTCTCTACATTGCACATACTTGGGAAAGGAGAGAAGGAAAAACCCAAAGTGCGTCTGTATGTGTGCACACACATACAGATTTTCTCTATACGAGGGAGCAGAGCCGAGTGGAGTGGAGTCGAGTCGAGTCGAGTCGAGTCGAGTTGGTGTAGCTTCCTCTCTTTTTCCCCATTTCTTTCTTTTTATCTTTTCCCTCCTCTTTCCACCCTCGTGGGCCATAACTTCCTCCTAGCGAGTTCGACGTGAGGAGAAAGAGTAGAAGAGGAAAAACCTGCAAAGGAAAAAGGAACAAAAAGGAAAAAAAAGAGGAGAGAGAGAGAGAGAAGCGGTTTCTGCGCACACTCTCGATTGTCTCTCTGCTTTTCTCTCTTTCTTATACATATGTACACACGTCCATTCTTCTCTGTCCCCTTTTTCTCAGCTGCTATTTTTTTTCTTTTTTATTTCCCTCTCGTCCTCATCCTCGTCCTCCTCTTCTTCCTCCAACCTTTTACTACTAGCAGCGTATAATGCGCGCATGAGAAAGGACGAAAAGGGAGGAGGCGCTATTGGAAGCTATATCACATAGTACGGAGTACTATGTCGATATTACCATACATATAGAGTGGCCTCTTATCCTCCCCAGTCTTCTCCTCCTCCTCCTCCTCCTCCTCCTCCTCCTGCTGATTCTCATCCTCGCCCTCGTCCTCCTCTTATACGCAAACCGGGAGAGAAAAGGGTATCAGCTTTTTTTTTTGCTCGTTCAGGGATACCTTTATCCGAAAAATCGAAGGCTATTGAGGGAAAGGAACAAATTTTTTTCCCTTCCCTCTTCCCCTTCCCCTCCCCGCAAATCGTATCTCAAAATTACCGGTGTGACGAAAAAAAGAAGAAAATCATCCCCTATTATTTTTTTCTTTTTGGACCCATTGTTACCTCCAGGACCCGCGTCGAGAGATAAGAGGCAGTGGATGTGGTGTGTTTGGTGTAAGACCTCGCCGAGGAAATCATCCCTCGTGCCCTTTCGAGGGAAGAAGGGGTGCAAGGTTTAAGGAAAGCAGCCTCGGCTTCTTTCCTTATCCTCCTCCCGATACCGGTACTGCGAGGCTTTAAATCCAATCCCGCCACGTGGATTAATAAAAGGATTCGTGCGTCAGGTTTCAGGCTTCCTACCCTTATTGCTCCAAGTCCTGCGGGCGTTTTCATCCCTTTTTGTGTATCCGTGTTAGAATTTTCTTTTTTTTTTTTTTGGAGCAAGGAGGGGTAAGACGTCCAGCGGGAGAACGAGGGATGTCATAGTTTTTTTTATCTTGTTGTTTTTTTGAATGATAAAATGTTAATATTGTGATTTGACCCCTTCGGTAATCATTAAAAAATTTTTAAAATGGAAAAAATACTGAGTGTACTCGGGCGTAGTCACTTAAGGGGTTAATAATAAATATTGGTATTATGAAAATTGTGAGGAATTGAATTTCGTGTTATGGAAATGAGGAAAAAAATGGATTTTCGAATTTTGAAGCGTCAAATTTGGTACAAATGGAATTTTGAAACCCCCAAGATTGTACGAAAAATTCGTATTCGGTCGAATTCTGTGTAAATAAATGATAAATAATTATTAAAGAATAAAATAAATGAAAGTGGATTAGGAAATCTCGAATTTGCGAAAGGGTTGAAAATGTCAGGGGTTTATTAGAATTTTTTCATATTCGGAAAAAAAAGATAATTCTACACAAATTAAATGTAATAATTGAGCAAAAATATTGAAAATCGAGCTATGAGTATTCTCAAAAATTCATTTTCCAATTATGGAACGTCAAAATCGACTTCCATCGATAAGTTTTACGTAAATAAATAAAATAAAAAATAAACGAGAAAAAGTATCAATAAAGAAAAAATGTCGAAAAATCCAAATTTCCGAAATACCAAAATTCTGGAAAAAACATAAATACAAGCGGTAATTGGGAATTTTCGGGAAAAGCGGGCAAAAAAAAAATAATAGTCGCTAGTCTTTTTTTACGCATCGTTTGCCGTGAGAAAGTTTATCTCGTGACTTTTTGATGGTACGGTAAAGGCAGGGGAAAAAAGTGTATAAAAAAAGGATTTCAGAGGGTAAAGAGAGGAGGGGTAGGAGAGAAGCCAGCGGAGTTACTTTCATGTTGCAATAAAAAGATAGAGAGAGAGGAGTTGTAACGTGGTCGCGTATAAAACAAATTAATCTCGTTAGGGGAAGCGTCTACGGACTCGGTGCCGTTGGAGCTTGCGAGCTTCAGGAATGAGACTTCTTAGTGGCAAATTTAGCGCTCTTTTATCTTAATTCCTTAAGCTCTCAAATGAGAGCCCAAAGGAGAGGGAGAGAGAGAGAGAAAGAGAGTGCGAAGGAACTCGAGAAATTTCGTCCTAAAAAGAAACGATTCCAGCGAATCGTCGTAAATTGAAATAAAATGAAATCGAAAGCGGGAATTCGACTTTCGAAAATTCCATTTTTTTTTTTTGGTCGATCGAAATTCGACATTTTCCCCTATTTTTCAGGGAAAGGAAATTCGAGCCCTTTTTAATATCCTTTCGTTTCCTTTTCGTCGTTAATGTCCCTCTTTGGCACGACTGCCAACTGGCGAGAGCCGAGGAAGAACGAAAGGGCTCCTTCCAGGATCTCTGGGTCGCAGGAAACGCGTCCTTTTGACTCTCACACACGTACACGCATACACACAAAGCCCGGGTGTTAATAGAGAAGTTTTTCGCTCCGGCGATTAACGAAGGAGAAGTGGAAGAATAGCGAGAGTGCAGAAGCTATAGGAAAATGGCATGGGGGTCAGAATTATGGGGTTGCTTTTAGTTTCCTCTTTTTTTTGTGAGTCAACACCTAGGATCCGTCGAGGGATTCGTCATAATACAAATTTCGGGGTACCATGAATTTTCAAAATATTATTATTAATAATATTTTTGATTTAATATTGTCATAATATTAAGGGTAGTGATAATAATGATTTTTGCCGCATTTTCGAGTCAACGAGGGTTGGTTTCAATCGACTGACATTTTTTTTGATAATTTAAAAATAAGTTCGACAAATTCGCAAATCAATTTGGTGATGAAAAATGTCAAACTCTTGTTTTTAAAAAAAAAACCTATTTTCTCTCCAATTTCAGAATGTATTTTCCCTCGAGAAATCTGAAAATTGGAAACTTCGTTACGTGAAAGTTTCGTTGGTTCTTTTTTCCAAAAAAAAAAAAGGAAAGGGGGAATAGAAAAAGAAATTTTAATATATCCCTCCCCTCTCTCGTGTTTCTCCCTTCTCATTCTTCACTTCCTTCTTCTTTTCCCTTTTATTTACCATAAAAGTACATAGTTGAAAGAAGTAGTGTATTGCGTGATGAGAAACGCGAGTACTTTCCACGAAACAAGCAAGGAAGCAAGGAATGAAGCAAGTAGAAGTACCGAGAGCTTGAAGCTTTGATATCCAAGAGTACAAAGGGATATCTCGAAAGCTCTGTAATTTAATTGCGTGGATAGCACACCTTCACTTCTCCGTCTAAAAAGCACCGATATATTAAACTTTGCTCTGCTGTATATGTCGTTATTATTATTATCGTCATTATTATTAACAAAGAAAAAATCAGGATGGAAAACAATATTAAACTTGCAGTCGGAGGTCGTCTCTTCTGAAGTCTCGGTACTGCAGGGTGGAACTGAAAGTTCATAATCAACCCTTATTTGGAGAATTTTTACTCCAGTCGACGATTTTTTTTTTAAATTGTGACGAAAAATTCAATTTCGAATTATAAAAAATGGAATTATATATTACAAAATATCGAATTACCAAAAATCAACTAACTGGAATTATAAAAAATCAAATTTCGAATTTCAGAATTTGAAATTCGTAAAAATGGAATTAGGAAAAATCAAATTTCGAATTATATTATTTCAAATTCGTAAAACTGGAATTACGAAAACTCGAATTATAAATTACAAAATATCGAATTACCAAAAATCAAGTTACTGGAATTAGGAAAAATCAAATTTCGAATTATATTATTTCAAATTCGTAAAAATGAAATTACGAATAATCAAATTATAAATTACAAAATATCGAATTACCAAAAATCAAGTCACTGGAATTCAGAAAAGTCAAATTTCGAATGACATAATTTCGAATTCGTAAAAATGGAAATACGAAAAACGGAATGACTTGAAATCGGATTACGAGGAACGGGATTCCGAGTTACGAAATGGGGAATTACGAAAAATCGAATTACGAGAATGGGGAAAGATCGAATTTGGAAAGTTCCAGTGAAACAATGCATTTCCCAATTTCGGTTGGACGGTAAGAAAGGGTTGAATGGCGTCGTTTAGGTTACCCTAAATTCAATTGGTAGAAGAGATAGAGGTGGTGGACAATCATTGTATTTCCTATATTGCAAATAGTTTCCCATAGTCAGTATAGTAGTTGACTGCACGGTTTCCTGTTTTGCGGAGAGTTTATGGTTTATATCTTCTATCATATATGGGTACACATAGCACACATGCGCTTACGTATGTATGTACATAATCCTGCACTATATATAGAGTGTGCTATATGCAGACCACAACATATTTGTATTATTCATTAATGTGTGCATACATGTATATGCATACATAGTACATATATATATATGCAACTGTATATATAGATGCATGAATGCACCATACCGCACCTACGGCTAAGAGTTCAAGCATGCAGTTTTAACGAATTATCTATACAATGTGTCCAAGTTATTCGAGTCTCTATTAATTTTCATAATTTATGAAATTTCGTAATAAAATTCTATGTTTTTTCTTTTTCTTGGATTAAAAAAAGAATTCCTGGAGACATTACTCTGTTTTTTTTTATTAAAAAAATTTCAACTCAAATCAAAATTCCAACTAAATCTTTCTTATTTGAAAAAAAAATTAGTTATAATTTCCTTTCAGTTAAAAAATTCCTAAAAATCGAATTACGGAAACCCCTAATCACTATAATTACAATAACCTCAATTTCAATAAAAAAGGAAATTTGTTCGCGGAAACTTTTGAATTATTATTGGTAAAATTTTGAATTATTAATCGTATATAAAAATTACTAATTATTTGTAAAGCCTTTCCCTTGAAATTCCCAACTTTGAAATATGATAGAAAAAATTCTGGAACTCTGGAGAAAACATTCCACCGATCTGGAAATTGTTGTGCCCAAAAAAATCGGAATTTTACAATTAGAGTCTCGAAATAAAAATGAATCCCTTCGTGGCAATTTCGAATGTTCTAAAAATTTATAATTCTTTACCAACCGCGCTTCCCTTGAAATTCCGAATTTTTGGAAAACGGCAAAAAAAAAATTCTAGAACTCTGGAAAAAAATAATAACCCTCGACCATCACTTTGGAACCCTTTTAAACACCAGGTATTTATGATGCTGATAAAGAAACACCTGTTTGGGGGGTAATCTCTCGTGCATGAGTTTGGAGGTTCTCCAAAAACACACATTCTCCCGTTTTTTGTCCCCGCGAAGCGAAGAAAGCTCCTTTTTTCTAAATATAGAAAGGTCGGAGGTGCGACAAAAAACTTCTTTTTTTATCATCACAAGAGGAGAGAATGATGAAAAGAACGATGGCAGTAGTCGCTTGTGTAGGTGGTGGATAATAGAGGGAGGAAAAAAGAGGAAGGCGAGGGGATGGAGGTGGTTAAAGGTACTACTATGTATAAGAAAAGCCGTCACATTGGATGGCTGCTATTGCTATAGCGAGCAACAGATCAATGCAAGAAGAACCGAGTTCGAACCAACCCTTCTTCAAAGACTGCTTCTAGCAGCAGCAGCAGTAGCAGCGGCAGCAGCGGCAGCAACCCTTCTTTTCTTTCGTTCCTTCTTTGAAAAAAATCCACCCTTACGTTGACTTCCATGGACTCGATATTCATGGCAAGGAGATAAAACACGAACTTGATGCCTCTCTTTTACCCCTGGCGTTCGTCACAACCCTTTCGAACGCTTTATGTGCTTGGAGCGAACTCTCGAGTGGACTAATGCAAGGGGTATTAATTTTACAACACTCGCGAGCTATCGATTTCCCGGGGTTCCCAAAATTTCGCGGTTTGCAATCGCCTCGTGCGGTTGGCAATTTTTCGAAATTCGTAATTGGATTTTTTTTAAATTCGAAATTCATTTTTTTTGTAATCTTGAAGGTTTGATTGAAATTGCATTTTTCCGTGATTCAATTTTTGGTTTTTCGATCTACCGCAAATCGAAATTCGAATCCTAGCAATTGTAGGAATTGAATTTTCAAAAATTGGAAACTCGTAATTGCATTTTTTGAAATTGGATTTATTGTAATTCGAAATTCAATTTTTCTGTAATCTTGGAAATTTGTTTGAAATTTCATTTTTTTCGTAATTTCGGGAATTAAATTTTTGGTTTTTCGATCTATCGCGATTCGAAATTCGATTCCTAGCAATTGTAGAAATTGAATTTTCAAAAATCTGAAACTCGTAATTGCATTTTTAGAAATTGGATTTATTGCAATTCGAAATTCAATTTTTCTGTAATCTTGGAAATTTCATTGAAATTTAATTTATCGTAAATTCGGTAATTCAATTTTTGGTTTTTCGATCTATCGCAATTCGAAATTCGATTTTTAGCAATTACAGAAACTAAATCTTCCAAAATTTGAAATTCGTTGTTTAGAAATTCCGTCTGTCCTGATTTTTCCAACACAAAAATTCGCTTCGAGCAAATTGCTCCTTTCTCGAAACCCTAAAATTCTAATTTTCGGCTCACAAATATTTCCAGTCGGTACTGAATTTTTTCTAGGGTCGCACAATTTTCCTCTCGTGCTCGAAAAATCGCGATTTCGAGGGGCCTAATTTCGAAACGGTTACTAATTTTTTCCAAAATCACAAATTTACCTTCGGTCGGCGGGCAAAATTGGGAAAGTCCCGAGTAACGGGTTGTTTGCACCGAACATCGAAATTAATTACAGCCCCGCGAGGGATAGAATCTCCTTTTAGTGGAATTGATAACCCCGAAAAAACAACCCCTTTAATGGAATTGATAACCTCCCTGCCCGAAACCTATGCAAATAGACATTACCGAAATTTAAATAAGAGGAAAGAAGAGTCATGGAGGAATGACAAACCGGCGTCTTCCTGCGACGTGGGTTTGTTTCGTGATGTCAAACGAGAGAATTAAGGTTCCCGGGCATAACAAGCGTGATAAAAAAGGGTAAAACGGCAAACATCGACAAACATGCCACTCCACCCCTTGGAGCCGAAGGGTCGTAACTTTTACGGTAAAAAAATGCCAACCGACGCCTCTCTGACTCGCGGCTAATGCAAAGAGAGAGAGAGAGAGAGGGTGAGGTGCTATTAAACAGAAAAAAAGATTATTATAACCATCAGGTAACCATTATCTTCGGTATACATGACAAAATGAGGAGAAAAGGGGAGGAGAGAGGGGTCGTAGGCTCCGTCTATAAATGTTTGAGGATGTTAAAGGCTTGGATATAATTTATTCAGAAAGTCAGTTGCCATCGGAGAAACGTGAGAACACGAAACGTTTGATGCATCTGCGTATATGCACATGTAAATGTGTATATGTATATGCAGATGGGAGATCAATGATCACTCTCTTTTTTTTTTTCACCCGTTCCTCCCTTTTTTTCTATGTATTACTAATCAACTTTTTCTTTTCCGGATGTGTTTTTTGTTGTTCCTCCTTACTTACGTCACTTTCCTTTCGAAGGGAAACCCAGCCGGTCGCTGTCGCAGGGAATATGCAGTGTCATTATCATATGCAGAAGATCATTTTTTTTTTGAAGATTAAATTCTTTTTATTTTCAAAGACGGACATTTTAAAGCCCAACCACTTCTTTAATTGATAGATTTAAAAATTTTTTTCTTTTCTCGTTCCAAAATTTATCAGCACTGATTTTTTTTTTATTTCGATTTGAATCAGTTCCGATTTTTTTTCCGATACCCAATTAATTGATTATTAATTGGAAATTGAAAAAATTGAAGATCAATAAATAAATAAAGTATTAATAAAAAAATTGAAATTACGAAAATTTTGAAAATTACTTATATAGTAACAATAATGATAATAATAATAATAATAATCATAAAAATAATCATAATAATCATAATAATCATAATAATCATAATAATAATAATAATAATAATAATAATAATAATAATAATAATAATAATAATAATAAAAATAATAATAATATTAATATTATGGGAATTAATTTTCGAAAATAATATTCATTTTATTTTATTTATAATTATCGAAAAATAGATTTTTAATTTTCTACTCGATTGGAAAATTGTTTTCCTCCAAATAACGAATTTTTTCTCTTCCACGAGAAATCAATTGCGAAATAAAGAGGAAGCGTTAAAAATGAATTATCAATTAAAAGGCCGGTGACGTTAAAATTAACGAGCAAATTAAAAGAAACAGGGCCACCTTGATTTTATGCGCGTTTAATTTGAAGGGAGAGAGAAGAAGAAGAAGACGCGCACTCAATTCCCATAAATATTAGCGGTCCCAACGGGAATGCAATTAATTCCCATGACCGCACGGCGAAATCAGTCGTGGCCGATAATGAAACGGAAAATTATCATAAACAACATTTAATCCCATGAATTGTAAATGGGTGCGGTGCATATACGCTGGCTGCATACTTTGTACATGAAATAAGGGTCGACGTATGCTTGACCCTTTTGTAAATACTAATACGAGAAGAGAAATTCCTCTTTTTCAAGCCCACGGTATGTACGCGGGGCATCTGTAATTGTTAGAACGTCCGTTAAGGTTCATCAGCTGACCCCCCTGTCGTTATAAAATTACATTATAACATTCTCCCGTGGCAGGAATCCTCCGTGGAAGGATTCGATGTTAACCACGTCAATTAGAATGAATTAATATCTTCGGGATTTTTTTTTTTTTTTTTTTCATTCCGAACCGTTTCCTTTCTTTCGTCCGGTTATTTATTAGCGGGGCAAAAGGGCGCCACTGAAGTGCAACAAAAATTGTCGTGCCCCCTGTACCTTCCGGGACACGGGGGCACGAGGATGAAAAAAAAAATTCTAGAAATGCGAAGATTCGGAGAAAAAAAATTAACGAATTTGGAATTATTGGAAATCGAATTACGAAAATGCGAAATTTGATTAAAGAAGCATCGAATTTTATGTTTTACAAATTTGAATAATTGAAATTACGAAACATCGAATTTGAAATTACGGGACGCGGACATTTTTAGTAATCGAATTAGGAAAAATCGAATTTTATAATACAAGTGATCGAATTTTCGAAATTCGAATTTTGAAAATACGAAAAATTACAGTTCGAATTTGGAAACACCGAATTTTGAATTACGAGGTACCGAATTTCTAATAATCGAATTTTAAAAAAGTCGAATTTTATATTACAAGCGGTCGAATTTTCGAAATTCGAATTTAGAAAATACGAAAAATTAATTTTCGAATTAAGAATTTTATATCACACAAATTTGAAAAATTAAAATTACGAAACACCGAATTTGGAATTACGAGGCACCGAATTTCCAAAAGCGACTCAAAAAAAAAATGGAATTTCACATTCCAGGCGATCGAATCACGAAAATTACGAAAGATTGATGCTCGAATTAGGAACCCGCGAATTTCGAAGACCAAAGTCCCTCCCGATTCGTTTATTTATTTACCGGCGAAGGCTGTCGCGCAAAAAAAAAAAATGTCCGTACCTTGCAGGAAACGGGACACAATTATGGGATTAATCCCCTGGTCGAGACAAGAACGAAATGAAAAAAAAAAAAAAATGCGATTTAAATTCGTGTCTGCTGTAAAAACGGGCGAGAAATTCGAAGAGGGTGAGAACGGCAAGTCAAACAAACAAGAAACCGAAAAAAGAGGAGCAGCTTCTTGTAGAAACAAACTCGAAAATTACGAAGAATGGTGGGAATGATGAAGACACGAAGATTCCATTAAGGATAACTTGGTGGTAATGAATGGAAGACATCCTCCTCCCTTTTTTTTTTTACTCTCTTTCACTTTTACAATGCTAAAAGGACTTGGAGGAGATCTTTAACCCCCAAGATTTTTCTCGTTCAAGTCTCTTACTTTCTCTCTCATGAAGGCCAGCCGTAATTTTCCTCGCGATAAGAAGGAAAAGAGGAGAAGGAGTGAGGAGCTGCGGCAGGAGCAGGAGCAGGAGCAGCAACTGGAGGTGGAGGAGGAGGAGGAAGAAAAGGAGTTAAAAGGAAGAAATTATTCCGCTTAAATTCTTTTTTTCATCCCTCCGCGCCTTCCCTCCTCCTTTTTTAACGCTACTCATTATTCTCTACACCCTGACCTGACTCGA
The DNA here is from genome assembly GCA_949825005.1 of Gasteruption jaculator. Classification (NCBI taxonomy): domain Eukaryota; kingdom Metazoa; phylum Arthropoda; class Insecta; order Hymenoptera; family Gasteruptiidae; genus Gasteruption; species Gasteruption jaculator. Next base: position 9,402,114 of record OX463775.1, read on the forward strand.
CCTCGCAGAAGAAGGTGGCTTTGCTTCCCTTTGCTTCCCTTAATAACCTAGAGAAGAAATAAGGGTGGGTTTATATCAACTACTAACAAGGGAAGAATGAATTCAAGGTGAAGTGTAATGGAAAAGGAAACAGAGAAAGTTTTAATTTATGAAGTTTTGAGAAAGGGGTTGTTCTCCTTTCGACGTCATTAGGGGTGAGGTGGGGACGGCGAACGTCGGCAATTTTTTTTCTCGCTGCAATTGCATCCCCCGAGAATGGTGGGAAGGGTGCATCTGCAATTTGTTTATTTGTACTATGTTTATTTTATTTTATTTTTTGATAGGGTTAATTAATAGCGAAGATTTTTTTGAAATTTTGAGTCGACTTGAGTCACTTTGAGGAAATTCCAAATTAAAAATTGCCCGATTTTATACTTAATTTATTTTTAGATTTTTATTTCTATTTTTTTAAGCCATTTTAGGAAAATTTATTTATTAAAAAATGTCGATTTCGAAGATTGAAACACGAAAATTCAGAAAAAGAAATTTCCATTTTTCGGAATTTCTAGCATTAACTCCCAAATTTCAAACTCTTCTGGTTTTTAGTAACAACAATGTGTCCATAATGTACCCCAAAAAACAATCCAGGCGTTTTTCAAATTCCATGACTAATTCTGGAAGAAAATTTCCTTCCCCCGATTTTTTTCTTATTAAATCCAATTTTTGCGGAATTCAGGTAAAGTGGATAATTGCGAGGAGCTTGATACAAGAAAAAGATGAGCACCTTCCTTAAAGATCCTTGCTGCCGCTATCCTTTGCGATGAGAGGAGCAAGAGGGGTTGCTTTTCTCCTTGCATTGGCAATTAGCCTCATCCCCCGTGAAATACCGTAGCTTCTCTATCCTTCCTACCCTGTTATAGCGAACAACCCCCATCTCCATGGCATTTAATTACCTTGCCAACCCTAGACTACTCTTCTACTACTACTCCTACTACTACTGCTACTACTAGTTGCCTTGAGGCCAAGGTCACGAGCCATTCAACTCTCCGTACTTGAACGGAGAAAGCACACTGACCGAATTTATCCTTAACCTTCATTATAAATTTTCCACCCCCATTCACCCCCTTTTCTTTCCTTTTATGAATGAATTTCGTTCCTTCTCTGATTCCAAACTTGTCTTGGCATTCATTACGCCGAGTCTGAGATTCCGCGGCGCGGAAGACGTCCCTCCCGAGGGTTTCCGCCACCAATTTTGAGAATTTCGGGAACCCGCGTGTTCGAAAATGAAAAATTCTTCGAGAAATCCATGCGGAGCTCCGAGACGAATTCTACGAGTACCCACAAGCCATGCTTCAAAGAAAAAGAAATTTTATGGCGCTCCAGTGCTGCCATCTACATTTTGGAACCGATATCGTAGCTGTAAAATAGAAAATTCTCCAACCTGATCAAATTTTTTTGCGCAAATATCAAGCCTCGGGAATTTCAGACCCGAAAAATTCGCGGATTGTCGATCCAAATTTGAGACTCAAAATAAACAGGTGGCGCCATCCGATACCAGTGGAGGAGATTTAGTAAAAATCTAAACAAAGATTGTCTTGTGGGTACTCGTTGGACTCGTCGCGAGTTCTTCTGCCGCAGTTCCAAGGTCACGCGAAACTACCTCTCGTCGTTTTCGAAAAAAGCAGCGCCATCTGTCGGCGGTCGAATGGAAGTAACGCCGAGGTATGGCTTGTGGGTACTCGTTGACTTCGTCTCGGTGCCTGCTCCCGCATTTTCGCGCTGAAAGGAGCGTGTGAGAGCTCTTTTGCAAAATGTGTCTCGCAAGGCGAGGCGGAGGATAAAAAAAGCAGGAGGAATTCGATACAGCTGGTGGAATAAATAGGGATTCCACGTCTATATTGTCAAGCTTAGATACAATTCCACCGTGCGAGCTGTACCTACGAAAAATAAAAGCAACCGAAAGAAATAATCATGTTCCCGGTTCTTCCTTATAACCCATAAAGCATATCGAGAAATTCTCGATGATTTATGAATTATGACTTTCCAACACGCGAGTCCCTGTATTCTATAGGCGATGCTTTTATGTAAGCTCCTCTTCGGATATATTTTCTCATGGAAATACATTTGTATGGGAGAATCGTTAAAATAAAACAGACGGGGTAGGATTTCTTTATTTATTTATTCCGCAGACGTCTTTATGGTCCCTTTGTGTGTTAAACAACAAATTATTCGACCTTCGAAAAACAATTCCTTCCCTTTTTTCGCAATTTCCAATCCTTTCGAGAAAAATATATTTTTTTTAATTTTCTCAACAACAAAAAAATGGTTCCACGCCTTTGTTAAATTATAAATTATTTAGTCTCCAAAAAAAGATTCCATTTTTTTCTTTCAAATTTCAAATCCAAAACTGCGAAAAATGGTACTTTAATTTCCAGTCCCGAAAAAATGGAAAATTCGTTCCGATATGGGGAAAAACCTCTTAGAACACTACCCCTCCGCTTCGCCGATTTTTTTCTCCCTTTCTTTTCCCGATTGACCCTTCTGGTCAAAAAGGCATCACTTTTACGCCACTTGAAAGCCACTTGTGCGGCTTTCGAAAGCCCTTATTTCGCTAAGAAGGATATTTAAGTGCGTGTGTACATACTTCCCTTCTGTCGAGGTACCGGTACCATTCTTGCCCTGCTGTTTGCCCTTCGCATTAGCGGTTTTTCCCCCTTGGGCCTGGGGGGACTTTTCATTTCCAGAAACTGTATTCAAATTTTCGAAAAGAGAGAAAAAAAAAAGAAAACCTACTTTACTCCGCAGCAAGGGAAGAAAATGGTGCTGAAAAACGTAGGGGGTGGGTTTGGAAAAAGCTCTAATGCGATTCCGATATCGGACCGAACATCTCCTGAGCTGCCTTCGGAAGAATGAGTCTATATATATATAGGTACCTTTTATAAAGACGAGCAGAAATTTCAAGAGAGAGAGAGAGAGAGAGAGAGGGAAAGGGATGAAGGGACGAGCGGGGCGGGAAGGGGGTGTAAGAATGGCAAGAAAAGTAAGGGATGCGGATTCTGATATATTTTATACTATATATAGAGGGATGGAAAAGAGAACTGATATGTATGCCGTAGGCGAACACTCCACCCCCTATTCCCTACACCCAACCCTCGAGCCTGCCATCTTGGAATCGATGTCGATCAAGCGGAAGGAAGGAACTTCTGCGCAGTTCTCTAACTTTAACTCGAAAGCTTATGTGGAAAAAAAGGGGGTGTTTTTCCCCACCCCTGGCCGACATTCTTTCCTCTACGTGTGAGACGAGACACTCGTGTGTTGGTGAATTGCCGTGCCATGTGGGTGGTCCATGGGTTCAATTTTTCATCCCCCGACTCATGCGTGCCTCCGACTTTCTTTTTTCTTTTTTTCTTCTAATCTCGAGGGGGATGATTTCCCGATTTTTCCGCGGAATCTTACCCCTTCTGGAGGGTGGATTCGACCTCGAACCACCGAGGGGATGATGATCCACGAAACACGAAAAATTTTGTAGGTACAAATGTATCACCGACATCCCTCGTATTCCCGAAAGAAGGAAAAAAGGAAAAAAACAGAGAGGGATGGTAGTAAGGGATGATAAATTAAGTTCGAGGCCTTTCCTCTCATCTCTTCTTGCTTTCAGGAATATTTAACATAAAATTGAATTTGCTTATAACGAGGAAGAAAGATCGCGTGCTTTCGTGCCGGGGGATGAACTCTGGCGATCCCGAATACCGGGGGTGCGCGGGGAGGGAAATTCCGTCGAATTATTGTCTGAGGGATGAAAAACGTGGCAGGGGCGGTTGCTTTTAACCCCAAAAAGAGGAGCCGGGGAGCAAAGGATTTCCACGCGTCATTAAGGGTCGATCGGGGTGGTTGTCGGAAACGGTGGCTAACAAGATTCGCGACAATCAAGCGTCGTTTCTGTGATCTCCCGAATTTCGGAGCCTCGAAAAAATCCCCCCATCCCCCCGGTGCCGAGGAAAGGGGTGGAATCGGAGCTTCTCCAGATTCCAAGAACCTGGAAAACCTCACCCGAGGGCCACGAGACTCCCTTCGAGTGCTTCGAAACCACGCCGATTCGTAACCCGAGGGTTGATTCCACCCCCGAGTGCATGCACGCCGGGAAAATTTTGTCACCCCCCTGAAGGGGTGGTAATCCTGGAACTCTCGAAGTTCCAGGAAAATTCCGTAAAAATTCGCCCGAGAGCAACAGGACGCATGGAAATTCCTTGGAAAGCACCCCTTCCTTGAATCCGAGGGGGTTGATTCTTCCCCCTGAGTGCATGTACGTGTTCAGACTGCGCGCACACACATGCACCCGATTCGTTTCTTCCATTTCCTCGCGCTTGTTCGTTTTTCCGCGTTTCCTATAGGTATTTTCCATCTTTGTCAGCTTTTTCTGCCCCGTTCTACTATTCATCCCTTTCCTTTTTTCCCTCCCCCCCCCCCCCCCCCTTCTACTAGCGTACGCGTTCTAGCAATCGCAAATTTATTCCGTCGAGTCGGCGACGGCGTCGGTTAGAATCGCAGTACTTTATACTCGTCGAGAATCGATAGACAGCCGCACGGATATGGAGGTACTATATTTTCTGTCGTCGCACCTTTAGAGAAGACTACTACCATTCTCTTTTTCCCTTTTCTTTTTTCTCCTATTTTTTCCACTTTTTCCTTCTCACTCTTTTCGTTTCTTCGGCTCTCGTATACTACCGTCGCTCGTACACTCCTCGCTCCTCTTGTCAATAAAGTGAGCACTTTCCTGGCACGAAGTTTCATTATTTCTTTACCTCCTACATACCTCATACCTAACCTACCTAGAAAAAAAGAAAGACAGAGAGACGCACACATACACACGCACACAAAATCTATCCCCCCTCCCTTCCTGTATTTCTTTTTATTTTTTCTCTAATTTTCCACCCCCCTCCTGTTTTCCACTACACTGAAAAAACAGGAATCGACTAAATAATGAAAATTGCTACGAAAAATAATAAATGTGCATTTGCGACGTAAAATAATGAAAAGTAGAAAAATTTGGAAGAAAATTTTTGAATTTTTGACATTTACAACTTTGTGGCTTTTACTATTTTCATTGCTTTTGTGATGAGTGAATTTTTAAATTTTTTTTAAAGCAAATACAAAAATATAATAAACATGGTTTATTTTTTACTTCTATTACTTTTTTTTACTTGCGAATTTTTAAAATTCTTTTTTTCCTTCCCCCAAAAAAGGAAAATTCGTTCGAAAACTGGAAAACTTAAAAACCAGCGCATACAAAAAAATAATAGACAGTTTATTTTTTACTTTTATTACTTTCTTTTACTTGCGAATTTTTTTAATTCTTTTTTTCCTTCCCCCAAAAAAAGGAAAATTCGTTCGAAAACTGGAAAACTTAAAAACCAGTGCATACAAAAAAATAATAAACAGTTTATTTTTTACTTTTATTACTTTTTTTTTACTTGCGAATTTTTTAAATTCTTTTTTCCCTCCCCCAAAAAAAGGAAAATTCCCCCAAAAACTGGAAAACTTAAAAACCACCCCCTCCCCATTTTTTTTTCTCCCCCAAAAAAACGAAGGTTCCAGGTTCGATTCCCGCTCGGCTGGAATTCCAGGTACCCACGAGTCCCGGCTGGAAGAAAATTCCGCAAAAGTGAAGCAGCGAAAGGGGGAAGAAGAAAAATCTACGATTCGCCCCTGAAATGCTGGAACACGATTCCCGCTGGAGAATCCAATCTAGATTGGAGGATCGGAAGAAAGGGGGTGGAGGGAGGCGCAGTGGCATTTCCTTCGTCTGCACATGCCTGTTTTCATCTTTCTCCCTCTGGTGTGTTTTTTTTTTTCTTTTCCCTTTTCACTACGATGTGTTGGTTGGTACTGGAAAATGGGAAAGCAAAAGCAGCGGGGGAACGCGAAAAGCAGATTTTCTTCCAGAGAGTCTCCATGGCAGGAGAGGAAGCACCGGCGTACGGCCGCGGGGTAGGTTTGGCGAAAGCGACTTTCGGAACCACCCTCGCGAGGGCTACGAAACCCCCTGGAAGGGGCAAAAGGAACCGAGAAGAGCGAGGGAGAAAATTGAGAGGAAACTGGAATTCCGCTGGAAGGAGACTCCATGGGAATCGACGGGGTCAGAATTTTTCCGCAGGATTTTTCCGGGTAATTCGGGCCGTTCGGGGCGTAATTAGGGGGTGGAAGACCTCGTTTTCGATTCCAGCAGGAAAAAAAAAAGGGCCACTCCGACCGCGGGGTTGAAAGTACAAAGTAGAAGAGAGCGCAAAAAAGGGGAGGGAGGAAGGGAGGAGATACAGGTTTGATGTTTAACGATGAGTTAAAGTCATCTCATTAGTATCTCTCCACTTTAAAGTTGCCTTCTTTTTTTTTTATTACCCGTTTTTTTTTCGACATTCTATCTTTCTCTACCCTTCATTTTCTCACCCTTGAGTGACTGCTAAGTAAAAATCAATAATTCCTTTATCGTCGAGAAATTAACGTTAAGCATATTCCACCCTCGTGCTACCAACAACCAGCAACCAACAGCAACAGAACAGCCATCAGAAGCAAAAGCAGAAGGCTTTTCTCTATCCTCGTTTCCTACGTTGACTTCATGTCCTGCATAATATCAAGCATCCTTCTTCTTCTTTTTTTTTTTTAATTTCAGTCTGCATCCTAATTTACTAAATTTCCTCGTCCGTGAAATTCAATATTAATTTTTTTGTTTAATCTTCTCGCTTGTCTCAATTAAAATTAGTACATTTTTCGGATATCGTATTTTTTTTCTTCATTGGTATAAAAAATTATCTGTATTATTATTATTATTATTATTATTATTATTATTATTATTATTATTAATTTATAATCTCTTCTATAAAGTTCAATAGTGACTTCCATTTTTTTCTCCTTTCTTAAAAAAATACAATTTCTAAATTGGTGGAATTTTATTATTATTATTATTATTGTTTGTTTACTTGTGAAATAATTAATTTGCTTCCACCTTTGGTACGCCCCATTTTTATCCCCCGGCGAAGGGACGAAACTGTCGGACAAAAATAGGTGGAATACATATTACGGAACATCAGCTTTAACTAATTTACAATCAAGAATTCCCTGAAAGCTCGGAGGAAGTAACTAACTAACACAACCGAAGCTGAAGACTAAGTGTAATACCTAAGTTTAGTACCTACTTTCTCTCCCCTGAGGTCGTTGTCACCGTGACCCAGAACTCTTTAATTTCTTTATCCGTTCAACCCCCTTAAGACAATTTCTTTCCTGTTAACTCATTACTTTAAACACAACAAAGGTCGAGTCCTGCGAAACTTCCCTTCAGTCTAGCCTATACGCGTTATAGGAAAAAAAACCACCCTTCCTTTTTTTAAGAAATAAAAAAAGACACCCCCACTTTACTTCTCGTTGGATTTTGGAAATTTCGACAAAGAAAATGGATTCCTCGGAAAAAAATACATCGAATATGGGTCTCCCGAAGTTCCAAAAAAAAGTTTCCAAAAGTCAAATTTTTTGGGCACACCTACCCCTTCCCCCAAAAATGGGGTAAAAATTAAAGTTTCAAAAATAGGGTGGGAGAAGTCATTTCTAGGGGTAATTTTTCCCGTAGAATCGATTCCCAAGGTCAAATTTAATGAAATCCCAGCGGAAGTTGGAAAAAAGTAGGTTTTTTGAGGAAAAATCCTATTTCTCGTTGGATTTTCGAAATTTTGACAAAGAAAATGGATTCCTCGGAAAAAAATACATCGAATATGGGTCTCCCGAAGTTCCAAAAAAAAGTTTCCAAAAGCCGAATTTTTTGGGCATTATTATTTTATAATATTTTCGCTAAAAAAAATAATACAAATACGCTCGTAGCAAGTGACAGTAAAATTATATACGAAAATAATACAAATTCCAAAGTTGCAAGAGTCAAAAATTGAAAAAAAAAAAAATTTTTTTTTTTGCCGAAATAATAATTTATAATAAAATGAAAAAACTACGAATTGCATAATTTCAGGGGATGTTTGTTATTCGGAGTGACAATTTCCCTTTTTTTTTTTCCTCGATGCAGTAGACACGTACCCGTAAAACGGAAACTGCAGAGGGTTGGAAAAATGACACCGGAGGGTCAGAAAGAGAAGCGGCAAGAGGGTAAATAAAAAGAAAGAGAAAAGGAAAGAAAGAAGATAGGAGGTGTATTATTGATTCTAATGATATTTTCACGCCGAGGGCCATCACGAGGGCCTCCTTGTAATTGATATCTTAGGTACAAGATACACAGACGTACTTTCGCTCCCCTTCGGGGGGGTGAGAATCCTATTAAGCTTATATACGTTTGTTGGAAGCTCGCAAGGGTATCGAACCGCGTTTCGAGTGGAGAAATTCCGATCTAAAGTCACTTTTCGAAATTCACGGCCGGGGGTGGCTACCCCCCACCCCTCGCGTCCGCGTAATTTGGAAACAAAGAAAATTTGGGAAAGGATCGGGGTGGAAAAGCAGATCGCGGGGTATGGAAAACTACCGTGGGGGATGATAGGAAAGGGCTGGAGGTGGAAGAAAGGAAGTGAATTTAAAAAAAAAAGAAAGAAAGAAGAAGGGGTGGTTTGACTCAACGGTGGTATTTACGATGTCATTTTCTTCTGGCTTCTTTTCTGACTGTCAATAATTTCCCTGGGGGATATAAGAGACACGACCTTATATGCTTCTTCCTCCTCCTCCTCCTCCTCCTCCGCCTCCACTTTTTTTTTCACCACCATCATATTCTTCCTCTTTTGTATAAGAAGTGTGCAGATATATATATATGTGTGTGCACTTTGTCTACATGTATATATCTACACTCTCTTTTCTATCTCTCCATTCCTTTGCAAATTGAAAAACCCAACGACCGAAGAAGTAACCTCCTCTTCCATGAGAGAAACTTAGACTCGCCAGAAAGGAAGTAACGTAGTAATATGAGATGGATTCTCTTTTTTATCTCTCGTACCCTCTTTCCTATCTTTCAAATTTCCTACTACCACCGTTACTGCGATAGAATGCCATCCACTGTATCCAGAAAGTGCTGCATCTAAAACGCGTTTCGATGCACGTGCTGGTTTCGCAATTCTCAGGACACTCTGGAAAACAGGAGTCATCGAAATAATGAAAATTCTTACGACAAATAATAAAAATACGCTCGTGCCGTAAAATATGGAAATTAATTAGACGATCGTTAGAATTCCACGAGAAGCTGAAAACCAAGTCCAAAATTGACACTAAAAAAATATATAAAAATAATACATGAAAATAATAAATTTCTCACTCCTTTTAATATTTCATTTTATTAATTCGTCTCTTCATCGTCATTTTTCAATTTTCTCAATTCCTTCCATCCCCCTGGAACCACCCCCTGGTGAAATTTCTCCCGGAATTTCACTTTCAGAATTTTCCAAAATTATCCTCGGGTCCAGGATGGATTTTGCCACCCCCTTCTTAAATTTTTGCGATAAGTACAATAATAAAAATACACTCGTGCCCTAAAATATAGAAATTATGGAAAATATGGAATTAATGTTAGTAAAATATGGAATTAATGTAAGTAAAATATGGAAATTAATTAGACAATCATTAGAATTCCACAAGAAGCTGAAAACCAACTCCAAAATTGACAATAAAAAAATATATAAAAATAATAAATAAAAACAATACATGAAAATAATAAATTTCTCAGTCCTTTTAAAATTTCATTTTATTAATTCGTCTCTTCACCGTCTTTTTTCAATTTTCTCAATTCCTTCCATCCCCCTGGAACCACCCCCTGAGGAAATTTCTCCCAAAATTTCACTTTCAGAAATTTCCAAAATAATCCTCGGGTCCAGGATGGATTTTGCCACCCCCTCCTTTAACAAATAAAAAAAAAACACGGTACGTGTCCCGTGTATTTGCTCTTTCCACCATCCCCCGGTCGCAGCCCGTCCTCTCGGGCTCGTAAAAGTGGGAGTTTCGAGATCCAATATATGTCCGTAAACAGGGAAAAATGGCAGCGATGGTATAGAACCTTATAAAAATCACTTTCCTCATTCTTTTGTCATGCGAATTGTCTCATTGACGAGGGAGATGCATCCGGCGTAGCTCCTTTCACTCGCCATTTGAATAAAAGCAACGATAAGCACATCCTTAGGAGTCGTCTCTCGCAGCTCTGAATTGTTTCCGCTTCTTAAACCCCCCGACAAATTTATTATAATAACTACCCTTAGCCAGGCAAGATCTTCACTCTTCTTTCCTTTCTTTCTTTCTTTCTCTCTCTTTTTTTTTTCTCCTGGTCCTCCTTTTATCTGTTCCTCTTCTGCCGCTTTTCCTTCTGTTTCTTTTTGTTTTACAACTTTACTTTTATATCCTTACAATCATTTCCTTCTTTTCAATGCCCATTCTTTTACACCCTCTCTATTTTTACAGCCACCCTTCGCCTTATCCTTCACCCGTGTGACTCCATTTTTTGTCCTTCTTGTTTATTTTTTTTGTCCTACACAAATTTGGAAACATTTCATGATCCTTCGAGAGATGAGTCACAGGATTGTCGAAATCCGATGGATCTGAAATAGAAAAAGAATTATGCAAATCAGTAATTTATTGCTGTTTTATATAATTTATATGGAAATTGTTTATTTCGGTATTGTTGTTACTCTTATTTATTTATCATCATTTTATTTGATTCTTTACTCGATTTATTTATAGCGACTCCAAACATTTCCTTTTCATTATTATTATATTATTATTATTATTATTATTATTATTATTATTATTATTATTATTTATCGCCATTTTATTAGAAGTTCTTGGAATTTTTTAACGAATTTTAGTATTTTTTATTCTCTTAGTCGTCGCGAAATTTCCACAAAATTTGAAGTTATCGTTCTTGCAAATTATTTTCGACGTTATTATTTTTTCTAAATTTTTGTTTTGCTAAAATTTCAGAGAATTTTCACAGAAACCTCGATTTTTCCTCTAATTCCCAATCTACGGTAACTTCGAAGTATCTAAAAATATTGAAAACAAAAAAAAATACAATTTCCTTTCTGTCCTTTTTTGTGACGATAAATAATATTAATAATAACAATATCAATAATAATATCAAGTACTCTACAATTAATTAATAATAACAATAAGATTTAACTTCTTTTTTATTTATCTTATTATTATTATTATTAATATTGTTATTATTATTTTCACCATTACTATCCATACAAAAATTTCAGGATCATTCCTTCCTCCTTTAAGGTATATGATAAGCAGGGATAAGTTACAGGATCATCAAAATCTGAAGGATTTGAAGAAGGATGAATCCTACTCTCTCTCTCTCTCTATACATATATGTATATACAAATTTTCCAATCAATTCGAATATAAGTATAGGTAATATCATACCTTGGAATATACATTTCACATACCTTCGACTTCGGTGGTAAGGATTTGGGTTTTTGAAGTAGATATGTACTTAGACCCGTGTCGGGACCCGAGAACCTGAGGGTCGGAAGTTTCTCGCACCGGTGAAGTCACTTCCAGCCGTCTGTCTCCGGGACCTCGGATATGTATATAAATCCACGTGCCCTCGAGGGAAAGCCCCTGTTAAGCTACCATAAGTCCGCTATAAGGTAAACCCTCGTATTATGTCTCTCCTGTAATACGAGTATCCGAAAGACGAGTATTCGGGGTAAAAAAAAAAAGAAAATATAAGGAGAGGAATAATACGGGAATAATTTCTTCAGAAGGTTCCCGATCTTCCTCCGCTGGGGTGAATATTTTTCTTCTTTTTTTTTGTTTTGCCCCGAATCCTTCGACTGGAAACTCCAGACTCGGGGAACTCCAGTCGCGCGGGGAAATTTCGATTTCCCGAATTTTGGAAACGCTCGAGACTCTTGGGGGGAGGGGGGGGGGGGTTAAAAATCGGCAAGATTTATTTGATACGTCCCCCTATTGTTCTTAGCAACGAGGTAAAAATTACAGCTGCAGATGCAGCAGCAGCAGCAGCAGCAAGAACAAAGTGTGGAAAATATACGCGAGCCATAAAACGACGAGGGACTTTTGTTAGCTTTTGTATGCATATGTACTGATATACTAGAAGAGGGGAGACAAGGAAGCTCGTTTATTCCTTGAAATTGTTAGTCCTATTGTTGCAGGTATTTATTTATACATAAATATGCACTTGTTGGATTTCAATAACAAGTAGGACTCGTTGAATGCAGCTGCGCGTTCACTTGCATCGCCAACTCGGAATTTCCCTTTTTTTTTTATTTCTCCGTTCGATAAATTATTACGGGAATTATTTCCAGCCTCCGTTCCGAATTTGGAAGAGGGTGGGAGGTGTCTCGGAATTTTCAGAATTGCGAATTTATTACCCGCAAAATCGTTGTCGCGAATTTCAGACTCACTGCGAAATAGAAGAAACTTCACGGTGCGGTAAGAATTTTTACGAAATTCCAAAAAAATTACCAATAACGATAATAACAATAAATTATAGTATATTTTTTGAACAATAATAACATTAATGATGACGTAGATAATTTTATAGGATTCAAAAAAAAATTTAATTTTCGAATTACTATAAATTAGAAATTAAATGGAAAATTAAGGATCCGTAAAAAATTTTTCGAAATTCTATCGGAAGGCTGATAATAATAATAATAATAATAATAATAATAATAATAATAATAATAATAATAATGACAATTCAGTGACTAATTATAGAAAAGACAAATTTCGAATTTTGAAATTACTGCAGCTTGGAAGTGAGATACGAAAATCAGGGATCCGGTAACATTCGTTCGAAATTCTAACAGCATATGCTAAGAAATAATAATAATAATAATGATAATAATAATAATAATAATAATAATGATGATGGAGTGAACAGTTTTGTTTGATTAATACGAAACACTGGCAGTAGTTACAGCAGTAATAATGGCAGTGGTACTGGTAGTATCGGTGTTGATGGTAGAAAAAAAAAAAAGAAAAAGATGAAATAAAATGAAAAATCAAGAAAATTGGAAAAAAAAAGGAGAGTGTCGCTGATAATAATAGACGTTTGCATTTAATCAACTGCTATCGCATTAGTAGGTGCCTCTGTATGTTGTTTGTAACACGGGTTGAGGTATATCTTGGACACATGCACGTATACCTGACACACCTCCGCGTACATACGTGTGTGCGTGTGTGTGTGGAAGAGACACGCACGTGGGAAACACATGCGTGGAAATAAAATATGAATTCCGAAAGAGAGACAGGGAGGAGGAAATGGCACAGGACGATAGCAGGTTTTACTAGCTTAGCTCGAAGGAGGATAGATCGATATTACTCGATAAATCTCATTATTAATGCGAATTCCGCAAGAAGTTGATAAATCGGCTGCAGAAAATACCATCGGGATCGAGTTATTGCAAATAAAAGGTGCCATGAAAAACTCAACTGGACAAACTTCATAGAAACATATCGAATTTTATTACGCGTTCGCTTGAGAAACATTATTGGCATTCTTTCGTTATTTATTTAACCTACTTTTCAGAAAATCGCCTCTTGCAATTATTTCAATCGATTCATTTTTTGCCCGGAAAATGTTCGTTAAACAAAAACAAAAAAATAGATACCCGGCGAGGGGGGATTCGATTCCCATTTTTCGTTGAAAAAAGTTTCAGTGAAAATTCAAGGACCGGATTTTTAATTGAGGTTTTTTTATAGGAAATTATTATTATTATTATTATTATTATTATTATTATTATTATTATTATTATTATTATTATTATTATTATTATTATTGTTATTGTTATTGTTATTGTTATTGTTATTGTTATTATTATTATTATTGTTATTATTATTATTATTATTATTATTTGTATTATTATTTGTCAGTACTTTGTTAGAATATTGGCAAAACCCTCGATTTTTTAAATTAAAATTTCTAAATTGCACTAAATTTCTTCGAAAAAAATCAACAAAATAAAATAATTCGCTATTAATTCTTTTAATTAACAAAAAATCGTTGACTCCGTCATCATCATTATTTTGATCATTATTTATGATCATTCCGTCTCCCTTCACGCCGGAGGAAATTGTCCAACAGGGTGTTCGAAAATCGTGGAAACATTGTTGATCCAGACATATCGAGTAATTGGAGCTGTAAAAGCAGGTGTTGAAAGCCAAGAAATGGACATCGTACGGGAGATAAGATAAATGACTCTCTTTAGTGGAAATTGAACTCGTGGGATGGAATGGGAGTAAGAAAATGACGGTGTGGTGTGCTACGATCACGATGATGATGATGATGATAATGATGATGATGATGATGATGATGATGAAGACGAAGATGATGAAAGGATAGATCGGTTAGTTCGGAGGGAAAAAAAAAAGGGGGGAAAAATGTAAAGATATCTTTTTGGCGTCAAGCCGAGCTCTGTTGGACGCCACTACTTGGACGTCCCGCGGAGAACCGACAATTGGAATAACTCTGTGGGTTTTCAAATGCGAGCACTGTCAGCAAACCTATTGCAATTAAAGGACTAAAGGTGGTACCATACTCCTGCGTGATCATCCCTTTTCCAATATTGCAGGAAAAAAGAAAAGTGGGTGGAAAAAGAAAGCGAGGAACCAACGGATCCTTAGTAAGGGGTAACGGCTTTGATAGTGGCGGGTACCACAATAAAAAAAAAATATTGGACAGAGGGAGAGAACGAGAGAAAGAGTGGCAGGAAAGAAATGTGTTCGATAGATATGTTTCTGGTAATTATTGCCGCTGGAATCGATTACGCTTCTTTTTTTTTTACATAGGTGTGTGTGTGTGTGTGTGTATATGCACGTGTAGGAAATCTCCTTCACTTTTTTTTTTTCTAGCGATAGCTCGAAAATACATTAAAACATTGGATAATTTTTTTTTAACAATTGGAAATCATTGGATTTTTAAAAATTTGATATTTTTAAATTAAGAAAAAAATTGTCCAATTTGAAAGTTCATCCGGAATAATTTAAAAAAAAAAATAATGCGAAAAATAATTTAGATTATTTATTCTATTGTGGCACGAAAGAAAAATAAATTCGTAGCGATTTGCAAGAATACTTTATCAATTTGGAAAAATGTTGCAATAAAAAAAAAAGGTTAAATGTCCCAATTGATCGATGAATTCATTCACGAATTTTCCTGTGAATGCAAAAATTAATATTCAATTGCAACGAAACCTACATTTTCTCATTTGCGAGTTTCCAATAATTTTTCGAAAAACCAAATTTCCCAGAAACCTTCTAAAATTCGAAAATTCATAGCAAGGTATTATTATTAATAATAACAAAATTGACGAAGAAAAAGAAAAACATCCTACCAAAAACTTGGAAAATATCAAAAACGTTTTTTGGTACCAAAAAAAAAAAAAATGCAGAATCTAAGAAATAAATCCGCACGAATATAAACAAAAAAAATGCAGTCGCAGTGAAATTTTCGACACTCGGTGGTAATCAAAGGTGCGCTTATTTCCTTGCATGCACTTAAAGCAAATAACCCGAAGTAAATCGACGTCTCATTGACGGAGGCAAACCTACAATGCACCGCTCTTGGCTGCAATCATAATTGCAGTTCTCTATCTTCCTCGATATACCACCTGTCGTTGCATCCATGGTGATTGATAGACCACACGCGTGCGGTTATACCACCACACTTCCTCCCCGTAACAATAACGCATGCATCGTTGCAACTTTTCTTGCCCTTTTTATTTTCCCCGTATATTTGCACACGAGCTCACCGACACGGCTGCACTTTGTGCAACGAAACGAGAATTGTTCGTATCCACGCAGGAACCGCAGGATGCGTATCAGGGGTACTCAGAAGTCGTCAATCTTTTCCTCGCGTCGCGCCTGTTCCAAAGGATCGACGTCTTCTGCAATTGCAGCTCACCTTGAATTTTTTTATATATTTTTTTTTTTTTTCGTATCATTTTTGGATAAACAAAATTTGCAAAAGTATATATTATATATAAAGAATATACATATATATATATTTTTTTAAGAGGGGATTTAAATTTCTCCAAAAAAAAAAAAATAGAAACGACGGGAAATTTTTGAACCCGAGATTTACGGGCATCGGCAAAAATGCGGCAAAGATATTCCGTCGTATGTCAACTTTATCGTGCGTGTTTGCGGTATTAGAAGTTGAGCTGCCTCCTGGATTCTATGCGATTGGCTAATTTGGCGATTCGATCGAGCGCCATTAAAATTCTTGCGATTTTATTTACGTCGCGAATGCAGGGTACCCGCGTGCATGCGCGTGTGTGTCTTGCGTACGTGTAATTTAATGCTTTACGTTTCATTGGAAAATTTAATGAACGAATGTTGGTTTTTGTACCGCCCAAGTACGCAATAACGTACGTTACAGTGCAGCGGGTTAATAAAAGAACTTCGCAGTTTCCTCCAGCGATCATAACTTTCAAATATGTCGTTGATTTGCCGTTCATACGACGATTATGAGGTTCATTAATAAACGAGTTCTTTTCAGAATACTGGAATCGTTTCTGCCACGTGAAGGATTCAGTCGCTTTTCGCAGTAACGCAATCGATTTTTGCAATTTCAGCGGATTTTTCGAAGCTCCTACAATAATTTTCGCGATTTTCGAGAACATTGTAATGATTTTCAAAATTTCAAGTAGGTATTTTTTGAGGATGCTACAATATTTTTTTCGATCCGAACCGAATTTTCCAAAATAATGTTTTTTTTTTGAATTTCTGTCCAAATAATTCTGGTGACTTTCACAACTTTGGATTTTTTCCAAAATTTTATATTTTCTCGAATTTGGAGATTCCTTTTCAGAACAGTGTGATAATTTTTCGAATTTCTACGTTTCTTCCTAAAACATAGTGACGATTTTCAAAATTTCAAGTATTTTTTGACGATGCTACAATATTTTTTTCGATCCGAAACGAATTTTCCAAAATAATGTTTTTCTTTTTTTAAATTTTTGTCCAAATAATTGTGGTGATTTTCACAACTTTGGATTTTTTCCAAAATTTTATATTTTCTCGAATTTGGAGATTCCTTTTCAGAACAGTGCGATAATTTTTCGAATTTCAAAGTTTTTTCCTAGAACATGGTGACGATTTTCAAAATTTGACGATTTTAAAATCTAGAATTTTTTTTCCCCCAAATACACGTGAATTTTGTATCATTCGAGAAATTCAATTCAATTGAAAATCACAAAAAAAAAAAATTACGCGTATCTCATTCTGGGAAATCCTTCCCTCCATTACACACAATTACAAACCCCGACAAAGTGCACTTCCTGCGAGTTCACCTTATAGGGATTTAAAAAGGTTCTTTATGGGGTTGGAAGTCATCACATGACACGAAACATATAATAACCCATAAGTACATAAATAAATCGCATTTAATAGCTGACAATAATCGAAGCATGGATGGATCATGTTGTACCCGGTGTATGTATTCTATAAGTACATATATATGTATACCTGCGAGGATGAAGAGTGAAAAGTCGTTTTTCATCCCCCTTTTCCCTTTATTACAATAATGACGTTGACAATGGAGAAGAGAGTAAATCTATTGATATTACATCGATAGCCTATGGGGTACTTCCCGAAAAAGAAATTTAAAGGGTTCCAACAATCCCTTCACGGGTTATTTTTCATCCCCCCATTGTCGCGAGGACGTAAGACGATCCTTCTCAGCCGGGACTTACGTCCTTCTTCGATTCAACCATTTTCCTACACTTTTCTGGCTTGTTTTGTGGAACGGAGTGGTGTATTTTTGTCAAAACCTAACACCACCCTTCCTCCCCTTTCCTTTGTGACATTTATTGTATTGATATTAATCGATGAGGGTTTCATACAGTCCCCGTATATACATACATGTATTTTTCTCTACCTGTTTTCGAAAGGAAACGATGTTTTTATTAGCTCTGGCCTTATATACGCAGTATAATAGATTTTACCGTGCGGGATGGCACCAAAAATAGCCCGTAGGAATTTGGAATTTGAAATTTTCGGAACAATTGGTGACTCTAAAATTCCGAAAATTTCAGTGCAATAGTGGGGGCAGTCCGTACATTATTAATAATAATCTTCTTACATAATTCATATAAAAAAAAAAATCGAATTCGAATAAAAAATTTTCGAATTCGAAAATTTTGGGGGAAAATCGTAGGACGAAATTTTTATATTTTTCCAATGTTAGGGAAAAAATAAAATTGGATTCGCCATTTTTGGATTCCGATTCTTCTAAATTTGGTAATTTCCAGAATCCAGAAAATTTGAGTGCAATTGAAGGCACAATTTTCATTTATATATTTTTGTTTCCAATATTAGGGAAAAAATAATTAGAATCGCCATTTTTGGATTTTGTTTCTTCTAAATTTCGCAATTTCCAGAATCCAGAAAATTTCAGTGCAATTGAAGGCACAATTTTTATTTATAATATATATTTTTTCAATATTAGGGGAAAAGAAATAGATTTGCCATTTTTGAATTTTGATTCTTCCAAATTTCGTAATTTCCAGAATCCGGAAAATTTCGGCGCAACTGAAGGCACAATTTTTATTTATAAATTTTTTTTCCCAACAATATGTTATCAGAAAACGATGTTTTACTCGGGCTTCGACTCATGTACGTATTATAATAGATTTTACCATGCAGGGTGGTAGAAAAATGGCCCCGAGGAAAGTTCCAGCCATTCCAGGCATTCCAGGAGTCCATATTTCAACTGACAAAAAAAAACTGCATATCTACAATTCTCCGATGGTATTAATTCCAAAGCTTACACAAACACACACACATACGCATACGCATACGCATACGACACAGTACTCTTCCCTTCATGTACAACTCAATTACATTATGTATCTGAAACATGATTGCAATCTAACCGGATCATCTTTGGATTATAATCGATAGGGTACTTATATAAATCCTTATAAGATTAGAGATCTAATCGATGCCGTATCCCTTTCTTGCTGCACATCTTACTTTTCCTTATCTCGCATAGCTTTGATATTAAACTACACGTTCTTTATGGCGCATTTCTCTTATTGTTCGCCTCCGGCGATCCTTTTTGCGGCCATTTATTTCATTATTATTATTATAATCCGCCGCGAATTAACCATCGATTTATTATTCCCGCTGTTTGTTCTCTTACGCAACCGTCACCCTTCTCACGCAATTTTGCAAAAAAGGAGAATCGGCCGACGAATGTATTTCCAGGGATTCCAGGAAAAATGCATTCCCTGGAACGCAGGACTCCCGCTTCCTTTCTCTCGGGTGTGATATTAATACCCAAAATAAAATATCACATGCACACGCTAAATTATAGATTTCTGTGTAGTGAAATACATAAAAAAAAAAAAGAAAAAGAGAGAATGACCACAGGAGGTCCTGCATGATGTAACAGGAAACCACAAAAAAGAAAAAAAAAAAGGTGCTACCGGTACCGCCACAGGACGTGTTCTAATTCATTCTTCTATCGTCTTTCTTTCGCCTTTTTTAGTCCTTTTCTATCTCAATTTTCAACCTAAAATATAATATTAAGTAACACGTGCATGTGCGAGAGGCTGCGATCAACGGGAACTAAATTCGAAACCCTTCTTTCGAAAAATCTATGAGTTAGAAGTTTATGTTGCATGGAAAAATGTATGTGGGTGTATATGTGTATATATGGCGAAAATCAATCACCTGTGAATCGACGGATTTTGTTACACGGTACCGACTAAGGGTGGCATTGTATTTTTTTTTTTAATAGAAGACGTCATCATCGTTTTGGTTTCCGTCCAAGAGTCTTTGAATTTCGGGAAATTGACTTTCTTTTTTTCGGCAAAGGGGACATTTTTATTTTTTTTCCGACCCGAAATTGGCTTAACAACGAAAAAATAATAATATAAATAAAAAAATTAAGTTCGTGTTTAATTTTGAAGGTTTGAATTTGGAAAGAAAGCGATTTTGAAACTTGAAAAACGATTTTACTTATTTTAACGTTGGATTTTTTATTTTTCGAAACCACATTTTTTACAAAATTCCACGCGTGTTCAAAAAAAGAAAAAAAAAATTCGGCAGCTTCGCGGTGGGTAGGTACTCGTTACGGTATCCAGCAAAAGGAATATATTGCCGCTGTTTGAGCAAAAGATCGGCTCTTTTTTCGATAAGTCGAGCAAAAGAACGGGCGGGGGTTGGAGAACAAACTGCTCTTCTCTTTGTTCCTCCAGTTAACCCCCAACCCCTTGGCTTTCATCTTCCGTGATCTGTTTCTTTATGAGTCTCTCTGACCAGTCGCCATAGACTCCCCATATCCCCAATACGCGCATTCACCGACTGGAGCTCCTTGTTACTGGAACTCTATATTATTATTATTATTATCATTATTATTATTATTATCATTATCATTAATATTATCATTATTATTATTATTATCATTATCATTAATATTATCATTATTATTATTATTATCATTATCATTAATATTATCATTATTATTATTATCATTATCATTATTATTATCATTATCATTAATATTATCATTATTATTATTATCATTATCATTATTATTATCATTATTATTATTATTATCACTATTATTATCACTATTATTATCACTATTATTATTATTATTATTATTATCATCATCATCATTATTATTATTTTGAGATACTTGGATATCTCGAAATATAAACGATGGAATTCGCTTCCACCTGTCGTGCAGAACCGGGGATGCGTGTCACCGGGATGTTCCATGCTAATAACAGCATTACCTCTCGCTGTCCATTCATTCGCAAGATCCGGAATATCTCGCTGCGAAGGTCATTCGTTTCAATGGACCACTCTTACAATGCGAGTAATATTAAAAAGAGCCTTCTTCTTCTTTTTATTTTTTCCTCCCTTTTGTGAGTCTGGTGGATGCACGCGAGACCCGAGTTCCCGTAAAAATACGCTCCCCAATCTTTCAGGCCCTTGACACGCAAACCCTCGAGTTAAAATCCATCGACCCAGTTTCCAGTCGCCACTTGCTCGAGTTTCCCCGATGGACCCGACTTCCCCGTTTTTCGGAAACTTTTTCGGTCCGTTGCCGGTCGTTGCTCGATCGCGTCCCGGGAGGAACGAGGAATTTTCGAAGGAACCGAAGGAGTCGATGCAGCATCGGAGGACCCGATATGCAGGTGCGTTGCGTCATTCGTGTTCCTTTTTTTTTATGTCCCTCCGTCTCCTCTCCTGGGTTCTCTCTTTCTGCTTCTTTCTCTTGCAAGATCTCCGTAGAGAAGAGACGTTTCGATGTTCATTGTGATCCGAATGATATAATAGAGGCAGAAAGTCCGTGGGAACTCAGAGAAACAGGGCCACCTGACGCACCACCGGCGACGAATAAAATGTATATATATATATAGAATACAACGTAAACTTTACATTTTGATGCGTATCCGCCTATTTTCTTTCCTTTCCTCCCGCTCGTGTTCCTCCTCTCGAGGATATATCATCGTTTTTTCTCCCTTTCCCGGCTCCGAAGGCTGTGAAAATTTTCGGGATGATCGCTCCTGGCGATCGTCATTTTTTTTTTTTTTCATCTCCTTTGGTTACGATGTTACATCGTCCGTGGGGTGGAGACGAAATTTCGGGAAATTTCGGAGATTTTTTGAGTACGCGAATTTTTTTTATTTCGAGTAGCTTTGAAGGAAAAATTTCGAGAAAGAATTTGTATTATTTGTTCATAACGTTGAGAAAAGCGGAATGAAAAATCCGGGATTTGAGTTTTTTGAATTTGGGCAATTTTCGAATTTCGAAAATTTCCGTGCAAGTGTAGGGCAATTTTTAAAGCGTATTTTTCTAATAATATATTTTTAGGAAAAACAGAGTTTGTATTTGAAATATTTTCGAAATCCGAGAAATGTGAATAAAAATTTCTCGAATTTTCATGTCTCGCCAAAAATTCTCGGAAATTTAAAGCCAAAATTATTCATATTTTTCCAACTAATTTATTACAGATTCGCTATTTTTTTTTTGTTTGAATCCACAGAACTTGAAAAAATACGAAATTTCTCGAGGTGCCGGAAATGACGGAAAATGGATACAAATTTGTTCAACCCCTAAAATTTCGGGGAACAAAAAATGGTATTTTTCTAATAAAAAAAAAAAGCTTTCGTCTTATCTCGAACTTTTACTTTTGGAGAGCGAGAGGGAGGGGCATTGATAAAGGAGAGTGAGTATTTTCTACTTGGATTTCAGTTAAGATTGATATTCTTTGTTTTCTTCGGGAATACTTAAATACGGTTGAGGTAAGAAAAGAAAAAAAAATTGAGGGAATGCGAGAAAGAAGGAAACCGTGTTTAAGGGAAAAAAAAAAGTAAGGAGGGACCATTTACATAATTCCAAATTGCCCAAGAGTACAGTGGGATAACTGTTGCGTTGCGGTCAGTCATTATATTTAAATTCGCGCGTTTGACCCACTTTTTTTTCATCTTACAGTTGTTAGGAACCGAAAAGGCAAAGAAATGCGTGGGATAATATTCCTTAAGTAGAGTAAATTATTAACTTTATTTCCCCTTTTCTCTCCATTATTCCTCTTTTCTTTTCATTTTGCATTTTTCAAATAAAATTAGAGCTCCCGAGGAAATCGGGGAAAATTCGGGCAAGAAACAAATAAAATTCGCTTTAATTTATCCGATTTCAAGTTTCGTAAAAACAATTAATATATAAATGTATGAATTCCAAAAAAAAAAAAAATTTTTGCTGATGATGATGAAAGGCAGGGCTCGAGATTACAAATGGTAGAATATAATAATAATAATGATAATGACGATAACGAGGAAGATAATGATAACGATCCGTCCTAATTTCGTCTCTTTCCCCTCGGTCTCTCCTTTTACAGCTTCATTTTCGCGAGCTGCGGGTCCATGGCCGCTCATTGGAGCCGATTAAAAGTCGATTACCGCGGCATCTCCGCCGTCATCCTTAAAACAATGGCCTGTGTAATTTTCCGCCCCCTGTCCCCGTCCCCGGGGTGTCCCGGAGAAACTCGAAACTTCGTCTTCCTTTCTTGCTCCTCGAAAAGAAAAAAAAAATTAGATAAATAAAAAAAACGGTCGAGCAGTTTTTCGAGGATGAATTTAGGAGAGAGAAAAAAAGTTGAGCATAAGCAGATGACTCGACTCGACTTCTTCTGCGCTCTCACACACTTCCGCATATTTACGATATGTTTAGTGTGTTCGATATCACTACTTGAAAGTCAAAGTGTTCTCCCTCCAACCACGAAAAAAAAAAGACAGAGAGAGAGAGAGATAGAAAAGAGGAGGAAGCTGCATGCGAGTGTATCAAAGCAAAAGGGAGCAACAAGATCCTTAAGGTACGTGGAATTGAACAAGAGAACGTCTGGTCTCAATCAACGCGCGTACGTGTACGGGTGCATCCGTGTACGTGTATCTAAAGTGCAACGAACAGTCTTCCTTCTCCGCAAACGTCCATCAACGTCTCTCGGAATTAGTAAAATAAATAAATAACAACACGACGAGGCTTCAATCCAAACTGGAAAACCGCGGAACGAGAGGAAGAAGGTCGGCGAAAGTGGAAAGAGAAGGAGACACCACGGACGGCGCCCTCTGGCGAGCCCGGGGGAAGCTACCAGTCTCGGTTCGGTCCGTGAGACGTCGATCGTTTCGAATCTCGCGCGCTTCGGCTCACCGACAGCGCCCCCTGCCGGGGCCTGAGCGAGTCTCGCGTCTCTCGAGGCTCCCGGTGCGCCGGGAGTTTCCTTAAATGGCTCCGGAAAGTGCGATTCTCGTGGTTTTTGCAAAAAAAAAAGAAAACGACGGGGGGAAAGGGCAGAAGGAAAGAAGCGGAGAACCGCGCGAAGGCTCGAGTGAGTGTTTATATTTTCTGCGGTAAAAAGGAGGAAAAGAAAACACGTACGTGGAGGGAACGGAGGTATATGCAAATGATTATGGCATAACAATATAAAGACACCTACGTGACCAGCTGCATTTTTTGCCCCCTCGTCGTTCCTTCTTTTTCACTTATTCATAGCGACTAAATCCTTTACCTACACGATTTTTGTCCGGGGAATTTTTCCCTCGACGAATTTTTCCCGAGTACTAAAATAGAAGGCAGAGGATGACTTTCACTTTGAAATTTTTACGAGCTGGAAATGCAGAGACTCTCATAGGCAGGCGGCCATTTGAATAGTGTGCACGGCTCACGAGAAATTCTATTCCCTCCTACGTTTACAAATAATAATAAAATTAACCGTGAAAAAATACCGCTAGCAATAACAATCATGGTAACGCCAGCCATAAAATAGCTGTAAATAATACGACGAGAGGAAATTCGCTCCTCTCTGCGCCTCTTCGCGTCTCTCTCTCTCTCTCTCTCTCCAGGGCTGGGAATCCTGGAAAACTCCAGTCTCTCGAAATTAGCGTTGATCGACTTCCAATGGGTTCGCACTTTCGTTGTAAAATTAGTTTTTTCTCCCACCCCTTGAACACTAATTTCCAAAATTTGATTTTTGGGGGTATTCGTTCCTAAAAAAGTGGATATTCGATTCCATTTCAATTAATTAGAAATTTTTAGAAACCGGATATCCGTTAAATTCTAATTTTAATTGGTGCCTCATTTAATTCGCAACGAAATCGGTATTTTCTCTCGACCAGTTGTAATTGAAAAAAAATTTCAGGCGATACCGATTCTTCAAACAAATTTATAAATAATTAACTCCAATTAATTAGTATCCCATTGAATTTCAAAAATCGTCTCAGGAATTTCGGGATTCGGTGGTTTCGCACTTTCGTTGTAAAATTAGTATTTTCTCCCACCCCTTGAACACTAATTCCCAAAATTTGATTTTTCGGGGTATTCGTTCCTAAAAAAGTGGATATTCCATTTTATTTCAATTAATTAGAAATTTTTAGAAATCGGATATCCGTTAAATTCTAATTAATTGGTGCCTCATTTAATTCGTAACGAAATCGGTATTTTCTCTCGACCAGTTGTAATTGAAAAAAAAAATTTCAGGCGATACCGATTCTTCAAACAAATTTATAAATAATTAACTCCAATTAATTAGTATCCCATTGAATTTCAAAAATCGTCTCAGGAATTTCGGGATTCGGCTGCGCTTAAAAATAGAGCGCCAAGTCCAGGTCCAAAAAGGCACGGGAACCTGCATTTTCTTTCTCTTTCTTCTTCCTTTTCTCCAACCGCTCGAAAGAACCTCCTCCGAAGGCATTCTTCTGGCGACAAATTGTCCGTCACTTGTCCCCGTCAATCTGTCCTCCTTTTGGGCTTGTCTTCCGCACAGGCATCCTAATCGCGGCACGGAGGTCAAATAACTCAAGGTGTATTTCAAATCCGCGTCGTCTTCTTCCTTTTTCCAGAATAACCGAGTTTTCTAATTAAATCCTCGGTGCGCCGAGGGGAAAACGAGCACGAGGAGTCGCGGTATAGTGGCACGTCGCTTCAAAGGTTCGCGCTGCCGGTTCGGCTACCGACAGCGCCCCCTGTCGGGGCCCAAACGCAACTACGCCTCCTGGAAGGAGCAATATCAGATAAGAATCGACGGTTCCCTGTCCCACACGTCCTCGTGGCGTCATTGGAACCGTTTCGATTAATACTCCGGTGATTAGTTAGGAGAGCAGCTACAAGTTACAGATATTATTATGCTAATTACGACGATGACGTTGAGTAATAGGTTGCACGTGAAGCGGCTCCAAGGGAGGGACAAGAAGATATAACACGCAAATGCAGCCTACAACATTTTCTGTCTCCTTTTTTTTCTTCTTCTTCTTCTTTCGAGTAAACGCTCCGTTCGTAGGTTTCAAACCTACTTGCAGCTCATACCTACTCGCCTTCGGTCCTTTCCTATTTCGTCACTTGAATTGTCTCTCTCGTTACACGCGAACGACGTACCTAATTACCGAGCCATTCCTCGTTCGGTGGCGAAACCCCGCTCGGCTTCATCGAAACTCGATTACGAGTCAGTCGATTTTTGGAAATTTCATTCCATCGATTTTCTATAAATTCTCGAAATTTCTATGGCCTTGATTTATTCGAATAAATGAAGATACTAATTTTTAAAAATTGACAGAGAAATCAAATAGAATTTCAATCAATCGGGGGATGGAAAAAACTAATTTCGCTTGAAATTAAATAATATACTAATTAATTAGATCCTAATGAGGTACTAATTTCATAAAGTTTCTCAAAACTGGTTTTTCCAGCAAATTTTTTTGGAAAATTTTTGCAATCCTGATTTATTGGAATAAATGAAGATACTAATTTTTAAAAATTGACAGAGAAATAAAATAGGATTTCAATCGATCGGGGGAAGGAAAAAACTAATTTTGTTTGAAATTAAACGATATACTAATTAATTAGATCCTAATGGTGTACTAATTTTATAAAGTTTCTCAAAACTGGTTTTTCCAGGAAATTTTTGTAGAAAATTTTTGCAATCCTGATTTATTCGAATAAATGACGATACTAATTTTCGAAAAATTGAAATTCCTTGAAATAAATTAGAATTCCAATCGATCGAAGTGAACAAAAAATAATTTCGCTTGAAATTAACTAATACACTAATTAATTGGATCTTAATCGGACACTAATTTCAAAAAGTCTCTCAAAACTGACTTTTCCAGGATACATTTTCTTTTCTTTTCAAAATCTCGAATTTTTATCGGTACCAAACCCCAAAAATGAGGCAAGAGAAGCCGAGTGCCCGTGAATCGACACTCAACGGCCCGGGGAACGTGCCCAATCGGGTCGATTCGATCGTCACTCGCCAACAACGAACCTAATTATTATCGATCGACTCCTCGTTCGGCAGCGATAGCCCGTTCGGGTCTCACGGAATAATTCAATACCGCGCAGAAATCGCTTATTTATAGAAATGCGGTTTTGCATTAACGCTCGACGTGTAAAAAAAGAAAAAAACCGCAAGGCAGTAACTTTAGAAGTCAGTGAGCATTTCCCTCCCGACAACCGCAGAAGCTCTCTCTCTCGAGATTCGACTCCGGTCGCGCCCAAAGTCCCGCGAATTTCGGGTCCAGCGAATTCCACACCCCTCCCCCGGGAATTTCACACGCGGCTGAAACCTTAGTGTCGCCGATCCTGCGCGAGCAATTGTCTCGAATTTCGGATCCCGGGTAA
Organism: Gasteruption jaculator; assembly: GCA_949825005.1. Taxonomy (NCBI): domain Eukaryota; kingdom Metazoa; phylum Arthropoda; class Insecta; order Hymenoptera; family Gasteruptiidae; genus Gasteruption; species Gasteruption jaculator. The sequence continues at coordinate 9,429,216 of OX463775.1, forward strand.
CGCGCGCTCGGGACACGCGGATAACGCAGCGTCCGGGTATCGACACCGCGGCAGTGGTACCGGCAGCCACTGCAGTCCATGTCAATGGATGATTGATTAACGCTCGGATGCTGATCCTCACCTCCTGAAATCATCTCCGTCTTTAAGAGCGGCTCTTCCCCGGGCAGGAGATGGGTTATCCATACCCTGCTCCTCGGAAACAGGTTTTCTGTGCCCACATCCTCGTCCTCATCATCATCATCATCATTTTCTTCTTCTTCTTCTTCTTCTTCCTCCTCTGGGTCCTCCTGTTTACCGTCCGCTCCCGGAACACGAACATGAGCGATTCCTTTCACTGTATGGGTATCCGGACTCGGATGGTCGTTGCTCTGAGCCTTTAATCAATTTCATCGGCCTGAAAAAGCCGAAGCAACGGTTTCTCAAAATTTCCTCACCCCACGAGCGAGGTGACGTCATTCCAAGCTGAAAACCTGGAACTTGAGGATTTTTCGTAATTGACGCTTTGGTGCCGGAAATCGCTCAACGTTGTTTTTCCAGTAGATGGAAAAATTTGGTATCAAATGGAAAAGAGAATTGAAAATTTGTAAAAAAAAATAATCGGAAAGATCGATTATCGATCGATTCCAATAAATTTGGATCCCGATTTTCGAAAATCGGTATTCGGTGAAATGACGAAAGAGGGAGTCGAGTCGGCGTCAATTGACGCTGGACGACCGGAGATAATTCCAAATCGAGGCGATTCGGTGCCGAGGAAAGCGTTTTCCCGGTATGGAGAAAAGGAATGTTAAGTGCGTTAAGAAATAACGTTGCGTGAATGATATACCGTGGATACGTATGTGGTTTACGTATGTAATAAGAGAGAGGACAATTAGATTTGACAAGAGTGAAATGACTCGCATCGAACTGCTCCCAAATAACCCTCTCGTCATCATAATAATAAGCACTCGTCGTAATTTCCCCTCAATTAGAGCCCACCGAGGAGTTACGACGAGTTTCTCTCCTCGCTGTTTCTTGTACTTTGAGCAAAGTAGTATTTATCTCATTATACATGTGTGCCTCTTACGTATGACGTACATACACGTCTTTTAAATACACTTTGCCGATACTATCTCGACTATTCCTTCGCGTTTCGTTTAAGAACGAGAAGGAAATTACCTCGTATTGAGAAATTCCGTCTCTTTTTCCCCTCAATTCCTGGACTGCGATTTTCCAGATCAAATTTGAACGGAATTCTATGAAATTCTGACATTTCGAAGGTCTTTTGTCTGTTATTCTTTTTATTGTCATTTATTTTTTTATTCCCGAAAGAAAATAATAATAATTTTAATAAAGTAGAAAATTCATTGATAGATATTAAAAAATATTAATTTGACGAAGAACATTTTCTCTCTATCGTCATTTATTTTTGTATTCCTGAAATAAAATAATAATGATTTTAATAAAGTAGAAAATTCATTTGTAGATATTAAAAAATATTAATTGGACGAAGAACATTTTCTCTCTATCGTCATTTATTTTTTTTATTCCTGAAATAAAATAATAATAATTTTAATAAAGTAGAAAATTCATTTATAGGTATTAAAAAATATTAATTGGACAAAGAACATTTTTTCTCTATCGTCATTTATTTTTTTATTCCTGAAATAAAATAGTAATAATTTTAATAAAGTAGAATATTCACTTATAAAAATTAAAAGATATTAATTGGAATAAGAAAATACGTATTAATAATAAATTTAACGGAATACGAATTTCCAAAATTTTGAGTTCCTCGAAATTACGTGGAATTAGGATGAATTTCTGGAAATTAGAAAATAATATAGTGACAATATATTCAAAAAAATACTAATTCCGCTTGAAATTCAATATAAATTCAATTAAATACAAAATTAATCATAATCTTGGTTTCCAAAAAATTTGGATTCTCATTTACAGAAATTAGTATATTTATTTTATTTTTTTTTTTAGAATCAGTTTTCTTCAATGTTACACATTTCTTTTTAAGTATTACCGATATTTCAAAAAAAAAATTTGTAAATTAATTGCAATTTATTATAACCGATAAATTTTCGTTTAATCGAGATCAGGAATTACCTCTCATTCGGAAACTCCTTTTTTCATTCTTCGATTTCGAGACTCAAACTTTCTAGGCCGAATTTCGAGAAACCCCCGTGTCCCTGGAACACGACTTTCGGCTGACAAAAAAAATTGTTCCCTTAATTCCTGTTATTTGTATTCCGGGAATAAAAAAAAAGCCTCCTCCTGTTATTTTCTTAATATCACTCATCTTTGATTCGAAGCAACGGCTTAAGTCATTTCGGTCCCCCGAAGGCTTCCGCATAAAATCGTTCTAATGTGTGCATGCGTACATGCAATATTTCCATGCATAGCCGCTCTTTCTTTTTCATTTTTTTTTTTTACATATTTATTATTATCTTTTTTCTCGACTTCGTCAGAAACACATAATGTACGTATTACGGCAGAAAATTTGAATAATCGCATGTGTGCAAGGAAACGGAATAAAAAATAGCCCGAGGGGTCGTCCCTCCACGTACAGGGTGACAATTAAAAACGCGACTGCGGAAAAATATGTGTTTTTTCCCGCCCCCATTATTTTTTTTTTTTTAGGCGAAAAGAAAAATATTTTTCCAAACGCGGGTTTTCGGTAAAAAAAAAAATTTTTTTGGAAAAATGGGAAATCGCGCGGGGAATTATCTCTTCGCGCTTGTCACCCGCGTATTTTGCGACGAGGGTGTGAGAATGCAAATGCGTGTCTTCCATGCGCTAAAAGCGGCCAAATTAAGCACATGCAAATGAAGAAAAAGGAAGATCAGGGGCGAACAAAAAGAGAGAACGAAGTGAAAAAGAAGGAGAGGAACAAAAGGAGGCGCAACTCATACACGTGTCACTTGTTTGCGCTCCTCTTCTTCGTTACACGTGTTTTCAATTTGTCTGTAACCCAAAACATGCGCCTTTTTTACTGCACGCTTCCGAAAATATATAAAAAATAAATTCGACCTTTTTTTTTCCCCACAAAGGAATCGGTCGAGAAGAGAGGACCTCGTCGTGGGCTTCCAAAAATATCCCCGAAAATCGACGAACCGAACTAAGAGCAAATTACGCGGTTTTCGAAAATTTCTGTAATTTTTCTTTTCATCAATTGGGAATTTTCCGACACCGAAGCTCGAGTATCGGCGATTTTAGAGGCTCGATTTTTCCAAATTTCAATTTTCTGGAAACCAAAATTCGGGTTTCGAGAATTTTGTAGCTTCGATTTTGAAAATTTCGTGTTTGGGAAATCGAAATTCGAGAAATTTTCACGCTATGGAGTTTTGATCCCATAAAACCCTGCTTTCAACCCTTAAAATTTGACACCCCACAAAAATCATCCCTCGAAGGTAGGATTTTCCATAAGATAGATCCCGTCGGTTGCATAAACAAAAAGTGAATTTTTTTTTCGCATTAATTAGCCTTTTCATTTTTCATTTCTTTTTTCTCCCCATTGAGACGGGTACAGTTGAAGCTCTGATGCTACCCCATAAGAATGATCGTCAATGTCAAAGAGACACGCATTCATTGCGTGTAATTGCCGCCCAACACGCATTGTTTCCCATTTACTCTTCTTGCAATGGAGAATATAGGGCTCAAGCGCGGATTTCGTAGCCATGATATTTTTGACATAAGCTATTTATAAAATAACCACACATGAACCGACTCCCGTAGCTTTCATTCGCGTTCTCATGGCTGGGATATGGTTCGTACTTATTTTTTTTTATCGTATTTACACGATAGCGCCTTAGAATTTCCAAAAAATCGTAATTTTTTTCATGCCGCTAATTAAAATTACCAATTTAAAAATAAAAAAAAGAGGAAATAAAAATTGATTTTAAGTCTCCCTTCCAAATTTTGTTAAATTAATTTATACTTTGAATTTCCCATAAATGGTGATTTTTTTTTAACCATAATAATTAAAATTACGAATTCAAAAGAAAAAAATCTTTTGAAGAAAAAGAAAAAGAAACTAAAAATTAAATTTTCCATTATTCTATATCAATCAATATTTATAATTAAACATGTTATATATAGCTTCCCCCTTTTATTATATAAGCTGCGAATTTCTCGATAAAAATTGCAGAAAAAAAGAAAAATGAGAGAGACGAAGAAATAAAATCGAAGTGAAGGTAAATCAAATAGCAATAATTTCATCAAGATACTGTAATAAAATTGGTACAATAAATTGACGATTAATGGCTATCGACGACATGCATACATATATATATATATACATATATATACATATCTATGGGTTTAGTTATGTGTTTTATATACGTATATATTTCTGTACGTAGGAAAGGTTGATTGCCTCGCGCTGCGATGGTTTTCACATGCAGTTTGCAATTTAACGAGCGACCACAAATGCTATCGTAACTTTAACGCCTTTACTAATACTCTTTTGCTAAAGAGACTCGGATATGACAAAATACCATTAGTGGGAAAAGAAGAAGATTATCTACATTTCAAGAAAAATATTTCCACGCAGATAAAATTCGATCTTATTTTATTATTGCTTTTTTATTGCTTCACATAATGTCTCTGGATACCCGTGTAAATAAAATGAAATTTATATAAAGTCAATGTTTTTCACATTTTTTTTAGGAACGTTTCGAAAAGATAAATTTTCGTATCTTCCACTTTTTTATTGAAAAGAAATATATACATACAATATTAATAAATTTTTCGAAATTCCCGGAAAATGCAATACCTTTAATTTTCGACTTTTTATAAATTTTCGTATTTTTTTTTGGTCAAATTTTCGTTTTTAAATTTTCTTTTTCAAATTCTCCAAAAAAGAAAATCATTTTTATTTCGTCATTATATATTTTTAGTATTTCTTAGAAATGATGAATTTTCGATTTCTTCATTTTTTGCTATTTTTATAGTTTTCAATAATTTCTATTTTTATGTAAATTTTTTTTCAATTCATACGTTTTCAAATAAACGCAGACAAAGTCGGTACCGGATACTTTCAAGAACTCTTGGAAAAGAAAAAATTATTGAATCCTTGGATTTTTCCAATTTTCCCCCCAAAAAAAATCAGTCCTCGAAATTTGGACGTTTCCTAACCGGAGGAAAAATATGAAAATATTGGTAAAAACGGAAATTCCATTTTTTCCATTCGGATTGGGCATTATTTTCATGATTTTTTTTTTTGTTCACTCCGCGGTGGGATGCTTCGGTATCTTATTGCTGATGCTTCATGAGACGCGGCGTGTCTCGCGACTCGAATTAAAGAGTGAAATATGTTAATGGAGTAGCGAGGCTAAACTAAAGAAGCAGCTTGCTTGCTTAATTCTCTTTTCATGCTATACATGGCTTAAGAAAGAGAGAAGTGCTGTACGTTAACGTTAATGTTTCAGCATAGTATCTTGATTAAGGTGTCTGCTGAACAGTCGCAAAAAGAGCAGCGTGTCTACTTTGCTAATTTTACCGGCGAAAAAGCCTCGAAAATTACAGGCGGCGCGAGAGACGCAAATAGAAGGGAAACCGAAAAATTTCAGATCGCGTCTTTTCGAATTAGCTCTAGCCCATTTTTTTTCCAGTCACTGGAAATTTCGCTCCCAGGCGCGCTCCGAAAATAGGTTCGATCGTTTTTCGGGTCTCATCCGATAACTAATTGTCCGGAATTTGCACTTTCCATTTTTATAATTTTTTTTAGGTTTTTTAATTTTTGTGTATTCGTAAGGATGCAACATTTTTGCGATCAATTGTTCAGCAAAAATACATTTTTCGCGTACGATTAATTTTTGGGGAATGTGGAACAGGAAAATCACTCTCTTTTTTTTTTTAATTTTAAATTAAAAATTTTCTTTAAATTAAAAGTAATATTTAGAAAAATATAATTGGCGTATTTGCAATTTTTTCAGAGAAAGTGCATTTTTTAAATTGACTTCAACCTCCAATATTTGCAAATATAAAAAAAAAGAGGAAAAATAATGTATAGAAAAAAAATTTATTATCGAGATCGAAGGTTGGAGAAAGTAAAATTTGAAAAATTGCAAGATAAAAACGTAATTACAATTAGCAAAAAACAAAAATCCAATTTTTGGCGAGAAAAAAGTGCATTTCTTTATTCAGTTATTTCGCAAAAGTACAAAACAACAATAAATAGAAAAATACGACAAAGTCAAAATTGCAAAATGGCACAATTGCGATTGTCAACCATAAAAAAGAAAATGGAAAAAGAACAAAAAAATGTGGATTTTTCCAAAATTCGTGGTTTTCTCTGGAAGCGAGAGCTTTTCTCGCCGACTGGGTTGATTGGATGCAAAGGAGATGCTTTTGCTAATTAGCATCTCCCGTATGAAACTCCTTTCCCCGTTCGAAGCTTACGTTGGAAGACCGTCGGTAAAATCATGGATTTTCTTGTGTGCGCATTTGCACACGTACGTGTGTGCACTTCTGCAGAATTCTCGTTATCTTTCAAACGCCGGCCGATTTAAGATTCTTACTGTGTACTTCTTCATGCAAATGTATGCGATTCCTGCCTTTTTTTCTTTTATTAAAACCTTGTATTCTTGCACTAATTATCGTCGCTGTTTGACCACACCTGACATTTCTATAACAAGTTGCGCGAGTTTCCTTTTCTCTCTCTCTCTCCTCTCCTCTCCTCTCCTTTTTCTCTTTCTTTCCGAACAATTTTATGCTTATCTTGTTGCTATTATAATTATCATCACTGGGGTAAAACGTAAAACAAAATCTCCCTCATTTTCTATTTCGCCTCGATGCGACGCATTTTCTTTAATTATTTTTATTTTTATTTTTTTTGTGTACTTTTGCCTCCATCGATGCTATTAAAATTAATTGGACTTGCATTTTTCTTTGTTTCAGGTAATTTCCTGGTCAACTAATGGAGACAACATCGGTTGCGATGAAAATGTGATAAAATCGCGTGGGAAATCCTGTTTTCGAAGAATTTTTCCCTTGATTTTAAAAAATTTACGTTTTTTTTTAAACGTTATTAAACTAAATTATTAAAAAAGGAAATCGGGGAAAAATTGAAGACGCTCCTAAATTTTCATTAAAATTTATTTTCCACAAGGAAACAAATACTGGTTGATAAAAGAAAATTTTTTTCAATTTGTGGAAAAATTAAAATTCGTAACAGGCGCGACGATTTTATCGATCGTGGCAATTTTGAAGGATAAAAATGGAAAAGTATCCAAATTTTGGATCGACCGCGAGAAATTGAAATTCCGAGAGAATGAATAAAAATACCTATAAATTTTTTTTTTTTTCAAAAATATCCCACTCGGGTTTTTTTTCGATTTTTCCGGTTGGCACGCGGCTGACATTCGAATGAGTGTAAAAATAGAAGAACATCGATTGTGATTACTACCACACGATTGTAATCGTGTTTAATATTAATTTTATTACCTCGTGTTTTATCGTTTTGGTATTCTAATAATGCAACCAGGAAATGAAGATTGAGACGTCGCGGCGCAAAGTAAAAATCACATACGATCGTCACGTGCCTGTCACACTTTAATCTTTAATAGAATTGACGCAGTATTCATTAGACAGCTGATTGTTGTTATTATTATTATTATTAATTGTCAGACGGAGCAGAAGTTGCTTTCTTTGTCTGCAGCGTCTCACTCTTAGGGTTAATTCTAGAAATTAGTAGAATATTGAAAAATTAGTGTATCCGAAAATTGTAAAGATTTGTAATTAATTAAGAAAAGAATTTTTAAAAATTAGTATTTCGAGAAATTAAATTGAATACTAATTAATCAAAATACAATGAAAAGCTAATTTTCATTAAATTCGAATTTCCACTAATCAGTTGAGAAAAAAAAATAAAATGTGTAATTCTAAAAATTAAATAGGATTTCTAGTTTTTGAAAAAAAAAAACAAACAAATTCATCACTCGTGAAATTTAATAAAAATACGAAAGGCATGAATTTTTGATTACTCAAAATTCGAAGTATGATAGTTGATACGAAAAATTAGTATTCCTTAAAAAAAAATGTATAATTCCAATTTTTCTTGAAACAAAATAAAACACCAATTAAAGTAATTCATGGAATTATTTATTTTAGTTGGTGGTTAAATAACTTAATGGGATTTTAATTCCTCAAAAAAAGGAATTCGAATTTCCTTGAATTAAACGTAATCTCAATTAACTTGCACTGTGCCACTAATTACCAGTGTAACAAGATCGGGGATTTTTCATATTCCGTGTCCATGAAAAGTCAGATACTTTTTTTATTTAACAAGTTACATGTGCGAAACTCATGGTTTCCTTCCTCCGCGACTGATCTTCGCTCGGTACTGGATTTTCCTTTGTCTGAAAATCTTTGTTAATTGAAAAACTCGAATACCTACGTAAGGGAAGAGGAGGAAGGGAAAAAACATTAGGCGGAAATTACTCAAAAGACTTGCAGTGAATTCCTGATGAATGCATACATATGCATACGTAGATACATATATACATATATCCACATATGTATTAACGTATATATGTATGTGTATGTATATGTATGTATGTGTATGTATATGTATGTATGTGTATGCATATATATGTGTGTGCACTGAAAATAAAAAAGGAAAAGGGAAAAGCTTGGAAGGAAAAAAGAAGTTGGGATTCTTCATACAGCTGAAGGGTAGAGTGGAGGTATAATATGTACATATATGGTAATAGAAAGATGTTTAACATATGCAGTGTTAGCAAGCAACGTGTATAACAACAACGGCTTTATCATTAAAGGTAACACGCCTTGAAAACCGACTGCATTATACATATACATGGCGAAAAAGTACATAAATGTATTCGTCGTTAGTCGTACCTGCCTTCCATACCGGCGTGTAACGCAAAGAACTTGTAAATTTACCGTTCTGTTAATATCCACCCGTTTAATTACATGCATATTAAAATTATTCCGAGTATACGCGCTCATACCGTGGATTCGGATTTCAGGAAAAAGCCTTTCCCCTTGACGAACGACGAGAGTGTATTTTAACGTCCAATTAGGCCCGAAAAGACGTTCTCGTGCCATTTTTCTCGAACCCAGGTCACTCCCGGTTCGAATTAACGCCATTTTCGGAATCGGCGTCCTCGAAAATGTCGAAATCGATACCCCACATGCCATACTTCCGACTCGAATTTTTCCCATGGAAATTTCGATAAAAATCGATTTTACGTTATGGGATTTTTTTTTTGGAACCGTAAGTGTGTCATGCGACACATGATGTGATATGTTTTTGGGGTCGCTGAGTTCGAAAATCACACGATTTTGGCCGATTTTCGCGATTTTGGGGATTTTTGTTATTTGTTAATTTTCTATTTTCGATTTTTTTGAGAAATCGTGGGTTACTCTGACACGGATTTCGAGAAAAGTAGGAGATCGTGTGGTTTGAAAAATCCTTGTTCTTGCAAGATTACGAGATTCCACTCGGTCGATTCGCTTCAACGACTCCTTGCCGATTTAGCTATGCGACAAGTCGATAGGTGGATAGGTAAGGAGGCAGTGAGAGAGACGGAAACAAAGATAGGTAGGCCGATAGGTAGGTAAAGTAGGCAGGTGACGATTACGACACTTTGGCCGCTTATCATTAGTTTTATCCATTGCCAATGATCCTGTTTTCACAAACTCCTTTCAATCCGATAGCATCTAACTGACAACTTATAAGGTCTTTTGCCGAAGAGAGACGGAGATACCATCGGAACAAATTTGATGCATTTTTTAGTCGGCTTTATATGCCTGTATCAAGAGGAAACGTCATATATCGGTACCGTATTCGTCACTGGTACCATTTTTCTCCGCCGCGGTTGAGTTTGGCGCGAAATTGACGTCATATTCGTGATCCTCGACCCCGAAAATGTCGAAATCGATACCCATCATGCCACACTTCGAAGTCGATTTTGGGCCCGAAAAATCGGGGAAAAAATCGATTTTTCGAAAAATCGAAACCCTGACGCGCGATTCGTCAGCCTCGGGGTCGCTGAGTTGGAAAATCGCGGGAATCCCAACCGTGCAGTTTCTCCGGCGCAGTTGCGTGGAATATGCAATTTCGTGACGCGAATCGCAGAAATGCCGGTGTAAATAATCTTTAGCAAATATGTAAGAAAGGTCGTTTCCAATTTTCTCGCGGCGGGAATGGGTAACTTTTTCCTAGCCTCGAGGGTCTCACGTACGAAAGGTACCAATTTCAGCAGCGATTCTCTAACGATTCCCCCGTTCCATGCTATTTCTTTTTACACAATGCGAGCGCACACAGGTATGCAAGCGCGTGTACCTGAGAATCGCATCACAATCGGGTAAGATCACACGAGATCGCTCTGCTTGAACTTTTGATCGATGAAAATACCGCTCGTATCCATGTAATTCCACTTTTTAATGGCATTCAAGTACAGAGTGCGGATGATTCCTCGATTTTTCCCGCCTTATTACATGCACTTACTCCCCATTGCGTTATTTAACATTCGAGCGCGAGGTAAAGTCTCGGTCCATTTTTGTAACCGGGAGTGTCACCGCAAAAACGTCACGATTTTCGAACTCGGCGACCTTGAAAATAGATCAAGTCATGTGTCACACCCCCTACTTATTTCCAAAAAAAAGTCCCCCCTTTCCCCCCAAAATCGATGGGGTCAAAAATTCGATTCCGAAGTATGGCATGTGGGGTATCGATTTCGACTAATTCGGGGACGCGGATTCCGAAAACGAGGTCAGTTTCACCCTGAACTTGACCGTTCTCGAGATAAGTGACCGCCGCACCCGAATGCCGTCGATTTTCAGTCCAGTTCCACGCGAATTCTCGAATGCGGGTAATTCTGACCGGTCCGAGGATGGAGAGAGCGGGATTTATAGAGGAAAGCACTTATCGTAAAACACACCCCTTCCGAAAAATGACAGAAATGCAAGGTAGGCAGACAGGCAGGCAGGCAACAGGTGAAGAGAGGTGATAAAAATCAATAGTAATCAATGAACGGTGGTACGAAATATGGAACTTGAGTATTAAGATTCTACATTTGCAGCAGCTGTACAGTCGAGTTCAGCCAATAAACGTCCGGCAAAACGCGCAACGATCAGTAAACCTACGAATTTATATTCTCTTTTCATTAAGAGGAAGAAAAGAGAAACATTCTCGAAAGCCGTGTTTTCAATCGCGCGTAAAAAAAAATACAAGCGCAAATGTGCACACACACACGCGCGTTTTCGAAAATACGTTTTACACAGGTTCGGTATCCTTTGACAGACTCGCAGAAAATTCCAATCGTAAGTTCCCTCTTTGCAACGTTTACGTTCTGCAAATTCTACGCAACAATTCTTCCATCTCCTTTTTTTTTAAGGCAATATTTCAATTTCTTTATGTATTTCTTTATTTTTCCATTCGCTAGCAAAGTTGTAAATTCTCGCGTCGACGAGTTTTCTCTCCTTTCTCGTAAATTTCAAAAAATATTTTTTAAATTACGTAAAATAAACAAATCGCGGGAACGGGAGAAAATCCGAGAGACAACTCGTTTCCATGAAATGGGAAATTATTTTTCGAAAGAAATCTTTTAAAGTTTTTTTTCTCCCTTTTTTTTTGTCTTTGCAATTTTTTCATTAATCAATTAATTTATTTATTTTCCATTCACCGGCAAATTTCTGACACTGATCATTATTTTTTCCTTTCTATTTTTTTTACACCAAATTTTGATTAACTAATTTAATAATCAATTACCTTATTTATTTTTCATTAATTTTTTTTTTTAATTATTTTTCCCAAAACCTTCAGGAATTTTTCTTTTTTCCCTAATTAATTCAATATTTTAATTAATTTATGTAATTATTTGTTTTCCATTCCCTGGAAAATTTGCAATACCTGAAATTTATTTGTCCAAAAATTTTTCGAATTTCTCCTTTTTAGCTTTTTTTTTTCTTTTCTTCTTGCAAACGCGAATAAAAAAAGTCTGTTGCGGATTTCCCGACTCTGAAAATTCCAAAATAAACGGTGCGGAGCCAAAAAGGGGAAGACGAAAGCCTTCTTCTTTCTCTTCCTATTTTTTTTTCCTTTATTTTGAGTAAAAACATAAATATTTCTTTAGCAGTATCGTTGAAAGGTGTATTTTACTATTTTAACGACTACTTGTTTCTCCTTCTCTTAAAAGCTATGTCACGATTGGTGGCGTTTAAACGGCGCGAAAAGGGCGGATACGGCAGGTGGTGTTATCCTGCCGTATAACAGCTGCGAATCTTATGATGAAAATGATGAGAAAGGAAGAAGGAGGAAGGAAGAAAGGAGAGAGGAGAAGAGGAGATTTTTTATCTCTTCGATACACCCACTATACGTGCGTACTTACATGTACATATATATGTATCTATATGGATATATATCAATTTGTACTTTTATTTATTTTATTTTAAAAAAAATTTTTTTTTAAGAAGCAGAGGGATTTCAGTATCGGAATTCTGATGCCAATTGAAAGAATTTGAAAATTGAAAACTTCTCGAGTGAAGTTTTCAAAAATTCCTATTTCTCGAAACCGGTTGATAAAAATTCCCTAGTTGTCGGTTTGCAAAGCCTGGAATTTTTACCTTCTCCCTAGCAAATTTAACATAGGAAAAAAAAAAAAAATTTTGTTTTTTTCATTGATCCACAATTTTTCGAATAAATCCCAACACGAATAATTTCGAAAAATCTTCTTTAAATAGAGTTTCGGCTCAAGAATTTTTATTTTTGTAAATTTGGTTGATAAAAATTTTCCCAAATAATTTTACTATTTTTATCAAATGTCCCTTCAATTTACAATTTTGTGGAAATTTCACCGCCGATAAATTCGAAAAATTTTCCTGAAATAGAGTTTTGGCACAGAAAAAAAAAAATTTGTATTTTTGGAAATTTGGCTGATACAAATTTTACAATTCTAATCAAATTTCCCTATAATTTACAATTTTTGCGAAAATTTTTGTCACCAAGAAATTTCAAAGATCTTCATTAAAAACAGAATTTCGGTTCAAAAAATTCATTTTCGGGAAGAAGAGTGGTAAAAAAAATTCTCCGAAAAATTCTGCACTTTCTGTCCCGTAAATTTCGTCACCCCACAGAATTCAACTTAGCTCTCTTCGGACGACCCAATTTAAGAAAAAGAAAAAAGAAAAAGGAGCGAGAGGGAACGAGGAACGGAGAGTCGAAGGATGAGGGCAAAATATTGAAACAGAAGGTTTTAATCAAGTGATATGTATGACACAACACGCGTCACTCTCTTATACGCGGTATTAAGTTTTCAAATGACATCAATGAAAAAGACAAGAGATGGAGACCATGGAAATGAAGAAGAAAGAGAAGACGAAGAAGAAGAAGAAGAAGTCAAACAAGAGGAAGACGAAGGAGGAGGAGCAGAGACGAAGTGTGTTGAGTTCAGAAAGTGAGTCGATTGTATGATCTTAATTAGAATTTATGAAGAGCAGCAGCAGCAGCAGCAGCAGCAACAACAGCAGTAGAAGCAGCAGAAGCAGCAGCAGAAGCAGCAGCAGCAGCAATTGCACCAGTACCGGTACCAGCGCCAGCACCAGCATCGGCATCAGCATCAGAATCAGCAGCAACATCATCCCAAGTAAAGCTTATAAGAGAACTTGCAATGTTGCCAACGTTCTACCCCGTTACATTCTAGCGCCTGTATAAACACAACGATATCATTTATGCAAGCCGCAGCTTTTCTCGTTCTCTCTTTTACCCGTAACGTGAAGTGCAATTAATATAAATGATGGATTATTGCTTCGGCGTAAACCCCCATCGGTCATACGTACAAGGCGTGTCTTTGTAAATCATTTAAATTGTTTGCCAAATAATAATCATCGTCATCGTCATCACAATCAAAATCATAATAATGATAATGATAATGATAATGATAATAATAATAATAACATTAATAGCAATCGTTATAATAATGATGACGGTGATAATAATACTAATGACAATAAGGCCGAGGAGGACGATGATGATAGATACTAATGATAATAATGACAATGACGGGGATAATGACAAAGGGTGTAACAATGTTCTTGATGGTGGTGGTTATAAGGATGATAAATAATAATGACGATAATAATATTGAGGATGAAGGTGATGATGATAATAATAATAATAATAATAATAATAATAATAATAATAATAATAATAATAATAATAATAATAATAATGACGATGATGATGATAATAATAATAATAATAATAATAATAGCAACAAAAAAATATGAAAATCTCCAAAAAAAGAGAAAAATCGCGAATGAAAAAATCGACGAATCCAATCCAATGGGTTCGGATCGGATCGGATGGGATCGGTTGGTCGTTGCTTACCGGTACAATTATGAGGCGGGCTAACAGTATCAGTCTCTTTATGCCTTATTACATTGCGATAGCAGCGGCGATAAAAAGCGAAAGAGCGAAAAGCGACTGTTGCCGGTACCACGCACCGGCATCTTTTATTGAAAAAAAAAGAAGAGAAAGAAAAAATGGTCAATGAATGAATAAAAATAAAATAGAGAGGAACTTGCGCGTTATTATTGTTGCGTAAAATTGATAAGTGTTGCACCCTAGAATAATAATGACAAAAATAATAATCCTATCTTAATTCAGGTACTTTTCGAGCCGGGTCGTTCCTAAATAATCCAGTTTGCGAGGGAATAATTATTATCGCTGTTATTGCTATTAACGTTAATATTATTAGTGCTGTTGTTGTTATTATTATTATCATCGCCAGCGTTATTACTATGATTATTATAATTCAGATACACGTTGATAGGATGATAACCACTGTGGAAAAAACGCTAGAAGCCAAGAGAGAGAAAGAGAGAGACGGAGGGAGAGTGAGAGAGAGAAAGAGAGAAAGAGAGAGAGAGAGAGAGAGAGCTTAAGTCAGGTTGTTTACTACGAAGGAGGCGAGGCGTGTCGTTGAACTTTCTTCCATGGACTTGCAAACTGCATCATGACTTTAAACCATCCTTTTATTTTTGGTTATTTTTTTTTTTTCGTTAATTTTATTTTTGAGACGGAGAAATTTATCAAATATTTAATTCTGAAACAGGTACCGGTTCTCGAGGATTCAATAATTTGTTGTTTTTAATAAAGACGCCGTTTGAATTAACGAGAGGAAGGGGCAGCCGCAGAAAAGGAGGAATTCCGCTTAACGATCTTTTGAATTTCATAAATTATTGTAATTTTGAAAAATTGCGATTCCCATTCCCCTGGAAAGCTGAGAAACGAGGAGAGAGTCGACGATGAAAGAAGAAATTTGTTTATCTCACAATTTGTAGAATTTCGTTTCGTTCATTTTATTATTAAAAATTGAGCAGCTTCGAATTTGGTGCCTGCGTAACAAATATTGCATTAATTGGGGATTCAATTTATATTTCATTTTGTTTCGTCGTTTTAAATAAATAAGAAATGAACAACAAAAATTGAAATTATCGAGACGGGAAGAGAAAATTTCTTACAACAATATCTCGAATTTTATTTAAAAAAAAAAAGAAATTGGAAAAAAAGTTTATTTTAGAAATTAGATTTTTTCCTATTTTTGGAAATTCCAATTTTTTACGTTCCTTCGCTTAGTTTCCACAATTTCGAAATCTGACAGTGAAGGAAAATCTGAGAAATCGAAATAAACTAAAAAAAATCAGGGGAAGTGTCATTTCTGGGAAAATCGGAAGAAATTGTAACCAGTTTGCACATTTTTTTCTTTTCGTCCACTCAATTTCCTCGAATTCGGAAACCGGGGGATGGGAAAAACTCGAAAAATCGATAATCGCTCGGAACCCCCTGGAATCGGCAATTACCGACCGGGGAGGATCCAATAAACGCAGGAATTTCGATCTTATCTGCCATAAAATAAATTCCTTCGACATATCAAGTTTTCATTTCCATTGAAATTCAATATAAAAAGAATGCAATTTTTGTTCTTTTAAAATGATACTTTTAAAACGACGACGCTCTCTTTTTACCCTGCGCTCTCTCTCTGTTCCTCTCATGGCGGAATAAATGGTTAACCGAATTCCATGGCGTACAGCATCACCGTTATACTGTAATAAAAGCCAATCATCGGTGATTACAACGCGATGGCAAGTTAGGTACGTTTCAGCAACGTCCGACCAAAGTTGGTTGGATGGTCGGTCGGATGGTCCGGAATAGTCGGATGGTCGGCTGGCTGGTCGATTGGTCGGTTGGTTGTTGGTGTTGTTGTTGATCCTGTCAACCAAAGAGGAGAGGAGAGGAGAGGAGATGAGAGGAGATGCCTCCTCTCATCATCGTTGTCGTTGTTTTTGGCTTTTATATATTTGTACATATACATACCCACTCTCTACATGTATGTATGTACCTGATAGTATATCTATATATAGCTGCCTCTGCTCTTAACACGATATTAAATGTTTGCCCAGCAATTTCAGAGCAAGTTATAAGCAAACCAGCAGACCCGAGCTTGCAGTGACATCTTTTTTTTTTTTTACGTTTTTATTAAAAAGTCCTACTTTTTGCTCCTTTTTTTAATTATTATCATGGAAACCCTCCGGTGGAATTCGATGCATTCTTTTTTTTTTTTTTTTTTCTTTAGGGGAGGGGGCACTGGAAAATAGAAAATTGCACCAATCCGGGGTTAAAAATTGGATACTTGGAGATTAACACCCCCAATGTGTGATTTTTTTGGGGGGGACAGAGGAAAATACTGGGTCTAGTGTTAAATTGGACACATTCGAAATAACACTCGCGCAGTATGTGTGTGTGTGTGTGTAGGTGGGTGTGTGTGTGATATTCGGGATTTCGTCTCATTTCATTTGATCTCATCTCATCTCGTGTCATCTAATTTCCGGCTGCTCCCGGTACCTCGAAAGTGACAGTTCGGGTTAATCTACATATTTGACGTTACGTCCCGAGATTTCAACACGAACGAGCGGCTTTCGCCTCTTATTTTTCGCTCATATGCAGACTCCTTCTTCTCGGTCATTGGGTTTCCATGAAGCGAACTTTCTGCGAATCGAAATACCTCCTCTGCATATAAATAAACATCCCGCACGCGTTTATATGTATATAGGATAATACAAGGTGTGTATTATGTCGTGGAAAATGATGGAATACAATGGTAACGTAATGGCGCTGAAGGAAAAATAAAAATATATCTGTAGAAAAAATTTGGGAAAAATTTAAATTTTTTTAGTGAAATGTGTAATCCTTCGGTCGTTCTGATTGGCCGGAACGTTTTAATTAATAACTCGGTAATTAATCCGAATTTACCAAAAATGGTACAGGACTTTTCGTCCCCATTTTTTCACCACCTACCGCCATCTCCCGGCTTCGAAGTCTTATACAAAACAACCTGTATAATTTATGTGACGTCTAATAATTTGGATACAGTATTTTTTGTAGTATAGATTTCATTTTTACCTAATTATCTACCGTATTTTTAAAAAAAAAGGGTAATTTCGATTATTCTTGTAAAATTTTTTGAAAAATTGCACAAAATAAGTTTGTTTCCTTTTTATGAAAATAATTTCCACGACAAACGTGAGAAACTAGTAACCACAGTAATAAATAACAAAGCAAAAATCATGATCGTAACAAAATTTCCATTTAAAACACAATAATTATAAAAATCACAAAAAATATAAAAAATAATAACAAAAAAAATTCGTTACGCCATAGATTACAATTTCTTTTTTTTTTGTTAATTCTCGGAAAAAGCAATTCGCAATGCAACATAACCAAGACAAAGAAGAAAAAAAAATATATATATATACAAACCTAAAAAAATATATCCAAGCAAGCCTCCATTTTCCAGGATCTCCTGCCTTTCTTTTCACCGCGTGAAATTCTTTCCCGTAATGGTTTTCTTAATTAATGAGTCGGTTGATTAATAAGACAGAGTTTTAGGCAGAAACCGGGGGTTGAGGGAGGGGGTAAAAAAATCTCTCACCCCTTTTGTTCTTTTCCTCTTTACTTTGAGTCTCCTTTTGTAGGGAAAAGTGTATATGTGTGTGTGTGTGTGTGTATATGTACATGTGTCTGTGTATGTCCTCTTTTCTCTATTACAGACACTCCGTATATAGAAACAGAGAGGAAGAAGTGGACTTTCTTTTCCATCTACACGTTCGGGTCTGCAATTACGTAAATTAATTTCAGGAGCTTTAATCCAGCTTAAATTCGCGAAATTCTGAGTGTATGAAAAAAGATGGATGGAGGAAGAAAGAGAGAGAGAGAGAGAGAGAGAGAGACGAAAGAAAATGAATAAGTACGTTCGCAGCAATTAATTGATAGCATCTTGAAAAGAATGAGAAGGAGAATTAAAAAGGACGATAAGAATAAGGACGAAAATAAAATAAGATCGGACAAAAAAAAATCGGATGAGTTGCCTTGAAAGACCGGCAATATCGTACAGATCGACTCCAAGTTGGTCTACTAACAGAAGTAATCCGGAGTTCTCGTTTTCATCTTTGCTATCTTCTCATCTGTATAAAGTGCTTATCCGAGCTGTAAAGATAGGATAGGGTTATGGTGCGCATAGGTGTGCATGCATGTATGTATGTATGTATGTATGTATGTATATGTATGAGTGTACGTTTCGGTATATGGCTTATCTGGACGTTAAGAAAAGTAGCTCCTTCGTTCTCTTCTCCATCTTCCTTTTCTGAACCTGCCGAAAACGTTCAAGTTCAATTACAGTTACCCCGGCAGCTAAACAAGATCTTATCTTAACATCGACATAAATTCTCATCCTACCGGCCGAATGCTGCTCTTCTCTCGTCTTTTTGCACTCCTTCGCGTCCGTTAATATCATAAGATATTTACAAAAAATACGCTGTTATTCCACTCAAATTTTTAAGTACCCTCGTTCGCCGATACGGCGAATAAAGATAACCCAAATCGAAATTTCCCGTTCCAGGGAGTTATCCTATCCACCGAGACTTCGATTGCAATTGATTTCCCGCGAATTGGAAATTCGTAACTGTCGGAAAAAAAAATTGTAGGAGATTCGATATTTCAAAATTTTTTCATTTGGAAATTTCAAAATTAGTAATATTCAATTTGAAAATTTCAAATTAGTAATTTACAATTTTTAAATTTCAAATTAGTAATTTTCAATTTTTTGATTTCAAATTTGGAATTTGAAATTGCGTTTTAAAATCCAAGTTCGAAAACTCGTAAATTTGTAAGCGGCAATTGTAGAAAATTGTATTTTCCCCTTTTTCAAATTTTGAAATCTCTACCTATACCACCCTGTAATTTTTAAAACCCTGAGAAGTCTAGCCACGAAATTGCAATTTCCTTTAAATACAAATTATGCGTCTCTCAAATGATTTTCATGAAAAAATTTCCCTTTAGCAATTTCTAGCTTTGCTAAAAAAAAAAATTCCTACCCCAACTCTTTCCAAAATCCCGAAAAAAATTCTTTGCTGAAATTGCAGTTTCCTCAAATAACAAAAAATACGTTTACAAATTTTGTTCAATTGAATAACAAAAAAATTATATATTTTTCATAAAATATATACAAAAAAAAAATTTGAAAACCTCCGTTTCCACCGTCCACCTTTTACCCGACGTTGAATTTCTATCCTTGCGCCTAAAATCAACACCTCCTGTCTCGAATGGGTACACGTGAGATCTGAAAACGACGATTTTGTGTGACTCTGATTTTGATCGAGTCGCCTGGGGGATAAAAGAAAGGAAGGGAAAGGAAAGGAAATTGCAATGCAATGCAATCCAATGCAATGTAATGCAATAGAACACATATATATTTATATAAATATATATACACATATACATGCACACGAATATGTATATATACACACACTCACACACATATACAAATATCTGTGTATTTACGTGGAGTGATTTATGATAGAACGGTAACACATAAAGATTTCTCGCGATTGTCGCCATTTAGACGAACCACTTACTCGGTGGTCATACTTTTGAGTTTGAGAAGAAACGCGGGAAAAATGACGATTGCTCGGATAAGCAAAATGTTTTTCGAGTGGGGAAAGGTGTCAGCCTTGGTGGGCCTTACAAATGCAAGAGAGAACGGGGTGCTTGCATTGCGTTGCATTGTTGGTAGGTGTACCGCCTGTCGCTGAGACCTGATTCATTGCCGCGCCTTACAATTCATCATTCCACTTCTCTTTCTCCCGGGCTTTTTTCTTTATCTTACTCGGGTCTTTAACGCACACTTACATACACACACATACACGCATACACACACACAGAGACGCGCGTGTCTCTATTAATGACCCCGTCGTTAAGGGAAACGCGAAAACTTGCAAATTGGAGATTCCAGAAATTCATAAATTTGCCGAGCGTCAGAAAACGAACGATCCACGAATCCATCCAACGGGACCTTTCTCTGTCTCTCGAAAATTACTACCCCCAGACTTGCGGTCGATAATCGTTTCCCATACCTCCCCCTCTTCGATAAGCATCTCGGGAAGATAAATATCTCCCGAGACCCATCACCAGTTCGTATTTTGCCAGTACGTTTTTATGCGCATTTGTAGGTGTGTGTGTGTGTGTGCGTATGCGTATACGTAGGCGCGTGTGCGTGAGCAAAGGCGCAACAGCGATAATAATTTCATCAGAAGAGAGGATCTCTTTACATACGGGACGATCGAGAAAAGGAACGACACTTTCTTCGATAAAATTGGAAGGTAATTGCTTGCAGGTGAACTGTGTTAAAAGCATACGTGTAATATATGTACGCACGTACGTACGTACGTCGTCCATGCACGATGCCCATATACGTACGTCGCAACTACACGCAGTATCCAATTTACTCGTGCATCTGCCTAACGACACGCGTTGTGTTGACGAAATGTAAATTGACTCTGTACCCACCTTCCTTTCCGTTACCGCGCCTTTTATTTGCCGTAATTCGAGGAAAATTCGGGCTCGAGAAAACCCCGAGAAACCCCCGGAGGGGAGTCACGCGGCGACAAAACGAATAAACAAAAATTGAAATTTCTACAATTTTTCTTTTCCACGTTTGAAAAATCGCCAAAAATCGAAAAATTCATTTTAAACGACGGGGAAAAATCGATACGAAAGGGGAGCTTTTCACCCTTGGAATGGGATCTCGTAGAATTTTCTATCGTTTTTAGCTGCACCGAAAAAAATTCCTAAACGTGGAATTAGAAATTTTCGGAATTTTTAGCGTTTAATTTCGAAAAATACGAAACCTCCTTCACTCTCAAGATTTCTGGATCCTCGCGTTCGTTTTAGGGAACGAAGCTTGGAAATTTTTGTTGTTCATTGGAAAAATTTAAAAATCAGTGAAAATCCCTAGGAAATTTAATTGTTGTGACGACATGGAGGGTGACATGGTTCAAGTAAAGGAAGGAAGGAGGCAAGGGGGTGGAAAGGGGTGAAAAAAGGAGACAGGGCGAGAGAGAAAGAGAATCGCAGCAACAGCAGCAGCAATTCGCTGGGCTGAAGAGTCCTTGTCTTGGAAGCTCGGTAGAAGAGTAGAAGGCAACCCTTGAGCACGACTCTCTTTCCTCTTATGTATATATGGGCCCTTGTCTCATGGCGTCTACGTTTCATGTAGACCCCCTTTTTTAAGCATATAAATTATTAGACTCGTTTGAAGGAGCTACTTGAAACCCGCCATTGTTGCGTCATACTCTCTCACTTGTAAGAGCTCTGTATTCTTCGTCGTCTAAGGCAAGCAAGCAAGCAAGAGCCAGCAAAGAGCAAGCAAGAGCAAGCAAGCAAGCAAGCAAGCAAGTAAGCTTTAGCAACGCTGCTAATCCCAGGAAAGCAAGCCACTTGGAAACAACTACATCACCCTTTTCTACTCTTCCATCCCCCACCCCCCTCTTCTTTGCTCCAAAATTTCTCGAATTTCTCGAATTTCTCGAATTTCTCGGTTTTCGAGAAACAAAAAAAGAAAGGAACGAATAAAACAGGAGCTGGAAACTTATTTTTTTATTTAATACCAATATTCGGACCCAAAGTTCCTAGAAATTCTAAGGCGACAAACAAATAACCAACTTTTGGAATTCCGTTAGGGTGTCCCATAAGTTTTTTCCGCGCCACGCTATGCAAGACCTCGAGCCGGAAAGGAAGGCACTTATGGGACACCCTAATATTTGTCACACGTTCCAAGAATCACCCAAAAGACTTTTTATCGTGAAATTTCTTCTTTTCGTGACGTTGCCTGTGACGTGAACGAACGAATTTACTCGAATGCGTGTTTCTCCCCGTGGTTTCCCCCTCTCGCGTCGCTCCCGTGACGCTCCAGCATTGCGTCTCCCTCGCGAACGAACTTACAATTGAATTTTTGCGAAGCATTTGGGATCAGAAAGAGTGCGAGGATTCGACCTGGGCTCGGCAAAGGGGGTAATTATTTCGGAAGCCCGAGTCGCGTTTAATCGTCGAGCGGAATTTCTCAGGTTCCTGGGTCGTACGGTTAAATTGCGCCACGTGTATCATGTGTCGGGTTGGCCCGGCCATATAACATTATGAAAGCATGCCGTAAAGAGGAGGAGAGCAGGAAGACTCGTCTGCGGGGTCCCCACATGCCGTCGTCGTCTTCGTCGTCGTCGTCCTCATCAAGAAATCAAGGCGCAAGACTCAGAAAAACTCACCACCATAAAACCCCGCGGCCGACATAACAACTTTTAAGAGGGACAAAGAACGAACCGAGCAGCCACTGAACTGCCGAGAGACTCGGGAATGCCGAGCCTCGTTACCCCGACGCCGTTCATTTTTCGGGGATTTTCTGACCCAGTCATTAACCCGTCACCCGCGATTTTTGCAAAACTGGGGACCGATTTGGACCCTAAAAGCATATTTTGGGACGACGGTTCGGAATATTTTGGGTCCACTGGCCTTGGACCTCGTCACCTGCGATTTTTGGGAAACTGGGGACCGACTTGGGCCTCGAACGCATATTTTGGGACCACGGTTGGGAATTTTTTTGGGTCCAGTGGCTTTGAACTCCACCACCCGCGATTTTTGAGAAACTGGGGACCGATTTGGGCCTTAAAATCATATTTTTAGACGATGGTTCGGAATTTTTTGGGTCCACTGGCCTTGGACCTCGTCACCTGCGATTTTTGGGAAACTGGGGACCGATTTGGGCCTCAAACGCATATTTTGGGACCACGGTCGGGAATTTTTTTGGGTCCAGTGGCTTTGAACTCCACCACCCGCGATTTTTTGGTATCTGGGGACCGATTGGGGCCTCAAACGCATATTCTGGGACCACCATTCGTAATTTTTTGGGCCCAATCGCCGTGGATCTGGAGAATTCCTGGTCTTTTAGCGAAAATCTCGCTCCAGTCGGGACCCCGTTTGCCGGGAACCTCGGGAAAATTGGTCTTTCGCTTCCGGCGATTGGCGAAAAGCGAAGATTTGTAATTAGACAAAAAAATCTCTCCGTCCCCTCCCTTTCTCCCGAAAAAAGTAGGCCGCTAGGAGCGAGTGCGTGTGGAGTCTTCGGCTGAAAACTGACATGAAGCGAGCGAATCCGCAATAAAAAGAGATCGAACCGCTCGTACAAGGCTGTTTTCGTGAAAGCTGTCATTGTGCCCCGGCTGCTGATCTTAGGACAGCATCTCCGTTTTAAGTTCGAGCGATGCGGGTCTTATGGCATGGCGAAAACGCGTATCCGTGCGTACACGGGTTCGACGTACACCGCACACAGCTCCGCACGGCTCCGCGCGGCTCCACACAGCCACTATCCGTACATTCTTCATTTCAATGGATGCACGCATGGCTCGTTTAAATTTTTTGCTCCAGAAATATGGTCTCCCTGGTAAGTTCTGTCATGCTTTTCATTTACACACATACCCACGCTTTTGTGTATGCGTGTGTTCCACGCTACGTACGTATATACACGGCTCACATCCACAGCTGTCTTTCGGCCATCCGCTTCGCCCTTTTCATCCCGTTCAAACAATAACAACCATTGTCTGTTTACTTATATAACCCCCCGGAGACAGACTAAAATTCACTCGAATTAAATTCTCCTTTTCTCCATCAGCCTTTCTCTCTCTCTCTCCCTCTCTCTCTTTCTCTCCGTGTCTCTTTACCGTTTTTCGTTCGACATCCCAGCATCTCTGGTCCCGAGACCGTGACTATCATCAGCCTCTCGAGCAGTCCCTCAAATCCTATGCCTTGAAACCCACTGACGCAGTTTTCAATTTTTGCGTTTTTTTTTTGCCTTGAGGCCGAAGAGGAAATTTCAATCGAAGGAGGATCGATTCGAAATCGATCGATACCGCAGGTGAAAATCGATATGAAAATTGAGTATCGATTTGAAGAATTAGATTTTTTGAGAAATTCGTATCGATCGATAGAAAATAGGGTGTGGATAAATTCCCAGTCACCAATTTCAAGAATATTTTCGACCGTGATTGGAGGAAGTGTTCGATTGGATGAGAAATTAGCGTCAATTGACAAAAAATTCGCGTTAGGATCGAAAAAAATAATCGATCGATTCGAAAATCGGCATCGATTGGTAAAAAATAGGGGTTGAAACAATTTTGAGTTTCCAATTTCCAGAAAACTTCAAATCGAGGAAGATCGGTAAGAAACGAACGGGGTAGGATCCGCCCTATTTGGGATAACGAAAAAAAAAAAAAGAGGATAGTAATTGTTACCATGCGAGATTGGTTGCCGAACCACAATATGATCACCTTTCGCAGTTCACAGTTACGCTTGATGTAACTGTTGGCATTGAGTCTCATCAACGTTCTAATCACCGCGCACTGATTCCCCGTTTAATTCGCAGGCCAGACGCGCAATAGGCGTGTATAGTCATTA
This sequence comes from Gasteruption jaculator, assembly GCA_949825005.1. Taxonomy (NCBI): domain Eukaryota; kingdom Metazoa; phylum Arthropoda; class Insecta; order Hymenoptera; family Gasteruptiidae; genus Gasteruption; species Gasteruption jaculator. The sequence continues at coordinate 9,454,006 of OX463775.1, forward strand.
CCAGTTACCAGGAATCCTGGTCATGGTAAATCGTTAATTAACCTGCCCTCTTGCACCCCCACCTGGCTCTTTTCTATATGCAACAAAACTAACTACTACCTGACTCTCCTTCCTTTTTTTTTTTTCACTTTTTCACCTTTTCCTAGCTCGCTGGTATTTATTAGGTACCCGTGTCAGGTGAGAACTCGGGAATTTGTAATTCGAAAATCTCGAAAAAGGGATGAAATTTATTGTTATTATTATTATTATTTTATCCAATTCTCGCAAGTTTTGAATTTTCGAATTATATTTTCAAAAACCCGATTGAAATTTTCAGAATTTCTATAAATTGACGGTTTCCTATAAAAAAAAAATAATAAAAAATTCGAAATTGGGGGATTTCAACTCCGGGAAAATTAAAAAGCCTCCCTATGGATCCTACTTTTTTTTTTTTTTTATTACAATATCGTTTCCGAGTGAATCGGCGGCTGTAAAAAATTGGATTACGAAGTTACAGCAGATACACTCTTTTTTTTTTTTTTTCTTTAACGTCAACGGGGAGGTGATAATATTCAAATCCGTTGATTTACTGTAGGAGCGGGACAAAAGGCGGCAAAAAATTGGACGGAGCTTACAAAAAAAATAAAAAAAAACAATCCACGGTAAAAAAAGGCAGGCCCCCCCATCTCGAAAATCGGGGAGATGTTAAACTCCATAAGGACATGGACGATTTAAAATCTGCATATCACTTCTCCGATTAAAAAGTGGTGGCGTGGATTGTTGTTATTGTTATTTGCCGTCCCTCGCGTTTTTTCTGGCATTTTTTACCGAGCTCCCGCTTTCAATTCGAAGGCAAATGTTTTATCGTTGCTGTTATTCCCTTCCCTCCCGTCCAATGGATCAAAACCATCCCTTCGACAATTTTTTTTTTTTTTTTTTTTCTTTTCGTGCCCAAGAAGGGGTTCGGGGCGATAAAAGAAAAATTGTGCGTCGCGGGTAACCCCCTCCCGTGGACGATTTTTCTCGTCGGAACCGTTAAAAGGAGCAGCTCGCCGAATAAAATGAAAATCCCTTTCGCGGAAAATTGGAATCTCCGCTGGATGTATCTCGTGACCATGAATGAAGCGGTGAAGGGATTTCTCGCGAGAAAAAAAAAAAATAATAAATAAATAAACGAGCGGGAAAATATGGAAAGGAGCGGAGGACGAATAAAAATGGCGGAGGAGGATAACAAAAAAAAAGTATACGTATATATACGTAATGCGAAAGAATAGATATTTTTTTTTTCATTTTTACATAAAGAGAAAGATCAACGGGATCCCGAACGTCCTTCGCATAACTTCGTGATCATCATATCCAGGATTGATGGATCACTCACGGATTTCTCGGGTAAATAAAAACCGCAAATTGGTCTTATGCCGTTTTTGCGTCATATTGTGTGTTAATAATCAATTCCCCGAGAGAGAGAGAGAGAGAGAGAGTGAGAGAGAGAGAGAGAGAGAGAGAGAGAGAAGTTTACGAGCTGCTGAAGTCAGCCGAATTCGAGTACCGGCTCTTGGCGTTTTTTCAGGAGAGAGCTTCTTTCTGCTTTTCAGGTAAAGCTGTGCATTGACATAAATTAGTGGAGAGAGAGAGAGAGAGTGAGAGAGAGGCAGATGGATGCTGTGGAATACTAATACTATTACCGCCACTAACTTATACCACTGTAACTAATAAAGTTTACCGTAAGAAAGTGCTCGTGGACACGACGGTCGATTGAACCACTCCAGGTATCGCCTCGTACAATCGACTCCTGCAGGAATTTCCATCGTGGCACGATCCCACGAAATTGGTTTTTGTATGTGTGAGAGGGAATTGGAGATTGTGTGTGTATGTGTGTGTGTGAGAGGGGGATGAGAAGAAAATTCTTCTGGCATAAACATACAAAGAGAGAGAGAGAGAGAGAAAACTGGAATTTTCTTGAAGGGTTTTGAAAAATCGCTAAATTCAGAATTTTGGTTGAAAAAAATTGTGGTAAAATCGGTACCAAAGAGAAGGTTTCTAGCTTTAAGATGGGATTTTGCTGAGGTTTCTGGCATTCGTTGGTGCCAAGATAGAAATTTCGAAATTTTGGGAAGGTGAATAATTTTTATTTGGAATTACAAGATTTTGTCGCGATTAAAAAATTCGCAAAAAATCATATAATTTTTTTGGGGACACGGGTAAGATTCGAGGTTAAAGTAGAGGCTTTGAACTTCGAAACGCGATATTGTGCGAGTTTTTGTAATTTTTGGATTCCAAGTTACGAATTTTCGAAATCCGTAATTCAAAATTTTCTCCCATTCAGAATTTTAATTTTCACAATTGGAATTTTCAAAGTTGCCAGAAATCGGGAAATTATTTCGAAAATTCGTAAAATCGTGAAGGATTTCCAGCTTGGGGGTAAAATAATCTAGGAGTTGGGAAGGTAAATAATTTTTATTTCGAATGACAGGATTTTGGAATTCTCGTTTGTCGCGGTTAAAAAATTCGCCAAAAATCGTGAAATTTTTTTGGGGACACGGGCAAAATCCGAGGTTAAAGTAGAAGCTTTGAACTTCGAAACGCGATATTGTGCGAGTTTTTATAATTTTTGGATTCCAAGTTACGAATTTTCGAAATCCGTAATTCAAAATTTTCTCATATTCGGAATTTTAATTTTCGCAATTCCAATTTCGAAAGTTGCCAGGAATCGGGAAATTATTTCGAAAATTCGTAAAATCGCGAAGGATTTCCAGCTTGGAGGTAAAATAATGCAGGAGTATCCGTCATTTGCTGGCCAGGCGGAATCTCGTGGAAGCTTCTATCAGTCGGGGAAGACAAAAAGCTTTTTATTGACACCTATATCTTCATAATGTAGCAGAATGTGAATGAATGAACGAACGAACGAACGAACGAATGAATGAATGGAGGAGAAAAAAAAGGGAGGGGGGGGGGGGAGAAATGGCTAAAGAGGAAAGTTGACGTTTGATAGAAATATTCAGAGGTATAATGGGATATTCGTAAATCATCGAACAATGCTTTTAGAGTAGGCAGAAATGTTTTTCTGTGGCAACCCTTTATGCTGCCACTCCGGTATAAACTTGCGAGAGAAAACGTTCCGCATAAATAATACATTATATAAATCAAAATAAACTGCGATAATGCTACTTTTTACTTTCCTCCAAACCTTTCAAAATTCTTCACGATACCCGTAAGGAGAGAAAAAAAGAAAAGTGACTGAATGAAGCGAAAGGGATCCCGATTTTATTGGCGAAATATGTAAAGCAGAAAGGCCGGAGCCGCTTTTATGGGATCCTTTACGGTGCGAATAGCGAATTTTGCCATACGTTGCACTTCTGCACCGCAAGGAAGAGGAATATTTGCGCCCTTTATGGACGCAAGCTTATTTTTGTAGGAACTCATTATTGAAAATTACGACAATGAAGGTCGTAAATTTTCTTGATAAACACTTTGGAAGTGAAACAATAATAATAACGACAACAGCAACAACAAGAAAAAAAAGAAAGAGCGGAACAAATTGTCGAGGAAAGAAACTCGCTAAAAGTTTAAGCGCTCGATGCACCTGTAAAGGAAACTTAGTAGTCCTGTTTTGACAGTTCGTAATTTATCGTTTGCTCGTAAACGCGATGATTCGAACCCGAGTAATCCTTTCCATCCTTATTTATTTCCCTCTCATTGAAAAACAGGTCCTTTATGAGGAATTACCCGACTCTTGCGGTAAAATCCATTTTTTTTTCTTTTTCAAATTACAACATTTTCAGTTGCTTCCGGGTACGTTAATTCAAGGGCTCGGTTTTCGAAAATCAGCCAAAAATCGAAAAATCGGTTTACAAGAATGAGAAAAATTCGATACCAAAGTAGACTTTTCCAGCTTCAAAATGAATTTTGATGGAAGTTTCTAGCGTTTTTAGTCCCAAAGATAAAAATTTCGAAAGTTGAGAATTCAAAATGTTCTCCAACAAGAAATTCCAATTCTTGCAATCTTGGTTTTCCGCGTTTCAAAATTAGCCAAAAATGGAAAAATCCATTTAGAAAAACGGGACAAAATCGATACCAAAGTAGACTTTTCCAGCTTCAAAATGAATTTTGATGGAAGTTTCTAGCGTTTTTAGTCCCAAAGATAAAAATTTCGAAAGTTGAGAATTCAAAATGTTCTCCAACAAGAAATTCCAATTCTTGCAATCTTGGTTTTCCGCGTTTAAAAATTAGCCAAAAATCGAAAAATCCATTTAGAAAAACGGGAAAAAATCGATACCAAAGTAGACTTTTCCAGCTTCCAAATGAATTTTGATGGAAGTTTCTAGCGTTTTTAGTCCCAAAGATAAAAATTTCGAAAGTTGCGAATTCGAAATGTTCCCCAACAACAAATTTCAAATGTTGCAATCTTGGTTTTCCACGTTTCAAAATTAGCCAAAAATCGAAAAATCCATTTAGAAAAACGGGACAAAATCGATACCAAAGTAGACATTTCCAGCTTGAAAATGAGCTTTCGTAAAAGTCTGTCGCATTTTTAGTTTCAAAGATACAATTTTTCAAAAATGGAATTGAAAATGTCCCGAAATTCAAATTTGAATATTTCCAATTTTACCTTGTCCCGTTTGAAAATTCGCAAAAATTTAATTTCCGGTAACTTTCAATCCCCATTTTCACCCGACATAGTAAAACTTACCATACTCGGATTCGCCCGAACGGGAATCGGATAAAATCGTGCCGATGACAAAATCCAACGCCGTCAACATCGGGATGAGCTGGATTCGGTGCAGTTGCTGCCGGTGCTGCATGCTGCAGTTAGCTACTCTTGCATACATTCAACTTTACAATCCCTAGTTCTCTCTCTCTCTCTCTCCCTCCCTCTCATTTTTTTTGTCTTTCGCTCATCCACGTAATTGGTGGTTCGAAACAATGGCGAGAGACAGAAGTGATCGATAAACACGAACCACTCGTAATTGCATGTCAGTGAAAAGAGGGAAAAGAGAGAAAGAGGGATTTACAGGATAGGATTTTACCCCTATTGTTTTCGTCTGTTGAACAACAACCTCATGTCATTCTTTGGACGCGCTAATTAATATTAATTGTCTTTTTTTTTGTTAACCATTTTTTTTTGCATTCCAGGGAAAAGTTTACAAGAAACTGCGGAAAAATCGTGGGGAAAATTTAATATTCGCCACCATAATAATAATAATAATAATAATTCACATAATTATAATAATATTATGGAGACCGAAATTTCCGAACGTTTAATTTAATTTTAATTAAATTATTAATATTTTTTGTAGAACCTGAAAATTCGAGATTTCAGAAAATCGCAATTTCGAAATTTAATTGAAAACGAGGAAAATTGATTTCAAGAGATTATTATTATTATTATTATTATTATTATTATTATTATTTTCCAACCGTGGGGCACCTCATTTTTCGTTGCGTTCCGGTTGGAAATATTTTTAACGGCGCAAGCCGATGATAGGAGGAAGGAAGAGAAAAAGAATTTGATTTTTCTTCTTTTTTTTTCCATTTTTTTTTTGCAAAATGGAATTACCGCATATATACAGTTGTCGCGTATAATCGCAATGTCGTATCTCATAAATCGTTTGATTCGACATAAATTTTCGATAGACTTAACTTAACTTTACCCGTCTAACTCCTAAGCATTCTGGATTCGATAAATCTTGTTTGCAATCCTTTAAGGATAGCGTTATTTACGAGCAACGTGAGCTTCGGATGATTCACGTTTTCGATGGAGAAATATAATCTCACCGCAATGTCAATTTTAATAGATCAGTCGAGTCCAACTTCTCCGTGGAAATCCACAGGTAGGTATTGTTATTATTATTATTATTATTATTCCTACGATTACTATTGTCATTATTATTACTTCAACAATAGGAATGATAATAATAATAATAATAATAATAATAGTACTAATAATAATAATAATAATAATAATAATAATAATAATAATAATAATAATAAAAAAATAATAATAATAATAATAAAAATAATACGTATGGGAAATTCGAAAAAAAAAAAAAAGAGGTAGATGTGTTTTTTTTTGTCAACGATGCCACTGAAATGCGTGTGAAAAAATGTGTACTTCTAGACACCATTCTAAATTCATTGGAATCCCAACACGTACATACACACGATGCAACGCCTAATATGGCGTAACCTCAGTACGACATTATATTTGGCTGCATATACGAGTTTTCCCTACATGGACACTTCCGGTGTAAAGTATAAAAGAAGTAGAACCCAAGCCAAGTCATCGCTTGTGCTAATCGACGCCTTGTGTTCTTCAATTCCTCGTTTAGCCGTATCGTCTTTGGTGTGTTCGACTGCGGATTATTATTAGTCAGCACATGTTTCAACGTGAACTGAAAATATAATTTTGTTTTATATATAAATATATGTAGTAGTAACGAGGCAACAAAAGAAGCAACAAAAAAAAAGAGCAGAGACGGAGAAGAAGAAACTCAACAACTTTTTTTCAGCCGCAATTCGAAGCCTGTCGATTCTGACGGAAAGCGCACGAAAACGTGTGACGTCGAAATTGGGGATCCACGTGGGGGTCAGGATTTGGGGAGATTTTGGGAAAACGCCCGGGGCCCGTTGATGTCTCTAGCGGCGAGTTTCCCGTTTTCTAGGGAATTGTCATTAATTTTAACCCATTCGTGACCCGATTGCACACCCGGTCTGCGATTGATTTCCAAGTTCAAGAAAAAAAAAAAATTTCGCTCTAGGGGCGCGTGTTCGAAAGAAAATCGCCGAATTTACCCCATTTTTGTAAACGGATTTCCCGAATTTTGGCAAATTTCGAAAATCAGCGAAGTGGAAATTCAAATTTTTTCGTGCAAAATATGAGCGACAGCTTTCGAAATTTTTATCTTTGGAACTAAAAACGCTAGAAACTCGTACAAAATCTCGTTTCGAAGCTGAACTCGTCCCCTTTGGCGTCGATTTTTCCCCGTTCTTCTAAACGGATTTGCCGATTTTAGGGAAAAATTTTCGTCCGCGCGAAAACCTCTTGCAACTGCAACTCCGCCGCGAAAAGGAGAAATTCTTTCGGTGAAGCATAATAAAAAAAAAGTGCAAGAGTGCTCAAAAGAACGTCTGATGAAAAAAAAAAAAGAAGAAGAATCATGTTTTTACGACTGTCTACGTCACAGACTCGGCGTTTTTTAATGATATATCTGCATTGCATCGTTGCGGTTCATCTTCTAACCGACAGACGTGTTTCTGCGTACTAAATTTTTACGTTTCAATTATACGAGCGTACTTTCTTTCCGCTCTTATGCTCCATCTTCTTTTTTTTTTTCAAATCCTTTAAGGAACCTGTTAGGACCTTTCTTTTTTTTTTCCCCCTTTGATCGTCAGAATTTTCCTCCCTTCGATTCATCACCAATTTCTAATTTTTACAATATTTGTACCGGGTGAAGAAAAAAAAAAAAATTATCTTCAATTTTCCACGAAAAATCCAGGGACTCGCAGGAAATGTTTCCAGGTGCGAGATATATTATTTTTTTTTGACGAGCCTTTTCGAGAGCCACAACGTTACAGGCGGGCACACACACACGTGTGCGAGGGCTTTTATAGTATAATACTCAGTTCTCCGTGCTGGTAATGTAAATTTTTACGTTCTAATTATACGGCTGGTACGTCTCAGGAATTTGTATAAGGGTGCTGTCTCGACTTAAGAGATGGATGAGTTTACTTGACTTTTTCTGCGAGTAGGTATCGTCTTTGTAAAACTCCTATATACGCCACTTCCAGCAGCAGCGGGCCTTTCCGTTGCGTGCCTCCTTCTTTTCCGACCGCGACTCAGCCCTGGCAAAAAGGTACTCGAATATGCGAATTAATTGCGATTTCAGACGCAGATTGTTATTATTATCATCGTCCCGGTGATGACTCCGCACCGAGGCAAGTTTTCGTATTTTTATCATCGAAATCGATGACACCCTCCTCCCCGCCCCATTCCCCCTCAAGAAAACGAGATTTCGGATGAAAGGTCATTTTTCAAATGGCAAAAGTTTCAAAATCGAGATTCTAATTGTGTCAAAAAATTTCGTTCGAAAATCGAAAATAAATTTTGATGAAAAAAATTTGTGACAAGAATTTGTGTTATCGAAATTCGAGAGGATTTTTTCTTTCAAATTTTGAGAAATAAATTAAAAGGATTTTATTATTATTATTATTATTATTATTATTATTATTATTATTATTACAATTATTATTATTTTGTCTATTACCATAAAGTTAATTGGGATTTTCGATACTTCTGATTAAAAATTCAAACAATTCGATAAAAAAAATCCTAAAAATCTGGACTCTGGTACTCGATTTAATTAGAAGCTTTATTTTGACACACAATTGATGAATTTCAGCTTCACCGAAATTTCTTGTGATTTGTCTCTATTTATTTTTTTTGGTTCGTAAATTTCTATCCGATTTTTTTTCTACTTCACTCTTTCCTCATTAGCTTCGATGTATCGAAAGAATCGTAATAATAATAACAACAACCATAACAATAACAGTAGTACCAATAATAACAATAATAAAAATAATAAAAATAATAATAATAAAGAATCTTTCGTTTTTTTTGGGGGGGGGGGGGGGGAGCACGGATCGAAATGAAAATCCAAATCCATTTCCATAAATATAAATAAAAAAAAAAGAACCCGAAAAGTAGCAAAAGTAGTTCTGTAACAAACCCCTAGCAAAACCCTAGCAAAACCCTAGCAAATCCCTAGCAAATCCATTTCCATAAATACAAATAAAAAAAAAAGAACCCAAAACCAAAAAACAAAAAATTCTCACCCAAAAATAAAAGCCGTTAGGATAAAAAATAAACTCCGTGTCATTTTCTACAGATGAGCGTCTAAAAATAATCATCAATGGAATAACCTTTGACAGGCCTTGTATGGCTACTTAGCGCGTTTAACGCTTGATTATTTGCATACATCATGATGAATTCTAATGTTCTCGCGAAAACACGCTATTGGAATTCTCTCTCTCTCTCCCTCTTTCTCTATTTTTTTTTTTTTTTTTTTCATTCCATCTTTTATTGAACGACGGCATAATAACGACGATGTTTGAAGATTGCGTCTTTTAAGAGTCGATATTTTATCTATCATACTATGTCCATTCACCGCTAATTAAATTAGCGTATTGCCGGCTCGCGACAGCCAAAGCACTCGAGTGTAATGACCTCATCTTCATCAGTCGCAGTCGCAGTCGCAGTCGCAGTCGTAGTCGTTGCTGCGATTCCCTCAGGGATACGTATTTTCCGTCTCCTTTTCTCTCCCTTTTTATATATTCCAGAGAAAGAGACGCAAACGGGGGTTGTTCTCATTAGGATAAAACAACCTGCGACCTCCGTCGAGCTGTTAAGCGGATTACGAGCTATCTATAAACGCATTTACATGGAAAAAATCGCGTAGTGGATTCCCAAACGATCCTGCTTCGTTGGTTTCCTCGATCGATCGATAAATCGATAAATCGATCGATGGGAACGTTTTGTTTTTGATTCGCAACGGAACTGCGTCACGCGAGCGGCGAGAGAAGGGGAACAGACGCGAACTAGGGGAAGGGGACGCTAAGGGCTGTCATTGGACAGCCGTTGAACGGATTCATCCGTCCCGTCACGCGCAACGTCACGGGTAGAAGGAATTCAGGAATAACAAACGTTCCTGGAATTTGGGAGATCGTGGAATTTTTGGAGAAATTTCTAACCGATCTGTGCGAGGATAATTCGCGAATCGTATTGGCAGGCTGGAAATAAATTATTTCGGGCCTTTTTATATTTTCAAATTATAAAGTTGGTGGATTTCTACTTTGCCGGAAAATTTGGAAAATTTGGAAATTTCAAAAATTCGAGTCTCCGTAATTTTGATACCTGCTTATTTATTTATTTATTTATTTACTTATTTTTGAAAGTACCGCCCAAATTGGAAGGCTGGAAATAAATTATTTCCGACCTTTTTTCTGTTATATTTAAATGAAAATAAAATTTGTCGGTTTCCACTTTGCAGGAAAATTTGGAAAATTTGGAAATCTCAAAAATTCGAGTGTCCGTAATTTTGTTACCCGCTTATTTAAATATTTATTTATTTATTTACTTATTTTTCAAAGTACCGTTTAAATTGGAGTGCTGGAAATAATTTATTTCCGGCCTTTTTTTTTTCATATTTAAATAAAAACAAAGTTGTTCGGTTTCTACTTTGCAGGAAAATTTCTAAAATTCGTAAATCTCAAAAATTCGAGTGCGTCTAATTTTGGTACCTGCTTATTTATTTATTTTTCCAAGTATCGTCCAAATTGGAATTCCATTTGAACCTGGAACGAAACGGTAGCCACGATCGCGGTCGAAACATCGCAGGAATCGAGTCTTATATAAATACACACGCACACATACACACGCACACACATACCCATAAATATATTTATATATGTATGTATCTATACGAATCGATCGCCATCGTTATCTTTGATCGACAGGAAGAAATTACTCAGCAGGATGACAGTGAAGTAGACGTTTGTACCCGACATGGCTTACTATTATATTTATTAAGAGACTGCGTCGAGATTGAAGATTATAGATAAAAGGAACATAGAGTATAGAGGCTATGTTGTTACGGAAGCTCGGTTGCAGCCCAACGAGTATCGCCAAGGAATGATACTTTAGAAAATATGTGTGTATAGATATACATATTATGATACATCACGTGCATACGCGCGACCGTCGATTGGAAAAGGGAAAAATGGAAATTGATCGGGGAAACAAATAGATATCATGGGTGTATCTTGAAAAGCTGTAATAACAAACTCCGTAATGTTATTATCAAAGCGTAATTCCCAGCCTTCGATAATGATCGGTCGCCGATTCCGCAAATAAATTGCACTCGCCCTTTTTTTTCCACATCGACCGTGTAATTTCGCGTAACTTATCACTGCTAAAGCGACACTTCGATACCCGAGGTTCGATTTCAGCTTTAATCGATAGCCCCGATCGATCATTCCTCCCGAGGAGAAATATAATTCCCTTTCGATGGATGGCCGTCGCGAAATCGAATTCCCGCACAACCGGACCGGGAAAGAATCGGCCGTCGAGTAAAATCGATCGTCACGTCACGTCACGTGCAACGTCACAGGTGGCGAGAATTCGATGATAAACGATCGAGGAATTTTTTTTTTTTGATTCCGAAGAAATTGGGATTCGAAAAATCGAGATTTTTCGAAAAAAAAGAAAAAATAAATAAATTTGTTCGTTTTCCACGCCGGCAAGGTTGAAATGCAGACGATGCACGATTGTATTGGACAATGAGCGCACGCTGGATGTGGCGGGATATCAATGGGGGGTGAATTGAGAGGGTTAAAAAGGAGTTAAGGGTTGGTTAACCTGAAACCTACTCGCAGCGAGGGGTATTCCGTGTGTATTCTCGCTGGATCTCGAATAAAGAAGAACAAAGCTATCAAAATTACGAAGCATTAGTCAAACATCGGCACGCCATAAAAATGCCGGGGAATCGAGAGGAGAAAAATAAAGATGTGATTTTATTACTTTCGAAAGAAATGATCCGTGACTCGAACACCTGGTCAGCCTTTGCGCCGTCCCTTTTTTTTTCTTTCTTTTTGAATACGAAATTATTGACTGAGATGATCAATTTATTGGGACTCCGTGCTCGGTGTCGGTTGATGGCTTAATTTTTATCATTTTTTTTTTACTTTTCGAAGAAAGAAAAATCGAATTGAATAATTAAAAATCGTAAAATGCAATTTTCAGAATTTTTATTTCCTTGAAAATTTTCAATTCCTTTTAAAATTCAATCAAAAAAAAAATGCCGCAAATCGAGATCGAAAATTAAAAATAAAGAAAAATTCTTTTTTTATTATAAATTGTTCATATTTACCAATATCCAATCCCAAAATTTCATTCTGCTCCAGAAAAAAATGCGAAAAATCGAAAACCAAATATTCGACCAACTTTTTTATTTCTTTGCAAATCCTCCGTATTAATTTATTTATATTCAAAATCCACGTTCAATTCCTTTTCCTAAAGAAAAAAAATAATTTTTCTAAAAAATCATGAATCGAAAATCAGAAAAAAAAACTCAAAATCGAAATGGAGAGTTCGAACCATTCCAAAAATTTATTTGTCCACATATACATTTTTTACAACATGTACAAATTTTATTCGATGCATTCAAAAAAAAAATCAATAAATACAAAATTCGATAAATCGACGAATATCAACGTAGAAGCGGAGTTTCGGGCAGAAGATCCGGGTTTTCGGGCGAACCTTCGTTTTTCAAGGACCGGATCGGCTGGAAGAAACGAATCAACAGTATCTAGAAACACGCGTAGGCGCGTTTTGTTTTCACAAACGAAAGTATATAAGGATATAATAGTCGACTTCCACCTTTTGCATTTTGCCTTCTACCTTGGCCGAATTCCATCGAACGCCTACTTCCTGCCGTGCCTCTGGAATAATATAATCTACACACAGGCTGTACCAATGGGTTCCCTTCTCAGTCCTCCGGATACTATCCCTTCTTTTATGTATATATCCACGTATATACGTATACATATGCACACATTCGTACATTGACACACACACATACACACACACACACACACACTCCATCATTTTCAACAACGAAGGGTTGATAAAGAGGAAACTGGTTTTTTGTGTACACATATATAAATAAATACATATTACACGTACGTCACACAGTAATTTATTAGCTTTTATTATTAAGCGAATTTACGGCTCACGAAAGGGAACGAGTGTCCTATGGTACTTATCTATCTCGTCCGTGCTCGTATCGGTCGAAATGAAATTTAAATTAAGATTCGTATTTTTTTCGGGAGAAATCATTTTTTAATCGAGGAAGGGGGAAACGCAAAAATATTTATTTCCTCGAGTTCGATTCGAAAATTCGAAAAAATCGAGAATCTCGGAAGACAGGTTCCGCCAAAATTCTCGATCGATGCACGTCGATAATAGCAGTAAATAAATAAGTAACTGCAAAATCAGGTACGCGAGGTATATTTCGAATTTTCGGAATTGCGAGCAATTATTTTTCTAACCCCAATTTCGTTGCGCGTCGAGAAAAGTGTGAATGACGTAAATTTACGTCAACGGCAGTTCTCGTCTTCTCGTTATATTTTCAAGACCCCGATGGCAACACACAACCGCGCTTTCGGAGACGTTGCGCTTTCGAATGAGAACGAGCGAACGTGGAAAAACGATAAACGAATTCCAGCTTCCCCTTTCGTATCCTTTTTGCGGTCAATGTTGCGGCAGCTATTATTGTTACGCATTTTCCTCTTCGCGGTAATATACCTACCTACTTCGGAGCGTCCGTTGATGCAAGATTTTTTTTTTTTCCGGGGGATCGCAAAATGCAAATACAAGCGCATGTGCATGTACGTGTGCACTTACCAACGACAACAGCTACGATAATAATTTTAATAATGATAATCATAATAATAATAGTAATAATAATAATAATAATAATAATAATAATAATAATAATAATAATAATAATAATAATAATAATAATAATAATAATAATAATAATAAATAGTAATAATAATAATAATAATAATAGTAGTAGTAAATAATAATAATCAAGAAAAATAATTTGCCGAATCCAGGAGATCCCATATTTCTACCCTCGCTTAATAAAAAAAAATTTATATTGACTCCAAAAATATTCGCGTTACCCGCCCCCACCTTCATTTTTTCTTCTTTCCATTGTTTCCTGCATCATTTAGGTAAGTTTTAACGATCCTTTGACGTTTGCAAATCATAAATCATGAGATAGGTATTAGGCAATATAGGCAGTAGGTAGGTAGGTAGGTAAGCTGCCTAGCAGGCACTAAGCAGCCAGGCAGGCAGTAGTCGAGTCGAGTCGAGTCGGCTCGAGCTGAGCTAAGCTAAGCATGCAACTAATCGTGGCTTGATTCCATTTGATTTCATATATCGCGAACCCTGTAGGTTTCATACAACTTCCATGGCTATGGCTATGGCTATGGCTATGGCTAAGGCTATAGCTGTTGCTGTTGCTGTCGCTGTCGCTGTCATTGTTGCTCTTGTTGTCAGCTTATCCAGCTTTAGCCGTTCCAGCTATTGGCTTGGTCGCTCAGCAGTTCGTTTGTTCGCTCGCACACTGGCACACTCGCTTCGCCGTTGCTATCACTGTGTTGTTGTTGTTGTTCCCTTCTATCAATTATTTCGAACCTGAAATCGTGCCCATAAATCCCACGGAATCAGGATACGGTGGAGCTCTGCGTTATTACCCTCGTCGCCTCCTTTCCCTTATACTCAATCATGTAATAATACTAACCAATACGTTTTACAGCTCGCCGGGTGTATATGTGTGTGTGTGTGTGTGTATTTACACTACGCGGTATCAGTCGCACGAGGAGATACGTATGATAAGAATTAATGATTCCGCGTAGGATGGGGTGAAGAGATCAAAAAAGGAGAGAGGGATGAAAAATCTGGGAAAGGGATGATCAGTTTCGGAAAGGGAGGAAAAATCTGGAGGGATGGTAGAGGGTTGTTTATTTAAAATAAGGGGAGAAGAGGCATTTTTGGGTTTTTTTTAGAAAAATTTCGAATTTCAATATACCAGTGATTTGTTTTATTGATCAGGAAGAAAATCAATGCTCGAATTTTTTTATTGGTTTGCAACTTATCCTAAATTCAATTCGTTTAATTGTTGTTACATTTAGTTTGTGAATATTTGAAAATAACAATAAGGGAATAAAGTATATTTATTTGAAGAAAATAAAATGATACATATTTTTTTATTTTTATTTATTATTAGCAGAGAATTGATATTTATTTATTTGAAATTATTTTAATTGAGTTGAGTTATTTTTAATTTCATTGATGGAAAATAGTATTATTGTAGTTTTTTGTGTTCTATCAATTGGTAATTTTATTTTGTATGTATAGATAATATTAATGAATTATTTAAATTTATTTACATTTATTTCTATAGTTATTTATTATAATGGTACGAAATAATAGTATTGCTGTAATTAAATATATAGTAATAATAATAATAATCTTAAATACAGCAACTTTAATAATTATGCATCTGCTATATTGTTACTATTATTTTTATTTTTATTTTTATCAGCAGCACTACTGGTGCACATGCAATATGTTACATTTCTAAAGAGTGTTACGATGCATCCGCTAAAAAATGCCATCGTATTACCGGACAATAGGGTTTCCTTAGTAGACTGAAAATTAGTATTATTATATATATTGGACCAAATGTCTGGAGCAGTTATGTCGTGGGAAAATATGTTTCTTGGAAGGTTAAAGAGAGACTTTATCCCATTCTTTTCACTTGTGTCTTATATACTTACTTACGTATTTATATAGTCTTCCTTTCTCTCTTTGTCTCTCTTTCTCTCTCCCTTTTTTTTTCTTTCCCATTCTATATATATATACATATATATTATTAAAGGAATCGTTGAATTCTTAAAAAACTAGAAATTTAAAAAATAGTTCGAATTTTTAATTTTCACTTTCGCCTTTTTTGTTTCTGGAAAAATCGAAATCCAAAATATTTGGATTTATAACAAAATCATTATTTTTCATTCCAGAAAAATGGTGATTTTATTAATAATTCGGGATTCTCGAATTCCCTTTAAATAAAAATTTAAAATTACCACTAAGAAGCAATAATTATAAATTCCTAATTTTGTATTTATTTATTTATTTTTTTATTCGAAAAATTTTCCAAATTGAGGCAAACCCTTTTCCTGAAAAAAGGAATTAAAAGAAGAAAAATCAGAAGATACAAATTTCCTCGATATTCCAGAAACTTGTTTTTCCAAAACAAAAAAAAGAAATTTTTCCCCGGAAGCCGATAACAATTATGGCAAAACGCGGTAAACAAATTAAATATACCCGAGGAACAAAGGGTGAAAAAGTGAATAAACAGAATAAATAGTTTTCATTAAAGAACAATGCCATCGTACCGGCATATATATGTTTATTGTATAAATAAATTTAAAAAAAAAACAACAAAAAGAGTGCATATAACGACTGAAACGTGCGGAAGTTCCAACGTCGATAAATGACGTATACAGTGTCGCGTGACGATTTTAAACAACACGCGATATAGTCTCCTCCAGTTCGCCACTCCCGTTGTTGTCTATCTGATAACGTTATCATACTCTTGGGAAGAGACTTCACAAAAAAAAAAAGAGAGTGTGGAAAAAAAGCGAGAGATATACGCAGAAGAGATAAACGACACGAAAAATATGATGCATCAGGATCCAGCGGTTGTTTTTTGATGCTGCGTGTACGCGATGCTGACCCGGAGATTATTACCCCTTTGTACGGGAATAGCTCGGGAAAATTTCATGGGGTTTGAAAAAAAGTGTCGTTTCGGATTCTCCGGGATTTTTTTTTTTTATAATACTTTGGAAGATTAGAATTTTAACGAAAAGAAAAATAGAAATTTGCGAGTTTTTAATTTGCATTTTTGATCCTAGGGAATTTTCTTTATTGATTTTTTGGGATTCTCGAATTCCCTAAAAAATGGCATCTGGCTTTTTTTTTTATTTTTTTGACGAATGAAATCTCCCAAAAATCTAAAAATTTATAATAAAATCCTAATACCCGATTCTTGGAAATTGCTTTATAATTATTTCGAGACTTTCGAATCCTGAGAAAAATGGGAATTAATAAAATTTCCGAAATTCATGAATTCTTTTAGAAAAACGGGAATGAAAATTTGCACTTCCCAAATTTCCACTTTCCTTCAGGAATAAAATGTCCAAATTCGCCAAATTCCCATTGATTCTTCGAAATTTATTTCGCCAGCATTTTTCACCTGGAAAATTTTGAAGAGTCGATTAAAATTTAAATATTGTACATATTTCATTATTATAAATATTTTTTCTACAATTAATCGAATTTCAATAAATTTCCAGTAAATTCGCGAACTTTAATAAATCGTGTTCATTTAATTGTATACATGTACGACAATTATTGCATACACGGGCCTTTATAAAAACGGTTAGGGGTGAATCCATGGAATCGAGTGCTAATTAAAGCGTAACGACTGGACGGATCATGGCCATGGTGGTTGAAGGGATGGGTAAAGAAAAAAAAAATGAGCGGGGAAGGGTAGGGGGCGCACGGTATTATTTGTTAAATTATGGAAAACGCATTAGGAAATTCATTTGCAGGACGCAATGTCCTTTGATCACACACGAACAACGATTTCCTGACAGGCTTACACATTGCATATTATTACAGTTGATTGTGAACACAATGGTGGTAATATCTCGTGATTTAGTGTTCGGGTGCGGCTAGATAGCATGCAGCTCTACGGCTGGCTATATGGCCATGCGGACCATGGCTGTGTTCTCTCTGACGACAGTGCCATTATAGAACCTACTGCGGTAGTGTCTTGCATAGAAACGTGCATGGAAATCTCTCCTCGGCCCTTGATACATACATTCGTAATGGCTGCATTATTGAAAATATATGTAACGTTCGAGAAAATATCGCCTCGAATTGTTCTGCCATCGGCCTGATATTTACAACCACACTCAAAAAAAAGAATCTCACCCATTTTTTATTATTCCTCGGGGGGTTGTTTTTATCAATATTTTTGGGAATTTCCGAATTTCCCCGAAAAAAGAATAATCAGAATTTGAAGAAATAGTAACTTTTTGTTTTCATTTTTTGAGAATTTCTTGATTTTTCAATTTTATTGAATTTTCAATTTAATCACAAATAATTTTAATCCCCTTCCTTTTGAAAATATCACCTCGAATTGTTCTACCTACGGCCTGATATTTACAACCACACTCAAACAAAACAAAAAAGAATCTCACCCATTTTTTATTATTCGTCGGGGGCTTGGTTTTTATCAATATTTTTGGGGATTTCCGAATTTCCCCGAAAAAAGAACAATCGGATCACTCAGAATTTGAAGAAATAGTAGCTTTTTATTTTTCTTTTCATTTTTTGAGAATAAAAAATGCCATTTTTTTGAATTTTCAATTTTATCGGAAATAATTTCTATTCCGTTCCTTTTTATATTTAATGTACCGGTAGGGGGATGAAGTTATCAGCTTCTGTCCGATGACCTCATCGGTTTAATGCCTCCTATTGAAACGCTCGAAGCCTGCCACCAACTGGCCCCGAAACCCAACCCTAACCCCAATTCGTGATCTTGCCGTGGCCGTTATTAGCCTGAAAAAAAGAGCTTCTTCGTTAAAAGCAGCTCCCACTGCTCACCAGCATCTCGCTCAATTGACCACATTATGGAAAATAGGATCGGGTCAAGTGCCGCATGATCCCCGATGACATCATTTACTTGTGTTTCAACAAAATCTTCTCTCGCGTTTTACTGACAACGAGCGAAGGGCATCCACGGCCAAAGCTGCGAACTGGAGGAACTCTCGAAGTTGGGGCGGACGGTTTTCGAAATCGCCAAGTTTGACGGATGAAATTCATCCCCCTCGAGCTACGAATGTTTCCCCTAAAATACCCCGGAAATGGCAGATTGAAATTTCTCCTGAAAAATATCGATTCCAACGGAATCGTGTTTTTTAAAAACGCGTAATTTCAAATTCAGGGCATACAAATTTTTCAATAATCGCATTTGGAATCCAAAATTTACCTCGTCCGGATCAAAATTTCCCGAAAGTGACGTCGATATTTTTTTTTCTTTAAACCGCGAATTCTAAAGTGCAATTTTTTAAATATTTAAATTTGAACTTTGGAATTCCCTTTTTTTGGCATCGAATCGATTGAAAATTCGGGTTTCAAAATGACGATTTCGAAACTCAGAGGCTGCAATTTTTGGGGCAGCGTGTTTGGACTTGAAATTTAATCCCAACGATTTTTTTTTTTTTTGGAAAATCACTTGGATCGATATTATATTTTTGCGAAATATGGAATTTGGGTTTGAAAATCGAAGTTTCGGGATCGTCGATTTTCGAGAAGGACGGTGGAGACGGATGCTGGGGCAGAAACGATCGAGACGGATGATGGAAGATACGCGAAGAAAGGGTGGAAAAAGAGGGAAGAGGAAGAAAGGAGGAATGCATTGTAAAATCTTAGCACGTGCAGATGCATTATACAAGAGAGCAAAAAGGATAGTGATATAAAAGTCTAAATACGTTAAGCAAAAGTAGGAAAGAGAGAAATAGTAAGTACATGAGATATTTCTCAAGTGGTCCATTGGTAGTAAAAGAGACTACTATCCTTCAAGAAGAAGTACGTAGATAGATATCAACCGCCACTCTTTTCTACCTTCTCATACATTTTCATTCGGCCTTTAGCTATCAAAGGGAAAGAGAGTCAGGACAACGTATATCAAAGAGAAAGAAGAATGTACGCAGCGGATATCGAAGGAAATGCATCCAAGAGAGAAAGAGCGACAAAAAGTCCCTCAGTCTTTCCCAACTACCGAGCAAGGCAGTCTCGTAATCCCTTATCGCTTTTACTAATCGTAACTGTCCTTACTCGGACACCAAATAAACCTACCGACTGCTTTATAGATCATACGTATTGTCCTCATAAAATTGCCAGCCTCCCCCACCCCCACCTTCAATTTTTCTTTCTACCTCCATCCCTTGCTTCGAGATTCTCTGATAATCGAGAATCCTTATAAAATTATCAGCTTCCCCACTTTCCCACTCCAAGCCGACCCTTGATGGTCCAGAACCGCTGGGATCACGTTTTGGGGCGCTTTCTGGTGTTTTCGTAGCATTTGAGCCACCCTCTGGTGATCCAAAATCCCCATAAAATTGTCAGCTTGCCATTTTCCAGTTTTGCTTCATTCTCCATCTTTTATTCGGAGATTTTGCATCTAAAACCAACCCAAGACCGATCCTCGGTGGTCCAGAATCGCTGGAACCGCGTTTTGGGGCGTTTTCGCAGCATCCAAGGGAATTCAAACCAACCCCTAATGGTCCAGGACCCCCATAAAATTGTCAGTTTCCCATTTTCTATTCTTGTTTCTTTCTCCAACCTTTATTTCGAAATTTTGCATCCAGAACCGACCCAAGACCAATCGTTGATGGTCCAGAATCGGTGGAACCCCGTTTTGGAACATTTTCGCAGCATCCGAGCCAACCCCTGATGATCCAGAACCCCCATAAAATTGTCAGCTTTTCATTTTCCATTTCCGTTTCATTCTCCATCCCTTATTTGGAGATTTTGCGTCCAGAACCAACCCAAAACCTACCCTTGGTGGTCCAGAATCGCTGGAAGGGCGTTTTGGGGCGTTTTCGCAGCATCCAAGGCAATTCAAACCAACCCCTGATGGTCCAGGACCCCCATAAAATAGTCAGTTTCCCATTTTCTATTCTTGTTTCTTTCTCCAACCCTTATTTCGAAATTCTGCATCCAGAACCGACCCAAGACCAATCGCTGGTGGTCCAGAATCGGTGGAACCGCGTTTTGGAACATTTTCGCAGCATCCGAGCCAACCCCTGATGATCCAGAACCCCCATAAAATTGTCAACTTCCCAATTTCCATTTCCGTTTCATTCTCCATCCCTTATTTGGAGATTCTGCGTCCAGAACCAACCCCAAACCTACCCTTGGTGGTCCAGAATCGCTGGAAGGGCGTTTTGGGGCGTTTTCCTGGCGATTGGCTTCAATGAAAGCAATTTCATTGAGGAAAAGATGCCGAAAGAAGAAGAAGAAGAAAAAAAGGGAAGAAATGCAAGCATGTAGCTATTAATGGAATGAATGGAAGTACGTCGTGGCGGTAGTAAGAAACGAAGTCTACTTTTGACGTGATTCTATAACACACGGATGAGAGATAAAAGGGAAAGGGAGGAAGTTTCGAAGCGTCAACGCACTCCTTCATTGCGACCACGTAGGCTCGTTATAACTGATTTATGTTTAATATAATTGCGCCAGCATTCTCGGAACTTGTCGGCCATACCAAAAAGTAAGTACCGGGTGATGAATGATGGGTGATCTTACTTGCCGCTGGACGCGCTACCCCGCGTGCCGTTCCAATCGAAAGAAAGAAATGGCAGGATATTCCTGCTGCCTGCCGAGCAATCATTGATTATCAATTTCTCACTTACGCCATTTTTTATCCGGCAAATTTATCGTCTTTCTTCCTTTCTTTCTCTTTTCTTCTCTTTTCGCAGTCGCTGTCCGACGGTTTTTGCGAGATCCGGTGGAACGATTTTTTTTTCTTACAGAATTTTCAGGTGGGCCCAAGCTGGAAAATCCAGCTTGGGCCCCAGCTGGAAAATTCCAGTTCACAGGTACGAAAATGGAAATCGAAGTAAAATTCTATTCAAGTTCTAATTTCACCGGGAAATTTAAATATTTTTTAAAATTTTGTCGTAGCAATTTTTTTAAAACAATTTTTCTCATTCCAAGAACGAACAAATTCAGGGAAAATCAGAATTACAAAATTGAAAGGCGAAAAAGATTAAAATCCAAGGGTTCCCCAAATCCTATGGGATGGGCTGAATTTTTATCCCAATTCTGGATATCCTGGAACGAATAAAAAAAAATCCAGAGCGACTGGAGTTTTTGCCCGAAAAATCGCGAATTTTTGAATTTTGATCAAAAAATAAATAATTAAGTAACCCATTGACTCTTCTCCAGAAAAAAAAAAAATGGGACGCGGGTAAGGGAATCGGCTGCTACTGGAGGCAGACCGATGGAGGCTGTAAATAACCTCTAAATAACAGGTCCATTGAATTCCAGGGGAATTAGAATGACAAAACTGGGAAACGAAGTAAAGTAAAGCGAGGTAAAGCGAAGTGAAGTAAAGTGAAGTAAAATAAAGTAAAATAAAATAGAATTCAAGGGTTCGTCAAAGACTAGCTATACGTGTACTCGTCGTTTCTATTCTCGCATCTTCCCACGGCTGTTGACATGTTTTGTGTTCATTAGTCGACTCTCTTTCTTTCTCTTATAAACTCTGGGCCCGTAGCATAGTTGTTTCTCCTATACCACATCACCACAAACGTGCACATACATACATACATATAGATATTGTTTGTCTCACAAGCTTCAGCCACGTCGTGAGAAGAATAATGCCGTAAGACGAGGGTGGAAAACAATCCCATGGTCGCTCATGGTGTTTTTATGAATTTTTCGAATCCAAAATTTCCATGAAATTCCATCGTTTGAGAAAAGATTTAAAAAAAAAAAGCAAACCTGGGGAACTCGGGTTCCTAAAGAAACCATGCCATAAGACGAGGGTGGAAAATAATCCCATGGCCTCCCATGATTTTTTTCCCAATTTTTTCGAACCCACAATTTTCACCAAATTTCATCGTTTGAACAAAGATAAAAAAAAATCAAACCTGGGGAGCTCGAGTACCAAAAAAAATAATAGCGTAAGACGAGGGTGGAAAATAATCCCATGGCCTCTCATGGTGTTTTTCTGAACTTTTCGAATCCAAAATTTTCATGAAATTCCATCGTTTGAAAAAAGATTTAAAAAAAATGCAAACCTGGGGAACTCGGGTTCCTAAAGAAACCATGCCATAAGACGAGGGTGGAAAATAATCCCATGACCTCCCATGATTTTTTTTCCAATTTTTTCGAACCCACAATTTTCACCAAATTCCATCGTTTGAACAAAGATAGAAAAAGACAAACCTGGCGAACGCGAGTACCAAAAAAAATAATGTCGTAAAACGAGGGTGGAAAACAATTCCATGGTCTCCCATGGTTTTTACCATAATTTTTCGAATCCAAAATTTTCATTAAATTCCATCGGTCGAAAAATAAGAAAAGCAAAACAAAAGTGGCGAATTCGGGTACCCATAGATTTAATGGCTCGAGAAAGGAGGACGCGGAGTAAATAATTAGAAACGCAGGATCCAGTACCTGGCAGCGAGGAGAAAAGTAATTTCGTAAAGTAGGATTTTAATATTTGCCGGTATTTTATTGTAAAGGAAAAAGTATATAAGAGCGCGGGGTATATAAGACGTATGCTATATACATACGTAAGTAATTTCCTTTAGCAATATTCAACACGAAGTGGAGAAAAACATGAGGAGAGGAAAAAGTACGAGCAAAAAGTGGGATACAAAGAAATATATGAGAGAACGGAAAGGGCTGAATAAAAAGTTGGATTGAGAAATATATACATATATATACACACACATATAAATATATATCTATATGGATATGTATATCCCGAAAGAAAGAGGAATGGCTGTTATACACAGCTTCTTTGCTAACTTATTCGCTAACTTTAATATCTCAACTTTTCTCCTACGAGTCACAAACCAACTCCTCCTGGAGTACTTATATAATATGACGTGTATATGCTGGAACCTTTCGTTTGTGACTTCACCCCGGCCTTACACGTGTTTCAACACGTGGAATAGGAAAACTTTGTGTTTCTATGGAAGATCTGGGGGTTTAACACCAAAGGGTGCCTGCCTCCTCCTCCACCGATTGCTTGCGTTTCTGCTGGCGTCGTATCGTGATTTTTCCATCACGTATCATGGTTTCTCCCGGAAAGGTACTTGGTGTTAATTCGGGCAGAAAGGCTTGGTTTGCGTGCGTAAGAAATTCGTGGTGTTTTCGAAAAAAAAATGGATTTCACTAGCGAGGGGTGACCGAATTCGACACCTCTATTATTTTTTCTAGCTACTTTTGGCGGAATTGAAAAGAAATTCGGTGTTAATTTGGAAAGTAAATTCTATTTTTGCCGGATTCAAAATTGAATTTTAACACCATAGTTGATTTTACTGGAATCTTTCTAGTTTCTATTTTCTATTGAAGGGGTCAGTGTTAATTCAGAGAAAGAAGATAATTTTTTTTTTTCTAAAAAAATTGTGTTTTCAGAAATACTATTATTATTATTATTATTATTACTACTACTACTACTACTACTACTACTACTACTACTACTACTACTATTATTTTTACTATTATTATTATTATTATTATTATTATTATTATTATTACTACTGCTACTACTACTACTATTATTTTTAGTATTATTATTATTATTATTATTATTATTATTGAAATTCTATTGAAAATTCCCATGGTGTCGAGGAACGATTTGAAATTCCGGGCAAAAAGAGACTGGATGGTCATTTCTACACACACGCTGACACTCATTTCGAATAAATTTACTTCGGAAAGTCTATTGAAAGGAGTTTTTCGAAAAAAATAAAGAAAAATGAAGTGTGTGTATGTGTGTGCGCGCGCCTGTGTGATGCCGCAGCACCAGCGAGCGTTTCAACATCTAACATTAGAAGAAAGAGAAAGATGAAAAGAGCTGGTAAAAGGAGAAAAAATGAGAGACGCTCGAAGCACGCGGCTCTACGGTGATTACCATATTGCATGTCACATTGTCGGCGCACCCCACGAAGAAAGGAGAGGAAGAAGAAGTCGAGGAGGAAGAAGAAGAAGAGGACGAAAAAGAAGTGGAGGAAGAGACCAGCAGAGGACTGCGTTAACCACATTGCAATATACCCAAGGGCACGGCGTCTATAAACCACCGCAATTCTATCTGCCGCCTTTTCCTCTTCTTCTTCTTCTTCGCCTTCTTCTTCTTCTTCTGCCGCACATTGCACCATGTATTACTCGGACTTCTCTATATACTACAGCTAATGTAAGATTAAGCCTTTTATAGTACCTTTCGAAGAGAACGAGCCTTGTTGATCGCTTCAACTTCTTCTCCATTTCCTCTTATTTTTCTCAGCTTTTTCTCTCGATTCGCACACGCAGATATACGCATACACACACATACACATGGACTTTTATTGCATACATATACATAGGCACCCCAGTGTGGTCGTTGGTGTTACCGCTGTGGTTGTGGTTGTTTTGGGAATTGATTGGATGGAATTTGGAATTGCTGTTATTTGCCTCTTGCAATCTTATGACGATTTTTATGCCGCTCTCTCTCGCTCTGCTTCTCTTTTCTTAGGAAATTTCTCTCTTTCTATTTCTATTCCCCTCTATCCTTACCTCTCCGTCCTTTTCTAGCTCCCCATCCCGTTCGCTACAGAATTTTGCCTCTTTCGTTTCCAGCATCTCTCTCTAGCTTCATCTTTCTTGGGGTTTTTACATCTCACGTCTCTATCCATCTCTCTCTGTCTCTTTTTTTCTCCATTTTTATCTTGATTCTCCATCTCTCTCTTTATCACCATCCCTCTCTATCTATATGTATATCTATCTATCTCTCTTTTCCTATATCTATCCCTGTCTCTCTCTATGTCTCTTTCTGTCTCTTTCTCTCTCTGTCCCTCTCCCTATCTCTCTTTCTCTCTCTCTCTCTCATTTGTTTCTCCACTTTCATCTTGATTCTCCATCTCTCTCTTTCTCTCTCCTTTTGCATCCACCTGACATTCATTAACCACTATGGACCTTTTCCAAATTTTCACACTTCCAGAAAGAACCGCGTTGCTTCGACTAATTATCCACCTGTGCTCCAAAAAAAAAACAAATCATTCGATTTGAAAAAAAAAAAAAAATTGCCACTTGATTTGAATTTATCCGAAATCCTCGATTCCCATGTAGGTGCAATCTTGAGGCTCCTGGTGCCACGGTAGCCGTTATTAAATCGTCTACGACTTTATTCCAGCGAATTTAAAAAAAAATAAAAAATCAAAAGCGCCGTTTCATTATCCCCATACAGGTACCATTCGATCCCCGTACCTGCACAACATTGATAATAATAATAATATATAATAATACACATGAGTATACATACATATATACACACACACATACATACAAACCCTAGCGTTTCCACGATATTTCGCAGCTAATAATTGTTGAACCGAAGTAGTGGAGATCGTAGATAAAATTCAATTAACTATGGAGATATTATACCTCAGAGAGAGAGAGAGAAAGAGAGAGAGGGATTGGAAAGATTTAAGATTTACCATAGGTGTATGTATACATATATATACGTATGCACTGCCTACGTAATATCCCTCTACTCCTTCATTCCCATAATAACAAGAGTTCTCCATGGGATTAGGCAATTACTTTATAACCATCCCGCACCTATTACGTTTCATCCTCGACACTCGATCTTCGTCTCGAAGCCGATACGGATAATCGATTACATATCTTCCTCTCTTTCCAACTCGCTGCTCTATCGTTTCTGTTCTGTTTCTTTACTCTCATGAGTCTCTCCTTTCCTTTTACCTTCGTCACTATACGATTCATAAAAGGGAGGCATAAGACGAAGAAAAAGAAGGGCCCCAGACTCTCACGTGTGGCGGATTCATAACGGATTCATCTCATTTTCAATTACACGAAGATTGATTGGAGAGAATGGACTTGGAAAGGAAAAAAAAAGAGAAGAGAAGAAGAAGAAGAAGAACAGAAAGTGAAGTATCGGTACAGAACGGAACGGAACGGAAGGGAACGGAACGGAACTTTGGATTGCGAACAGATTGACTCCGGGGAAATAACAAAAAAAAAATGATCCCGTGTTTCTCGTTTTTTCGAGAAAATTTTCAAGGGGGTTGTTGTAAATGATGATAGATTACGATTATTTCGAAGTTGTCTTAATGAATACATTGGATTCTAAGAACATTGACTGCAACCATTTATAAATTTCTTTCATCTTCTTTATCTGATCTTAAATGTGATCATTAATCCTTATACCTTATAGGTAAAGGGATTATTATATTTTCATTGAGATTTGTACTTTTTGCAATCTTTACGTATCTACGCACTCGCCCATTAATTATTTGTATATATACTGGGTGTTAATGAATTCCACGCTCTCGGTCGCGGGACAGTGGTGGTAGTATTTAGGAATTGAGAAGTTTGGGGAATTTTGGAAATCGTGGAATTGGATTTTTTTAATTATCGAAATTTAAATATTTTATGGTACGATTTAGTCCCAAATGGAAATTTACAAGGCGAGAGAAAGAATTCCAATATTTTGAAATTTGTCGATTCTTAATTTCAGCGAAATTAATTAAAATTTGGAAAACATGAAATTAATTTTTCAAATTATCGAAATCAAAATATTCCAAATTATCGGAATCAAAATATTCCAAATTAAAAGTTCCATCGGCCGAAAAATCTCGTATGTCGAAATTTGTAAATTTTTAATTGCAGAGATGATAATTAAAATTTGGAAAGCATGAAATTCCATTTCAAAATTATCGAAATTAGAATATTCGAAATTGAAAATTCCGTCGAATAAAAATTCTCATATTTTAGACTTTGTCGATTGGAAATTCCAATTATAATAATTAAATTTTGGAAATCGCGAGATCGGAATTTGCAATTATGGAAATTGAGACTCTATAATTTATTCTCGAATTAAAAATTCCATAAAAAAAAAATTTCCCATGTTCGATTTTAACTATAATTATAGCGACCCAATATTTTTTTCTACTTTGTACCATTAAAATTTGAAATCGTAGACATTCTTATACTATAATTCAGTCCCAAACGTACACGCCTTCGCGTAATTCAATTTCATACACTAATTTATTATTTAATGTAATTTTTTTTCTTTTAAAAAAAGAAAAATAATTCGACAAATTCATTTTAAGGGATTTTTCCTATCCCACTTATCTTTTTTTTTTATTTTATACAATTTATTTTCTATAAATATATACGCGCGTGTGTGTGTGTACATACACACATATAAAAGAGAGTTGAGTTACGACTGGTTGGCCTGTTTACGTTTTATGATATCACGACATCGTTTTATAGCCAAAGGAAATATGTTTCGTTCCCTCTTAAAATCCTTCTCTACCGACGATTTATCCATAATATATACCTTATATAGGTATATATGTTGGTTTTAGAGAAGGAAGTCATGTAGTAATTTTTAATGAATTGAAAATTCATTCATTCCCTCTTATCTGCTGCTTCTTCTTCTTCTTCTTCCTCAGACTCTCTCCTTTTGCCGTTCGTCTAAATTATTTCGAGTTTCTTCTTTATTATTATACACTTCCCCGTTGACTATTTTTCGCGACGACTCGAATCAAATAAATAAATTAGTAAACAAATAAATAAATAATAATAATAAAAAAAAAAGGAGGAATTTCAGAAACAGTATTTTGCGCAATTAGTCGAAACGAGATTTCTATTTTTAAACAACGGCACCAGGCAATGTCACTTTTACCCACTCGAACAATGTGGAGCTTCGCCAATTAAAGGATACAAATGAAATATTGGAAATAGGCAGAGTCTTAATTAAATTCTTGCACATAAATTTCCCCTTTATTTATTTTTTATTTATATTCCTCCTCGATATTTATATCTACGAAAATCATAAAAAAGGCAGAAGGAGGAGAAGAGAGAATCTTCCTCGGTAATGGTTATCCTCTGATTTCACATAATAATATAAATGGGCTTATTAGCATCAGTTGAACGGCGCTTATTTTACCAGTTTTTTTTTTCTTCCTTCCCTTCTTTCTTTTGGATTCTCTTTTAAGTTCTCAATAATAATGAAATGTTAATCGCGCGATAAAATTGTGAATCTTATACACCTATTTCCAAGAGGGAGAGAGAGAGAGAGAGAAGGACGGAGAGCAATTCTTTTTTTTTTCTCTTTTCTTTATTACTCAACTTTCAGGATTTTCAGAAACATAATTTATGCGAAAGTTACGTCACCGGAATCGTCCTGCCAGGGGACCTTCGATCCCGTCGCGGAGGATCGAAGGGACCCGAGGAATCGCGATTTTCGAGAACCTGGCTCGCGAATTCGCAAAAGTGCATTTTGCAACTGCAACCAAACGCGAATTACCTTAAGTAACTCCTCGTCGGGACCTTATTTATGGGCGCCATGGCAAACTTGGCACCTAATAGGCAGCTTTTTAGCTCGCAGGAGTCTTTGCACGTACACCCCAGTGTACTTTTGCTGCCCACTTTTTTTTTTCTCGTTACTTACACTTACTTGATCTTACACCTAAGCTTCGAGCAACGATCTTAATGCATTTTCGCGTCGTCCTTTTCCGCTTTTACTTTGCTCCGCTCCTCCTTTCCTCCTCTGCGTCTCTCTTCGACACTGGCAGGTACCAGTCTTGCTCCTCACTTGTGTTTCTAACAGAATAATCTCTCCTCCTTCTTCAGTACTTTCATTATAAACCCTTGTTCGAGGAAACGACGTCTTGTCTCGTAATTTTTTCCACCTTTTTGTTTGTTTTTACTCCGCTCCCGTCGTCTAATGAATCGCGTACTTTTCTTGCACGAATTCTTACGTGTGACATACTTGGTCCAGACGTTTCCCTGCTGGAGGGCGTTTCGAATAATCGAATTTTTATGGAATGGAGGAAATTCAAATGTTTTTTTTTTAAGAAAATGGATTCCTCGGAAAAAAATACATCGAACATGGGTCTCCCGAAGTTCCAAAAAAAAATTTCCAAAAGTCGATTTTTTTTGGGCGCACCTATCCCTTCCCCCAGAAATGGGGTAAAAATTAAAGTTTCAAAAATGGGGTTGGACAAGTCATTTTTAGGGGTAATTTTTCCCGTAGAATCGATTCCCAGGGTCAAATTTAATGAAATCCCAGCGGAAGTTGGAAAAAAGTAGGTTTTTTGAGGAAAAATCCTATTTCCCGTTGGATTTTGGAGATTTTGACAGCGAAAATGGATTCCTCGGAAAAAAATACATCGAATATGGGTCTCCCGAAGTTTCAAAAAAAAGTTTCCAAAAGTCGAATTTTTTGGGCACACCTACCCCTTCCCCCAAAAATGGGGTAAAAATTAAAGTTTCAAAAATGGGGTTGGACAAGTCATTTTTAGGGGTAATTTTTCCCGTAGAATCGATTCCCAAGGTCAAATTTAATGAAATCCCAGCGGAAGTTGGAAAAAAGTAGGTTTTTTGAGGAAAAATCCTATTTCCCGTTGGATTTTGGGAATTTTGACAAAGAAAATGGATTCTTTGGAAAAAAATACATCGGATATGGGTCTCCCGAAGTCCCAAAAAAAAGTTTCCAAAAGTCGAATTTTTTGGGCACACCTACCCCTTCCCCTAAAAATTGGGTAAAAATTAAAGTTTCAAAAATGGGGTTGGACAAGTCATTTCTAGGGGTAATTTTTCCCGTAGAATCGATTCCCAAGGTCAAATTTAATGAAATCCCAGCGGAAGTTGGAAAAAAGTAGGTTTTTTGAGGAAAAATCCTTTTTCCCGTTGGATTTTGGAGATTTTGACAAGGAAAATGGATTCCTCGGAAAAAAATACATCGGATATGGGTCTCCCGAAGTTCCAAAAAAAAGTTTCCAAAAGTCGATTTTTTTGGGCATGCCTACCCCTTCCCCCAAAAATGGGGTAAAAATTAAAGTTTCAAAAATGGGGTTGGACAAGTCATTTTTAGGGGTAATTTTTCCCGTAGAATCGATTCTCAAAGTCAAATTTAATGAAATCCCAGCAGAAGTTGGAAAAAAGTATTTAGCCTCAAATTTAAAATTCGAAGAAAAAAAAAGAATCCTCGTATTTCGAAAATTACCAATTTCCCACTGGAGTGACAATAATTCGATTCTTATCGACTCAAGAAAATTCAAATGCTAAAATCCACTCCGAAAATAGTTATTTCTTAGACAAACAAAAAAGATCACTTAATTATTTATTTTTTATTTTTTTGGAAATTCCAAATGAAAGCGAAATATATTTTTGGTCCCCACGATATTTCCAGGACTCGTATAAAAGACGGAAACTTTTGGATTGCGAGAAACTGGTTTGCTTTCCTTTTTGCAGGACTTTTTATTGACGCGATAACCACGTAACAAGTCCTTGATTTCCTTCTGTTTGCTCGAAAAAAAGCGTGGACCAATTTGAATAATCGGCATAAATTAAATGATAATTAACCGAGAGCGGCGAGTCGAGATCATCGGGTGATAAATTATTATTGAGACTTGGATGAACACCCATGTAGTTCCGCGGTGCGTGAAACTCGATCGGTGCATCCGTACCTCTATACATGCAACTTACCTGATAATTCATTAATTGCCATTTAATTACCATCTCGGCAGCACGGAAGCTGCTCGTCTCTTCTCGTACTACGTGAGTTTTTCACGTTTCCGTGTTCTGTCGTTCCGGTCAATTTACATAAATACGTGTTTTCTCCGAAACAATAAATAAAACCAAATAAAACGGGAATATTTTTTTTTTCTTTTCCCTTTCGGACGTAATTTCAGAATCTTGGGAACGAATAACGAATGAAAAACGAAAAGTCCCATAGAAAAAAAAACAATCCCCCAAATTTCGAAATTCATCGAATTTTAATTGCAATGATAATAATTAAATTTTGAAACCATGAAATTCAATTTTGAAATTATGGAATTTCAAATATTATAAAAATATTTATATAATATTATATAAATATTATATAATTCGAACGAATAAATAAAATTTTCATAAAATCATTTAAAAAATGAATTCGTTATTTTTTTTTTGCTGGAAAAAATTCCAAAATTGTGCGAATTGATAACCAATAAAGAAAAATCAACCCCCTCCCCCATTTTCGAAATAATATAATTTTGAAATCGTGAAACTAAATTAAAAAATTATTGAATTCCAAATATTCTATTTCAATCCCGAATTAAAAATTCTTCGCGAAACCCAAATTTGAAATTCGTAAATTCCTAATTCGAAGAAATAAATGAAACCATTGAAAAAAAAAAAAAAATCATTTCCATTTTCTCCTTTCGGTGAGGGAAAAAAAAATCCAAAATCGTGCGGATGAATAATTTCGCTGGACGAACCCATAAAAATAAAATAATTCGAAAAAAAAAAAAAAAAAAAAACTATGGCCATCAACCAGATTAGATACGTTTAATAAACCTAATTTGGCAAATGGAACTAAACACACATTTGCAAACGGGCGAGAGAAATGAAAGAACGAAAAACGAAAAAAAAAAAAAGGGCGAACCTGAAATTACATAGTGCTAAAAGGTGAGAAAAATAGGTGCAAAATGTGTACACGTGAAACATAGGAAGAAGAGCAGATGGCGTGTTAATCAAGTCGACACACCCCCGAAAAAAAAAAAGAAAGACAGAGAGAAAAAAATATGAGAGGCAAAAGGGAATAATTGGAAGCCAAAAAGACACGCGATGATGAATTTCTTTTATATAGATATATGTATACGTCGGAGGGCGTAAAAACAAAAACGGTGGCGTTAAAAATACGGAACGGAAGGACTCGGATCCAATCCTTATCCCGCGAGAAGACGAAGAAAAACGAGAGAGAAGGAGAAAGAGATAAAAATGCGGCTCGCAAATGAAGAAAAGATTATTATTGATGGGAATACATTAAGGAAAGAAGGAAAAAAGGAGAAGCGTTGAGTCATTGTCTACTTTTCATTGCAGTGTTAAGTGATAATATTTGTATAAAAATGAAACATCGTAAGGAAAGGATGAGGAAAAAAAAAGGAATGTTGCGGAAGAGAGAGAGGGAGAGAAAAAAAAGATAAGTAGAAAGTTGTATTATAAAAGCGTGTTTAACATCGCTTTTAGTGGCGAGCATCCAAGTTCTCGAACAGCCATTAATATTATTACAAGGCGAGACGGTTATGAGGCGAAGCTCGTGTATCATTATCGCGAAAGGGGAAGCACCAGTCCAAAGGAGACGAAGGAGGGTGCAAAATAGTCGGAAAAAGGGAGAACCTGACCCCCTTCTTTCGAAAATCCTCCATTTTCTCGATTTTCTTGCCGAAAATCGGATCCCCCACTCGAGAGTGTCAGGTTCCGGTGTGATCAATGGGATTCGTTGTTGCAGGTTGACCTGTTCCGAGTCCTACTTCGTCAGCGAGGCCCTGTACTGCCCAGAAGAGGAGCTGGAGGACACCAAGGAGGTGACTTTGCACGTCCTCACCATCGGACGCTTCATCGAGGACCCGGCAGAGGTGAGATTGGAGTCAATTATTATTATTATTATTATTATTATTATTATTTTGGGTATGGGCTAGAAAATATTTTGGTATTTCAATTTAGAAACGAAGAAATTGAAAATTATATTTTTTTTAATACGGAATCTGCAATTTTGAAAATTTGTAAAATATGTCCGGAAAATTTGAATTATTCTGGTTCGGTCTCGTATTGAAAATTCGATAGAAAAAAAAAAAAATTCCTACGTTTGGAGGTTCCAAGCAAAAGTGCAATTGACAGCGAGATCTTGCATCAATGGTCCCAAGAGTCCCGAGGAGTTTGGGATCTGGACCGAAAGTCGACCCTATGGACCACCTTGTGCCTCGATATCGACAGATTTCCAGCGAGATGAATGAATTGCCGGTAAAGTCGGATAGGTTTCTATTTATACCTCGTACCTTTTGCACAAGGATATAAATACAAGCCGGTATATATATGTATTACATATGTATTTGGTTACTACCGGCTTGAAAGAGCCGTAGGTCAGCTCTATTGTCAGCAATTTTAGGTCAAGTCCCTGTTCAGTCAGACACTGCTGAATCACGCTTATAATGACTTTTATAATTGTCCCGTGTGCAAACCGGTCTGACATTTATAACCCGTAACCGTTTCTGGGGTCAACAACTAGCCAACAAAAAAAAATCGTGTGTGGAGCTACTATGTAATCCGACAGAAAGAGGAAAAAACGAGAGAGAGAGAGAGAGAGAGAGAGAGAGAGAGAGAGAGACGGTGCGGAGGAAATTGCACGACCTTATCTCCCTGGGCATCTCCTTATCCCCCGACTGGCAACTCCTGCCCGCCCAGTTTTGGGCCCGGCTAATAAATCCTGGGTGTCTCCCGGGTCCTCTCTCCCGACGTCACTCGCGTCTGGTAGAAATCACCAGATCTAGGGGAATTTTGTTTTGTATCTGTTTAAAAGTGCACCCGAAATTGGGGGTCCGTGGGATTTGGGACAATTCGGGGTTGAAACCGAGAGTCTTTGGAATTCGAAAAAACGTAGAATTCGTGGAATTTTCGCGATTCTTCAAATTTCCCGGGGTTTCTAAGATTTTGGAATTGTTACGATTCTTGGGTTCTTCGAATTTTTCGAAAATTCCTGGGATCCTTGAGATTTTTGGAATTCCCGAGATATTTAAGATTCTTAGGATCTTCGGGTCTATCAGAATCCGTGGAATTCTTGAGTTTCTTAAATTTTTTCGGGATTCTTGGGATATTTCGGATTTTTAGGATCCTCGGGTTTTATGGAATTCGTTGAAATCTGGAGTTTCTTAAATTTCTCGGAATTTTTGGGTTCCTCAAATTTTCTGGGTTACTCGAAATCGTTCATGGGCTTCTGGAAATTTCGGGATTCTTGAAATATTTAGGATTTTTAAGATCTTCGGGTTACTCAGAATCCGTGAAATTCTTGAGTTTCTTAAATTTCTTGGGATTCTAGGGACATTTCGAACCTTTAGAGTTCTGGGTTTCTCGGAATTCGTTGAATTCTGGAGTTTCCTAAATTCCTTGGGATTCTAGGGACACTTCGAATTTTTAGAATCCTCGGAATTCTTGGAATTCATTGAATTCAGAAGTTTCTTGAATTTCTTGGAATTCTAGGGACATTTCGAATTTTTAGAATCCTCGGGTTTCCTGGAATTCGTTGAATTCTGGAGTTTCTCTTAAATTTCTTAGGATTCTAGGGACATTTCGAATTCTGGGTTTCTTGGACTTGGTCGAATTCAGGAATTTCCTGGGATTTTTGGGTTCCTCAAATTTCCCGGGTCACTCGAAAACCTTCGGGTTCACGGGCTTCTATCAATTTTTCGGGACAATCGGGACTCGTGGGATTCCAAAATCCCCCAGATCGGACCGAACCGGATACTGGCGAGGTTCATTGGCTGGCTCTCTCTCCAATCCCATTTGTATATGCTGTGTCGACAGCAGTGTGTGCTACCGGCTCTGACCTCTGAATCCACCTTTGCTATCAGCGAGAGTCACAAAGATAAACCAGTTACAAACAGCGTGTGTGTAAAACACACACGCGTTTATGCACACACGCACGAATTCACGTGTGTGGGTACATGTAAAGGCTGTTCTGTTCAATTCTCTTGCACTGTTCCGCTAAGAGTTGCTCGGGCAGACGTAAACATATTTGCAGTGCCATATACCCCGAGCTCCACACACACACACACACACACACACACACTCACTATGCACAAAAGCCTTTACATGCATCCAATGCGTGTGTGTGAGCGTCTCTCAATAGCATTTACATGTATTACATATTGCACTTGTTGTTAAAGATTCTTATCAGTATCATTTCTTTCATCGTTTTTTTCATGTCCGAGGAAATTATCGCTTTCAGGAATTTTCCCTCTCCTTGGCGTCCATCCTGCGGAGTTCTTTATTAACTCCTCGCCGGAATTCTAGCCGGTGGTTAATTATCGCCGTTGCTGGAGGTGCATTTGTATGCGCTGAAACGGTCTCAGCGTGTGCGACAAGGGTGTTTAGAAATCTCGCGCGCACGGGATAGACTTATTACGTGGATTGGCCATTTGTCAATGACATTTCCAACGATTCATCATCAAGGTAGCTCGGATTTGATTGCATCAATAAGTCTCAATGTGTACCGGTACTATTTCAATGTGCAACCAACGACCAACCGGCGTATGTGCTTGGACTGGAATAATGGCTTTGTGTGATCGCTCTGCGTGTATGTATGCATGGGTATACGCGTAGATGTGTGTGTGTGTGTGTGTGACTGTTTATTTTCTATGTGTGTATACATACATATAAATTTTCAATGATGATGATGATAATGATAATAGAAGTGAAAGGGCTTTTTATGGTTTCGCAAAGCGATATATGTTATATTAAATTGGCATTTGCCTGCACCAAAGTTTCGACATGCAGCCATTATTTCATTTAATCGTAGAATCGCTTTCGTAAAAACCGAAAGTTCAAGAAAATCACCGGTACCATTTTTTTTTTTTTTTTTTTCATTTTTTCGCTCCCTTCTCGCTCTTTGTCGATTTTAAAAGTCTCCAGTTTCTCGGGTTTTTTTTTTGAAATTTCATCGTTTCGCTAATTTCCAAAATATTATTTTTTTCCACAAGAGCGACCAACCCCCTTTCGACGCGGTTCCTGGTACCCTTGGAGTCCAGCGGAGATACGAATTCCCTCCCTTGGAAAAAAAAAAATAAAAAAATATGCGTTTTCCTTGGATGCATCGATGCCGTGCAATCGATTGCACGCAGCGAATCGCGGTTTCCCAGCAGTGTTTTACACTCGACTCCTTCATTCGCAGTCGCTCCAGCAATCATAACAGTGTCCGGGGGCATTGCAAAAAGGAATATACGTAATCTCGAAGATAAAAGGAAGCCTCGGAGTACATACCACTGCACGGGTGGTGCGTGCGTATATGCGCGAGTACGGAGCTTTAATTGCGTGTTCTTTTAATAAAAGGGAATTCTGTTGTGCAAAAAAAAAAAAGAGTGGAGATTACCGTATATATGCTGATTATACAGTACACAAGTTTAACATTGTTTCTTTAAATGATTATTATTCGTAATAAAAACATGGCTAATTGGACGGATGCCGCGGGTTCATCCATTGACCTTTCTTATCTTACGCGTCCAGCTCCGCGCGATTATCAAATTATGTGCATTTGTAATATACGTACACGCTGCAGGCTTTGTCGTTTCCCTCGAACACCGTTTTTAACCTCGAACCGGGTTTTCTTTGACACCCGAAATCGGGTTAAAGGAGGTTCGTTGAACCCCGAGGGTGAAAAAAAAAACATCCAACAGGGGTGGAAAAAATAGTATTATTTTATTAAACGTATTTTTGATTAATTGTAAAATTTTATTAACATCGTCGAGATTTGATAAGTGCATTATTATTATTATTTTTCCATTTTTATAGAATCCCAAAGTAATTGGATAAATAATATTTGTGGTATTAAAAATAATTAGAATATTTTTGAAAAAATACAAATTTCGAAGATGCGAAAAAAAAACCGGAAGGAAACGAAGTTTGGGAAATGAAGACGCATGGGAACGATTGCAGCTGTGGCTATCAACCGAAAATGCATATACATATACATGCATATGTATATATATATGTATACTCGCCTGCGAGATTTTGATTTACGGCTAATTGCTCGCTATTTTTCCAGATTTCCTAACGCGCTTTGCATCTCATGAATGATAAAGTCGTTTTCGCTGTGCAGAACAGTTTAGTGCTCCACTTATGCCCGCGATTTATGATTCTTTTCTCTTTTTCTTCCTTTCCCGGTTGTGGCTTGCAACAACAATAGCGACAATAGCGATAACATTAAAAATGAAAATTGTACCAATCGTTTCGTTCTTCCGGTCCCGACTTTTCGTGGATTTTCTCAAATTTTCTTGATTTTATTTTTTTTCCTCGTTGTCATTATTATTATAATTATTATTCTCAATCACGCTATTTTCATTATTTGTCAGTGTTAGTGTTACAATTATTGTACAAAAAAAAAACAAAGAATACGGAACATTTTTTTTTTAATTTCAAATATTTTTACCTGTTTCGTATTAATTTCTTATAAATTTCCTGAAATTTCAATTTTCCTTGTTTCCTATTTTTTTTTTCCTGGACGTTTTTATTTCAATTCACGTAAATAATTTTAACAATTGTTATCCTTATCAACAATTATTATTATTATTATCATTATTATTATTATTGCTATTATAATTACTATTATTATTATTATCAATATTATTATTACTATTATTATTATTATTATTATCATTATTATCATTATTATTATTATTACTACTACTATTTTTTTACTATTATTTTATGGTGCATATATACATATATCTATACATATATATATGTCTTGACCTTAAATCCTTCTTTCCATCGTTAGATAAGGGACCCATTGCTATTCCTTCCTTCTGTTGCTCGAAGCCTGCCTGCTGCTTGCTTACTTGCTTCGCTGGTTATACTTACATTTAGAAAAAAAAAATATATATATATATAATATATATATAAATACAGTTGCAGCTGCAGCAAAACAGCATCGGAGTAAACTTCTATAGGGATATACGTATATATATATGTATACATATACTATATATGTATTATATGGGGTATAGTAAATACGTTTCTTATCAGTCGCTAACAATCCAGTCAAAAAGAGGAGCGAGAGAGAAAGACAGATAAGGGGAACGGGGCAAAGAGAGGGATAGAATATTTTACCATTCCTATATATTCCAACGTTCTTATCCTTTCGTTTTACCCATTATTTGTGAATTCCATTCCTAGATATGATTCATGATAGAAACGTAGCGCTGTAGGTATCCGTAGGAAACGTGTTCGCGGCCACGAGATACTTGGTAGGGATGGAAACACGTTGAGGTTTCGCTCCAGGATTTATGGTGTTTTCTGGTAATGGGGCTTTTCTTTTTCTTCCTTCAAGGGGAAGGGGCTGAATCCGAACTACGTTTTCCTCATTTTTCTTTCTTTCTCTTTTTTTTTTTTTTCTTTGGCAGCCATAGAGAACAAATTCGAAGCCTCCAGTCGAGATTCCTGGGGGATGGCGACGTTGGCCAGAAATTTTGGCAATGGCACTCGACGCGCTCCTTTTGCACCTTTTGGGGCCGAGGAGCGAGAGCCGTCGAACCACCGAGATCCGGGCATTCGAGCAATGCATCAACACGACTCCTGAAATTCTCAGAGCGTGTAGTCGGACACGTAAACAAATCAATTACCGCGGAGAGTGCAGAGGTCCTTTACCTTCACCTCTTTCTTCCTTCCTTTCTTTCTTTCTTTCTTATTTCCCCCTTATCTTAATCTCCATCTCGCCTTTGATCTCGCGCCGAAGGTAGCAACTGATAAAAGCACCACCGAGTACTCCTTAATGTTGCAATTTACAGCTCGTTTCGTGATAAATCTGCTAAGTACTGCTGGACGGAGTCAGGTACCGGAACTTCGCGATTATTGCTGCTGCCACGGTATCAGTACCGTATACCATTTATTATTGCCATTTTATGGCCCTTATCGCCATTATTAAAATATTAAAGCTCCCACAGCGCGTGCAGACGGCCGAGCGTTGTAAATCCTGCCGTTACGTCACGTGAGAAGAGAGAAGAAGAAAAAGAGAAGAGGTATCGTCCAAATTTGGATGCGAAACGATCGAGAATTTTTTGATAAAATAAATAAAGATTGTCTCTGATTTCGCCGGAAAGTAATTCCACGGAAGAATTTTTATTGAGGGTAATTCGAGTTTCGTGGGAATTGAAATTCCGGAAATTTGTTCATTCGTAAATAAATTTTCTAGAAATTATATTATAAATTTGTTGAAAACATTCATTTTCTAATTTCACGAATTTCGAGTTTCATGATTTTATTTTTCTGATTAAAATCTAGTTTCTTTCCGAACATATTTTTCAAAGGTAATATTTTTTTTCGATCAAACTTACAAGAATAATTCGTATTTATTCGAATAATTAATAATCGAATAATTGGATTATTTTCGAATTTAATAAAAAAAAATATTCGCACTCTTCGTATAATTAATCTTTTTTTACTGGACCCCAAAATTCTGGAAATTCGATTCGAATCCAAAATTGTTATAAATAATTTGAATAATCCTTCTCTTTCTAATTAATCATTATTATTCTTTCTTAATTTTTTTCAATAACGATTAATCAATGAAAAAATTTGTAAATCCTTTTTTTCTTCTTAAATTTCCGTTATTTCATTTCCCGGAGAAAGAAGAAAAGGAAGAAAGACTTTGTATTTTGCCACTCGTTCTTCGAAGAAACGTGATTTCTTTCAAAAACACCATTTTTTTCCACTCCGCGAGATTACAGCAAATTCCTGCTTTGTAAGCGTCAAGTGTGATTTTGTTATACGGTGCAAAAAAAAAAACGAAACGTTGCAACAATCAACAAATACGTTATATGTTTATTCAACAGAGGCGATTCATTGTCGTTCCACGAGTTGCAACGTCAGCTGCGATTTCTGGAATTTCGAGACGAGGCGTTACCGTAAAGCGATCGAAATCCCGATACTCGCGTGTAACTAAAGAACAATATTTTTAATAACTAATATAAATTTCAATAATATTCGATAAAAAATTAATTCCGAGGAATTTTCGAAAAATCCAAAACCGATTTAATTAGGGAGAGTCTCGTGGACGTGCGTTCTTGATTTATTAATAATATAATACATAAATAAAATTGGAGAAATAAATCCGGATATTTCTGAAAAACGAATCCAGGAAATCGAGAAACAAAAAATTGGAAAAATTCGAAATGAATTCGTTTCGAGGAAATTTGATTTCGAAAAATCCAAAACCAATTTCATTAGGGAGGGTCTCGTTGACGTATGCACTTATCGGTACCTTGTACAATATATATATATATATAAATAAGATACAAAATCTAAATCGTGGCAAGAGCAAAGCAGCGCCTACCTTCCGAACACAGTGAAAGTCCCTTTACTTACATTGGTAACATTCCGTCGTTTCTTCACGCCGATATAACGCTCTGCGTGTTTGTTAAGTGGGTCAGTTACAAGATCATTGCACCACCTTTTTTCCCTTCAGCTACAATTTTCTTTTTTTGTGTCGCTCATTTATTTTATTTTACTTCGCTTTACCTCAGTTTACACGAACTGGGGAAAAGAGGCGATGGCTGGCTGACAATGAAAAAAAAAAAAATAAGACACGCCAGATTTTCTTTCTGGCGGGCCATGAAATTCGGAAAAAAGGTTGAATTTAAATACTTTCCCGGGCACGTTCTTCGTTCAAATTTCAATTATGAGAGAAATCGCGAAGGGGCGAGAAGAGAGGAGCCAGTCGAAGAGAAGAAAGTCGACGTATCATCAATATTGACAGTGCTCTCGAGCAAAAGAACATACGTACTCGTGCTCTTGAACGCGTCCTCTTAGACTCCTCGAGGATCTCCTGAAATTCTCTTCCTTCCATTCCTTTTTATTTTTCCCTTATTTTATTTCGCGCTATATGGCAGCAGGACTACTTGAAGCCACGGCGTAAGGTTAAAGTGCAGTATAAACATGAGGTACTTCCTCTTAAGAGGTCATGCATACACCCAGAGAGGAACGAGCGAGCCCGTTTTGTTTTTCCTAAAAGGCCCCGGAGAGTCTATCCTTGGGCGATTTATCATGAATTCTGAAACACCTGCTGTGAGAAAAACCGAGCCGATGCAGCCTCCAGCTCCCATAGCAAACTCGAAAAATGGGGAAAAGGATTTTTTTCACGTGGGACCTGGAGAGGATCCCTTTCGGACCTGGTGGATCCAAAAAGGAATTTTTTTTTTTCTCAGCATCCTCAGCTGGACCATTCATCGTCTGTAGGAAATTCTAGGAATTGGACCGGATTCCTTCAGCGTCTGCCGGAGGTCCTGGGGATCTGGGAAGGATTTTTAGGATCCGCGGCAGGTCCTGGGACCTAGGGAAGGATTTTTTGCAGGATCCGGGGCAGGTCCTGGGACCTAGGGAAGGATTTTTTGCAGGATCCGCACCAGGTCCTGGGACCTGGGAAGGATTCTGTGGCCCGAAATAGGCGTCGACGAAATTTCTGGAGCAGGTGGGGGCCAGGAACCAACGAAGGAGGATGGACGGGAAGGATCTGCCGGATGAGAAGTGCGTAAAGACTGCAGGCAGAGGAAGAAACGGCGACAAGAAAGCAAAGTTAAGAATCAATGTGTCAGTTTCAATGTATAAGAGCATGTTTTCTTGATGAGGAGACGTCCTTATCTGGATTGATACCTCATTTGGAGCGCGTACTCGCTAGGATAGCAGTTGATTTGTATGCAAGCGTTGTCAGATAGCGGAGATACCGGGAAGAGCTGCACTCGTTCCGTTGCGCTCTTGCAGTAACGCTACGTAATACGGCTGGAAACAATGGAAGCTCTGACCGGGGAAGTAGAACCGGCGGAGTAAAATTTCCTAGACCGAGCCCGGGGAGCCTGGAAGCTTGGGAGCATTTCGAGGATCCATTGGAGGAAATAAATAAACAACCAAATAAATAAGTAAATAAATAAAATGAAAAAATGGGTAATTCGAGAAACATAAAAATCGGGAACGACTTCCTTATGGTCCTCGAAAGGCCATTGTTCCTGACGCTGCGGTTTTCCTACGATTCCGATTCCCTACAAAATACTTGAAGCTTCCCTCCAATGGTAATAGAAGTTTCCAGGTAATCCTGAGTGTTTCCAATAAAAGATTGTTTATAGAAAGAAGTCGGCAGAAAAAGAATATCAGAAAGGATTTATTTTCTATGGGAACAAAATGAGAGTCCTACGAGAAGCACCTACGGAACGGAACAAATGTTACTTTTACCACTCCTATTTTATACTCCTGTTCGTCGTCGTCTTCTTCTTCTTCTTCTTCTTCTTCCACTGCAACTTCAACTTCGTTGTCTTTCTCGTAGCATTTTAATTACTCGAGTTTCATTCCAGGCGCGTTTTGTCACAGTGCAAGCGAAGTAAAGCCATGCAAGCATGCAGCTCTGAGAGTCAAAGAGAGAGAGAGAGGAGAGAGAAAGAGAGAGAGAGAGAGAGAGAGAGAGCATTTTGTAAAAGTATCAAAGGAGAAGACTGCCTCCTGTTTTTCATCCATTTAATTAAAGTTACTGATTCTTAAAGTCTTGGAAGCGATAGTAATAGTGGGAACAATAACCATTCCCCTGATCCTTTGTTT
The DNA here is from genome assembly GCA_949825005.1 of Gasteruption jaculator. Classification (NCBI taxonomy): domain Eukaryota; kingdom Metazoa; phylum Arthropoda; class Insecta; order Hymenoptera; family Gasteruptiidae; genus Gasteruption; species Gasteruption jaculator. The sequence goes on from OX463775.1 coordinate 9,496,544, forward strand.
CCACGAAACGCGCGTCGCAATTTATTTTGCAATAAATAATTATCCCTAAAAAAAGATAAACAATTATACGAAAAAATAGTTCGCGAAAAACCGAGCGTTTCTTTCCCAAGAATTTTTCTTCCATTTTTTCTCGGTCCCGAAATATCGTCGGTAGAAGATACGCTTTCTTCGGTGGTTCACCGACGCCACCGCTAGAGGCGCTGGTTCGCGATTCCGCCTTTAAACGCCCCCAGCGGCCGAAGGATTGGGTACGGGGAAAAAATGCAGGGGATGAAAAAGTCTCGTTGAGCTCGAGTCTTTCGAAATTTCCGATCGGATTTCAGCGAAAATTTGCGTGGATGTGAAATACGTGCGCGCGTGTGAGTGCAGGAATGATAGCTACAAATATATTTACAGTTTGTTCATGTGTTAAATAATTAATGGCATCAAAGGATATTCAGGTGTAAAAAAGAAAAGTACAAATGTCGAGGTACACTATCGATCACTGTCCTCATAGATATGTATGTACCTCGACTTGTTCTCCATCTTCTCGTTTACTCAACGACCTTAATGTCATGAGAAAGGGGCGTGGTTCGACTTTTTCATAGTTCTTTCTATCTTTCTCGGTATTTTTTCCCTTTCTTACAAACTGGTAGTTAATAGCAACAACGACAACAACAACAACAACAACAACAACAGCATCAATAACAATAATATCAACATCAGCATCAACAACCACGTCGACAACGTCGATGATAATGCTAATGATAACGACGACGATAACGATAACGATATTAGTCATTGTGGTAACAAACAATTGATTAATTTATTACCTGGCTATTGAGAAACCACGCAGATAGAGGTACTCTCTCCTGCACAACAAAGCTATTATTTTTTTCAGCCGCTGCCGGCTGCGATTTCTTTTTTTATTTATTTTAAAAATTGCGCCTCATGATATTGGATTTTCTCCAAATCTGTTTCATAGTTTTGGAAAGTCCTTGGGAAAATTTATTATTAAAAATTAGAATTTACGTTAAGATAAATTTTTTTACGTCACCTGCATTTTTGAAAATTTCTATAATTGTTTTTTTTGACTCGATTGGAAAGGAATTTTGGGAATTTGAAAAATTGTTACCTTTAATAAAGGGTGTCCTTTACATTTGTGCATTTTTATAATTCCGAAAAACTACGAGGAAATTTATTTAAAAAATTGGAATCTGCCTTTAAACGAATTTTATGGAATCACCCTCTTTTTCGGAAAATTTATATATATTTTATTTGAGGCAAATGGCAGCGAATTTTGACAATTTCAAAAATTGCTACTTGTAGTGGAGGATCTCTCCTAACTTTGCGTATTTTTCAAATTTCAAAAAATCTTCTGTAAATTTGTTTAAAAAAACATTGAAAATTTTTTTTGCTCTCTAAACAAAATTTTTTTTTCTTGGGTGAGATAGTGGAATTAAAAAATTCTGAAAATTGTTTACCGGTAAAATAGGATCTCCTCTGAGTCTACGTATTTTTACAATGTCGAAAATTAATCCGGAAATTTATTCGAAAAATTGGAATCCACGTATAATCGAGTTTGCATCGAATTACCCGGTTTCCTTGATTATTCAAGAGCCATAAAGCTACTGACAAAATAATAATAAATAATAAAAGTTATTTTCCCTTTAACAGTAGTTAAGTGGTAGAAGCTGAAAAGCGTAGGTTACAAAGGAACACGCCTGTAATTGCATCCACAACGAGATCATACCGTCCTGATCGGCTTACAGTTCTCCGCCTTTATTTGTGTAACTTCTGAGTATTTTCTTGTAGGCGTCGCCTTATTTTCCCTTTTTTATTATCGCCATTATTATTATTTGTTACTCACGAAAGTACTATTTTGCATTTTTTTTCGAAAAAGAAACGAGCACGAGAGTATCGTAAAACCGCTCCGCTGGACCGAAAATCGCTTTTAACGGAAAATTATTATTATTATTTTCCATGGAATAAAATTTGAAAAGGACAGAATTTTCTCGAAAAATGTGTTTAAAGTAATTTTGCAAAGTGTTATTCCACTTTTGCTGAAATAAAAAAAATCGAAAAGAGGAAGTGGTTTTTATAAGTTACAGGTATAATCTAATTTCCCTTTGAAAAAAAGAAAAAAAAGGAAGAGGAAAACGTCAGAAAGAGGAGGAAGAAGGCAGGAAGAAAATTGAATTCGTCTCTCCACAAATTTAATAAAGACAGCCACGATCGGATTTATATTACCGACTTTTTACTCCACACACTTTTTGTCTTTCCCCTTATAACTTGAAAAATTAATAAGTTGTCTTTGATTTTCCACTCGCAGCTTTTTTTTCTCTTCTCCGTCTCCTTTCGTTTCCCAAAAAATGTAAATACAGGAACTTGGCGAAATTGGACGGAATTCGAAATCCAAACATTTCGTTTATTTTGTGTTTTTTTTCTTAAATCGTCACTGAATTCTCGAAACAATTTTTTCCCAGCACCCAATTGCAATTTTTAATAAATTTCAAAAATAATTTTAAGGGTTAAATTGGACAAATTTTTACCAGAGATTCAACAATTTTTCTAGGATTTAAAATTAAGTTTTCGAAATAAATTTATATTTATTTTATTATTATTTTCAAATCCCTGAAAATTGGAAATAATTTTCATGGAAATTCGAATTTTCTTTAAGATTAAAAAAAATATTTAAACCATTTTTTGGAGAAAGTTGCAAAATTTTTTTAGGGAGCGTCTGTTTACTTATTTGTTTATTTACCCCCTCCCCTTCTTTTTCCATACCTCGTCGCTATTTTTTCTCTCTGTCTCTCGTATAAAGTTCCCATGAGTAAAACTGTAAAAGTTAAAGTCGACTTTATATTTTAGGGTTTCCATTCTATTTTAGTAAACATACGTTTTCAGGTCGATGAACTCTTACATCTTATTGCACTCGACAAACCTTTCAACATTTCGCATTACACTACGTTTCTACATTACCGCTTTATATATACATATATACATATATATATTCATATATTAAAGGCAAAATTGGAATTTTACCTTTTCTTTTTATTCGTTTCCAGAAATTCCACGGAAAATCTCTGGTTTTCCAAGGATATTTTCTGCCCCCGTCGGTATCTTAATACAGTACAAATATTTATCCTCCTTACAACAACAACATTACACAAAAAAATATATTATATATATGTATATTCATAAAATAATCGAAGATTGTGAGATTTTTTCCTTTATTTCTACTCATTTTCATTTTCTGCTAATCTTGATTTTTATTAATACAAAAATCCTAATTAATAACGAGTCTCCAACAATTTTCAATAATTATCAACAATTTATAATAATTTTGTTTTCATGCGTTGCTTCTTTTTCTTCTGTTGGTGCATAATTAACGACGATTACTTTCTATCATCGGCCACGAAAATAATCGTCGTTAATTATGCGCCAACTCGGTGGATTACATTTCTCGTTAGAACTATTTCAAAAAATTCGAAAAATTCGAAAAATCTGTGGTCCTTAAAAATTCAAAAAATCCGAGGATTCACCAAACACCCCCAAAAATCCATAACTCGGAAAAATTAAAAGAAAAAAAATCTCCATGGTTTCCTCGAATTTCCAAAAATTAGTATTTTCCCAAAAAAATTCTCTGCGCTCGTTCTGAACCTCCGACAATTTCTATTAAATGAAAATAATCTCATGTACGGCATCAAAAATACTCACAATGTTTTTATTTCTACGTCAGCAAGATTACAAAATTAAAATGAAAAAAAAAAGAAAAACGGGATAATTTGTTATTCCAGTACGTCAGCAAGAAGCGTGCATCCGAGACCTATCGGAAATTTCATGTGACGCAGTTCTAGTTTTTACAAAAGACACACACACATAGGCAATGTACGTACGTGTAGCACACACGCAAAACTAGTACGATATATATAAAAAAAAGGAAGGCAGTACATACATAATACATAGATTCACACAGTGCGAGAAAGATTGCATGTTGCTTAGAACAATAGTTCAGTGAGATGCAACGATGATTTTCAAAGAAAATATTGTAGTGCGATATTATTGCTTTCTCTCTCTTTCTATCTTTAACAATACAATGCGGATTGTTGTACGTACAACAAAAGAACGCGCGTATGGAACAAGAGAGAGAGAGAGAAGGAAGCGAGGAATGAAAGAGGTCGCTTATAAGCACCATGCCACTTTGGGTCAAAACAATGCACCGTATTTGCATATGGCACTAGTTTGTATACATATATATATATATAACTGGCAGGCTGCACGAGTGCATCTAGAAGAAATGCATTCGGTACGTGTTCGCTAGAAGGGCGCAAGTGCGGCATGCAATTATCGGTCTCCCCGGTATTTGCTTAATTTTCGCTCGATAATTAGCCGGCTAATTTCTCTCAATTATGCAGGCATAGCTGAAACGAAGGAAAAAGGGAGATTCTATCGTTTCCCGAACGACAGTTTTTGTTGTACCTACAGGTACACAGCCACCTGTCAGCTATAGGGACAGATAGCAAGTTGCACATGGATGTATGCAAACTTCTCTCTCTCTCTACCTCTATTTCTTCCTCGTGGCATAATAATTAACTCCTGACAGTATTAATTGGACAGCTTGTCAAATACGTCAGCTTCGAATATCCTTCCTTCCTTAATTAGCCAGCGAAGGATACAGGGTCGACTATCATTCGCGTCCCAAGTCAAAAGCGAGTCGACTTCCCGCTAGAATTCGACGTCCCGAAAGTTTTTCCTCCTTTGCAGTTTTCTCCCAAACCCAGCCGATCGGGAGTTACGAGCCTTCGAAGGTGGAATTGCACGCCAGCGCCTCCACTGGTGGCGTGGGTGCACCGCAAGCGGCGTTACACTTGAGCGCGAATATCTCGGGAATTTTTAAAGGTAGAAGAAAAGTTCTTGGGGGAAAAGTCTCTGGTTTTTCACGATCTATGGGTTGGTACAAAAAAATATATATATTTATAAATGTGTGTGTGTGTGTGTTGTAATCAAAGAAAAGTAATGACACAAGGTAGAGGATAAACGTGGTTCCCACTGTTCCATTGGAAGTTGTAATCGTCAACCCACACGTTCAATGGGTAACAATGACACATCTGCAGCTGCTGTTTTTTTCTCTCCTGACTCCTTTTTAACACTTATGTTCGTTTTTTTGTTGTTGTGGATAAAGTTCAAAATCGAAATATCAGTTTTTTTTTGGCATTTTGCAAAAATAAAACGAATTTTTCGAAATAATTTGAATCCCATAAAAAATTTGAACACACTCGAGGTTCGAATTTTCCAGCACATTAAAAATTAATAATCAAAAGTAAAACACATCATATTCAAATCCCACAAAAAATGCAAAAATTTTCAAAGAAAAAATCACAAAATTATTTCTATCTATTATTTATTTATTCACTTCGTCCCCATTTTTGCCGGTATTTCATCGTTTATAAAAAAAATCTTTATAAATTAAAATCGACTTTATATTCCAGGTTTCTCATTTTTTTGACACTTTTTTCCAAAATATCACAAAAAATTGAAACACGCGTTTCCATATTTTTTAAAATCCCTCGATCCACCCCAAAAGTACCTTCTCCAGAAATTCAGCTCGAATATATCTTATATTAATTGCGGATAAATTGAAATCCATTGTTCCCCAATGAGATAGCAGCCTTTTGCCACACACGTGGAACGAGACTCGGCTTTCTGTAATGAACAATGGGAACCGGCTGGAAGTCGCAGAAAAGGGGGTAAAAATTCGGCCGCAACGTGAGAGAGAAACGGCCGACAGAAATTCATTTGCAAGACTTTCGTGTACGGATTTTCTATAAGAAACGTGCCTGTGACATTAAAGCGAGACCTCTATGACACTTAAAAGATCGTAGACCCGTTTTTACCTCAACTCCCAACTGGAGAATGAGTATGAAAGTTTTCGTGCTGCTCTCATTATAACGGTACGTAAATACACAAGCCTGCTGCCTGTCTCTCTCTCCCTCTCTCTCTGGCCCTTTTTTCCCGGCATTCGCTGGAAACCTATCTGATTTTGGAATTTTCATAAACAAGAGCGACGTCGGGGCCCATTTCCGGGGAAAAAATTCGCTTATGGCCACATACACGCCCCGACCTCTGCCAACCATTTACGTTTATTCCTTTCCGGAACGCTCACATGTCATTCAATCGTGATCCCCCATAAGACACGAAATCGATGTTCGCGTCTCGGGTCCCGGAGCTTGGGTTTCTCCTTCCCCGGAATTCCTGGCGTTGCAGGAGCCGATGTTTCGTCCGAATCTCGGCGAACCCCGGGTTCCCAATTTTTTTGGGGAACCTCGTGGCCGGAAATTGGTGGCCCCGAAAATCCTAAAATTGGAATTGGAATTTTTTTTGTTTGTTTGTTTTTTCGGATGCACCTTCCGTCTCCACGGGGACGTCCAATAAATATCGCGGAAAAGGTTCGAGGAGAGTAAAGGAAGACCGCCCAGAACGGTTCTTCTTTGTGGCGCAATACCGACTGCTCGAGTCCATAGCCACGATTGCAATGAGACATAAATTGCAATTAGCACCGGCATATCTCCTATGTGCAGCTATGGGAATGCCATGGCAGCAGTAAACGTGTGACCAAGCGTACGCTTCTTGATGTGTGTGCCCCGTGTGCATGACCATGTGCACTTCCTTCTGCACATATATAGAAATATATGCGATCGAAGCGTAAGAATGAGGCGCGTGTAACTTCTTGAGGAGAAGTAAGTCGGTTCGCTTGGATTCTAGCGGTTACAAGGAACCGACTGGGTATTTACCTGGGCTCTGGCCATCGCATCGCCGGTGCTAATGCCACTGCCGCTGCTGCTGTTGCTGCTGCTGCTACTGTTGCTGCCAGCTGGCCATTAGAATACGCGAAAGTATGGAAATTCTGCTTTTGCGGCAAAAAAAAAAAGAACGACAAATCCCGGGAATTCCTATTCCAGTGGAATGGGGCATTCGTTTCTGCTGCAGTCACGGAGAAATCGAGCCTTTTTCTAATTTTCTTTTTTTTATCGATGCAATTGCTGCTGCCACTCAGTTGGGATTGGAAGAAACTGTAATTTTTCATCTTTTGCAAGAAAAGGAAAAAGTGAAAAATAATTTGGGTTATTGGAGGGGAACGTTTTTTTCTGCTACAGTCCCGGAAATTGAGATATTTCTAATTTTCACCCCCTTGGTTCCTCCCTTTGTCTCTTTTTAATTATTTATTTTTTTTGTCATTACTGATGCAATTGCTGCTGCCACGTATTTTGAATGAGAAAAAAATGTAATTATTACCTTTCGCAAGAAAAAAAATAAAAAGTAATTGAAATTAATTGAATGGGAGTTTCTGGTACAGTCCCGGAAAGAGAAATTTTCGTAATTTCAACCCCTTTGGTTCCTTTTTTATTTTTTCTTTATTGAAATTAATCGCAATAAAAATTGAAAATATGATAATTGTTGAATAAAATAATTAATACAAAAATTGAGAATAATCGCTAGGGTTTTCCTGGGGTTTCGCTAGGGGATTTTGTCGTTATCGATGCGATTGCTGCTGCTAATTAATTTGGATGAGAAGAGAATGTAGAAATGATTTCCTTTCGCAAAGAAAAAAAAATAGAGAGAGAGAGAGAGAGGGACGAGAAATAAATAAATAAATAAATAAACAAATAAAGAAAAAAAGGATTACCTACACGTTACCTTGCAAATGAATGCAAGGGATGCTGAAGGCACGCGCACGGCAGGACGTGCTCCTGCTTTTGCTCTGGCTCCTGCTCTTGCTCTTGCTCTTGCTCTTGCTCTTGCTCTTGCTCCTGCTCCTGCTGGTGCTGTTCCTTTAGCTGTAGCTCTTGTAAATTGTCAGTTGTAACCGTAGCTGTTGCATACATCCTCCTGTGCTGCAACAACTTCGTGATGCACTCGTGAAAGGAGAGGAGAGGCTGTACAAGGTGTATGTATATGTATATGTACATGTATATGTAGGTATAGATAAAAAATAAAAGGAGAAACAAAAGGAAGGAAAAAGGAGGAAGGGGAGGGGGGAGAGGGTTATTATCATCCAACTATAGTTAAGTACCTTCTTTACATTAGATACTGCGGCGCAATAATGAATCTAATGAGGTGAGAAATAAAAAATACGATATATACTCACTTGGGAAAGGGTTACAAGCGACTAAAGATAGCGAGATGACCCTTCCTGCACCCAAGTACTGTTATTGCGAAATTAAAGACTCTGCAAATACTGTTAGCGTAAACAGCAACAAGCAAAAATTACCGGAAAAATAAGGGAACACTGCCTAGAATTTATTTACATGCAAATTTAGGTATACCACTTTTCTGGACTTTCTCTCCTCCTGTTTTCTTTTTTTTTTTCCTTTTTTTTTGAAATATCCTTGTTCGACCTTTTCATTTGATCTTTTTTCTCTCTTTAATTTTGCTCCACTGACGGAGGCTGGGATTGATTAGAAAAAATTTAACCCTAGGACGGCACATGGGGTCAATATGACCCCACGCGATTTTCGAACTCCATTGTCCAAAATCGAAAATTGTTCGAACTCCAAATCCGTAATTATGTGCGATATCGCGAAAATTAGTAATTCTCTAAAAATCACGCCCTTCATTTTTCAAAATAAATATAATACCTTTTTTGGAAAATCGATTACGCCCTTTACGTTCGAGTTTGGAGGTATGCTGTTCTAGGGTTAAAGAAAAAACGTTTATTATTCGCAGAAAGACGATTTCGTGACCATCGGCTCGACGCTCAGGCAATATCTAGTGGAAAAAGACACTCCCTATATTCTGGACGTGGATCTGGATTTCTTCAGCACCAAGAACCCCTTCAAGAGCCTCTACGATCGCGTCAACCTCTACGACAAGCTTGCCGAGCTTTACGCCTTCCAGAGACCGGAATCCACCGATCCTGAGGTGAGTGAAAATTGTAATTTTCTTTTTCTTTTTTTTTTTGGTGTAATGAGGGAATTGTCGAGTTTCAAAAATTGGTATCTCGGCGGTGAAAAATTGGAAATTCGTTTGCGTTAGCGCATTTCCAAACCCCGGGGTGTTTCTACTTTCAATCCCGTAAATTTACAAAACTTCCAAAAAATCTCGGAGAAAAGGTTAGAAATTTCTTTACCGAAAAATCTCTTTCAAAAAAAAACCAGAGATTCCCATTTGAACCTTAAAAATTCGTAACTCGGGGTCACGAAGTCCCGGATTTTTCTACTTTGGCGCGTTACTCTCCGAATTTCTCCCGAAAAATCCCTGAAAAGGTTGCGAATTGCGTTTCCCCAAAAATCCACAAAATTTCCAGAAAATTAGCGACGTTCCCTTTAAAATTTCTTTTTGGGAATCGGGGCCCATTTCAAAATCCGAAACCTCCACTTTCCACCCGACAAATTTCAACACTCCCAGGACACGCTAGAAAAAAAAAAAAAAATGTGCAACCCCCGGACATTGAGTTCAAATCAAACGATCTCTCCCTCACAGCCGGTAAATTGAAAATCCCTAGAGAAAATCACCAACAACGTGGCCGGTGTAAATTTGCAGCGCGTCAGCGTCGAGTTTGTTTCTTACGCAGTCGCTTCTATATAAACATATATATATATATATATATATACATGCAACGGGGAGATTGGCGAATAATTAGGTGGTGCGGCCATACAATAGCCGTAGCGTCCCGTTTCGAGCAAACCGGGACACAACAATACCCATTTTACCATACCACGTCGGGAATAATAGGCGAGAGGGAAGAGAAAAGGACCTCTTTGCCATCGCTATTGCCATTCCTGTGCTGGCACATGCACTCTGTGCGGCCTTTTGGAGCGCAGAAGAGCGGCCGAGGAAGAGGGAAATAGTTGGTACAGAGTGGCCGGTATCGGAGAGACGGACATAATAACGCCAAGACCATTGTCCTGCGTAACTCGTAGAGTCTGCCAGCGTCCTGCGGAGATAGATGCTGCCCCGTTGCTATTGTTTGTTCGCTTGTCATAGACGTTTTTTTTTTGTTGTTGTTAAAAAGCCTCCATCCAAACCCCCGTTCCCTGGAAATTACCAATTTTCGAAATTCGTCCGATTCGAATCCATTCGCTTATTTTTTTTTTCTTTTTCTTTCCCTCGTTTTTGGGGATGGAAAGTAGCCATCTTTTTTTTTCAACCCTCTCGTGATTAATTTTATCACACCCCCTTGGAAATGAGGGAAAATGCGAGAGAAGATAACGGAGGAAATGAAGGAAAATAATGACGATTGTTATTAAAGCGAGAGAGAAGTGTATCAAAATTAGAGGGAGGGGGAGGCGAAGAAGAAAAAAAAATGGGGATACTAAACTCAACTCTCACTGGCTTTACTTCCGGTTCGTCTCAGCCATCCGGTATTCTCACGCTCATCTGCATACTCGGCTACACATCAATATTCAAAGAGAAGACCGGAAAACGTTAGCATTTGGGTTCCGCTTTGCATACTTGGAGAGAAAGAAAAGACCCCCCTTAGTGTCATTTCTTCTCGCTAAGGGAGATCACAGTTGGATATTAGAATATATATATATATATATGTATGTCTCGTAAGGGAAGGTCTCCGAAACGAGGTCCTGAGAAAGGATTTTTCACTGGATTGCGGTAGAAACAGTGTTTCTGGAGAAATTCGTTTCCATCGTTCGCGAGGGTGGCTTTCCTACCCCCTCGTTTTGGAAATTCGTATCTTTGGGGGAAACGATTATAGAGGGTTCTAGTTTTCTGCGTTCGAAAGGGTGGAGTTTCCACCATCTGTGTTGTAAAATTCGATTTTCCAAAAAATTCAGTCTCCGAGACATAATTATTTTTAAAAAAAAGAGAGAAAAGTCTTTAAAATAGGAATTTCTTTTTTGAAAATTCTTAACTGGGAAAGAAAAAGTTTTAAAAAATTGTGGTTGGCTGGATTTTGTACTTCGAGGTCCGCACTTTTAACCCTAAAAATAATGAGTTCGCAATTGCGACAAAAATAATATGGGGGAAGGTGTTAATCCCGATCTTCCGCGAAGTCGATTTTTCTACCCTTCTGCTTCTAAAATTTGTAACTTTGGGACAAATAGTTACAAAGAGTTCTGGTTTTCTGGATTCGAAAGGGTGGAATTGCTACTTTCTGTAGATTAAATTTCAACTTTCCGGAAAATTCGGTGTCGAAGGTACGATTTTTTCGGAAAAAAAAGGAAAATTTTGAATTTCTTGAAAATCCGAGAAAAATGGTTTTTACGAAAGAAGAGAAAATTCTGTAATTCTCTCCATCATCGCATTATATGCATATAACATTTATACGTACCTCCTATGCCGCTCAAAGGAGAAGAAGAAGAAGATGTAAAGGAAAGGTACAATTGTTACTCCATTTTTTATAATATATGCAGGTTCCTTCGCCGCTACCTGTCTTTCCCTGAGAAAAACGACTTACTCGTACATATTTTGTATTGTGATTGTAATCACTGGTTACAGGTCACCCTGTTATATTACGGTTTCAATCCGAAGAAAGAACCAGAGGGAGAAGAAGAGAAAAAGAGAGGGTCAGGGTCACTCGTGAATTATTTAAATTACATAACCTGCTGCTGCTTGCTTCTCCTTTTTTTCATTATCTTCCCTTTTTTCCTTCACCTTTTCTCCTCCTTTCTCTCTTTTTCTTTTTTTTTTTCTTCAGGATCCTTCCGCTAAATAATTATTTCCAGCATTTTATTAAAAAAATATATGTTTCTTTTTCTTCATCCCTCAACCGCAAATTAGTAAATTCCCAAATTATTATTTAATTTATTTTTTCTACAAATTTCCCCAAACGCGAGGATCTCGTGCGATTTTGAAATTTGAAAAAAAAAAAATTTTTTAACCGGAGAAAAAAAAATCGTACGAGTAAAAATTAGAAATGGAATTTTTTCCGTCTGAGAATTTAGCGTCGAAATGATTCGTTCCTCAAGTTTTATCGGCGAATAAAATTGAAATGCGGGTTCGAGTAGTTTTCGGGAAAACTACAGCCAAGACGAACCACGAAAGAGAGGGAAAGTGGAAGAAAAATGCGAGAATCCATTGGCGGCACGTCCTTTGGTACGTTTATATTCGAGCCAATTGGATTTATTTATGGGGGTTGAAGAGGGTGTTCTGCGCAATCGGTCTGTCTTGCTTGCTTCTCCGTCTCTGTCCCTTTCATCCACTCAGTCCTCCATGGAAAAAAAGATAACCCAACCTCCAGTTTCACCACCACGCCTTTATGTTGTTTGCAATAACGCAGAGTTTGTCCCAAAAGACACTGGGAAAACCACAGAAACCCACAATTTGCACCCTTTCGTTTGCTTTTTTTTTTTCGAATTCGAGGGAAATTTTTGCAAAATGGTTGCAACTGTAATTTGCTTCCTTTTTTAATGAACTTTAATTACTTTTTAAATATAAATTTATTTTTTATTTATTAGAAAAAAAATTCGAAACCTCTCAAAAGTATTTCGAGTCTCTTTTTTTTTTAAATTAAATAATTGGTTATCGGTGAAATGTTGGTGTCGCGAAAATGTTGTTTAATAAAAAACTAAAATTCTAATTCTAAAAATTCTTGATTTATAAAAAAAAAGAAGAATTTCCGGCAAAATTTGTTAATTTGAGTGGAAATTTCTTGCTTCTGAAAATCCTCCCTCTGGAAACAAACACATCTCGAAAAACTCGTTCGCTTCTCTTTTCACTTTTCGTTCGACTTAATCCTCGGAAATTAGCATAGCAGATGCAGTTGGCAGTTTTTTCCCATCACATATGTATTCCATGCAGCTTTCTTCTCTTACATACATTTTTGCATTTAAACGGTGTATACGTATGTGCTTGAAAAGGGAAGAGAAGAAGAGGAAGAGAGGAGCAATAGTACAGTGGTAGAAAAGAGAGAGAGGGAGGATCCTTATTTATTTGCGTGAGAACTTATATATAAATACATAAAATAGAAATTAGTTTTAGGTAAAAATTACTTTTACCCGAATTTGTTTATTTAACAATGATATTTTAATTCAACGAAATCAATTAAAACGAATTCACAAAAATAATGAATTTTATTTAAATAATGAAATAACTGCAAAAAAAAAAATAAATAAATACCTAAGCTCTAAAAAATTGTATTGGTTATTATTATGATTTATTGTAAAAAAAATCAGTGCTATTTAATTTATATAAAAATATACCCCCTTTTTTTGAATAAATTAAAAAAAAAATTCGTGACGTAAGAAAAGAGGAGTTCAAAGACTGGATTTTGGAATTGGGTCACATGGTAATCCGGCAGCCGATTCCTTCGGTCTCGGGGAGGAAGTTAATTCCATCCGTGTCTTTATTATCAATTGAAAGAAGGGGAAGGGGGTGAAAGCGAGCGAGAGAGGGAGGGAAGAAAGGGATGAAAAAAAGGTTGTTTCATTGACAAGCAAAGCAAAGCAAAGCAAAGCAAAGGAAAGCAAAGGACAGCGAAGGGAATGAAAGCGAATTCCAGCACTGGAGGGATGAGAAAGAAAGAAAGAAAGAAAGAAAGAAAGGAAGGAAAGAGTGAAGATGAAGAAGTTGAAGAAAGAGAGGAAGAAGAAGGTGGCGAATCTTCTTAGGGTAGGTCACTTCCGTAATTACCTTCTCTCACGGAAGTCCTTTGGATGCTTAAACTTGAGACTCCTCCGTATTCTCTCTCACCCTCAAGGTCGCGCCTCATCCCTTCACAATTAACTTTTGCCAACAATTAAATCGATAAAAGTGAGAGGGAAAGGTGATCCGAAAAGGGAGAGGCAGAAACAGACCCTCGGAAAGGGAGAAAGAGAGAGAGAGAAAGAGAGCAGGATGGAAAATGGAACTTAAAGGACATGGATTGAAATTCTCTGACCCTGAGGATTTTTCTTTTTTTTTTTGGCTTCTCGTTAATTTTCCCGAATTTGGGGTGTCTTAATTTTATGGAATTTTAAGGATATTTTATTCAAAGGATCTTACAGGACATGAATTGAAATTTTTCTATCCTGAGGATTTTTTCTTTTTTTATTTCAACTTCCAAATTTGTAAAATTTGCTTTTAATTGATTTTCTCAAAGGGGAGTTTTAATTTTATGGAGATTTTAGTAGGATTGAAATGATATTTTATTCAAAGGATCTCAAAGGACACGAATTGAAATTTTCTGATCCTGAGGAATTTTCCTTTTTTTAATTTCTAATTTTTTTAAATTTGCTTCTTATATTAATTTTCTCAAATTTGGGGAGTTTTAATTTTATGGAGATTTTAGCAGGATTGAAATGATATTTTATTCAAAGGATCTTAAAGGACATGAATCGAAAATTTCTGATCCTGAGGATTTTTCTTTTTTTTTTAATTTCCAATTTTTTTTAAATTTGCTTTTTTATTAATTTTCTCAAATTTGGGGATTCGTAACTTTATGGAAATTTTCAAGCAATTGATTTTTAGTGTAACAAAAAATCGACTGCTTTTTTTTATTTTACATTTTTCATGAAATTTTTTCGAAAAATGAAACAACCCCGATTCATAAACTCAAAAATATCATTAAAAAAAAGGTACAATCAAATTTTGAGACATCTATCACCCGGAACGTGACCGGGCAGGAATGGGATCGCCATCTATCGAAACTGATAAGAAGCAAAACCTCCCTTAACAGTTTGCGAAGAAGCCGCAAGGCCGGGGGATGCCGTGACGAGTCGACGTCGGGACGTCGACGTCGTCAATGACAACGACGCCGACGCCTTGCATCCAACATGGCTGCGGATCGTTAAACCCTCCGGCGCAAACTCCGGCGGGATTTCGAGGGGTGGAAAACAACACGAGTGACGAGGGGGTAGTGGATCGCTTCTAAATGCAGGGGAACGAATTAACGAACTATCAAATTCGTATGAATTCTCACCCCCTACCCCTGACTCACTGGCTGCTCTTGCTTTCACCCATTGAGTGGAAACAGGGGGTGGAAATTCGGGAAATTCTTCAATTCATTGAAATAATTTCTCGGGTCGGCAATTGGCACTTCACCCCTTGAAGATTTTAGGAAATTTTCGGAATCTGGGAATAAATTTGTTGGGATCAATTCCCAAATTTGAGTGAAATGAAAATCGAAGGTCAATTTTGAAAAATTGCGAAATTTATACATTTAATGTATTTTATTAAACAATATAATTGCAATATATCTACTATATAATTATAATTAAACTATATTTTAATTTACACTTATTTATTAATTTACGCAAATTATAAATAATCCATATTTAATAATCTTACATGAATTTAATAATTCTAAAAATCCAAATTATAATGAAAATATATTAAACATCGTATATCAAATATAGGCGTTTCCTAAAATTGATATATTCAATATAAAAAAAAAATATCGAACCAATATTTCTCCACTCGATTAATAAATACAATAAAAACGAATTTTTTTTTATACAAGAAAAATAAAATAAAATAAAACACATTCACGATATAACAATCTTGAAAAATATACAGGGTGGGTCGCCACATTTTGCCATTATTTTGCTACGCGTAATGGGGAAAATGGCAAAATGTGGCGACCCACCCTGTATAATCTAAAATCGGTATTACAATATTCTTCAAAAACGATTCGATTTTTGATTTCTTTCGAAAATTTCGGCATCCCTGGATGCAACTGCACGTCCTCCTACGACACATGCAACGTATGCACATGCATCGATGTCTGTACGTACGCACGTGACCCAACCCGTGGTTCGCAAACTTGCAAGGAAGGAAATTCCATTAAGACGTATGTGCGGTGCATTGTGCAATGCCCGATGCGACATGTGCGTTGCAATCGTACATACACACATACGCGTACGTACGTGCGGCCAAATTGAATCAGCAAATGTGGAGTGACGAAAAATGCATCGAAAGGACCGACCAAAGCCCAACCGACCCTTCTTTCCTTACCCGTTGTTATATTTATCCCTGCCCCCAATTTTTTTACATTTATTTATTTCTTTTTTTTTTTTGGTTGGTTGTCCCTCCTCGTCCACCGTTCGCTCTGAAATTATATTCCGTATGTCGCGATTGATATGCATTACAAGTTTAAATATTACGTTTCTTCCTCCTCAGTCGCATGAAATGCATAATACCCTTCATTTTTTTGGTCATTGAACTTCGATGTCATCGACATTTCAATTTAAAAAAAAAAGAGCTGCCGAAGAAACACCCTCTCGGGGGCATTGACATTGCATTTCGTGCACCTTCGTTTAGAATCATGCAATTCCGGTGACTGCGTAATGAAATTAACGTTTTTTTTTTCTTCCTTTTTTTAAGAATCCACGAATTCGCAAATACGAGAAATTTGGAAAAGTGCTAAATTTACCACGAAAAAATGTTTCACGTGGTGAAATAATATTATACTTAACCTAAATAATCGGGGGAAAATTTGCATGGTTTGAAAATTATCGGGTCATTCAATTAATTTATAAATAATGGAAAATGATAATGAGTGCAATGATGCATTTTCCACTGATGCAAACGTAATGAAATTAACGATTTTTTCTTTTTTGAAAATCCACGAATTTGCAAATAAGAGAAGTTTGGAAAAATGCTCGATTTACCACAAAAAAATTGTTCACGTGGTACAAGAATATTATAATTTCAATAATCGGAGGAAAATTTGCGTGGTTTGAAAATTTTCGGGTCATTTAATTAATTTATAAATAATGGAAAATGATAATAAGTGCAATGATGCATTTTGGACTGGTGCAATAATTATTAAAGATCCATTCGATGTATAAATATAGCAGCTAAAAATCGAAAATGCTCCTAATGGATATTAGTTGACTTTTTTTTTCAGTAATAATCACTTTAGTTAAGATTTTATATTTTTAATTAATTATAATTACGATTTTTCAAATTTTATTTATAAATTTTATCCGAGACTTTTATTTTACTTTAATAATTTAGCTCCAAACAAATGTTTGTTAAAAAGAGAAAATATATATTAAAATAATTTCTATTATTTATTGTTCATCAAAATGATTTGTTAAAATATTAGAATAATTTGAGAAATTATAATTTATTAAAAAATTGAATTATTTGAGAAATTTACAATATGAAGGGATAAAATCGTAATTGCATTTAAATAATCCAGGCTCAAAATAATAGTCCAATGCATTATATATATTCTATTATTTATCGTATAAAACTTATTACGCTAATTATCAAACCTATGTATTAATTTCTCTATAAAATTTACATACTTTTCTCCAGAAAATGTACATCAAATAATACACAACATATAACTGCATCAGAAAGAGAGAGAGAGAGAGAGAGAGAGAGAGAGAGAGAGAGAGAGAGAGCGAGATGAGAGAGGGAATGAATTTCGAGTATGCAGCAGGTATAGATATGCTGCGCGTTCACAACCGCAGCCCCCTTAAGGTAATTGATGCTCTCGCGAAAACCACCGTCAATTTGCAAAAACACATGGTTCCGCGACATGCTCGACGCATAAGTGCATGACCTCCCTACAGGTGGTATGCAGAAGCCAGAGTCAATGAACTCCATATATAATATATACATATATATATATATAAAAATTCGCATCGAAAAAGAATTAAAACGGGAGGGAGCGCTCAAAATCGTGGATACGCGAACTAAACGTACGATGCAGTTGCATTTTGCAACCGATGCAATCGGTGGGATCGCCTTCGGTGGCTCTGCCTCCGCTTTTCGAGGCAACGACAGCCTCCTTTCCGGACCGCAACGCTCACGTGCGTCGATTCCGATCCTGCTTTGCAACAAATTTTTTTCGGGACCCGAGCAGTTCCGATGCACAATGCAACGATGCAAAATTGCAACGATGCACCCTGCCGCTGGTGGCAAAATCTCTGCGTTCGAATTTTCGACGGATCCGTCACTTACGCGGGAAAAAGTCGCGACAGGAGGCAATGGGACGAGTTGCAGTTGCATTTTGGGGAAATGGGGGGAAAACCAGGAGGGAGAGAGAGAGATAGAGGGAGAGAGATAGGAGATACTAGATATGAGATATGCATGTGGGCAGTTTGCCAGCCTCGTATGCAATTGAACGAGTCTGTTCGCCCACACAAGTGTCTATCAATAACCTCTTTCGTCAGGTCGTCATGCAATGTCGGATCGTTACGCGTGCAGAATTATGCAGCCCGTGCATGCATCCCATAAGAAACGAGGATTTGTGAGAGAGGGAGATAGAGGGAATTTCGAAATGGGACGAATCCCCCTGTTTCGGTTGGATCCTTCGGCCTGAAAAATTGACAACGTGTCCTTAAATTAGGATCGATGCGATAAATTTTATGCATTTTATTTATTTATTTATTTTTTTTTCAATATCGTCGTCCAAAAGCTGCCTGGTATTCTTGAAATCGAAAATTGCGACAGCGGCAACGACGACAACAGCGACACCTTCGTAAATCTGCATACTGGATCTTCCGGTACCTGCGAGCAGTCGCAGACGCATAAGATGTGGATGGAAAGTCAAAAGGAATTCTTAGAAAAAGAGAGAGAGAGAGAAAAAAATAATTCCCCATTTATACCTGTGCTATCTAATGATAATAATGATAATAATTATTATAATATTAATTAATAAGGCGTATAAGGACGAAGTACCGGTACTTTCGAATCGATCGTCCTTGTTATTAAAATAACAAAATACCCGGGAAATGTTGAATAAAAAATGTTGTTGACACGTGGATTATTTATTATTTATTTATTGACGGTCATAATTAGACTCGTTCACGGTAGCAATTGGGAGCAGGCGTAATCGTTGGCGCCGAGAAAGGTTGGAATGGGTGGGTAGAAAGGGAGTATAGTAGATTCTACTATTTGGTTTCAACGAAAGTCAAATAATTTTTATCGACATTGACTTTTGAAAAAAATCTATTTTTTTTTTTAAATAATAATGGACATACACTACCGGTCAATAGTTTGGGTCCGCTTCACAATCGTTAATGAAATATGCAAGTGGACCCAAACTTTTGACCGGTAGTGTATAACTATATTTATATCTACAATTATATTTATATGCATATAAATAAATATATATAATTATCCCTTCGTTTTCTAATAAAACTTGTTACCAAATTCTAAAATTCAATTTTCAATATATATATTTTTTTAAATTATATTTATTATCCACCTTCCAATTACCGATTTTCAATATTTCTCTTCTGGAGTTTCAATTTTTCCTAAACGATAAAAACAACGATTTCTGTAAAACGACGGAACCACTTAAATATCCAAAAACGAACCAAATGAAACATAAATTAATATTATAATTAATACAATGAAATTAATATTACAATACATTATTAATACATTAATTATCTCCAATCAAATATTTGTCCTCGACCAAACTTTCATTTACATTTCACTTTTATTTTATACTTTACTATTACTTTTCGACGATTTTCAAAATATATTTAAAATATATATTTAAAATGATATTACTATTATTAACAACAACAATAATAATAATAATAACGACAGCAAAAGCATCAAATGAACCACTTTTCCACTCTCGGGAAATTACATCGACGGCCAGAATCAGTCGCCATTTGCTGTAACGCACCCGTGCCCCGGTACAAAATGGCCACGGTGTTTTGGCTACACGTAGAGAGACACACGCCGTTGGACATTGGTTGCATCCATTCCTGGATGCGTGGACCATCCATGGATCAGCACTCTTGCTAATTAATGTTTACGATTTCCATTAGCAACCGCACAGTCAATGCTGACTTCCTGTGAGGGGAAACGGTGCATCTGCATGCATATTGCATACGGATAGACTGCACTCTATATCCCTCTCTCTCTCTCTCCCTCTCTATGTCTCTTTATACCGCGTATCCTTCAGTCCTGCCCTGTATGGACCGGAAAAGTATGGCAACAGTCTGCGAAATATATAGATTCGGATCGCTCTACCGTGAAATCGAAATTACCATAATTTTTTTGTTGTTATTGTTGTTCCTTTTTTGTCCCTTTCGTAGCAAAAAGTTGATAATTGGTATTGTTTCTTTTTTTTTTTAATGGAAAATCGTATTTCCTTTTTATAATAAACGCGTAGCGGTAAAATGGATTCAGGTGCGTGCAACGGTCCCATGGAATTTGAAATTTAAAGAACGACGCGATCGCAACGATTTCTGTATCGATAACGATTGGGATGCATGCGTGTCTGTGTGTGTGTGCATGGTGAATTGCACTATGACGGTGGTTGCAAAAGGGAAAGAAGGGAATACCCACACAGAAAAGCGCGTTCGTTTTGCATACATGTGGCTGAAAGCATTTACGATCTGCTCTCGCAACGTGGCGGGCATATAAAATCAACAGTATATTTCATGGTGGTCCCCATGAGTGACTTCAAACGTTACTCTCTTTTCCTTGTGGCTTGGGCTTATGGTGCTGATAATAACAATAATAATGTTGCGGTGAGGTCCTCGGCCTCTGAGATAACGTGCGATGAAAATCCAGAGGTCCCAAAACCATGCGATCAAAATTGGATTTTTTGAAAAAATATTTCGCTTTTCTCTTTCTCATAAAATAAATTTGATTCTTTCGGGAAAAATGTTTCGCGATTTCGTTTCGAAATTTATACAAAACACCTTCGTTCATTCTCTTCTCTTTTTTTTTTTCTTAGAATTATTTATTATTTATACTCTTTAGAATTGTTTTTGAAAACAAAAAAATGGGTTTCTATTTAATTTCATTTTGAAATTATCAAATTTCCAAAGCTTTTGTACAAATTATTTCGAAATTCGATAAAATAATCCTGAATTTACAAATTTCTAGATTTTCTCTTGTAGGAGAAATTTTTTTTTTTCTGAAATATCATTGAAATATATTTTTATTAAAATATATCATTAACATTTTTTAAAATTCCTTTCGAATTTTTTTCCTCGAAAAAACACTATTTTTTTCTGGAACCAGAAATATCCACTGGAATTAACCCAATAAAAATTCTTATTTTTTTTTTGCACCAAAATAAATTATTCTAAATTTTTCTCAAACATCTATATTTTAATTTAAAAACAATTGAGAATCAATTTCATAATTAATTCGATACAAAAATAATTCACGAAAAAAAAAAATCTAGGAAATCGAGGCACTGCATTGGAATATTTCTGAGGATTATTCTGGAGGCTGAAGTCTCCAGAATAAAAAAAAGTGTCACTCTGATCTAGTCACCCTGTATATGCATATAAAATGAGATGGAACCCGTTCGAAACTGTGTCCTTCTCTCTCTCTCTTTTTTTATGGTTCTTTCACACACACACACACACAAATACTGTACTTCTACTTTTGTACGGTGGTATTGGTAGTAGTACCACTATATATATGCACACTAGAAGGAAATCAACGTTTTATATACTACCCATGAGATTTTATGACCATGGAATCACGAAATAGCAACTCTACCTTTCCAACTTTTGTATGTCAGAGATGGCAGAGATAGAAACTATTCATAAATTAGTTGATATTAAAAGTCACTTTATCCTACGTTCTTATTTGTTTTCAATCTACCGCTTTTTTTTTCCTCTGCTTTTTTGCTATATATATATATATATATTATATTATACGCACGCGTTCGGTTCGATTTTGAAAGTGAGACAAACCAGGAAGCTTTTTTTCGCCATTATAACTCGTATAGAAAACATGGCGATTTAATTTATGCACCCCACCTTAAACAATTTGATTTCCTAACAAACAGGGACAGGATTCTGTCGTCGCTTTTTCTCTGCCTCCCGTCTCTGTCTCTCTCTCTCTCTCTTTCTTTCTCAAAAAAAAAAAATGAGCAGATGCCTATCATTCATTTTTCTCCAGAATCCCAGCTTCGAACGTTACTCCCAACCAATATTGCTTTCCCTCTTTTCGCAGAACCTCCATTTTACAGCGAAATTCACCATTTTTCTCTTGCAACCGTAGGTAGTTGAAATAAATTTTAGAATTTTTGTTTTCGAGGGAAACCCATTATTTTTTTTTTTTTCACTCATGCGAATAATTGCATTTTTGAGAAATTCTTACAAAATTTGCCGACCACGGAGCCGATATCGGAGGAATTTATTAACAATTACAACGACCATAGCGATAAAGATGGCGATAATAATAATAATAACAATAACAGCAATAATAATTATAATAATAATAATAAAATAATATTGATAGTAATAAAAATTGAATATTGGTAAAATATTTAGGTGTCCCATAAGTTTCTTCCTTTTTTTTATGCGCAACCTCGGGTTCATACATAACGTGGCGCGGAAAAAACTTTTGGGACACCCTAATAATAATAATAATAATAATAATAATAATAATAATAATAATAATAATAATATTGATAGTAATAAAAAGTGAATATTAGTAAAATATTAAGGTGTCCCATAAGTTTCTTCCTTTTTTTATGCGCACGCTCTGGGTGATACACAGCGTGGCGCGGAAAAAATTTTTGGGACAGCCTAATAATAATAATAATAATAATAATAATAATAAAAACTAGAGAGAGAGACGAAAAAATTGGAAGCCCGAAATTCCGGATATTTGATATTTCATCGGAATCTCCGAAGACGTAACGGAAAAAATTCCTAGAATTTTCTTATCGCCTTTCAAACAAGAGATAAAAGAAAAACCTCAACATTTCCGTTGCGTAATCTCAACAACTGAACGTAGGGCTAAACCAAAAGAGGGACAGCCAGAGTTCAAGCCATTGAGATAAATCTTATCTACGTCTCTTTCCATCTACGACTTCTAAGTGTCTTAAAGAAGTAAAGAAAAAAGAGAGAGAGAGAGAGAGGAGACGAAGGGAAGGAAAATGCACGAGGAAAAGAAAAATAGAGAGTTTCGTGGCGAACGTCTCGAAAAAGAGTGTTAAAGTATGTTCGGGAATTTAGACGGATGGGATAAAAGAAAGTGGCTTTATGGGGACATATTGCTGCCTTTGTAAGTACGAGTGCACGTGGAAGAAAAGGATTTGGAAAATTCCTTGAGAAAATAACACCTAAGTAGACAATGAGCGAAATCGGGTAAAAAAAAATTAATTAGAAATTGTCGCGAAGGCAAATTTTGAATCGCCAATGCCAAAAAAAAGGGATTTTGGAAAATTGGGCAGATTGTGGGAAAAATTAATCGAAATTGTTGTGGACGAAAAATTTAGGCACGAATTTCAATTTTTTCAAAATCTTATTTTCGAGAAAGAAAAATTAGTTCCAAGTATCACCGGATTAAAAATTTCCAGTTTTCTGGAATTTCGATTTTAAAAAAGAAAAGATTCCATTTTCAAAGGAAGAACAAACAAAAAATTGGTAAAATTCCCCCCAAAAAAATTCCGATTCAAAATAAATTTTTGAAGATACATGAAAATTTCTGGAATTTTCATTATTTTCACGGTTCCTCCTTTCTCGGTGCCTTCCATCTTTTATCACTTCTGCGTTTTTTCTTCTAACTGATACGAAAAGGGAGTGTTACGCTATCTGCGGAGGATCGGAATTCCTCGAGCGCCCGATTGGTTATTCGTTCGGGTTTGGGACCGAGTTGGAACTCGATTCCGGAATGGGGAGGCTGGATTTGGTACACACGTGGTCTTGCAGGAGAAACTACCGGTACCTGTAATAATTCCTGCCTTAGAAAAGACAAAAAAAAAGAATCACATCAAGAATCGACGACGCAAGATCGATGCAGCTTCGATAATTCGCTAATTAATTAAGAAAAAGATCAAATCCGCAAATAAGTAGGTATAGGTGGTGTGCAGGTATACCTACTTAAAGTAATCGCTCCGGGTCTGTCCATGACGAATAATCCACTTGTTTCCGGAGTCGGAGTTGTTGCAGGAACCGCGTAGGTGTGGTAGGATCGAAGATTTTTCGGCAAGTCCAAGAGCACGGTATGAAGTTCCTACTTTCTGAATACTACGTAGGAACTCTATACCTCGCTGCTGGATCTCTACCATATTCAGTAATTACAATCATTGACATCATCATCGTCATCATCATCATCATCAACGTCATCACCACTTTTTCTGTTTCCCTATTTCTGTCTTTGTGTCTATCTGTGTGTCTCATGTGATACTGTATCAGTATTATCGTATAGTTGCAGTAGTAGTAGTAGTAGTAGTAGTAGTAGTAGTAGTAGTAGTAATAATAATAATAATAATAATAATAATAATAATAAAATAGTAGCAGTAGCAATAGTAACAGTAACAGTAGTAGTAGTAGTAGTAGTAGTAGTAGTAGTAGTAGTAGTAGTAGTAGTAGTAATGGTGGTGGTGGTAGTAGTAGTAGTAGTAATGGTAGTAGTAGCAGTAGCAGTAGTAGTAACAGTAGTAATGGTAGTGGTAGTGGTAATTAATATAATTAATAGTTGCATCCACAAATGGTATCTTCTATCCTTTTTTAGCCATTTCTTGGGAAATTTTCTTCAATCATCAGCATTCTTTTTCCACCTCCTTTATCTTTTTTTTTCCTCTTCTCATCATTAACGTTCACTTTAATACCGAATTTCATTTTACTCTGTTTTAATGAACTCAACTCAAATAATTAATTAACTTATAATAAGTAACTCAAACAATTAATTAACTTATTTAAAGTTTATCGTGATCACTATTACTACGTTTTTCTTCTTCTTATTATTATTATTATTATTATTATTATTATTTTATGTTTATCAAAATGATGATTTTATTATAACCCCAAAAAATAATCAATCCAATCGACGCGATTCAAAGAAAAAAAAAAAAGCGAAACCAAATCTGCAGATTCCGTTTGTCCACTTTTACTATTATAGAAATTTCACCGAATAAAACTTTCCACTAATATTTGAAAAAAAAAAAAGAAAATTTCCATTTGGAAAAAATTACAATCGGAGTCAATTTGATTCCAGTCGAGTCACGAATCTCCTGACAAGAAATTGCTCCAGTTGGGGAGACTTCAACTCCGGAACTCCATGGAACTGGAGTTTCCTATTTTTTTTTCATACAATACATTCTTCACTTTTGTTTAAATTAATTAATTAGGAATGTTATTTCTTCACTCCGCGACTACTCTCGTCGCTCCTCGATGGGCACTCGTAATCCTGGAGGCTCCGAGAAATCGGCACGTGTCGAACTTTCCCGGAGGCTGGCACAAACTACTTTATTTTTTAAATAAATTTTTTCTTCTTCTTTTAATTAACACACTTTGTTTTATGATAATAAATATTGAGTAATTAATAAAATATGCGGGGGAATGCAAAATTCGAACCGAGTGATGAAGGATTTTTTTTGTTTTTTTGGAAAAATGGAAAAAAAAGGAAAATAATAATAACGGAAAGGATCGAAACAGCGAAAAAGGAACTCGAAGTGAGAAATGAAAAACGATGGACGGAGGAATGAATGAATGGATGGACGGAAGGAATCATTCCAACTTGAACGACTGTTCGCGTAGAACTGAAGAGAGAGACGAGTTTCTCACATATGTTGAGGAAAAGACACGTAGTAACTACATACGAGAGAGAACAGAACAGAACAGAACGGAACGGAATGGAACAGACCAGACCCTCTCTGATATTCCCCTCTTTCTTACTTTTCTTTACGACAGTTACGCCTCTGGCGGTAAAGAATTACTTAAAGTTAAAATGTCCGACAGTGGTGGGGGGGAGATTAAAAAAACGGGGAGAAAGGGGGGATTTTTCATCAAATTCCTCTTTGTAGTTGAAGAAAAAGAGGAGTTTCGAGTGAAAGAAAGGAGAATTTTTCTCTAATTTCCATTTTTTTCCCCTAGATTTTCTTGTTCCTCTAAAACTCCCAAATGTTGGGATTTTCGTTTTTGGAAAAATTCTCTTCCAGTTTTTTAATTTCTCTTTCGATGTAATAAAAAAAAAACAAGAGTCACGTGGTTTCCGGACCTGAAATAAAATTTGTCAATTTTGTAATTCCACCTTTTTCTAATTTTTCTTTCCATCAAAAAAAAAAAATTGGTTCCTAATATTACCGATTCCCGAAAATTGCAGTTTCAGGATTTTCAATTTTAGTGACGCGGAAAGAATATTTTTTCGATTTTTTTCGGTTCCTGAATGATTCCGGTTCGAAAATTGTCGGTTTTTGAAAATAAAATTCTTTTTAAATAAATTGAATGAATATTATAAAATTAAATAATTCTAAAATATTCTTGGATTTTGAAAAAATATTACGAAGAGACCCGCGTGATTTCTGGACCTTAAGGATTAGGAGGAAAAAAAAATAAAAAAAGAAAAAGAGGAGAGGAAGGATGATCAGGCAGAGAATAATTTTTTCCCACGGAGTGTGATGTCAGAACCACGGAAGAAGAAGAAGAAGATAAAGAAGAAGCGCTTTAACAGCGACAAGCACGTGTACAGGGTAGAATTTACAATGTTACACATGTGGTCCGGATGAGGAGGATGATGATGGAGGAGCAAGAGAAACAACAGCGAGAAAGAAAAAAAAAGACGGGGGACGTAAAGATAACAAAAATCCAGTGAAGTTACTTTTCAAGGGGAGTCTAGTAAAATTGACCATGTTTCAATTCGAAAATCCACTGTTTTATTTTTGAATTTTTTTTTCGACATTTTCTGTACAAATTTTTGAAATTTATTGTCCAAGAGAATAAAAAAAATATTCAAATTAAAATATTGATAAATAATAAGTTAATTAGAAAAAATTTTTTGCTTCCAGTACAAAAAAAATCGAATCGATGAAAATTAAAAATCTGTTTTTTTTTTCTTTTATATGGAAGGGATACAAAAAACAATTGCAGATTCCGCGACAAAAAAAAATCCGCGAATTCCAGGAAAGTCGAAGCAAAAGACAAACAAAAAAAATAAGAAATCTGGAAAAAAAATCTCTCGTGTTCTTCCCTATCATCATCATCTCGCTCTTAATCTTCATCTTTAGAAAAAGGACTTCTTCGTCTTCTTTTACACCTGTTCGCCATCAGGTTCTCCGCAACTACGGCAATATGGCAAAAGAGAAGTCGACGGAGCTCCTCTAATAACACTCTCTCTCTAAACGACTCTTAGACTTAATCGCGTCTAAATTACACACCGACTAAGTTACCAAGATTTGAAGCTTCCGGAACGGAAGCAATCTCGTCGTGATTCATTTCTTTGCCTCTTTCTTTGCCACCCGTGAAGTCGAATTTCATCGCATTGAAACTGTATGTAGTACCCGCACACGCATACGCATACGCATATATACGCACGCTGGAGAAACGCGGAAAGAATCTAATTTCAGACGCATATCGATAATGAAAAAAAAAAAAAAAAATTCAATCGATACCGAAGTTTCCTTCGGAATTAATCGATTTTACATATTTCCATCGGAATAATGATTATGGCTGATGTTGATGATATTAATAACAACATTGGCAATAATAATAATAATAATAAAAATAATAGTAGTGGTGGTGGTAGTAGTAGTAGTGTCATTATAATAATAATAGCAATTTTTATTATCGTTTTTTTTTATTATTATTAATAACGTCAGCATTATATTTGTGATACAAATGATAATGATGAAACTCAAGTCGATAATAATAATAATAATAATAATAATAATAATAATAATAATAATAATAATAATAATGGTAGTAGTAATGCAATAATAATAATAATAATGATAATAGTGAATATAATTATCATTGTAGTTGTTGTTATTAACGTCATCATCAGCATCATCATCATCGTTTTTCTTATCAGCCTCCTTCCTTATCGTTGATATTCTTCTAATTAATTGATCGATTGAATGTCGAGCGTCGAATGATGACAGCGTCGATGGTTTTTCTTATAAACAAAGAATCAAAGCGAAGTAGGAAAAAGATATACGTATATACATATACATATATATTGAAAAATAAAACAAGGAAGAAACGTAATACAATAATTACTGGATCCCCGGGACAAAGAAAATGAGATCACGAACGACGATCGACTCTTGGACTTGGACTCGATAATTACTATTAATTGCTGCTTCTGATTATGTTTCACTAAATAAATAGTTTAACGTCTTCACGAAGAAAGAGCAAACAAGAGAATAATATTTTTGATGAAATGTAGTCCGAATATATGGAAAATCGTAATTTTATATTTTCTCCTTTGGAAGAACAATTAAAAATCCAAAATTGGAAATATTGATTATTATTATTATTATTATTATTATATGTAAGTGCAGAAATTAAGACAATAGAATAATAATAATAATATATTATTGCTGCTAGAATTATTCAAAAATTTTTTACATATAATTTCAATATACATAAATTCCAGAAAATTAGAAATCCATCAGGAAAGCCAATTGAAAAAAAAAAAAAGAAAAATTACTAAACAAAAGAAAAAATAAAAAAGAGAGTGAGAGAGACGGAGAAGGACCTCTCTGGTAGAGATCAAGGTTGCAAAAATGACGCAATGTAGCAGCGAGCAGCGAGAGTATCAAAGCTTGCAGCT
Organism: Gasteruption jaculator; assembly: GCA_949825005.1. Classification (NCBI taxonomy): domain Eukaryota; kingdom Metazoa; phylum Arthropoda; class Insecta; order Hymenoptera; family Gasteruptiidae; genus Gasteruption; species Gasteruption jaculator. Next base: position 9,524,903 of record OX463775.1, read on the forward strand.
GCATCCGGTGATATGTAATTGCTTTCGTCATGCCATAACTAATATTCAGTAGCATTTTTTTTTTTTTTTCATTTTTATCATCCTCTCGGTTATCGAGTTTACCGGAAATTCCTGGGAGAGAAAGGGAAAACGAACGTCCGTTGGCCCGAAAAATTGGGAAACTCTGACCGGACCACGAAGCACCAACAGGTAGGAAAGGACCTGACGACGGCAAGGAATGAGAATGGGAATGAGAGAAAGAGAGAGAGAGAGAGATACGAAACTCGTCGAACGACAACGATGGGAATAGAAATCCACAAAAAGAATTTGAAGAAAAGGAGGGAAAAAAAGGGTGGGAAGAGATTCGAGAGAATTCTCTCGCTGGAGGAGGAACCCACCGGTACTGGACCGGTTTCAAGGTGAAGAGCAAAGTACGAAACCGGGCTAATACCGATACTAATGCCAGCGACAATGACGACACTCGCCAGGGACTCGAAAAGTTCATCGAAATTCCTTTGGAGCCTATAAATAAATAAATAAATAAATAATCTCGCCCGTCCGTTCCAATCTCCTCTAAGAGGTTCCTCATTTCCGTCCTTCTCCAGCCGCGGGCCTGGTATCGGTGTCTAATGCCGAGAAGATTTTTTTTTTTTCTTTCATGGACCGAAGTGTCCGGGTTCGCGAAAGAAACGAAATTCCTGAAATGGTTGAATTTACATAGAAACCATATAAAATGCGTAGGAAGGAGTGTTGGGTCTATGGTTTATCTAGATTTTGTCTATTTTTTGTACGTTCCCGAGTCTATATAAATTATTGTATTGCGTGAATTCTGATATACAGTTTTTTAAAACACTATATATATATATATATATTTATAAAATCATTTTGTGGAAAAAAATATATTTTTATTGTGTTATTTTGTGATATATTTTTATAGCTTCGATTTTGATAATTTCAGGAATTTCGGGTAAAGCTTGAAATTTTTATTAAATTTCCCATTCCAAGAATTAAAAAAAAATCCTTACATGGAAATTCACATAATTTCACTTTTAGAAAAAAATCCAAATAATAATAAAAAGTTGCGAATAAATAAACAACAAAAAATTCTGTATAATTCCAATATAGAAATTTCCTATAATAATAATAAAAATAGCAATTGATAATAATTATAATAATAATTATAATTATAATCAAAATAATAATAATAAATTAAAATAAAAAAATTTCCTTTATTTCTTCAAAATAATAATAATAATAAGCTAAATCAAAAAATTTCCATTACATGGATTTTTACAGTTCGAGGAGTCGAATTATTTAAAATGTGCAAGAAAAGTACGAAAATTCTCGCTGATTTTCAGAATTCGCCATTCACGAGGGCGGAAACCATGGAAAGAGAGATAATAAACCCGAGGAGTCGAGTCGAGTCGAGTCGAGTTCAGTTGAGTTTGTTGAGAGACATCCATAATTAATGATAATTGGTCAAAACTCGCTTGATGGTCTTAATTAGAGCCGGGTACGGTTCTGCAATGCGTTCAACTCTTCTGATACCCTTGTTTCTTTTTCCACCACTTTCCCCACCCCCTGCTGCACCCGAGCGTACGAATGCAACGAAAGCGTCCATTTTGCTCCGGCGAGTCTATCGATTTCGGACTTCGGGCAGACTAATTTCGAAAATACTTGGACGTCAAATTACCGAAGCCTCGTAATTGATTCCATTTCCAAGTGGGGGTCGAGGGGGATGACGTCGCGCAAAAGAAGAAACGGGGGTGGGTGTAGTTTCTACAATGCCGTGAACGCGAGTCCGCAGGCAGCCCAGCTTTTCATCCCTTAAACCCCGAAATTAAAAAAAAAAGAAAAAAGCGAGAGAAGAAGAGCGGCTCGGGTTGAACTCGAACGCCAGGGGTTGAGCAAACACAGAACACGTGGCTGATTGGGAAGCTTGTCATTGTATTGATTATATCGCGTACACGCATATGACGCGATTAGGAGGCAGAATGTTAATTAGGGTCGAGCTGTAGGTTTAGGTTTCGGTAAAATTTCCATTCAAGGGGATCCACAAAAATTCTTTTCTATTTTTTCGAAAGGTTAAGGGATGAAATTTGTGGTTCTATTATTTGTGTAATTCCTTGATAATTCATTAATCGCAAGATCTTCAATTTTTTTACTTTTATAAATTTAGTAAAAAAAATATAAAATATCACGAAATTATGAAAAATAGTAACTAATTATTTCTTGATTATTGAATTTTTGCCATTGCAATATTTCAACACCGTCAAATTCATTTCCAACCACCCCCATTGCGTTTTCCACAATTCACCGAATAATTAGGCTACAATTAATTTTCTAGATAATTTAAAAAATTACTATACGCGCGTATGTATGTGTGTGTTTGTGTCTGACTTGGCGTAGGAGTTTGACGCTGCCATGAGTCTTCCGCGACGCGAGGAAATAAATCGAGCGAAATCCTTGCAACCCCTTCTTTTTTCCTAAACCTCCAATTTCAACTTTCCTCCAATTTCCCCTTCCTACCCCACCTTTTCCATTATGAAATATGAACCTTATATACAACCCCCGAGGACTGACAGTATCGGTAGCATTTTTATTTCGCTCGAGATGGAGTTTCTTTTTTTTCTCTCCTATTTTACAAAAAAGACTTCCCGGAAAAAACCCAAAAAATCGGGGAAATTTCTTAAAAAATTGAAAATTATCTCGAAAAACGAGATATCAATAAAATGACAATTTTCCAATCGTCATTTTGCGTTAGCAAAAATTGTTTGTCGGCGATACCGTGGAGATTTTCGAGTAACAATGTTTTTTTCTTTCCCATTTCAATTTTTTTCCACCGCAACTCGAAGGACTCCGATGCAGCGAAAATTAGCAAAAGTTAAATTAGAAAAAAAATTCAGTTCTAACCGAGTATCCGGTATATATATGTATATATATATATATACATATATGTATATATAAATCCATTAAATGCAAACGATTGCACTCGTACACATATTCCAGTATTCCCGCATCGGCTACGGTCGTTATATTCATCACCATCACCATCATCATCATCATCATCATCATAATAATAATCATAATCATCATCATCATCTCGTTCTCAAGTCGGAGTCTGTACGGTTGCATCTAAATGCACTTCTCTATATATAAACAGCATACACTCGTTGCATATATTCACACATGGATATGTTTTATTCCTCCAGTTTCAGACTCCGCTCTGCTCTGCTCCGCTCTCCTCCTTTTCTATTCCGTGTCCGGCCTAATTATTTCCCTCGTTAACGAAGCCATTATTATATACGAGCCTTGAGGACTGGGGGGGAGAGAGAGAAAGAGGGGGAAAAAATTCAACAAGGACAGAAACTGCAGAAAAGAGCAAAAAAAAAATTAAGACTAATAATTAGAAAAACAAGTGGAAAAGAGAGAGAGAGAGAGATGCAGAGGGTGGGGGTAGGGGGTTAATTAGATTGAGATTGACTTATGCATTTCTACTCCACGAGTGCATAGCAGTTGCATATATGCAATTTGCCCCGAGTGAGAAGGGTGTAAGTGAAGTGCATGAAAGTGCACTTGCGCCCCTCTGAGTCCGGGCATGAGGAAATGCATGTATGTGCAAATAGGTACTAATGCAAGAAGGTGCATCTCGTTGCTCGATCGAGTCGTTCGATGACTCCTTCCTTCCTTCATTCACTCACTCATTCATTTGTTTAAATTAATAGACATTCGAATAATTCTTAATTACGTTCTATTTGATAATTAGACGATCCCGATCGCCGATTCGCTCAAGTACCTTATTACGGACTTCATAAATTATGCGCATATCTTAATCGTTACTCGATTCGCTAGTTTCTATTTTATTTTCTTCTTCTTCTTCTTCTTTCTTATCAGGTTTCTTATTAAGAAATTTAAAAAACAAAATGAGTTAAATAAAAAAAGCGAGGTTCGAGAGAATTCCATTTCGAAATGTTCCAGCCCCGGAATTTTCCAAAAAGAGAAATATTCCGTAATAGAAATTTTCTGCAATTTCATTAAAAATTAGAAATTGCAAATTGTAGGGGTAGAATTGTAATTTTGAAAACTCCCGAAAATTGGAAATTTTCTTAAAATTGGAAATTGAAAAATTTGCAATTCTGAATTTTTCCAAATTCCGATAGAATCGGAGTTTGGAAATTTTTTAAAAATTGAAAATTATTGAAATTGAAAAATCTGCAATAATGGCAATTTTCAAATTGGCATTTTACGACAGGAAAATCGTTTATCGACGATACAATGGAGATTTTCGAGCGTCTATTGGGCGAGAGGGAGATTTTGAAAAAGGGGTAGGAGAAAATAATTTTTTTTTTTAGTAGGGGAGTACTGAAAAAAAGGGAGGAAGAGAAGGGATGAAAGACGAATAAAGGAGGAGAGAATGAAAAGCAAAAGAATGGAAGAAAAAAGAAACTGACAGCGGCACCACCCTTTTCGTATGTAAATGAGGGAAAAAAAGGAGGCTCGCATGTAAATTGGGACGATGATTTGAAAACTAAACAACGCTATTGTGCAATAAACGCTGCTGGGAAGTCGTAGATTTACAAATGTTTGAGGAAGTCCTCCCCGAAACAGGAGCCACGGGAATATTTTTGGGTTTTTCAAAATTCAAATCCCGTGAAATTGGGCTGGATTTGTAAAAAGGGAGGTTTGAAAATTTATTAGTTAATTTTTTAATTAATCCTTTTACTAAAACTTGCAATTTTTTTATTAGAATTATAAAAATTCTTTAAAATTCCATTTTTCTCATTAAAAATTGTCGATCCTATAACATCCGATAAAATAAATAAAAATAAAATAAATAATGCATTCCCTCTCCCAAGAAAAGAAAAATCCTTTGAATTTTTTTTTCCTAAAATTCACCACCATAAAATTGATAGCTCCTCCTCCTTCTTCTTACATTCCTCGTTCCTCTGTTTCTCCCATAGTTAGTATCTACATTTATTACATATATTTCGATAAGACCGATAGCTTAACAGTGCAAATGTAGATACACCACCACCCCAGGTCGCTTGAATTTTATCTGCCAGTTTTATACCTCCTCTTCCCTTCTTCGAGGACTCCTCTTCTCTCTCCTTCGTCCTTTTTACACGCGATAATAGTTACACGCTTGTAAACTGGATCCCTCGATTATGCCAATCTCAAACGAGCGTCATTAACACCCTACTTTCTTTCCCGTCCCGTCTCATCCCCATTTTTCATTACGAAATAGTTATGGTGGAGCAAAAATAATGGGAATTATGCTATATCCTTCGTTATTTATTTTTTTTTAAACGAATGCGAAAAATTTGCAATTTTAGGGCACTTTCAAAATTACAATTTTATCCTTAACAATCGCAAGATTTAATTTTCAATTTTTCCGAGTTCTCAAAAATTACGATTCTACTGTTAAAAATTGGAATTCATAATTTTCAATTTTAGGGAAATTTCAAAAATCCAATTTCGTCGTGAAAAATCGCAATATTAAATATTGAATTTATCGGAATTTGCGAAAATTATAATTCCACTATTAAAAATTGAAATTTATAATTTTCAACTTGAGGGAAATTTCAAAAATCCAATTTCGTCGTGAAAAATCGCAATATTAAATATCGAATTTATCGGAATTTACGAAAATTACAATTCCACTGTTAAAAATTGAAATTTATAATTTTCAATTTTAGGGAAAATTCAAAAAACCAATTCCGTCGTAAAAAATCGCAAAATTAAATTTGTATTTTTTTCCAAATTCCAAATCTTTCTTTAAAAATCGGTATATTTAATTTTCGCTTTTGCAAAGCTTTCAAAATTCGAATTCTATGGTTTCGAAACCTTCAACTTTACGAATACGAAAATTGTAATTTGTCAAGACCGTAATTTTTTTTTTTTATAAAAAGCTTTCCTCAATTGCAATTCGAATTATGAAAATTTCCAATTTTTCGCGTTCAGAGGAAATTCAATTTTTCCGCAAAAAGCAGCAACGTTCCGTGCAAAAATGTTATTGCAACAACAATTCCCTTCCATGACGAGAGTAATCGCTGGAAGCTTTTAAGGGTGGCAATCGCCCTATGACACGTCACACATCCCCATACGGTAATTTTTCCCGTGCAATTTTCCGCGCGTTGTGTATAAAAAGGGGAAAAAAAAGGGAAGAAAATTGGTAATAGAAATGAAATAGTCCACAAGTGGTTGCAAACCCGCTGGTTTTGTTACCAAAAAGAGGGAAAAAAAAAATTGGGGTAAAACGAATGTAGTTGAAATTCAATTTCTTCCCTTTCCCTTGCTCCTCTCTCTCTCTCTTTTTTTTATTTTTTTTTATTTTTAACGGAGTTTGATATATCGGGTAAAAGAATGAAAAGGTTCGTTTATTTGCATCGATGGCAAACGAATGAAAACCCGCTTATACATATAATATACACATTCACGAATGGATGCAACGGTCACTGCAACGACGGAGGGGGAGGATTGCACGCGTGAAAGCTCTCCTCTGCACGAATGTACGTGAAAGCTCGAAAGCTCGCATATATGTGTGCGTATGTGTGTGTATGTGAAAGCTCCACGTATGCATGTGTTTTCCCCTTTTTTTGGGGGTTGGTTACGGGCGTGGTGCTGCGGATGATAAAAATGGCGTTTCCAATGCAGGGCGAGAGAGCGAGGGTGGATCTCTCTCACTCACCCCCCTTTTTTTTTCTTTATTCCCATATAAATGACGTGTGTAAATATACACACGTAAAATTTAAGTATGTGTACATCCTCTATTAAACAGACCACCTTTCCCTTTTTATTATCCCCCTTTTTTTTTTTATTCTCTCCCAAATTTTATTGTTGGACTTTTGCACCCCTTCCGTCGGTATCACCAATACTCGAGCGATCGACAAGAGGGTGTGTTTCGGGTTCGGGGTTTCTCTGGATTCGACTGGAAACTGGAGTTTTTGGAATTGGAGATTTTGGAATTTTTTTTTTCGAAACCCGGGGAAAGTTTTTTTTTTCTCGCGCGTTGTTGGAATAATTAATTAGGAACAATTGACGAATAAAATAATTGATAGGGGCAATTAACGGAATTGGAATATGGTAATTTTGTTCCAATTTATAATATACGTTATTAATTAATTGGATTAAATTATTAAAATGAAAAAAAAAAAATGGAATAATGAAATCGCACTTCAACGATCAATTAAGTATTAATCAATTAGTAATTGATAAGTAGCGATCGATTACGACGTAATTAATAATTAAGAACAACAATTAATTGCCGAAACAGTTAAATAATAGCGTTAAATTCGAATCCTTGCGCTTTTCATCCCTTGTTGTAATTTTTTCTTACATCCGTGGATGCAAAAAAAAAATTTACTGTATAATTTTGCAACATTGTAGGCTTCGGGTAATTAATCAACTAACCTCCCTGGTAATCGTACTCGTGCATCCTCGTTGAAAACGAAAGTGTCTTTAGGGTTTTTCCCGATCATCCCCCGAAATAATTCATTAAACGAGGGCAAAGTTTCGGGAGTGTCCATCCCTAATTTCACCAGCTGTATTATTTTAATAAATTTCGAGCACGAACGTTACGAGCAAAGTTTTCGGAAAGAAGGAAAAAACACAGGACAGAACGGAACAGAGCAGAACAGTTTCAGCAGTCCAATAAACTTTCCTTAATTATTCAAAGAAATAGGGGTGGCGTGGTCTCTCCTGCTCCATCCCCCGTTTACGAGAACCAGGTTTCCAATCGATGTTGAGATTAAAATAAGCTCATTTTCGAAGTGGGGGGTTCCGTGGATTCCAGTCAAATGGCTTCGATTGACATTTTTTTTCAACTGCATGTTACAGTTAATTAATTAATTAATTGTTATGGAAAATTTCTAAAATGTCCTAATTAAATTTTCCGCATTTTTTTATTAATTCATTATTACCAAATTTTAATATCAATTAGATTTGGAAAAAAAGACACTCATTTTTAATGCAACAATATTCAAATTAATTTGCAAAATTATAATTAGATCCTATTCCTCCGAAATATTATTTATCTCCAAATTTCCTTAAATATTTAAATTCATTTTCCAATTTCCTAATCAATTCTTATTCAATTTTTCCGAGTTTACAAATTTTCAAAGAAAACCTAATAAATTGAACTAATAAACTAATTCCTCTTTCCCTCATTTTCAAAATTTTCTTAGATTCAGAATTAAATTGTCGAAATTTGCAAAATAATTTCGAGTCAAATTTTGCCTTTATTTTTTTTTCAAACCCTTTCTAAAAAAACAATCTATTTTTTCATATTTTTTTCTCTCGTTTTTTAAATAAATAAATAAATATATTGAGATTTTAGGGCACTGCGGGAAAATTAAAGACCCCACCGTTGAAATATTTTCACAGGGTGGAGTGGAAAAAAAAAAGAAATAAAATAATAGTAAAAAAAAATAATAAAATAGAGCAGAAGAGAGTAGAGCCTCTACCCCTGTCTCTCTTCCACTTTCTTCCTTTTGGACGTTTATCACACTGTTGCGTGCGACACGACGAGCTTGGAATTTTTTAATAGTTTATATACACCTCGATACGTAACACATAACGCACGCACACACGTACATAGAGCCACATATATACCACCTATGGTTATCCACAGTTCGTTAACTTGCGAAAGAAGGACGCAAAAGGTGGAACGATGACGTGTAAGAAAATAAAAAAGGGGATGAAAGGAATCAACGAGGGCCGCATAGTAATTTCTACTACCCCGTAACTTTACGGGACACATGGGACCCCATAATTCGCAGAATCGAGCTCCTAACAATTGGAAACCTCCGATTAAAAAATAAATCTGACATTTTTATGAAATTTACTAAATTTACAAAAATTACAAAAAAATAAATATAAAAATTCTTCAGAACTTTTTAGAAAAAAAAAAAAAATAATATACTCTCACCGAATTTCCATCCAAGGATTCGTCCTTTCGCTTACACGTATCCTGGAACAGAGAAAGACGAGCAGGAGGTTATTAGTCGATCCTGGGATTTCGGGCACTCGTTTTTGCGTTACTTTGCGTGGATCTTCGGGAAGGGAAAGAAGAAGAAGAAGTCAAACTTAAAAGGAAACAACTGTGTGAGAATCTTCTTCTTCTTCTTCCAAGCCTTCCATTAGAGATAGAGAAAGGGAGGAAAGGGTAGACCAAGAAAAAAAAAAAAAGGATCTCGCAGAAAGGGTTTTTGCGGATCCTCCTCCTTTCGAAAGAGACGAACCCGTTAATTATTGCAACCCATCAGTTTTCAACCGCTCACAAGTACAGAAGTGCCTTTTTTTGGTCATTTTTTTTTCCAAGGGGTTCTTAAAGGCCCACCTCGGACATGTCGGTCGAATTTCAAGTAGTAGAAATTTTACGTTTTCTCTATATATTATATTTTCGGTAATTATTACCAAATTTTGATATTAATTAAATTTGGAAAAATGTAAACGAGAAGAACTTAATGATTTTTTTTTAATTATTGGTTTCTTCTATTCCAGAAAAAACATTTTTGAAGTTCTCCTGGATTTTTCTGAAGAAAAAAATGATCGATCAGTTGCTCCCCGTTACGAAAACCCACGTATCCGTTTCTGTTCGGAGCAACGTCCTTTTTCCCAACCTTCGTCTCTTCGGCACCTATTGAAGGATAAAAAATCGGTCCCTTCAAGATTTTCATAAATTTCTCATAAATTAAAACCCATTGCTTCGGTGACTACCTTATTTATGCATAATATTTATACGACCCGAAGAAAGATACGTCCCATCTTTTGCATCCCTTTTAAACGGTAATATAAAAAAAAAAGCAAGTTTAGGGGAGGGAGAAGTAACAGAAAAAAATAAGAAGGGGCAAATAAAGAGGGTTTTCGTTCAAAGGAATTCTTTTATCATTATATTTCACATTTAACCCTTCCATCGCGCCGAAGAAAATCAATAAGATTTTCTTCAAGTGCCACGATACTATTTTTTTAAAACTTTAAAAACCTCTTTTTTTTCCATTCGACGTTTCTTCAATTTTTTATCCGCAAATTCCAATTCCGTTGCAAAAAAAATCTAGAATTTCACGAAAAATTCCAATTTCAAATTTTCCATTTTTTTTTCGGTCAACCCTTAAACTTTAACATCCCTAAATTTCGCCCAACCCTTAATTTCTATTTTTCTACAAAAATTCCAAAAAATGACAAACGTCATCGACCAAAAATAAAAATCAACAATTCCCCTAAAAAAATTGCAATTTCCCCTCAAACATTTTCTCAATTTACCCCGAATGCCTCCAAATTTGACCTCCACCCCCGAAATCAGACCGAAAAAAAATGGAAAATATGTTTATTTCAATTTCTCCCTCCGCATCCCTGCGCTCTATTCCCAACATTAATTCTATACGATCATTTCGTTTTTTTTTTCGCCTGCGCCGATTTGCTTCTCTTTTTTGCGAAATCAGCATCACGATACAAGAGAGCAGCAATAGTGTTGAGGTTTTGGGTTTTATCGAACTCTACGGTAACCCGAGCGGCCATTATAATCGCATCAAGAGGGAGGGACAGGTAACGGGGAGGGTTACTGGCCACAAATTATTCCGTGTAATTCTTCCTCCGGGCACCGAACTCCTCTGCTACTCTCTCATTTTATTTTTCATTCCGAGTCAATTTTGGCATATTTTTTTTTCCCCCCCTTTACTTATCGTCCTCGGCTCTGACCCGACAGGGGTCGTAAATTTCGCAGTGATTCGAAGCATGCAAATATTTTTTTTTTTCTGGGGAATTTCATTTTTACTATTTTTACTATTATTTTTTTATTATTTATTTTTTTTACATTTTTACTATTATTTTTTTTCTCCGCGAGATTTTGTATTTTATGTGAAACATATAAATTATATTTTTTTTATAATTATATATTCTATTTATTTTATATAACCTGAATTTGAAAAAAAAATTGTAAACGTCCCCAAAAAGAGCGTTTGGTAAAATTGATTTTTCGGGAGACAAAAAATGTGATAATTGACGGCACGCAATTAGCAATTAGGAAATTTATATGACTATTTATTTATTTATTTCTATATATAGAAACTGATGTGTGCGGTATTAATTACGTTACACGTATCCGCAGTGCGCAGTATATCTCGGAAAAAAATCGAAAAGGAAGAAATTAGTGTGCCTCTCTTGTATCAACAATATTAGGCTTTCTATGTAAAAAGAATAGAATAGGAAAAAAAAATATATATATATATATACACACACACATATTTGTAGATGCATATATTCAGGTATCGCACATAGGGAGTAGGTAAATACGTAAGTCTCTTGTCTTTCGTAAGAATCGCAAACGTGAGACGAAGAAACGTGCTGATGAAGATAACAGTTTCCTGTCTTCGCTTATGTACAGTTTCGCGTATTTTATATAAAATATATAGATTTTTAGATAAAGTCCGGCCATAAATCCCACGAGAAATTACCCCATTTCGGGTTGGAAAAATTCGAGAAAACTTCCCACAAAGTCAATCTTTTTAAAACATCCCCTCCAAGTTGGCCCTTTTTTCTACGAATTTTCGTCTTTCATATTTTGTTCGAATTTTTTTTTGTTTCTGGAATTTTAAATATATTTTCATAACTACGAGCTCTACAAAAAATTCCCTCGCGTTAGAAACCTCCCTAAAATGTGATTTTTTCAAAATATTAGCGTTCAAATTCGTTCCTTGATTTTTTATTCAAGTGATTTTTCCTTTTTTCAAATATAAAATATATTTATATATATTTAATAATTTATATAATACATTTTGACGATAACCGGTACGAAAAATCACCCCCTCTTTCGTGAACAAAATTTCCAAACTTTCCCTATAACTGGGAATTCTACGAAAAAAAAATAATTTTTAATATAAAAAAAATATAAAATATTTAAAAAAAAATAATTTTTCTATAATATATAAGAATTTTAATTTAATAAGAAAAAAAAGGATACTTGGAAGAAAAAAAAAGGAATGGGGCTCCCGACCGAGGACGTTTCTCACGGATTGGATTGGGCGCAAGGGGATGATTCGAAATCGGCTGGAAAACCGAAGGAATATTAATAACCCTTCCGATTCTTACGGGGTGTGTAAGAAAAGGAGGAAGATCGGCTGCTCCAACGGTGTATTTAAATATCGGTATTTTATATGCATACGTACGTGCATGTTTGTATACACACACACACACACATACACACACACCTTGGAGAAAAAGTAAAATAAATTTCGATTGAACGTGTTCGGCGAGTATACATTCATAAAAACTATTAGTACAGCCAGGGAAGAAAAAAAGCTATTATAATATTATATACACGTGAAGGTAGAAGAAAGCCCTTTGTATAAATTAACTATCCGACCTTTTGCTATATATTATCTCGACTGTCAGAAAAAGGGTTGGGAAGTCTTGCCGTTTAGGTAACTTTATATTTCTCTATCTATGCGCCACAATGTAATTTTTCAAAAGCTTCAGGGAGAGCCTTCTTCCCTATTTCTCACTCGTATCCTTTATTTCTATATATTAAAAATTTAAATTAGAATCAAGGAAAAAAAAAGGTACCCCTGGAAATAATCCAAATCCGACGGGGAGAAGACGAATTTCGACATGTATAAATTAGAAAAAAAAAACATTTTTTATTTTATTTTCTTAATACCAATATATCACATATAAATATATATATATATATATATATATATATATATATATATATATATATATATATATATATATATATATTAATATATATTCCAATTATATTATATAAGACGTTAAAATATTTAAACAATGTCGGAGATAAATCGAAAAGTAATTTTAATGCAAACATAAATTTGTTAACATACGTTACATACGTATATATATACATATATAAAATATATAAAATATATACAGGTACGAATGACAGAGGAGAAGGAATTTAAAATGTTTCCCTCTTTCTTGTTTTGAAATTGAGTGGAAAATAAAACGAATTCCAATGATTTTTCCAGCATTTTCCTCCTACACGGTATAACAAAGTTATACCTTTGAAATATATTTACTCATTCGAATACACACGCACACACACACACACACACACACACACACACACTCATACGCATAAATGCAGTTATACATTCTCTTTTTTCCTCCCTTTGTAAATGTGTGTATGTATACATTTAGGGATGCTTTAAAAAAAACACCCTCCAATCATTTCCCTTTAAAGGGAAATAAACGTACCATCCCTTCACTTTAGTTTACTTGACTTTACCTTACTTTACTTTACTTTACTTTACTTTACTTTACAATACCCGCGATCCAAAAATATCGTATCGATATTTTATTTTATTTTAAGCGATACAACATTTCTTTTTTTTTCTTCTTATATTTTTCTGAATCCAATTTTATACTTATTTTTTTAAAAATTAATATCCTAATTATTATAATTATTGTCGCTACAAGACGAATATCGTTAAAATATGTGCGTAATCTCGTTGATAATAATTTTTTTTTTTTGAAGGGGGTACATTTTTTTTTTCGTCCCGTTCACCATCAAACACAATTTTAAACTTTCCCACTAATATTCTAATATTAATAATTACCACAAATTTCGTATTAAAAATACTAATTACTATAAAATACTAATATTGCAAGACAATAACAACGATATCAATTATACCTTCCATTCTTCACCACCGGAGGGCGTTCGGGCGACTTCGATAAATTAATAAATAAATAAACAACGATCCTGTGGAATTGCTTCGCCGAAAAAAATTCCAAGTCACGGTAAAAAAAAGTACAGTTACGCAAGTACGCGAAAGTCTGTTGCACGTCAGACTGGCATGGGAAACAGGAAAAAAAAAGAAAAAAGGGCGTCGTTTTCCCGTTACTCCGCTTTGTTTCAGCCTTTCCGCGGACGAATCTTGAGCGAAAATGGGAAAAAAATGGTACCGGGCAGGGACAGGGACAGGGGAGGGTTAATAAAAAAAAAAAAACGGTACGTCTACGTTTACGCGAAGGTAATTTCTTCGGCTCGTGAATTCCTTCCCAGAAGCCTCCGTATATAACTAACGCTTGTTTTTTTGAGTGCATACACGTAGTATTAGTAGTTGCAGTAAACACACGGCCATTTGTGAGGAAATATAAAATCTCGGAATTTACAGTCATGTGAAGTAGTCTCTCCCTACTAAAATATGAAAACGTTTTGCAAACACACACACACACCCCTTAAATGCGTTGCCAACGCGAATCCTTGTAACAGTTGCATAAGAATGCAAATTAGATTATGGGCTCTTTTTTTTTTCTTTTGAGGAAAAGGAGAATCGCAAAAAAAAAACCGGGAAAGACGTAAAAAAAAATAAGCAGAGGGGGTAGAAGGGAGGAATTACGTAAAAGAGTGGACTGAAGTAAAGTAAAGTAAAATAAAATAAAGTGAACTGTTTTCGGAAACGCGGGGTAGTTTTGCAAGAGGAAGTGCAAGAAGTGTTGCAGTTGCGATTTTTTTTTTTACTTTAACGAAAATTCAAGATAATTTTTTTACGAGTGCTGGCAGTTAATCGAATAGTGGATTTCGAATGGGATTAAATTTCGTGATTTTTGGGACACTCGAAATTTTGAAATTGTCGAGTTTCAAAAAATTACAGTTTTTTCGCGGATTCGTGCAATTATTGAAATTACGAATTTTGTGGATTTCCGAAATTTTGAGAATTATACGAGTTTCCGAATTCCGCAATTTTCTGCGAAGTTCTCGAAATTATATTTTCCCCCCGGAATTTCAAGATTTTGCGAAATCGTGCGATTCTCAAAATCGTGGAATTACTCCCGATTGCGAGAATTTTCTTTTTTTTTTTGAATCACGAAATCGCCAGAATTCTCGACGATTCGGGATTCTGAAATTCAAAAAACTTAAAAATTCTGGGAATTATAAGTTCTATGATCCCGAGAAATAACTTTCCGAGTTTCGGAAATTTTTTTTGTCCCAAAATCGTCGAATTAACTGTAAATCGATAATAATTTCGAAATTTTTGTTCCTCAAAAGTGCAAAGACGTACAATAAATATATCGGAACATAACATACAGCAACAAAAAAAAAAGAAGTAACGTTACGCAGGCCATAAAATGCAACAAAAAAAGGAATGCGTACCTATACTATATATATAAAATATATATATATATATATATATATATATATATATATATATAGATATGTATGCACTTAAATGCATCAGAAACAAGAGGAGCAAGAACAGCAGCATCAGCAGCAGCAGCAGCAGAGACTGAAGATATCAATCAACGAATGCATTGTGCTCAAGGATAATTTGACGCGCGGTTGAAAGGGGGCCAAATCTCAAATTCCACGATCGGATAATGGCCCTTGAAGAACCCTAAGGGGACCTTTAGGTATAACATCATCCGAAAGATCTTTACTTCGGTTCGTCAGCCTCATCTTTTTCTTCCTCTCCTTCTTTTTCTTCTGTTTTTCTCCTCTTTAATATATCTTCCCTCTCTCTTCTCCTGCCCCCCCCTTTTTTTTTCTTCTTTTAAAGGTACCGAAAATCGTATCTTTGATTACCGATCTTGTCTCGAGGAATTCCTCGAATCTTTCTCTCTTGACGGCAGGTAATTAAATGGAAATGGATAGGGGGTGGGGAGGTTTTCGTATTTTTCATCATTTTCGAGAGAGGGGGGGGGGGGGAGGGGGCCCGCTTCTTTTTTTATTTTTCTTCCCACGCGAGACTGCCACTTAATTAGTGGCTGGGCCTCGATCTTCAATGGGGTTTTTCGTCGAAAAAATCGAGTGTCTTTTTTTTTTCTTTTGGCCCATAAATGGGCCAAGAAACGCGACAAAGAGTCGAAACTCCGGTACGATTCGAGACACCGAGTCGTTCCCTCTGCCTTATCTCGCCGATGGAAATAATCTACGAGCGTGTATGCACGTACGTGTGTGTGTATGTGTGTGTGTGTCTGCACGTATACGTGTGTTTGTTAGCATAGAAAAACGGAAAGTAAGAAAGGAAAAAAGATCTTGATGCATCGAGGAATCAAGGAGAATGTTAATCACACGCGATCAAGTCGTTAGAGACGGATATCGTAATAATATTTTATAGTCAAGGTTTCTAATAGTCGAGGGTATTAAAAAAAAAAACAACGGTACGGAGATATAATAAAAATGCGGGGATATAAAACAAAAGGTACCGACAACAACGGCGACGACGGACTCGAGATCGAAATAATGCCACGAATTCGAAAATTCGAGAATTACCGAATTATGTTCGATTATCGAATTATCCCGATTCGGGAGCGTGTCAGCTTCTGGGTCGCGATTTTCTCGCCACCCGAAAATTGCGTTTAATAAAAATATCACCCGAAATTATTATTATTATTATTATTATTATTATTATTATTATATTTGGTTCCGACGAACCCCCTGATACCGGATGACAACTGCCGGTAAAAGTCAAAGGAAAACACACGAATCTTCTCAAATAACGAGAGAGACTCGCGAAGAAAGGGAAGAAAAAGGTAGGATGTATGTGTGTGTGTACCTTTTGCTAGCAATTGAGATCCTAAAAAAGAAGCTGAGGCGCTTCGCTACCTGTACCTCTTCGGTACCTCTTGTTCGTGTGGCACGAGGCCTTTTTGCCCCGATTCAACAAATTTTATGACACTCAAATGCACCCACTCACCCTCCTTTGCCTTTTCTTTTCTCCTCTTATTAACGCGGTAACAACATTATATGGACCTTTTTTTCTTCGAAACGGGATACTCGATTTTTCCCTAATTTTGCAATTTTTCAGATCCACGAGTTTCGAAATTCCGTCCAAATTGAAGCCGATCTAATTTTTTTTTCTTCCAAGGGGAGACGGAGAAATATTGAAATTTGCAAATATTCTGTAAACTCGAGGTATTTTATTTTTTCTTAATTTTTATTTTGGAAATTTATTATTTTTTTATTTCTATTTTGGAAATCGGATACTCGGGTCTCTCCTCATTTTTCAATTTTCGAGATCCACGAGTTTCGAAATTCTATAGAAATTGAAACCGATGTAATTTTTTTTTTCTTCTAAGGAGGGACGGATTTTTATGCATTTTTGGCAAAAATCCCGATGGAATTTTCAAGATTTTTCCTAATTTTGAAATTATACACCCACGAATTCGGAAATCCTTCTGTTAGTTTCAAAATTATTATTATTATTATTATTATTGCTCTAACTCCTACGAAAAAAATTCCCACGATTCTGAGTAAAATCGAATTTCTCATCTGAAAATTTCCAAGTTCCAAAAAAACTCGCGATATTTCATCCATTTTTCCTTTTTTCATATTTTTCGAAATTAATCGAAATTAAATTTCAGGGCATCAAAAATAAATTCCTGTTTTTTCCGAAATCCAACGTGAACCTGAAAATCTCCCCTTACTCTGCCTCAGTCTTACTGAAAATATAGTAATTTCTACCATCTCGGGGTACGATTTCGATCCTTTTTTTTTTATTAGTTGCAAATAATTAATTACTAAAAAAAAAAGTAGAAAAAGACATCACGTTTCTTACCTCCGTTTTCTCAGTGAATTCGAGTACCGTCGAGCCGACGGCGAACGTTTAACGTTTATTCGATTCCGTTGCATTTTTTTTTTATTCTTCACCTGCAGTTCGTTCAACAGAAAAGACTGGAAAATGCACTTTAGTTACACACTTCCGCCGTTTTTTGAATTCATTTTCTCTTGATTGCGTTCTTCGTATTTTAATTCTCGATTTTATTTCACAGTTTTTCGATATTTCCACTTTATTGAATTTTTCATTCGGTTTTTTTTTTAAAAACGGGACCGTAATTCAAATTTTCCATTTTTCGCCTTTTTCTTTTATTATTATTATTAATATTATTATTATTATCATTATTATATCATATATAAAAATATTCTTTTTGTTCGAAAAAAACATTAAATATCTTTTTTTTTTATAATTTGAAAATTAAAAAAAACATAAAATTGCGTATAATTTATTTTTATTTTCCGTCTACTTTTGGCGACCCGAGGAATCATTTTCGTGCAACTTCATGAAAATTGCAATTTTTGGAGCACCAACTTTACCGAAGTCCCACTTGAAAAATCAATTTCCTGGATTTTCCTCTTTTTTCTCTTTGGTTTAAGCGTTTCACTAAGAGACATTTCGAAAATCGACATTTTTAAGCCGGGCGTGCAATTTATTGCAGTTACTTTTTTTTTATCGTCCTTAACTTTGAGGCACGAGGACCATTATGCGAATTAATATTAATATCAATACATATTTGTTATTATTATTATTATTGCTGAGTGTTAAGTCAACCGAGGACTCTAAAATATCCCTAAAATGTCCATCATAAGTTTTCCCAATTTTACGTACATGTGCGTATGTTATTTATATTACAATTAATTTAATTCTTATTATAATTAATAAGAACTTTATACTTTTTTAAATTTTAAATTACAAGAAAAATAGAAAATCACTGATATTGTTAATCCGATTTCCGAAGATATTATGATTATTAATATTATTATTATTATTACCGTTATTATTTTTATTAGCTTTTTAATATTACAATTACAATTTCGTGGTTATTATATTTTTATTATTACTATTATTGCCGCTGTCGTTGTTATCGTTGTACCAAGGCGGCTTCCAACTTTAACTATACTTTCCTCGACGTCGTATCGGTTTTAATAAATTTATTTTCGTATTGTTTATCGGTCGAGTAATCATTTTTAACTCTTCCTGGAGATGCAGGATATCTGGTTTCGATATTACTCTTTTTTTTTTTTTCTTTCTTGATAAGTACCATATCGCGAATTTTATCAACAAGATGAGGTGGTATAGTAATAGTACTAATGTCGGTGTTAGCGGTGTAACAGTGGTAGTGTCGGTACTGGTAGTAGTAGTAGTAGTAGCGTAGTAATACCAGTAGTAGTGGTAATAGTAGTAGTAGTAGTATCAGCAGTGTAGTTATAGTGGTAATTCATCAGCAGTATCAGTAATAATAGTAACATTAATACTGTCAGCAATATCAGTAGTAGTAAGCGGTAGTAGTGGTGGTAGTAGTAGTAACAGTATCAGCGGTAGCAGTGGGTACTAGTTGCAGCAGTAGTAGTAGCAACGATAATTTCTTGAGCACACGAATGTTAAACGTTGACTGAACCACGTCGCAAAATGTTACTCGGTTTCAGTAGTAAAGCCTCCGATGGTTGGAAGGGAGGGTGAAAGAGAGTGAGAGAGAGAGAGACAGAGAGAGAGAAACACAGAGAGGAAGAGAGAGAGAGAGAGGAGGAGAACCCTACCAGAGAGGACTCCAGATCTCTCTCTCCCATGCAAGCCGCTGCTGTTGCAGCCAGCGAGTCAATCAGTCAGTCAGTCAGTCGGTAATGCGCCAGTTTTTCGGCCCTATTCCTCCTCCCGAAATCCAACCCGATCCGAGAACTCGTAGTGTTCTTCCAAAAAAAAAAGAAAAATTAATGATAATACTGATAACAACTTCCTCCTCTTGCAACCGAACTCCCGAACATCCAACTTCGGCAACGACGTTCCAACTGCAGCTCTCTTTTAAGACTTCACTTATCTTCTTCCCTCCCATCAAACGCTTACACGTATACGTGTGTGTATATATTCATACACACACATACATGTATACAAATATATTGATACGTGTATTTTCCATCCAAGAGTGAGAGGGATTGGAATGGACACCACTCTTTTCGAAATGTTCTGACGTTCTGCCTTAACCAGGAGTTAGTTGCGTATAAACTTCCCCCTCTCCGAGCGCGACCGACCCCCTCCCCGGGTAAAATCCATCTCCCGAATCCCCACCCTTGGGGAGGACGTGGTGGGGAATCGGAACTCCCTCCTTTCTCCTATTAGAATGTTGTTACCCCTCGGAGCGGCTGCCCCCTCCCTTGTCGCCGCCGTGCCACCACCACCACCTCGCGCGATCGCGTCGTGTTTCGAGCGAGGTCCGCCGGTGGCGCTACCGTACGCTCTTTCGAAACATCCACTGCCTGCCTGCCTGCACGACTGCTTTCCTGCCTGCCCGCTTGCCTGCCTGCTCGCCGGCTTGTCGTATATTCGGCGGAGGAGGGAGGAGGAGGAGAGGTTTTATCTACGACAAAAAAAAAGATGGGGGCAAACGAAACCTTACTGTCGACTTCCAGCGGTGGGGAGTCAAAGTGGGGATTTCTTTTTTTCTTTTTTTTTTTGGTATTTACTATTTTAAAGTATTACAAGAATGAGTCAAATGTTGTTAAGTTAAACGGTTCCCTTTCTCTAGAATTTTTTTTATTGTTGTTGTTGTTGATGTTATTGTTTACTTCGGCTCGAAACTTCCAATTTTTCCGTGGCTTTAAAACGGGAGTAACTTGGAATCATTTTTATTTGTTATTGTTGCTTATTTTTATTATTTTTATCTATTATTATTATTATTATTATTATTGCGATCACTATTATTATTGAATTTGTATTATATTGCAGGACTTTATTGTAATAATCATTTAAATTGTTGTAAATGTTGTTTTTTTGATTCTGGAAGATTCTAAATTTGTTAAAGAAATTTATTATATTTTTATTCTTTTTTCAACAAACGGTTTTGGATAATTGTTGAATTACTCGAATATTCTTTTATTTTTAAATGACAAAACTATTTTGCATCAAAAGAAGATTTTTGGGTTTTTACCCATTTTTATTATACTCATTAATTTTTTCCGCGAACAAATAATTTCTATTTTCAATCAGGAAAATTATTTTTCAAGAGAAAAATATTTTTGTCTTTCCTCTGTTTCTCACAATAAAAATATTATTATCATACCATTATAATATTAACATTTCCATTACTTTAATTTCCAACTATTAGTAATAATCATAATTATTGCAGGGTAATTTTTTACTTGAAGTAACTGTTCCTATTTTCAATTAAGAAAATTATTTTTCAGGAAAAAGACGATTTTTGATTTACTTTTTTTGCAATATTAATAAGAATGATAATCACAATAATAACAAATATATTTTCTAGTATTTTTTTTTTGAAGGAGGTAATTCTCCAGTTAATGTAAAGCAATAATAGTTTATTCTCGAATTACATGATAAAAATCACCATGTTGAAACTTGGCCTGGCGTGTTATGGTAAAAACTGCTATGTTACCTCTTTCATCCGTGAAACTTAATTTTCCCGCATCGTTTCTTCATAAGCGAGCTTCCGCGTAACGTGAAATTCAGTATCAAAAGGGGGAAATACGAAGGCAGGAATGATTTATGAAACGTGAGAATAATAAAAACGTTGAAATGTTGCTTATAATACAAAAAAAAAAGGAGGGTATATCAGTAAAGTTTATCACTAACTCTCGGCTATCAGTGGTGCAGTAAAGCTTTGTGTTTATCATCGCCTTTATATTTTATACACAGTCACACGCTCCCATGTACGCATATATGTGTATATACGCATGTATATTCGTTTTTGCAACTGATATCTGCGATTCTGTTCCACGACGGATCACGTACGTATGTGTTTTTCGGGGAAGGAGCAAGAAACTGGGCAAATAGTAAATTTTACCATGCTACAGTAACTTGGCAGCTACAATGTATAGATACCGATGGTTTATAAATTTCTTAACGTCGTTATAGCTACTCGGTGGTCATTTATACATTTTTTTATATTTTTTAAAATATTTTTTATATATTAGTTATATATTTTTTTAATTATTGTAAAACTGCAGCTTCGTGAAATTTGTTACTCTTTTCTCGCCATAGAGGAGAGGATTTATTCCATTAATTATTAATTTCATTAATTTTCGTGGATATCAAGGATTCGAAAAAATTACGAATTTCCTTTGAAATTCATGGAAACGAATTTTGAAATATCAAGCACTCGAAAAATATGAATTTCAAATTTTTTTTTCATTATTATAAATCGAGCAACGTAATTACAATAATAATGGCAGTTACTTCACCCTAAAATTGATAAACTTTTTCAAAAGTCAAATTTGAAGGATTTGCATAAATGTAATTTGGTTTTCGAAAATTCGAAAAATCCAACACTCGAAGAACGGGAGGTTTCGAATTTCTCTTTTTCTTCGCACCAAATTATAATCGCTCTAATCTACACATGCTGCAACTATGGGTTGCACTCGAAATAGCAATGATGCAATTTCGAAACCTACTCGGTGTGGTACAATTTACTGTTCGTAACATACGGGAAAAAAACAGCTGATCCTGAACTCCGCCGGTACGGTAAAAAAAAAGAAGAAAGAAATCAATTTTTGCCACTTCGATACTCGTTTATCTGTCGACACACCAATTTTCGGAGGTCACTCGGAATCCAAAGTCCCGCGAATTGCCTTTACACAAAGTCCCCGAAAATCACCTTTTTGCGGGAAAACCAAAAAAGAAATTGGAATAAAATGGAGAATTTTCCACAAAAAAGAAAATGAAAATCCGAAATTTTTTCAGAGTCTTCCCCAATTTTTCCTTCGTTCGTCACATTTTTATTTATTTATTTACTCGCTTTCTTTTATTTTATTTCTCTTGATTTTATATTAATTTATTTTACCTTATTATTATTCTATTTTATATAAATTTCGAGTAGTCCGTCACTTTTTTTTTTAAATATTCGAGGCAAAAATTTCGAAATCGAAAATTACAAATTTGCGATTCGGAGGTTCGTCCCGAAAACAAAAAAATAATTAAACAAATAAAAAATTTTGACTCATATTTCTTATCAGTCGCGGGTACGCATAAATAATAATAATGAAAAAATGTGATAAAAATAGAAAATCGACGTACTTCTGCGCTCGCTGGTGGAGTTCGAACTGACAAATTCGTCCGATCGCGACTCTGCCGACCTTTTTTTCCCCTACGATTTATCATTTTTCCCCTAGTTTTTATCTCACCCCCCCCCCCCCTCCCGGTCCTACTCCAGCCTCGTTTTTTCCAACCCTCATGGTTGTCCAAGACGGGAACCTCTCCTTACAAAAAATCCCTACCGAAATGTCGCTTCTCCTCTTCATCCCTTCCAGCTCGCAACCCCCGTGAAAAAAAGTTAAGACAAGTTTTTCGACGCTCCACCCCGATCCCAAAGTCACCCGCTGACTACGCGTTTTTTGTGCGTGAGTGCAGCCTCGGACTCCGCCTCGAGGGTGCGCGGGGTTGAGGAACTTCAACCCCGGGGGTGAAAAAAAAAAGTTTAAGGTGAACGCAAGCGCTGCCATTTCACCCCTTCCGTCTAAGACTCCGCCCTCCAGTCGATTCTTTCCTACCCCTCTGCCCTTTTTTCTTCATCTTTTTTCCCACCCCGTCGCTATTTTTTCCCCTTTTCGCCCTCCCTCCTTTCCACCCGCCCCACTCTCGAGCGGAGGGGGTCCTTTTTTTCATCCCCTAGCTCTGCAATAATGACGACAAGGGAAAAGGGGTAGAGAGACTCGTCGAAAGGTGGCGATAGCGTCTTTCTACCCTCTAGTGACATCTCTGCGGTGGCGGTTCGCTCAGGGGGTGCAAAACTACCCCTATCGGATTTACTTCTTTACCTGCCTCGTTCGAGAAGGAATTTCGTTCTCCCTTATCGAGGAAATTCGCGATAAGGGGATTTTTTTTATTTACGCGTTGGAAGACTTTTTTTATTAAAAATGTGATTTTTTTTTAGCAAAAATATTACTATTGTTATTGTTATTAATATTAATAATGGCGATTATTTTAGCATAAAATTGGTAATAAATTCTAACTTTTAATAACGACGTGTTTTTATTATTGTTAATTTTTTCAAAAATGGGAATTAGTAATTTTCCAGCTGGAAAATCAGAAAAATATAAATTCTTCCATTTTTCTTTTTCGAGAATATCGGGAAACCTTTTTCAAAAAAATATTGTGTTGAATAAAAATGAGTTCCTTTTTTTCTGAATTTTTTTTTTAAAAAGGAAGGGAACTAACGCTTCGATGCTTTCATTGTAAAAGAACAAAAAAATGAAATTCCGAAAAAAAGTGGACTAGAAATTCGCAAATAAGGAGAGAAAAATTTGCAGAAATCTGCCAAAATTTGCTTTACCGACGGATAAATACTTGCTGCTCGGTACCAACAACTGAAGTTTGGCGACATCTTATGCGAATAGAGGGAAGCAGAATCCAACCCTTTCGAAAGTTCCACCCCTGCGTGATCCGAGTGCATTAATTGATCAATTCATCAAATAATAATTGAAAACAAAAAAATTAATAACCCCAGCAACAACAACAATAGCAATAATAATAATAATAATAATAATAATAATAATAATAATAATAATAATAATAATAATAGTAATAGTAGTAGTAGTAATAATAATAATAATAATAATAATAAATGCGTAGGCTCAAGAAATTGCTACTTCATATTAATTATTAATTAATTCTCGATTAATCATTAATTCTCAATTATTACCGTTTATTTCTTCGGGTTAATATTTTTTTTATTTCGAAAATCCACAATTCAGCCAATGGTTCGCGGCTTGACCCAATTTCTGATCGCAAATCATCCACTGGAGCCGTAACTCCCGCAAGTAACGGCAGTTAACGGCTCCTGGAAAGTCGCCCGGAGAGGCTGAAGCCGGACCCTGGGTTTGGAAAGGAGCCGATTTTTAATGCCGCCCGGCTAAAAGCTCGGCGTATTTCTCCTTAAGGAGAAAATAATGGTAATTCGGGGAAACCAAAACGAAGGAAGCAGGGGGTGCTTGCGTTTTAATAAAACGCAGTCGGCTCGTATCCGCTTGTACGCGGCTATACATAGCGCAGCGGTAATCCGTAACTTTACAAGAGCGTATATAAAAGTGTTAAAAAGTGATAAGCACGAATATTTCCGGACGATTAACTCGAAATTGGGTGATGCAAACGAGAAGAACGCGAACTTGCTCGAGTAATTTGGCTGCAAATTCGTGCATGCGGTTAAACGCAGGAAACTTGCGGAAATATATATTTGCGCGCGCGCGCGTGTGTGTAATGTGTGTGTGCGTGTGTGTTAATATGTGTGAGTAGGTGGTAGCAATGTACCGTTAGTTATTAGTTCGTTCCTCGTTTCTCCCTTTCTTTCCTTGCGAGGTATGCAAATAGCTCTCAGAAAAACACTTCAATTACTCACCACAAAACTACAGTCACACACAAAGTGGGAGACCAATTTTTACGAGACCCAAAAATGCCTCAATTAAGTAAATTCTCCCTCGGCATCCCGCGGGTCCTTTGCTGGAGCGTTTTCCGACTCCAGGAGTACCCCGAGGATCCCCCACAGGAAGGTCTCCCCTCGCCTGAAATTTTTCTGGGGACGTTTTCCAAAATATTTCCCAGAAAAAAAGCTCTAGGGTGTTCCCTGGGTACCAAAAAATGCCTCAATTAAGGAAATTCTCCCCCAGCATCGCAGGTCCTTTGCTGGAGTACCTCTTGACTCCAGGAGTACCCTGAGAATCCTTCACAGGAAGGTAAGGTCTTCGCCTGAACTTTTTCTAGGAACATATTTGGCAGCATCTTGAAAAATATTCTCCAGAAGAATACTCCAGGATGTTTCCCAAAACGTCTTCCCAGAGCATCTTCAGCATCTCCAGGAGAATCTCGAAAATCGACTTCAAAAGATTCCTCCTCTGGAAGTGTCTTCAAGAATGTTTTTCGTACATTCTCCAGGGGAATGCTCCAGGACGTATCCTGGAGCGTCCCCTGAACCACGTTCGGCATCATTTCCAGGGTCGTGTTGGAGTTTTGCTCTTCGCCAAAAAAACAAAAATTAGATTTTCCAAATTCGCGCAGACTCTCGGTTCCAAATTGAACCTGGAGCGGTTCTGGAAGACCAAAAACGCCTCGTGGATCCGATACCCCCTTTTTCCGATAATTCTTTTCGATTCCCTAATTTTTCTAATTCGAATTCTCGCTCTTGGGGGTGGTCGCTGGCTCCGTTTTTGTATTTCGCTGAAAGAAAAAAAAAAGAAAGAAATTCTTCCATTCTCTCCCTTTCTCACACTTTGATTCTCTTCCATGAAAAGTCCATTAACTAAATTGATACGTTTAGTCATTTAAGTGAAATCAATTACACCTCCTGTCGAGTTAATCCATCCCGTTCGCGTGTACGTTGCTTCTCACCATGGGGTAGTAGTCGCTCGGTTGCTCGTAGCAGGCTGGATAGTTCCAGCTACGATACACGCGTTCGTGTGTATCGAAGTCCTGTTGTGCATTAAAAAATGTACTGTATATATATATATATATATAAATACGGCTTATACCTTAAACCTCTCCTTCGCTTTCTCCCATTAGTAAATAATCCCGCTCGGATTGGACTCCGGGACGAACTTGCAAGCTCGCGAGCTTGCAAGCTTGCAAGTTTGCCTTTTTATTCATCCTACGGTATCTAACGTCCGTTACATTATCATCCTCTGCCTCTGCCTCTTCTCTCTTCTCTCTCGTTTTCTCTTTCTCTCTCTTTCCTTCTCCATAGGAGTCCAATCAGAAGCGAATGTCATTATTTCCGCAATCTATGGCACTATCAACACTCAAATTAAAGCAAATCGACCGATGACGTTACCGTTTCTCCCGTTTGTTTATCGTTCTTGTAAACTGAAAATCTGCTTGTCACCAATAAACTGCACTTTTCTGCATCATCCCTCAATTTATCGTTACGTCGTTTGCTATACTTTTTTTTCTTATTTTTCAGAAAAATTGGAGGATTATTTTTTTTCGAGAAAAATTAATATTTGCGTGGATATACTTTTTTTTACATCTGTATTAATTTTTTTTTTTTTTTTCAGAATATCAATCACCAATTTTCTTTATACTTTTGGTTCCAAAATAATTATTATAAATTAGTATTTTTCAACGTAGATTTTCATTCTTTTCTTTCGATTGTTTTTTTTTTCTTTTTCTGAATAGGTAAAGGGTATTTTCGTCAGAAGAAAATATACACGTCAGCTTCACCTGTTACTCAAATTCTTTCAGGGATGATACGGTTCCCGAAGAGGGTAGTTCTTCCAATACCCATTCCGATACACCTTTCGAGTGGAACAGCTGCTTTTGTTTTTCTCTTCAAGGATATCCGTGTCTTCTCCTCGAGTGATCCTCGAAAGGCTCTAATTTTCAGAGCGATCGGCAGGTTTTCCATGACGAAGGTGCGTTTTGGAAAAGCGATTAGGAACAGGTGTCTGCCTTCGATCCTGACATTTTCATACGTCTCATTTCTCGATACCCTCCTTGAAAATCCTGCCACCGGGGTAGGTTAGAATTCTATTACCAATATTTAGTCCTTGCAAAAAAAAAAAATTTTTTTTTCAAGTTTCGCATTTTTTTTAGTTTCACAATAATTTTCAGTAAAATTAGCAGAAACCAATGGACAATAATAAAACAAGAATGGAAAATAATAAATAAATTTCAAGCCCTCGAAAATTTCACCCTTAACTTTACGAATTTCAAAATCGAATATAATTTCGTTGAATAATTCCAAAATTTTGAAATGAATAATAATTTCGTTTAAATAATTTCAAAATAATTCCTACAAGGGACAAAAATAAATCAGCCAAGGAGAGAAATTGCGTAATTAGTTTCGTACCCTTCCAATTTCGAATTCTCAAAAATGGTAGGCACCCTTTCAAAAATGGTAAAATTTCAAATTGATTCCCACCAAAATTATAAAAAAAAAAAAGATAAATAAATCCTCATTTTTCAATCGACACCCCGTATATGGGTATAGAATTTATTCCAGTCAATTATTTTGCCACCGAGGATGGTAAAAGTTACCATGCACGATCGACGTTCTACCTGCGCTTCGGCTTTGAATCTCGCTCCGTGCGTTTTTTGTTCTACCTGAGCCCAAAAAACCGGTATCTCAAAAGGATTTGGGTTACGTTAGAAGCCGCAGACAAACACCACTTTTCGGGTACATATCCCCCCCCACACACACACACACACACACACACACACAGACACAGATATATATGTCAAGTGACGTGGCATTAGAAGTTTCGGAAAACCTTTTCCTATCATGACACACAGGTGCTTCTATTCTGGCTGGATGGAAACGTGTACCTTTTGCCTCTCCGTAAGGTGTAGGTACGAACACAAAGTCAAGTGGAAGGAATTCCACCCGAGCCTGTTTCTTTGTACCTCGCCAGCTAATTGGGTAGGATCATGAGAAAAAAAGAGGCATCGTTAAAACCTCGAGTGTATATTATTTTGAAGACTTTTTCATAATTTATTTATAAATACATGAAATGTTTGAAATTTGGAAAATTCGTAAATTGGAAATTGTAATTGGAGAATCTGCGAAAATTGGTGTTGTGAAAATTGGAATCGGAATTTTTTGTATCAGAGAATAATGAAAATTGGACATTGGACATTTGGAAATTGGAAATTTGGAAATTGGAAATTTGGAAATTGGAAATTTGGAAATTGGAAATTTGGAAATTGGAAATTTGGAAATTGGAAATTGGAAATTTGGAAATTGGAAATTTGGAAATTGGAAATTTGGAAATTGGAAATTTGGAAATTGGAAATTTGGAAATTGGAAATTTGGAAATTGGAAATTTGGAAATTGGAAATTTGGAAATTGGAAATTTGGAAATTGGAAATTTGGAAATTGGTAATTTGGAAATTCTAAATTTGCAAATTGAACAATTGCAAATTGAACAATTGCAAATTGAACAATTGCAAATTGAACAATTGCAAATTGAACAATTGCAAATTGAACAATTGCAAATTGAACAATTGCAAATTGAACAATTGCAAATTGAACAATTGCAAATTGAACAATTGCAAATTGAACAATTGCAAATTGAACAATTGCAAATTGAACAATTGCAAATTGAACAATTGCAAATTGAACAGTTGCAAATTGAACATTTGCAAGTTGAAAATTAAAAATTGAAAATTTGAAAATTGGAAATTTAAAAACTAAAAATTTAGAAAATAGAAATTTCAAAAATGGGTAATTGAAAATTTGAAATTTAGAAATTTGGAAATTGGAAATATGTTATTTTTGTCGTTACGGAAATTAATTAGGAAAAAGTAGCTTCAGGAATTTCGAAAAACGAGGGAATAAATATAACTATAAATATATATTACAAATGTAAACACGACTATATATACTATAAATGCAAATGCAACTATGCAGTTTCCAGGTTGCAGGTATGTACAGTATTCGAGAACCTTGTTATTAGAGATGCTGTTGAAGCGTGACTGGAACTCTTTCTTTCTCGTCTGATGTAATTCTTCGCCTGATGCTCGTCATCGCTGTCATTATCATTAATAGACAATTAGAGAGACAGTCGACTGTATGTTTATCGTATTTTTCTTATGTAACGTATAATATTTGCTTCATAATATCTGTTTCGACGTATACTTTTACTCGCATCAACCGACTGGCTAATGAATGAGAGGAGAAAAAAATCGATTAATGTGTCCTTTCTGTTTACGTAAAAACCGGGTGTTCGGGACTTTCGGGGCAGAAACAAAGCGGATTCGAAAAACACATGGAACGCATATGCGAGGGACCAAAAAAAAAACGTAGACACACATATATATATATTTATAAATATATAAATATAAATAGGAGAAAAAAAAGGGTTGTTGTGAGATACAATTCCACCCTTTTTTCCGTCTTCCTGTATCCTCGCACATGCTTAGGAAGTATCCGTTACCTGGAAATGTCAAACAGGGAGGCTCTCCACCTGTTATTCTAAGGCCACCCTATTTTTCTCGGGTTATCTGCCGCATCTACGCCCCGACACTCAACCCTCTCGATTATCGTAGATTCCACGAGAAACCGAAAGCGAAAAAACCCGGTAGGGTAGAAAAATCTAGTCAGTGGATTCGAAATTTGAAATTTGGAATCTTGAAATTTGGAAATTGGAATTTGGAAATTTGGAAATTTGTAATTTGGAAATTGGAAATTTGGAAATTGAAAATTTGAAATTTGAAGTTTCAAATTGGAAATTTAAAATGTGGGAATTTGAAATTTGAATTTTAGGAATTTGAAATTTGGGAATTTGAAATTTGGAATTTGGAAATTGGAAATTCGGAAATTGGAAATTTGGAATTTGGAAATTTGGAATTTGGAAATTTGGAATTTGGAAATTGGAAATTTGGAAATTGGAAATTGGAAATTTGGAAATTGGAAATTTAAAATGTTGGAATTTGAAATTTGAAATTTGGGAATTTGGAAATTGGAAATTTGGAATTTGGAAATTTGGAATTTGGAAATTTGGAATTTGGAAATTTGGAATTTGGAAATTTGGAATTTGGAAATTTGGAAATTTGGAATTTGGAAATTTGGAATTTGGAAATTTGGAATTTGGAAATTTGGAATTTGGAAATTTGGAATTTGGAAATTTGGAATTTGAAAATTTGGAATTTGGAAATTTGGAATTTGGAATTTGGAAATTTGGAATTTGGAAATTTGGAATTTGAAAATTGGAAATTTGGAAATTGGAAATTTAAAATGTTGGAATTTGAAATTTGAAATTTGGGAATTTGAAATTTGAAATTTGGAAATTGGAAATTTGAAAAAATGGGTGACATCAAACCGAAAAATGGTAGAAAATGCCAGGAAATTTTTCGCTTCGAATCCCTTTTTTCTTTTTTTTTTCATGCGACCTACATACACCAGCGCGAGTCTCGCGCGATTTCTGATTTATTTCCAAAGACGTCACGCACGGGAGATGTCTTTTGCAAACAAAAAGCGAGCTGCATATGTGTTTATGGATTTTGCGTAAGGAAGTACCGATTTTGCAATGAAAGGAAAGACGGTACCAGTCACGTATACCGGAAACACGATGAGTCGTTACCGTATACGAGCGACGGATCCTTCACGTACGGAATACAAACAACACGGTACGGAAATGTCTCCGCTGAAGAATCATGTCGTTTGCTTCGAGCTCGTAAAAGTTACGTTTACGTTTAACAGCTTTTCCTATACTACTTATATAACTTATTTGACTTTTACTCACATTCGATCGCCGATTTCTTCCTCTTTTATTATTCCATTTCCCCCCGTCCCGCCTTTCAACCCATTTTCATAAATTCCGAGCGAGGCAAAAAATATTTGGCAGCGATAAAAATTGACTTTCCTCGAAGTAGAAAAACTTTTCCGATAAAAAGTTCCACTTCGAAAATTTATAACTTCGATCCAAAAATTCATAAAAATTCCCGACAAATTTCTCCCAAAAGTTTGGAAATTCCTCTTGAAGTCTATTTTTGTCCCGAATTTCTAGAAGCATTTGCCGATTTTTGGGGGATTTTTCAAACCAATCATCCCCTTTTCTTGATATTGAAATTCGTTTGGGGAGAAAAATTGACTGAAAATTTTTAACTTTTTTCCAAAAAAATGCCACGAAAGTTCATTCGAAGCCACGAGACTCCCTGAGCGAGAAGAAAAAAATATTTGAGTGATAAACTTTGTTTTTTAAAAAATCGCCTCGAAAGACTCATCGCCACAACGTGTAATTCTGAATCATCCTCGGGACAGAGATAAGAATAACGAAAAAAAAAGAGAGAGAAGAACGGAAAAATATTCAACATCGCTGAAATGAATCACCAAATAGGAAAGTATCGTCAATTGTTGGCGTAAGTTAACATTGGCCTTCAATCGGACGAGGATTTGCCTCGTCTTGGCGATAATTATGGGTTAAGGTATTACGTAGCTCGTATAGATATATGTAACACCGAGGAATAATAAGTGAATATTGGAAAAAAAAATTTGAAAAAAGAGGGAACGGCATTTTTGTTTGAAAAAAAGGGGAATTGAATTTTCTACCTTTTTTTTCTCTTAACTTAATTTTCAGTCGGTTGAAAGTTTTAGTTTTAGGTAAAAAATTTAGAGGTTTTCCTCTGAAATTATAAATTTTAATAATCGAACGTTCATTAGGAATTTTCACTTTGGGAAAAAAAATATATGTTTATTTTAGAAACAAATATTTGATTTTTTTTTTTTTAGAAAATTGTAAATCCTCGAATCTGCTTTTTACGAAATTAATTCCCAAAAGTTGCTAATTTGAATTTTGGTCGATTACGTATTTTAATTTCTTCGATTTTTTTGTAAATAATTTGATTTTTCTCAATTACGTATTTTAATTTCTTCTTTTTTTTTGTAAATAATTTGATTTTGGTCAATTACGTATTTTAATTTCCTCGTTTTTTTTGTAAATAATTAGATTTTGTTCAATTACGTATTTTAATTTCCTCGTTTTTTTTGTAAATAATTTGATTTTTCTCAATTACGTATTTTAATTTCTTCTTTTTTTTTGTAAATAATTTGATTTTGGTCGATTACGTATTTCAATTTCTTCGATTTTTGTTGTAAATAATTTAATTCTGGTCAATTGCGTATTTTAATTTCTTCTTTTTTTCATGTAAATAATTTTTAAATCCTCTAATTTGCCTTCCATCGGTATCATTTCAGCCCAAAAAAAATGAAGCCAGTGTTTCCAAAAACTGCGAAACCCAATTTCGAGAATTTTCATTTTTTCGGGAGGAAGTTATAAATTCCCCGAGTCTGCCTTTTATTAATATTATCTCATACGACAAAAAAAAAGGGAAAAAAAGGCGAAGAAACATATATGTATCGTATATTTCATACAAAAGAGAAGTTTTCACGAGAAGAACAGATGGAGATATTTAAATGTCAATACCTCGTGAATACGGCGTCGGCTTCCTCTTTACGATCGGTCGTTAGACATGGTAACGTACGTACGTTACATCCGGCGTTTACATTTTATGACTTTTGTGGCTCTTTATCTGCTCTTTTCTTGTCTTACTCCTCAACTTCCTGGTTTCCTTCTTCTTCTCCTCTTTCCGTCTATCATCTACTATCTGCAGCTTATCTCCCCAACTGCAGAAACACGAGATTCTCGCTCACACGAGGGCCCATTCCCATTCCCATCCCTGTCCTTCTTGGGTCCGATCGAACCTCTCGTCCCCTCGCGCTCATCTCACCTTAAACCTTAAACGGCTCAAATCGGTAAAACAGTATAACTAGTACACTGGGGCTCTTCAGACCCCACTAAATAAAAAAAAAACCAGAATCACGAGGAACCTGTTGACCTTTATAATTTACACAAAATTGCGCGGGTATATTTTTAACGAAGAAAATAAATTATTTCGTAGAAAATACAATGATTAATGTAAAAAAAAAAAGATTTTTGTAATTTTCTTGTTGGAAATAAATATCGAAGCCGAAGCTGAATTGAGCCGGAGCGTGTCCAACCGCTCAAAATTAAAAAATTCCGATTCGCCTGGAACCTATTCAATTTTTTAATTATAAAAAAAAAGTGTTTGATAATTTTTTTAAGTAGTACACTAGGGCTCTTCAGACCCCACTAAATAAAAAAAAACCCGAATCATGAGGAACCTGTTGACTTTTATAATTTACACAAAATTGCGCGGGTATATTTTTAACGAAGAATATAAATTATTTCAAAGAAAATACAATAATTAATACAAAAAAAAGATTTTTGTAATTTTCTCGTTAGAAATAAATATCGAAGCCGAAGCTGAATTGAGCCGGAGCGTGTCCAACCGCTCAAAATTAAAAAATTCCGATTCGCCTGGAACCCATTCAATTTTTTAATTTAAAAAAAAAAGTGTTCGATAATTTTTTTTTAACAAATCGCACAAATTATTTTGTAAAAGAATAATATTCGATACGAAAAAAAAAAAATTGCAGCAAATTTTATTGTAGCAATTTTTTCCTACAAATTGACACAGAAGCTGGTGCCGAAGCGAGCTGGGCTGGTCCCGGGGCCCAGTGGGTCGGGTCCTCGAAATGGAATTGGAATTCTTACGAGCTGCATTAAATTAATGGATTAATCAAAGACCTCCGCGTTATTATTATTACTACTATTATTGTTATTATTGTTATTACTTAATAAAGAAGTAGTCCATTAATCGCCACGTAAATTGATAAATTCATTCATGGGGGGGAAAGATTTTATCGTTTATTAATCGCGCGACTGTGATCGATTATCCTCGCTGAGAATGGCCATTTCCAGATGGAGGGTAGCAATTATCTTCGAGTTCATAAGGTATTATTATCCGAAGAAAAGCCCCCAGGCCATGCAATGCTCTCTTACGGGACTCGGGCTCTGTGTGTATGTTCAAACCACGTAATCCGTATAGTGTTAAAACTTAAACTTGAGTTTTGAATCCACTTTATTACTGTATACATATATCTATTTTCTCTCTCTCTCTCTCTCTCTTTATCTCCCTTTATCCATCTTCATTTCAATCGTGTGGTCGTAGCAACATCTATCCTGTACGAAGATTGATTTACCGAGTATTAATTGCACTAAGAGTACATGTGCGAGGTATATACATATATATAAATAAAAGTGATAGAAAATCCCTTAAAAAAAATATATATATTTTTTTTTCTGTCACAAATAAATTCCGAAACGAGTTAAATTGGACTGAGGCGTTTCCAACCCCCCGAAATTACGAAATTCCGATTAATCTGGAACCTACTGCATTTTTTAATTAAAAAAAAAATGTACGACATTTTAAAAAAAATGTAGAACAATTATTTTGAAAAATAATTGTTTCAATAAATTATACAAATTATTTTGTAAAATAATATTCATTTTTAAGTACCCCCCCCCCCCCCCCTTCTGTATGTTCAAAAAAGGATAAAGGGAAGGTTAGAGGGACAAGAGGGGGCAAGGCGGAATAATGTTTTTTTTTTTGAGTGAAAAGATTGATGGGTCATTTTGGGTAATTATTACCGATCCATCTACCCCTTGGCCCCAACGTGACCGGTGGAAAGAATTTTGCGATGAATAAAAAGCCCATTAGCATAATCGCATTGCAGCTTTTTCCCGGCGTATTAGTTTGTTGTTAATAATAATGCAATGCGCAAAGGCGGAAAGCAAAGTAACAAGATAACCGTAATCATTGGTTATAAAGGCAAGTGGAAACACGTCTTTCTCAATTATTAATTAATTCTCACGAACAAGTTTCATGTACTTTAGCCGCTTCTGAATAATTAGATACACTCCCTATCTCTCTCTCTCTCTTTTACCTGTTTAATGATTTTTGTCTATAGAGTTATTTAGTGGGCGTGAATTTCACCGATAAACGATCTCGGCTCGTTTCTTCAAAGATGGTGCATATATATTTAAAAATATATGTATATATATATGTATAAAGATATTTATTTAATTCTCGCTCCTCCGTATAAAATGTAAAGAAAAATTGAAATGCGTAAAATAACGCCATTGAAATTATCTAATTTATTTAAAATATAGTAAATAAAATAATGTAACAATTAAAATAATTGAGAAGGAATTAATCGAAATCTCGATTTTTCCATAGAAATTCAAACATTTTCCGAAATCGATCGATTTCTTTTTAGGTGGAAATTAATTTGCAAATTGGGAAATTTGGAATTTGGAAAAATTGCAAGATTTTGCAAATTTGGAATTCGGCTAGAAATGTAAAAATTCGAAATCTCGTGGATAACATTAATTTATAATAAATAAAAAATTGATGAATTAAAAATAGAGAAAATAAAATATTAAAATAATTAAGAGAATCGAGATGGAATTAATTAAAATTTCAATTTTTATTTAGAAATTCGAATATTTCCTTGAACCGGTGGATTTATTTTTGTATAAAAATTCAGAATAACAAATAAGAAATTTGATATGAGCAATAAAAAAAAAGATGGAATTTTCTAGGGAGAAATTTGTAAACGTCATCCACCACGAGTCTGGTGATAATTCCAGTACCGATAATAACACGCCTATGGCTGCCCATCAATTTCTCGGGTACAGTCATTTTTGCCATACGCAATTTTCTCCGCGTACCACATTTTGTTTCTTAACTATATACATATATTGCATCTACATATATATATATAATCACAAGTTGAAATAAATGCGTGCGCGAAACGCGTGTTCGTGAAATTGATAGAATTATTGAAGCGGAAAGTTGATTAGTTTGCGAGCAATGCCGGAGTATTAATGTATGAAATTAATACGTGGAATTTAGTCATTTAATTTTCATCAAAGAAAAATCAAGGAGAAAAAAGAAAATTGAAAAATTATTTAAAACAAAAAAAGAAAAGTTTAAGTCAACAGCGCTCTACCCACACGAGCGGGATTAAATAATCTAAAAATATAAATTGCTTCAATCCTGGACGTACATATACGTATATTTATTTATTTATTTATTTATTTATTTATTTATATATAAATATAAATGTATTTTGTTAAAAATCTAAAGGCAATAAATGTAAGAATACGCGGGAGGGCAAAGAACGCGGCCTCTTCACGAAATATCCAATGAAGAATATCCAGTATCGGAAAAAAGAAGAAAAATAAATAAATAAATAAATAAATAATAAAAAAATGGGGGAAAAAAAACAACTGGAAAATCAGTTTTCCGATAACTGGTTATTTGCTCGTATTCAAGTGGCTCGCTCATGAAACGAACACGACCGGAGGGTGAAGGAAAACCTAACGGGTGCAATTTTTTTTCTCCAATTATTATTATTATTATTATTATTATTATTATTAATATTTAAGTAGTAAATTTTTAAATTGTACTATTCAAAAATTTCTCAATTTTATTATTTTCGGATTTTCGCCATCACAATTTTTCCATCACCCTGAAATTCCATCTGGAGTGAACTTTTGGTAGCTGATAATGTGAAAAACGACAAAAGTAGGATGACGTCATCCAACAATGCGATCCGACCACCGATAATTCGATAAGTCGACGTATAGCAGATTTTTCCGGGCATGTCTCTGTACAGATAGATCGGTGAAATAGAATGTAGGCGGAATATGAAAGGGGGACAAAAAGTTTCGAGTGCAGGAGAGAGAGAGAGAGAGAGAGAAAAAGAGGCAGATAGGGAACATGAGCGGATGCACAATATATCCGCGTGATTACAATATGTCGAGACTGAAGAGCCCAATATCAACCTGAAATCGGCTCAGCAGCCAATGCTAATAATCTTCTATTGTTGAAACCATATCCTCTCTCTTTTGTATACGCATATGTATATGTATATACACATTTTTGCCCGGCTATTAGAGCCCGTGCATATTGTTGGTCTTTTCCTTTTTTTCTTTTTTGACTTTTCAGGTAAACGTCGTACTTTCTTGCGGACGAAAAAAAATTTTTTTTTTAAATTTTTTATTTACTCTCCAAGTCCAAAAGTATCTCCCAATTATCGATGATGAATTATATTTTATGACGATTCATTTGCAAAATTTTTCATGCAATAAAATATACAGGTGCTGTAAAATAGCAATAGCAAAAATAACAATGATGATGATGATAATAATAATAATAATAATAACAATAGTAGGGAAAAAAATAATAATAATAATCATAATAATAATAGTAATAGCAGTAATAGTAATAATAATAATAAAAATAGTAGGAATAATAATAATAATAATAATAATAATAATAATAATAATAATAATAATAATAATAATAGCCGTAATAGTAATAATAATAATATCGTAATAACAATAGTAGGAAAAAAAATAAATAAATTGTTTCTGATACTCGTATAATTTTTTTACAAATATAATTAATTTTACAAGAATGTATCCAAAAAAATTCCCATACATATTTCTTTCTTTTTCACTTTTTTTCTTTTTTTTTCAGATTTTGAAAGAAGTGGCGGAAGCCAGATCGGAGCAACTCGAGGAGCTGGAATCCTTGTTCGCGTATTTGCAGGAGAATCGGAGCCTTCAGGGATACGAGGGCGAGAAATCGCAACGGTGAGTCCGTATTTTCCGAAACGATTCTTAACAAACGGGAATTTTCGAACTTGAAAATCCCGAAAAAAAAAAAAAAAATTGGATTTCCGATTTTGGCGAATTCGCGGGTGGAAATCGCCATCTTTGGAAAAATTCGCAATTTGGCATTCTGAAATTCCGATCGGAGGGCGGGGGGCGATCCTGGGTAATTTCTCCAGGACCCCCTTTGCCAATTGCACGTACCGCGGGTACCGCGAGAGTGCGAGGAGGAAAAACGGTTAAAGATCGAATTGCAGCTAACATTTGAACGCTTGCGGTGATTTAATGGCTTTGGTATATTAAATCACTACTGCTTCGGCCATTGTTCTTAGAAATGTCAAGGAAAATATTTGCAGAATGCTATATACGGTGTCTCTCCGCTTTAACGTTACGATCCGCCGCTGGAATCAGGCATTATGCCGATTGCCGTGTAACGATCGCGCCGGGGCTCTGATGCGTTTCAGCTTTACTTCCAGAGGAGGAAGTGCTATCGTATCAATTACGTAAAAGGGACACCCTTGCATCAGTTACATCTTTCCATTATCATCAGAGCTTTGTAAACATTCACCTCCTAATCTATCGGCCTGATACTCTCTTCCTCGTATGCTGATCACGTGTATGAGAGAACCGAGAGGAAGATCGCAGATAGCAGGACTCCCCGTCCGGATGGCAGTTGCATCCAAGTCGGGAACTTTCCAACTTTCGGTCGGACAATCCGGTGACTCGATACAGAAATTTTTGTCCCTTTCGAAATGCCCCGAATTCGAGGTTTTTTGTTTTTTTCTTGAATTTTGGATTGTAGTAGCCCATTGGGATTGGAAAGATACAAAAATCGAGATTTTGTAATTTGAAAATTGAGGAAAGTGGATTTCCAATTTTCTGGTGCTACGGATAAGGATTTTTGAATTTGAAATCCCGCGAAAATGAATTCCCGTTGGTAGATTTGGAAATCGAGAAATTTGGAATTCGGAAAAATTGCACATTTTGCAAATTTGGAATTCGGTTAAAAATGTAGAAGATCGAAATTTGGAAATTTGAGAATCCGTGAAATTGAATTTCTAATTTTCCGATGCCACGGAGTAGGATTTTTGGATTTGGAATTTTGCGAAAATGAATTTTCCATTTTCTAACGTTGCCGTGTTTGCAAATTTGGAGATTTGGAATTCGGAAAAATTGTACAATTTGCAAATTTGGAATTCGATGAAAAATGTAGACGTTCGAAATTTTGAAATTTGAGAATCCGTGAAATTGAATTTCTAATTTTCCGATGCCACGGAGTAGGATTTTTGGATTTGGAATTTTGCGGAAATGAATTTTCCATTTTCTAACGTTGCCGTGTTTGCAAATTTGGAATTCGGAAAAATTGTACAATTTGCAAATTTGGAATTGGGCTAAAAATGTAGAAGATCGAAATTCGAAAATCCGTAAAACTGAATTTCTAATTTTCCGATGCCACGGATTGGGATTTTCGAATTTGGAAAATCTGCGTAAAAGGAATTTTCAATTTTTCGACGCAGCTGTAGACGAGAATTTCGAAAATTCAGAAAAACCAAAAATTCCTTTCCCCAATTCCACCGGACTCCGAATCAGAATCGGAATCCTCGAATTCGGATTTCCAATTAATCCGACGACGGGGATCTCGAGTCCAGATATCCCGAAGCTGCAAATTGGGATTAGCCTAAACCCATCATCGAAAAACAAACAATCGCCCGCTAATTTTCTAAAATGCAATTCGCCAGCTGACGAAAGTCCAACACGTCCAAGCACGGACACACACACACACACACACATCCACATACACATGCACATACACATACACATACACTACTACGAATACACACACATTCGTATGTAGGAGCGTGTGGATTTAATGTGAGCTGCAACAATTTCCTTCATCGGAAATTGTTGGCTTGCATTATGATGCAGTTACCGAGAACAGGGTATTGTAGGTGTAGGAGTGATTATGAGTGGTGTGGGGGCGCCCCCGAGTGCATTTCTACAACAATAGCGACAAGGTGCACACAGGTACGATGGACTATTACCGCCACTGCTCTCGGAGAAGTTCCTTCCTTTTTTTTGTTTTTTTTTTTCTTCTTTTTTATTACTCATCTTCTCTATATCCATTCTCTAATTAGAAAACGCAACAGAAGGAGGCAGCTAACTATGAAAGTATAGTCGATATATACCTGCAGTTTAGTCCCGCCGTGCCGTCGAAAGCGTATAGAGGTACAGCTACGTATCTATAACTGCATCGGCCGTACTCTGCAAACCTTATGTCTCGTTATAAAACGAGGAGCTTACGTGCAGTTACGATACACGTGTAGAGGAGCCATGCACTTCTTCTCGCCAGGGTATAGGTGCAGGCCAGGGTACGGGGTTGCTTAGGTTAGGGTTAGCCATCGGGACTAGTTATGGGTTGCAATAATTGCCAATTTCCATGGGATATTCCTTCTTTCTAGTTAACGCACCTATCCTGGAACGCATCTGCATGTCCAGCCGAGCCTCCTTTTATTGCTTCCGTGGTTTATTGCTTCCCCGTTTCTTCGTCTATATTTTTAATTTTTTTTATTTCCTTGTCTCCCAAAAATGCACCGAATTAAACAAAATGCACCTTTTTGTCTTTCCTTGTCTCCCAAAAATGCACGGAATGAAAAGAAATGCACCTTTTTTTCTTGCCTTGTCTCTCAAAAATGCACCG
This sequence comes from Gasteruption jaculator, assembly GCA_949825005.1. Lineage (NCBI taxonomy): Eukaryota > Metazoa > Arthropoda > Insecta > Hymenoptera > Gasteruptiidae > Gasteruption > Gasteruption jaculator. Next base: position 9,565,297 of record OX463775.1, read on the forward strand.
AATGAACAAAATCCACTTTTTTTCTTTCCTCGTCTCTCAAAAATGCACCGAATAAAAAAATGCACCTTTTTTTCTTTCCTTGTCTCTCAAAAATGCACCGAATGAAAAAAATGCACCTTTTGTCTTTCCTTGTCTCCCAAAAATGCACCGAATGGAAAAAAATACACCGATTGAAAAAAAATGCACCTTTTGTCTTTCCTTGTCTCTCAAAAATGCACCGAATTAAACAAAATGCACCTTTTGTCTGTCCTTGTCTCCCAAAAATACGCCGAATTAACAAAATGCACCTTTTTGCCTTTCCTTTTCTCCCAAAAATGCACCGAATAAACAAAATGCACCTTTTTTTCTTTCCTTGTCTCTCAAAAATGCACCGAATGACAAAAATTCACCTTTTTGTCTTTCCTTGTCTCCCAAAAATGCACCGAATGCACAAAATCCACCTTTTTTTCTTTCGTCGCCTCCCAAAAATGCACCGAATTAAAAAAATGCCCCTTTTTTTCTTTCCTTGTCTCTCAAAAATGCACCGAATGAACGAAATGCACCTTTTTTTTTTCTTCCCAATTTCCCAAACTTCCCGATTTCCCAAAAATCCCACATTTTCGTCGAACAAATAATTCCCAGTTTTGATTTAAAAAAAAAGAGGGGGGGGGGGATAGATATTTTTTTTTATTTTCGTCTTCGAGGGATGATCACCAGAAACCAACCGCACTCGCGAAACTTTCCAGGGACGTCGAGGAAAGCGGTGGAAATTTTGTGCATAATTAATTCAACCAAACCGTCGGGTTTCAATTACCATTAAAACAGGAGCGGCTTAAGTAGCGTCTACTCTTGATTATCAGCAATTCTGTTCACGTTAGGCGGGTAATTAGAATTTATGTGCATCATGATAATCCATTCGTGGGGTGAGTGGACCAAGATTTATTTTTTCCCTCTCTGTAAAAGTTCCTTTCCATAGAGAAGAAGGTACACCGTTTAATTGTTATTTACGTCAAGATATCACGCAGACCCCCTTTGAGATGAGGTCTTAAAGCCAGGAGAGCCGGTAAGCAAACGGTTGGCAGGGGGTACGTGTGGGGTACTACCGCTAATAATGCGCACTTGAAAGCAAGGAAAGTGGAGAAAGGAGGCGAGCGAAGAGCGGATAATAAAATTAAAGAAAGGAGGAACCCAAAAAAAGGAAGAAAAAAAAACGACGAAAAGCAAGGAGGAACCGTACGTCGGGAGATTTATAACCCTAATTTCGGGCAATTACTACTCATCTAGACGGTAGTAATTGATTTCCAACCGTATCGCAGAGGTGGAAGGCAATTGGGATGCAATTGGGAAATATGTTTCCCCCGTCCTGGAATTTATGGAGAATCTGAGTGCGTATGGTGAATTTTATTATGTTCTTGCTAGTGAGTCCTTTTTAAAGAAACTTGCAGGGAATCTTTCCTGAAATGATTTTTTTATTTAAATTCTTTCTAAAAATGCATATTTTCTAATTTTCGACCAACCATTAATTTTTTTTTTGAAACTAGGAAATTTTGCGAGGATCGAAAAAAATTGTTTTCGAAAAAATCCACGTGTAAAAATGCGTATTTTCGTATTTTCGAGCATCTATTAATTTTCTTACCACAGTAAAAAATTTCGAAAGGGTGAAAAAAGAATTTTTGTCTGTAAAATTCTTACGCAAAAATCTATTCCTTCAAATTTTCCACCATGAATTAAATTTTTTACCATGACTAAAAAAAAAAATTGCAACCAAGGAATCGACGATGACGCTAAAAATTAGTATTGCGCTTACAAATTTAAATCGTTCTATTTCATTTTATTACGTTTGAGCGAAAAAAAGAGTGGGGGGGGGGGGTTCCTTCGCACGAAACACGAAAATCCGAAAGTACAGTAATTACAAGAGAATCCTTCTGGCGAAAGAGCAGACGAGGAAAAAGAGGACGAGGAGGAATTTAACCAAAACAACGAATTACAAACCGAGTGCACCCATAGCCTTCTCCGTCTCTCTCTCTCTCTCTCTTTCTGCATATTGCAGAAGGACGACGAGAAGTGCAAGCGGTACCTCGCTACACATATCGGCAATAAAACCAGCTCGTACAGTATTTTCAAGAAAAGCTTATGACTCGCGATGATGATGATGATCATGCGGGTCGTTCTGCATGTTAACGCAACCCCTTCTCATTAGAAACTCGTAAAAGTCTCTTGGGAAGGCGAGGGAAGCGAAGCAAAAGGAGCCACGGCAGAGGAAGATGCAGATGCACCAGAGGAGGAAGAGGAAGATGCAGATGCAGCGGTGGTAGAGGAAGAAAAAGAGGATGATGATGATGAATAAACGGTAAAAGACGAGGAGAAACCAGTTTCTTAGGGCGTTCCTCGGTACTCGTTTCTTCCTCTGCACCAGAAGGTAAAAGATGCAAAAGCAGAAAAAGAAGACCGCGCGCCAACTGCAACAAGAACATGAAAAAACATCGGTTCGGTCCGAGCCGATCTTTTCCCACGTGAAAATCGCTCCGCAGATGCCACCGCAGCTTCCTCCGCGTTCTCCAGCCCCTGTTTCTTCCGATGCTCGGCTGGAGAAAGGAAATTTCTCCAGCACCGGCTGGAGAAGCTCCTCGTGCCCCGTTTTTGGCCCCTTCTGGCCCCTTTCGGGCCCCTCTCGGTCCCTTTTGGTCCCGATCGGTCGGTCGCTTTCGATTTTTGGTCGTCGTCGCCTCTCCAGGATGTTTTCCAGGTTCCCGTGCACGCACACGAGGAGGATCCTCGTTCCTCTCCGGCGCGAGGAGGTGGTGCAAGGAGGATGGAAACGCTAGCGAATTTACCGCACGATTTAACATCCCTCTCAGAAGCGGAGATATTCCTCCACGTATAGCCTACAGACAGCTTGCGAAATTCCTCCAGGGCTAACCGAGTTTCCTCCATACATAAATACGTGTATGGGAGTATGTAGGTGTATGTGTGTGTGTGTGTGTACCTACGATGCATATTTGCATCCTCATCTTACGTCTAGATTTCTCCACTGACAACTTACTATGTGCATACTTACGGTTATCGCATGATTCCCATTCGACTTTGGGGGGGAAAAGGAGGCATGGGGGTGGGATGCAGCCGCGAAACTCCCATACGATTCCGAGGGGAATGCGTATCGATGTGGGTGCGAGTCGTTGCAATTTCTCAAGGTCACGGAATTTTTTCTTTGTTTTTTCAGAAATATCGATTTTTAATTATTGCAAATAAATGCGTTTTTTTTGTATTTGGAAAAAATGGGTTTTCGGATTTTTACATTTTTCTAAATATTATCTAATGATAATAATAATAATAATAATAATAATAATAATAATAGCAGTAGTAATAAATGCTTGAAAAATTCGAAAACGATTTTAGTAATTTTATAAAAACGTCATTTGGGGAGGAAATTCATCGATTCCTTAGTTACAATTTTTTTATTTTTCATTTTCTCGAAACTCGCCCCAAACGACATTTTTATAAAATTACCGAAATTATTTTCGAATTTTTCAAGAATTTCTCAATTAATATCGCGAACGCTAAGAAAGAAATTTTGCAAAATTTCGCGCCACGTTTCCCAGAACCGACAGAATTTTTTCGAATCGAAGTGCAGATTTCCTTTTCCTCCCGCATCGTCTAACCTTTGGAATTTTCCCGACCAAAAAAAAAAGGGGGGTGAAATGACGAAAGGGTGGGGAAGAAAAAGGGAGGAGGAGAAAGGTGGCGTGCATTAGGAGATTGTGTTCGACAGTTGTTTACGACTAGCTTTCCTCTACGACTAGCTCTTGCGCCTAGGGTTGTTCTCGGCTCTCCTTTATCAGACTTGTCGAATAGTTAGTTTTGTCTCCAACCCCCTGAGCCACCCCCTTCCCTTTCTCCGCCAAAAAAGAACGAAAATCGTATCTTTTGTGTCCTGGGGGTCCCCCTTTCTCACTTTTTCCTCTCTTTCCTCGCTCGTTCTTCTCAGAGGCAACGGAAACGCCGAGTATTTACGTTCGGACTGCGCTCACATAACTCTAACCGACAAACTAGCAAAGAATAAGAGGAAGGAGCGAAGGACGAAGGAGGAAATCCACGTTCCAGCCTTTTTTTCACCCTTTCCTTCGTCCTTTCTCCGTTTCTTGTAATCTCGGTGGAGCACTTTGCTATCGTTTCTCTCGTTCTTTACACACCCTCGCTTGCTTCTCCTCCACTTACTTACTTACTTACTTCAGTCAGTCACTTCTCTCACTACTTTCATTCCCTTTTTTGCCTTACATTCTTCCTCGCTGTTGCGATTGAAATCGCTTTTAGGGTTGTTAGATAAATCTGAGGATTCAATCGACAAGTATTGTATTATTTATTGATTCTTCCGGCTCCTTTTTGTTTCTTTGGAAATGGATTTCAAGGGGATTTGCCGCCGAGATTCATACCAGAGCGGATACACGAGAAATTGGGGCTGGAGAAAACTCTGTTGGGTTAAAAGAGACATTTTTTCTTTCTGCTTTTTTTGAAAAAAAAAAAAAAGGATTCGTTTACGTAATTTTTAATTTATTTTTTTCCGTAGTAACGCTTATGGGTTTAGGGGTTGGGGATTCCGACGACGATGATAATTATCCAAGGGGTGAGACGTTTTCAGTAATTTTCGAAAATTACAGAAATATCTCGAAATTTTTTCACGATTGAATTCGCCAAATTGGATTTTTCGAATAATTTTTCTACAGAAATTCGGGGACTTTTGTGACGATAATAATAATAATCCAAGGGGTAGATTTTTTTTTTCGAAATGATCGTGTAAAAAATCCAGGACGTTTTGTAAACTTTTGGGAATGTTTTTGTGGCTCGCAAAGACTACAGCCCCTGTAACACGATAATCCGAGCTACAGCGATGCATCGGGTCCCTCGAGATGCATCTGTACAGGCGCCGACTACCATCCCTACACCGGTGCGAGGAGGTGTGCACACCTTTCAGGGGCTATTGGGCAATTGTTTCCTCACTTCCGGCTACAATTTGAGGTTTCGAACCTTTTGCCTGCGAGCTTCCAAAATTTCCAATCTACAATTGTATAAAAAATTCTCTGTTCAAATTTCTATGTTAAAATAATAAATTTCACATATACAAATTATTATTATTATTATTATTATTATTATTAATTTATATATTTGCAATTTATTATTCTAATTTTGCGATTTTTTCAAAACGAACTAATAATTTTTAATTCAACAATCTGAGCTGGGAATTTTTGTAATGATTTTAAATTGGAAAAATTGTCGATTAAAAAAAATCGACTACGGATCAAATTATTTATAATATTTCGTTAAATAAATATTGCAACTTTCAATTTTTTTATTTAAATTTACCAACGTGCTAAATTAAAGAGACCAGATTTTTTTGAATTCGAATGAAATTCGATTACCAATTTTCAACCTCATAAATTCTTTTGAAAAATAACACAATGATAATAATGATAATTATAATAATAGCGGCGGCAATATTAACACTAATTAGGAGAAAGGGGGTAAAAAGGAAATTTGATTGAGAATAAAACCAGTAGCAATCGAAAAGAATAAGCGGATTTTAACAGCGCGTATATGCAAATTGCCGAAACGCCTTGAAAGGGAAGAAAAAGCAAACCAACCCCCTGGTGACAATTTGAGGAGCGGGAATTCGAACCTACCACCTGAACAAAGAAACCTGACGAAAGAGTCGCTACTTTGGCGAGCAGAGAGTTTCGTGGTAAAGTATTAGTCGATCGAACGATAATTCGATTTGAATAATGACCCGAGCAAAGCCGAACGTAACAACACCTTTGATTCGTTTAGCTTTCTTCCCCTATGCAAATTTCCATCCATGTCATGTCGTTACCTTCTAACGGCTTTTTTTTTAAAGGGTTCCTTCCAGTCTCGTTAAAAACTCGCCGGAAAAAAAAAAAAAAATTATACTACCGCGTATTCACTAGACTCTGAATTGATTCCCAATTTTTTTTTCTTTTTTTTTATTTGGAATTTTTTTCTTCTAAGATTTTACGGGAATTTCGTGAAATCAAAAATACACCAAACTGGGGTTGGAGTTACTCGACGAATTTCCTATTTTCTGGAATAATTGCGATTCCCTACGAATTCGAATAAAAAGTGTCCCGAAAAAATGTCGGAATCGAGAAAAATCATTTTTGAAAAAAAAGAAAATTCCCGAAAACCCTGGAATATTTATCAATTTCTGAAAAAAAACTTCAATATTATTTGACAAAAATTCGTAAACTTCTTTGCACGAAGTTTTTAGGAGAGAAAAAAAAAAGAAATGGAGGGAAACCACCCCTGGTATTAATATTCCCACGATTTTTCGAAATCCCGTTTTCGTGAAATTGAGGAAAGGAGTCGCTGGGAGGAAAGCGACATTTTCGCGAGCTGGAGCAGGAAGAATCCTACTTCCAGACGAAAGTCGAGGAAAAGTCGAGGTAAAAGAAGATGAAGTATACAGTAGCATCACAATGGTTCTCTGATGAATACCTGTATGCATTTACATGGCAAATGCCGCCCAAACGACTGACTCTTACGACGACTCCTCTCTTCCCTATTATTTTCTACATTTTCTTTCCTCCTTTTCTTTCTCTTCCTACTCTGCTCCCTCCTTTTCCCTCTTTTCCCTCGTTTTCGTACATTCTCGGCTTCTGTCACACACGGAGTGGCTCCAGTATTTTTTACTAACCCCCCGGAGTCGTGTCCGTACAAAAAAAAATAAAAAACAAAAATAAAAGAGTAAGAAACAAAAATAAAAAAAATAAAAAACAAAAATAAAAAAATCCAATAAATGGCAAATTTCGTCATTTATTGGATGATCGAGAACTATCGGTTGCCGTCCTATCGATAAATCGCCGATTTCCTCCTTTGTCTCAAGTACAAACCGGGAAAATAAAATAGATGGATTTTCCGAGAAAAGAGAAAAAAAAAATTTTCGTCATCAGGAAATTACACGGAATCGAAGGGGGGGGGGGCGAGGAGAGGATTAACTTATTCCTGCAAAATCTCCAACTCACGTATTACCGCGCCCGGAAATGGAAAAAGGGGGGTAATGTAAAAAGTCGCTCCATGTACGTACAGTTCTCGCGTATATCCACCCACTATTTACCTTGTCGACGACACGTTAGTCATCGAATCGGTGGAATCCGATGGGTCCCAATATTGTCGAAATTTCCGAAATTCAAAAAAAAATTCCTAAATTAGGTTTTTTCCAGAAAAAACTACGTTGCCGAATTAGCATTTTTCCAAGCAAAATTCCGAAATAAGATTTTTCCAAAGATAAAAATTCTCGAATCAAAACTTCCCCGATCAAAAAATTCCTAAGCGCGGTTTTTCCAATGAAAAAATTCCTAAACGAGATTTTTTTTGTTAAAAAATTCCCGAATGAGCTTTTCGCGACACGAAAATTCCTAAATAAAATATTCACGATAAAAAAAAAATTCTTGAATTACACTTTTTCCATGAGCGAGGACGGGACGCTGCAATTACAGTGTAGATTCTCCAGTGAAACAGTTCTCCAACTCCAGGCGACCTTGAACTTGAACTTGAACTTGAACTTGAACTTAATCTTGGCCGAGATGCATAACAGTTTATGCAACCTCGTATTTACGTCTATCCAACAGGTTCGGTGTTGCGCTTTTACTCGCTTTCCCTCCGACGTTACGGGAGGGTGACTTTATGTCCCGGAATTAATTAACCCACAACCCTCTTCTCTCCCTCGCTCTGTCTCCCTCTCTCTCTCTCTCTTCCAGTTTCCATCTTTACTTCAAAACTAAAGCAAAGTTCCTCTCAGCCTCATTCTAACAATGGAACTCTACCCTCACTCTCACTCTCACTCTTACTCTTAGAATTCCATTACCCCTGCGATGCACTTTCTCCACTATCTTTCTCTCTCTCTCTCTTTTTCTTTCCTTCTCTCGAAAGTTGCAAATTCCACCTGATGTAGGAACTTTTAATTTATTTATTCAAGATTCTGAATTTTTTTTTTTAGTAGGTGGACCCCCTTATTTTGGATCTAAAATTATTATTATTATTATTATTATCATTATTATTATTATTATTATTATCACTGCAATCCGGGGCTGGAAATTTTGGCGAACCTCAATAATAACAACAATTGTTAGCTCACCCTTCCCCTCCATTCGTGCCGCGGAGAAGTTTAATAAGGTTCTAATGTCTCGAGAGATTGATCATGAGGCTGATAAAAAAGTGCGGGAATAAAGGAAAGGTAGATACGAGTGTTTATTTGGCCGGAAGTCCGTTCATAAATCTGCGGCTGTTTTCAAGTCTCTCGAGTGAAATATGATAATAGATGTGAGAGCGAAGAAGGTAAATCCTTGCGGACGAGCAACTCCTCGGCACCCTTATATCCTTTGCCTTCTTCCTCGGCTCTTTCCTCCTTCGCGAATATCCGTACGCTACCACTCGTGTACGTGTGTCTCCCTCTTGCACGTGTGTGGGCGGATAGGTGTAGCGCCTCTGCCTACTTTTACCTCAGACACGTGGATAAAAAGCCGAGGAATGTTACAAAAGTGGTGGAAAAGAAAGGAGTGCAGGGGTTGGTTGGATAAAAGTAACCCTCCTTATACTTTTTACCTTTAGGCAAGTACTCCGAGTATACATCCCTTCTATCTTTTTCTCACCACCGACAACACCCCTCTCGTCGTCCTCCTCGTCCTCCTTCGAAAAAGTTTGCAGATTACTCATGCGGACGCCGTGTCGTTACATCGCGCAGATAGTGAACTCTTTGAATAAATAAATAAATATAGATATATATACACACATACACACACACCTGAGCCTAAATTCCGCGGTTACCTGACCTCCCCCCGTTTTTCCAGCATCCCTTGACATTTCCTCCCGCGTTTTTGCATCCCTTTTGTTTTTTCTTTTCTTTTCTTATCTTTTTTTTTTTTTTTCAATTTCCATACGATTGCGATGACGACTATTATTATTGTTATTATTATGCTAATTTACAAAGGAGAAGAGGAGGCAAGAGATAAACCGAACGTACGTGACACGAAGCTTTTCTTTTTGATCGCTGGAACAACCACCCACGCCACGCCAGCCCATTTGACAAGCCTTATATAAATGGAAGGCATGTGGCACCCTTATATCGAAAAAAAATAACGCCCAATCAGGAAGCAAGAACGTATGCAACGGCAATATGTGTGTACGCGTGGATAAGTGTGTGTGTGTGTGAGGGTGTACACACGAGGAAGCACTCGCTACCCTTTTTTTATCATATATTCTAGTTTGTTCATTGTGTCTATGGAATTCGGTTGTCATGACAACCCCATGCTTTCTTCCACCATCCCTTCATTTTTCTTACACTTCACTGGGAGTGTGGGCCGGTTGTTGTGGGAAATTTCATTTCGAGGGTGGGTCCTTTCGGATTTTTGGAAAAAAAAATGAGGGGAAGGTTCGGATTCCCGGGAAGGAAGGGTTATTTTTTTGGAATTTTCCGAAAATTAGCATTTTCCGGGAAAATAAATTACAAAGGGACACTGTCCTCCGGCGAAAACGAAATTTTCAATTGAATTTGGTATTTCGAGCGGATCCCAAATTGAAGGAAAGTGACTTTTTGAAATTTTCGAAACCTGTAGACCGAGAAAAAAAATACAGAGGGCTGAAAAAAGGAAATTTTAAGGTGTCCCATAAGTTCCTTCCTTCCGGATGGAGCTCGTGCATAGCGTGGCGCGGAAGAAACTTTTGGGACACCCTGGTGAAAATTGCTAAGTGGTAAAAAAAAATAAGATATGATTTGTTGGATCATTGGTGATTAATTATGATCCTCGCCAAGTCGCCAAGTTCGCAGGGAGAAGGGAAAAAGGTGCATGTCAGTAACAATGACGGATAAGGAATAAAGCTCGAGGGAGTCGAAAAGAGGCAAAAGGGTAGAAAGTAGAAGAGGACGTCGAGGGATGTTCGGGAAATAGAAGGAATTCAGATCACGGGGTGTGCTGCAAATACTACTACTCTTCTGGCATTACCACTACTACTACTGCCACTACTATTCTTCTGCTTCTCTACTTTTACCTCGCAAAAGAGAGAGAGAGAGAGAGAGAGGAATGGAAACACAAGTGCACCTACAGGGTGGTGTAGGAACATCAAGGGTACGGCACGGTACGGTCGGATACGATACGAGCACGTTGGAGGTTAGCGTAGCATCTACCCCTAGAGAACCAGGGAGAGAAAGAGAGAGAGAGGGGAACACAGAAAAAGATAGAAAAACCCCCAGAACGAGAATGGAATCAATACGTGGAGGAGCCCAAGTGTGTGCCCCGGTGTGTGCCACATGCGTGTTCCTATGCCGGGGCGTCTAAACATACGAGTGTTCCTTCCACCCCACCTTTTTTTCAAGGGTGAAGGCGGAATCTATCCTCCCTCCGAAGTCCCACCCTTCTATTTTCATCCCTCTCTCTCTCTCTCTGTTCTTTGAGAGAGGACAAAATAAAAAATTGCTTTTGCCAGAAAACTGCAATTTTCGCAAAAATCTCACCCCCCCCTTCCTTTGCTCCTACAACCCCCCGCTGAAGTATCCAAAAATTCCAAAAATTGGGAAAAAAATTCCTATTGCAAAATTGGCTTTAGGACACACTAATAATAATAATAATAATAATAATAATAATAATAATAATAATGAAATAAAAATAATAATAAAATAGGGTAAAAATTAGGGTTTTCGCAAAAATGCGAATCCCTTATTAAAAGAATCGAAATTTTTAGATTTCGATGCAAAACGGCAATGAAAGGGATAAAATGCAATTGCGGAATGACAACTTCATCCCTTCGAGATTTTTTTCTTTCCCGCGACTCCGGAAAATCGATAATTTCAACAAAAAAATTGCAAAAAGTCGAAATAATGCGAAGAATCGATACAAATCTCGCGGAAATTCGATCACGCGGTGAAATTGGCCGCGGGAAATGGGGGCAGCAGTAACAATAACAATAACAATAATAATAATAATAATAATAATAATAATAATAATAATAATAATAATAATAATAATAATAATGATGACTCGACCGAGGAAAGGAGGCAGTTTCTGATGTAAAGTCGAATCGAGATAAGAAATTGTTTAGGGTTTAAGAAACAAGGGAGGCTTTCGGAGGCATCCCTTCTATGGCACTGCCAATAAAAATGAAACTTCCATCATGTATGATCGATTCGTTGCTGCTTCTGTTCGAAGCTACGCCATTCTTTTTCCCTATACGTTGCCCGCTAGCTTTCTTCTTCTTCTTCTGCTCCTCTCTTTTCATTTCTTATATGTAGGAAATATATATGTATATATATACACATAAGTATATATGTATATTTATGTGTGTGTGTGTGTGTGTGTGTGTGTGTGTGTGTGTGTGTGTGTACGTACTTATGTATAAAATATATAGGAAGAAATAGAAAGCACGGGGGTGGATTTGAAAGAGGGATGAGGGTGGCAGGGGGGAGGGGGAGGGCAGGGAAAAAGGAGGAAACAGAGAAAGCAACATTCTTTACTCTATCAATTCTCTATGGAGAGAGTTACCATCCCGATATCCGTTCGTCTACAAGCTCCACTGATTTGTCTCTCGGCGTGTTCGGTATTTCTTTGCGTACTCTAATTTTCTACTTTTCACTTCCAGTCGTTTCTCTTTTCCCTCCAGCGCCGAGGAAAAGAAAAAAATGGACGGCAAGATCCACCGGGTCGAAGTCTCCCCGATTTTTGGCGAATTCGCGAAACCGTATCCGCCTTTTCGGAGTTTCCGAAAGAAAGGGAAAAAGAAAGGACGAAAAAAAAAAAAAAAATAAGAAGTTTCCGCGGATTCTCTTTTTTTTTCATCCCTTTCCGCGTTCTTTGCATGCATAGCAAGCGGTGTACACACAGCTGATGTAGAGCGTAATTGAATCCCATGGATGCTATGAAAGTGAGAGTCGTGCCCATGACCTACCCTTAGACATTAATTATAAGGGTGAATCGCGTCGTCCCCGTTTTCATTTCATTCTAATTCACTTTCTCGCTCGTTCTTCCTTCGCTCTCTTTCTCTCTTTCTCTCTTTTACTTTCATTCAAGTTGTTTACAAGTACAGGTCAGAGATGGCCTGGAAAGGAAATCTGCTTTAAAGAGGGTGGAGCTTTCTCATATTTATAAATGTACGAAAAATAGCAGGTTTTTCATTCCAACGCGACATAGAATTGTAAATATATGTATAATTTACTGTAGAAAAAAATTAGTAGGTATATAATTTCTGTATTTTAATATGTAATATATTATATAAAAATTAGGGATGTAATATTATAAAATATAATGTAATATAGCGAATTTTTAATTTATCTGTAAATCTATTCCAATAATCTACCATTTTTTGCAGTATTTATTTTTTCAAATTAATCGAACTATTATAAATGTAAATAAATCTATAAAATTAAATTCTATTTGATGTAAAATATAAAAAAAGTAAATATGATAAATATAAATCTATGTATTTTTTTTATTTTTATGGGGAATTCGATCCAATTAATTCATTCTCGGGACTCGTGCAGGAAAAAAATTGAAAATCCACTATATTATATTATATTATATTATATTATATTATATTATATTATATTATATTATATTATATTATATTATATTATATTATATTATATTATATTATATAATTTCATATTATATTTTTTACATCGTCTTAGAATTTACAATTTTCCAGTATTACATAAAATCGCGCGTTTTTCCAAATTTGAAAAACACACCAATCAGCGGTTCCTCGAAATCACGTGATCATCCTCGGGAAGGACAATAATAATAATTCAGGATTTATCAGTATGGGAAGCGAGTTTTGAGAGATTCCGATGAGAGAGTCGAGAGATAAACGTTAAATAGGAAAGCAAACGTTCTAACTAAGTCTTGAAATACTGGTGACAGGTTTCTTGGGGTACTAGGAAGTATATATAGTACATAGTATGTATTACTACCACTGCCAGCAGAGGCAGTAGTAACTAATAGTAGCGGTGGAGGCAGAAGAAGACGAGGAAGAACTTGGTAGCAGTCGCCGTAGTATTGGCGGGGGTGGATTTTCTACGTGTCTTGCGAATCCTCCGACTCGTAACTAAATTTTCCTCGTGAAATATTCACCCCACATACTTGCCTCCACCGCTCCCACGTATACATATATATATATACACACATATATATCTACATATCACTCTGAATTCGTTTCTTATACGTCTTCCTTCAATTCCCTGTCCCTCTCTTTTCTCTCCTACGTACGATTTCCAAGTCCCAGCATCCCTCGTAGGGGATGAAACCGCTGTGGCTCCCTGAAATCCACTATTTCAGGCTGCCACTGCTGCCGCTGTTGCAATTTTTCCCTGCGAGTTCCCCGAATCGTCGATTTTCTTCCACCCCCCATCCCCCACCCTCTGATTTTTATTTTACGTCGAATTTCCACCCCCCCGCCAGTAACGAAATTAATATAATTGACGAGAATTGAAGTTCCAAGTAAAAATTCATCTGGGGTAAATTTCAACCCCTCGCACTCGAATGCAGGGTTTCTCTAGGGTTACTAATGTTAAATTATTAATCCTAAATTAATTTCCAACCCTTTTGGAAATTATTTTACCCAAAATTAAAATTGATACAATTCCGACTTCTTCATTAAAAATAATGAGGGGGTTGTTGCTGTTAAAATATTCATTAAAAATTTATCCACAAAAATTTGAATGCAAAATTTAATGGATCGCGATTGAAAATATCCCCATAAGAGGCACCATAGAAATTGTGCTTGGACCCAAGAAACAATAACACACTCCAGAGTCTGGGGTTCGAACCTCGGCCGGAACAAAATCCCGAGATCCCGAGATCCCGAGATCCCGAGGTCTCCGGGGGACGTTAATTCCACTGGAATTTATATTTCGTTATTTCCAGCTATGGTATCGAGTGTGTCTGTGTGTTTATATAAAGACACACCTGGCAGGTGAGAGTATTCGCTGGAATATTGGTAGCGGAAGAAGTAGAAGAGGCGGACTGCGACTCGACAATATTGGATGCATCCGAGGCATGTATATACTATATATATATATGTATATCTATATACATATATATATGCAGTATGTACGTATAAAACCAGATACGTACGTACATATAAAATACATGGGAATGACGTGGAGGGAGGGGGTGGGTTACTGCGACGACCTGAAGTGGAACAAAAAGAGGAAAGAGAGAGAGAGAGAGAAGGGCAGAGGGTTGCTTTGGAAGCTTCCCTTGCAAGCTTGTATGTTTCTTTCTTCCTCTATTCCTCTCTTATCGCCGTCGTCGTTCTTGGGGGTTGGATGTCGAGACGTCAGTGTCGGGATTCCGAGATGTGAAGCTAAGGGAGAAGTAAAGGTAGGAATAGAAGTCCCGCTTTTGCTCCCACAAGGGAGGAGGTGAAGCTTTCCTCCGGAGCCGGGGATGAGGCAGTGCTGGAATAGGATGGAAAGAAGGGTAGGTTCGTCTAAAAGTACGTCACTGACGCGAATCTTTTTCCCACCCCTCTGTATATATATATACACACACGTATATGGCACGGTACATGTGTAATGCCTATATGTCGTTTCAACCCTTCAAATTGCTTCCAGCCCTCGTCTGTGCCTTTTCAACCCCCGTCGCCTGTTTTTGTGGGTCCCGCTTTTTTCAAAAAAATTCGGGTACCCCAAAAACCACGGGAAAAAAAACATACGGATGACGAGGCGCGTTTCTTTTTTTCTCCAGCTTCGCCTTTTCGCCACCCACCCCATTTTTTTTGTTGAAAATTTCGGAAAAGTCCCGGAACTCAAAAAAAAAAAAATGTAAAACCCGGAATCCAAGACGCGGCGAAAATTCATAAGGAAAAGTTACTTCCACTCGGTGGAACTTAATACCCCACACATAAAAATATTAGATGCGTGGATTTTTTTCTCCAGTCTCCCCATTTCCAGCCTCTTCAGCCCCTCCTTCTTTGTACGCGAGTGGAAATCTCTCTCCACCAGTGTGCCATCGTTCTTTTTTGAAAAGTGGCCTACTGTTTCATACCGTCGATTTTCCAAGAGAATACCTTCGACTTCGAATTTCACGTTTTCATGGTAATTTCATAAAGATCGTTGCTACTATTATACTTCCTACCCTTATTCTTCCTCCTCGAAAAACCACCACCGGTATACACACACACACACACACACACACAGAAGCACACACCCTGACACTAGCGCTTTTGCTTGCGACTCGCAAACTATTGGCATTCCAACGTCAGCCAACAATGCCATAGACGCAAAAAGTAAAACGATTGCTGTTCCTCTTTTCTTTTTTTTCCTCTCCTTTAGTCTTTAAATTTAAAACCACGCAACATTTTTTCTTTGATCTCTTCCATTCAATCTTCTTGTCTTTGAAGATTACAGGGATTTTGATTTTAATCTGTGTGTACCTACAGAGACCCTGTGTGACGTTTCGGTTTCAAACGAAATATCAAGGATTTGAGTTTTATGAATATATATGCCGTCCTTCCTTTTTTCCAGCCCTTTCCGGGAAACGGCGAAAAACAAAAGGAAAACCGGTTGATTGAAAAATTCTCCACATCCCAGTTTTTTCGGCACCGGGAATTTTCCCGATACTTTTTTTTTCTTTGATTTCAATACCACGGGAATATTATCCACCGGCAGAAAATTGAATTCCGGGGACGTTCCTGCCTTTTTCTTTTACGTCACGGGGGGTAAAATGGAAACGCGCGAATTTCAAAAATGGAAACTACCGATTTTTCAAATTTCAATCATTCGATAAATTACAAAATAAGTAAAATTATTATATTTTAATAAATATTCGAAATCAATTATTCAATAAATTATAAAATAACTTATTTTACAATTTATCGAATAATTGAAATTTGAAAAAATTAGATTTCGAATATTTATTAAAATATAATAAAATTACTTACTTTAAATAAGTAAAATTATTATATTTTAATAAATATTCGAAATCCAATTTTTTCGAAGCTTCGTCACGAGTTGTAAAATTAATTATTTTTAGATTTGCGTCGTTTTTGCAAACGAAACGCCCCGATTTTGAAAATTCCTCCGGAAAGTCGCTGAAAATTCGAGTTTTCTCGGCTACGGGCCAAGAATCGAGACACTCTCGTGCCCGGGACTCGCGGAAACAGAAGCAGCACCGCGTGTGGGAAAAGCTGATCCGCTCAGAAATGTCATACGACGTAGGAAAGATCTAAGAAGATACGTCGCTCCATTTTCTTTCTTTTTTTTTTTTCTTAAAAAGATGCAAAATGTCAAGACAGAAGAGGGATTCAGCATTTGAGAAGTGAAATTCAAGTTAAAACCGTGAAGGCAAGTCGACAGGTCTCGTCTTCTGCCAATGACGTTGGGCTGAGTTCTTTTCTATTAGGTTACCTACCTCTCGATCTTACTATCCTATCTGCGTCTTATATTTTTTTCTACCTTCCTCCGGTTTCGCCCTGTCTCCTTTTTACCTCCTTTTTGCAGCGCAACGTCTCTTGCCAAATTCTTTTTCGTCTCCGATAGCTGATGTGCTCCATCAGCTTTTATCCTCGGAGACATGCATGAATTTTTCTCTTTCCATTTTCCTTTTCCTCCTTGAGGGAGGAGGAGCTGCCCCGGGTGCAGGATGAAAATAAAATACACGCGTACGATAACAATAAAAAAAAATAAAAAAAGAAAAGAGAAATTCGGATGCGTCGTAATAGAGAAAAGACAAAAAAAAAGAAATAAAGAATCTCGGGGATCCTTCTTCCTCCTGAAAACTACATTTCTATAACCCAAATGGAATGATTTCACGGTAGGATAGTCGAAAAAAAAAAAAAAAAAGAAATATCAAGAAACGTCGAATCAGCAAGTAACTCGTTCTCTTTCTTATATACCAGAGTTGAAATTTATAGTCGGCTTTTAGCGGGTGAAATTGATTCGCCGAGTAAACTGATGCGTAATGGGGTCTACTTTCCTCCTCTTTTCAGCCTCCCTCTCTCTCGCTCCTTCGTATTTTTGCCGGCAGCCAGCAGGAGCACCGCCACCCACGCCTTCCCCATTGCCACACCACGTGCTGCTCCTTATTTAACTCTGGGATTTTCTCAGATTTTACTCGAGAGAATTCCGATAAGGGAGCAGCAGCGAGCAACTATACTACTAGTGTAGAGGAGATAGATACCTATAGCATGACTTTTCGTTTATCTCCTCCGCCTTATCGTATATCATTCCCCATTTGTCCGCAATTAATTTATCATTTTAGATGAAAACCCACCCCTTTTTTTTTGTTTCCCCGGGAATTCCCGGGTACTCTCATGACTAATGGCGTCTACCGGATTTCTGGAAACAACGTTCCGGGGTATTTTTTTGTTTCACCCCTCGACGACGATTCGAAATCCATCCCCCTTGAGGTGGTTTTCGAAATTTCCAAAAAAAAAAAATGGAACGAGAGAAATTTTCTTTTGAAAATCAATGAATTTAGGGAATTTGGGGAATTTTGAATCCCCACGCGAAAAAGGACCCCCACCTGGAAGCGGGGAAATGTTGTATTCCGAGGATATTTTCGTCTCACCCCTTAGCGACGATTTGAAATCCACCCCCTTTGAGGTGATTTTCGAAATTACCAAAAAAAAATAGAACGAGAGAAATTTTTTTTAGAGAATCAATGAAATTAGGGAATTTAGGGAATTTTGAATTCCCAGGCGAAAAAGGACCCCCACCTGGAAGCAGGGAAAATTTGTCTTCCGAGGATATTTTCGTCTCACCCCTTGGCGACGATTTGAAATCCATCCCCCTTGAGGTGGTTTTCGAAATTTCCGAAAGAAAATAGAAAATCGAAAATGTAGAAGACCGAGGCTTTCGAAGGAAAAAATATTAAAGTAAGGAAAGAGTGGAATTTTTTGTAAAATCAATCAATTTAGGGAATTTAGGGAATTTTGAATCTCCAGGCGAAAAAGGACCCCCACCTGGAAGCGGGGAAATTTTTGCCTTTCGTGGTTGACTATTTTTTGAAGAATTACAGAATTTCTAAAAAAAAGAAATTTGGTTTCCGAAAATGAAGGAACTTGAATTTCCAGAAAATCATCAAACGAGAAGAAAATAATTGTATTTTTATTATCTTTTTTTTGGGGGGGGGGATTGGAAAATATTGATTTTATATAATTTTCTTTAAAATTATTATTTTCCTTTTATTTTAATTTTTCCTCCCTCGAAAAAAATTCCCAAAATTGACCAAGAATTCGATTTCGAACCTGGAAAAAAAAGTGTCAATCTTTCAGCACCAATTGATGACTTTGGAAAAATTAATCAAACGGATTGAATGCATGCACACACACGTGTGCGTGTATGGAAGGAGCTGCAGGAACACACACTTACCCCCATTGTGAAATTTGATTGAAAAGGATATGTTATTCCTTGTCAAAGGAAGAGAGAGAGTGGAGTAGAATAGAATAGAGTGAGTTTAAGGATCGTCACGTAAGAGTAAGAAGAAATGGGGGTGGATGGGGTAAGAGTGTCATCATAGAGGGAAGGAAATAAGGGAGGGTCGGGGGATAAGTTGCTTCGTTCATTTTTTTCCCCAGCCTCTCGCGCAAGGAAGATTATCAATATCGCGAGCTCTCCTATCTCACGGGTTCCTCTTTTAGGTAGGTACTACTCGCACGACGATGCACGTGTACCGTTTTACTCTGTAAACACACGCGCGAAAGAGCTTTCGAAATCGTGGCGAAGGGGGTGAGGGGTGAGAAGCCAGGGGGTGCCGAAGAGGATCGTGTATCTATTTAAAGGGATGAAGAAGAAGGAGTCAAGAAAGAAGGCACACAAGCCACCCTCTTACATTACACGCCCATTGGGGCTTTTTTAAACACACCAAACTTTTACCCCTTTTTCAGGGGGTGGAATCAACCCTAGTTCGATCGAGTCTTCGCAGAAATTCCAATTTCTGTTAATTATGGTTTCGGTAAAAACCGATTTTGGACATTCCCCCTATTTTTTTTTCTCAAATAAATAAATAAATAAATAAATGTTGGTGAATTTTGCTAATCAACCCCCGGATTCGCTATTGTATTGCAATTACCCCCGGAAATTTCAAAATCGTTGAATTTCTCGAGGAACTACCTTTAGGGGTAGTTTCTTGTACCCTTGTAGTGACGAAACAGGGGTTGGTGCTTGATATCGCGTCAATATGAGGTACCGTGACCCCAAAGTCGCGGACTTCTTTTCCCATGATATAAGAAACTCGGCAGCTGATCTTCATGGGAGCCCGAAACGGGAAGGGGTTGGTTCGAGAGAGGTCGGGTGGGTTGGTACGAGGGTATAAGATAAGGATATACGTGTGCATCACCTCCACGGCAGGATCCTTGATCCTTTATCCCACGAGAGCTTCCTCGTACTTCTCCCAAACTCCACATCCACGCCATCGCCAGCTACGGGGTGGCTCTATTTTCTCTCTCTCGCTAAAACTACCCCTTCGGTAGTTATGGCGAATTCGAAATTTTCGAAAGTGGGGAAAAAATGGAAAAATTTGAAAGAAATGAAAAAAAAACAAAAAATGAAAGGAGCCAGGGGGGGGGGCGAAACGACTGAAAAGGGGTAGTCGCGCAGAAATGGGGTAAAATGGGGTAAAAACACACGGGGTAGATACCCCGATATGGCTATACCTACTCGCATGCCAACGTGATACGAGATAGACCGTAAAAGATTACTGCGACATCCTTGCATACTACCCCCACAATCTCTACTCCCCCAAGTTCAACCCCTTGTTCTCTTCCTACTTTTAGCAAAACCCAAAGAAGAAGAAGCAGCAGCAGCAGCAGCAACAGCGGCAAAAGAAGCACACGAGGAAGAGGAGGACAAGGGGGAAGGGGGTTGTAGCTGCTTTCTATATGTATACGATATCATATTACTTCGAAACGAATCCCTTTTTACGCTTTTCTTTTTCCCTCCTCTATCGTCGCACTCATCTTTTCCAGTTTTTCTCCTTTTATCTCGCGGCCCGATATCAAAGATAGTTATTACGCGAGTATTATCGACACTTTATGGAGAGACCCATTAATGGCGACGACTTACAAACGCGTTATGCCATTTCCCTTTTATTGCATCCGCGTTCGCCAGACGGAAATTTAGCGGGAGTCCTACTTTTTCAAACTTTTCACCTCATTTCGTTACTTTCGAAATTCCCGGGGTTGAAGAAGGGGTCTTTCGTGCCAAAAACGGCCCTTCAATTTTACTCAAGGACACCGTTCGAGAAAAACAACCCCCTTTTCCCAATTTACAATCGGCGAATTTTCCAAAATTCCGGGTTTTCAATTTCCCAAGTCCCAAAATTCGAAATTCGTTAATTCCAAATTTTCTGGGGTTGGAAAAAACTCTTTTTGTACCAAAATCATCCCCCAATTTGACGTAAAGCTCATTCCGAAAAGAAACCGCCCTTGAAATTCATGTAAAAACACCATTCGAGAAAAACAACCCCCTCGCTTCGTATTTTTCTTCAAACGGTAAATTTTCCAGAATTCCGGATTTTCAAATTCCGAGTCCGTAAATTCGAAATTCGTTAACTCCAAATTTTCTGGGGTTGGAAGAACCTCTTTTCGTACCAAAATCATCCCCCAATTTGACGTAAAGGTCATTCAAAGAAGAAACCACCCTTGAAATTCATGTAAAAACACCATTCGAGAAAAACAACCCCCTCGCTTCGTATTTTTCTTCAAACGATAAATTTTCCAGAATTCTGGATTTTCAAATTCCGAGTCCGTAAATTCGAAATTCCTTAACTCCAAATTTTCTGGGGTTGGAAGAAACTCTTTTCGAACCAAAATCAACCTTCGATTTGACTCGAGAATTATTTTGGAAAAAAACAACCCCCTTTTTTTTACATTTAACCACCTCGGGACCATTAATTCGGGGAATAAGGAAAAGCGTACCTTTTCCGGTTTCATCAATTTCCTTCGGCCATGGTGTATGGCGGAAGTCTAGACGAGGTCAGTAAAAAGAACCCGGATGATTTAATTAAGGGCTCCCTTTCACGAAGAATTAGTTTTTCATGGTTCGGGTTCGAGTAACAGATATTCTCTTATACTAACCCAGAGAAGAGTTAGCTGGAGTGGTGAAAGTTGTGATGGGGTGAGAAATGCAACAGGTACCACTTAATTATTGAACACTGGAGCTCTCTTTTTCCCTCCGCTACTTTTAACTTTCCTTTTCCCCTCTGCTTTCTCTTTTTTAACAAACTCCCTCACTTACTCTTTCTCGCTCTCTCCCTCCACCTTCCCTCTCTCGCTCTCCTTCTCCACAGTCTATATCTTTTACTACCCTCTATTTAATCAACCACCTGTCTAAGAAAACTTTACATCCCTTCTTTTTTTTATTTTTATTTTTTTATTAACCAACTAAAAACTTTCCCTTTTTTCCCTTTCGGCATTTTACGATTATTTTATTTAACTTTGGTATAAATTAACGTCGCGTTCCCTTTACCCTCCCCTTTTACGGGGACGGATCGGTACCGTTTTCGGTACCGACGAAATCTGGAACCCGAAGAAAAATTGCACGGGCCGAAATCGATTGGGCGAAGGGTCGAAATTTATTTGGGTTAATGCCGAACAAAGGAAAAAGCTTTCAGCTGAAATATGAAGAATTCGGTATGAAACTCGTGGAATCGCGAAAAGAGCATCGTACAAAGTAAAGTACCTCGACGTGCATGTGATCGAATTTCAGAGCAAGTAACGGGCAAAAAGCTATCGATCGAAAATTGCAAGTGTGTGGGTCTATAAAAAATATCTGAAATGCATTTTGCCGCGGCGGTTTTACGCTATTTCGGCAAACGCCATTTTTCATGCATCCACGAGATTTCCCATACGCCGAGAGCACTTTGGATGGTAGATACAGCAGGAATCGATAACTTTCCCTCGGTAATCGTAACGCCAACCGGGAACGGAGCGGCTTACGTGGCAAATAACAAATTTACCGGGATTCCCATTTTTCAAAAAATCCAATTCCGAAATTCCGAACCGTTACTTGCGAAAATTTCCGAGCTCGGAAATAAAGCTCCTTTCCTGCCAAAAGCAGAATCCCTTGGTATTTTACGTAAAAAGGTACTATTCAAAAAATAACTTCCTCTTTTTTTATGTTACTAGCAACAAATTTTCCCCGGGATACCCGGTTTTTCAAATTTCCAATTTCTAGATTCCCTTTTTTTTTTATGTCGCCAACAGCAATTTCCCTGAACATCCGTTTTTCGAATTTCGAATTTTTTAATTCGAAACTATTAATTTTGCGGGGGTAGATATTTTGAGATTTACGGGGAAAAAATTATTAATGAAAATAAAAAAAATATGAAAATACCCATTTTCCAAATTTCCTATCTCAAAATCACAAAATTTAGAAAATGCGTGTTTTTATATTTTTTTACGGGGGGTAAAATTATGAATCAGTAAAAAAATGTTAAAATACCCATTTTCCAATTTTTCTATCAGGTGGCGTTTGCAAAATTTGGGATGGGAAGTTCCAAAAATACAATTTTTTTAACAATTTCAATCTCAAATTTCGCGAAATTTGAGATTGAAAGAATCGAAATTTTTTTTTGGCGAATTTTGCGAAATTGGGGTGGAGAAATTCCAAAACAGAGATCCATAAAATACCAAAGGTTGAGTTTGCAAAATTTGGGGTAGGAAATTCCAAAAAAAAAGAACCAATAAGGTACCCAAAAATGTTTGCATTAAAGCAATTTTTCTTGCACATTTTTTTGTTTTCGAATTTCGTGAAATTTGAAATCTGCAAACTTCTAATTTCTCCTTCAATACATTATCAGTTGCTCACTTCAACGCAAACTCCCTACCTGCCCACCATGCGTTAGTTTATACTCATGTTTCACAATATCACTATCATATCATAGCTGTTACTGAAACATGGTTACATGTAGGCATAAATGACCGTCTTGTGAACATAAATAATTATACACTCTATAGAAATGATAGACTTGGAAAGAGAGGTGGTGGCGTAGCCTGTTATATCCACGACTGTTTCAAAGTTACCATCTTAGCGTCGTCCTCTCCACAGTTCACTAACGAATCAGAATTTCTATTATTAGAGATACGTGTCAGTCAAACTGAAGTTCTACTATTTGCTGTGGTGTACCGCCGTCCTGATTACTTAGCGTCTCTTAATAACTTCATTGATGCCTTTGACCGTATCTCACATAATTACACTAATATAATTCTGACAGGCGACTTAAACTACAACGTAATGGTCAGTGACACTCACTCTCAGATTTTGCGTGATTTTATCTTTTCTAGATCACTTTACCTTGTTCCCACTGGTCCTAGTCACCATACCTCTTCAACTGATTCTTGGCTTGACGTCATCATTGCTGATGATGCCGATAAATTACACAGCTACTCAAGATCTGACTCCCCATTCATTGCTGGACACGACCTGATTCCGTGGGCGCCTACTGCTCGAAATTTGGGACTAGAGTTGTCCTCTTTTTTAACTTGGAACTCACATATTTCCGTTATTTCCAACAAAGTGTATGCAGCTATCCACAGCCTCAAGTTTCGTAGGGCTGCTCTGTCTCCTGAACTCCGAACCAGGTTGGTAAGTGCTCTCATTCTCCCTCAACTTGATTATTGCTCTCTGGTCTATTGTGATCTGACTCACGCACTGGACAGCAGATTGCAGAGGCTCCTAAACATGAGTATTAGATTCATTTACAATCTAAAAAGAGAGGAGCGCGTATCTCCGGTTCGTCTCTTCCAGTTGGGGTGGTTATCCACTGAGGGGAGGAGGAAATATTTCCTGGGTAGACTGATTTTCCAGATCTTATCCTCTGGTTCTCCATCATACCTGAGAGCTCAGCTGTTAGATCCTGATCCTGAGCTGAGAAGATCCTCTAGAATTCAGCAAAACGCCAGACCTATAGCTGTACCTTTCACGCGCACAAAGTTCTTTGAGAATTCCTTCCTCGTTTCTGCTATCCGTTACTGGAATTCGCTTTCGTCCGACATAGTCACATCACCGACCATTTTGAGTTTCAAGAATTCTCTTTTCAACTTTATATTGGAACAAGAACGCACAGATTGGAAGCGATTAAATGGCGAGTGGAAGCCCCCTTCTACTTAAATTCCACAAATTGGTTCCACACTTTTGACTGCCTTCATCTTTCATCTTTCATCTTTCATTTTCCATTCTCTGTATTTCATACTTTGCATTTGTACTTCACTTTTCATATCTCTTTTTCAAACTTTCATGTCTTGTCATTGTCTTATCAATCAATCATTGAATTATTCTGTTATAAGTTATACCTCGCTTTTCGGTTAGTGTTTTGCTAAAACTGTTATTTTTCCTGTGTAACTGTGTAAAAACGGTATTCTACTGCTTTTGTTAAGCTATTCTCTCTTTCTATGCATTATTATTTAATTATATAAGTTCTATGTATTTACTCACTTTTGCCCCATGGGTTCCAGGGCATATTACTTGATAATAAAAAAAAAAAAAAAAAAAAAAAATTTCAGATAGAAAATTTCCCCCCCAAAAAATCTATAAAACATCAAAATTTTTTTTTGTTGCGAATTTTGCGAAATTGGGGTGGAGAAATTCCAAAACAAAGATCGACAAAATACCATAAGTTACGTTTGCAAAATTTGGGGTAGAAAATTCCCCCCCCAAAAAAAAGATAATCAATAAGGTAGCGAAGGTTTCGGGTGATAAATAATCCAGAAGGAATTCTTCTTCCCGGTTATCATCGAAAGGAAGGCAAAGGAAAGGAGAGATTCTTGTGTGACACGAGAGTGTATGTGGTGGAGGAAGGTTTTGTTGGCGATGTGGAAGAGCAAGACGAGGACGAAGAAGAGGAGCCAGGTATAAGAAAGAGGAAAGTCTGTAGATGAGGGAAAAGCTGTAAAAGATGGAACGGGAAAGAGTTGCAAGGGTGATAGATTGCTTTCTTGCGAAGAAACCTCCTGGTACTTCTTCTTCTTCTTCTTCTTCTTCTTCCTCCTCCTCTTCTTCCTCCTCTTTGCCGTGGCTCCTGTAGAATGTGCACACTCGCTACCATTACTACCACTTCTGCTTCGCCTACTACCACCACCCGGGGTCTTCGTGATCTCTCAAGAAAGCTTCAAGCCGGGATCTGCTTTTGAGAACGCCCTTACGATATAGAACGATAGAATGTATCATCGTATGATTTATTATCGCTCGCAAAAGCTGTCTTCGTACAAGCATTCTCGAAAGCAGCCATCCATTCCTCGGCTTCAAGTCAATATGAGTCCTATCCTGGCGTGTAGTGCCTATACCTCGGTCTTTCTTTCCACGAAAACTCTCCTCTTTTTAGCGCAAGATCCTCTTTTCATAAATTGTTGCATTGAGGAAGACGGGGGAGATCCGTTGCAGCAAAAAAATTGCGATCCATTTCACCAGAAATCTTATCCACCCTTACCTGCCTCTCTCCTCCACGTCTGTCATTAGCGATACGGGGAAAATCCATATTTATTTGCCTTCCATTTTCCATTTTCCATATCCATTTAATTATTAGGATTTTTTTCTTCGCCTCACGTCGAGCAAAGCCAAAATCCAAATTTGGGATCTCGAGTCTCGATTTTGAAATTTGTAAATTCACAATTTCGTGGATGTCAAATAAATTTATTATTTTTATTTTATTATTATTATTATTATTATTATTATTATTATTATTATTATTATTATTATACAGATAATTATCGAGTAAATATAAAATAAAAAATCGTATACAAAATCGCAAATAAAAATGACAAATCGATTTTATTGTAATTTTTTTTCTCTTACGTCGAGCAAAGCCAAAATCCAAATTTGGGATCTCGAATCTCGATTTTGAAATTTGTAAATTCATATTTTCGTGGATATCCAATTTTATTATTTTATTATTATTATTATTATTATTATTATTATTATTACTATTATTATTATACAGATTAATATCGAGTAAATATAAAATAAAAAAAAATCGTACCCAAAATCGTTAATAAAAATGACAAATTTCAAATTGAAATTTGTAAACCTGAAATTTGGTAGATATTAAATATATATTTTTTTATATTTCAAAGTGAAAAGTGGGAAATAGAAATTTTCTCAAAAAAAAAAAAAATAAAAAACGTCACACCCTAATTATTTTCACGCGAGACAGAAACAATTTCAATTCCCTTCGCTGGCCTCCCTTTTCTTTTCCACCCATCTTTTTTTTTTTTTCTTTGACACGCGCTTAAGTATCATGGTACATATCACTTCGTAAAGTTTCGCTTTCATTTTCTCGTTGTGAGGAATTTACTCCGTATAAGAGTGAAAGTTACCGTGGGAAGAAGACGTACTTCGCGGAAAGTTGTATGTTGAGGCGGGTCAGAGACTTTCTTCTTTTTCCTTTTCCTTTTTTCCCCCCTCCCCTCCTCTTTCTTTATACCGACTAATGTAAGTTTATTGGTATTAAAAGAAAGGATCTTCCTCCTTTCCTTCCTCATTTTTTCCCCTCCCGAATCTGGACCAAAACGGAATCTCGCGTTCACTCGAATTTCGCAAACTTTCTTGCTTCGAAAATCCGCAGTTCCGATAAAAGAAAATAAATAAATAACAATTTAAAGAACGTCATTTTTAATAATTAATTAAAAGTAAATATAACTCGTACTCGAATTTAATTTTAAAAAAAATCATTTTTCTTTGCTCTTCCACAACTATTTCGATTTCAATTATTTCAAAAAAAAAAAAAAGAAGAGCGACACCCGAGGTTCCCAAAATTCCCCGTTTTTTAGTTCACTCACTTTCGAGATTATCAATCATCAATTACCTTCGATGACGTTTCAACCCCTCCTTGAATTTAATCGAAACAATTTTCCCTCTCCACCTTCGCTCGAATTTCGCTTATTTTCGAAAAGTCAATTTCCCGGAGTCCCCGGACTCTGACCACCCCCAGACGTATCAGTCACCCAAAAACCGGTACCGTCTTATCTCCGTTCTCGCCGTACATTGACTTCCAACCCCCCGCTTCTCGGCAGGTGAGGGGTATGTAAAAATTCCGCGCCTCTCGAGTTCGCCTATCTTTCGAGGCGTCTCCCTCGAGATCCTGTCCTCGTAACACCACCCACCTCGCTCGCAAGCTTCAACCTACCCTTAGGTAGGTAGCTTTTTTTTCTTCCTCCCTCCCCCCCCCCCCCCCATATTCTGCCACACACGTGTACATATACACACTTACATACGTACACACATACTCGCGTATGTGTACCTACGAGGGTGGTTACGAGATAAGAGATACGGCGAAGAATCCATAAACCAAACTCCTTCTTCTCGCCGATACTTATGTTCTTCCTCCTTTGGAAGATCTCGACACTGTGTGAATATGTTACTGACGCTTTTAAAGCTCGTTGTTAAGCCCAAAGTTTTTATGTCCCTTGATAAAGCTTCGGGGACATCTCGAATTTTCAATTGTGATTTTAGTGAAAGGAGAAACGGGACCAATTTTTTTTTTTTTTTTTATAGACTTTGGGATTTTAACGATATGCAATTTTTCTCGGAGAAATAACAAAAAATAAATAAAAGAAAAGAGAGAGAGAGAGAGAAGCTGGAATATGTATTATTTTGCATCGTACGGGTCTGAAATAATACTATGAAAATTCCCCGGCACAGAGTAGTATGGTATAAAAGAGAAAGAAAAGAATATGGAATTGACAATTTCATAGTCGAACGAGGTGCTCATATCCAGCTTATGGTACGATGGTACGATGGTACGATGGTACCTGCACATATTTGCTTCTTCCTCCTTTCTCCTTTCTCGTTTTTCCCCCCTCCTCCTCGCCCCTTCCATCCCTTTGTTTGTACCCGAGTGCCTTTTTCACCTAAAGCTATGTTTATATTATTATTAAACATTGCGATGCAACTCCGAGTAGCTTCATGCATATGTTCTCCCGTATTCTATTGCATCGGAAGCCAGTACCTCGCGCTGGCTGCTGCTGCTGCTGCTGCAGCCCCGCGTTTTTCCACCCTCCATTCTCAACCCCTCGCGATAAGTCGCTTCGTTACTTTCGTCGCGAACGTTTCGAAATAATTGGGTCGTTCGTTCCTCCCCCGGACCTCTGACGTCAGATATATTTTACATTTATATACATATTTTCTATTTCTGTAATATTTTTATTCGATATTTTCGTATTTTGGTTTCGAATTCCGATTCGATCAAAATAAATTCGAAATTCCAGACTTTATTTATTTTTTTTCATCCTGAAGTTTCCATTTTCGCAAAAACAAAAGTCTCTGGCAAAGAAAAAATATGTAAACTGAATTATTCTTTGTGGAATTAAATTCAAATTGATTTATTCATTATTTTTCTGTCACTTGACTCGTGAAAAAATTTTTAAAAAATTGAAAACAGAGGGTTGGTAAAAAAGGGGGAGGGAAAATATTTCCTTGTGTCCCCCCTTTTTCCTATTTTCTATTTCTATTACATTTATATTCGATATTTTCGTATTTTAGTTTCAAATTCCAATTTAATCAAAACGAACTCAAAATTCCACTCTTTATTTATATTTTTTAACCTGAAATTTCCATTTTTGCAAAAAAAAAATTCTTTGGCAACCAAAAAATATACAAACTGAATTATTATTTATCAAATTAAACTAAAATTGATGTATTCATTATTTTTCTGTCACTTGACTCGTGAAAAAATTTTTAAAAAATTGAAAACACAGGGTTGGTAAAAAAGGGGGAGGGAAAATATTTCCTTGTGTCTCCCCTTTTTCTATTTTCTATTTCTATTATATTTATATTCGATATTTTCGCATTTTGGTTTCAAATTCCAATTAAATCAAAATAAATTCAAAATTCCATTCTTAATTTATATTTTGTATCCCCAAATTTCCATTTTTGCAAATAAAAATTCTCTGGCAACCAAAAAATATACAAACTGAATTATTCTTTATCAAATTAAATTAAAACTGATGTATTCAATATTTTTCTGTCACTTGACTCGTCAAAAAATAAAATACAAAAAGATTGAAAGGAGAGGGTTGGAACAAAAGGGGGGGAGGGAAAATATTTCGGAATGGAATTTTTATCTAAATTCAAATCCAATTTTTCCGGAGGATGTAGGAGAGTTAAGGTTCGATATAAATGTATATTTTTGAAATTTCTCGTCACCGCGAAAGGATGAGGAACGGGGAGGAAGGAGCGGAGCAGCACATGATATGCAAAAATATATGATAGGAATATCTTGAGAATTTTTTCCGACTTTTTTCTCCCTTTGCTCGTGGATAGATACTCCGGCGTGTATAGCAATAGAGAAGAAAGAAGATGCAGTACCAACATCAAGTAGTAGTAGCTTCTAGGAACAACCCTATCAGAACCAAGGCCCCACGGGGCTTCCCTTAAGAAAGAAAAAGGACGAAGGAGAGATGGAAGGAAGGAAGGAAGGAAACAAAATTGAGAAAAAAATGTTACCATGAGTGTTCGAGCTCGGCCGGGTATAGGAAGGACGTTATACAGTTAGGAATTTTCATATCTCCGAGCCACCGCATTTCGTCTAAAGCATTCCTCGGCTTTTTTTCCCTCTTGTGTCTCCTCGTACCGTATAATTTCCAATTTTCCGTTCTTAATTCTCTACAGAATTTTTTCTTTTCATTTTTTTTTCTTTTTCGTGAACCAAAACTTGCGAAAGTTTCTAGAATCAGCCTCAAAATCCTTCCGTATTTATTTTTCTCGAAATTCCAAAATCGTTAAAACTCCGTAGAATTGATTTCCCGAAAGCTTGGAAATTTTCCGGGCAAGGAAAAAGTAGATTTTTTGTCTTGTAAAAAATAAAAAATGAATAATTTCTATTTTCCCCTTGTTTTTCGAAACCCGAGAATTTCGTAGAATTGGCCTGGGATTGATTTTCGCTTTTTCTATTTTTTCGAAATTCTAAAAATCTTTCCCTTGCCCGGAAAATTTCCAAACTTTCGGGAGATTAATTCCACCGAGTTCCTACGATTTAGGATTTTCAAGAAAAAAAAAGGGGGGGAAAGATTTTGAGGCTCGTTCTAGAAATTTTTGCAATTTTTGGTTCCGAATAGAAAAAAAAAAAGAAAATAAAAAATTCGATCTACGGGAGTGACGAGTGACGACTAACGCGAAAATACGTAACAAAAAAAGTCGAGAAATCACAAAGAAAACGTTACACCTATAGATCGAGTTCGCGGGGGAAACTCGTACCTACTCGTGACAGATACAAATCCTACAGGGGGTACGCGTTATTTGCAATAGGGGTAGGTTATATTTTTTTTTCCTCCTCTTTTTTATTTTTTTTTTTTTGCATCGAGGTACGAGACTCACTAGACATGGTCTGGAAAAATATGCTGCAGTCGACAAATCTCGATATGGAAAAATTCGCAAAACGTACAAATGTAGCTGTCACTCGCAGCCTGTACATCTAACTAACACCTTTATCCTTCGGCTGTACGAAATAAGAATCCGAGTCGTCGTAATAGTTAACGTTACTTCGCTCCGCTCTGCTCAGCTCAGCTTTGCTATGCTTTGCTTTGCTTTGCTTTTGCTTTGCTTTGCTTGCTTACACTCTCGCTGGCTGTGAAGAAAAAAATCGTATAAATGCAGTCACGCTTTTCCCACCTACTATTAACTCCGTGTCTAAAAAATACGGATTTTTCTTCTTTTTTTTTTTATCAAATTCGTAAATTTCGGGAACAAAGAAAATCCAGGTCCTCGATTTTTACACTGGATTTTTTTTTGCAATGAATTTTTTATTTCTATCTCTCTCTTCAGCAAATTCGTAAATTTTGAGGTGAACAAAATTCAGGTCTTCGATTTTTGCATTAAATTTTTTTATTCTATCCCTTTTTTCATGAAATTCGTAAATTTTTGGATAAAAAAAATCCAGATTTTCGATTTTTGCATTACATTTTTTTACTCTATCTCTTTTTTCATGAAATCCGTAAATTTTGGGATGAAAAAAAAATTCAGGTCTTCGATTATTGCACTGATTTTTTTTATTCTATCCCTTTTTTTTTTATCAAATTCGGAAATTTCGAGAAGAACAAAAAATCCAGGTCATTCGTTTCTATTGAATTTCCTCGACTTTGGAATTTAGAAAAAAAAAATTTTTTTTTAAATGGAAGAACTTTCGGGAAGAAAACTGACCCAAGCGGATTCCACGAAATTTCCAGGATTTTCGGACTTCGAAAAAATGGAAGAATTTCCGATTTCCCCTTTTCAATTTTCTACAAAAGGTAACTCCGCTGTTTTTCGCGCAACTCGTAAATTTTCACGAGAAAAACGAATTCCAATTGTATCCACGTAGTTCTCGAGAATTTCGAAAAACGAAAAAACTTGGAAATTCGGAAAAATAGATAAAAAAAAATCCAAAATATTCTGATTTTCAAAAGGAAAACTGGTTTTCGTTAAATTTACAAGCGAATATTATTTTTCATAATATATTTATACTTATATTTTTTCCAAGAGGGAGGGAGGGAGGGAGGGAGGGAGGTGACCCTAAAAAAAAAGGTTCCGCCGCAAAAGGATCGAGTTCGAATCCCGGTGCATGATGGGGAGCGCGAAGGTGGTAGGTGCATTTGAAATTCAGTGGCGTGACGCTACTCCGCGCGGCGTTATTCTAAAATGAAAGAAGTCGAGGAAAAAAGAAGGGAAACAACTTAATACTTTTTTCCACCCCCGCCCTCCGCGGAAACGTCTCTCAAGTTTTCATGTGAAATACATACTTACAGCGGCAGAAATACACGTCATATCCACTCTTTTTACCCAACTTTCATCTTATTATGCTTATCTTAACTCATGCATGCAAATCTTCTTCCCTCGACTTCCCCCACCCTCGCCTTTCACCCCCTGGCCTTTCTTCTCCGTTGTGAATTTTCCAAAATCGTCCGGGAGCATTTTGACATTTATTCTTTTTCTTCCTCTCCTTCTCGGTGTCATTCTTCCTCGCACGAGGAAGGGAAAAATGAGGAAGAAAAAAATGATTTAAGTGGTTCCTCTCGGATGGGATCGTTAAATTGGCTGCGGCTCAGTGAATTTAGTCAAGCTCCTGCAAAAAAGCTCCAATGCATCGGGAACTTAACTCCGGAATCGTACCTTTTTAACTTTTAAAACCTTGTCAAACGATTAAATAGGTATATTTGCAAATATATGTAGAAAATACTTGTACGACCTTTTTAACCCCAACCAGCCTCCCCCTGGAACCTTTTTAAGGGGGTTTCGATCCCAGGTACGGCCCGAGTGTGTATAAAACTTCCTCTCTCTTCGTTCTTTTATAAAAAGTATGTAAATCATGCATCTACTAGTTATACCCATCACATGTGTGCACACACGTCCCTTTTTCTTTTTTTTTTTACATTACTTTCAGGTAGATTTGCATCACAATGCATTACTTTTCGACATAAACTTCTCCGGATTTGTTTGATGGTTACTCAATACTTTTAACGTTCGTTTCGATAACGTATGCTCGTGGAAGCTGGGCGAGCTTTGGAGAGAGAACAAAAAAATTGTGGAAAAGCGATTTGGAAAAAGGCGTCCGAGGTTTTTGGTATTGATGCTGGAGAAAATTAATGATTCCATGAAAATTGGATTTGGAAAGGCCAAAATTGGACTTCGAAGAATGAGAATAAGAAATTATTATTGATTATCTTGAAAATTATCCTAAAATAGTTGGAGTTGTAATTTTATTATAGTTCAATTGTAATTATTTGTTATTCAATTTTCGACCTTTTTTCAAAAAATAATTCTTTTTGTATGAAATTTTGCTATTTTTTGTTTTGCAGTATTTTGTTATTTTTTTCTTACGAATTTTAAAATTGTTATTTTATTATTATTATTATTATTATTTATTATTATTATTATTATCATTATCATTATTATTATTATTATTATTATTATTATTATTATTATTATTATTATTATTATTATTTTATTATAAATGCTGATTTTGGAAGAAAAATGGAATTTCGATTTTGAGCAAAGACTCCAGGGATTTTTGAAATTTTATATAATTGAAGTGCTGGAGAAAAATCATTGGTTCCAGCAAAAATCTATTTTTTATTAATTTTCTATGAAAATTCGTTCACGTCGATGGTGTATTTTAATGAAAGGCAACAGCAAAAAAAAATAAGAGCACCAATTGTTTAATTACAATTGCAATTTTTTCGTTCCCTCAAATTTTCCATAATTTCCTTATTTTATTATAATTATCAAATCCCACTTATATTTTTAGAATTTACATTTTTCTAATTGCACTCACATTTAATGTAACTAAATTATTTCAAAAATCATCCATCCCCATTTTTCGGGAGAAAAAGAAAATTCGAAACCACTCGAGATGTTCGGGAGAGAATCCTACCTTCCAGCCCTTACATAGGGGATGAAAAAAAAAACTAAAAAAAAAACGTCCCCCTGGAAGGGACATTTTTGGGATACTTCCGGTAACGACACGATATTAAAATCCGAGAAACAACATTTTTATGAACCCCGACTCCACCCTTCGTGGAGGAACGAAAAAAAAAAGAAAGAAAGAAAATAAAATAAAAAAATAAACTCACCCTTTATGCAAATCGCGTTCGTTAAACGTGTTTGTGTGTCAGTCGCATCAGGGATCCTGCCGAGGACGAGGATATCGTCTTTCTATAAAGTTTGAAAACTATCAGGTAAAACCTGCGGACTGAGAAGCGAAAGAGAGAGAGAGAGCGAGAGAGGAAAGGGGCTCGAAAGAATGAAATAAAAAGAGACGCCACGAGGAATTCAAACCAATGCAAATTTCTGCCGGCTTAAAACGAAGTGCATAAAAGCCGAAAGCTCAGCCGGCTCGAGTCACGATTTGCATAAGTGTCCTGACAGCTGTATGCGAGAGGGAAGGAGAGGGAAAAAAAAGTGCAGCGGAAAACACGTGCCTCGACATCCGATTAAAGGACTCTCCCTCTCTCTCTCTCTCTCTTTTTTATTAATTTTCTTCCTTTCATTTTTTTTTTTTTTATTTAAATGAATATATGTTACTTTGGCGACGATTCCTCCGGTTTCTTTCATCAATTTCCCAACCATCTGTCGCGGGGGTGGCGAAAGAGGAACGAGACTCCTTTCTCTGTCCTCGAGGAGAAAAAAGCTCCGGGATGGAATAAGATATGGAAATTTTCAATTCGGGGCAGAATTTAAGAATTTACCCCGTGTCACATGTCTCCGCGCGGTGCCGCTCCTACCGTGCCAGGGGGGAGGGGGGGGGGGGGTGGAGCGAGATATGTATTATAACACGGGTGTTTGCTCCCACTATGCGAGAGAGGGATGAAAAAAAGGAAAAAAAAGAAGAAGAAGTAGAAGAAGAAGGGTGGTACGCGTACGCGAGAGGGTGCATGTGTGTGTGTGACGTGTGTGGCGGCCATTACGTAGAAAAAGAGAGAAACTTCAGGGGGTGGTTGGTAGGTTGCCAGGCAACCGGCCTTTCCTTCCAACCCCCACATGCTCGTACCCCCATCGTATGAGGAAAAGTATAAAAAAAAAAACGAAAATAAAATTAAAAAAAAAGGAGAAAAGGAGAGCCAAAAGCAACCTCCTCCCCATGTGTGACGGTCGCGGCCATACTTATTCGGATTTTTCCACCTTACGCGGGGAGTTTTCGACCCCCCGGGGGTTGAAACCCCCGCGATTTCGAAATTTCCCGGTACCCCTCGGGTTTTCGTCCCGATTTCGTGGGCGAGTGACTGCCGGTGCCGGACCGGGAAACGGTTTCCACGTTTTCCACGAGGAAAAACGGAATCGCCGGGGGAAGGGTGGCAGGGAAATAAAGCTGGAGCCAATATACGTGCATGTATATGTGTGTGTATAGGTGTGGATGCCTATAGGTATGCATGCATGTGCACGCGGGTCTGTGTACATACCTACTTTCAACCCTTCCACATTATACCAATTCAGTGGAATCGTTTGGATGAGACGAGAAGAGGATGAGTGAGAAAAAGGAAGCCAAACTATCGACACAATGACACCAAATAGGCGGTTGATTGCACAATGCTTCGATGTTTATCGACCCATCATCGATACGTGCCTTCTCCGGCACTTTTTTTTTATTTTCTTCTCTCTCGAGTGCTACATAGGCTCGTCTCATCCCTTAACGTGGTGCGTGCGGGTATGACACACTCGGTGTCGTCGGAGTCGCGCGATTTAACGAATCCTCCACTGGCCCGAAGACCGATTGAAAAAAAAAGGGGGGTGGGGGACCGTCGAAATTCTCGTAAAATATAATAATGCGTCGCATCTTTTTTCTTCTTTTCGCAAGAAACTCCGTACGTTTCTCCGTCCCCGCGTACCCCGGCAAAAAAGAGAATCGTTCACCCGGTATGATCGAAGACCGAGGACGGTCTCGGATCCGAACCCCATACCTACTTGTCGCGCGGAAAGTCAACAGACGGATGTTCCGGCCAATTTGAGGGATCCAATGCGCATTAGGCCGATAAAAGGTGGCGGTGCTCGAACGTGGGCCCTTTGTTGACTCTCGAGTCGTTTAGTGGCATGTCGCGGACGACGTTCGATCTTCGAATTTCAAGTTGAAATAATAATAATAATAATAATAATAATAATAATAATAATAATAATAATAATAATAACTCTTCGTTGGTCCCACTTTGATAATTTTATTGATATGGAACTCCTGAAATTTCTATCAAAAAATTATATTATTAATATAAAATTGAACATAAATTTGAAAATATTATTTATGGATTTACTGTAACAACGAGGAATTTAATACTAAAATAATAATAATAATAATAATAATAATAATAAAATATAATAAAATAACAATTATAAAATTCATAAAAAAAAATAATAAAAATACTCCAAAACAAAAAATAGCAAATTTTCATCCAAAAAGAATTATTATTATTATTATTATTATTATTATTATTATTATTATTATTATTATTATTATTATTACTGTTATTGCTACTATTATTGTCATTTATTAATATTGTTATTTTTTACTATTGCCATATATATATATATATATGTATACAAATGTGTAAGTATACATTTTCTGTACATAGACGCAATGGCGGATCTGCAATGAGTATGTACATGTGCTTGTGTCGTATGTCTAAGATTTTCCGTATCGGAAATACTTCACAAAAGGGATATTTAATAATAATAAGAGAGAAAACAAGGCCGCATCCTACGTATGCAGGCGGGCAGGCAGGCAGGCAGCCTTGTCTCCTCGCTCGTATATACTTATACGCGGCATAGGGAAACGGCATATCAGATATACGAATGTCGCCTCATATATTCGCGTTGAGCCGAACCCTGGAACGACTGGGTGGTTGTATTTCGCAAGAAGATATTTCCAATTTGTCTTGGCGCACAAAGTGGTGTGTGCAAACGCGCCTCTATGCCTCCCTTTTCAAGGGAAGAGGATGGCAAACGAATGGGAAAGAATGAGGAAGAGGGAGACGGAGATAGAAAGAAACTCGCTCCTCTTTTTGTACTTTCGTCTCCGGGTAGGTAATGGTGGAAAATCCGTCGGCTGAATTGAAGCGAGACGTCGTGAAATTGAACAACGTATATGTAATACACGTACACACCCGCCCGCGTATTGTGTGTACACGTACGCGAGCGTGTACGTACTTGCCCCGGCCAAAACCACCCTTTTATGTAAAAAAAAAAAAGAAAGAAAGAAAGAAAAAAAGGAGAAAATGGAAAAGAAATCGTATATATTCGTATTCCAAAGTATATATTCGCGTAACATCGCATTGGATCTTAGACGCTTATTGTTAATGCAAAAGATCTCGGTATGGATGCTGCACACGGTTGAGGGGTGGGAGAGGGGGGAGGTATTAATAGGAACGCGTATCGGGGAAAAGCGCAGCTTTTTATACTAATGGGGTGGATTACACCCCCGGTGGATTATCCGACTCCCGCTACCGATAATTTTCACCCCCCTGGTCGGTGGTCAGAATTTTTTTATTACCACCCCCTCCCTCGAAAACATCCCCTTTCGGCCAAAAATTAATTTTCTTCGCCCTTTTTTGCAAAATTTCGGGGGTTGTGGGGGAAAATCCGAATTTCGTCCGGGAAATAATTGTAATGTAATGTTATATAATTATTTCGAGTGAAATTTCAATAAATAAATAATACGACAGAAATTTTGGGGATGGAACTTCGAGTTCCATCCCCAAAATCATTTTTGATCGATCGATAAATGACAGGAAAGGGGTGAGAGGCGAGAAAAATGCATTTTTTATTTCTCATTTGTTGCTACCCCTATTTTCTATAAGCGACGCATGAATAAAAAAATATTGATAGGACCCTTATTAAGGAACAACGATTTTACCTTGGGGTGAAATCTTGGAACGGGAATCGTTATTGTTGTTTCCAACCCCTTCCCAATTTTCTGGTCATTGTTGCAATAAATAATTTTACGGGAAATTAAAAGCGCAGTCGAGGCATTTTTTGAGGGTTGAAGATCCGAAAATATTTGATCCTCGGACGATTTTGGGAATTTTTAGGGACTCGATTTTTTTTTTTCAAAATACGTATAATTTTTAATGACGTATAATAATTAATTCTGAGTTGGATTTATTTTTTGAAAAATTCATTGTATTCTTCTTTATCTTTTTCGAGAAAAAAAACACCCCTTTTTTTAATATTCCAGGTCCCCTTTCCCTGGAGAAATTCGCATCGTCGAAAATATATTCGTCTGCTCTGAGCAAAACACAAGTACTTTCGATTAATAATTACAATGCGCGTAATTCGATAATAATGATCAGCGCAAGCGCGGCAATTTCACCTAAGGGAGAGTGTTTAAATCCACCCTTGTTCCGGTTATTATGCAACAAGTTGCTTCCCTCCACCTATATTGCAAACTTAAGGAGCTGATGTACACTTTTAGTATTTAATGAGATAAAATGGATATTTAACTTATTTTTCTTCTTTTCAAAATAAAACGTCGCTTAAAATTCATTCCATTTTTAATGAAAAAAATATCTTCTCTTTTTTTATATTTACCGGAAATTCGAGTTTCCAAATCCCACCCCCAATTTAAGGGTGGGAATGTCGTTGCAAGATTTTTAAATATGAATTTCCAAAAATGGCAAAAAAAAATAAATAAAAATAATCAAAATCGCGGTTCGAAATTAAATTAAAAAAATAATAAGAATCTGAATTTTATAAAAATCGTTGCTCTTTTTTTATTTATCGGAAATTCGAATTTTCAACTCCCACCCCTAATTTGAGGGTGAAAATATCGTGGCAAGATTTTTAAATATGATTTTTCAAAAATGGTGAAAAAAATACAATAAATAAAAATAATGAAAATTGAGGTTCGAAATTAAATGCAAAAATAATAAAAATTTGAATTTTATGAATATCGTCCCTTCCTTTTCGGTGAATCAAAAATTCAGTTTTTTGACACCCTTGAAATTAAAAAATCGCGGAAATAAATTCGAAAAATGGCGAATAAAAAAAAAGAAAAATACTCGAGGAACGAAAAAAAAAGTCGGAAGTTCAAAATAATAAAAATCGTATCAAGGTGTAAAATGATGAGTCAACACTTTTTTAGACGCTCGATTAAATTTGAATCAAGAGGAGAGGTTTCTTGATTTATGGCGGACGCAAACAAAATAATATACGTAACCCCTGATTTTTGTTCTCTCTCTCTCTTTTTTTTTTCTTTGCGCACATGATTTAGGACGAGGCCTTTATATGTATACTGTGTATACATATTCTCATTCAGGTAATCGCATGCATTTTATATGAAAATGCATTCTTTTCGTGCACGCATACCGATTTTGACTTCGATTACTTACGGTTTCGTCCGTGAAACGGAAGGCAATAAATAAACTCTCGAGTCCTTCATCTTTTCGTTGGTGTGCATGTAAGTACGTGTCTTTGTAATAGAATGTAAAAGGGTGAAATTTTTCGTTTGAAAAACAGACCGAGTATGAAACATGTCGGAATTGTTGTACCTCCTTTGTGCGTTTATGTACATCCTCGAGTTCCCGTTCTTTATATTTCGAGTGTTTGCCCTTTTTTTCGACAACCGAGCCATTTTTGGTTATTACACCAATACCAGTACCAATACCAATTTACCCAATTACCGTGAATTTCGAGATTCGAGATTTTATCAATAAACAAAATCAATTTAATAATTTTTAGTATCGATTATTTCAGAAATTAATGGATAGAATTATTTCTAGGGAATATGCACCAAAAATTATTCCATAACAATTTTTTTTTGTGTCTCAAAATATTTTTTTTCACGCGCTAATAATTTGTAAATTTCCCTTCATTATTATAATTTTTTATGTATTTTATATAATGACCATTTTTACAGTTGGATTGGTCCCTATTTTGAATAATAATAATTATATTTTCAAAATTATATAATATTCCATTTTTTATGAAAAAAAAATATCTTCTTTTTTTTTTAGATTCACCAGAAATTCGAGTTTCCAATTCCCACCCCTATTTTAAATCTGACAATGAGAATATCTTGAAAAGATTTTTTTAAATATGAATTTCCAAAAATGGCGAAAATAATCGATACTCGAAACCGATACAATAAATAAAAATAATCGAAATTGATTAATATTAATAATAATAATTCAAAATTAATTAAACGAAAAATAATAAGAATCTGAATTTTATAAAAATCGTTGCTTTTCTTTTCAGACTTGTCAAAAATTTAAATACATCTATGTATATACATGCATACTAGATGTAACCACCCCTTTGTGGATCAAATGTTACTTTCCATATAAATTCTCTTTGCAGGATTCTATACATACACGTATACACACATGTGATATAATGAATGATATTTTTCTCTTCCACCCAAGCATAGATTATAATATATTTTTTACTATCTATTAGAAAAAAAAAGAACGTTGTAGAATTTTAACCCTTTCCTCCACCTTTTAGAACAGGACAGGACGAGGAGTCTAACAAAAAAGGGGTGTTCTAGTATGTCCCGAACATAAATATAATCTAACCCTCTACCTGCGTAAGAACCTTCTCCTTTCCCAAGAACCTTTTGCATACAACGTTAGCGTTAACTAAGTCTTTCTTTCTCTCTCTTTTTTTTTCTTTTTTTTTTCATTCGTTCTTCCCAACCGACGAAATCCAACATATGCAGTGGGTCGTCCCTATAAAATACATCCATCGTATGTTTAATGACCCACTGATGCGCGAGTTTTTTTTTATGCCTTTTTTTTTATATACATATTTTACGGCGGAAAACAAAGAGGGACGATGTATTTAGTTTCAAATGGATCCCCATGGAAATTCCCAACGGCTGTCGCATGGGGATCGTGCCCAGAAATTTTTTTATTTAATTATTTGCTCTTTTTTTTTTTTGGTCCAAGAATTTTCGAAAGTTTATGAGATTTTTCCCATGGAAAAATTGGAAACCCGGCAAACTCGCGAGGCATTAAAGTTCAAGAAGACGCTGGCACATATGGTGTATGTATGTATGTATGTACGTATGTACATGTGCAAGGGTAGGAAGACGTTCCTTTTCCCTATCTTTTTTCACCCCCTCGAAGGAGATAGGTACTATGTTCTTTCTGCGGAGGTCCTCTTCCACAACTTTTACGTCTGGAAGCGATGTTTTAGATCTTATCCTGGAAATTATACGTCTGTCTGCCTGTCTACTCCTACTTTTGGCCCGCAGGACGTTGGCACGTCGTATCAAACGCTAATCGTATGTACCTATACACGAAGTCCCTCTTTTTTTTCCCCTCCAACGGCTTTATCATTCTTTCCTTCTTCTTTTTGTTTTTATTTTATTTTTTAGGAAAACTGGTTTCATGGCGTTCGTTTATTTTTTCGAAGCGGATAGAATCCATCCGGCAGATAAATTTTCTCTTGCGAAGCCAAAAAATAATATTTTTTCGATATTTAATCTTTTTTTATGGATACTTTTTTGTCAAAGAGAAAATCGTTTCTCGGAAATTGAGTTTTTTCTCTCGGGGACAAAGATATCAATTTTTTTTTTTTGGAAATACATTTTTTTTTTTTTTTTTCAGAAGAGATCAATTTTAGGACTAATATTTCTAAAAAAAAAGACATTGTTTCTATTTTTTTTTTTATAATCGGGCAATTATTATTATTTTCAATAATTTTTGGGGGAAACTCATCCCCTTGTTATGAAAAAAAAAATAAATGCCCAATTAGTGGAGACCAAAACCCCTGAAATCTACGAAATTCTTTCCCCGCGAAAGAATCCCATTTCGTTTTCGGAAACCCGATATTTTTTTTTTTTTTTTGAGATCGCTCACGCACTCACACATGG
The DNA here is from genome assembly GCA_949825005.1 of Gasteruption jaculator. Classification (NCBI taxonomy): domain Eukaryota; kingdom Metazoa; phylum Arthropoda; class Insecta; order Hymenoptera; family Gasteruptiidae; genus Gasteruption; species Gasteruption jaculator. The sequence continues at coordinate 9,606,537 of OX463775.1, forward strand.
ACCGAATTCCTCGCTCCACACACGCACGTCAAGGTACGTACACGCGCGTGTGACGACACAAAAAGACATTTCACAAAAAGAAAATCGCAGGGTAGGGGTAGGTAACAGGGGGTGGGGGTTGTAAAAAGTAGACTATAAGAGAGAAAGAAACGGGCGATCGAGGGAAGGGTTGATGAGCAGTGCAACCGGTGTCTTCCCTCTCTCCGTCTCAAAACTCCTCATTCAAGTTTCAAGCTCGCGTGTATTTCTGTCATCGGCTGAAAACCAGTCACCAACTTACTTTCATAGTTACCAAGTCAATTCTGTCACTAGATACGTCCGTTCCAAGTGTCCCTAGCCACTGCCACCTCGATTCTCTCACTCGCGCGGTACCCGGACGTGCTTGGAATCGCAAAAAGTGTCGTTCTCCACTTTCAACCCCCGCCAGGGAGGGACGTCCCTTGTTGTCCCGAGGAAATTTTTACTTTCCATAAAGAAAAAAAAATATACATATATATTTAAAAAAAAATTTCCAAATCGAATTTGTCCAATCACTAAAATCTGAGGAAAGAAAAAAAAATATATATATTCGGGTCCGAGGCTACGAAGTAGTGGAATATCATAAGGGGTACCTATGTAATATATGTATATACACACATATATATAAATACATATATATATATATATGTATATTGGAAAGGGAACTGACAGCCATCTTTTCTTTCCCATTTTATTTTATTTCCTTTTTTCCCTTTTTTGGCAAGAAGGATTTTCGTTCATATCACATCCCTCTTATACGTCGAGAGGAGGAACTGGCTGTTGCAAGTGTATGCGATACACATACATACACACACATACACATACACCGGATCGGGGGTGCAGGATAGCAGTATTTACCATGTGTTAGTGTGCGGATGCTGTACATATGCCCTATATGTGTTTCCACGTCTTCGAATATTATAAGATTTCGCATTTCGGGATTGCCACAGAATTGGATTCGATGAAAAGAAAAAGGAGAGGATGGATGGATGGATGGATGGACGGACAGACAGACAGACGGATGGATGGATGGGGAGCAAGAAAATTAAAGAATTGAAGATGAAAAGAAGAAAAGAAATATGAAGGCTGCTCTCCTGCAATTTCGAGTGCACCTCATATATTATAATTCGGAACGAAAAGCGAAAAAATTCGGAAATTCGGGAATTCGGGGTTCGGTGGAAATTACCTAAACTTGACGGGGTGCCATGTGACGTAGAAAATGTTATCAGCCTACCCTCGGTTTCACTGGGGGTCGCTGCGACTCTTAATTGGGAGTATTATTATTTTTTTTTTTTTTGTAAAACGAATATCGGTATTGGGAATTTTTTTTTCTGACGGGGAATTCGGTTTTTGAGGATCTAGTTTAAGATTTTGGGTGAAGAAAATCGGTTTCAAATATTTTTATTTTTTCTTTTTAAGACAGGGATTTTGTAAGAATTATTTTTTAGTGGAAGATACAATTTTGGGACAATTATTTTTATTTTCGTTGAATAAAAAAAAGGACGTTTTTGGAACAGTCGATTTTGATTTGGGGAGAAAAAAATCGTGATTCTTTGGATTATTATTTTTTTTTTAAAGAAAAGGTTAATCGTAGGATTAAAATTATTTTTCAAAATATATTTATTTCGAAATATAATTATTTTATTAAATATATTAATTTTGAGGTACACGTTTTTCTTGAGTCAAAAATCGATTTTTAGGAATTTCATTTTTCCAAAGAAGAAATTAATTTCGACACAATTTTTGGGACACTCGTTTCTTTTTTTTTTTTTAGTTAGTCGATTTCTCGAAACGAAAAGAAAAAATTTTTCGGGGACGTTTGCTGGCGAAAAATGAGCGATTTTTTGTTTTTCCCTGAAATTGAATCGCGACCAATCTCGGAAGAAAATCGGCTGGATGTGACATAGTAAATTTTATTACCCTCCCTGGCGAAAGCCTCGACCGTCGACTCGACTGGAAGTGGCTGCAATTATTATAAACGAATCGCTTTGGGAAAAACCGGGACTTCGTTTCCGCGTCGGTTTAGCGAACCGACTTGAAATCGTAACTCTGTTATCAGAACCACCAGTGCCACTTTTCCTCTCTTTAGCGGCTCCCTCATTTTTCTTTTCTTTTTTTTTTTTGCTTTATTTTAAGCAGTGTAAGTGGCGTTTTCCCTCGGAGGCGTTTAACCGGTAAATTGTTGAATAAATACGCAAATAAAGAAAACGAAGGAGAGACGAAATGGGGAATTTCCGGGATTTTGGAAATCCCCAGATCCAGAGAAAAAAAAAAGGAGCGAAACGGGAAAATAAAAATCAGAGATTTCCAAAATTTCCTGGATTTTTGGAAATTCGTAAGTGGACATTTTTGAAGAAGGTACTCACCGGAAGTCGACGCTCTTCTCCCGACCACGAGGTGGTAGAGCCGAATTGAAGTCGAAGTGGCACCAATTTCAATTCGAATTAAACGTATCCGGTTAATTATTTTTCGCGAGAATGTGGAAAAAGGAGGCTAGTGAATTTTACTATGCGATAAAATCGAATTTTTCTTGTTTCCGCACACTGCGAATCACGTTTACCCGAAATGTGAAAGAAAAAACTAAAGGAAAATAAATTTTGAAAATCCGGAATAAATATCAAATATATTTTTTGGTTTATCAAAATCGTGTCGATTAAAAAAAATTGGAAGAGGGCGAACAAAAAAAAATAATTATTGATAATAATAATAATATTATTTTTGATGTTAATAACGAAAAGAAAGGACGAAATTGTAAAATGGTGGGAGGAGGTACCATGTTCGAGGGTGGAAAAGGGGTGGCGAAAGAAGGGGTGGTTTGGTTTTAATGGTGATTAAGAATAAGAAGGAAAGAAAGTAAAAAAAAAAGAAGAAAGGGGTTGTTGATTTCGGAGAGAGGGTTGATGCGAGTCTGGAAGGGATGAAGCGGTGGCATAATTAATTTGAAATAAAGACCCGCACGTTTCGCAAGAGGGGACAATCAGCTGTTGGCTTTCCTTCCAACCACTTCTACTCTTTCGCGATCAAAATTATTTTCAATTTGTAAATTCATTATTTTTTTCCCGTTCTTTTCCGATTTTCGAATTTTTTTTCTACATAAAATAATCGATAAATAATTGTATAATCCGGATTTTGAAAAATATTCTCATAATAATAATAATAATAATAATAATTGAAGCAACGATAAAATAATGCTACTAAAAATACCAAACGCAACAACAAAATACAAGAAAAAATGTAACAACAAATAAAATCACAATAAATAAAAACGTAACCAAGAGAATTAAACAATTTGTGGTTTTCGAAAAATTGCGAGTGACTCTTTTACCGGTGAAAGGTGCGAATTCCTGACGAATCTTTATAAACGATCAATATAAATAATTAAACTTGCAACTAACCATTCAAATTAATAACGATAATATTAAAAAAAAATATAATTTAATATTTTTTGCCGGGGTGATGTTTTACACAAAAGAATTTTATCAAAAAATATCGACACTAGTTAACAAAAAAAAAATAATATTTAATTGCTAATAATAGGAAACTTAATTTTCCATAAAAATTACTTTGAATTATCAAAAATAATTCATTTATCAATTTATTTATTTATTTATTACTCATCCCTGATTTTTCAGGATACAATTATTAATTTCTTCTCCTTCCCTCTCTCTCTCGGTTTTTTCTTTAACAACAATCCAAATATTTTTTCTTTTTTTGTCTCCGAGACTCGAAATTATCGTTTCTCGTTTTGAATTTCTATCCAATTCGATGAAGAAAAAAAAAAGAGAGAAACAAAAAATTCAGACTCGAGTGGAAAACGGGGGAGGAAAGGGAAAATAAGCAAATTTTCGCGGCGGTGTCGGGAACGAAGGTAAAGAAAAGACTGAGGAGGAAGGTTCTTTGAGAAATAGAAATCCTAACTGCCATGTCGAAGGACCGTCCGACGGGAACTGTACCGTCGAATGTCGCGAAGTTAGCGTCTGCGTCTTTTCGCTACCCTCGTCCTCGTCCTCGACGTCGACATCGTCGTCGTCGTCGTCATATGTGTAGATCTTACATACGTGAAGCCACGTACGGAAAAATTTGCCTTCGTGTGTGTGTATGTGTGTGCGTGCGTATATGGTCGGAGAAATACATTTTCCAATCACATACAAGCACATAGCCGAAATTTCAAGGGGTGGAGGGGGTGGAGGACCAAAACTACCCCCTAAGTAATTTTTTTTTCTCTTATTTCTTGCACCTGGGAATATAATTAAGATATAATTTAGAATAAAATAATACTCCCCCCTCCTTTCGATCGACGGTTGAAAAAAAAATCTATATTTTGAAAACTGCAAGAGGGAAAAAAAATATATTTTTTGAATTTTGTGGATATTACGCGTCTTCAATTTTCGTAGAAATTGTTATTGTAATTTATATGATTTTCGTGCATTTATTAATAATATTCATATTTTTGGGGGTAGTAATTTATTTTAATTGGAATTTAATTTTTTTTTTCATTTTTTTTTTTTCATTTAAAAAGCATATTTCGAATTTCCTAAAAATTGCCCGTAAAATTTATTTTGGAATCAAGTCTACGTTCAATTAAAAATTTGTTGCATCTTTGTTATTATTATTATTATTATTATTATTATTATGAAACGACAAAAGTTCCTTTTGTTTATAAACTCCGCGATTGAAATTTCGAACTCATTTTCTAATTTTCCTTTTTTGAGACAAGAAATGGGATTTTTCGCTCCAAATAAAATATTTAAATTCTGAATTTAAAAAAAAAGAATAAGAAAATTCATAATTCAAGAAAATTCGCAATTTAATAAAGAAAAGAAAAAATAATTGCGCACTGAAAAAAAAAAAGCGAAGAGCCCGAAAGAAAATAAATATTGATCGGTTTGATTTTCTCTACTTCGATTCTCTTCCAGTCAATAGTTGCTTATATCCATAGAACCAACCAACCCCTCGATAAAAAGAAACCCCACCCTCTTGCACCCCCGCGGGTGTTCACCAAACTTTCGAGGGTTGTTTCGACGCCCATGTACGCAAGCGTCAACATGGCCACCGTTCTGGATTGTTACCCTATCAGCTGTGATTTCAACATTTTCTTTTGCATTAACATTTATCCGATTGTTTATCCGCTTTTCAACCACGATTTTTAAGAATACAAAATAATAATAACGATGTCTATCGTCCGAGTAAAGAGTAGCTTCGACGGAAAAGTTCCATTTGCCAAGAAGTCGAGCTTCGAAAAATGTCAGTTGCCTTTTCCATCGATAAACAAATTTTTAAACAATAATTATTCAATTCGAAATCAAAAAGTATCGATGAAATCGGGTTCGGGTGGAAGTCACGTGACGAAAATCAGAAAAAGTGTGAAAATTTCCCCTGGATGTATTTAGAGTATTAAAATATTGCCTCCCGAGTGTTCAATTTTATTAAACCATTTTTTTTTGTTAATTAAAATTGGTGGTGATAAAAAAAAACCGCGGAAAATGGTTAAATGTTTTTTTTTTGGTGCAATTTTCGCGGTTTTTTGTGTCCAAGGTTGAAGATGGCGTCATGTAACAAAAATTCCGAAAAGCGGAAAATTCGAGTTCCAAAAATTTCTCGAAATTTCACTCAACTTTCCTTTCCTTCCAATTCAAAATTTTGCTACCACGATTTTTGAAGATTCCCGAGGAAAAAAATGTCTATTTTGCAATTAAAATTCCAAAAATTGAAAATTATTCCCAATTTACGAGAAAATTTCGAATTTCCCATAATTCGAGATCCAAAAATTTCTCTGAAATTTCACTCAACTTTCCTTTTCCTTCAATTCAAAATTTCGCCACCACGATTTTTTTAGCTTCCCGCAAAAAAAAGCATTTCTATTTTGTAACTAAAATTCCAAAAACTGAAAATTATTTCGAATTCGCGAGAAAATTTCGAATTTCCCAATTTCCCACAATCCGAATTCCAAAAATTTCTCGAAATTTCACTCAACCTTCCTTCTTTTTTACTTCAAAATTATTCTACTACGATTTTTTTTTAGCTTTCAGGGGAAAACGAATTCCTACTTCCCCTAAACCGTCACTTTTTCGATTCGAGGAAGCGTCTCGAAAATCGAATAAAAATATATATATTTTTTTTGAATATTGAAAAAACGAGGCTCTCGAAAAATTCGAGAATTAACGCGCCGCACTGTTAGCGTGTAACTGAAACAAGAAGAGCTGAATGGAGAGAGAAAGAAACTAAGTCAGAACAGCCAGCTGGATTTTTATATACCCGACCGTATGCAAATCATTCGCGTGGGGTTCGTTCTCCTATGCCCTATAGGGATTTCAGGAAAAGGGGTTGCTCGCTTATGATTATTTCTTTCAAGGCTGAAGTACATTTTTTCCCGCTTTTTCTTATTATCTCGGGGCTTTCGGAAACCTTTCTACAAACATTTCAGCCAAAAGTATACATATATATATTTCCTCGGTCATTTATTTCGGGAGGTTTTCGGGGTCAAGTATCGGCGAGGTCAACTTCGGCTTCGATTTTCACCGGGGACCTGCGTATGTTTTATTTTTTTATTCGTCAATATACGTTACGAGTATATTCAATTTTTCATATATTTTTTTTTTACTTCACTAATTTCAGGTTTTAATAAGTGGCAATGATTATAATAATAATAATAATAATAATAATAATAATAATAAAATATTTCTGGAAAATCGGTTTCTTTATTTTTCAAGGGAGGGGTTAGAAAATGCTCGGGTCAGAAATGGAAGGATGGCGAAAATTCCTAGCAAATTCTAATTTTATACCGTAAAATAATAATAATAATAATAACAACAATAACAATAATAAAATATTTTTGGAAAATCGGTTTCTTTATTTTTTAAGGGAGGGATTAGAAAATGCTCGGGGGAGAAATAGAAGGATGGCGAAAATTCCTAGCAAATTCTAACTTTATACTATGATTTAATAATAATAACAATAATAATAATAATAATAATAATAATAATAATAATAATAATAATAATAATAACAATAACAATAATAACAATAATAATATTTATATTTGGAAAACAAGCTCATTTAATTTTCAAATCGAGGATCGAAAATTTCCCAATGGAGGAAATGAAAGTATGGCAAAGGTCCGACACGAATTCGAATTTTGGGCTGCGGACAATTATTTTATCCATATTTATTATATATATATATGTAAAAATGTAAATTTCTTAGAAAGAAAAAAGGAGCAAATCTGGTAAAACTTGTCCCGATCCCGAAATCCTTTTCATTCATCACAGCAACGGCATGGCAGCGGCAGCAGCGGCAGTGGCGGTAGCATATTGACTTGGAGTCCGTCATCCATATAAATCCATTATTTATTATTACAGCCATAAATAGACGGATCTTGGAAAGAGTTGAAAATTTGAATGGATAACTAATAACGTATGCATGCAGCGGTGGTATGTATCCCTAATGCATACACATGCAAAACGAAATCGTTCGATAAATCAAATCAGAGAGTCATTGTAAGTACGACGATGTACCGCAGGTATATAAGTGCTCCCAAATAAAGGCGGAAGCTGGGATAAGGAAGGAGCGGGATTCCTTTCAGCGACATAAAAAATGACGACGCAAGGGTAGCTCATTAAAAAAGGACAGGCCCGATGCAACGAGAAAATTCGTGAGAACATTCCGGGGGTGACGACATTCAAATCCGAATCCGAACCCGGACCCGGACCCGGACCCGGTATGGACCCGGCAAGTATGGCATTGCCTGAAATTCCGCTGCCGCGTGAAAATTAGTCGAGAACCAATAATACTAATTTTGGAAAATGAGTTATAATTCCAGAAAAGAAATAGAAATTCGTGTATAAAAGGTGGAGGTACGCGCAGGGGCTATTTAAATTCTTCCTCTTTTTTCTTCCTGTTTCGCTATTTCGCAATTTATTTTTTCCATTGGGTTCCGCCACTATTGTTTAAACTATTGTTTGTTACGATTATTAAAAAATAAATATAAAAAATTCGAGGAGGGCAGGAGGGAAGTTGTACTTCAACCCTTGGCTTCCTCCTTGTACGTACACATTGCGACACACGAGATCCTTGGTTCGTCAATATTTTTTTTTTTAAATTTTTTTCTTGCCCCATATGTATTCGTCTTCCTTTCTTTTTCTCGTTCCTTTTCGGTGTGGTACATACGGGACGAAAAAAGCAGCATCCCTTTGTGCTATATTCGTTGAGCCTTACCCTATTTTACATCATGGCATATCTTGAAAAGGCGTTCCAGTATGGTAGCGGCGGTATACGTATAGTCTGAAGGGGTCGTCGATTCAATGCTCTTCTAATTATATGCAAAGACGTATGGTTACGAACGAGTATACACGTCGGTTCTACCGGTGTACCTGTGTACACGTACGTACACACACTTACCTACAAATTTATATACACACATCCATACATACATACATATATGTATACATACTAATATGTAATTATATATATATATATATACGTATATATATATTTTTATATGTATATTTATAATTTCTAAGTGTATGTACAAATACACACATACATATATTTGTATAATACACACACTTAGAAATCGAGAAAAAGGAGAACTTTACGGATGCTTGTATAAACCAATCGTATGGTATAATGTAGTATACTTACAGACGTATGTATAAACATATACGTACACGTAGGTGTGTATGTGTGTTGTTCGAAGTACATCCGGGAATTCATTGAAAAATCCTTCACGAAGATCTCGTGAATTTCATAGAAATTTCTCTCTCCTCCAGTATTTTTGCTTCAAGGATGTACATGCTGCAGCAGTGGGACATATCTTGCTTCTTCCACATAATCATTTGTACATGTACACATACATATACGCGTATATATTATAAAACCGGGTACGAAAAAGGATAAGAAAAAAAAAAAAGAAAAAAGAATGGAAACATGGTGACTGATGATGATAACAACAATAATAATAATAATAATAATAATATGAGATTTTTGCGATAAGAGTAGAAAAAATTCGCGAAATTTGAAATATATTTGATAAAAATAAGCATATATGGATAGTTATTATTTTAATTACGTAACCTTGATATATATAAAAAAAATGTCTAACACATAAATATCTGGTGCACAGGCACGGAGCCTCGTGTATGTACGTACGTACGTACATTACGTTTCGGGAAAGATTTAAGACGTATTAAAAAGAGACGTACGAAAAAAACATACATATATATATATTTCTGAAAGTTTAAGATTATATATCGTTCCGATACCCGTAAGAACATACCGGTAGGCGTGGGTGTGCGTGTGCATGCACATAATCCCGCGTACTTCGGCGGCACGGCGACACGAGTGTATAAGTTTGATAATACGGTATGCATATATAGTAGGTAGGTATACTATCGATATACGTATGAGTTATCGTCGAGGCCCAAATTGCTTGCCAAGCCGATGATGTAGAGCCCAACGTTGAAGCCAAGATTTATTTCTACACGCATACACGTGCACCCACATCCGTGCATGGTTGCTACGTACTTGTATACCCATCGTACGTATAGTATAAGTCTTTGTGTATGTACTTACTTTGGATCCATATAAGAGCATAAGATTATTTCTCGCGTTACTCCTTTTCCTTCTCTTTATCTAATCAATGGGGGTTTTCTTATTTTTTTTTTTTTCCATCATCAGTGCTGTCAATGAAATTAATTTCGATTTCGGTATCAATACGAGCGATAGTAACGATAGTATCGTAATGTGAAAAATTGTTATTGATTGTATTATTTCAATATTAAAAAAAGTGTTATAAAAATTATTTCTCGGAATAATAATAATTTTTTTTACTATGGAGTATTATTATTATTATTAGTAGTAGTAGTAGTAGTAGTAGTAGTAGTAGTATAATTTCGATAACAATAATAATAATAATAATCCATTTGCATCGTAAGCGTATATACACGCTCATATTTTCATGCAAAGGGGTTAATAATAATAATAATAATAATAATAATAATAATAATAATAATATTAATAATAGTAGTAGTAGTAGTAATAATAATAATAATAATAATAATAAAAATAATAATGATAATGATAATGATAATGGTAATAATAATAATAATGATAACAGGATAAAATATGGTAAAAATTATTGTTATTATTATTGCGAGAAATAAAATGGAGAAAATAAGGTCAGTCGTGGAGGAATGATCCTTTGAAGTTCAATGGGGTTTTCTGATATATTATATATATATATATATTTAGTTCACCCTAGAATGTCGACCAATTGCCGAAGAAATCATCCCCCAGTTTTCCAGAATGGACTTGGTTACCAAAGTTACCAATCACCCTTCGTATGTATAACAAGGGTGCGTACGTGTGTCATCAAATGGTTCGACCATGCTTGAAATTTTCGAAACACGGCCACGGAATATCGATGTTTTATCTATATATCCACGGTCTACATATATGTATATATGTACATATATATATATGTATATATTTATATAGAGTATGTATGTATGTTGTATACGTAATATTCCACCCCTTGGAGATGTACTACTTCTAGACAGAGATAACGTACTGTAAATAAAATGGAAACGAAAGGAAAGGAGGGGAGAGCCTCCCTTGAAAATAAATAATCGAAACTCTCTGGAAAAAAGAAAAAAAACAACAAAAATGATGGAATTTTTACCCTTCTCCCGGTAACGTTTATCGGCACTCGTGAATTTTTTTTTTTTTTGAAAAATTTTGTTTTCTATCGCAGCGAAAGGGGTTGATTCAATAAGGAAAATTAAAATTCTCATTTTTTGCCATCGAAGAGTAAAGAAATTTGATGAATTCGAAATTTTATTGTCTAACCTAACAATAAATAATTGATACAAATAATAATTACAATATCAATAATAATAATAATAATAATAATAATAATAATAAAATTTAAATATGTGAAATATGTGCGCATGATGAAACCACCCCTTTCGCCGAAGCAAAAAAAGAAGGAAAGAAAGACGAACCGGTTGCTCGTGTTTGCTTTGATGGAGTTCGGAAACGCGTGAAACGATCCGATATTAAATTTGATGAGACGCGGGGTGAAAATCCGCAGGTAGTTTTGGAACCAGCGAATTTCAAATTCAAGGGATTATAGGCGCGCGTGTTTTTTCTTCTCGCAGGATTACGAGCAATAACGATCCACCTTCTTGTTCGTAAATGTCGGTTTCGATTTTTTTTTTTTTTTGGCCCGAGTTTCTTCAATTTTTGCAAAACCAAATTACACCGGTAATAATAATAATAATAATAATAATAATAATAATAATAATAATAATAATAATAATAATAATAATAATAATAATAATAATAATAATAATAATAATAACAATAACAATAACAATAATAATAATAATAACAACAACAATAATAATAATAATAATAGAATAATAATAATAATAATAATAAGTGTATTTTTTTAATCACTAAAAATTCCCCACTGCCTGGTGGAAAATTAGTGACACAAAAAAAAAATATGAATTTGCAGCCCCACTTTGACGTTCTGCAACGTTATTTAAAACACCGGGAAAAAATCCGTAGGATCAAGAAGAGTTGGGCTTCTTTATTCGAAACTGTTTGAAAAGGTTTTTGCGGTATTATGAATTCCATTCTGCTTTATTCATCCTTGCGAAGATAATACATTAGGTAAAACGCGGTTTAGTCTAAAGCTAAACCGAGGTTTCCTCCTTTATTTCTGCCTCCTCCTTTCATCATTCCTTTTTTAGTAGGACCACCCATCCGTGAATTATTAGCGTACGCCTGGATCATAATAATATTGATACTTTTGCCAGATAACAATCCCTAACGTATTTTTTAAGTCCACCGGCGAAATTTTTACCTATAGCCCTGCCGGGCCTCGAACCCGAGACCTGGCGCCTCGGTATCGGGTTTCCGTTTGTTATATGAAAAAAAAAAAAGAAAAAATGCGACAAGGGGTGGAAATAATTGAATTTCGCAAAATAAATTGATACGAGCAATTGTTTACCCCTCGAATGCTATTTTTCTTTATTGTTTTTATTTTATAGAGAATCGGAGGAAATAATTTCCTTACTGATTCAATTATTTTTCAATTCCGTTTTAATTGTTATAGAAATGAAATAAAATCTAGGGCGTACCTACCCCTTCCCCCAAAAATGGGGTAAAAATTAAAGATTCAAAAATGGGGTTGGACAAGTCATTTCTAGGGGTAATTTTTCCCGTAGAATCGATTCCCAAGGTCAAATTTAATAAAATCCCAGCGGAAGTTGGAAAAAAGTAGGTTTTTTGAGGAAAAATCCTATTTCCCGTTGGATTTTGGAAATTTTGACAAAGAAAATGGATTCCTCGGAAAAAAATACATCGAATATGGATCTCCCGAAGTTCCAAAAAAAAGTTTCCAAAAGTCGAATTTTTTGGGCATACCTACCCTTCCCCCAAAAATGGGGTAAAAATTAAAGTTTCAAAAATGGGGTTGGACAAGTCATTTTTAGGGGTAATTTTTCCCGTAGAATCGATTGCAAAGGTCAAATTTGATGAAATCCCAGCGGAAGTTGGAAAAAAGTAGGTTTTTTGAGGAAAAATGGTACTTCCCGTGGGATTTCGGGAATTTCAATTAAAGAAATGGATTCCTCGGAAAAAAATACATCGGATATGGGTCTCCCGAAATTAAAAAAAAAAGTTTGCAAAAGTCGAATTTTTTGGGCTTGCCTACCCCTTCCCCCAAAAATGGGGTAAAAATTAAAGTTTCAAAAATGGGGTTGGACAAGTCATTTCTGGGGGTAATTTTTCCCGTAGAATCGATTCCCAAGGTCAAATTTAATGAAATCCCAGCGGAAGTTGGAAAAAAGTAGGTTTTTTGAGGAAAAATCCTATTTCCCGTTGGATTTTGGAAATTTTGACAAAGAAAATGGATTCCTCGGAAAAAAATACATCGAATATGGGTCTCCCGAAGTTCCAAAAAAAGTTTCCAAAAGTCGAATTTTTTGGGCACACCTACCCCTTCCCCCAAAAATGGGGTAAAAATTAAAGTTTCAAAAATGGGGTTGAACAAGTCATTTCTAGGGGTAATTTTTCCCGTAGAATCGATTCCCAAGGTCAAATTTGATGAAATCCCGGCGGAAGTTGGAAAAAAGTAGGTTTTTTGAGGAAAAAACCTATTTCCCGTTGGATTTTGGAAATTTTGACAAAGAAAATGGATTCCTCGGAAAAAAATACATCGGATATGGGTCTCCCGAAGTTCCAAAAAAAGTTTCCAAAAGTCGCATTTTTTGCGACAAAATATAAATAATTTTTTTTTGTTTTACGAGAATTTTATTAGATCCCGAAACCTCGGGTAACAAAGAAAAAAAAATAGAATTACAATAGGAATTGTATGCAAAATAACAATATGGGATATATCTATATATATACATATGTATTATACGTATATAAGCATCTTATATACATAGCAGGCGATATAATAGAAATATAAGCAAGCATTTTGGCGCCGGGTGTAGTTGATTGTGACGTATGATAGTCGTACATCATTTCCCATTCTTCAGTTTTGAGTCTCGACGTATTATTTTATTTTCCTCCCTTTTTATTTTTTAAATATTTCTCTCCCACACCCACACACACACATATATACATATGCGCTCTCTGTTGACGGCGTTTCCATTACACGCCTCAGATGAGACACTTTTCAAATATTCTTACATAACGCGCCTTTGAAAAATCACCAATGAAACTGGATTTCAGGGAAAAGCAAAAAAAAATAAAGAAAGAATAATAACCAAATGCATCAAATAGATAGGCCCCAAAATATATTTTTTTATTTGATATTAATTTAATTAATATAAAAAAAAAAGAATTCAAAACCAATAATTTATTATTTTTTTTATTGATATTATCCTAATTGAAATTCGTCTGGAAAATAATTAAGGCTCCAATAGACATTATTCTCAAGAAATTGGATGGAGGAATTCGTGCCATCTCGCGGTGGTTTTGGTAACTTCTCTCGTAGGTTCTCTCGTTGCCGGTAAAAGAGCGTTTCCCTATTTCGTCGGTATTCAAGATCCCTTTTTCATCGCTCCAAGGGGCGACTCACTCCCTTGCGTGTCACCATTTACCTCAGAAGGGGCCAATACCGGACCTACCTGGATAATTTTATTATTTTGTTAATTTATTATTTTAATTTACAATTTTTTATTATTATTATTATTATTATAATTTTATTTCTCTAACATAAAAATTTCAATTTCGCAATTATCGAATTACTGAACTCATTAATTGACTTACTAATTATTATTTTTTTTTTAATATTCAACAGAAATTACCCCGGAAGGAGCCAATTATGGACCCACCTGGAAAATAATTTTTTTTTACGTAGCAAATAATTATTCTTTTTTTTTTAAATTATTATTTTTCACAATTTTCAATTTTTTTTTTTTTCGAAATAATCGATGGATTAATTAATTGCTCATTATTGAAGGGAAATTAATCCAAGAGGAGCCAGTACTCGACCGCCTTGGACCATTACTCATTTTATTTTTTAAATAAAAAAATTACACGCTCGAATTTACGTTCGCTGTCGAATTATCATTTTTTATTAATTATTTATCTTCACCGACTGACCAATTTACCACATCCCTAATTATTATTTTCCGCGGGATCAATATTAAAATTATTAATGGCAACGCTCTGTATTAATTACTTCGCATCCAGTTGGGCAGCTCCTACATTAGAATTTCCCGTGCGTGCATCCGGCAGCCAACCCTTTCCCTCGTAACCCTTCAACCCTTGCAACCCCGGATACACGAATGTGTGTCGAGACTTCTCGCCCAAGGGTTGAAGAAATTCACGTCAAAGTCAACCCCGAGCTCGAATTCCAAAGAACTCTGGAATTTTTCGTTTCCTGAAATTTCATTATTTCATAAACAATCACGATAATCTCGGAAATTACAATTTCACAATTTTATAAATTATATCCCAGAATTATTCCAAATTTTCTTTTCCACGTTTTTGACTACAATTTTATTCTTCCAAATTTTTTAATCATTCTTTTAAGCCACAATTTTATTAATTAACAAAAAAAATTCGTTTTCTCCGAAATTTGAATTTTCGTGTTTTCGATAAATCGGAATTTTAATGAACAAAAATATTTTTTCATTTGCATCCGCTCGAATTTTCGGAATTTTCTACAAACAAGTGTCACCCCCTTGGGCGAGAGATTTCGTTGGAACGGGTGACAAAGTGGAGGAACGCCTTGCGCTTCGTGACAGTCGAGGCGGTAGTCGACTGTCCCATTTAATGACAGTACCTGGGGGCAACTTTTTATTAAATATATATCAAACCCTTCATCTTTCCTCCCTCTGGGCCCTCTCTCTCTCTCTCTCTCTCTCGGACACACATTTTTCTACTTTCATGACAGGTATCATAATTCGTCGAGAATGAAACGTATACTTTCTTCCTCCTCTGATGTTAACGATATACCCTTATTCGTTTAATTAAAAGATCGTTACCCGATAAAGAACAGGAAGTTTAAATTGTTAAGTGACAAGAGGACTGTTATTTTTTATATACATATATATATGTATACACAAATGTACTCCTCTTGGGAATTATAATTTTATATATTTATATATGTATATATAATATCGTTAATATATTAATATATTAACGATATTAAAATTATATCGACAAATACTAATATTATAATATTATATTTATATTATTGTTATTATTAGAATTTTATAAATGTTAATGTATTGACAATATAATGTAATATCAATAAAATAACAATTGATATATATTATTATAATAAATTAAATTACAGTATTATATTAATATAAATTATAATAATATATAACTCATATATATATTATTATTAAATTAATATATAATATATTAGAGTGTCCCATAAGTTCCTTCCCTTCCAACACGAGGTCATACATAGCAAGGCGCGGAAGTAACTTATGGGACACCCTAAAATATTATATATATCAACTTACGTATAATATAAATTTAATATATATTTACAATATATTACATATTTTATTTATATTATTATTTTTTTATATTATATTTTTCATATATTAATAATAAAAAATGTATAATATAAAAATAGATACATGTAAAAATATGATGAATTACAGCAGATAGATCCACTTTTCGTCTAAAAATGGACCATGGAAGCAATAATGATATTCGTGTAGGTACACATATATGTATATATATCTATCTCGAATCTCTCCTGTCCGAATGTGCATCGGAGCGTGAGATGATGAAGAAACACACGAGCGATATGCACAAAGTCACCGTTCTGTCAGAGAAAAAGGGATAAAAGAGATGATGTTACTTAAGATCTTGTAACGGCTGTCCTCTCAAGCTTGAAGTGCAACCTTCCGGAATCTTTCGTACAAGTACCGATAAGTAAGATCGGTCGATGAAGAATTTTACATGCCCATCACGTCCATCGCGAGTCACTCGAGTGGATCGAATTAAGCTTTTATATATAGAATTATTCCGGATTTTTTTATTTATTCTTGTTTCTTTTTTTTTTCTTTTTTCTCGTCTTCCACATTTTTCGCATACGTCTGTATATTATTTATAGAAATTAACGAGCCAACGTCAAGAAGCAGCCACGCTATTCTATTTATTATTATTATTATTATTATTATTATTATTATTTTTATTAATGTACTATATTATTAAATTTATTATTACTGTGATATATTATTAATATTATATTATTCTTAATTTTATCATTATAATTATTAACGTTGATGAATTTCTATACAACCAATGTTAAAATTATTCATTTTTACTATTATTTTTTTTAGTGTTACAATTATTATTATTATTATACAAACCCTCCCAAAAATTTGGCAAACCAAAAATAATAATTTTTGGGTTTGCCAAATTTTTATTATTTATATATTATTTTTATCGCAAATTTTTATTTTTCAATATTTATATTATTTTGACCCCGATATTTTTTATACCTCTATATATATATTTTTTTTTAATATTAAAATTATTATACCATCGAACCAAAAACAATAATTTTTAGTTCTCCTTGGACATTTCTTAAAAAAATTGTTTTTATTGTTTCTATGAGAAATTTAAAAGCAAATTTTTTTTATTCATTACCAGTATTATCATTAGAATTAAAATTACGTGGACACTAATTTGTTTTCCCCCACATTTTGATCCCGATATTTTTTTATATACCTTCGGAAAAATTTCATCGAGGAGACACTTCGCTGTTAGTAGTGGACTGACATTTCGACTAAATATATGTATATATTATATATATACATATATATATATATAGATATATAACGAATTGGAGGACGATGATTCTCAGAATCCTGTTAGTAAAATGAAGAAACCGCAATGGTGGTTATATAAAACGGAGGATAATGAGACGTCTCCATCTACGATTGGAAAGCTTTGGATATAGATTCTCAAGGGAGATTCATGCTTTTGATTGGTAACTCTAAGAAGAGAAAACGACGACTGCTACTATCACCGTGAGGATGAGGGAAAGAGGGAAGCAGAGGGAGAGAGAGATGGATAGAGAAAAAGATGAGATGAGTACTATTCGGATTTATAATTGATGAGGGATGTAAAACGCCGCCAAGGTGTCGTTATCCCTTCTGACAAGATAATACTTGATGCCAACCTTTCCTCTTCCAACTCCTTTTCCTCCCCCTCCCCCTCCTCCTCCCCCTCCTCCTCCTCCTCCTCCTGCGTTTCTTTTATTCCTCTTTTGTTGGTAAACTTGCAGAATTCCCTTCATTTATTTATTCATTTATTTATTTATTTATTTCTTCGGTGACTAAACAAATAGTCTCGAATTAGGCTAATTCCCAAGTGGGGGCCAAGTTTCATTAAACGAATTAGTAGTCAAATACTAATTAATAGGCGCTAGGAGGTGACGATGAAGAAAAAAAAAAGGATATACATGGATTTTGGAGGAGTTGGATGTCGAGCAATTAATCAATCCATCGATGATTTGGAAAAAAAAAATTTTATAGGTTGTGAAAAAAAAATAATTTAATAGCGAGGACCGAATCATTATAATTATTTGCTGTATTTATAAAAAAAATAACGATTTTCCAGGTGGGTCCAATATGGGTGCATTATTAAAAATATAAATTGACGATGGGAACAATTAATAACTATACATATTTTGGTTACCATTTTTTTTTTAATTCTATTTATTATCTCATTTTTATTTCTCGTATAATATAATAAAAATAATAATTGGAGTCAGGATAAATTCGTATTTTTTATTTGTTGTTAGTGTATCAATTAGTTCAAGTTAGTAACTATTTTTTGTATTCTCTTCAGTAGGTAAATGGATAAATATTGAATCAGTAAATCAATTTGACGGAATTTATTTACTAATTCATTGTCAGTAGCATTTAATTACCGAATAAATATGTATATAATAAGTATAATAAATATATATAAAAATATATAATATACATATAATATATGTAATAAATATATAAATATAGTGAATATATATTCCGAAACATCAAGGGACGGTAAAAATAAATATTACAAAATCATATACATATATATATATATATATATTGCAGGAATTTGATTAATATGTATATACATATACATTGATAAATATATATACATAGTAAATAATAACAGTCAGATGGAAGAGCCGTTGGTACGACATCCCTATGCTGCAAGGGAGTTTTTCCTAAACGAAACGAAACGAAACCCACCCCTACCCCTGGAGCTTCCAAGATATAACGAGGCCAACCAGGATTCTTCCTTCTAGCAATACAAGCAATCTTCTATACTTGGCTTTCGTTTCTGCAGTGCTTTTCTCTCAACCAATTCCCTTCCTTGGAAGGTTTCCCCCTACATCCTCGATAGCGGGAAATGAGAAAATGATAAGAAAATATATACGATACCTACCTCTCTCGCTCTATATCTCTTTCCTCCTCTATATATTACACACACACACACACACACACACAAATAAACACACATACAAGTGGATGTACACTCACGTGTTACCTTTACTCGCGTTCAGGTCTCCCTTAAAGGGAGGTTGCGGATGCTATTCTTACCCCGGCACTTACAGAGAGAGAGAGAGAGAGAGTGTCCTTATGGTTTATGGTAAAATTTCCTGTACAGCGAAATTTACTGAGAAAACAAACTTCACTAGGAATTTTTTCAAATTTGACATATCACGTACCGAGGTATCGTGTTTTTGGAAAAAAACAACCCCTAATTGGGATTTTCTAATTACGTCAAGACTCGATTCTTCGAGGGGTTACTAATTTTTATCTTTTATTATTATTATTATTATTATTATTGCTATTATTATCATTATTATTACCACTACTATTACTATTATTATTATTATTATTGCTATTATTATCATTATTATTACCACTACTATTACTATTATTATTATTATTATTGCTATTATTATCATTATTATTACCACTACTATTACTATTATTATTATTATTATTATTATTATTATTATTATTAGTAATAGTAGTAGTAGTAGTAGTAGTAGTATTAGTACTATTATTGACGCCAATTTTTTTAAATACACACGCACACATACTGAAACCTGTGGTCTGATGCGCGTGTATGTGCGTACACGTACGTATTGGTTTCACCACCGGGTTGATGTTAATAAGCCAAAAGCGGATCGCGTGACATTTTGTCCTCTTCCTCGTCAGCTTCGCATTCAAATTATAGGCTTTCGTCCATTTTTTTTTCCTTTTTTTTTTTCGAACGAAAACCGTAGACCGACCACTTTTCTTCCTTTTACCTGATGCACCTAAAAAAAAAATAAAAAATAAAAGAGCAAAAAAGAGAGAGAGAGAGAGGGAGAGGGAGACAAAAACAGATAACAGTTATAATATCGATGACAAACAACGACAGGGACTGGCCGAAACACCTGCCCGACGTCGAAAAAAAAAAAAAAAAGAAGAAGAAGAAGAAAGAACCCTTATTATCGAATTCACTCCGTATGGAAATTAACGTTTCGGTGAAAATGAAAGAAAAAAAAAAAAAGAGTGATTTAGTCATTATTTAGTCCCTCTTCTTTTTTTTTCTCGTTCCTTTTCGAGTTTCGTAACGCACCTGAATTTGCTTTATTTATTTTTTTCTATTTTTATTTTGCGGGATCTTTTTTTTGATCATTTTTTTTCTACAATTACTACTGCCATTATTATTATTATTATTATTTTCCATTTTTTAACCAATATTTTTGTGATTACATTTTTTGGTCAATAAAAAAAACACAATTATTATTATTATTATTTTTATTATCGTTTTCAAACGAAATTCCAAATTAAAAAATTTTCTTGTTTCCTACAAAAGGGATGAAAAAAATAAATAATATGTTACTATTATTATTATTATTATTTTCCATTTTTTAACCAATATTTTTGAGATTACATTTTTTGGTCAATAAAAAAAACACAATTATTATTATTATTTTTATTATCGTTTTCAAACGAAATTCCAAATTAAAAAATGTTCTTGTTTCCCACAAAAGGGATGAAAAAAATATATATATAATAAATATTGAATCGTAGAAGAAGACGAAAAAAAAAAATCGTTCGAGTCCCAGATATTTCGTGGGTTATCACCCCCTTATCGGGGTGAAATCCTTGCCGAGCGTTTACGGGAAAGGAGAGGAGAGCAATAACGGGCAATGACGCAGAATCTTAGCGGGCGATTGCTCGTAACTGCTAAATAATGACTAACTACCCTTATTATTATCGTCGTCATCCCCTTCTTTTTAAATATCCGGTGTTTAAGCGGGAAGGTATCGGGCGACATTTTGTACATTTTTTACCCCCTCAGTCGCGGGTCCCTCGGCGAAGGAGCTATTAACCAACTTCTTTTTCTTAATTTCTCCGAGTACTTTGCGCCCGAGAGCCTCGGTTCATTCTTCCTGCGACGAAGAAAGGGTTGCTCGCCGGCGGGGCAGGGAAATTAAGCCCGTAAGAAAATTACATAGTTTCGCGTCCCCCTTTTCCCTCGGCGTATAACTCGTGTAATTGCGTTAATATCCACCCGACGATGGTTGAATGAACTGCGCGGAAAAGTGGGAAACGAGCAGATGCGAAGCAAGAGTTCGAAGTTCGAGCGGAGACCCGATAATTTTCGGAAAATTTGGAAAATCGCGAATTTCAGCCCCGAAGTGATTTTCAATTTTCCTGATTTTTCCTATCGAAGATCGATCGATGGAAATTTATTTTCGAACTTGAAATTGGCCGAAAATCGTCTTTTTTTCGAAATTTCAACGTTTAAAACATAAATTTATCAGGGTGTCCCATAAATTTTTTCCGGGACACCCCATGTACGACCTTGGGCTGGAGAGGAAGAAACTTATGGGACAATCTAATATTTTCGAATTGAAAATTTGCCGAAGATCAATTTTTCATTTGAAATTTCAACGTTTAAAAGATAAATTAGTGGAAAAACAAAAATTGAAATTGCGAGAAATTGATTGTAATTAATTGGAAAATTTGCAACTTTAATGAAAAAAAATTTTAGAATCTGGAAATTCTGAAAAACAAAAGTTCGCCCCCCCTTTTTATTTATTTAAAGGATATTTGAAAAATTGTTGAAAAAAAACGAGTGAAAATTTCGCGGAAAGGACAAAAATAGAAGATTTAACGAAGGCACGAAATCAATGAATGTCGTATCGATCATGAATTTTCTTTCCCGAATGATGGGAATCGAATTAGGAAAGAAGGAGAGTATAAAGTCTTAACAAGGATAATCGAAGGACGATTGGTTCAATTAAATGTCTCTCGGAGTGTCTCCATGCAAATCAGCAAAAATTGATATTCACTTTTAACGCGCGTTTGTAAATCCGACATTAATATTCAAAAATTGAAGAAGAGAAAAAAAAACCATTAACAATCCGTTTTTTCCGTCCTCGAGTGGATTTCAATAACAGATTACAAAATCGATAGAAATTAATTGATTCGGTTTATTAAAAATTCAGATTCCCTCTCCTCGGAAGAGTCGAGGAGGGAGAAATTGGAAATTTTCTTGTAATTGCGATTTCTCTCGAAATCGGGTATTTTCTTAGAAATCCTATTTTTCCTTAAAATCGGATATTCGCTTTTAAATTGAAAATTCACTCAAACTTGGACATTTTCTTGGAAATTTCTCTTTTTCTTGAAATTGAAACTTCCCTTAAAATGAAATATTTTCTTAAAATTGGAAATTTCCTTAATTTGGAAAAAATTTTTTAAATTTATGTTTTTCTTAAAATTGGAATTTTCCGTCGAATCGAAAAATTTCTTAAAATTGGTACGTTTTTAAAAACCGGGAATTCCCTTGGAATTGAAAATTTCTGGAAAATTGGGGATGATTCCGGAGAAATAAATATTGCAGACTCGAGGTTAGCGACGGTAATTAATCCGTCCTAAAATAATTCGAGCGATGATAAAAAAAAAGCAGCAACTTTGTAAAGAAAGAGACTATTCGTAAAATCAGGACGCAAAAAGAATATATAAGGATAAGAGAGACGAAGAGGAGGTATAAAAAAGGGAAGGAAGGATGGATGAAAGAAAGAAAGAAAGAGAGCTTCGGGGTAGTTGCTGGCTATACGTACTCTTAGAAAACTTGCTGCAGAGTTCCCCTTAACGAGCTCTTTTCTTTCCCTTCCCTATTTATTTCTGTTCTTTATTTAACCAACTCCGACTCGGTATAGCTTCGTCTGTCTCTCGTTTGAGAATTTCTCGTGCTTTCTTTATTCTTTGGTTCTTTCGCAAATCTTCTCATCCCTTTTATTCCTCCCCGAAGAAGGGAGGAGAAAAAATAAATAAAAGGAGGAAATAAACACGAGGATTCTCGAGTATATAGGTAAGGAAGTAGTTTATATACATATTTACTGCAACGAAAAGTGTCGTTGCGATAAGTTAGATTTTCTCGCGTCATAATTACGGAGGCATTACCCACCCTTCGCCAGGGAATCGAAGAACCACAGTCACCCCCAGCAAAATATTCTTTTTCGACCCAAAAATCATGTTTTCGTAAAATCGTCATTTCTTCGATCATCTTCGAAAATTTATAAGTCGGAATTGGAAAATGGCAGAGACTTCTACTTAGGCTCATTCGAAAGCTTAGAATCTGTACTTTCATCCCTGAAATTTTCAGATTCCAAAAAAATTCACTCTCGAAACTGTGATTTTTCGAACCGAAACTACCCTTAAACGATTTTCATGAATTCGTATTTGTTTTTCCTTGAACTTGAAAAAATCATTCCTCGAAAACAAAAATTCGCAGAGACTTCTACTTACGCTCATTCGAAAGCTTAGAATCTCTACTTTCATCCCTGAAATTTTCAGATTTCGAAAAAATTCACTCTCGAAACTGTGATTTTTCGAACCGAAACTACCCTTAAACGATTTTCATGAATTCGCATTTTTTTTCCTTGAACTTGAAAAATTCGTTCCTCGAAAACAAAAAATCGCAGAGACTTCTACTTACGCTCATTCGAAAGCTTAGAATCCCTACTTTCATCCCTGAAAATTTCAGATACCAAAAAAATTCACCCTGGAACCTGCGATTTTTCAAACCAAAAATCAGTTCTAAAAAATCTTCAAAAATCAACAAGGCCTTTATCGAAACTAAAAAATTCATCCCCGTGGAACCAAAAATCGCGGGAATTTCGTTCTTCGCCCATTCGAAAGCTCGGAAGCCCTACTTTCAACCCTGAAAATTTCAGAATTCTAGAAAAATCCTACTCGGGGCTAGGATTTTTCAAAGCAAAAACTACCCCTATCGCTATTTTCAGAATTAGGAGGTCAAAAGAATGTTTGAAAATTTTCAGAAAGGGCGAAAGGGAGAAGATATTGATATTTTTTGAGACCCACATACATGGTTCGCTTGTGGACGCTTCTGTAAAAATAAAAATGGCGCGGTATGACTTTACCCTCATGTTGAAACTCACAGGGGATATGAATCGGGGGTGAAACTACACGTTGGGAGTAGAAAAGAGAGACTCGACGCACGAATAAAAAAGCCCCGTTTGTTCTAACGAGGAGGGGGTAGGAAAAAACCCCAAAGACAGGAGAAAGAGAGAAAAAAAAAAGAGGGGGTGAGTTGTCAAAAGGGGGTTAGAGGAAAGCGCAGGTACTCGAACGATTCGCGATCTGATCAATAAGCTGACATAGGGGATTATTTGGTGTCTCGAGCGCGAGGGAGCGAAAAAGATTGAAGAAAGGGAACACCATTTTTAAGGACGACGATTTTTTTCTTTTTTTTTTTTTCACGAAACATGGTAAAATTCACCATACGAATTCTCTCGCGTCTGGGGGTTGGCTGGCATTCCCCCGAAAGGGAGACCAGAGCCGGGGTAAGTGTGTCTGTGCAAAGAAACACGTTTCAAAAAAAAAAAAAAGAAAAAAGGAAAGACGTAACATGTTTTTTGGATGAATGGATGAGAGGGATGAAATCATAATAATAATAATAATAATAATAATAAAAAGCGTATTTTTCAGATGAGAAACAAGCCGGATCGTTATTTTCCACTACCCTGGAGGTTTTCGATGCTTTTCTTTTTCCACCCTCTGCCCTCTTTCTCTTTTCCACCTTCTTTTGAATCGTTCACGAGGACACGAAGGCACGAGGGTGGTATTATGGATGAAAGTTACGACGGTGGTCGGTATGAGACCAAGAAGAGGGTGAAAACAGAGAGGCAGGGGGTGGAGGGCCAAGGGGGTGTAGGTTGAACCTCGCTATTATTGCAATATTTTAATATAAACGATGATACAAGGATGAGATCTCGCTTTGACTCCCATTTAGTTACATTTTGTATACAAGGCATAGTCATTTTTACTGTACGCGTACACGCGGGGGTGGGAATTTTATTTTTCAAAGGAATTTCTTTTTTTTTTTTCTTTTTTTTCCATTCGTTTCATGGTGTTTATTTATATTCCTACGGTAATTATAATATTCCCCGATTTTCACCCTGTTTTGTGTTTTCTTTTCTCCCTAAAGAAAGAAGCTTAAAATAAAAAAAAAATTTTTTTGTTGTATTCAGCAACAAGGGGGTAAGAAAAATTCTCATAATAATCAAGAAAGAATGAATGATCAAACAAAAAGTCGGTCTTTGTATATATTTTTTCCAGTGGCTGCTGTCTTGATTATTATAAAGAGACACCTACGAAATCGCAGAGAGGAAGTACATAAATTTCTAAAGAAACAATAACAAGAAAAGGAACAAGAAAATAAGTATAAGGACAAGAACGAAGTCCTTTCTTCTTTTGCTTATTCGTCTCTTATCGTTCCACTCCACCCTTGAAATCCTCGAGACCATTCTTATCTCCGTGTGTAATCCCGACCAGGGATTGTCCCTGGTGTGGCCCGACAATGGGCCACACTTGGATGCTCCAGTACCTGCTCCAGACTCGTGAAACAACGAAAAAAAAAAATTTCCTTCCACGAAAGCCTTTATTTCATTTTATTTATTTTTCCCGGGGGTAGTAATTTTTCTCAAAATTAACGAATCCGAAATTCTTCTATTTTTTTTTTGTACCATTTTATGGAACTTTAGGAAAATTTAATTCGAAATTCATTAAAAAAAAATTCTTCAAATTTGCGATTCGAAAATGCAACTTTGGGGAAAAAACTCCTTTTTTGAGAAAAAAAAGTGTAGTTAAAAAATTCCCAACACTGGGAAAGAAATTTTCAAAATATTCAAAATTTACTGGAAAGAAAAGAATGCTCAAAATTCTGAAATTCCTCAATTCCAAAATCCCTGATATTATTTTTTTTTAGATTTTCTCAATTTTTTAGGAATTTAAATCGAAAATAAATTTTGAGAAAAGGAAGAAAACACTGAAATTTCCAAAATCCTGCGAACCACAAAAGTCGACGCCCTTTATTTCCAAAATTGAGATTTTCTGAAATCGGAATTTCCCCTTGAAAAGAAAAAACAAATTTTCGTTTTCGCAAAATTTCTCGAAATCAAATTTTCTACATTTATTTACATTTTTTTATTCGTGACGTAGAAACGGAAGGCCGCGATAAACTCGATCGCGACCTTTCTTTAAAAGAAAAGTGTTGCGGAAGGTCAGAGACTAATTACTTGATACGTAATTGCCTTTCCACACAAACGAGCTTTTTTTTACTGTACACAGTATATATAGGCATGGTTCGTAGCTTCCTCGATCTTTTTTTACCCATCTTTCCCTACCGCCGCCTATACGAAAACCTTTCTTTTCCTTGCTCCCTTATAATAGAACAGCCTTTCCCGAATCTAACCAAGGGTTGAATCCCAGCCGAAACGATAAATTTTCCGGCCTTTTTCTCATCGTAAATGAAGAAGACGTCAAAATATTTCCCCATCATCGATGAGTTCACGTCGGAGAGGTTTCGAGTTTCGCCCCTAAATCGCTAAAGGCAAAATTCGACACCCCTTCCGATTTTTTAAACGATTTTCCGGAGAAACAAAATTTATTTTTCGAAATTCTTGTTCTCGAATTTTCGGAAATTCGTGTGATTTCTAATTTTCTGAAGAAAAAGGGAAATTTCGAAATTGTTCACCCCCTCCCTTACCTAAATTGTTAAAAGTAAATTTCGACACCCCTACCGATTTTTTAAACGAATTTTCAGAGAAAAAAAAAGAATTGAATTCTCGAAATTCTCACTCACAATTTTCGGAATTTCGTATGATTTTGTATTTTTTTTCTTCAAAAAGAGGGTATTTGAAATTTCTCACCCCCTGGGGGCGAAATTGGATACTTTTGGATTTTAAACTTCTTTTGAATCGTTTCGAAAAATTATCAAATTCAAAGAATTACTATAAATCTTCATTTTCTATAAAAAAAAAAGGGGGGTGAGAATTTTGAAATTTCTCACCCCCTCCCCAAAAAAACAAGGGTTGGAATTTATAACCCTTTTTTCCCTCGTATCCAAAAATTTCTGTAAATTTTCCCTTTCTTACAAAAAAAAATGGAGAAAATTTGAAATTTCACACCCCTCGCCCGTGTTTTTTTTTTCCACCCCTACGATGAAACTCAAGCTCACTATTTCGAAACCTTAGGACGTGGCATGAAAAATGGGGTAAAAACGGAACTCACGGTGGTGGGGGGGTCGATGTGCTTCTACATAACCAACTTTTCTGAAAAAAATAAAGGGGAACAGGGGTGGGGGTAGGTTGGTTTTGTCGTACAGAAAGCACCTATATATGAGCTCGGGAGAGAAGTATGGCCCTATCTGACGTCGCTCATGGAGCTCGTTAGCGTTGCCGTTAGCAACACCCCTAACTTTTATCCCTCAAACCATTTTATATCCCACCCACATAAACCACCCCTCGTCTTCGAAGCTTGTGAGAAAAAGGAAGGAAGGTTAACGTAAAAAAAAAAAAAAATAATAAAAGGCGACCAGGTTGCTTGTTGATAGGCGCATGCGCCCTTCTCCTTTACAACCCCCGCAAAATGAAATTCCTTTTTATTCATTTTCAAAAAACACATAAACAGGAATTTTCAAAATGCTCATTTTGAAAAAATTAAAAATCCCATTTTATTTCCAATAAAATTCGAGGCAATTCGCAAGATACCTAAATTTCGAATTTCTCACCCCCTCCCCTAAATCTCTACCGACAAAATTCGACATCCCTGGAACTAAAAGTTCCTTTGAAAAAAACAAAAAATTTAATTTCTCAAAATTCCCAGATTCTGTGATTTTTCCTTTTCTCACACAAAAGGGGGGGCGGATTTGGAATCGAAAAATTTGAAATTTAAAATCCCAGTGTATTTTCTTGATCCAAAACTTACGAGAAAAGAAAAAAAAAGAATTTTTGAACCAGGAATTGATCGTTTGCTGACGTCACAAATTTTCTATTGGGCGTTTTGATAAAAAAAAAAAGAAAAAAAGCGGAAAACGAGGGAAGGGGGTAGGGATCGGACATTCCTAAGAAGAAATGTAATAAAGAGATTGCAAATAACAGCGATACGGGAATTCATAACAAAATAATGCTTTTTTTATTGCTTCCGAGGATAAAAAAGCGCCGGTATTAATAATAACGGGTGTATTTAGGAAGCAGCCAATACCCATGCTTGTATTATTATTAGTATTAGTGGCAGTCGTACTACGGGATTTCATTAAAAAGTATAAACGAAAAATGCGTCGCATGGGAGAGACAGAAAGAGAGAAAAATATCGTAAGGGATGAAGCCGCTGCCGCGTAAGCGTAAGCTTGTACCGTTGTAGATCCGCTTAGGGGATGTAATTAAAATCGAAAAAATGTGTTTAATGAATATTCATTTGTCTCCCAATTCCGCGATATTAAAAACTTTCTCCTGATTTTTATTTTATTTCCCGGACTTCCACGACTTCCCAAAAACTCGGGCGCGGGTGGATTCATTTTTTTGTTTTTGTTTCTTTAAGAAAGAGAAAATATCAAAAATTTTCGAGTTTGAAATATTTTTTGCTGGCGAGATTCGGGGGCGGATATTATTTGGAAACAATTGAAATTTTCGAAAATCGTGTCTATTATAAAAATAGAAAACAACGAGAAAATCCAAAACGAGCAACTGGAAAAATAAAATAACTGAAACATCAGAAATTTTTCTTTATTTTTTTTTTAATTTTCGCGTGCATTTTTTTCTCTCGCATGATTCGGGGGCGGATTTTATTTTTAAAAATTGAGATTTTCGAAAATCTGGTCTATTATAAAAATAAAAAACAACGAGAAAATCCAAAACAGAGAAACTGGAAAAATAAAATAAATAAATTGAAATATCAGAAATTTTTCTTTCCTTTTTTTTAAATTTCTCGCTTGAATTTTTTTGCACCAAATGTGGAACCGGTCTTAGAGCCTCGCCAAAAAAAAACAGAAATTTCGCTCTTGGGGACCGCGTTCGAAAATAATCGCCGTCTCGAAAGGGTTGATATAAAATGATAAACCCAAACATTTGCCCCAAAAAACCAAGACCGAACGAAATCGACGATAATATTTGCCAGAAAATTTTCGTTACTTTCTTCGACTCCCTTTTTCCTCAGCCGGGGAAAGTCAAACTTTCATTTCCTCCTATCAGCATATAATATATTATTTGTTGGCTTTCACGATCAAAAAAAAAAAAGAGAAAAAAAAAAGGAAAAAAGCTGGGAACGCACGATTAAGTTCGTACAAAGAGCGAAGAGAACGAGAGAGAGAAAGAGAGAGAGAGAGGAAAAAGAGAGTGAAAAATAGGGCTGGAATGAAATAATAATATTAAGATGGATAGAGGGAGGAAGTAAGTAAGCAAGGGTGGAAAAAAAGAGGATCCTTCTTCCTTCCCTCCTTGGCTCTCTTTCTCTCTTCCTCTTCGGCAACCCCATTCCTCTCCCGTCCTTTCCATCCCTTCACAGTTTAGAAGAAAAGACACGAAGACAACTCCCACCCCCGAAGATGCGAGAGCGGAGGGAAAAAAAAAAGAAAAGCAAAAACCTCTGCTGGAGGCTGACACTGACGCAAGAAGCTTTTTTCAAAGCTACCCTTATATACTGAAACTCGGATTTCGTTGCCGCCGAGGGGTTGATACACTCCCCCCGGACTCGAAACGCACCTCCATCCCCCAAAAAGGGGTGGATCTGGATTCGGGATCGCACTGAACCCCCGAAAAAATCGAGGGCGGTGGGAGCCGATAATAATTAAATAAATAAATTTAAAAAAAAATGGTCTCATCGAACCACCCCTGTTTCACCCCAACCTCGCGGTCCCCGAGTGAACGTTTCGAGCCGGAATCGGAATCGCTCCGAACGCAACGTCGTCACTTAAACCGAAAATCGAGTCGACGATCGGCCACGGTATGGGTTCGCACGGTAAATTCTACCGAAAGGAGCAGCAACTGAGGAGACGTATCGCGAATAACTGAACGAGAGGAGACGAGGAAAGTAAGAGAAAGAGCCAGTTGCGAGTCGGAGGAAGAACGAGTTTGTTCCGTGCCACTTCCCTTTTACCCCTTCCTCTCGCTGGGGAAGGAAAAGGGCCCCATTGGGTCTAGTTTTTATCAACTCTGCGGCCCTTTGTTCTAGCCCTTCCGCTTTGTGCCCAACCGATGCCTTGTTCCTGGTCACAATGTGTCGTTTTTTCTGGATCCGGGCCCTTTACAAAAGCCCGTCGGGCCATTTTTTTCTTATGCCCGATATTCAAATCCTATTGAGAAATATAATAAGCGTGTATGTGTATTTGTTTTGTGGACGAATTCGCTGCGATTCATTTTTTTTTCTTTTTTTGCAATTCGAATGTTTGTCCAGGTGACTCCTGGAGCCGAGAAGAGAATTTCCCAAATTTCCTTCTTTTTTTTTTTTCTTCGTTTTACACAAAATTTTACCACTTTGCCTCCCGAGCGCGTCTCAATAATTACTTCCCAGCAATTTTTTTTTTTTTTTTTTCCAAATATTTTGTCCTCGCGTGAGAATTGAAGCTGACGACCGGCACGGAATGGAGCTGGAGAAGAAAGAAGCGGAAGACGACGAGGAGGATGGAATGCATGAGAAATCCTATCTACCCTCCTGGAACGACGTCATATATGTAAAAATGCGGGCAACGCACATCTATATGCATATTTTTTTTTTTACACACACACACACACATACGTACAATATAAATGGCAGAGAGGGTTGCGATGGCAGTAATTTCGTATGCGAAGTAATTCCTTTTATTAATATGCAGCTTCGTTAATTTGTGCAAGATCACGTACAAGTCCGGGCCCCCTCTCCTCGTCCCCTTTCTTGGGCCCCTCGATAATCCCGCCAATTTACACGACAACTGACCCAATTCCAGAGGTGATGTAATTACTTCCCTCCGTCGCTACGCGTTCGTTTAACGCACGATAAACGTAATTTAGCGGTACAAGTGTACCTGAAATTCGAAAATTACATGCGGACTAACGTTTATTAACAAATTGAGTGATCCACTTTCGAAAATTGCCAACCGACAACGCGCCCTACCGGTAAAAAGTAATTTGGGGGTAAGCGGTTCTTTTGTGAACTCCTTGGGCGAAAATTTTCCTGATACTTTTTTTTTATTTGCTTTTTTCTTAGAATTTTTTTTTTTATTATTATTTGAAATCCTTGGATTTTTTAAAAAGTGAAAAGGATTTTAATTAATTACAGTCGATTTCGGGGAAATTCGCGAAGTCTCTCGGTAGAATCGGAATTTTCAAGAAAATCGTAGGGAATTCCGGTTTTTTTGTACTAATTTATTGGAAATACGAAACTTCGCATTTTTTGAAATCCAGGAAATTAATGAAGATAAAAAGAAAAAATTCATAAACTTTCCCAGTGATGATGGAATTTTTAATTTTCAATTAAATTTTTGAATTTCGGACATAAGCAAAAGGAGAATTGGAATTTCAAAATATTCTGGAACCTAGCAACGAAATTCGTAATTAATGGAAAATCATTTAGAAATTGATTAATTAAATTCTAGAAAAGGTAAAAAAATAAAGACACGAGCCTTCTCAGCAATAATTACTTTTTTAACATACTAAAATAATTAATAAAAATTTCTGAAACTAAAAATTCATGAACTTTCAGGAATTTTGGCCAGATTTTAGTTTGAAAATAAATTCGTCGAATTTTAGGTGTAAAAAAAATTATAATCCAAATTTCAAGATCATTAAAAATCGATCCTCCCAAAATTAATTCATTAATTTCCACCAATGACACTAAAAACAAAAAATTAAAAAATGAGACCCAAACGGATTCCAAAATTTCCCTGGTAAAATTTGACACTCGAAGAAATCCTTGAAACATAAATTCCCTCTCAAAAAAAAAAATATATTTTTCCGAGGAATTTTTTATTCAGCAGCAACTCCGTCCCCGGGCATGTGTGGGGAAGGTCCGGTGATAATCAGAAGACACGAAGAAAGAGGAAGCTGATGTAACCCTCGAACCAGGAATTTCTAATCAAATTTTAATTTATAAATTACATATGCATATCTTCACACACATACTCGTGCTTTTGGTTGAACACGGTGGGCACGCGTGTTCCCGTCTGTGTGAACTTGGAAACCCGTTTCGTGGCCCTAATTAAGTCTGTAAATTCACGGCATGCAAATCTCCCGGCACAGCGGGGCATACATATTACAACCACCATTACCACCATTGCCACTACCACCACCATCACGCCGTTGGCTCGTACCCTAGTTTTTACCGTGTAACGATTTTAACACGACGAATTAATTACGTTGCATTTAAATGCAGGTATATATATATATACATGCCGAATGCATATGTATATGCAGCCTATAAAGAAGAGGCTGGAACTCAATCTTGAGGAGAAAGATCGTGAGAATATTTCTCCTCTTCGCTGCTTCCTTCATTAATATGAAACATTTTTTTTTTTTTTTTTTTTTCATTTAATTCTTCTTTTTTCTTTGCATCGTAATGGTTTTGTATCATTTTTAATTCATTTCGTGGCTTCGACTGAGAGGGAGATCACCTTTTTATTTTATTCTTTTTTTTTTGCTTTCGTTAAACAAAATTGATCAATTACGGGTTGGGTACCCCCAAGATAATTTATTAATTATCGTCGTAACCGGAATTATCGCAATTGCCGGTAGAGAAAAAAAAAGTGCACGCGAACATCGATATAATTTATGAATTATCGCTGCGCCGGAATTATCGTAATTGCCGATAGACAAAAAAAAATGCACGCGAAAAATTGAAATTTTTTTTAACGAGATTTCTCATTTTCCTTTTTTTATTATTTTTTTTATACAAAAATGATACGTAACAAATATTTTATAATTATTATTAGAATTGTATTTTATTCTTTTTTTTTGTAATAAAAAAATTTCCCCTTCTACAAAGTCTCTGTATTTGGTTTTTTCATTAAATCAAAAAATATATTAAAATTAATATTAAAAATGAATAAAATTAATAAAATTAATATTAAAAAATATGTAAATATTAATATTCTAATTATTATCGACCGAGAATTAATTAATTGAAAATTACAATTCTTCAAAAAAATCTTCCTGAAAATCGGAACTTTTTCGAAAATTTGAAACCAGATAAAACAAAAAAATTTCTTGAAAAAAGAGACTTCTTCAGGAAACCTTCTCGCACTTTTTTTTCCATAATCCAGAAACTTCCCCATTTCCAGGATAAAGTCCTCCCGTTTTTTTTTTTTTTTTCACCAGAACAAGAAGAAAAAGAAAAAGAAGCATCTCACCGATGTTTAATCCTCTAAATGACATAATTGGTATAAAAAGATGAATCGTACAGTAATTCCTCCTTTCCTTAATTCTCCTCCACCTCGTCCTCCTTCTCCTTCCTCCTTCTACGATGGGAATAAATTAACGTAATTAGTCGCACGGTTCTTAAGTATCGTGAGGGACCGGTAATATGAGAGAGAGAGAGAGAGAGATAGAGAAGAGGACGAGAGGAAAAAAAAAAGGACTTGGGATCGTCGATGGCAATTTCAGATGATTCTTAATTCCTTGTATTATTTTTTTCTGTTCTCATCTCGTCTTTTAAATAAATAAAAAAAAAAGAAGTACGACGTCGAATCCTTTCTTTATCCTTTCCCCGAAATCTACGGGGACCACGAGGACCCCGAATAAAAATAAAAATGAAAATAAATTAAAAATAAAAAATAAATATATAAAATAGAATTCTAATAAAATAAAATTTTATATAAAATTTGTATCATTATGGAATTCAAGAAATTAAATTCTTAATAATTTCACTTAAATTCGAATTTAATTGAAAAAAAATTGAAAATATTAAACCTTTACCAATTTCCATTTTCTTTATTTTTTTTTAAATTTAAAAATTTTTACGTATTCGTTTTTGACGGATTTTTTTCGGGATTTTGGTTTTTGGTTTTTTGAGGGATTTTCTAATGAAATTCAAATTCTATCAGGAAAAATGCACGATCTTCGTCGTTTCTAAAAATCTACAATTTTCATTTCAATTTTTGAACGATTTTCCAAAGTTTCCAACATTAATTTTCTGATTCCTCGATTTTCTGATTTTTTTTTTCTACATTTCTTGGAATTCAATCAATTATTAATTACCGGCAATTCTTCCGGTACAACTTGGGTCCTTTTAATT
Source organism: Gasteruption jaculator (assembly GCA_949825005.1). Classification (NCBI taxonomy): domain Eukaryota; kingdom Metazoa; phylum Arthropoda; class Insecta; order Hymenoptera; family Gasteruptiidae; genus Gasteruption; species Gasteruption jaculator. Next base: position 9,640,619 of record OX463775.1, read on the forward strand.
TCCAGCAGCAGCTGATTTCTACAGTACCCGTACTGTTACTTTCGACATTAATTATAATTCCCTTCGCTGTATTATTACGGTACGAGACCTATGGAACTCGCTCATCCAATTAACTTGCGTTACATTATATATATGTATTTATATATAAAACATACGTTGGTTACAGCCATAAGTGGATATGGAGATGGCATGTGTGTGCGAGGTTAATAATGGTATAGAATTCGCTCCGTACTTGATTCTATGTGTGCTCGTACTTTTTAAATTAGAAGAACCCGCGGGATTCTTGGCACTTTCTTTTTATATGCAAAGTAGCGTGTATGTAGTTACTATACACGAAGCAAATACAGACCATACATGTAGTTGTGTTTTGAATTTCTAAATTCACTCCCCGTGGATTTTTTCCTTGTCGGACGCAAACGTGAGATATTTTGATTTCAGTTTTTTGCTGCAATTAATCTTAATTGATATTGAATAAAATTTCAAATCAAATTTGACTCTGGTAAAATGTGCGATAGTGGAAAATTTGTAAATTGCGAAAAAAAATTTAGAAATCGTGAAAATGTGGACGAATGTAAAATAAAAAAAAAGGGCATTTGTAAAATAATTTTTCCGAAAGAATTCATTTTTAATTTCCAAAATCGCCCCAAAAAAATTATTTATTGGAATAAAAAATTGCAGTAATCCTCGAATGAGCCAAAAAAAATTGGCCCATTAATTTCCAGGAATTTTTTGAAAATATTTTCCCGAAATTCACCAACTTCCAAGAAGATATATTTTTTTTCTAAAAAGTTTTTTTTCAAAAATAATAAATGGAATCAAAACAATTCAAGCCAAAACCTTAAAATTATTTTCCTCTTTTTTTTTTACCTCCACGGCACGTGTCAATAAAAACGTGACATTTATACGACACTAATAGAATCAATCGACAGGTAGATTTCCAAAGCTAAAGGTTTAGTTTACCATATAGTTGCAGCAGGTATCGAGTATCAGCCCGTAAAAGGGAAAGGAAGGACGGGAGGTTCCTCTATGTATTATATACTAAAGCCAATCGATTGGTATTTATCCCCTGTCATGGGGCCATTGATGGATTCGATGCACTACAGGTTGCAGGTTGCACTGTTGCAGCGTTAAATTCATACCTGTAATGCCTTTCCCTGCTTCTTCCCTCCATTCTTCGGCTCCTTTGTGTCACGAGTTATTGTAGTAAGCGAATTTTACCATTTCGAAGGGGTGCCAAATTGTGGGAGTCGATTTTGAGGAAATTTTTCGAAATTTCCCGGTAAAATTGGAATTTTTAGGAAAATCGTGGAAAATTAATTCCCTTTTTTCATAAGAATTTTCTTTTATTTTTTTTTTATTTCATAACAATTTTACAATTTTTATAAATTTTGCAATAATTATAAATAGAGAATTCACCGGAAATTTAAAAAAAAAGGGGGGGAATAAATCTGGTTTCAAAAAAATCGGGAATTCGAAAATTCAAATTTGGGGAAAATCGTTCGTTGAATTTCAAGAATCGGGAAAAATGTTTACGAAAAAATGTTTTCCCAAAAGTGTGAATTTTTGGGGATTATATTTCCTCGAATTCCAAGAATTTTCGAGGAGTTTCGAAATTCGAATTTGGAAAAAATCGATTAAAAATTAAATTATTGAATTTCGAAAAATGGAGATAAAAATATTTACCAATTTCCGCAGCGATTATTGAATTTTTGTAAAATCGTCGATCAATTAAAATCGATCGTATCGCATGGATAGTCAATTTTACCATGTGGAGGGTATTTTTACAGCGCGGGGAGTAAATTTTACCGGTTGAAAATCAAAATACAAAATTTATTGTATTTTTTTTCCGAAGAAAAAACTAATTTTCGTTATTATTACTATTATTATTATTATTATCATTATTTTCCTCAAAAACACATTTTTTCCGTTCGTGGAAAATTAAGAAATAGGGCGGGGGGGGGGGGCGGAGGGGGAGGGTTCCTATGATTATCATCATCAATATCATCAAGAGCTTGTTGGTTTTGACCGGCAAACCCGTTATTTGCAGAAACAACAAGAAACCGGCCCACGTATACTTAAGTTTCTGGTAATCGTTATTACGTTACAGTGGAAGTTACACCTTCTTGATTCTCGAAAGTGCATAATGGGGCACAAGTGCACCGAAATTACGGGAATTAGGGCCAGGCAAAAAGAAGGTGACGGTAATAAGAGGTCGAAAATTACAATCGTTAACTTAATAAACGATCCTTCCTTCGCTTCCCAGCGTTCCTGCAACGTTATCTCGAGTTTCGGCCGCAGAAACTAGCAGTGGATAGATACCAGCCACAGAATTCCAAAAGGAAATCATACGTTACGGCCGAACGTGACTCACCTGCGCTCCAGGTCCCGGACTCTTTCGTCCTCGGGCGAGAAACGAGGTTTCCAGCTGTGGAACTTTATCTTCTTTTGCAAAAACGAATTTTTGGCTGATACGAATTTTTGGCGGAAGCGAATTTTTGGTTTCAGAAAATTTTCGGCTCACACGGATTTTTGGCTGAAGTTCATTTTTTGGGATGCGGGGAATTTTTGGATGAATGGAATTTTTCGTTCCAACGGATTTTTTGCTAAAAGGAATTTTTCGATGAAAGGGAATTTTCGACCGAAAGAAATTTTTAGGTGAAAGGATGTTTTAGGTGAAAGGGAATTTTTGGCTAAAAGAATTTTTTTCTAAAGGAATTTTTGGCTAAAAGAATTTTTTTGTAAAGGAATTTTCGAATAAAAGGGAATTTTTGGCTGAAACAAGTTTTCAATGGAAACGTATTTTCGGCTGAAGTTAATTTTTGGTTGAAGGCAATTTTTGGATGAAAGAAATTTTTCAACCCAATGGATTTTTGGTTAAAAGAAATTTTTCGCTGAAAGACATTTTTGAATGAAAGGCAATTTTTGACTGGAGTTCATTTTTGGTTACAATGAATTTTTGGATGTAAGAAATTTTTCAATGCAACGGGATTTTTGGCTAAAAGAAATTTTTCGCTGAAAGACATTTTTGAATGAAAGGCAATTTTTGACTGGAGTTCATTTTTGGTTACAGGGAATTTTCGGATGAAAGAAATTTTTCAATGCAACGGGATTTTTGGCTAAAGGGAATTTTTGACTAAAAGGAATTTTTGGCTAAAAGAAATTTTTCGCTGAAAGACATTTTTGAATGAAAGGCAATTTTTGGCTGGAGTTAATTTTTGGTTAAAGAGAATTTTTGGATGAAAGAAATTTTTCGTTGAAAGAAAATTTTTCAAAAAAAGGGAATTTTCAACTGAAAGGAATTTCTGGCTAAAACGAATCCTCCACAAAACGAAATTTTTTTCACAAAATCTAATTTTCGACAAAAATTCCTCAAAAATTTCTCTATCGGCGAGACAAAGATTTCGGCGTTTCGAATGACCCGAAATTACCTTTCCTCCTTTCCAGAAACCGAAGAAAAGAAATGGAGTAAGCGATAAGACTAAGCGTTTCCATGGGATTCACGGCTTCTGCAGATTCTTGCGTCCCGTTCGGTTGAAAAATCGGTAACTCGATGCCTGTTTTCTTCTATTGTCCAGAAGCTTTTTGAGCAGCGATGCATCGCTCACGAGGATTATACACACGTGATATATACACACATACTATATTTGATTATGCAACCGGTCTAGTCAAAGAAAGCCGAGACAATGCGTCTGTAATATATTCCGGGACACCAGCGCGGCGGCTCCGGCTACTGATACGTGGATACGTGTACGAAGGAATTCCTCGCATCTCTTTTCATAGGAACTCGTTAATGTACTTTGTTTACATTCCGTCTAGCCCTCATTGAATTATGCATCCAAACGCGAATGAAAGGCCCATTCAGCCATAAAAATATATCTTCTCTATGGGAACCATAGGCAGTTAGGATCTCGACCCCTCCTCCTTTTTTCTGTAAATAGACGAGAAGAAGATGGAAACAAGAGGGATTGCGATAAAATTGTATCGTTATTCTTAAAATTAATTCCCATTTTTTCGCGATAATAATTTTTAACAGAGAATTCACCGGGAATTTAAAAAAAAATGAGGGGAGGGGGGGGAATAAATCGGGTTAAAAAAAAATCGGGAATTTCAAAATTCACATTTGGCCATTTCGAAGGGATGCCAAATTATGAGAGTCAATTTTGAGAAAGTTTTTCGAAATTTTCCAGTAGAATTGAATTTTTTATGAAAATGGTGGAAAATTAATTCCCAATTTTTCGGAATAATAATTATAAATAGAGAATTCACCGGAAATTACAAAAAAAGGGGGGGAATAAATCGGGTTAAAAAAAAAATCGGGAATTTCAAAATTCACATTTGGCCATTTCGAAGGGATGCCAAATTGTGGGAGTCAATTTTGACAAAATTTTTGCGATATTTTCCAGTAGAATTGGAATTTTTATGAAAATCGTGGAAAATTAATTTCCATTTTTTCGCAATAATAATTATAAATAGAGAATTCACCGGGAATTCAAAAAAAAAAGGGGGGGGGAATAAATCGGGTTAAAAAAAAATCGGGAATTTCAAAATTCAAATTTGGCCATTTCGAAGGGATGCCAAATTGTGGAAGCCAATTTTGAGAAAAGTTTTGCGATATTTTCCAGTAGAATTGGAATTTTTATGAAAATCGTGGAAAATTAATTCCCATTTTTTCGCGATAATAATTATAAACAGAGAATTCACCGGGAATTACAAAAAAAGGGGGGGAATAAATCGGGTTAAAAAAAAATCGGGAATTTCAAAATTCAAATTTGGGGGAAATCGTTCGTTGAATTTCAAGAATCGGAAAAAATGTTTTCCCAAAAGTGTGAATTTTTTGCGGTTCGAAATTCGCCAGGACGATCTTGAACGAACTTTCCAAAAAGCGAAATTGAAAAAGGGAGGGGGGGGGGGTCGTAAAAAAATAGCGTGGGGCGCGGGCATTGTCCTCTTGCTACCCTTTTAATATTTTTCAGAGATAAGGGGGTTCTATGCAAATGGAATATCCCTGAAAAAGATATAGTCGAAAAAAAAAAGAGAAAAAGAAAAAAAATAAATAAAAGATAGAGAAATGACGAATAATGCTTAACGTTTCTGTACACGAAGAAGCGGAAGAGGGGTATAATGTAACGTAACGTAATCAGATGATCAATTATTAAAGCGTGCGCAAAAAAACAACGAGGGTTGACATCCGCCTGACAGCCTATCCGGATACACTCCATCTCCCTTTTACTACAGTTTTTTTTTTCCTATCGTGTGTTGTTTTTTTTTTCCTTCCTTTTTCGTCTTTTCAAAAGGGGGGTAGTTTATTCGCTCCGCCGTAGGACTTTTGCCGCGCCGCCACGTTTGGGAACCGAAACCAGTCGGGGAGGATATGCAACGTGCAATGGAAATGGTAGATTTCACGATGTTGGATCGGACGCGGGAACATTGGCAATAAAAAAAGAAAAAGAAAACGCGAAATTTCAGTGTCCCCGAAATTTTGGGAATTTTCGAAATTTATTTCTAGAAATAATAATAATAATAATAATAATTAATAAAGGTTAAATTGAATTGCTAGGGTTTTGCTAGGGTTTTACTATGTTCCCCGAAATTTTGGGAATTTTCAAAATTTATTTCTAGAAATAATAATAATAATAATAATAAATGAAGGTTAAATTGAATCGCGTCGTTGGAGCAACATTATTAGATTAAAAAAAAGAAAAAAGGAAACGCGAAATTAGAGTCTCCCCGAAATTTTGGGAATTTTCAAAATTCATTTTTAGAAATGATAATAATAATTAATAAATTTATTTGCGTGGATGGAGGGAAATTATTAATAAAAAAAGAGGAATCACGAAATTGGAGTGTCCTCGAAATTTTGGAGTTTTTCATGATTTTTTTTTAGAAATAATAATAATACAAAAATAATAATAATGATAATAATAATAATAATATTACGAATTTGTTATTGAAATTAAAAAAAAAAATTATAAAGGCATTATTAAAATTAAATTGGTTGTCAAATTGAATTTTCCCTTGAATTTCTATATTTAATTTAATTTAATGATAATTCTACGAATTTTCCCAGCGAGGAAAAAAAAAATTATTCGCAAATAAATGAATAAAAATAAACGCGAAAGAAATTGGTCGAAAGCGAATAAAATTCAGCCTCGGGCCGATCAGTTTAAGGCCGACCGGCAACGGTCCGAAAGTTGTCGGCGATACAATCTCGTGTAAAAATCGAAAAGGATATGTCGCGCCAACGGCGAGCAGGTGCTGGCCACGTTTATAAAAGAATAATTAATATTCAGCGTGGAAAAAAGGACGCAACAGGAGGAAAAAGGAACGCAGGACCAGCTCACGATGGGCACCTCTTATTATTATAACAGTTAACGCGTTAGCGAGAAACTGCGAGCCTTCCACTCGCAAACCAGTTTCTTCGTAAGCGGTATTTGACACCTGGAGGAGAGAACGGTGTTTCCCAAGGTTTACCTGCTTTCTTTCTTTTTTTTTCTCCAATTTTTTTTATTTTTATTTTGCGAGTTTTATAATTAAGTTTAACCGCAGTTTCGTGGGATTTTTTCCAAGTTTTGCGGAATTCCGCCTGAAAAAGGAACCCTCGTTGCAGTAGAAGTTCCACGGTTGGGAATTTTACCGCCAAAATTGTAGATTTGGAATTTTCAAAAATTTCAGTCCAGAACTTGACGTTTTTGGAATCGCAAATTTTCCTCTTTGGAAATTAAAAAAATCGTAACTCCAAAAGAAAAAATCGTAAGTGTCTCGGATAAAATTTGTGACAAAGCTCGAAAACGCAGCTTTCAACCCTGAAATTTTCAGATTTTCAAAAAAATCTCTACCGAAATAGCATTTTTTGGTAGCGGAAATTTCCTTATTGGAGTTTCGTAATTTTTGAAAAATCGTAACTCCAAAAGAAAAAATGGTAACTGCCTCGGATAAAGTTTGTGACAAAGCTCGAAATCGCAGCTTTCAACCCTGAAATTTTCAGATTTTCAAAAAAATCTCTACCGAAATAGCATTTTTTGGTAGCGGAAATTTCCTTATTGGAATTTCGTGATTTTTGAAAAATCGTAACTCCAAAAGAAAAAATGGTAACTGCCTCGGATAAAATTTGTGACAAAGCTCGAAATCGCAGCTTTCAACCCTGAAATTTTCGGATTTTCAAAAAAATCACTGCCGAAATAGCATTTTTTGGTAGCGGAAATTTCCTTATTAGAATTTCGTGATTTTTGAAAATTCATAACTTCGAAAGAGAAAATCGTAGGTGCCTCTACGAAAATTCATTAGAAAGCCTGAAATCCCAACCCTTGATCCTGAAACTTTCAAATCGATAAAAAAATTTTTTCGGAAAGTAACGATTTTTCAAACTCCAAAAAATCGTTTTTTTTTTCTTCTTTCTACTTTCAGTTACGAATCGGTACAACTGATATACCGGGAACTCATGAGCGTCTACAAGGACCCCGAAATCGACTGGAAAATCGTGCACGATGCTGGATGCACCCGGGACGATACCGATCTGCCGCATCACGTCACGTCTTCCGTCGACTTGGATCGGCTGATAACGGGAACCTTTCGTGCATTTCTTAATGCACTTCCTGCATCTCCCACGATCGTTACAGTCGCCAGGTGAGCGTATTCTCGATGAAAAAAAAAATATATATCGAGAATCTGGTGAATTTCAGAATTCACCAAAATTGCAAAAATAATTTTTATTGAGTTCCAGCTTTTGTTTCATTTATATTTTATTCGAACCTCGAGTTACCATTAATTGGATTTTATTATTTTCCGCGAATTATAATAATTCCAGTCCCTATAAAAATTACACATTTAAAAAAAAAATAAAACAAAATAACTGGGATCAATTTTACTCTAAAAAAAAAAAGAAAAATCTAATTTTCTGCTTAATTAACATATTTCCAATTTTAATACATTTTTTGTTTGCAATTAATTCAGGTTCCTTTTTCCAAATTTCTGAAAAACAAAAGAAACTACCCCTAAGTCGTTTTAAATTCGAATACTCGTTTTTTCTTATCGAATTCACCCCTTTGACAATATTTTCCCCCAATTAAAAAAAAATAACTTCTTTTTTAAAGTGCTGTTTTTCGATAAATTGCAATTTTTTCCAGCCGATTTCTCCCGTAAATCCGCGAAAACCCTTCTCGCAATCACGGAAACCCTCAAAGGACCGTTTTTCGAGCGGTTTCCCGATAATGAAAATTTGTACCTGAAATTACGACCGAGTCGATTTTAATTAGTTATGAATTATTTGACTGATCCCTGAAAATTAAATGTTCGTTTTTTACGCGTGGAAGGGGTGGAGGGAGGGAGGGAGGGAAGGAAGAATCGGCGCGGATATAGGCTGGAGGAGAAACAAATAAGGGGGTTGTACCTATACCTAAGGGTTGGCTTTAGGGGTAGTGTCGAGACCAACCTCCCTTCACCCCAACGCGCGGTAGGGGAAAGACAAAGTTCATAGGGGTGAACAAAGTCATTGCGATGCGCCATTACTTCCGGAATTTCACCAGAGATGTCTCTTTCTCGAAGGGTTTCGCCTTGGTGCCTGAAAAACCACCCCATCGGTAACACTCGATTTTTTTCCTTCACCCTTATTTTTCCTCCCCATCGGGCTCGCGAATAATGGAGACGCAGTTTTTCCTGTCACCTCTGACCCCATTTTCGGGAGTGCTCGAATTCCGAGGGAGGAGTGTCCCCCAAAAATTCTCATTTTTCTTTCGAAAAGTGGAAAAAGACGGTCCAAGGGATGAAAAAAATGTGCATGGTGGCTCCATCTGACGACACCCCCTGTTATTCAGCCTTCCTTGGAGGGAAGAAAAAAAATCAATGGGAGAACGGCGGAATTTTTATCCCTTTCCTCCCTTTTCTCACCCTTCGGGCCAAGTTCAGCCGGCAGTTCATCCTTTTCCTGATGAGTCTAAACTTCCGGTGGAAAGACCGTCGAGAACTCCCACCCAAAGGGTAAACGGGCGCCTTCCGTGCCCTTTTCTACTCGCTCTCCTTCCGACGGCAAACGTTTCGTCGGATAAGGAACCTTTTTTTCTTTTCAGCCTCGATGTGCCTTGAAAATTTGCAGGTTTTAGAAAATTTCGAAAACGGGGTTGGACAAGCCATTTCTGGGGGTAATTTTTCCCGTAGAATCGATTCCCAAGGTCAAATTTGACGAAATCCCAGCGGAAGTTGGAAAAAAGTAGGTTTTTTGAGGAAAAATCCTACTTCCCGTTGGATTTTGAAAATCTGGACAATGAAAATGGATTCCTCGGAAAAAAATACATCGGATAAGGGTCTCCCGAAATTTAAAAAAAAAGTTTGCAAAAGTCGAATTTTTTGGGCACACCTACCCCTTCCCCAAAAAATGGGGTAAAAATTAAAGTTTCAAAATCGGGGTTGGACAAGTCGTTTCTAGGGGTAATTTTTCCCGTAGAATCGATTCCCAAGGTCAAATTTGATGAAATCCCGGCGGAAGTTGGAAAAAAGTAGGTTTTTTGAGGAAAAATCGTATTTCCCGTGGGATTTCAAGAATTTAATTAACAGATTTGGATTCCTCGGAAAAAAATACATCGGATATGGGTCTCCCGAAATTTAAAAAAAAAGTTTGCAAAAGTCGAATTTTTTGGGCACACCTACCCCTTCCCCCAAAAATGGGGTAAAAATTAAAGTTTCGAAAATGGGGTTGGACAAGTCATTTCTAGGGGTAATTTTTCCCGTAGAATCGATTCCAAATGTCAAATTCAATGAAATCCTAGCGGAAGTTGGAAAAAAGTAGGTTTTTTGAGGAAAAATCGTATTTCCCGTGGGATTTCGAGAATTTAATTGACAGATTTGGATTCCTCGGAAAAAAATACATCGGATATGGGTCTCCCGAAATTTAAAAAAAAAGTTTACAAAAGTCGAATTTTTTGGGCACACCTACCCCTTCCCCAAAAATGGGGTAAAAATTAAAGTTTCAAAATCAGAGTTGGACAAGTCATTTCTAGGGGTAATTTTTCCCGTAGAATCGATTCCCAAGGTCAAATTTGATGAAATCCCGGCGGAAGTTGGAAAAAAGTAGGTTTTTTGTGGAAAAATCGCACTTCCCGTAGGATTTCGGGAATTTTAATTAAAGAAATGGATTCCTCGGGAAAAAATACATCGGATATGGGTCTCCTGGAAATTCTGAAAAAACTTTTCCAAAAGTCGATTTTTTTGGGCAGAAATTGGAAAAAAGTGGGTTTATCGAAGAAAAATCGTATTTCCCGTGGGGTTTCGAGAATTTCATTAAATAACAAGTGTTCTGTCAACAGGTCGAGCGATGACGATTATTGTCCACCCGACGACGTGGATCGGATCCAAACTGGAGTCCTGGACGAACTTCGTCTACGTCTGGGGCCAGAGGTCGACGTGAAATTGGCTTATCAAGAGGAACAGGATGGCTAGATTCCTTGTTTCAAGAAGAACAATTGGATTTTCTGGCTTTTTCATTTTTTTTCCCCCGAAAAATTCAGGAACAGGAGAATTTTTGTATTCTTCAAAAATTCCGGATTCTTCCCGGAAACAGAAATTTGCCTACAGCTGTGCTGTATAAATTCTGATCTTCGCTTGTTTTTATATAATTTTGGAATTCCAATTTTCGTTATTTAAAATAGAATAATTTCGAAATATCTGAAATTCCAATTTCCACCATTTTCAATATAATCATTTCAAAAATTCTGAAATTCCAATTTTAGCCATTTATTAATATAACAATTTCCAAAAAATCTGAAATTCCAATTTTCACCATTTTTAATACAACAACTTTGATAATTCTGGAATTCCAGTTTTTACCATTTTTGATATAACAATTTTAATAACCCCCAAATTCCAATTTTAACCTGCCGGCACCTGTAATTCGCTTTTAATTTTAACGACAATTGTTAATCGCAAAAACATCCGAGTGCATAGCTTTCGTCCAATTTGCATTTTGACCAATAAACGGCAGCCGAATGTAGGCAAACGGGTCGAGTATAGGACTCTTGCTTGTTCTTCTCCTGCTTTTCCCACCGATTGATTCCCTTTTCTTTTGATTCCAGCGAAATTCCTTTCCGGTCATAAAAAAGCGGATTCGAGTCCATAAAAAACGAGCTGTCAGTGGTATTATAATACAAACTGGACTGCCTGTATAAGTACGCAACCCCCGTACAGCTTCATGAAAGGACCGAGGAAGAGAAAAGGAACTTCTCCTCGCGATCTTGAACGTTTCCTGATCCTTCACTTTTTTTTCCCCAGGTATTGTGTTTCTTAAAACAATGTGTAGCCGGATTATCCCGGTGGGAATGTAAAAACTGCGAGCGAACGTTTTTTTTCTTTTTTCTATTTTTTTTTCTTCTTTTGCACAATTTTATTTTACTGAAATACAAATATATATCTATATATGTATATATTCAAGTTAATCAAGAGATTTCGATAATTACCCCAAAAAGTAATTGGATCAAGTTGCATGAAGGTATTTATTATTTTTCAGGATACCCAAAATTTGAAAATGGGAAACTTTGAATTTTTAATTTTGACTTTATAAAAGCCAAATTCGAAATATTCTATTTTTTTTATTATGCTACTGCTAAATTTCTCGGCAGGAATTTCAATATAATAATTTCCAAAAATCTGAAATTCCAATTTCTACTATTTTCAATATAATAATTTCCAAAAATCTGGAATTCCAATTTCCACCATTTTCAATATAATAATTTCAAAAAATCTGAAATTCCAATTACCACCATTTTTAATATAATAACTTTGGTAATTCTGGAATTCCAATTTCCACCATTTTCAATATAATAATTTCAAAAAATCTGGAATTCCAATTTCCACCATTTTCAATATAACAATTTCAAAAAATCTGAAATTCCAATTTACCACCATTTTTAATATAATAATTTCGATAATTCTGGAATTTCAATTTCCACCATTTTCAATATAATAATTTCCAAAAATCTGAAATTCCAATTACCACCATTTTCCATATAATAATTTCCAAAAATCTGGAATTCCAATTTCCACCATTTCCAACATACTAATTTTTTTCTTTCTAAGAACACGAAACTAAAAATTACTCCTTCCGCGATTCATCGAGACAAAACTCGAAACATTTCTTCGTCTTGCCAGGCCACCTTCAAAAATGTACCCCTGGAGGAACGAAATTTCCTTCGACGACATAAAAATGCGGTACGAGGACCTCTTCCACGCGAATCTGCATATTCGTTCGCTCGTCTTTGCTCTCGCTCGCATTAAATATGCGCTCCTTCTTACGTGCCTGCTCTGAAGTGTGTAATTTTAATTTCATTCGGCATCCAGGTGACACAATGACGCGTAAGGTCCATGGGAATTATTCAAAACCCGACGTTGGCTGGCAAATGTGCAGCCGTCCCGTCCCGTAGCTCGCTATGAGCGGTATAATCCCTTACCCGTATCCAATCCTGCATAAAGTTAAACGCGATGCGGCAAAAAAGCACGAGATGAAAAAAAAAAAAAAACAGGTAGTCGGAGAGACGCGGGTCCTGGACCAGAACCGCAGAATCCGAGAAAATGGAAATTTCGAAGCGGGGACTTTTTGGAATTCGGAGAAGAGGCTCCGGGGCATCGCCGGAGATCCGCTGGAGCGAGATCTGGACCAAGTTGGTCCCGCAGCATCCCGAGGAAGTCGATTATGCGCGTGACGAAAGAGATCCCGATGCAAATTCGTGAATATGCTAATCGTGGAAGCCAATTATGGCGCGAAGAATCTATTTTTTTTTTCGACTAATTCCCTCTCCTTCCTCTCCTCTCTCTCTCTCTTTTTAATCCCAACCCTTATAAAATACACACACACACATCTACATGCGTGTATATAAATATGTATTCACGTACGTACGTCATCAGAAAAGGGTTTAGCATCGGCACAAAAAGAGACAAAGTTATAGGCGGAGTCCTTTACTGGCTCACCTTTGTTCCGATGGTAGCGTTTCAAAATAAGAAAAAAAAAATATTTACCCCCTCCACGAATTCTCTATGAATTCTGTCTACAATCTGTTATAATAAAAGTGGGGAAGACAATGGCACGGAAGAAAAAAAAAAAAGGAAAAAAAGAGTAATGATTTGCTCGAGAGCGGAGTTGCGATAGTTGGGATCGAAAGCTCCGAAGATTTGGGTGCCAGGGTTTTGCTCTCCTTGGCACCCGGGTGCCAGTTTCCGAGTCGAAAACGAAATCCAAAATTTGTCTGATATTTTTTTGTTCCGAATCCGGAAAAATCCACCGCGGGCCCCGGGGAAGGAAGGCGGTGCAAGGTCAGCCAACACCCCCGGAGTGCCGATTCCTGACCCTTTCCAACGAAGCGGAGGCTGGAGAGGGCCCGGAAGTGGGTGCATCCAAAGCTCGGTGGTTTTCTCGCTCATTTTTTTTTTGTTGTTGTTGTTCCATTCCAGTGCAGAGCGAAGTTACGGGCACACACATGCATTCACATACACACACACACACACATACGTGCGGTGCCGTTTCCCGTGTGTGGAGAAAGATTCTGCACGTACGAACCCGTTGATTCGTGTGAGTGAATGCATCTCGTGCAGTGGATGCAACTCCGAGTGGTCAGTAGCTCTCACAAGTTCACAACGACTGCCTATATACGGTGCAAGCTACCCTTTTGCGACGCATATCCTTCCTCTCCAGGATTTTTCCATACGTCGTTTGGTATTAATTCTCAATCGTTATTATTTTTATCGAAATTCAATTGGTTATCCCCCGTGACGAGAATAATTTCTTGGTTGTAAAATGAAAAAAAAAAACCCATGATTGTTGTATAATTATTTGATAATTGTAATATATTGGATGGAACAGATGGAATTCGTCGCAAGGGTGAAAAATCAAAATATACCTTTTTGTCGAAGAATAATTTCTAACAATTTTAATTTCGGCAAAAACTAATAAAAAAATATTTATTCATTGCATCTTCCAGAACTACGATAAATTAAAATAATTAATTACAATGTTTTAATTATATAAATTCTAATATTTTAATTGCGATAAATTAAATTTCGTAAATAAAAATTGGAAATAAATACAAATCGAGCCATACGGAATTAAATATAGTATACGCACCCCTACTGAAAAAAAAAAAATATTCGAAATTGCGGTAATTTGTAATAATTGTTTTACAACGAAGAAATTATTGTCTCTATTATTCTTAAAAATAATATTCGATCGGTGTTAAATTAATGGCTGGACGCGTTAACCAAAAAAAAAAAAAAGAAAAAGAGAAAACAGTGGTGGTCGGTGTTAAGGTGTTAAAAAATCAAGGGGTGGCTTCGCTGATAAAGTTTAAAAACGATAGGGGTGGAAATCCTGAACGTGGGTGTAAAATTAAAATGAAAAAAAAAAAAAGAAGGAAAATCCAATCGATCAGCGCCGATGACGATGACGTGAGATGAAACACGCGGATGAGAGGAATAATCATGGAAAAGAAAACAAATAATTTGGGGGTGGCGTGTGGGGGTGGATTGATTCGCAGAAGTTTGAGACACAACGTCACTAATGAATCCTCAAACTCAAATTAAAAGTTTGGCGGCAGCCAGCGCGATACGACACTCGATTCGGTAACAATGCAAACTTTGTTCGCAAGACGACGACGTCGACGTCGTCGACGACGACGACGTCGACGAGGCTGAGGACTGCTATTACGTTTACAACCACTACTTTGCCTTTTCTCCTTTGGTTTATATCGTTTTAAACTCATTTCCTTCTGTTTCTTTTTATACCGGTTCCTTTTTTTTTTCTTTCTTTTTTTTTTTATTAACCTCTCGTTTAATATAATTAGTCTGATCATGAAACGCCGCGTTGTTTATGATCCTCGTGTACGGGAAAATAATAATTAGGCAAGGAAATTTTTCGTATTTCTGCATTTCCACGACGAGGGGAGGAAAGATGAAAAAGATTTTCCGCGGTAATTGGGAAAAAAGAAAACAAGTAATTTTATTTATTTTTTTTATTTGAGGGGAAGGGGGAGACCAAGAGGTTCTCGAGAAAGGAGGGAAGGGGCGAGTGTTAAATGTGGTGTTAATTAATTGGCGAACTTCGTCCCCCGGAATTGAAAATTAACAAAATTTTTTTTATTTGAAAAACCGCATTTGTGATATCGCTTTTAATTTTTTTTTTTTCTTTTTGGATCACGATCGGGGTGAAAATCAACCCTTTGGTGGATGTTTCAACCCCGAAGGAAAGCAGGTGGAAAGTAAAGTGAAGTTTATCGCGTTAGAGTAATTTTTAGTCAACTGCGTTTATTTATTTATTTAGAGTTTGTTGAATTCTGGCTTTTGTGATGAAATAATAATGTGGTAGTGACACAAGTTGTGTGTTAATTAAATTTTGTTGAATATGTGTGTGTGTGTGTGTGTGTGTGAGGAAAGCAAAATTTTTTTTATTTAACGAATTTCATATATTTATATTCCTACAAATATTTATTACATGTTCAATAAAATTCGGAATCTGAATTTCAATGAAAATTCCAGTTCGAACTTTCTGCAAAATCCTTATGAAAAATTCAAAAATCGCGATTTTGCTCGGTTGGGGATCCTCTCAACCCCATCCATGGGTACCTCCCCCCTTAACGGAACGAAAATAAATATTACCTTTTTTCTTTATTCTTTTTTTCTAAATTAAAAAAATTTGTTTTGAAATATTATTACATTTTTCTCATCATACTTATTTTTATTCAAAATAATTTTCTTAAAAGAAAAAAAAAACATTGTACCTATTATTTGTTTAAATTTCCAAAAAAAAAATCTAACAACATAAAAATAGAAAATTAAAAAAATAGCATAAATAAAAAAAGAATACAAAAAAATAAATAACTTTCCGCAAAAATCCTTACGAGAAATTCGAATCTCGCGATTTCGCTCGGGTGGGGGTCGTCGGAACCCCATTTTCTCTCACTGCAACCGGAAAAATATCGAAACTCGACTTATTTCTACCCATTCGAGGCACAAAACACATCCATCCATGGGTGTCTCTCCCCTTAACGAAGCAAAGTAGAGCCTGAGCCGCACAGTTGGTCGTGGGGCAAAGGCAAAGGCAAAGGCAAAGGCAAATCTTGCTCGTGCAAGGTAGGGGTGGTTGAATATATTCCACCCCTCTCGTGTGATAGACGTGGAAAAAGTTGGCGATGGGGTGGAAAGAGAGAGAGAGAGAAAGAGAAAGAGGGGAAGGCAAAATAGAGGAGAGAAATAGGGGAAAAGGAGAGTGAGTGGGCGTTGGGTGCCATTACGTAACGTAAAACGGGGGACGGCTTCGAAAAAAAAAAAAAAGGAAAATAAATAAAAAAAAAAGAAAACGGGGGATTGTATGTTTCAGATAAAACTGAAACTAAGCTTCGCTATAAACACAGCAAGAGGCAGGCAAGGAAACTGACAGGGAGGCAGCCAGCCACCCCTTGTCACGTGTGCACCGACCATTTTGCTGAAACATAATGTAACTTGAAATGATGTTAAAATATGGCGTAAGGGAGCGAAATTACGACGACGCCATCATATTAGTACGTCAGAAAATCTATATTCGCTGTGTACGTTGCCATGACTTTCGGAAACTAATGGCAGACCTTCCCTTTTTTTTTTACAACCCTTCCAACTATTTTTTTTTTCTTTTTTTCTTCGAAATTTCGAACTAGCTTTTGGTCAATGGTTGGGGCGAATGTGGTTTTTTCCTTCTGGAGGAAATATTTTGAATGTTGATAGTGGAGAATTTAAAAAAAAAGAAGAAATTTTTGTCCTCGGAAATTATATTTATTATTATAAAACTATTTTTTTTTAAAGGTGTGGTCAAAATAATTGTGATTTTACTCCAACTATTTTTAAATAAACATTGAGAAATTTAGAGAACAAATATGTAGGAATATTTATTTTTATTTCTAACTATTTTTTTTATTTTCCAAGTTTCAATTATTTGTCAGAAAATATGTAATTGAAACAAAAATAATTTCACTACAACTGCTTTGGAATCCAATTTCAAATGAGCGAAAATATCGACTTTTCCAATTATTTTCATTTTTGCAAAAATTCGTCTCTGGTGTTTTCAAATAATTGAATTAAATATCCCCCCCAAAAAAAAATCCCAAGGCAGTGAAAATTTCCCAAATGTTATTTCCCAAACTGCGAAACTTCCTGAAAAAGAAAAAATGACAATTTAAATTCAATTTTTTTTTTAATAAAATTTTATTTTACAATATTCGTCCCATTTAATTTTCTAATTCTCTCTTAATTTAATAAAAACTTTGTACCATTTTACCTCCCCTTTTTTTTCAACAATCGAACGATTCGACGGCGATTTCGTTATTTCATTTTATTTATATTTTTTCTCTAATTTATTTTTTATTCCTCCCCCACCGACTGCGAGTTTTCGATTACGTCGCTAACAGACATGTAACATTCGCGGGGGAGGGGCCGTGGATCGGATAAGAAAGATTCCACGATTCATTAGAGATTCGGGAGAAAACCGAGCCGAGCTATCAATCGGAGGAGGTATACCCCAGCGCCCGGCGTTGCGAGGATTTACTTTGCCGGAAAGTTTAGTTGGACGTCGGAACTTTCTTCCGTATTTCAATCTTTTCCAATGTGACTGAGTGGCTGCTGCGAGATTCGAAAATAAGGAAAAGAAATGGAAGAGGAAGAGGAAGAAGAAGAAAAAAAAAATAAAAATAAAAGAACGCCCGCGGCTTCTCTTTCTTCCCGGATGCTGGCACATAGGAAGCGTATCCATCGCTGCTCGCCATGGGATGAAGATGATGCTGTAGAAGTTGGACGTACGAATTCGCACGTCGTATATGTATATATTTAGTTCGGCGTCTCGATCCTTCGAAACTCATTCCAACTCGTCGTTTTCTCCATGCTTCGGCTGCAGTTGCAGTTGCGGAAATAAATAGAAACGAAGAAAAATGAAGTCGAATTTGCAGCTGCAACTCCGGGGCCGAGGAAGCAAATTCTTGGTTTCCATGGAAAAAAAATTGTTGTTGCAATTTTATTTTTGCTACATTTTTTTTTACATTTTTTTTTTGCAGTAGAAGCAATTGTTGATTAATGGTTTTGTTTATATGGAAATTGAATAAGATTTGATTGGTACTTTGTTGTTACAATATTTTATTTTTTTTTATGTTACTACATTTTTTTTACAATTATTTTTTTCCAATAGAAGCAATTGTTGCTTAATAGTTTTGTTTGTATGAAAATTGAATAAGATTTCATTGGTACTTTGTTGCTGCAAAATTTTTTTTTTACTTTTTTTTGGCAGGATAAGCAATTAAGGTAGGATAAGATTTGTTTATGAATGAACTAAATGATATTTCATGTTTTTTTTTAAATTTCAAATGTTGCCACAAAATTATTTTAAAAAAATTCGAGGTGAAAACTGTTTTCCACTATTTTTCTATTTCTATCGTAATTTTTTTTCCCACTCGATTCATTATTTTTTATTTGTACAGTGACAACTATTTTTTTTTTTTCTTAAATAATTGGAGCGAACGGAATTTTATTATTTTTTGTTAAACTAATTTATTATCCATGGGATAAAGTAGAAAATTATAGAAAAAAAAACAAAAATATTAATACTAAATAATACACGAAGAAGTTGTTTTTTCAAAACCAAATTCTGCGTTTCAAAAATTCGGTACAAAATACTTGGAAATTTTGAAAAAAAGAAACAAAATTTACAATTTTCAAATTTGACAATTCGTTATTTGCAAAGATATTTTCTCGTTACCTTTATTTTTTAACAAATTTGAGGGGTGGTATTTCTAAAAAAAAAAACACTGGAAATTCTTTTGCCTCCAACGTCACTATTCTCATTTCGATAAAAATATTCTTCATTCCAATTATTTATTTTTTTTTTCTTCGAAATTTCAAACCAGTTTTTGGTCAATAATTGGGGCAAATGTAAATAAACTATTTTTTAAAATGCGTATACAAAATAATTGTGATTTCGGTCCACTTTTGAAAAAAATTTGGGGGTGAAAAAATGTTGTTAAAAAAAAAACACTGCAATCTTTTTGTTTTTCCTTCAATGTCTCCGTCGGATTGGATACGAAGGCTTCGGAGGATGTACAGTCAGACACCAGCGGGGTGTTCCGGGGTGGAAAGTCCTCGTTCGATTTTCTCATTCGTCGCAAAAAGGGAGAGATGTAACCAGTGACGCGTATATCGTATATAGTGGAGCTCGTCTTATTTATATGCTTTCGAGATATATAAATATGAGAGAATGTGTGCGCACGGGGGTGTGGGGGTGTAGTTAAAATATATAATCCCGGGACTCGATATTTCGCATGAATTCTCCCGGAAAAGGAAGGAAAACAAAATTTGCATTAATTTATTCAACTGTTGAAAACACCATCCGTGTTTTTAAGACTACCGGAAGAATAACTATAAAAAATCAATCGACTCTAAATTTAAGGATCGAGGAAGAGTGAGAGGGAGGGAGGGTTTTGAACTACCCCGGAAACGAGAAGGTTTCAATTTTTCTCGGGAACTTTCGCAGTTTTTCTTCGAGAGCATAACGTTTCGGAACTTTCTATTTCCTTGGGATATTTTATTTTTCCCGGGGGATGTTTTTATTCGATTTTCCAGGGGAGTCTCGTATGTTCAAATTATTTCAAAAATATAAGGGTTGTAATTTTCAAAATATGTAATTGACAAAATTTATTTAAGAAAAAGAATTTTCCTGAAAGAAAAAGTTCGCAATAAAAGAATCGCAAAATTTTTCCCAAAATCATCGAGTATTTTCCAAAAATCCACGATAAATTTCCCTGAAGGAAAAATTCGCAATATTTTTCGCAAAATCCTCAAGTATTTTCTAAAAATTCCCCATGAATTTCCCATAGAAAGTCCGCCAAGACTTTTAAAAAATGTTTTTTAAATTCGAAAATGGGGATTTTTCTTTGAAAAATCCCTGTAACCAAAAAAAACCATAAAATCGAATAAAAAATCGCAACTTTTATGAGCGAAATATCCTTCTCCCCCCAAAAAAGGGGAAAATTGAGACACAAATAAAAATAAAAATATGGAAAAGAAATAAAAAAAAAATAAGAAACTCCATCCCTCGCAATATTTTTCGCAAAATCCTCAAGTATTTTCCAAAACTCCCCCATGAATTTCCCGTAGAAAGTCCGTCAAGACATTTTTAAAATTCGAAAATGGGGATTTTTCAGCGAAAAATCCCTGTAACAAAAAAAAACCCAGAAAATCAAAATAAAAATCGCAACTTTTACGAGCGAAATATCCTTCTCCCCCCAAAAAGGGGGAAAATTGAGACAGAAATGAAAATAAAAATGTGGAAGAGAAATAAAATAAAAAAGGTAGAAACTCCATCCCTCGGTTCTCCAGGTGTTGCTGCAGCGGAAATGCAAAAGCTGCCTCTCTTTCCTTTTTTACGAGAAAATTAAGGTAGTCGCTCGTTTAACCTTCCTGTTTTTCCTCCCTTCCTTTTTTCCTCTTCTCTTAGGCAAGAAACCTCATCGTCTATTTATTTTCATAGTAAATTACTCGAAGATGGTCTGAGACACGAAGCTTCGGATACCACACAGGACCGTGCGCTGATGAAGCTCGTGGATGCGGATGCCGAAGTGGAAGTAGACTGTGGAAGCTGTTGAAGCTCTGCATCGGTATTAGTAGCAAGTATTAAAGAGACGAGTTTGCACGGACAAGGAAAAGAGATGCTAAAAGAGAGAAAGAGAGAGAGAGAGAAAGTGCTTTTATGGAATGAGAAGAGTTAAAGACGCCTACACCCACCTGTTGAGAGAGACTCTCATAATTAATTCCATTTCGTCCTCGGTAAAATGTATCCAGAGACATTTAAGTGCAAACAAACAACAACAACAACAATAATAATAATAATAAGTAGAAATAATTATAGCAACAATAACAGTGGCTTCTCCTCCTGTAACTTTTTCACCCCGAATATTCGAATATCGTTGGAATCTGAAATCTGGGGTCTGGATGCTCCAATAGATGACCTGGTGTCGAAAAAGAAATGGATTCTGGGGTTCCATGGGGGTCAGTAACTGGACAGAGCGGGTCAAGGGTGGACACAGCCCTCGAGGAATTTTTTTGTAGCCAATAAATGATGTTTCGCGTTATCAATAATTCAATAAACAATCTATAAATATTTTTGTAGCGCGATAACGTGATTTGGAATTTTCCTTTTCTCAACGTTAGTATTTTTTTGCGGTGAAAATAAATATTTTTTGTTATTATGTGTAAACAAAATCATATTTCCAGTCATCTAGTACCAATCGTAATATAGGAAATTGACGATATTTGCGATCAAATGCTTTAACAAAAGAATCCAATAAATTGTTGTAGATTTATTTATCAATAAAATATTTACAAATTCCAATATCAATATATTTTTTTCTAATTTGCAATATTAATATATATTATTTTCCAATAATATTTATATCACACCAATCCATAACAAATTCTTCTCCCTCCAAATTTTCACATCCCCTGGTACCGGTACCCGGTAACCTGGGGGATGTTTCCCGGGGGTTGTAAATTTCCCATTTCGTTGGAAAAAACAAAACTCCAGTTCCATTACCAATTTGGCACCTCTTGGACCAAATTCCAAAACGAAAAAAAAAAATACATATATATATTTAAAAAATATATATATATATATATATATACATTGTTGGCATTGGCACCGTGGGAACCGATCCCTTTGGCTTTGCCGCTGCTTCCTTCCATTTCTGGTCGGTTCTTTCTTGAAGATGGCATAAATTTGCATACATAAATTACCATTCGGAATGGCAAAATAGCCGAGGGATGGGTATATATGCGTGTACATACATACATACATACACAAAACAGATATCCGTCCGCACGTTACACGGCGAGGGATGCAAAGGGTTGCTCGGAGAAAACTGCGTCGTATCATTTCCCATTGCTTTAATTTCAGCACGAAAGCTCCCGAGTTTTTTCTACTCTCACACCAGTGTTTTGTCTATCCGCTACCTTTTTAAGGATTCCGTTGATTCTCTTGTTAGGCTTTACGAGCACAAGAGAAGGAAGAAGAAGAAGCGGCAGCAGCGAGGGGTTGCAAGTGATGGGTATCGGATGTCAAATTCCAACCCTCTCGCTTTTACAGGTTCATTTCCCATTATGCAGCTTTTCAAAAGTATCGTTTTTGATGCCGACGCGTTTTTTTCCTCCTTTGTCGCGTCCCTTTGTCCCCAATCCCGGTATTCTCGCACTTTCTTGGAGCGAACTTGAGCCTTTTGACGCCGACTCTCGAACCGTTTGCCTCCAAGGTGGATTCTAATTTTTTTTTTTCCACGAATTTCCAAATTGGAGCAAAAAAAGGAGAATTTAAAAACAAAAAGAGGGAGAGAGAACAACAAAATTGGATTTTTATTAATAAACGACGATCAATCATAAAAGGAAACGCGCGAATATGCCGACGTCGTTAACAGAATCTTTTAAATCTCACGATTTTCATCCCTTTTCCTACTTTACGTCGCCAGCAGATACCACTTTAGGCTGCTTTATCCTTCGCCCCCCTTTTTTATTTTCCTTCCAGGACACTTTTCCTCAAAAGAAAACAATTCCTTTCTTGCGCCGAAATAAATTCGAATATAAGCGATCCCCGGACTGAATTTTTTTATGGATTTTTCTTTTATAGCTTCTGTCGAATTTTTTGGTTTCAAAAAATAATTAATTTTTTTTTTAAACTCGGTGAATTTCAATTATATTTTCGAAAAATTCATTTTTTTCTCTGTTTTCTTTTAGGTGGAATTTAATTAATTCTCGACAATTTTCGAAAATTGAAAATCGAATATTAATGCTCGGCATATTTTGAAAATTGGATGTTTCCAAAAAATTACGCTTTCAAAAAAAGAAAAATCAATAACCGATATTTTTTTAACACTTCGGTCGAATTTTTTGGTTTCAAAAAATTACTCTTTTTTTTTTTAATTCGGTGAATTTGAATCGTAATTTCAAAAAACCTCATTTTTCCAAATTTTCTTTCCAGAAAAATATAATCGATTCTCGACAATTTTTGAAAATTGAAAATTGAATATTAATGCTCGGCATATTTTAAAAATTGGATGTTTCCAAAAAATTTCCCTTTCAAGAAAAAAGAAAAATCATTGACAGCAATTTTTTAACACATAAGAAAAATATTTATAAAAATAATATAAGTGTGTGTGTGTGTGTGTGTGTATTTTATATATTTATATATATGACAACGTGTCTTGGAAGAGCCGATTTTCGTTCACTTTTCCACCGAATGAAACTTGAGAAATCTGTTGATTTTTAATAGATCGTTTTTTTTCGAGAGTGTGTGCAAACATTTATTGAATTTTGTTCAGTAACAGGCGTCTATTGTCGGCTCGTCTCGTTTGAAAGGAACTAACTATTAGTTTCTTGCCGTGTGTATGTGGTTTTGAAGGATCGAAAAAGGTCCTTTGTCAATTGTCAACCCAGCAATGGGTATACTTATATACCTACTCGATATCCTGATTTATTGACCGTGAAAAAAAATATACACGTCGGGTGATTCAATACCTCGCCTATTAAACACACAAACATTTCTCATTCGGAATTTTCAGAATAGAATTAATAAAGACTAAATTTATTCTTTCCTTGACACTTTCGACTTCGAACTCCGTTAAAAATCAATTTTTCGCGATTTTTTCTCGCCAACGCGATTCTTTCTCGCCAATTTTTAAAGTGAAAGTTGGCTTTCGGAAATATTCGAAATTTACAGGATATAAAAAAGAGACTTTTCACTTGAAATTGCAACAAACCTGAAACTCCTACGATTTTTGGTTCCCAAGTTACGAATTTTTTTAATCGAATTTCCAAGGCTTCGAAATTCGATTTTGACGAAAAATAGAAAATTTCCTTCTTTATATAAAAAATTCTAGTTTTCGGAAATATTTTTCTGGAAATTTGAAATTTACAGGATACAAAAAAGACAATTTTCGCTTGAAATTGCAACAAACCCGAATCTCCTACGATTTTTGGTTGCCAAGTTACGAATTTTTAAAATCGAATTTCCAAGGCTTCGAAATTCGATTTCGACAAAAAAATAAAAAATTTCCTTCTTTGCATAAAAAATTGTAGCTTTCGGAAATATTTACCTCGAAATTTGAAATTTACGGGATACAAAGGAGAGACTTTCCGCCACAAACTCCAACCTATCCGAACCCCTTACGATTTTTGATTCCCAAGTTATGAATTTTCAAACCTGGACTCGAATGAAAAAATTGCACCTCTTCCTAAGAAAAAAACCATGTTTTTAATATTACTATTATTATAATCCTTATTGTACATACATTGAAATATATTTATATCCATACATATACAAATACATATCCATATACATATCCATACATACATACATACATACATATACGTCCATACACACACATACCAAGCTAAAGATAAAATGAAATAAACTAAAGTAAGATAAAATGGAAGAAGAAAGAGGAAGAAAAAACTGAAAGGGGGATAAAAATCGAAATATGTAGTTAGAAAGCTTCGTTTCCATTCGGATGAAAGTTGAGCGCTTGCAATGGTCGGAAAAGCTTTTCCTCCGCCTCTTCGAAGGAACAAAACTCATCCTACCGATCCTCCTCTCCTGCTTCTCCGCTATCAGGCTGCAGCTTCTTCGTCCTCGTCTTCGCCTCGTCCTTGCCATCGCGCTCTTCCTTTTCATCGGGATGGAAAAGGAAGATTGAAGCTTTCTTTCCGTACACGTAAGCTCGAATACGTGCACACACTCACCCATACCCACACCCACACACACCCACACTCACTCACTCACTCACACACACACACACGAGCCCGTACAAATCTGGAGACGTGTGCTGGAGAAAAGTTGGATCCTCCTGCACCCTCGCTCTCCCTCTGCACCCTTCCTTCGCAGAATCCGCGTCGACTTTCATATATTTTACATTTATTGTATATGTATAAGTCTATTTTCCATATGCATGTATATAGAAAAGTGTCGGGAAGATACATAAAAGCAGCATCAAGCTCTCGTCTCTCGTCTCTCGTCTCTCGTCTCTTCTCTTCTCCTCCAGACTCGCGAGTGCTGGAAAGAAAGGACGGACCGACGGCGGATTTTCTACGTGTGCGCGTAAGCCAAGCAAGTAAAGCTCAGAAGCAGCAGCGGCGGCAGCAGCTTTCGCTTTGCCTTTCCTTGCTGCTTTTACCCTCTTTCGAAATACAATGTGTGCGCGTCAAGAATACACGCTATTGATCGCAACGAGGGTGGAATGCGAGAAGGCAAGGAAACCGAGGAAATACGTGAAAGCATTTATACGCGATAGACACTTTTTTTTTCGACATTTCGTTCTTTCCAATTCCATGCCGGCTTTATTTTGCGCCAAAGCGAAGCTTCCTCTCTTCCAGCGAAGCCGAATCCGAATCCGAGTCTCCCACGACCCGATTCTCCGCCGACGAAAATCGCTACCCCGCGATTTTTCTTCGGTTGGAAGATTTTTTTTTTTTTTTTTTCTTACAACTGGAGAGCAACTGGACCTCGCGCGTTGCCCCCGTATTGCACCCACCGAGAAAGCGAAAATACGGGAAGAGAAGAAATGAAATTCCAAAATTAAAGGCATTTTTTTTTGTTCGTATTTGGAAAATTGTCACTTTCGGAAATGTTTTCCCCGAATCCTGAAATTTATGGGGTTCAAAGAAGAGGCTTTTGGGTTCGAGTTGAAAGAAACTGGAATCTCCTAGGATTTTTGGCTGCCAAGTTACGAATTTTTTGGATTTAATTTCCAAATTTTTGAAATTCGCTTTTAAGGGAAAATGGGAAATTCCGTTCTTTGTAAAAAAAATTGTAGCTTTCGGAAATATTTTTCTGGAATTTTGAAATTTACAGGATATAAAGAAGAGACCTTTCGCTTCAAATTGCAAAAAACCCGAATCTCCTACGATTTTTGCTTCCCAAGTTACGAATTTTTTTAATCGAATTTCCATGGCTTCGAAATTGGATTATGACGAAAAATAGAAAATTTCCTTCTTTACATAAAAAATTGTATCTTTCGGAAATATTTTTCTAGAAATTTGAAATTTACAGGACACAAAGAAGAGACCTTTGGCTTCAAATTACGACAAACCCGAATCTCCTACGATTTTTGGTTTCCAAGTTAGAAATTTTTTTAATCGAATTTCCAAGGCTTCGAAATTCGATTTTGACGAAAAATAGAAAATTTCCTTCCTTACATAAAAAATTGTAGTTTTCGGAAATATTTTTCTAGAAATTTGAAATTTACAGGATGCAAAAAAGAGGCTTTTCGCTTCAAACTCCAACTTATCCGAACCTCTTACGACTTTCGATACCCAAATTCTGAATTTTCGAATCTGGACTCGAAGGGAAGAATTGCAGCTCTTATACCAAAGAAAAAAAAACCCTGATTTTAAAATTACTATTATTATAATATTCCTCTTATGAATACATTGAAAATTAAGAAAATAGTTAAGGAAAAGTTCTGGACAAAGGGGCGGGTAGCGGGGCACTGTGGAGAACTGGCAATTAAAAAACATAAAGGAAAGAAACAATTGCTAACTCCTCAAAAGCTCTCTTAATTATATAATGAGGAAACGAGAGTTTCTCTCTACTTAGCGAAGGGAGAAAATTACGAGGTAACAATTACGACGGATAATCGTAGCAAAGTACTAATGAACTTGAGCCGTTTCAAATCCTTTAAAATCATCGTTTCACTTTTTCATCCTTTTTTTTCTTCCTTTACTTTGCATTTCTTCTTCTAGTTTTCTCCTTTTATGAATAAAAAAAAAGTAAATAAAATAACCAAAAAGACGTTGCTTTCGTTGAACCGAGAAATTCGTATTTTCTTCACTTGAACAATATCAATAATAATAATAATAATAATAATAATAATGCCAGAAATAATATTAATAATAATTTTGTAAAATAATAATAATAATAATAATAATAATAATAATAATAATAGTAAGGGAATAATGATTTTATGGAACAATATTATTTTTTAATAATAATAATAATAATTTAATATTTTTCTTTAGCTGCCAAGGATAAAAAATTTCAATAAGAATTTCGAAAATTTCTATAAAGTCGCAAAATTAATTCTATTTTTATTTTTCATTTCGAGAAAAATTCGATTAAAAATTTCGATATTCTTGAAATTTCAAAAATTCCCGTAAAAGCTACGAATATTTTTCTTTTTCGCTTGATTTTTGTTTTTCAATTAAGAATGATTTTCCATTTTTTATTAAATTGTGAAGGATTAAAAATTACGATTTTTCGAAGATTTCTGTAAAATTGGAAAATCGCGGGCGTATGGGTTTGTGTGTGTAGGTGTATGTGTATACATACGTTTAGGCACCGTATGCATGCATATAAAAACAGAGAAATAGAATTGAAAAAGGAGCTGTGGGTAGGCGTCGCGACGCCTTGGATCGATGGGCGTCGGACTGCGCGCTCATTCCCATAACTACGACTCACTCTTATTCTCTCTGCTCCGCTCCGCTTTGCTTCGCTCTGCTCTTCTCTTCTCTTCTCTTCTGAAACATGGATGGCGCGGATTTACGGAGTTCAAGTGGATACCGAGGAGTTTTGCCGGATTACTCGAATTGCGGGATTCTGCGAAAATGGAAAGTCGAAAATTCGGATACGAATTTTCCTGAAAAAAAAAAATCATCCAATTCGTCCCAAAATATTGCATTCCACTGAAACCCAAAAAAAAAACCAAAACAAAAAAAATATCCACAAATTCTACAAAGCTGGAAAATCAAAAATGCAAATACAAATTTTCCTGCATCAGAAAAAAATCATCCGATTCATCCCAAACCATTGCACTCCACTGAACCCCCCCCCCAACAAATAACGAAAATTCATTTTTTTTTGCGGCGAAAATAAATTAGCATAAAATAAAACCGACAAAATAAATATCTAGAAATTCCAGAAAAATGGAAAATCCAAAAATTCACCTACGAATATTCCCATAAAAAAAAAGGACCTTCCCTATTTCTTTCCAGGTGGTACCAAAAAAAACAAAAAAAGAAAAATTCACGAAAACTGAGAAAGAGGAATCAAAATAAAAATGAAAATTTAAAAAAAGAAAAAACGATAAAACCTTTCTCGAAACAGTCGCCGTTGCGAAAACGTCCGTTATCCGCGTGCACTCGGATACACATTCATGCAGGCGCAGCACCCATCGTACGTGCATCGTGTGCACTCTCGGTTAGACGTTTGACGTTCCGCGTAAACTAGTTTGGACTTAATTTATGCATTAGTCTTTTCACCCTTTCCGTTCTTTCTTTCTTTCTCTAGCGTCGAAAAATACCCCCTTCCCCCCTCCATTGCCTACTTTTTTTTGTAACCTTAGTTAAACTTTTTTTCTTTCTTTCTTTCTTTCTTTCTAATGTATGGCACCTTTTGTATAGTTATTAATGCCTCACAGCCACTTCATTTTCGCTACAAACTCTCTCTCGCACCGGCTCTACCTGCTACGACTACGCTCTTCCGGCTGCATAGCGATTCGTTCCTCTATGCAAATTATTTCAGACGAATCTATGCACAAATAAAGAACGCGAGAGAGAAAAAGAAAAAGAGAGAGAGAGAGAGGGAGAGTGAAATAAAAGGGGAGGGAGGGGAAAACAGGAGAAAAGGACCAACACCAACATCATCATCTTCAACAGCAATTTTATTTGGGTGTCTATATATGTGTGTGTGTGTGTGAGAGTGTGTGAGTGTGTGTATTTGGGCCCCAAACACATCTGCTGGATAGGAAGAATTGTCCAGGAAAAATAATAACTGTTTTTACAACGAGTGGAGAGAATATATTAATAAGTTGCGTTACCGGTAAGAATCCGAAGTTAGTCAAGCAAGTTCCCAAGCAAGGGGTGAAAGTCGAGGTGAGATGGTAGATTTTACTATACTGGTATTTTCCTCCATATTTTTTTTTTATTGAATTTTCTTTTTTTTTTGGTTTTTGCCGGTTTTTGGAGAAAATAATAGAAAACCCGTGAAATTTTTCAAAGAGAATCCAAGAATTTCTATTTTTTCGTCGAGTTTGTTTATTTTTACGTTGTTTGAATTTTAATTAAAAATATAATTTATTATTTTTAAAAAATAATAAAATTAATAATAAAATTTATTGTTTTTAAAATGTATTATTGGTAAATTTAAAAAAGAAAATGGAAAAAATCAGAGTTCGAAGATGAAATCTCGAAATTTAGAAATTGAAAAAATGGTACATGCGATCTTATTGAATTCGTAAATGAAAAAATGAAATTCCAAAATTCGGAATTTGAAAAAAAGCTTCCCAAATTTATTTTTCGCTAGTTTTTTTTTTACAGGAACCTAGTTTCCACCCCCGTCGATAATACAGAAAACTCCCCTTATCCGAAAGTCACCCCCATTGAATATTCACAAGTGCTGTCATCTACCGGGACTTGCGCGAAACGCGCGCGTCCGTTCGACATCGATAGCAGACAATTTCTTCCTTATCTTCGCTGTCAACTAATAAATTTGTTACTTTTTCTTAAAAAAATCGCGCTTGGGAATAAAAATTCACAATTCAATAGATAATATTTGCAGAAAAATAATTATTTAATGTTTTTAATTTCGGAATTTTCCTTTTTTCTTGATAATTCATCGCTTTTATTTAAACAAAAAATTGGAATTGCAATTTTTTCAAATGAAGTGCAAAAAAAATTTACTTTTTCTGCGAAACTAGACCGATATTTATAATAACGATTGTTTGGCAAACAAATGTGAAAAATATAGCAAAAAAAATTGTTTCTCCAAAAATGTTTGATTTAGGATTTTTCATTTTTGTTTTTCAGGAAAATTAACATTAAATTGCTTTCGAATTAAACTAAAACTTCTCTTGCCATTTTTTTAGAGAAAGTGGATATTCTTTTTTCAGAAAAAGGAAGATTTTTTTTACTAAAAACTTCAAAAAAACGTAGAAACTAATTAATAAACGTATAATAAATTAATAAATTTTATTTCATACATATAATAAAAATTAATGTAAATAAAATACTATACATTATAAATAAATTTATAAATAAAATTAATTACAAATAAATTTACAAATAAAATTTGAAATATAATACAAAAGATTAATTTACAATATTAATACGTACCAATTATCTAAAAAAAAATCCTTACATTCGTGGTCGTAATAAAATAGACAATATTTTTAATTACGCGGAACGTGGACTTGGAATTATTTATAAATCGGAAGAATGCGGAAAATGACATATAATATGGAAAATTTACGTGACAACGTGACATTTGCAATATCGAGGGATTAAATTACAGGAAAGGCTTGGATAAAACAAAAAAAAAAGAGAAAGATGTAGAAGAAGAAGAGAGGGGGGGGGGGGGGATGAAGATCGAAATTCTTCCCTTTTTGCACTAAATTAAAAGTTCGCCGGGTAACTGCATTTGCCATGACTGTGTATATAAAATCCCTTTCTCTCGATCCTCTTGTTCTTTATCCTCTCCATAATTATTTCCCCTTTGTACAGCTTTTAATGATAGGAAAGAAAGGGATGATGATGATATTAAAGACGAGACAAATTTCTTCTTCCAGCATCCCTCCGGCATCCGGAGACGTCCGTGAGAGAAACGAGAAAATTCATTCGAATTTCTTAAAAAATAAAAAATATAAATTCGAATTAATTAATTAATTAATTGGGTATAATATCAAGGAAAGGGGCGTAGGGCGGGGGGGGGGGGGCATGTGCAATTATAACGCAATAAATTAATAAGGAAAGGGGTGGAAATGACGTATTAATTTTTTTAAAAAACTTGTTTTTGTTAAATTGGTTAATTTTATTGGAAATGACGTATTACTTTTAAAAAAAAAACTTGCTTTTGTTAAAGGAAGGGGAAGCATTGTACAAATCAGTCGCAGGAAAATTTAATTATTGAAAAATATTCCAGGAATCCGAACGCGAGAATAAAACGTCAGTCAGCAGGTAGAAATCAGCACCAGGTGGGCCCTCATTTCTCAAGAGCCGATTCCTGATCCGGCACGCGAACAGGTAAGTCAGAAGTCGAAAAACATCTAACACCTTTTCCAGAATCGAAAGTGAATCTGCTTGACTTCTTCCGACCCGAGATGAAATCCTTGTTACGTAAAATCCGAAGACGGAAGAATTGTTTATTTATTTCATTGCTTCTTTGAGAAATTCTTGTGAAAGATTTGTAATTTTTAGAATTTTATTAATCCCCGAACAATTTGTACAATTTCGGGGGAATGGAAAATTGAAAATCGAGCAAAAATGCAAAAATCCAATTTTGCGTTCTTGGAATTTTCCTAAAAACACCCCTTATTTTTACAACTATAAAAAAATGCGAATAGAAAAATTCCTCCAATCGCAAAACGATGGAACAAAATCGAAGAAAAAATTTTCCAAGGTCGGGCTCCGGATTTGAAAAATTCCAAAATTGGAAACTCGCAATTTCGGGATTCCTCCAAAGACGCGGCCCCTTATTTTCAGAGTTTCGGCGCCGTTTGAACGAAAAATAACTACAATTTTTTTTTTCTCTCGTATATAGAAAAACGATGTTTTTTTATTCTTCTGCGTTTCGGACCCGAGATTTTGAAAACTCGAAAACGAGGGTTTGCTAAAAAATGTACTGGCTAAAAAAAAAACAATTTTTTTTGTCTCGTATATAGAAGAACGATGCTTTTTTATTTTTCTGGGTTTCGGACCCGAGATTTTGAAAATTCAAAAACGAGGCTTTGTCGAAAAAATTTACTGGCTAAAAAAAAAACAATTTTTTTTTCTCGTATATAGAAAAACGATGTTTTTTTTTATTTTTCTGGGTTTCGGACCCGATATTTTGAAAATTCGAAAACGAGGCTTTGTCGAAAAAATTTACTGCCTGTAAAAAAAAAGGGACTAAATATAAAAACCGTGTGTTCGCTCGCTGCGATGTCGCTGTTGACGCGACTTCGTTGGCCCCAACCCCCGCGAATCCTTAAACAACACACACCTAATTGGACAAATTGCGACAAAGCTAACAAGTTTAATTGATGAAGCTACAAAAAATTAACTGAAAACCCGGATTTACGTGGGTATATTTTTTCAAGTGGAAAAATATTTGCGTCGGGGGATGATGGAAATTTCAACAGCGGTAATGGTAGCGGTGGCAGCGGCGGGAAAAAAAAATAGGGAGGGAAAACGAGAAAGAGATGTAGCCGTGGATGTGGATGTAAAATTCTATGTATTGAAAAATAAAGAAAAAGAAGGAAAAAAAAGGAAAAACGGGGAAAAGCGGGGATGAGATTATATTTTGTAGCTGCTGCGTGGGGCTCGTTTGGAAAAGGAGGAAGACGAAGGCAGGGGGTGGTTTTGATGCTAAAGGAATTCCGTAATGATCTTACAGCCGTGGTAACTTTTTTAATCAGCGCCCGGTTTAATTATACGCTCGATGTGGAAGAAAGTATATAAAGTAGGTGGGGGATGCAAGATCCCACCCTCTACTTTTATGTATAAGCCCTTCCTTTCGTCAAAAGTATGGCTTCCCTCTTTTTCTTCCGTCGACTTATATTTTATTCCAGCCGTGTATCGCTTTTTTCCCCGTTTCTTTTCCACCGAATCGCCTTGTTTCCAGCGGAGACCCTGCGATCAACCCTTGCACCGAATTCCCGCAAAGCGATGACCGCGATTTCGGAAAATGCGAAATTTATATTGAAAGAAAAACGTTTGGAAATTCTCGAAATTCGAAAATTTGCAAACCGAAGTTTCAATAATTTTTTGCAAACCCACCCCCTTGTTCGAGACCTTGAAAAATGTAGTTGGAATGTATAAAATTGGGAAAAATAAATAAAAAATAAAATGGGAATTTGTAAAATTGGGAAAAATAAATAAAAAATAAAATGGGAATTTATAAAATTGGGAAAAATAAATAAAAAATAAAATTGGAATTTGTAAAATTGGGAAAAATAAATAAAAAATAAAATTGGAATTTGTAAAATTGGGAAAAATAAATAAAAAATAAAATGGGAATTTGTAAAATTGGGAAAAATAAATAAAAAATAAAATTGCAATTGAAAATTCTCACGGAAAAATAGTTAATCGAGGAAAGGATAAAATTCTATACTTTTCAAAAAGAAAATCAAGGAAAAATGTATGCGGGCCTTTGACTTGAATTTTTGAAAGTCTAAAAATAAAAAATTTCTATAAAAAATTTCTATAAAAAAACTGCCCAAAAATGGTACAAAAAAATACCTGGAGAGTAATAAAATCTAAAAAAAAAAACAAAAATTACAATTACAATAAATCAAAACCTCGTTTCCTCTTCGAAAATCAAAATCCGCAATATTTCCGGTAAAAAGTAACTTTCTTTCTGGAACAAAAAAAATAAAAATATCGGGAAGAGGGGGTGTAATATATAAATACCCCTGGCGATAATACAAAATCACGAATTCTCCAAAAAGTGTCGAAAAATGGTATAAAAAAAATTCCTGAAAAGTGATAAAATCTTGGAATATAAAAAAAACCCCAATTACCAAAAAATCTCTTCGAAAATCAAAATCCGCAATATTACCGGTAAAAAGTAACTTTCTCTCTGGAACAAAAAAAAAAGGAAAAAATATCGGAAAGACGGGGGCAAAAATGCTTTTAAGAAAGTCAACAATGGGTAAAACCATAATAAAATCCAGCGTGCAAATAACGAGGGAGTAAGAACCGATAAGAAGATGCGGAAGATTTGCAGCTCCTTCCTTCCCTTCCCATTTTTTTTTCTTTTTTTTTCGAAGCAAACCCTATTTTTCACCCTCTTTTCTTATTACGTCGATGAGTCCGTGTATAGAAACTTGTTTAAAATTCAATATAAAATCTGCGAGTATTCGAATACCGCCGTCGTTTTGTTCATTTTCTTTCTATATTTCATAGGAATCCGAAGGTACACTTTTCTTAGTATGGAAAGTATGTAGCCTAAAAGAAAAAAAAAATAGAGTGAGAGAGAGGGAAGGGGTTGGTAAGAGGGTGGACGAGGGAGAAAGAGAGAATTTCATCCCCCGTCATATCCGATGGCGGCTCTCAGTGCGTTACCATGGCAATTCTTTTACTCACGAGAGCAAGAGAAAGAGAGAAACAAGGGTTGTAACCACCCCCGTGGTACTTTTTCCATCCTCCCTTCTAACTTGGTTCGTTTTCTACCCTTGTCAGCCATTCCAACGACGAACCAATCACACACTGCGAAAAAATATTCAATCACGCGTCAAGAACTTCACGGGGGTGGCTTATTGCTTTTATGGAAGGTTGAAGGTCGATTTTAGGGGCTGCGTGCACTTGGAGATTTTTATACGCGTAGGCACCGAACCCTCGTTCGTAATTTCCTCCTACTTCTTTTTTTTTCCCTTCCCCCACCATTTTTTTTTTCGTTTTTCGAACGCTATGGTGGCCGCGGAACCAGGGGTCACCATTTTTATGGGGAATTTTCGAAATTTTCCCTCCGGTGTTGAAAAAAAAAAGAAAAAAAAAAGTCCAGAGGAAAATTCAATTATCAATTTTTAATATTTTTCTCGATTTTTGTTTCCATTCCTTTCGAATTTCGAAATTTTGTATTTTTTTTTCTTTTAAATTCTTCTCGTTTCGTATTTCACGTCCCCGCTTTTCGTCATTCTCGGATTGAGACGATTCGAAAAATTTTGTTGCGAAAGGGACTATTGGCAAAAAATAAAGTTGGAGTGAAAAAAATAAAGGAAATCTCGAAATTTTATTTCGAAAACCCAATTTTTTATTAGAATCTCTTCTTATTTTCAATTTGGAAACTTTTTCTTCGTACAATTTTTGTAAATTGGAATATTAGAAAATAGCCAAAAATTTTCCGCATTTAATCATTTTTTATTATTTGTAATTTTTTTAATTTTATTATTAATTGAGAAAAAAAAACCTTGTAATTTAATTAAACATTTTTAATTCAATTTTTCAATTTTTAATTTTTTCATTTCATTTTCATTAAATTGAAATTTTATTTTATTTTTATTATCATTATTATTATCTCGGCGTTTATGGGGAATCCGATTTTCTTCAATTTTCTCTTTCTTTTAATTTCGGCAATTTTTTCAATTATTTTGATTATTGCGCAATTTGAAAATCAATTTTTCAACCAAGAGACACGAACGAAGTCACGTATGAAAACTTGCCGGCTCGTTGCTTGTCCGTTTGAAAACTGGCCTCTTGCATTTAATAGACGAAGGGTTAAAGAGGATCATGAGAGTCCTGTTTCAGTTGTAACCACCCCTTTTAACCCACCACTCGATTTTTTAACCATTAACGGGATTCCATTTGCGAATCCAAACGCATTTTTGTCCTTTTCAGTTTCTCCACTGGACGAGACCAAGCTCCGGTGATTTTGTCGCTTTAATTAACGAAATTTTGGAATTTCAATACCTTTTTGCAACCCATCGATTTCCGCAAGGTTCAATTGAAACGAAAATTCAAAGAAAGAAGGGGTCATTTTGGAATTCTTAAAAAAAAAAATTGGAGTTTCTCAATCAGATTTGGAAAATCAAAAATTTCCACAATTACCAAAGAAAGTTGATAAACAAAATTGCGAAAAATTAACGTTCCGAAGTTTCGAGTTTCGAACTTTGACTCTAAAATTTTCAAATTGGACAAATTTCTTTCAAAAATGCAAAATTCCGAAAATCAGAACTTTGCGATTTTTGACTAAATCTCATTCGAGAGCTTCGATTCTTTTCTCGATTCCTCGAAAAATTTGTTTTTCCCGAAAAATTATCTCCTCCAATCAAAAATTATGGAATTTCAACATTTCTGGAATATAAAAAAAAATCGCAATTCGCGAGAGCAAAATCCTCGAATTTTTTCTCTCAATTTCCAAATTCAATTCTTCAAATCTTTATTGTTACCCTGAAAATCTGGAATTTGCGAAAAGAAAAAAATATTTCTTCCAATTATTTAATTTCCGTAACTCGAAAAAAAAATATCTCGGAAATTTCAAAATTCGTAATCTGAAACCCAAAATTCCAAAACTTTCCATTCAATTCCATTCGAAAAATTCAAATTTCCCCTTTTTACCCTAAACCCTCCCAATCCCTCCCGAAAAAAAAATTAATATGAAACAACTTTGAAAATTCGTCATTTCAAAATTTTTAATCCCCAAAATCTCCATTTAATCCCATTCAAAAAATAAAATTTTCCTCTTTTACCCCAAAAATTTCCAATTTTCAAAATTCAAGAATCAAAAAAGAAAATTAATCCGGAGCGTCGTCAATGAACGAACGAGGACTTTTATGGCTCTTCATTGGAATGGAAACATCGAACGTGGAAAAAAATGAATGGGGTCTGGAGCTGGAGCTGGTGCTGGAACTGGAACTGGAACGATCCGTGTAAATTTTGCTCTAAATTCATTAAATCACGTTCCATTCTTCGTCCATTCTTTTATTAACTCCTTTTTTCTGGCCAGGCTACGACAAAGGCCAGCTGTCGTTGCAAAAAAAACGGGGAGAAAAGGGACACGACGTTACTTTTAATAAACCTTTTGCATCCGGGGTGCGGTCCAGTCACTATTGTTTCAAAGATCGACGAAATAAGAGCGACGGCAACGGATACGCATTACCTTCACCTATTTACGTTTTCATTTCAAAGGGTTGAGGATTAAAGCAAGGGGTCTCTCTGGCTCGGATCCCTCGGACCTCTCGGACAACACCTGGGGACCCAAAGGAGTGCGCTTTCATAAACTGCAAGGCTGTCAGACCAACAAAAAAATATCCCAACGTTCCTTTCTTTCGTTTCTTGGCTGGACAGCTGTCCATTCTATTCAAATTTCGTCCTTCCTCCTGCCCCATAAGTTGCATACGAGTGCAACCGACTTTTTTTTGGTTATTTTCCAGAAATTCCAAAAAAGAGGAAAATGAAGTTTACTATTTTTTATGGAAATTCTAGGACATTTGGAATCTCAGAAATTTTATCTATTTTTTTTTCGATGGGTTGCATGAGAATGCAAACGATTATTTTTTTATTTTCCAGAAATTCCAGAAAAGAAGAAAATGAAGTTTACTATTTTTTATGGAAATTCTGGAACATTTGAATTTTCAATAATTTTATCCATTTTTTTTCATGGGTTGCATAAGAATGCAACAAAGTATTTTTTTGTTTTTGAGAAATTTCGAAAAAGAAGAAAATGAAGTTTCTATTTTTTATGGGAATTCTAGGAAATTTGGATTTTCATTAATTTTATCCATTTTTTTCCGTAGATTGCGTATCAGTGCAACCGATTATTTTTTTATTTTCCAGAAATTCCAAAAAAGAAGAAAGTGAGGTTTACTATTTTTTATGGAAATTCTGGAACATTTGGAATCTCAGAATTTTATCCAGTTTTTCCCTTGGGTCGCATACGAATGCAACAAATTATTTTCTTGTTTTCGAGAAATTTCGAAAAAGAAGGAAATAAATTTTCCATTTTTTATGGAAATTCTAGAAAATTTGGATTTTCAGTAATTTTATCCAGTTTCCCCCATAGGCACCTGATTCTTTCTTTTTATTTTCGAAAGAATCTCGGATGATATTTCAAAAAGAAAGAAAATTAATTGGACGAGAATCTCTAGAAATGTCCGGTCCCAGAATTCCCCCAGAATCGAAACCTCCAGGAATTTTTTGTATCCCCCTAACTCTGGAAACGAAAATCCCAAGACTGTCATCCCGGAACCATGGGTGTCAATTTGAAAAATAGGAAATCTCGTGCTGTGAAATAAGACAAAATTGAGTTTCGTAGGATTTTTCGTTTTTGATTTAGAAATTTTCAAAACTGACATTTGAGTATAAACATTTCGACAAGCATCAGAAAAGCTTTTCCTCCCTTCAAAAATGTACGATCCCGTGGGTGAATTTTTTGAGGACTCAAAAATTTCTGGGTAAAAACGCGAATCTCTCGCCTTCGGGGTGAGATAGAACCGAGGATTGTAAAATTTTTGCCGTCCGAGTTATGATTTTTAAAATGGCATTTAAAAATACAATTTCCACCAATTTTCGATAAAAAAATCCTCTCTGCTTCGATTGATCGAAAAATTAAGGGTGAATTTTTTGGAAAATCGAAAATTTTCGGGTAAAAACGCGAATTTCTCACCTCTGGGATGAGATAATTCAAAAAGGTATTTAAAAATTAAATTTCCACCAATTTTCGAGAAAAAAAAAACTGCCCTTGGTTTCGAATATTTAAAAAATCAAGGGTAAATTTTTCGAAAAAATTGCAAATTTTAGGGCAAAAATGTGAACCTCTCACCTTTGAAATTTCTCGATTTTTCTTTATTTTTCAAAAATTGCGAATCCAGGGGGAGGCTGGCGATTCTCTTGATTCACTATTCGAGAGCTTCGCTCGAGACTCGTCGTCGAAATGACGAGAAATTCGAGTAGAGCTGCGAGTCTTCGGGAAGCATATGCACTCACAAAAAAATCAACAACGTCATCCTCGATTCTATTCTAATTTGTAAAAGACAAAAGCCTCGAAGGGTGAAAAAAAAAAAGTCGTAACGCAACATGTCACCGGCTCTTTCATGCCGGGCTCCTTTCTCTTCCCCGCATGGGAAAAATTAAAAAATCATAACTTAATGATATGTGTAACCTGTTTTCCAACAGGATTTGAAACACCGAGGAGTCGGAATACGGGAGAAAAGAAACGTTTTTATACGAAGCAAGAAAAGAAACAATGGGAGAATGGAAAAAGAGGGTATAATTTCTGCCGGGGCCGTTTTTGTTCCATTCGAACTTTCAAATCTCATTCGCATTCGTCCGATTGTCTTCCCCGAAAAAATGCTTATTGTTGTTATTCTGATTATTATTCATTTTTTTTTTCCTTCGCAGTAGCCTCGAAGGGCCCGAGATCATCTCCACTCCCGAGAAAGCACACCCCGAAAAGTTAAAAAATTTTATGAGTATCAACGTTTTCATTTTTCCAACGGGATTCGAAAATTTCTAAGTCGGGAAAAAAAAATCTCAAGGGGATGAATTTTATCTCATTTCAGTGTTTGGGATCTCAGCTTTTGGTCCTGCAAGTTTCAAATTTTTCAAAAATCTTTCCTTGAATATATTAATTTTTTTAAATAAAAAGAGAAGTTCTGGAATTTTTGTATACCCGATTCTTCCATTTTCAAATTTTAAAAATTTATAAGTCTGGAATAAAAAATCCTAGAGGGATAAATTTTTTCTCCTTCGAAGCCTCGGGAATCCTCCTTTTCACCCTAAAAATTTCAAAATTCTAGAAAATCCTCGCTTGAAGATAAAAATTCCCAACGACGAAAAAAAAATCTGCAAAAATAGATAAACTTCCCGGAATCGGAAAATCCTTTTTCGGATTTAAAAATTCGTAAGTCTGGAATAAAAAATCCTAGAGGGAAAACTTTTTTCTCCTTCGAAGCCTCGGGAATCCTACTTTTCACCCTGAAAATTTCAAAATTCTAGAAAATCCTCGCTTGAAGATAAAAATTCCCAACGACGAAATAAAAATCTGCAAAAATAGATAAACTTCCCGGAATCGGAAAATCCTTTTTCGGATTTAAAAATCCATAAGTCTGGAATAAAAAATCCTAGAGGGAAAAATTTTTTCTCCTTCGAAGCCTCGGGAATCCTCCTTTCCACCCTGAAAATTTCAAAATTCTAGAAAATTCTCGCTTGAAGATAAAAATTCCTAACGACGGAATAAAAATGTTCAAAAATCGAGAAACTTCCCGGAATCAGAAAATCCTTTTTCGGATTTAAAAATTCATAAGTCTGGAATAAAAAATCCTAGAGGGAAAAATTTTTTCTCCCTCGAAGCCTCGGGAATCCTCCTTTTTACACTAAAAATTTCAAAATTCTAGAAAATCCTCGCTCGAAGATAAAAATTCCCAAAGGCGAGCAAAAACAGACTCGGAACGATTCCGGAGTGTTTCTATTTAATTTCAAAGGAGGACCTCGGCGACGGCGATGGCGACGGCGACGGCGACGTCGTCGACGTCGACGTCGATACAAAACCAGGAACAACTTTACTGTAACGTATGCACGCAGGGTGCAGCTGCCATCATGCAGAAAAGCCAGGATCTATTGTTCTTGTTTAGCGTTACAGGTTCTTAAATTTCACACGCGTATTTTCTGTCTCTCTCCCTCCTTCTTCCTTGCCCCTTTTTCATTTTTTTTTATACATTAACGTTATAGAAATTATGACGGGATTCTCTCTCTCTCTCTCTCTCTTTTTTTTCTCCACTCCATTGTTTTACGTCGCGAGACCAGTTTTTGTTTCATTCGTAGGCTTATTATACACGAGGCCTGCCTCTGCAGTTTGCAACTATGGGTCCATTGAAAAGCCAGCGAGCGGTACTACCCCTCTTTGATCCAAAAATGATGTTGTTTCATACTCCTTTGATCTTCATCTTTTTTTTTTTTCTTGCACATCAACGATTTTGTTACTGTTTCTGTTACTGTTCTTCTCATTTGCATGCACACCTATTCTGCCGACTCCATTCTTCTTCGAGCTACGACGCTTTTTGTCATCGGCAACAATCGCACCGGCACCAATTTAACGTGATTTAGGGCCATTTCCGACACCACGTGATCGCTCGACCCAGAAACGTCCCCCAAATGAAGTTTGGTCGAAAATTCAACAAAAAATTGGGGAAAAAAAAGATATCAAATTATTTTTTTTCTCTTTTTTAAGTGGCGCACCTTGAATTTCCTCTACCACGAGAAAATTGGAATTTTGCGAACCTCGAACCCTGATTTTCTGTAATTCTAGGATTTTTGTAAGATTTTTTTTATATTTTGACGCTAAGAAGAAGAAAAATAAAAGGGGTGGTTTCGATCCCTTGGATTCGTGGAATTTTCTCCCCATTCGGAAAATTGGGAATTTCAGGATCTTGGATTTTTTTTTTTTTCAAGGTATTTTAGGTTTTTGAACGATTTTTTATTTCGACACTCGGTTATTGAGAGGAAAGGGGTGGTTTCAACCCCTTGGATTCGTAAAATTTCCCCCCCATCGGGAAATTAGGAATCTGAGGATCTTGGATTTTTATTTTTTTCAAGGTATTTTAGGTTTTTCAAAGATTTATTATTTTGACACTCTGTTGTCAAGAAGAAAAGGGTAGTTTTAACCCCTTGGATTCGACTCAATTGTTACCTCATACGAATCCTTCGAGATCCTACTTTTCTGCCTCAAAATCTCAAATATCCAGAAACAATTCTTTGGCGGTTACTAATTTCAATTAATTAGTAATTAAAATTATTATTATTTAATATTTATTATTATTATTATTATCATTATTACTAATTCCCCCCAAAAAACAGAAAAATCTCAGTACCGAGATCTCCTCAATTTCGTCTTTCCCTTTTCAACCCTTCCCAGTCTTCATCCAATCCCATCACATATATGCACACACACACATATATACACATACAATCTTTTGGTCCTTAGTAATTAATTATTAACAATAACAGCGGAAAACGTTTGTTTTTCTTTCTCCTTCGGGGCTGGGTCATTAATTGGCTGCGATAATTAGTTGAGAATATTAAATACCGCCATAAATATTTAAAATATATGTATAAAAAAAATAGGGTCCAAGAAAAAAATTAAAAAAAGCACCATGCAAACGCGCACAATTTGCGTCCGTGTGTGCGTGTGTGTGTGTGTGCACATCCTCCTAAGGAACTTAAAGAACCACCACACGGAATCGCGGAACGATGCTTAACAAGCCGACTTGAAAGGGCTCGAAAGGGCTCCTCGCCATTTTGAGTCAATACTTGAAGGTCTTTGCTCATTAAGAATATTTTATACCTCCGGCCTCCCTCCAACCCCCCCCCCCCCCTCCCAATTTATTTCACTTTACTTTTATTTCCCCATCTTTACCCCTTTTTCCGTCCCTTCTTTGCCTCCTTTTCCTCGAATCTCCAGCACCTACGAGATACATCCTCCCTCCCCCTCCTCCCCCCATTTTTTCAACCTCGTACTTTTCTCACCCCCCCCCCCCCCCCCCCCATCATTTGATTTTCTTTATTTTCCTCTTTGAAACCCACCTACGACTTTCTTCCTCTCCACCATCACGCATAAAAGCCGTAGCCATGGCCCCCAACCCCTTGCACCCTGCAACCCTCAAAGATGGAAGTTATTTACTCAGAACCACCCTTCGAATGCAAAACCTCCCTTCGTGCAGCCAAGCTGCTTTGCGACCCCTCCGCCCTCGCCATGGGCTCCCCGGAGGAGAGCCTATGGCGAAATTCTTCGTGTCTTCATCTTTTTACCCTATACTACCCCTAAACTGGAAGTGAATATAGGCATTAACCCCGAGTTCCGCCTTATCTGACTCTTTTCCT
The DNA here is from genome assembly GCA_949825005.1 of Gasteruption jaculator. Taxonomy (NCBI): domain Eukaryota; kingdom Metazoa; phylum Arthropoda; class Insecta; order Hymenoptera; family Gasteruptiidae; genus Gasteruption; species Gasteruption jaculator. Next base: position 9,682,925 of record OX463775.1, read on the forward strand.
CTCCTTTTTTCATTATTCCTTTCTCCTTTTTTTTTTCGTTTCTTTTTCCCATCTCGTTCCTTCTTCTTTTTCTTCTTTTTCTTTTTTTTTTTAAATTCGACATCAGTCGTCGTAACTTCGCTTCATTCGTAATCACCGACCCATTTGCCCGACGTTTTCCCTCGCTAATTCCTACCCAATTTCGCTTTTAGCATTTCAATTTATGCACGCAGACCAATTCGTTAACCGGAATCTTAAAAAGGTTGTCGAATGAACCTGGTTTCTTTTTTTTTTTTGCCACTTCGTCATTTTCTTCCCCCTCGAAAAAAAATCCCCCTCGAGGAAAAAAAAAATTAACGAAGCTAAAGCGAATTTTCGAAGTTCGAAAATTCCGAAAAAAAAGGAATATAGAATTTTTTTGTGGAATTAATAGAGCCACAGCTCGTTAGAAAAAAAAAGATAAATCGGACAGCCCGGGGTTTTGGTTAATTTCAGAGCTCGAAAAATTTCGTCCAAAAAGAAAATAATTATTGCGGGAAGAATGGTAAATTTCGAAAAATGATAGTTCGAAAGTGAAAATAAGAAGAACTGCTTTTTTCTACCCACGAAATTCCAAGTTTCTAAAAAAATTCTCCTAGAATTGAATAAATTTCCAAATAAAAGATAATTGATTGTGAAATCGGGAAAAAAGTTTTGAAAAATGGGATTATTCCCGCCTTGGGTAAATTATCCCAATGGAAGGCTTTTTCCTACTGAATTGTATGAAAAATGGCGTAAAAGTGAGAATCTTCGACATTTTCGATTCGACCGACCAGTGGAAAATCAGAAAGGTACATTACCTGTCGAAGGTAATTGTAACATAAAAGCGACAATTACTACAACAGATAATGCAGGAATCTGTAATAAATTATAGATCCGTGCGTCGGTAATGCAGATCCATGCGACGGTAAAGCAGATTCATGCGTCGGTAATGCCGATTCATGCGTCGGTAATGCAGATTCCTGTAATTGATTTCCCCACTAATTTTCGAAAAGTCAGTCGACTTTCAAATATTTACCATTGGAATTGTACAGAAAAATTTTAAAAAAAATGGGAATGTTATTTTTGAGGGAAAAAAACATCGAAGAAAATTTGTTTAAAATTTCCATAAAATTTATTTGACATTCGAAAAGAATTACACATATATAACAATACATATTAAATCTCTATATATCAAATCATCTCGAATATTTACATTTATTTATTTATTTATTTATTCATTTATTTATTTAGGTTCTGTATATTTATAAAACTTCTGCTGCATTATACACGGAATTTCATTATAAATTTTTCTATCGCGCCAATAAAATTAGCTGGAAGATCTTCGTGTCCAAAAAACAAAAAAAACAACAACAACAATTATTTTTTTTTATCTGCATCCGCAGCTGCGAGGGTCTTCCAATGTTGTAACAAAACTATGTAACAAGAGACTCTCCCGCGGACCAAAAAACTTTCGTTTTTTCGCTGTTCCTGAATTTAACCAAATTCAACCACAATAATTTAATTATCGCGGTTTATGGGATCGACGATTAACGAACCAGTTACCCACGCGTTCCTTGACAAGTCGATGTCAGCTGATTTGGAAATTAGATTTAAATGGCGAAAATTACCATAGAACCCCGGGTAAAAAATTATTACATCGCAAATTATTTATAATTACATGATCATAATTTGTCATTCATTTTTGAAAATTCCTAACTTCTTAAAAACTCAAAATAAAATTTCGAAATTTTTCGAGAATTGAAGTGGAAAGCTCCACGAGCTTCTGCCAAAATTCTATAATTTTTCCTTCCCAAGCCACAAATTTTTCGATCCATAATTGGAAAATCTACAATTTTGAGAAAATTAAATTCCAATCAAGTGTCACTCGATTCTCGAAAATTCATAACTTTTCGGAAATTTAAAATAGAAATTCGAAAGTCACAGGATTTCAAGTAGAACTTCCAAGCTTCGAAATAAGCTTTTACAAAAGTTCCTACCACATCGTCACTTCGAGTTAAGAATTTTTACGTCCAAAATCTAAAAAGACAGTTTTTTCATATAAAACAATTTTTCTGAGAAAATTACAAATTTGATAAAATAAAAATGCGGACTTCTGCGGTGATTTCCGACACTTTTGTCTCTCTCCTCAACGTCTTTTTCAATTTCTTACAATTACGTCATTTGCTAAATTAGGGTCTTTTTCCGGTTGGACCGTCACCGAGTCCCTGAAACTCGGCGATCGGTCGTAAAAATACTCGAAAGTACATAAAAAAAAAAAAGAAAATTTCCTTCTAACGAACTCCGACGATAACAAATAAACCTGATAACGAACTGTTCGAATTTAATCACTAGTACTGGTACAAATAATTCGTACGGATGGCAAGATATCGTTCGGAAACTCCCCGAAACGGCCATTACTCTACATGGAAATGCACTTGTTGCACTTGCATTCATTCCCTTTTGATTCTACGCGAATGCACAAATGTCGGTAACTTTTCAGGAGACTGATTCTTCCTTTGTTTCATAAAAATGGCACTTGTATCGCCTCTTCCCCTAGACTCGACCACCTCCTTTTCCTTCCGGAACCTTCTCATAATTAACACTATGCCGTCCGGTGGCACCACGTTGGTGCCATGCCCAAAATATCGGGCAAGCGCCGGTGGCACCACGTTGGTGTCGTACAAAAAGATTTATACCGGCGCCAAACGGAGAAATCCCGATCGGACGCAAAGTGAGGACGGCAAAGTGTTAATTAATTATCACCTTTCTGTCTTTCCTACCGGTATGATAAAAGTGTACGAACACGACGACGCTTTTGCGCTAAATCCTCCTTCATCCGCGACGGGCGGGGATGTAACGTCCTAGAAGTCATGGTCCCAACCGGAAATGTCGTCCGGAGGCGGTGGGTCAGAATCCGGGGGGTACTCGTCGAAGTTCGCCGTGTCCGTGGGACTCTGGACGCGCGGTTTGATGGGAGGCTCCAACGTTCTCGCTCGCAATCCTTCCCAGTTGAACCCGTCGAACCATCTGCAAGTACACGAGGGTCAGAATCCGGGTCGATCGTGAGAAAATCGGCAATGGAATTCATAAAATCGAATTTCAATTTGGAAAATACAATTTTAATGCAGAAAAATTCCATTTTAATTTGGAAAATTTGAATTTCGATTTAAAAATCGAACTTCAATTTCAAAGAAATCAAATTTTAATTTAAAAATTTAGAAAGTCCAATTTTTTTGACGCCAAATTTCCGCTTTCTCCCAAATAATCCAATTTCAGCTCGAACACACTCACTTGTGCTTCTGAATTTCGCTGATTCCACCCTTCTGGTAGCCGAGTCGCTCCGCGGGATTGTCCCTGCAGAGCTTCTTGATGAGAGCCGTGGCGTTCCGGGTTATCGTCCTGGGGAACTCGATGGCATCGATGCCCTTGAGAATAATATTGTAGGTCTTCATGGGATCGGCGCCGGTGAACGGCGGGGTACCGGTCAACAACTCGAACATCAGGACCCCCAGCGACCAGTAATCGGCGCTGATGTCGTGGCCACGGTTGAGGATCACCTCGGGGGCCACGTATTCGGGCGTCCCGCAGAAGGTCCACGTTTTCCTGCCGTGTTCCAGTCGTTTGGCGAATCCGAAGTCCACCAGTTTCACGTATCTGCAAATTGGAATTGCACTTTTTAGATTAAAATTGAATTTTTTGAGAATTGTAATTAAATTTTTTAATTGAAATTCCATTTTTAAAAAAATTGTAATTTGATTTTATAAATTGATATGGGACTTTTAAAATGAAAATTGAAGTTTTTTGCAAGGAAATTAAATTTAATAATTGAAATTCCATTTTAAAAAAATTCCAATTCGATTTTAATAAATTGATATCGGACTTTTAAAATAAAAATTCAAGTTCTTTGCAAGGAAATTGAATATTTTAATTGAAATTCCATTTTAAAAAAATTCCAATTCGATTTTTATAAATTGATATGGAACTTTTAAAATGAAAATTCAAGTCTTTTCCAAGAAAATTGATTGATGGAATTAAAAAATGATACAAAGTCAATTCTGGTCCATGGAAAACCCACGATTTCTCGATCAACCTACCCTTGGCTGTCCAGCAACAGGTTCTCGGGCTTCAGGTCCCTGTAGATGATGTTCCTGGAATGCAAGTAGTCGAAGGCCTCGACGACGCACGCGGTGTAGAACCTCGTGGTGGAGTCGTCGAAGTGACCCTTGTCCCTCAGGACGGTCCAGAGCTCGCCTCCCAGACACGCCTCCATCAGCATGTAAAGGTACTTGCGGTCCTTGAAGGTTTTGAAGAGCTTCACGACGAAATCGCAGTCGGCCTCGCCCATGATCCTCTTCTCGGACATGATGTGCTGCTGCTGCCGCGTCTCCACGATCTGCGCCTTCTTCATCTGCTTCAACGCGAAGGACCTCGAGCTGTCGCCGTTGATCTGCACCAGCTCCACTCTGCCGAACCCTCCGACTCCCAGGGTGGCCAGGGGACGCAGATCCTGCAGTCGCAGGTCCCGAAACTCTTCGTTGAGCCTGGAAACGAGAAGAAAATGAGTTCCCTGAAATTCCTGGAGATGGTTTCCACCTAGAATCGGGGACCAGGCGACTTACTTAGATCCGGTCTTTACTCTCCCATCCTTGACCAGCGTGAAAATTGTTTATTTTAAGCAATATATTTATTAAGAGGTAAAGAGAGAGGCCAGGGAAAAAAAAATTGAAAGATTTACCTCCTGCGCTGGACCAGTTCGTCCTTGTATCTCGTTCGGATTTCATCCAGGGACGAAATCAGTTGGTTGAAGGTTTCTCGATCGATCACCAGGCAACTGACACCCTCCGCGTCGTCGGCGATGATGTTGGCGGTTCTCAGGTCGTCACTAAAATGGGAAAGAAGGAAATTTTAATTAATTATGATTAATAAATAATTTCTGGGGGAGTGAAAGGAGTATATTAGGAAAAAAAAATTTTTTTAAAAACTCGTAGTTTAATTTTCCTTCGATTTTAATTTATTTTAAAAAAATTTCAAACTCAAATGGAATTAATAATAGTTTAATTAAAATTGCGTAGAATCAAAAATTATTAAAATCCATCGATAAATTAAATTGTGGATAAACGATAAAAAATATTTACGGTAAAAAATAAGAAAGGTGCGTCCGTGACGAAATGAATTTTAAAAATTGATAAACAGTGGGAATTCATAGAATATTATTATTTAACATTTTATTATTTTTCCAGAGACCGTATTTCGTTTTTTTCAATTTCATGATTTCGATTCCAATCGAACCGGGAATTTAAATATTTATTTATTAAAAAAATATCTTACCCTTGGAGAGCTTTTTCTCCAAAGAAGTCGCCCTTACTTAATGTCCTGATGTATTTTTCTTCCGTCGTGTCTGGTTGTTTGATAGTCACCCGTACCTGACCTCTGCTGATTATGAAAAACGTGTCACCTCTTGCACCTTGTCGGATGATATAGTCGCCGTTGTTGTAGAAAGTCTGGGGGGAAAAAAAAGAATTTTTTTGTTTTGTTTTTTTTTCTTTTCTCCAAAAATTAGATTTTCAAAATCCTTGCGAATTTCGTATTTTCATTCGTACGAACCTCTTCCAGGACATCGGAGATCTTGATCAACGTTTCCTCCGGTAAATTCTTGAATATCGGGACACTGGAATTGAAAAAAAAAATTAGTTTAACTATTTTTTTCCAAAATATAGATAATTTTTATTGAAGCGGGCGTGACAACAAAATTATAAAAATTCCAACAAATCCATTTAAAAATGGAAAAAAATGAATTCCAAGAAAAAATTTACTTTTTTCTTGGAATTTGATTTTTTTCGGTTACTTCAAAATAAATTGCAAATTGCGGTTCCAATTTCTCCAGGGGTGTCGCATCTGGAGAAAATTCGATTTCCAGAGGGAAGGGACTGAAAAAATAAAGATCCATGGAATGGAGCCAAAGTCATGGATGGGAATCGGCGAATTTAGGTCAGAGCGTGAGATTCACGTGGGCCAAAAGTGGTCCAGTTTTGGCGGATGTCACGAGGAAGCTAATTGCGGACCAGGATTATTTTTATCTGCCTCCACGGCGATGAAAGGTGTTTGCCTGCGGTAGAATTTTCTCGGAAGCTACCGGTTACTATATTTACACTCTCTGATTTATGGCTCCAGATGTTTATCGTGAACGGCTCCCGCTTCTCGAGCCGCTTGAACTTCGCAAAGGGCCAAAATTCGGTGCAATACCTTTTCAAGAAATCCGTGTACTCGGCCTGCCTGGACAGGCCGGTTCTCATCATGATGGTCTGGAAGCATTGCCGATCGATGGCCCACAGTTGGCAATCGGTGGCTGCCGTTATCGTGGCCGTTCTCTTGCAGTTGTAGAGAATGGCCAATTCGCCGAGTACCTTGCCCGGTGCCAGAGTGCTCAGGTATTTCCCGTCCCTGGAAACCTCCACCTTGCCCTCTGAAAAAAATGAAATGAGACATTTGTTATTAATTAAGAAAGAAAAAAAATTCCAAAAGGGCCAAAAATGCCAATTTATGGAATTTTCGGGTGAAAATAATTATCAAATGAGTCGCGAGTCATCAAAATTTGTTGAAATTGATGATTTCAGCCGGTAAATTGGGAATGGAATAAGTATTTTGTCGTTTGGCGCCGGCATAGATCTTTATGTACGACACCAACGTGGTGCCACCGGAGGGCATAGTGTTAAAAGTGATATCAATATTGAAAATTAGTATAAAATTAATATAAAATTAATATAATATTAAAATTAATATATTATTGATTTTAATATTATATTAAAATTAATAAAAATTTTTTTTTGTCAATATCGATTTTTTTCCATCAATTTTTATAAAAAATAGAATAGAATTTTAAAATGTTGTTGAATACAAATAATGGAATTGAAATTAGGGGAAATATTAATACGGAAATTAATCTTAATATCGAAAATTAATGTTTAAGGATTTTGATTGTTTTTAAAAAGAAAGTACAATTTTTATCAAAATTAATATAAAAACAATAGTTTTCCAGCGTTGCCGGGAACAATTGTCGCAACTGGAAGAATCATTTTAGAATCAATACCGACATAAAAAATTTACTAAATTCGTGAAACCTGATTAAAAAAATAATAGTTTCCATAATTAACGATTTGGACGCGTAATTAATGAAACAATTCCCTGGAAAAAATAATTCCCAGCGAATTTCGTTATTTTGACGATTCCACTCTGCTGATTTTCACAATCAGCGTTTCCAACTGGATGTGGCATTTGTGCTGGCATAAAAAGGGCATCGAATGCAAGAGAAATAAAAGATGAAGCCCGACGTATTATAGAAATACCAAGAGCGACAATAACTCGTGCCATTTAAATCGTGATGGTGACATCACGATTTGCAACTGTATAGGTAGGTATATATTATATATATATGTATATATATTTTATATATATTCTATACATATTGCATGAACCGTGGCATATCGAACTGGAAACCTTTCACCAAGGTTGCGAGATTTCTCGTGAATTTCTTCGACTATCGAAGCCTGGCTGCGGGCTAGGAGATCGTATTTTTGCATCGAAGGGCCCGATATCGGGCCAGCGGATGGCCGGGTCTTGGCTCAACCGGCGGAATCGAGGCTTGGAAAATAGCACGGAGCGGAACACGAACGGACAGAAATGAGATTCAATGGAAAGTATAATAGAAAGTGGAGATTCCGGAGTTTAATTATTGCGAAAATGCACGTCTGTGGCAATACGCTGCGTTTTTCCATGATATGGCACGCCGGTGGCCATAAATCAGGCAACGGGGCTGATGCTGAAAGTCTTGCCCACCCGAGAGGGATGGGATTTCATGCGTATCGCGCTCCTGCGAATTAACGCCTCGTTAAAGACGGCCTTCGCTTTGTGCTTTTCAAGTACATTTAGTCTATATATATAATATATATATATATACTATATATATAAATATATTTATATAAATAAATATGCAAATGCGTGGACGGGTGATATATATATTTTCTTTTTAATTTATTTTTTTCCTTTCAAATCCTGATGTTTGAGGATTTTTTTTGTGTCAAATAATTCTGTTGAAAAATTGAAATTTATTTTAAAATGTTTATTGAAATTTGTTTTTAAAAAACAATTTTTATACAATATTGAAAAATTATAGATGGACCATAATATAATTATATTTATAAATTTGATATTTTCATTTTTGAAATTTTGTTACCCATGTATTTTAAAATGTAATAATATAGATTTTATTGCCTTCTCAAAAAAAAAAAATCAAATATTCTATTATATTTAATTTTAATGAACATTCACAATATTTTATGAATATTATGAATTTTTTGAAAAAATAACAAAAAATTTTTTTAAAAATAAATTTCAAAATAACGTCTCTTTTACGCTTGTGCTTGAATAAATCAGCCCATTATCGAATTTTTCAACAGAATTTTCAAAAAAATTTCAACAGAAATTTTGACTCAAAGCAAAATCCTCGAATATCTGGATTTCAAAAGAAAGAAAGAAAATAAATAAATAAATAAATTCCTCGAAAACTGGGCGGAACTTTCTCCAGGATTTGATTTTCCTTTCTCTCCAAATCCTAGAGTACCAATCAAGTCCCTTTTTTTTTGTTTCTTCACCTGAAAACATAACTGAACAAAGTCATAAACTCACTCTCGTCACCAGTTCCGTTTACGAACAAACGAACGATTGCTTATATAGAAGAACTCTCTGTTACGACTCTCGTATCGCTTTAGAGAAAGTTGTGTGGATCAAGGATAAGGCGATTGTGTGTATAGATATCGAAAAAGAACGTGCCGTATATCTGGTATTGTCTCCATCGAACGAATCGAACCCAGCCAAAGTGTTCGATATCATACGGTCTCTCCATTGTAATGGGTCCCAACTAATGGGTTTCCAGTAGCTGCAATTAAAAGACACGTCAACGTCAGGCCGAAAGAGTAAATTGCAGTCGATCTGAAGGTAGTGGGCATTGCCATGGAGAATGTTTATTATTTTTTATGTCAATATATTTCAAGAAAGGAATCGTCGAAACAACGAAAATTCATACAAAAGATATCGTCTTTTATTGTTATTATTTTTTTTTTCAATATTTAAAGGCAATGTTAATATTATTTATAGTCAAAAAGGGGAAAATTGCTATTAAATAAATACTGATTTTTTTATTTAAATATATTTCAATTGAATTGTAATTAAATTTTTTAATTGAAATTTCATTTTTTTTTAAATTCCGATAATTTTAATAATTTTTTGTTCAATATTTAAAGACAATGATATTAATAATCGTTGAAATGGGGAAAATAGCTATTAAAAAAATACTACGATTTTTTTTTTGTTATTACGAATAATTTTCCTCGGTCTAAAAATGTGTAGAAGGTCCGATAAAGGGTCAGGTTTCGGCTCAGTGAGCCGAAATTCCGATCCGTCCTTCGGATCTAAAACCCGAAGGCCGATATTTCGATCCATTTGTCGCCCGGGGATTGAAATTGCGTCAGTCCAATGTAAAAGTGAAAATAATAATGGTAATGGTAATAGTATGAGTCATTTATTGCAAAGCTACGGGACAAGTAATTTCTAAAGCGCGGATATTGCAAATAGGGGAAAAAAGCGAAATCGTCCCCCGATTTGGAAAAATGAGAAAATTGAAAAACAATTAAACGTTGGGTCAGAAATTCGTAAAATTTGCGCAGGAAAAAATCGTGCGTTTTTCCAAAGTCCCAGAAATTCGAATTTTCATTTTGCGAGTAGGAGGTACCTACGAAAAGGAGCTCACTTTGTTCCTGAACAAAAGGGACAAAGGCTCAAAAGAGGACTCGGGCCCGTTGCAACTCCGTGCAACCGTATATGCGCTCATAAGTACCACGGGGCACCGCTAGACCAAGAAAACGGGAATTAAGTTCAGTTACCATGCAGCTGAAGGAAAAGTCTTTGTGTCCTGTTACGTCGTCACGCAATACAGAGCCGAGGCCTAACCTTCTTAAAATGAGCCACGCGGCTCGGCTCGGTTTGACGCGATTCGGTTTCATATCCATATCTTATGCAAATGAGCAAGACCCCTTTCAAATGTCACACTCGTACTGGGATTCCAAAAATTGGCAAATTCCTCAATCTCGAGTCGAGTGCGTTTCGTCCCGGTCGTAACCAGGGACCGGAAGAGCCATTTTTCTGGGCTCTGGGGGCCAAAACCCCAGTGTCACCGGGCCAAGAGGCCAGTAAGAGCCGATGTTACTGACACTGGGAGCCAGAAACCTAAGATTCCTGGCTTTGGGGGCCCAAAAAACCGGTATAACCGGCTCTGGGGGCCAACACAGCAGTGTCACCGGGCCAAGGAGCCAGAAAAAACCAACGCCACTGACTCTGGGAGCCAGAAACTTGGAATTTCTCGCTTTGGGAGCCAAAGAAACCAATATAACCGGGTCTGGGGGCCAAAACCCCAGTGTCAGTGGGCCAGGAAGCCGGAAAAAGCCGATGTTACTGACACTGGGAGCCAGAAACCTAAAATTCCTGGCTTTGGGGGCCAAATAAAAACGGTATAACCGGCTCTGGGGGCCAACACACCAGTGTCACCGGGCCAAGGAGCCAGAAACTTGGGATTTCTCGCTCTGGGAGCCAAAGAAACCGATATAACCGGCTCTGGGGGCCAAAAACCCAGTGTCGCTGGGCCGGGAAGCCGGAAAAAGCGAATTTCATCGCCAGAAACCCATCGAACTCTTAGAAAAAAAAAAAAGAAAACATTCGAAATCGTCACCTTCGCGATGAACCTGCCTCCGCTTGAGCGGAGGCGGAGCGCCAGTGCGTCGTCTCCTGGCATAAGTGTGCACCGGCACGATAAGTCGCGGCCTGGGAATGAGAAATCCGTTCTGGCTCTGGCCGCTATTCGCGTTGCAACAACCACTGCCGCTGCTGCTGCTACCGCTGTTGCTGCTGCTATTGCTGCTGTTGCTGCTATTGCTGCTATTGTGACTCCGACCGTGGCTATTGCCGCAATTACCCTTAATAACCCCCGTTTTCTCTCGATTAGCGCAATTAACGCGATCGTCGCCGTCCGGAGGCTCCTGTCCGGAGCCTCTCCGGCATTTGCGACCATCCGCTCCGTCCAGGACCTGCTCCAGCTGCGACAGGACTCTGACGTAAGCGTGGCTGACACTCGTGTCCCCGGTCGCGGGTTTCACCCTCTCGTTGTCATCACCTTCCTGCTCGTCCTCCTCCGCCGGATCCTCTCGATCCTCCTCCACCCGGACCTCCTTGTTCTTGTCGAATCGTTGCCGATTCTGACGTTTCAATTGATACTGCGGCCGATTGTGATCCTGCTGCCGCTTCGTGGTCCAGTTGACGCCGCATTCGCGCCAACTGGCCTCGTACAGCAGCTCCATGGCTCGTCCACGAGTGGCATCCGGATCCAGGAGCAGCTCCGGGTCCTCCAGGACCGCCTTTCCCGGGTAACTTCGAACCTTCATCCCTCCACCTTCAGTCTCCACGACCCATCGAGGGAGGATCCGGATGCTGCGGCGCGACTTCCTGGCGTTCTCGGGTCTCAGATTCACCAGCACTTTCACTTCCGGTCCGTCGACAAACGCCGTCGCGTCATTTGAAATCGTCGATGCCAGGGGTTTTTTTTTCGAGGGTCCCCGGGTACGCTCGGTCACGGGACGACAAAGGACGGCGACATATCCCCGCGAGGAGCAGGATCTTCCTTTGAAAAGTGACGCTTCGAGACTGGTGAAAACTACCAGGCAGCCCACAAAGATCCGAGGGAACTTGACTGAAAGCAACTCCCTTCTCTCCTCTCTTTACGTTTGCGGTCCCCACTCTGTGGGCTTCTGGGCTGGAACACAAAGTCGTAAGAGAAAGGACAGTGATTCTCAGTCGCTCGCAATCACCTCCATGGCATTTCGCGTCTCGTTTGCGAGATGCGAAGAGAGGCTCCGGGGGATCCGGGCTCTTTAAAACACCCACGTGCACGGTGCCGCTGGCGATGTATGTATGTACGTACGTACTTGCGGACACCGCCTACGTGGACGGACGGATTTATGGCGATGACGAGCGCGGTTCCAGTCGAAAAGCTCATGCGTTTTCGGCCCGAGTTTGACCGTGCGCTGCAGTTGCGGACTTTTACATGCGCTCCGGGAGAAAACAGGGATTCCTTTTTCCTTCCTTTGCTCCTTCGGAGGTTTTCGAGTCGGAGTTATTTATTTAAACGCTTCGGGACGGGTCCCCGAAACGATAGAGGGTGTCCCATAAGTTCCTTCCTTTCCGGCTCGAGGTCATACCATAGCGTGGCGCGGAAAAAACTTATGGGACACCCGAATTTTCGAAATTTTCAAAATGAAAACGTGTCCGGGGCAAGCTCTTGAGGAAAATTATTATTTTTTTTTTGGAAGCCTCCGATGGGGGAATTAAATTATTTTGTTGTTTCAGAAATTCGAAATTGACATTTCGAAATTGAAAATTGAAAATTCCGATCCGAAATCGGGACTGTCTCGGTACAAGTCTTTTCCAGGAGACTCGGGTGTCTCCTTCTTATCGAGTTTACTGTGTCGATGTGGGTGATATCACGATTCGCTACAGCGAGCGAGAGATACAGTTACACAACGAGTATTCGAACGGTGCGCGATTACGTTATTAGTTGAGGTACTGATAAGCTCAGTCATCGAACGGGTTCCTTTTCTCTCACTTTTTTGTTTATTTTCCAGAACTAATCGTCCTTTGAACGGAAATTCATCATTTTTCAGGCTCAAGAAATCCTCCCCCTTCCAAAAAAAAAAATAAATAATTAAACCCATCGGCAAAAAACGTCCACTACAAAAATATATATATTTTTTATTTTGACAAAAATATACATATATATTCCATTTTGAATATACATATACATATTTTTTTTCCAAAGTGGAATATATCTATTTTTATAAAAAAAATGTATATTTTTTTCGAAATGGAATATATCTATTTTTGTCAAAGTAAAATACATATATTTGAAAAAATAATATATTTTTTAGTGGAAAAAAAATAAAAATTCGCCAAAGGCGTGGATGTTGGTGTTTAAAAATCTCTGGAATTTATACCTTCCATGACAAAGACGATGGACCCGACATCTCCCTCTCGTATGATGATGGAGCCAGCTGGGAAGGTAACAGGATACATGCAATCCACGATTTCTCGAATTTGCGTCAGCTCCAGGTTCTTCATGAAGTCATTGTCCAGTATCGCTGCCTTGATGAGTTCCCGAGACCTTTAACACCAAATATTGTTGATTTTTATTATACATGTTACAGGAAATTTCTCTTTTATTTTTTGTCATTTTCAAAAATAATTCATAATTTTCAAGATTCAATGAAAATCACTAAAAAAAATATAAAATTAGAATTAACAGAAAAAGAAGAAAAAAATTTCAGTTTTATGACATTTCATAAATTTCGTTCGTTCATGAAAGAAACAAAAAAAAATACACATGCAAAAATACAAATTTTCCAATTTCTAAATCGAAAATTCCCGAAAATCGAAATTTTCCCATTCTGGAAGAAAAAAATCTCCATTATTTTATTGCAAACACCTCGGAGACTATTTTTAATGTTTCTCCTCCTTTTTTTAAATTTCATTAGCGTCTCTGTGGTTTCACCGAGAATACCTCGAGTGTCGGTTCTCGGCGAGCTAATGAATATGTAACGAGCTGGCCCATATATGCGATGCAATGTGTGTATAATGAATATATTTAACGTATTGTATTCGATTTGGAATTACTCGGAAATTTTTCTTGCATGTATGTACCCACGTATATATACATGTGTGTACCACACACGAGTATGTATCCACATATATTTATATATCGCCACTTCGGGTGGTAAATTGCCAATTAATTATTATACGGGCCACGTAGAGTGTCCCATACACGTCTGCTGTTAAATTTCACTTTCGATTTTTTTTTCTTCTCCTTTTGTTTTTCGTTTGGTGAATTTTCAGACGAGTCGCCTATTATTTACAAAAAAAAAGAAGAAAAATTGTCAATTCCAAGCGAATTCGTGATTTTGTCCATGAAATTACTTCTATCGACTTTCAATTGATTTTTCGAATCGCTGATTTCTCCTCAAATAAACGATCGATTGATTGATTTTTGCAAAATCAATATCCCAAATTTGGATAATTTAGAAAACTAATTTTATTATTATTATTAAAAAAATTATTATTATTATCGTTATTATTATTATTAAAAAATAATAATTATTGTTATTATTATTAAAGAATTATTATTATTATTATTATTATTATTATTATATAACAATCCCCCCCTCAAAGGGTAGGGGGGAATGTATAAAAAAATGGAATCTTTCACTCGATTGTTTATAAAATTATTCAAAAATATCCTACGACATCATTTATTAATGAATAAATAATTGAAAAATATAAATCAATAAATAAACAAATAAATAAATGATAAAGAACAAAAAAAATCCCTAGAACCCGTAGTACCTCTTGGGCTTCTTGAACTTCACCACGGGTTTCGAGAGATCGTTCCTCAGCGGCTCGGCGGAGATGGCCTGCCTCTTGGACCTGGCCAGAGCCGGCCCGGTGCCATTTCCCAGGACACCCTTGCTGCCCAGGTCCACGGCGACCAGGGGTATGCTGAACTCCACGATCTGCCGGAACTTGTCGATCTCGTTCTGCAGGTACCGGATGGTGGCGTCCCGCTCGTCGAGGGCCTTCTCCAGGACCTCGATGGCCTCGTCCCTCCTTCGCAGGGCCTCCGTCTTCTCGAACAACAGCCGTTTCAGGTCCCTCAGGGAGTCCATCTTCTTGCAGCGCCGCTCCGTCTCCGTCGAGTCCACTTTTGGGTCGGTATGTTTGCGCGTGGATGCGCGAGACGGGCTCACAAGGGTCCACTTTGGATCGGTGGCCAGGATCTGGGGACTTCCGGGTCCATTCCAGGGAGAACTCTGTCGGTGGATTCCTCGGACTCAAGACGAAGGCGCTTCAGAATGCAACGACGGTATATTAATATCAGGCCTGACGCTCATTGCCACTTAATAAGTCGCCGCGAGATAGGCCAGATAATGCCGCCGAGTCGGTCGCTTATTAGAGCCCAGCAACTGTGTTCTACACACCGAGAAGAAAAAAAAAACCGAGCCACGAATTATTTCATTCCCGACTTGACTCGACGTTAGACGCTCCGCCGACAACGAGAAAAAGTAAATAATAACAATAGTCCACTTGGAAAACCATGGACGTCAATTTAATAGTGATTAATTCATATTTTCCGAGTTGTTATTCGAAAATATTGAGCGAAGTAACGTTACACTATATATAAATAACTATTTTTATATTACATTATTCAAAATTATAAATATACAATCGATTTCTTATTCGCGTAAAAAAAAAAGGACACGTGCCGATACCCGCCGTCTTTCTTGGAGCAGCACCGATCTGAGACTGCTGGAGGCAGGATTTTCGCGGTGGCTCGCTCACCAACGACCAAGTGCTTTGCGAACGACAACGAGGAACGATCTTAGGGCCAAATAGGAGTAACTGTGTTCTGTGTGCACGCACACGTCCGTCAATAGAGCGATATATGGGCTCACGAGACACACACACACACACGCGCGCGATCGCGAATTTCTACGCATACGTGGTGCCGATGTATGTAACTGTGTGTAACCCATTACCCATGCTCTCTCTCCTTCTATTTTTACATGATCGATCACTACTCCCGCCTCGGTGGGCTCCGTCGAAGTGTTCGACCAAGATCCACGTCCACGTCCATCACGGAACACAAATACAGACGCAGCCAAGTGTATTTATACGTATGCACGCGCGTGTGTCTGTGCGTATACATGAACGGAACACACCGTTCGCCAAGTCGTTAATTTTCGGCCGTCCTTTCACCCATCGAAAAGTGTGCCTCCTAATGGCCACGTGTGTGCCACCAACATCTACTTCGTTATCAGTCCGCTCGGATTCGCTCGTACTGGCGAAATTGTGCTAGAGTTCCGTGGTGTGGTTTTAGATATTTCTTTTCTTCTTTTATTTTATTTGGCCATTCGCGTGGTCCCTTTTCTTCCCGTTGTTTGTCAATTAACGGCATTTATTTTTTGGCACGAGACCTAAGGAGTCGAGGACCTTCGAAGTGAAAAATATGCGCGTGGAGGTTGCAACCCTAGAAAAATAATGGCGGTTGAGGAACTGGAGATTTTTTGTCGAAGAACTTTTTTTCCACCTCCTCCGATTCTCGAGATATTTGAATCCAAACGTTTCTAATAATCGGTTGGTTGATTTAGTGAAGCTGCTGCCACGGGAGGCGCTAGTGTTGAATTCTATGTTTTAGAATTTTTAAGCATTCACGTTGTTACACTATTGTTATTCCTGTTGATGTTGATGTAGTTACTATTATTATTATTACACTGACTATTATTGTTGTTCTTGTTGTTGTTGTTCAATAAAAAATTCTTATACAGTTAAAACTGTTTTTTTCCCCGATATTGACATACCGCACAAAAAAGGTTTGACTGTAATCAAATAATTCGCGATTGAAAGAAAATCACAGAAATTCGTTCTTGGAAGACAGAGAGATTGGATAAACAAAAACAAGGCCGGCAGATGGACGGATAGACAGATAAGAGAGAGACGGTCGAAAAATACAAGATCGCGAGATTAGTGAATACGGTGACTCGAAAGAATAGGAATAATAATAAAAAAAGAAAGATAAGACCTTGCCTCACTTTCCTACGTGTCGATCCTTCGTATGGCCCATTATGGACGACAGTTCAGTCCTACCCCACCCCACTCCACCCCCCTTGTTGTTGTGCTGCCATTAAACTTTTGAATTATTAAAACCACGTACACGGTCACATGTGCACGATTTGTGTACCTGCACAGGTGGAATGCCGTGTTAGTGCGGGTCTGCGTCTCCGGTTTCGTAATAATTCACCAAAACAGCCGCGATTACGTGACAAACGGAAACGCCCGAATCCAGGGATTCAATTCCTTCTTTGATATCTCCAGAAGGTTGGGTTTTGGAGGCGGGTCACCTTTTATCTCCCCAACTACGACGAGGGGGGCGAAGAGCTTTTCGGACCCAATGCACTTCGTAGCCAAATTCGTCAATAAAACGATTTTTTTGGTTTTTAGAAAAATTACATAAGGTTTCCCAAATAATTTCCACTCTTAAGAAATTTCGAATCTAGAAAATGTTTAAATTCCATAAGAGTTCAAATTAATTTGGGAAATGGTGAAATTGCAATATTTCAAAAAACATAACTCGGATAATAAAGAAAAAGTCTTCCCTGAAATCTAAAAATCAATGGAAAACTTGGAAATTATTAAGACTAGAGATAAAATCCTAAAAATTGAAATTCGCCTCGACCCTGGCCTGGGTCAAGTCACGTTTTCTCGAATGGTGCGTAACCGCCAGTGAGAGCTCGTTTGACGGGAATCCCCTAAAGATGGCGACACTATTCGACAGATTGGTGTCCTCGGGCGCTCTGTATTACCGGTAATCTCGATGAAGGTTGCTCGGAACCTCCGTAGAGGTCACTGACAAGCAGAATCGAGGGAACGAAGAACAAACAAGCGGGAAGAATTCGAGGCGCTAATTCAGTTGCGAGCATTCGAGGCAAGTCCCGCATATATATACACACACACGTGTGTGTGTATATGTTTGTGTGGTGGTTGAACGTTTTTAAAATGTCTCTGGTGGCCGTGACAAGATCTATTTTTAGCCCAGTCGGAGATAAGCGTGTGGCGAGGAGCGAGAAGGAAAGAAGGAAAGAAAGAAACCAACGAGGAATGAGAAAAAAGGAGAGAACTTGATAAAACCGAGAGAGGGAGAGGGAGAGAGGCTGTGATAGAAGGGGAGGAGGAGCGAGAGGGAGAATATCAAGCGACTAATTATACGTGACGTCATTACGACTGGTTTCAACACCAGAGTGCAGTCCCTGCCAGGATGGGAAGCAGCGTCACGGCAAGTGGGCCAACTTAGAGTCGTCCTCCTGCTTCTCCTCCGCCTCCTCCTCCTATGGTGCTTTTTTTCCTTTATTTTCTTCTTCTCTTTCCACTCCTCTCTTGCCTCGTAGCTCCTCTTTATTATTATTGACATACACGAAGGAAGCTCGCGGTGTGGGTATTCCGAGCGCGTGCGTGGAAAAACGATCCGAATGTACCCGAAAGTACGCGATTTTTAGCGGAATTCTAGACTCCGTCTCAAGGAAACCCATGGTATTTGCATACGAGAGATATTTCCTCGATCCACGAAACGTCGGATTTCTTTATTTTATTATATTTTTTTTTTCTGGAAATAAGTGCGAAAGAATCCGGAGAGAAAGTTCTCATGCCGATCGTCGTTTACTTTATCGATACCGTGAATGCATGCAAACAAATATATGCACTCAAAGTAAACGAATTGTAATAATACAAAACCAAAAAAATTGATGCACAATAATAGTGACAGTAGCAATAATAATAATAATAATAGTCGATGCATCAACTGCTGCCGAGAATTTGTACGTGGAGGGGGAGAAATAATCAGGGCTTTTCCCGGATAGGGGAACCGGAACTGGACATAAATCGCCATTTTTCTGACACTTCGCGCACTCCGAAGGTGAGCCAATGAGCGAGCAGATAAACGGGCAGCAAAATGTGCGCCAGAAAAGAGGAAGATGGAGAACTCGACTTGGGCCAACTTGTGTCAGCGAATTATTATGGGTGTGCAGACAAGACGGTCTATTTTAAGAAGAGCGTGGGACTACTAACTACTACTACTACTACTCCTCGTCGAAGGAAGAATTATCCGTCTCCTCTCCAGCCCCGTCCTCCTCCTCATCATTATAAAAATCAAAATCGGAGTCAGAATCATCGTCCTGGTCCAGGCACACGAAGGACAGGTAGTCAGAAAAAGATGAAAATCAGAAGGAAGTATATTTTTTGAGCGCCGATTCCCAATCCGAAGAGAAATTTGGAAAATTGTCGATTTCCAAAATATCTAAAAACATAAACGATTCCGGTGAAAGTGGCAGCACTGTGCGGAAGTGGTACAAGCGAGAGACTCGCGAGCAGTAAATCACCTTCGACAGATTCGGAAAGAGCATTTTTCTGTAGCGGAAATTTTTTTGCACCGGATTGCCCCCGGCTATTCGACAACACACCACTCGGCGCAATATTATTTTTAAAAGCGTATTATTAAAGTTATTGTATGTGCTTTAAATCTCTTGTTATTGTAATTATTGTATATGTGTTATTGTTACTTAATATATTTTTAAAAAGTCGTCATTTAAACCATTGTAATTTTTCTTAAAAGGTGTTACTACTTATTATTGTTATTATCATTGCTCTGTATTATTACTATTAATAAAATTATTACTAATAATTCGCTCTAAAAAAAAATCGAAACTTTTTTTTTAAATAAAAACTTTTTTTTCTTCACGAAACTCAAACCGTTGAAATTTGTTACCACGCCCACCGAGCCTTCGCGACGTTCCCATTGGCCGGGACATTTTACTCGATTACTCGGCAACTATTGGGAATTTCGAGAAATGGCACATAACTTTTCGTCTCAATTTTTCACCATCTCTCGTCCTTGACACCTTGCACCGCACTTCCTGTACATTATTCTCCGAAAATTGCATCTATGCAATTGATTCTGTAAAAAGATTCGAACCAAATTCTTGGTTCGCGTCAAATTTGGGTCCTAAAATATCGAGTCCTGAGGTTTCCCAGGACCCGCAGTCGGTTGCCGGCCGACCAGCAAATCTTCCACTTGTCGCGTTGAACCTGCGCCAGATAAGAGCGGCGCAACTGCAGGAAGACGAACGTGAGGAAGTTGCTAATAGGATCACGTCGCGTCGGTGGCATTATCATCGTCGATATGATCGATCGCGACGATGATCGCAGCCGATTGAATCAGGAAAGGAGACGAATCGGAGTTGGAATGAAATGGCAAGAGGATGTACCTACATGCGCAAGTACGTAAATAAATTCCTCTGATTCATCCCGCTGATAAATTGAGCAGTTTTATGGCTGCGGCCAATAAGGTACGGCGCGATGCATATGCACGCAGGAAATCCGCAAATTATCGCTCGGGCTAAATTTAGCCGCAGATAAGAAAGGCACGCATTGGTATCACGCGAATGCCGACGAGTCTCTTTATCAATCCCAACCCCACCCCTTTTGGAGAAAAAAAAAAGAGAATCGGTGGCCCGGTCGAAAATTTCGAGCCACTTCCGGCCCCGAAATGCTAATTAATTGTAACAAGAGTCTCTTGGGAGCCGAAATTTCAATTTCGAATTATTTTCGATAAAAACCTGGTAATTATTAGGGTGTCCCATAGAAAAAACTTATGGGACGGCCTAGTATTGAGAAAAAATCTATTTTAATTATAATTCCATATTTTTTATTTTGAATTTACGCGTGTTTCTTCCTGCGTCGTTATGTCGAAATTTTCAAAAGAAAAAAAATAAATAAATGGATAATCCAAAAGTATACAGTAAAATGTAATACTACAATACACGAGATGCCGCATGAAATTATAAAATTGTACACGTACGTTTTTACCGAAAAAAAACTGCAGAATAATAGAACTTTATTCCCTATTCCGGTTCTATTTTTGTTATCAACAGGCGGATTAAGCAGGAAGTAATTAACGAGATATGTAAATCAATGTAAGTACGCATGTACTACCAACGAACGTAGCTATGGTCATAAAATAAAAGAGAGTAAAAGTGGTCGAGTCCGAAATAATCCAGATTTGTATGTCTAAAAATAAAAAAATAATAAGACTAAATTTAAAAATAAATAATGATAGAATTTATAGACAATGGTAATGGTAATAATAATTATTATTATTATTGCAATAATAATAATAATAACAGGAATATCGGTTAATCGATAAATAAAATTTCAAGAAGAAATTTGGGACGAAAGGTGATTCGTGGGACGAAGGAGAGTATCCTCCCCGCGAGGGTCCCATCCCGTGACTCTTGTTTGGCTCTTGAAGAGTGAGCGTTTCTCTCCGGTCGGTTTATTGAAATGTTAGACGGCCTGTTTTTAACACTTAGATTTCAACAGAGTAGGTATATCATCGGTCGCTGATTATACTTGAAACTGGAAACGATACTCCGCGTATAGTAAGTAGCCGGTTGTCGCTGTGACACACATATATAAACACACGTAGGTGTCCTGTGGCGCCGCCGGAAATCGCATAGACCGGTCCTGCCCGCTCGCTCGCTCGCTCGCTCGCTTGTTACCTGCTGCTCTTTCTCGTTCTATACGTATACGTCGCGTATAACTCGTTCCTCGAGTAGCCTCACGCATATACACACACACACATACACACACATGCTAATATGACTCGCACGACACGGCCAGCGTTTACACAGAAATACGTAAGTACTTGGAAGAATTCGTGTCTTTATCGGAGGAAAAACTACATTTCGAAATTCAGGTATGTAGAAATATTCCAGCGGGAAAGGTAATTATTCCCGAGAGAAGCGGGACCAAAACCGGTTCGGGCTCGATGAATCGCTAGAGGGCGTTAAAAACCGTGCATTTTTTTGTGAAACAATTTTTTCTCCAGCACCCATGGTGTCGGAGATATTCCACTTCCCAGGTTCCCTCGCGTTGTTTCAGCGAAGCTACCACCAGAGGCGCTAGCGTTCAATTCTACCTTGAAAAGCTCTTATCTCCCGAGTCGTTGGGTTTGCTGTTAAAATTCAAATTTCTACCGAATTTTCAATATCTTCGTTTTCGCATTATTATTATTATTATTATTATTATTATTATTATTATTATTAATATATAAATGTATATTGAAAGAAAGAAAGAAAAATTCACAAATAAATAAACAATAAAAAATTGGGATTCTAAAAAATTCGGGAAAACGCGCAATATCCTACGGTTATCGTTTCTTATCCATAACACAGCGCGAACTGAGAATGGGACATTCCTGGCCGATGATAAAATTCCTGCCACCGTTCCATATTTTTCTTCTTCTCACTTCCCCTCTTTCCGCGCACTCCTGTCCCTGCCACTTCTGGTTTCCTGTTCCACATAAAAAGGCCGTCTATTCTCGGAACCTTATCAAAGTTGCAACGGTAACGATGACGAAGATAAGGGACGTGCACAAACAGAGAGAGAGAGAGATAGAGAGAGAGATAGATGGACAGAAACCGTGGTGTAAGAAGTCGACGAAAGAAACGTCCATTCCACTGTGAAATACACGCATAAATCTCGAGCCAGCAAACGAATGAGAGGGATCGCGCGTGTGCATAAAATTACTTATAAAATCAAGGAGTGCCTTAAAATACACGGCCAGGATTTATTAGAGGAAAGTTTCGACTCTCTCAACTTTGTTTTCGAGATAATCACATTTATAATCCGTTCGTTTACTTTGTACATCTTTTATACACACATACACACACGTGTGTAATGTATATATAAATATATATATTTGTCGAAAAAACAGTGAACGGATGTTAGTCTTCGAAAATGCAGCGGGAGACGGTGATGATGATCATGATGATTATAATAATAATAATAATAGGAGCCTCCCCTCCCGCGAAGATTTCGAGCTTCCATTTGCTCGATTAGCATACGAAAAGAAAAGAAAAGGAAAGGAAAGAAAAATGAAAGAATGTTAACGTGAAACACAGAAGCATCTTTATGGTAAACAATAACTCGTCCAATTGCCCTCCAAACCCTGCCTAAGAATCTCCTGAATCGGTGCTGCCCTCTGCCGAAGAGTTTTGACTTTCCAGAATATCCCTGACAAATACAAATCTATTGCAAATATGTTAGGAACGTGATATGTACTTTTATATGAAATAATAAGAGAAAAAAAAGTTAGGGACAATTTTTTTTCTGGCGAAAAAAATTTTGAAAAATAAAGAAAAAATCAAAAACGTATTGCTTTTTTTGTAACAATTACAATTATAATTATAATTTGAAAATTGTTTACGAAGGTTCGAGAAAAACGAGGAAGTAAATAATAAAAATAACACGAGTCATTTAAATTCCCTTGGTAGACTTATTGTTAATGTTAAAAATAATCCTTGATTTTCCGCGCGTCTGCTTATTTCCGGTGACTCGGAGGAGTAAGTAAATAAATCATCGCTCTTGCCTTCGACGGACAGACAACAGAGTGCGTTGCTCGAGAGACCGAGCTTCTTCGCCACGCTATTCTGTGTGTGTGTGTCTGTGGCGAGTAAATAATAGGCATAGCAGGGGAGTAGGTACGCGTGTGTGCGTACTTGCATGCATGCGAAATGGAGTTGCCTCGTTCGCATAATTCCTTTTAGCTATTTTCGTCCGCAGTCATACTAACAATGCAAAAAGGAGAAACATGGCAATATGCTACTGCATTGCAATCTCCTTGTGTTCGCGGCCGAGACTCACTCGAACCGCACCGCGTGTTTCTCGCTGATGCCGAGAAAAAAAAGCTGCCTATTTTTAGCTCGAAAGCGAACTCGCCGCGTTTTGCGAACGATAGTTTTTTTTTATGGTAAATTTCTGGATACAAAAGTGCTTCAACTTTTTCTTGGGAAGTTTCTAGAAACGATACATTTTTTATCGCGCTTATATTCTTCTCTTTTTTGGATTTCTATTATTTTTTATGGTAAATTTTTGAAAATAGATGATTTCTATTTTTTAATGAGAAATTTCTGTACCCGGCAATTTTTGAATTTTTTCCAGTGAAATTCAAAATTTCTGTCTATCTTAATTCCGCCACGTCACCGCTAGGGGCGCTCGTGCGAAGAACTATATTTTCACATTTCGTCCCCTCTCCACTTGCGCAGCATTTCGGGACCCTTCGTACCCGCACATCGCACGCATGTATGCATACATATGTGCACGCATGCCTGCAAGTGTCAACGTGTGAAAAAGGTCGTCGCAGCATCCCCGTCCTTCTTTTCTCATGCAACAAGTGGTATGCCTACAACTCGTCTTCGTATCAGCAGCCACTTTCACCGGTTCGGTATAATTCCTCTGCTCTCTACCGATGTTCAAAGTTAAACATCATCTCCGCCTTCCCCCTCTTCCACCCCCCACCCTCGCCAATCGCGCACTCGACCTTTTCTCATTAACACGCGGCGGCTGTCGAGTGCATTCCGAAAATAAAAAATGAATCTTTGAAATAATGAAAATTGATACGAAAAAATAAGAATAACGAATTTATTTTTGAAAAAAAAAATTTTCGAGTTTTGGAATTTTTTCGCGACTTATAAAAATAATATAAAAAATTGAAAAATTCCAGTTGCATAATAGTAAAATGTTGAAAATAACAAAATTACTATTTTTGCATGTAAATTTACTATTATTTATATTCTATTTTGAAGTTTCGCAAAAATTTCGAAAATTTCAAAATTTGTTTTTTTTCCGCAACAGCGAGATCCCTTTATTGTGGCGGAAGTTGACTGTAAATTTCAGACCCCGTCGTTTTGAAACGTACATGCGATAAATTCGTTGATCTTTTTATTAGCGCAATTCGAAATAATGATATATGCCTTAAGAATACTGCACACAAGCTTCTATGCACGTGCATTTGCAAGTATGTGTGAAATATCGTTTATTTGTTTAATTTCCATCGGATAATGAAATCCGATTAACAAACAAAGCAGGCAAACGTTAACGTCTATGCATCTGCGTGTGAGCATACATGTGTCGGTTAGACGTTTTTTTCCCTCTATATATGTACATTTGTACATGCATGTGTGTATAATACGCGCGACACACGAAGGCTCGTATGGAAAAGAACGCGGGATATGTAAGAAGTCACGTGGTTTATTATATTTCAACGACGAGACCATCGCATCACGCGGATGTCAGCGCCGACCATACACGTCTACTGTGTCAATATACGCATGTTATATACCGGGTGTCCCTATCCCCGGTACCCTCGCGTTCCTGAGCTCAAACGGAGACGAAAAGTTCTTTACCATTTTTTTCTCCGACCGACCGTTGATTTTATACGAATTTTCAAAAACTGACCAATCAGCGGCCGCGTGCCTGCCTATCCGTGAGCCCCACAGATCGCGGTCGCTGATTGGCTGATCTTTGAAAATTCGTATAAAATCAACGGCGGGTCGGAGAAGAAAATGGTAAAGGACTTTTCGTCTCCATTTGTGCTCAGGAATATGTTGTTATCGGGTGAAAACGCAATTTGTGGGACACCCTGTATACATATATTTAAATACGTATGTACATTTCTATGGGGTAAAGAAATTTCTCAAATACTCTCCTGTTTATCAACACGTGCTACGGCAGCACCTGTCTGGTAACCCTACCGGTACCGAAACCAGTAAGAACGCTTTTTTATTATTATCATTATTATTACTATTATTACTCTTATTATTGTTATTGTTATTATTATAATATAGTAAACTATCGAAAAACAAATAAAAGGTGCCAAAAGGACTCCTAAGTTAGCGCACATTGCACGCGGTCGGTGCATTGAAAAGATTGCACACATCTAGTTACTCACACCTACAACCATTTATATACACACTCGCATCTATACGAATACACACACACATACACATCGAATGCCATAACACAACACATATACACACATATCTAAACTTTGCGCATGAACGCACACACACATGCATACAGATAAAACAAGTAACATCTCGTGGCACTAACCTGTCGCTCTTATCGACGACCACCAGAGGCGCGAGCTCTTGGAGCGGTGGCTCGGCCGAGATGCCCTGCGCCCGTTGCTTCCTCGGCCGCGGCTTCGTCGGTGTCAGCGGCGACTTGAACGGCAGCACGCTCAGGAACTTGTCCAGGTGGCTGCGCAGCTCCTGTATCTCCGCGTCCTTGCGCGACAGCTGCTCCTCCAGCTCGCTGATGCGCTCGTTCTTCAGCCGGATCATGTCCTGCAGCTTCCTGAGCGTCGACGCGTGACAGGACGACGACAGAGGAGACGACGTCGTCGTCGCCGTCTCGTTCGTCGTGGCGTTGTCACTCTGGTTCATGGCGTCGCGACGATCCACGACCACGGTCGCGGCTGCAACTCCGGTCGCGGCTGCAGCAGCCTTATTATTAGCAGCAGCCGCCGCGGCGTTGTTGCTGCTGCTGCTGCCGCTGTTGCTTGTCAATTGGGAGGCGTCCTCCTCGTCGGCGAGCCTCTGCTGCGTCGACGAGAAGCACAGCGAGTCGAAGCACACGCTCATAGACCTGCAGAGGTCAGTGGCAAATAGGCAGCACCCGCGGAGGTCAGCGGCGAACAGACGGCACTCCACCACTGCGTCCATTCACCCGATAGCCGCCGATTATGTCTTATTAGACATATATCGAGTCATAGACGGGGACACGAGCACGAAGATCACCGCGATCGCGAAGACGAAGACGAAGATGCAGTTGCTCTGCTCGCAAAATTCCCAATTCCTAAGTATGTGTATGTATGCAATTATCACTCACTCTCACTCTCTCTGGCTATATACATATATTGTGTACATATATATACATATATAGTAAATGTTAATATATAATACATTAAATTTCTATATTATATATTAATACGATACATACATTATATGTATTATATTAATATAATACGTATCGATATAATATGTGTAAATATTAAAATATACATATACACACACAACACACGTATTTACCTCGACCTGAGATTGCACCGATTCACTTCATTCACAATAAATTCGTCGCAAAGCAAAGCAAAACAAATAATAATAATAATAACAACAGAAGATTCACTATCGGCGACGAAATAGAGTTCAGGTATATCTATATGTATATATATATACACACGTGTATATACATATATATATATATATATGATTAATGCTATTGCATATCAGTAAAAGGAAGAAGAACCACCCTCGGGCTTGTTTTTCCACGTTCCTGTGGAATCTGGAATCTGGATGGACTCGAATATAGGTATATATATATATATATAAGTATAAAACTATGTATACATAAAAATACGTATGTACACCACACACTTGCTGCCGGAACACCGCGAGAAGGCGGCGGCTTACGAGCGAGCGCCACTACCGAACGATTTCTGATCCGATGGATAGTTAGTATTATATTCTCTTCTATCCTCCTCCCTCCTCCTCCTCCTCCTCCTCCTCCTCCTCGTTCTAAAGTTATGTATGTACCAAGACGCCAGTATAGAAGGAGGAGGGGGAGGAGTACGAGGAGGGAGACCGCAAGAAATAAATAGAATGATATTCACCTTTAGAGTTCCATCGGTTGCCAGTAGAGGGCAGAGTAGTTCGGGCTAGTTGTTTTTCTCTTCCTTATCGATTCGAGGAACTTTTCAAAGCGATTGTAGGTATGCAAGTACGTATTTACTTGGGAATATATTTTTTTTTCTCTTTGGAACGAGTGTATCGAATGATACGTGGGATTGAAATTCGTCACCAGATGGCGGTAGTTACTCTCGCATTTTTCATATCGATTTTCGTATTTATAAAATTCGATTTTTCGATCGTTCGACTCTGCGCAGAATCGATTTTATGTTTGAATCGATCATTTTTGTGTCGATAGAAGGACATATCGAGGACGTGAAGGTCGAATCGGGGATTTTATTTTGTCGATCCAAATATTCACAAAATATTTGAAATATCGAATTCATTAACAGCGTTACGATGATCTTCTATGTTTCAGGCCAAGAAGATCGATTTTGAAGAACGAAAAAAATCGGATTTCCGGCAGAATCGATTTGAAATTCTCGAGTTCCAGGGCAATGGCTAAAATTTTATTCAAATATGCCAAGAGGGAGATTTTGGTGGAAAAGGGAGGCTTGAAAAAGGTAAGAAATAATGAAACCAGGTGAGTATCGTCTAAATCGATTTAATGTATCGCAGATCTCCATAACTTTCGATTCTCACACGGCAGTTCGGTTAAATAGTTTAATAAAGTTACAAAAGGAAGCTAAAACCGCCCGTATGCAGGATGTCAACGAATCGGGGCCACCATTTTGTTTTCTGGAAAAGAACAAAATTACTAAAATCAGTGTTTTTTTCCTTACTTTCGATCTTGAGCTTCCAGTTTCAGTAATTTTCAGTTACTTTTTTGATAATCGGTTCATTAACATCCTATATACTTAAATATAGTGTGCTGCCACTTAAGTGCGATGGTCACTCTGGTCCCCAATGCGAGTTCATGTTTCGATATAAAGTCAATTCATAGTGCATGGGTATATATAATATATAGGTTGAAATATATATAAATATGTATATATGTACAGGTGTGTGTATATATATGTATCAGGTATATTATAATTTCGCGGTTGTCTCTACCCGAAAAAAACGGTGTTATAGCAGCGTACAAGCCTTGGAGTGCTGAAACAAAAACATTTGTTTATTAAGCTTTTTTATACGTATTTATAAATTTATAATAAGTAAAAAACATTTCTTCCACCTACGATATATTAAAAATCGAAATCATTATTATTCATCTCTTGGATGTATTTCATATATTGAAAAATCAAAAATGAGTAGGAAAAATTATTAAAGTGTGTTTTTTCAGTTCTCAATTTTTAAAATATAATCTCAAAAAAATTTAAGCCAGGTTTTCTCATTATCTCATTAAAAAAATACATCCCATCCAAAAAATTAAAAATTTGCGTAATTAAAAAGAATTCGAATTTAACTCTCACTTTTGCTTTCGCTACATTTTCCGCGGCGACTTCCACATTTTTGCTCGCATCCAGGATCTGCTGTTGATGTTTATTCCTGTTTCGAAACAAATTCGCCATTTTTCCTGAAACTGGAGAAAGTCGACATTCTTAAACCAACCAATAATCCCTCTTTATACCTCCCAAAAAAAAAAACAATCTCACCAGTTTTCGCTGGCGGTAATTGAACGTCCGCATCGTCCTGCACGGACTCCACCTGCAATTTTTCTTCCTCCGCCATCTTCATCTTGCTCTCGACCTCCGCCTCCAGGGACTCCATGTTCGCCTGATTCGAATCAACTATTTCTTCCGGTCGCTTCTGTACGGATTTAGGCGGATCCGGAGCGTTCCGTTTCTCTTCCACCTGCTCATCGTCACCTTCCTGGATGGGTGGAGTGCCCTCAGTCTTCTCGGAATCCCCCTTTTCGGGTTCCTTCGTCTCACCCGAGACGATCTCGGCTTCAGTTTCAGTCCCAGCCTCTGTCGCGGCCTTTTCCACTTCCCCATTACCCTCAAACCGGTTGTCCGACTTCTCCAGGGACTCGGTGTCGCTCTTGGGACTCCCGGATTTCAGTCTGGGTGGTTTCGGTGGAGGACTTCGTAGCGGAGGGTCCTTCGCTTCGACAGTTTCAGCCTCTATCCTCTCCGGGACCACGCTAGGCTTATCGTCGATCGATTTCTCATCGATTTGCGAATCGATGCCACCGATAACGTCACTCTGGAGATTCCGATCCTGGTTCTCGCTCTCCTTTTCCTTCTCCGGCTGCTCCTGCCGGTGGACTGGAGATTTCTTGTAATCCTCCAGATTCTGGGGACTCTCCGGCTTGTCCATAGCTTCCAGGCTTTTGAGGTCCGACGAGACGTAGCTCTCCGTTATCGAACTTTCCTTGGACTCCATCAAGTCCTTGGACTCCTCGAGCTTGTTGGAGTCCATTTTTGGGACACTCTCGCTAAGGCCATTTTCGGCGGTAGCGACCGGGCTGTTGTTCAGCGGGAACTTGCTGCTAGGGAGCTTCAGTGGAGGCAATGGATTCGACAGCCTCTGAAAGAGACGATGGATTTTAGCGAACATTCTAGGATCCGTTTTTTGGCGTTTCTCTAAAACCTACCATTTTGACGGATTCTAGTTTGTCCTCCGATCCGGTTTCTCGTCTACGTCCGATCAGGATTGTGTGACACCCCCCGCAAGCGACCTGGAAGAAAGAAATTCTTCTTTATTCGGAATTTCAGAATTTGTATTCGACTGTCCTTTATCGGAAAGTTTGAGTTTAACGTTCCCGGGAGGTTCCTGAAATCATCTTACGTCTGTAACAAAGAGTTCCTGATATCTGGATGCAAAAGTCAACGCGTCGACGTTATTTTGATTTTCCTCCAGGCCCAGTTTTCCGTGTCTTCCGTCTCCACACGTGTAAAGTTTCCCCGAATCTGCAACGAGAGGAGATAAACAATAAACATTTTTAATTGAATCTTCGATAAGAAAGGTTAGAAAAATTTAAAAAAAAAATTAATCTTTCAGGTTTCAGAAATTTCGCGACGATTACCTGTGACAATGGCAGTGTGACTTTCCCCGCAAGCGATTCTAGTGATTTTCTCCGTCTCGTCGAAAACATCACTTTTTGGAAGAAGTTTCGGGATTGGGACTTCTGCCAGATTGCTGCCACAGCCCAGCTGACCGCTAGCATTGCTTCCCGAGCAATAAACCTCTTCCTTTACTGCAAGAATCGAGAAAAAACTTTTGAATTTTGTATAATCGTTAAGTTTTTTAGGACAAGATTTGGCAAATTTCGCTGAGTACCAGTTAAAACTAAAGTGTGATGACCACCGCACGCTACACCTACTGCCGGATCCACCAGTTGCATCTGCTTGGGGGCAACTTGGGTCGAGAAGCTGACGTCGATCCCCAGTTTGCCGCTTTCCGACTCCCCGCAGACGTAAACTGCACCGTTTTCTGCAATTTTGCGAATGCACAAGTCTCGTCATTATGGGATAATCGTCGCATAATCCTAGTGAATATTAATTTTTAAATTTGTTTGAAAAATTCAGTAAAAATTAAAGGAAAAAATCAGTCTTGAAAAAATTTCTAGGAATCTAAAAAATTTGGGGGAAATCTAACAATTTTCAGAAGTATTTTTCAGCAAAAAAGAAAAAAGCTGCAGATACCGGTGAGAAAAGCCGAATGATAATACCCGGCGCTGATCTGCTTCACGGGTTCCGGTATCTGAACCTTCGTCGGTTTATGAACGAGTCCAGAAATTCCAGCGAGCCCCAACTGGCCCTCCAGGTTGCTGCCCCAAACCGTAACCGACCCGTCGTCCGTCAAAACCATGGAATGGTGCGAACCGGCTGCGACTTGGACCACTTTGACCCCGGAGGCTGCAAAATCGTGTACCAAAACTGGACTGGTGACCACATCGCCTCCGATTGTGGAAACTCCTCGGCCCAGTTGGCCCTCTTGGTCGCTGCCGCAGGAATATATTTTTTCCGACCCTGAACATGAAGATTCTTTGTCAATTATCTATCTTATTTTTTTTTATTGATCTTACACATATTTACCTGTACAAATTAGTGTATGAGCTCTTCCACAGGCGACGTGTGTGACTTTTTCCGGTTTCAACACTGGATATGTAAAATTATTTTGAAAGATAATTTAATACCGATCGCTAATTAAATTGCCTGCGATTACAAATTCAAACAAATGCTACTATGTAAGATGAAATTGATAATTGCCTTTGACGCAAGAGGGTTTGCTGATGTGATTCTTGTGACCGAGTCCCAACTGGCCCCAATCATTGCTACCGAACACGAATAATCTGCCGCTTTCTGTAAATTAGGAGGACGAATGTGAATCGAAGGACAATGAAGCTACAGAAGGGTACAACTTACGGCAAACAACGGCTGAGTGTTCGTCCCCGCAAGTGATGGACTGGACCGGGTCCTTGCGTATGAAGAAATGGGAAGCGATGTTATCGGCGAACCTGCTGCGTCCGATTGTGAAAACCGCACCGGTATCTACGAGTAATTCGGAACGTGGCGATGATAAAGAAAATGGTTGGTAATGTGAGCGAGCTTATACTTTTTTTTGTGACAAATTCAACTAATGTAAGTATATATTTTATGATCGTATATAAAAAAGCAGTTCCAATTGAAATTTGGAACAATAAACGGGGCTGCTAAAGTGAGCGAGCTTATTCTTCACGAATAAGGAGTGAAAAAAAGCGATACTATCTGCCCTTACTTCAGAAGAACATAGTTGTAGAAACACCAGTGTATCGATTGTGCTGGTCAGTGGGAATTTTATAACACCGCTAGTCGCGAAAAGTAATTCATGATGATGATGCAAACGGTTGATCGATAATCGAACTCATTAATTAATAACAACACCTGCTGCCGGTGCAATAAAGTTGACTAGAACATAACTCGTGTATGAGGGTATCATCCGTCCGGTTGCAGTTGATACAAGTATCGCGTGCGAGAACCGGTACGAAGTGCATTATGCATGCATTTGCGCATTTTTTGCCACGTTTCAGCCTTTGTTGCATCCCCAGCAAGCTACTAATGGTTGATATCGGGATAAACACGCATCGCTGACGTTGGTCGAAGGAATTGATCCTCGGTGGAAAAAGCAATGGGTTGTAGTAAAAATGTCCTAAGATCGTTTGACCCGACAGACGTAAAGTGACCGAATTAGTCTACTTATAACCGACTTGAAATCCATTCTGGTGAATTATTCATTTTCTCGAGCAAACATGTATGCGTGGGGTCCTCCCGAGCATCGCGATTTTGATCGTACCCTTGTGATACCCTTGCTTTTAATACCCCCATCGAGGGAGATTGGTATCAATACAACGGGAAAGTTAACTAATTTCAACCAAATAAGCGTCCGGTGTTCATTCGATAAATATCTTGGCCAAATATTTTCGAAAAATTGCTCAGTTTAAAAATTAAATTAGGAAATTTCCGAAAGAAAAACTAAAAGTTGAACGAATTCAATTTCATTTGAATCAAGTTTCGTGCGAGTCTTGAAAAGTTCTAAATACTTTCTTTTTTCTCCTGTTTTTTTAATAATATTTTTGGCAAAATAATATAATAATTAAAAAACGTAGGAAAAAATTTTTGAGGGAGCGTGAACTCGAATGAATTAAAGTGCATCCTTACCGGGTATATTTTCAATATCTGGTAGTCC
Source organism: Gasteruption jaculator (assembly GCA_949825005.1). Classification (NCBI taxonomy): domain Eukaryota; kingdom Metazoa; phylum Arthropoda; class Insecta; order Hymenoptera; family Gasteruptiidae; genus Gasteruption; species Gasteruption jaculator. The sequence continues at coordinate 9,715,762 of OX463775.1, forward strand.
CATGGTTTCGGTCAAACGACAAACACACCTGCTTTGCTTGCCAACGCAACACTGACTAAATGCGACTATAGCGTAGCAGTAATTTCTAGCCAACGCAAACGTTGCTTGGCAACTAGAAATCAATTTTGAATGGTTACAATATCACTACATTGTAAGGTGGTGTATGTCCAAGTTAGGTGAGCCATTAGAAAACAATTACCGCAAATTCGCAAGAAAACTGAACTTTCCAAACTATTTACAAATGTACCCAATATTTGCGTTTCCAGTAAAAATTATATCTTGCTGGGAATTTTCCAATTGTAAGAAAATTGGTTGAAGACTATGCAGAGAAAATAATGCAATTGCGCTTATTACAAATAACAATAAAATTTCATAAATTTACTCTATAAAAATATCACAAAATGATCAAACACTAACTATAAAAATATTAAATGTGAAATTTACCATAAAATTAGAGTTTTCCGCTTCCTTTGAACATATACCTTTTTCCAAAATAAGTAAATGTCACAAGCGTATATTAGATGATACTTTTTGTAGCGATTATCATAACTTGGACGATTATTTTTGTTTTCAGTATAATGGTTTAAGGATTATTTGGGGGGGAAATATTTTCTTTGGTGAAATAATTGCTTCAATATAAATTTCAATCATAGGTCGTTTATTCATCAACCCTGGTTCTTTATAATTTTCAATCCTCAAAATTGATTAACAAAACGCATTTTACAACATTAGAGTCTTAAAAAAAATTCGCAGATGTTTACCAGTAACGCTGATGTTAAAAATGCTATAATTACCACGCACTCTACTCAACATAAGTCTACGTATGTATCGTTTCGATCGATTTCATTCTCGAAGTGTTGCCAAAAAAAAGTATTACTTGAATTCGTTAAAAGTTCATCTAGAATTCGATATATAGCCATACAATGAAATTCAACATTTTATAGCCAAAAAAAAGTTGTCAAACAGACAAAACTATCGCATCCTCTTCCTCACGGGCCGATCCTCTTCCTCCAGTAAATAATTTGCAGTTGCAGCTTCAGCCATTTTAGGGGGAAAAAATCCCAAGATAAACTCCAGGACATCTAATAATTAAATTATTAGTAATCGGATTTGTTACTGTTCGCACGATCTTCGGTAATTTCAGGATTCCAGGATCCCGAATAGTTAAAGTATGGAGCAAAGTTTCTCCGAACCAACAGAAGAATTCTGTAATGAAAAAAAGAAAAATCTATTAGTTATGAGACACATTTTTATAAACAAATTTGGATCATATGTTATATAAAAAGAAATTTCTTTCACTTACGTTATTTGCGAACAGTTCGAATGGAATGTCCTTTTTATCTCGTTCTATGTTGCTGAAGCTTGTAATGAAGAATTCTTCCACAGGAAGTCGAGCTTCTTCGTCTCATTCTTCATCCATTGTAATTGAAAATAAGGCCCAAATTGTTGCAGGAAGGTTTGTAGCTGCGACTGTAGATTCGATTGGGTTGGAACCGAATTTTTTCTTCTTTTCTTCACACAAGTGAAGTGTTAAGGTTACATTCGTGCTTTCCCTACTAGCATTCATTATAATTTTCACTAATATAAAATTAGTTGTATTCGTGCTTTCTTTACCAGCATTCATCTCACGGAATAAATCCAGAACAATAATTGTCATAGAATTTTTTGGTACCAGGTTTTCGTACCAATATTTGTTATGAAGTTTCAATATTAATTACAAGGTGTTCTAGAAGATTTAGTTTTAAAATGTTACAAATGTTATAAATACAATAATCAGTTTGTCGATTGGTAACATCAAATTATCCGTGCTTTCTTTACCTCCATCCGTTACAGATCTTTTCTGTCGTGCAAAATTAGCACGTTACAAAAGAAGTAAGCAAAAATTGTAAACGAAACATTTACAAAATTTATAATACCGAGTTTATCGATCATCAATAAATACGTTTCCAACCTTATAAAATAGAAACATACGAAGTATGGTATATTTCGTGCTTTCCCTACTAACATCGATTACAAATTCTTTCTGAAAAAGTTTCGGTCTGAGCCAAAAAAATAGTTTAAAAAAATATATACTCCCCGTGCTTTTTTACGAGCATTCCCCTTTCTACGTATCAAATTATTTTTTAATCAATTGAAAAAAAAATTCATAGTTGTTAAACATGAATTTCTCGTGCTTTCTTTACGAGCATAGCTCCTTTTCTTTTAACTCTTTTAAATGTTATAGACAATTATGTAGGAAACGAGACAAATATAATTATATTACATTCTTTACAAGTATCTATTACAAAATTTTTTTAGATACCGTAAAATATGTTTAAAAAATGAAATATATTGAAATCTCGTGCTTTCTTTACCAGTATCCACTCCAAAGGGACATTTTCTTAGATGTTATAGTAAAATATGTTGAAAATAGAAAAATTATTAATCTCGTGCTTTCTTTACCAGGATTCATCACAAAGTGACTTTTTTTTAGAGATTAGTACAAAATATGTTGAAAGTGAAAAATATTGTATTATCGTGCTTTCTTTACCAGCATTCACTACAAAGTGAAGTTTTTTTTAGATATTATAGAAAAGTGTGTCGAGAGAGAAAAATATAATATTCTCGTGCTTTCTTTACCAGAATTCATCACAAAAAATTTTCTCATTATATTCAGAAATTCCTAAAAATCGGAAATTTTAAATTATCGTGCTTTCTTTACTAGAATCCATTACATATCAAGTTATAAACAGTTGGAATAAAAGATACAGATCATAAATAATTTTAATTAAATATATCAATTTTTAGAGAAAATCACGTACGTGCAAATTGAAAAATTGTATCGTTTATTCCATTACAAAATTTGATTCTTTTGAGATAATCGTGCTTTCTCTACTAACATTTACCACACAAAGATCTTTCGACGAAGACATGAAATTGACGTGACAAAAATTTAACATTATTTGGAGAGAGAGCTTTGATTAAGTCTATTTATCGTGCTTTCTCTACCAACATCGATTATCGAGGTTTCATAAATCGACATAATATAGAAATCAAATTACAAACTTTTTTTAACAGATGTGAATTTTAACAATTTTCTTTCCATTTGATGTATCGTCAATTTTCATTAATCTTTCCCAGTATCATATTGTAAAAATATTTTTTAATTTATCTTTTACCGTACTATCAATTCTCAATCGCTTTCTCAATCAACAAATTTAATTTGTAATACAAACTTTATTTTAATAGCCCTCTTCCTTAGAAACAGGGTTTATGAAAATTGTATTTAGTGTAGTATCTGTTACATTAATAAAAAAATGCAATAGAAAATGGGATAGTCATCATTCCCAAGAAGTTGATGGAAGCATTTGATAGACGGTGAGCGAGCTTACCCTTTTAAATGACTTTATTTTTTATCACTAGACATTAGCTATACAGCTATCTGTCACAGTGAGCGAGTTTATTCTTTTCCATGACATTCGATTTATTTATTATAAAGAAAAAAAGAGAATTATAATAGATTCTGATCAGAATCCATTTGGAAAATTATTGTAGTTCATGATTGTAATTCACGCGAATAGTTAAATTACAATAATGAAATTGTTGCAAACAAAATTATATAGAAAAAGTGAATTAATTATTGTTTTTATTATTTTAATAGACAATAATTAATTTTGATTGGTGAGCGAGCTTACCCATTTTCTTCATGACACGTGATATATTTGACATTAGTATCCTTGATCAAATTGACTATTTCAAAATTGAAAAAAATGGTTAAGGTGAGCGAGCTTACTCTTTCTTATGACAAATAAACAGTATATTATATTGTAATATCTTTCTTCAAAATTGATGTTTTTATTAGGATTTTGATAACAAAAAAATTTGGTAAGGTGAGCGAGCTTATTCTTCTTTTATGACAACTAAAACATTTTTAATTTTAATACCTTGCTTCAAATTTCACACTCTAGTTAAAATTGAGTATTAAAAAATTGGTAAGGTGAGCGAGCTTATTCTTTTTTTGACAAATTAAACAGAAAATTTATTACAATATTGTATTTGAAATTTGCCTCCCTAATTGAGACATAAAACATAAAATATTTGGTAAGGTGAGCGAGCTTATCCTTTTCTCATGACGAATTCAATAGTAAATTTTATTTTAATAGTTTACTTCAAAATTTGTCTCTCGAATTGAGATACAAAATATAAAATAATTGGTAAGGTGAGCGAGCTTATTCTTTTCTCATGACGAATTCAATAGTGAATTTTATATCAATGGTTTATTTGAAATTTGTCTCTTTAATTGAGATTTAGAATCAAAAATGGTTGGTAAGGTGAGCGAGCTTATTCTTTTTTTATGGCAAATTCAATAGTAAATTTTACGTTAATAGTTTCTTTAAAAATTGTTTCTCTAATTGGGATTAAAAATAAGAAATATTTGGTAAGGTGAGCGAGCTTATTCTTTTTTTATGGCAAATTCAATAGTAAATTGTACATTAATAGTTTCTTTAAAAATTGTTTCTCTAATCGGGATTAAGAATAAGAAATATTTGGTAAGGTGAGCGAGCTTATTCTTTTTTTATGGCAAATTCAATAGTAAATTTTACGTTAATAGTTTCGTTAAAAATTGTTTCTCTAATCGAGATTAAGAATTAGAAATATTTGGTAAGGTGAGCGAGCTTATTCTTTTTTTATGGCAAATTCAATAATAAATGATATTTTAATAGTTTACCTGAGATTTTGGTAAGTCTCTATTGGTGTGTTTCTCTAATTGAGATTTAGGTTAAAAAATATTTGGTAAGGTGAGCGAGCTTATTCTTTTTTTATGAAAAATTAAACAGTAAATTTTAGTATAATATTATATTCAAAATTTGTCTCTAATTGAGATATCAAATATAAAATTGTTGGTAAGGTGAGCGAGCTTATTCTTTTATCATGACGAATTCAATAATAAATTTTATTTTAGTAGTTTACTTCAAATTCGTTACTCTAATTGAGATTTAGAATAAAAATTGGTTGGTAAGGTGAGCGAGCTTATTCTTTTTCTTATGACAAGTTCAATAATAAATTTTTTTTCAATACTTGAATTGAAAATTGTCACTTTAATTCAGAATTAAAATAAAAAATAGTTGGTAAGGTGAGCGAGCTTATTCTTTTTTTATGATACATTCAGTAGAAAATTTCATTTTAATAGTTTATTTAAAGTTTGTCTCTCTGAATGAGATTAAGAAAAAAAAAATAATTGGTAAGGTGAGCGAGCTTATTCTTTTTTTATGACGAATTCAGTAGAGAATTTCATTTTTATAAAACATTTCAAATTTATCTCTTTAATTCAGATTTAGAACAAAAAATTGGTAAGGTGAGCGAGCTTATTCTTTTTTTATGACGGATTTAGTAGAGAATTTCATTTTAATAAAACATTTGAAATTTATCTCTTTAATTGAGATTTAGAACAAGAAATATTTGGTAAGGTGAGCGAGCTTATTCTTTTTTTATGGCAAATTCAATAGTAAATTTTACGTTAATAGTTTCTTTAAAAATTGTTTCTCTAATCGAGATTAAGAATAAGAAATATTTGGTAAGGTGAGCGAGCTTATTCTTTTTTTATGGCAAATTAAAAATTAAATTTTACGTTAATAGTTCCTTTAAAAATTGTTTCTCTAATCGAGATTAAGAATAAGAAATATTTGGTAAGGTGAGCGAGCTTATTCTTTTTTTATGGCAAATTCAATAGTAAATTTTACGTTAAGGTTTTTACTCAAGTACCGCTAGTTTCTTTAAAAATTGTTTCTCTAATCGAGATTAAAAATAACAAATGTTTGGTAAGGTGAGCGAGCTTATTCTTTTTTGATGACAATGTAAATAATTTATACTTTCATTATAGATAATAAAAGCAATTTATGTCTTAATTTCGAACAGTAAAGGTTCTCACAATTCTTCCCACAAAGTCTATTCTTTTCCATGAAAATTCAAGAAAGCTAATATTTCGATAGACAGGTCAAAACCTCCAGCTTTATCCCTAAGAAATCTTTCCCAAACTCCACCTGTCTACCCATGTAAAATTAGGGTCCTTCAAAGGGATCACCCTCCTTTAAAATCTATTATGATTTTAGAGCTTGTTCCTACCTGGTTCAGGTAGAAAAAAAAGTGACCTGCCAGATAATCTATGGAATTTACTTTCCCACAATCCTAAATATACTGTAACTTAATCTTCTTAAAAAAAAAATAGTAGTACAAAATTTAAGAATTTTTAGTAAAAACGTACTGTAACTTAAGTATGTGTTGAATTAAAAAAAAAATAAATTGTTTACTGTGAAAATAAAATTAGAATGAAAATTTTCATTCTCTTGAAATTACCAAGAACAATAATTATAAATTCCACTTCATTACTAAACACGCAAGATGGCGTGGTAGCCGGCTACTCGATCTTGCGCAGTAGTAGAAAAAAAAACGTATTCCAATTTCTTACCGAAATATTAAACAAAAATGAAAAATACATTTATGAATGCTTTCTGTGGGTAGTAATAAAAAAAAGAGAATTTATGAATAAAGTTGTACCAATACTTTCAAACGGTATCGTTCGAAAATGCTAAGATATGGGTACATACTCAAGTACCGCTGATTGGAAGTCACCAGAACCCAAGTTCCCATCCTCGTGGAGGAACGGTTAGAACTGCGCCCATGTGGTTTCCGACCAACGGAAAGAGACTAAATATACGTAACCTTCGACGTTTTTCCTGCCACCGGTTGGGATGAATTTCGTCCTTCCTCTCGTCCATGAAATTTTCCGGAATGCGTGACGTCACCGAACCGGAAACTCCAACGTAGCGTGTACCGGCGTTGCATTACGTTGCAGAAATGAGTTTATGTATTTGAGTATTATATTTTTCTGGATATTATGTTCTTTTGCGACGAAAAAATCAAATACTCTAAGACGTTCAACGAAATAAAGAAAAAAATTAATTCCGCGTCTCCGAATTTTGCAAACCTATTTTCTATTACAATCTTTTGGGAAAAGCAAATTAGAAAAATTCCTTTTCTTTCCTTTTATCTCGAATGCTCGAAAACCTATTCTTTCTCGTGAACGCGAGCACGCCGTGAAAACGACGCCGCCCCACCTACTACGTATTGGAAGAATACTTTAGCTTCGTCGGTAACCCAAGAAAAATGTCCTACTTTCAGCCTAACGAAACCCATTTTCTTAGTTCCTGACGCGAAATTATAATTTCCAAAAAAAAAATAATAATCGAGAGATAGATTTAAGTGAAACTTTCTTTGACGAAAATCCTACTACTTTGGAACGACATAACCAACCGGTTGCTATGCGAAACTACTATGACTCTAAACGACCTTCTACTTCCTCTGCCTGAACAAGACTGAATTTTGGATCCGAAAGCTGCAGGGTACACGAAAGCGACGCCAACGCCACGCTAGCGAGTGCTCCCCCTCTACTTTCGCGTTCTCAACCAATCATACACCGCCATTTCTTCCCCCTCCACGATCTATTACAAGTTTGAAACTCATATTTCTAACCGTAACCGTTTTTCTTCGAATTCCGGTACACGTGTTGGTAGGTATGTAGGTTTGTGTCTGAGGGGATTATATGGAAAGAAAGGAAGAAAAAAAAAGAATGGAAGAAAGAAAGAAAGGAGAAGAAGATAATAGAAGAACGTTCTGGAATATTCCATGGCAAAGCAAAGCAAAGCAAAGCAAAAGTCAGGTCTGACATGAGAAAATAAGGGTTCTAAGAATTTCGTTACAACGGCTGTTGTTATAATGTGACGGAAAATATATATTGCCAACGGCCTTTCCCATTTTCTTTTCAAAACCCGGCTAGACCCATCTTTTGTGTCCATTATATAAATGGAAAATATATAAATGTATATATTTTCTTCCATTTTCGAATTTCAAGGCGAGATACAACAAAACTGTACATTTGCGAATTCAGAGAAACGATTGAAAACAATAAAGAAATTTATAAACATTTTTTTTATGTAGTAATTATTTCATTATGTAGTAATTTTGTTTTTTGCATTGATTCTGATATTCGACATAGACCAAATTAAAATCTGAAATATATATATATATATATATATATATATATATGTATATTTTTTCGAAGCGAGCCTGCAAGGGAATATTTCTGGTTCTGCGAATGTTTGAAATTCGATCCCAAGGAAATTCTCGCATCCGACGCCATAACAAAAGTTTCTCAGAGGACGATATAATTCAGTTGACCGAGGGAAAAAATGGTCCTAGCTTACGATTAGATCCGGATAGCTTATATGGATATATTATATATAAATTTTCTTTAACTCTGTGATAAGAAAGGGATTGGGGTAGATAAAATTGAATTTGTTCACCGTTGGACAATGCCAGTATGTCGGAAGACGCTTGGAAAAAAATGCATGAATAAATTCCCTCACTATATTGAAAAATTTATTTTTTTTTATTAAATGAACTTCCGGGCATTTAGTAAAAAAAAAGTTATAATAAATACAATTAAATATGAATGATATTAAAATTTCTCTTTTTAAAAGAATTCTGATGAATATTCAATTATATACTGCAACGTATATAATATTGTCGTACAACTTATTCAAAATGAATTTTCCAAATGATATTTATTATGTACGTTTCTGTTAAATTTAAGCAAGGGCGGAACAAACCCACATTATTGTAAAATTGTAAACAAAAAACAGGTTTGAAATCAACTCGCTTCTACAGATTGGGAAAATTGTAGGATTGTTTGTGGATTGTAGAGGATTGTGAAATCCAACATGGCGTCCGTGAATTCGTAACAAAACTAAAGATATTTCATGAATTTCGAGGTTACGAGAGTAATTTAGGAAATACACCTCTTGTCTCATTTATTTTTCCATAAATGTGAGACAAAAGATTAATTCTCTCCCATTTGCGACCCTAAAATATTGATAAAACTCAATTTTTTAAAAATGATTCGCGTGCTTCGTATTCCAAGAAAGTCGTCGGCTCGTTTAGGAGCCACGAAAAATCTCTTATTTACCAGGACCTTTTTTGGGGGATTTTTCAAAAAGTCTTCGCAGGAGGTAAATGGATGCACATTTCAATTTACTTTAATTTATTTAAAATAATATATATATTTTTTTAGGCTAGGTATCATCAAAAATAAATATATCAATAATATATTGATTCTAAAAATATATATTTTAATAAAAAGGCACTTGGGAATATCACATTAATTTTTTTTTTGTAGGGAAAGACGCGGATTAATTTTCGATACATATCCAACTTGTTCTTTTACGATTTATAAAATCATAAATGTAGAATATCTTTTAAAATGAAACCAACAATAAATATTTACATCTATTTCTTGTTATAACAGTTTCTTTCTTGATTCTATTAAATAAATAAATTTAAAAAAAAATACTCGGATGAGGCTTTCTTCATTTGCAGGAATCAAGAAACTCGAATATAGTCGAGAACGATTTTGGCGCATACAACATAGTTCAGCCATGTTTTGTTTCGAAAATGAGAGAAGTACCCGATTATATTCCGAAACCTTCGTACGCCGATACCTCGTTCTTGAAACAGCGAGAGAACGCTCCAAAAGCCGAGATAGAAATCAAAAATGAAAATCAAGTTGATTGTATGAGGAGAAGTTGCCATTTGGCTAAAAATATACTGAAACAAGCCGGATACCTGGTGCAGGTGGCACTCAATTATTCATTTATTTCCACAAAAATATTGCATAGATATTTACCTATAGACATAAATTTCTTGATATTTCGGAGACCCCTGATTTTTTTTTTTCTTTTCTAACGGACGATTTCGCCAGGAAGCCTGGAGTCACCACAGAGGAATTGGATGAGCAGATTCACGAAATGATTCTCGGCAATGCGGCTTATCCCAGTCCACTGAATTATTTTGGTTTCCCCAAATCCATCTGCACGAGTATCAACAACGTAGCGTGTCATGGAATTCCAGACGATCGACCCTTCCAACGAGGAGATATCGTCAACGTGGACATAACGGTTAGAAATAATATTGTTATAAATCTTCCGTAGATTCATTCGTACCGATTCACGTTTTTCAGGAAAAAAAAGTAGCAAAAATTGATAACAAATGGATTTTCCTTGTAAGGTTTATTACAATGGTTTTCACGGAGACTGTTCGGCTATGTTCACGGTAGAGGACACCGACGAGGAAGCGAAACGTTTGATAAAAACCACGGAACTTTGTTTAACAAAGGCCATTGAAATTTGCAAACCGAATGAGAATTTCTGTAATATCGGTGAGATGCTCAATTTTTGTCATCTGAATTAGTATTCATTTTTCAGGGTTATGTATTTAAAGATAAGATTTATATTAGGTAGATATATGTTTTTTATAATTTTATAATTTTTCTTTTATTTATAAATATCAGGCTTTTGAAATTTTCCTTTTCGATTATAACGAATCGTGTAACTCGAATCGATGAATTTCGGCATGGTAATTTATCATTTTGGACAATTTCAAATTTCTTCGCTTTCTTTCTTTTCTCTTAAAAATAGGAAACGTCATCGAAGAAATCGCAAATAAAAATGGGTACAACGTGTTACCAGCATTTTGTGGCCACGGGATAGGAAGTTCCTTTCACGAGCCCCCTGATATTTTTCACTTCGGTATTAACAAATTTTCTTTTTTAATAATATTATTAATAATAATAATAATAATAATAATAATTATTATTATTATTATTATTATTATTATTATTACTATAAATATATTATTATTATTAATATCATTTCTTCTTCACTGTTTAATTGCAGCAAACAATTTCGAAGGCAAAATGCAAGCTGGAATGACATTCACCATCGAGCCGATCCTCACTCAGGGTGGAAAGGAAGTCGAGGTCCTCGAGGATGGCTGGACAGCGGTGACCGTTGATCACGCTCGCACCGCTCAAGTGGAACATACCATTTTAATTAACGATCACGGTTGTGAAATATTAACTCGGTAGAAGCGATAATAAACCATCTCGAGATTACACGAGTTTGAATTTACGGCGACTTTCCGCTTCCTCCCTCTTCTCGCTCACTCGCTCAATCGGCCATTTATTTACTGCGTTTGCGTCACTACATAGTTTTCTCCATAAATGCAGTAACCACGTATTTTGTTTGTTTGGACAAAACATCACCTGCAGGATATACCAGAATGACTTGGTAATTACGTGAAAAAAAAAGAAATGAGAATAAATAATATTTTTTTTCTTTCGAATTTCGGAGAATTTTATGTTTTTCACACTTCGGTCTTGCATTTTCACGCAGGAATCCGAGGAAAAGGAATTATTTGATGCAACGACCCTCGTCCGCCTCTCCGCTTTTGAGCCACAGCGAGGACAGGGACCTGGAATATGCCGTTCAAAGGCTCATTTAGTAATTTTGCATTTATTTGATTTTTCGTTGTTATGCATTAGGGCCGCGTGCGGTACATACGTCCCACGACACCTGGATCAATTTTTTCCTTCCAACGTGATAATAATACTCTTCCTAAAAAAAAAAAATTTTTTCGGTTGCAAGAATTTAAATATGTTGAAATAATTGGAAAATCTCTCGTTTTGTGCAAAAGATTTGGTATCGAAGAAGTACAATAAAATAATATACACAGTTATAACTTTTTTGTACTCTTTCGAATGTGAATTATCGGCACTTTATATCATTTTAATCGTCGATACTTTATTTTATGAAATCGCAGCGCCGAAGAGAGTATCAAGATTCTGATAAAGGAGATGAAGAAATACGTGGATACCGTCAATAATCTGGATAAAGCCGATCAAAGATTAACGACAAATTTGAGTAGCAGCGAATTGGCTCACATGAAAGACGATTTTCGGAAAATTGTGGAAGATTATCATTCCGTTACCTCGCAGGTAAAATTTTCTGCGATAGTCGACATCGCTCTCGAAATGAAAACCAATTTTCTTTAGAAATGAAATTATTATTTATTATTTCAAACAAATTATCAGCTTTTTGGAGTAAACAAAAAAATTGCGAGATTTAGAAAATCTAACGTTGGTAAGTTTTGGCGAACCTCAAAAAAAAAATAGAAATTAAATGAACTTTTCCTTAATTGGTGAACAATTTTTTGAAATCAATGAAAATTTCAAGAAATTCTTGAAATATAATTATGCCCCGACTTGCTCCTCCAGATGGGCAAGACGGTCTTGGAGACGGAGCAACTTTACTACAGGACCTTTATCGAGCCGTTGAAGAAACTACGCGACGAGTTCGCTCTGATCGCCACGGCGATCAACAAACGCGAGGAACTGGTGACATCCTGGAGGAACTCCTACAACCGGGTGAAGAAGCTCCAGGAGAAGAGGGACAAGACTGCCAGCCACGTGGCCAAGCTGGAACGGGAGAAACGAATAGAGGAAGCCGCTGCCAAGGAGCTGAAGGACGTTCATGCCCAACTTCTGGTGGAGCTCCCCATGTTCCTGGACAAACGGCTGGAATACATCAAGCCCAGTGTCCACGCCCTCATTCTCAGTCAGCTGGATTACTACGGGAACATGACGAAGCTCTTCACGCATTTTACTCCGGAGCAGCATCCGAACGATCCTCTTTCGGTGGACGAGAGCTACCATTTGAACGTCTCCGAGCAGATGAAACGCTTGAGGTCTCTCACGATAGTGAAGGATCCCTACGATCAATAAATATTAGTAGTTAAATATATATTGTTTTTTGTTACCGTCATTCGGGGTGGAGGGAGGGAGATTACGTAATTTCAGGGATGCATCAATTTATTATTTTTTGTAGAGAGTAAATTTTTTTCTATTTTTTATGAATATTTTGAAGCTAAAACAACATCGATTGTAATCAACAAAAAAATGGTTCCACAATTTTGTAGAAAGTTTTACTCATTTTGGAAGAAAAAAAAAAATTCTCCTTTTTTTGCTTTTTATTTTCTTTTTTTACCAAATTTATGAAGGAACCATTCCCTGTCGTTTCTTCCACTGCGACCCTGAACGACGATTGTGATTAGCTCGAGACGCCTTGTGCGTGTTCTTATGGTCCCTATTGGCGAGAACCTGCTTCTCCTGCCCCTGCCCTCGAGCGTTTCCTGAAACATCACCAGAAAATTCGAATATTAAATAAAAATTCGAATTTATTTTACAAGAACAATGTCACGAGTCTTTGATAAAATTTTAGTAGACGCCAAAAATTAGTGCCACGAAATTTGACAAAATTTTTGCTCTTACCAACAACGTCCCTCTGTCCACTTTGTTTGGGGCCTGGCTTCGAACCGTATCTTCTCTGCTCCGCTTTCGCTCGCAATTCTGCTGGATCTTGCAAAAAGTGATCCTTATTAGCGTTTCCACGCTGGTACTCCAGTTCGGGCTGATCGTCTTCGTCAGCCGAGGAGACTTCGTTCTTGTCGTTAGTTCGAAGGACCTGAAAAATCGACCGGATCTTAATTCTACCTCGAAATCTATAAAATAATAGTCAAATAAATTCCGAATTTTTCAAGGATTTTCAAACATTGGAAACCCGAGAATTTCGGAATTCCCAATAAATTTCCAGAGTTTCGCGAACGTACACGAGGTGTGGTAAAGGGTCGTCCTTCGATTTCCAGGGGATCGTCTCTGACCAGGCCGATGTCCTGGCTATCGTAAGTGTCATCGTACTCATCGTCGTAGTCATCGGCCACGTTCCTGTATTTCTCATAAATCTGTCGAACTTCCTTCCCATGGGACTTGTCGTTCAGCATTTCGTTGAGATCCTTATACTCTTCTCTCTTCTTGCCTCGATGGATTCTGCTTTTGTCCACCACATCTCGAGTCATGATGTCGAACTCATCGTTGTCGAAGACATTGAGTCGTTGCCCTCCGATGGCATCGTCCACAGCTGCGGAAGCTTCCTGTGAAATTTTTTTAATAAAAAAATATAAAACTCAATAGAAATTTCAGGAGAATCGTAACAAAAAAAGAAATCTGATTTTTTTAAATACCATCGGATCTGGTGGAATGTAGGGCAAAGTGAAATCTAATTCCTTCAGACTCGAGTGTAAAGTATCTTCCAGAACGGCGTTTATCACAGCCTCGGTATCGTAGTTGTAATGTTTCAGGCATCTCTGAAATTAAAAAAATTCGTGGAATTACGAACTCCCATTGGATTAATTTTAATGCAAAAAATTTGGAATTGGAAAAATGAAATTATAGTAAAAAAAAATTAATTAGTTAAATTTCACACATTCCTTGGAAATAATGATCTTAAATAGGTTGTAACTGACTTCGATAAAACCTTCTCCCAAATGACAGAGGATATCCTTGACTTTCGATATCAGCGAAGACAATTCGATCGATGATTTTTCATTATTCGTCGTCGCAGCTGCGTGTTCTTCTTTGATAGTCTGTCGACTGGTCGAAGCTTGGGTTTCGTTGAAAACTGGACTCGAACTTCGCATGTCATCCTGAAAGCCAAAGGAATATTTGTTAATAATTCAGTTATTAATATAGTTACTGTTTGTTTTCTTCCTTTATCCGCTTACCATGGTTCTAGATTCGATGGTGGCCTTCACCGACTGAGTAATGTATTCGCATTTTATGGAATCTCTATTATATTGAAATTTCAGAGACGTATCGGAAAAATTCTGATATACATGAAAATCTTAAATAAAATTTCTTTTGTTACAATTGTCACTATTCGAAAACTTGAATATTGAATTTTTTTTTTCGAGCACTTAAAATTCGAAGGTATTTAATTTTATCCTTCGATAAATGAGGGGAAAAAAAAGAGAAATCTTATAAAAAGGATACAATTCAGGGTGAAGTTGAGACAGTGTCTCCAAATCGTCGGTAACAGAATAGAAAGTACTATAATCGTAGATGAAAAAACTTTCCGGTACCGTGTTGTTCAAAATATCCAAAAATTCATTCACACGGTCTCTTATTTCAGTGTCTGTGATCGTATTTCTATTGGGAGAAATGGAGACAAATTATTTTCATACAATTTAATTTTGTTCATTTTGAAAATAAAACTTTAAAACCTTTTAAAAATAAAAATCCTCTTATTAACTTTGTTACCTCTCCTCGATAATATTTTCTATAGGCTTGTAAATGATGGTCCTGAATATCCTCATAATTTCTACTCGGATCACATCCAGGCGATGCTTGCATTCGATATAAAACGCTACCATCTCATCCTGGTTCGCCAGAGGCTCCAGTTTGTCGTACATTTGGGGTATGCCGACTTCGTACACTGACACGATCCTGAAACAGTCGAGGAGAAGGATATGCAAAAAAAAAATATTTGGTCAATTACAAGCACTTCGGAGAAAAAAAATGGATAGTTTACGTAGACATGAAGTCGCTTTTGTGGAAAGTAGCAACCCCTTCGGGAAAGACTTCGAAGAAAATCGACAGAGTAGTGGTGATGTCGAGTAGGTACACGATGATTTTCTTCAAAGAGGTCAAAGTTATCTCTACCGGACCGCTTCGACCTTGGGATAAGGGTACAGCTTCGTCGCTGTCGTAAAAGGACGAGTCCTGGAATTTTTGTCTTATCCTTTTGAGTTCCTTAATAAAAAAAAATGCAAAAGAAAAATTAAGATTAGGAAAATATATCAGGATTTTTTTTGTACGTACACAAATAAAGAATTTCAATAAAAAACAAATTTTTCTTTAAATACTTTTGATAATCTTCACAAAGAATCTAATTTCCCAATTTGGAGGTAAAATAATTATTCATGTTTAATTAGAAAACTAATTTCTTTTTCTTCATGCGATTAATAAATATTTACCTACAATAGGTACGACGCATAAAACAAATAAATAGTTTCTTAATAAAAATGTCTATTAAATTTTACAAAAAAAGGAAAATTATATCAAACATAATTGAATACAAAATCTCTGAACTGACCTTGACGATCGGACCGACCGTCGACATCATATCGTTAAAGTACTTGGGCTGCAATCGGAAGACGTCGCTCAACATTTGTCTAACAACGACCGCCGTGTTTCCTCGCCCGTAGTGTTGACACAAATCCAGGATCGTCGCTCCCGTGAACACCCAGTATTTATACAAAAGGTGTCCATGGTGTTTCTCTATCATGAATTCCTCATCGTTTTCCCTGGTGGTGGACAACCGGACGTAAATTTGCAGAACCCTTTTCTTCAGGGTTGCCAGAGCTTCGCGCATATCCGCGTCATTGGGGAATTCCTGGACGTCGTAGTAGGAAGGGGTGCATAAGAAAATAGGAACTATCGACTCGAGGGCGTTCGAGTCATTGATGACCTGGCACCAGAAGCGATGCTGGGGGAGACTTAGCAGCCATTCCAAGTTTTCCGTGATGCAGGCGACTTTGTCTAACCATCTTTCCTTCGCACCGAAGATCTCTTTGCCGTCTTTGTCGTTGAGTTCGGGAGGTTCGTAGGCGACGTAGTTTCTCGGTTCCAGCCAGTGGTCGCTCTGTGGAAACAGAATTATTATTTTTATTGTTGTTGTTGTTGTTATTATTATGGAAAGTGGAACAAAAAGACGAAACATACCAAAGCTGGAAGGGTTTGTGTTATTCCATGGCCTTCGACTTTCAGCTGGAGATTTTCCAGTGGTACTACCGCTTCTGGCATTTTCTAAAATGAGTGAAATTATTAAATTGAGATAATTATTTCTTTGATACTTGGAAAATGTATCCAAGTGGACTTATAGATAAGAAAGACTACAGCCCCTAAAAATTCCTACAGCTCTGATTAAGAAAGTAAAAAGTGTTAAAATATATAAATAAAAGGGTGTTTTTCCTTTTGTTACTTTAACAGCAATTAAAAAAGAATCAAAAATAAATAATCTCACCCCATTCGAATCCATTTCATCTTAGACAGGACCATCCAATATTGAAATTAATTTGCCAATGATGTAAACACACCATGGACCTAATAAATATATAATCTGAAAAACTTTCTGATAGTAAGCGCGTAGATGGCGCTGGTGCGCGGACACGAACTTGGGTCTATTTAAAATACTATAATATCTAGAAAGTTTCGAAAAATTTGGATAATTATTTCGAACAAGAGCTAGCATTTGACATTATAACTTTATATATTACATTTCGGATATTATCGAATTTGTATTTGAACGCTCATATCATCATTGCATTACAATTAGCGCCGGTTCTAATTTCGCACATTTTGCACAGCAGCTCCATCTGCGGGGACGTTGACACCTAACTTCCTAGAGAGAGACCCCTATCGACGGTAAAATAAAGCTTCGCCTTGCCATTGAAAAGAGCCCTTACATTTCCTCGAAAGCTCAAACTCTGTTTTCAATTGTTTCGTGAATTAACCCCCTGGTCCGAGTGCAACTTCGCGCGGATCCGGATCTGTCAATGTCCGATAAATGTTTCGCACTGGCTAGAAGTTCCACCCTCCGTATGTGAAACCCAAGGGAACGGCGTGAACCTCCACTTATTAATAAAACACACCCTTCATCGAGCGATGATTTGGAATTTCGTGTAGACTGACCATAGTCCACGAATACTTCCAAAAATATTTATCTCGGCCGCACCCAAATGTGATTCATATGCACTTATCTTGCAATAGAATTGTGATTTGTGAAGTCATTCTTCCTCCAACGTTCGCTCAAAAACGTTTGTAATCGTATAATTAGGGGACACTTAGGATTTATATCGTTAGAAATCTTTCTAACCTCGGAGTACCTGTGGTTTTTAGCCGTTTCGAGGCCGGGTAACCTCAAACTCTGCTCGTACACAAAAACGGGAGACACCCCCGGTCGTGCCGCACAAAGTCATTCGAAATCCTTTCGAAGAGTTCGCTTTTGCTCACCCCCCCGGGGATTTCGACGGTTCAAAGTACATTCGCACGAATTTTATCATGACGGAAGTCCACAATCTAGGGGTAGATGCCATTACTTGTCATGCGTGGAACAAAGACAGAACGGGTTTGTTATATACACACACTCACTTATGCACGAAAATTCATTTTTTGGAAGTGCACAAAAAATTGTATTTTTAAATTATGTTTCGCACAAAATTTTGTGATAAACTTGCGAATTGAGATACAAATCGTGTGGGCGTAATTATAATAAATGTAATGCATTGAATTTCAAAAAAATATGTTTTGGAAAAAAAAGAAACACACTTATGCAAAAAAGTGCAATTTTTAGAAAAGCAGAAAAAATTATATTTGCAAAAGAAATGTTTCGCACAAAATTTTGTGATAAACTTGCGAATTGAGAAACGAATTGCGTGAATGTAATTATAATAAATGTAATACATTGAATTTTGAAAAAATATATTAAAAACAAATTAATTTTATTAGTCACAATAAACGGAGGAATTGAATTTTCCACATTTGCAGAAGTAGCGCTCTGTCCGAATAACAGTGAAGTCCATGTCCTCAAACAATCATCCACCGGATGGAAGACATTGGAAATCCTACAAGAACACGATTTAGGAGTAATGGGAATCGATTGGGCTCCTAATACCAATCGTATCGTTACATGTTCGGCGGATAAGAATGCCTACGTCTGGACTAAGGGAGACGACGGGAAATGGAAACCCGCTTGGGTTCTATTGAGAACCAATCGAGCAGCTACTTGCGTCAAATGGTCCCCTTTAGGTATATAACCATGAAATTGTCGACGTTATCCAAATGATTGATTGAAATTATTTAACCGATCGATCGACTTTCTCCATTTCCCAGAGGATAAGTTCGCGGTTGGCTCGGGGGACAGAATAATTTCGGTTTGTTACTTCGTCTCTGAAAATAATTGGTGGCTCTGTAAACACATAAAACGTCCATTGAGATCCACCGTTACTACCATCGATTGGCACCCCGATAATAAGCTTCTCGTTGCTGGTTCGACCGATTACAAAGTTCGCGTCTTCAGCGCTTACATTAAAGGCTACGAAGACGCCGGGGCTCAGACGGCTTGGGGGTCTACTTCCTCCTTAGGGACTTTACTCGCGGAGTTCCCTAATTCTCCGAATGGAGGTATCGTAAAGTACCCGAACCGCTTTGTACCTATTTTATTTCGTTTTGAAACTACAGAAAATTTGTAATTTTCCAGGAGGTTGGGTCCACTCGGTGGCTTTCAGTCCTTGCGGAAACAAAATTTGTTGGGTGGGTCACAATTCTTCGATTTGTATCGCGGATGCTACCAAAGGTAACGCCGTCGTCAGATTACTCACAGAATATTTACCTTTCACCAGTTGCATTTGGATGAATTCGAATACCATCGTTGCCGCCGTAAGTATTAAACCATGGATATTAATTTCCAAACGAGTTACATAAAATCGTTTTTTCTTTTAATTGCAACTCCTAATTATTCGCAATTAATTTCGTTCAATTGCAACTCCTGATTAAAGTAACTTCGAAATTGTTAATCCATTTTTGAAAGAAGCAAAGGCCAAGTAATTAATTAATTGCCTGCTTCTGTTGATTCAGGGGCACAGTTGTATACCGATGCTTTACTCGGTGGATCAAAGCGGTCAGATCCATTTCGTTTCGAAGTTAGATAATACTCAGAAAAAGGAAGCCGCTGGCTTATCGGCGATGCGAAAATTTCAATCGCTCGATCGTGAAGCGAGAACGGAGAACAATGATAACGCTTTAAATAGTATACATCAAAATACTATAACTTGTGTTCGAAAGGTATCGGAAAACGGATTCAGCACCAGCAGTTTAGATGGACTTCTAGCTGTTTGGAACTTGAAGGTACGGTAGCGAAATATTTTTGTGGGTTATCATTCGGAAGAAACTACTCAAATTATTTTATTGCAAATCTTGTAAAATCGACAATTTTTCTTTTTTACTTAAATTGCACATTTTTTTTTATCTTTCTTTTCTACCTTTCAATGAAAAATCCAAAATACAAAGCTAATTATTATTATTATCATTATCTAGAAATATTAATAATAATATTAATAATAATAATAATATTTTCTTTTTTATATTTTAGACACTGGAAAGTGCCATCGCCGGTTTGAGGATCGCCTAAAAAATATTCCAACGGAAGAAATTGATTATGCAAACGAAAAAGTTATTACGTTGTTTTTTTTTCACGTTAAGAATAAGATAATAAATATATAAACTTACCCACATCGATAAATATCGACTCTTTTTACCCGGGTATGAAAATGGCTGTAAAAAAGAAGACGAAGAAAATATTAACCCTTCTTCTGGGGGGGTAAAAAATGCATTAAAAAAAAGTATAACACTACGGATGAGCAACGAACGTGGAAGGTAATTCCTCGTATCCTCGGTTGGATGGATCACTTGGTTGGATTATCATGCGCAAATTGAATAGACTGCAGGTAAATCATTGGTTCGTGAAATCAAAGTATGATAACGAAAAACAAGTGATTGATTTATTAAAAAGATAGATTTTTTTCGGTAGCTCGTACTTTCACGTCGAGGAACGTCGATTGCTTCGGTTTTCTCGGTCTGTTTCTTTAATTTCCCAGAATTAAGTACGCACGAAACTCAAATTGTATCAGAATCAACAATACGCTACGGTGAAGTTTACCGATTGATTCGATAAGTCTGAAGATTATCCGAGGAAAGTTGAAATGTCTCGTTGGAAATATTAAAACCTTGGAAAACAGTTCCTGAAAAAGTATTTTTTCAACGACGGAAATTTATATATTTTTTTAGTAATTTTTTTTATATTTAAAAAAATGTTTCTTTATAGTTAAAAAAAAATTGTTTAATCCAGGGTCTCGGACTCTATATGGGCCCGAGGGTTAATAAGAAACTTTCTACGACAAGAAGTATTATTATTACTATCGTTATTTCTATCATCAGCGACATCGTCAACATCATTTTAAGGGAACATGATTATTATTTTCATGTTCTTTATTATAGGATCTTATCGTCATCATCAACAACAATATCATTTTATTCATCGTTATTATAGAGAACCATTATTATTATCATCATTGTGTACAGTATCCACATCGCGTTTATTATTATAAAATGACGTCAGTATCATAATTTTCATCATGTTCACTAAAGTAGCAACTCATCAACATAATCAACATCATCAACACTGACGTCTTTAACATCAACATCCCAACATTCCCATTAACATCAGTATCAATCATCAACATCAACACCCCAAGATTGCCATTAATATCAATATTAACGTCATGATCATCATCAACATCAACACCCCAACGTTACCATTAATACCAATACCAACACCACCATCATCAACATCTCAACATCGCCATTAATATCATTATCAACGTCATCATTATCAACATCAACACCTCAACATCCCCATTAATATCAATACCAACACCACCATCATCAATATCAACACATCAACATCGCCATTAAGATAAATATCAACACCATCATCAACATCAACATCCCAACATCGCCATTAATATCAATATCAACGTCATCATCAACATCTACACCCCAACTTCACCATTAATATCAATACCAACACCACCATCATCAACATCAACACCCCAACGTCGCCATTAATATCGATATCGACACCATTGTCAACATCAACACCACCATCAACTTCATTCTCAGGGAGTTTTATAATCATCATGTTCATTATTGGACAACATCATCATCATCGTCTTCGTCAACACTATAGAGCATTATCATCGTCATCATCGTCATCGCGATGACCGTGTTCCACGCAGAGGAAATTGAAAATAGTGGTTGAAAGAAGGAGCTTTGCGCGCAAGTAAAGCACAGCCGCATTCGCATTCGCATAGCAGAAGAGAGAGAATATGCTGTGTAGTATGTCATGTCGTTACACAGTAGAAAAAGGTGGGGGGCAACCGGACAAGTTCAACGGGAATATCGATTCAGTCTCGCGCAAACCACCCCCGTGTAGTTTCTACTACCCACGTATCATTTCCCTTTTCCATGTTTTTCAACGCAAGGGAGAAACACTGCGCGATAAAACCCGAGTGCCCGAGTTGCTCCTGATCGCGTGTAAACACCGCTTCCCGGACGACCGCTCGCATTTGCTCGTCGAAACTGCCCCGGCAGGCCCTCGACGTCCCCGGAAAACGAAAAAAAAAAAATCAAGCCTCTTTCCGCCGGAACAGAACACCGAGAGTCTCTCGTCAACCTCCTCCGGCGGATTTTGCCGAAACCTTCCTTCGTCCCGGAAATTTTTCGGCGAGGGTCCGAGGAAGAACCCGGGTTTTCACCTGGGTCGCACCCGAGTCTCATCACCCGGGGTAGCCTTCCCACTGACGACCACTCGTGGGAAATGGAGTCGAAGGTAAACAGTGTCGGCGCGAACCGCTCGCCTCCGCAAGAAGAGCGACTCCTCGTCTGAGGGGGACCACGCTGGGGATCCGCTTAGGTTTGGCATCCGCTGGAAGAGATGAGAAGATTCCAAGGACGTCGACGTTTCGTTTCCTGACTATAAATTAGGAAGAAAAGGGGGAAAGGGGGGAATTTTCCGAATTCGCGAAAACCGTCCGGGAGTTTGTTCGTTCGTTTGTTTGTTTGTTCGTCGCTGCCACCGAAGAAGATGTCCTCGATTTCCGCCCAAGGTGTCGTGGAGAGAGCCAGTGCCGAGCTCACCAAGAGGATCAATGGCTTGGGGCTGCGAACTTCGAAGCATCATGGTACGAAGCTCCTTTTTTTTCATTAATCATTCAATGTCATCCCCTAAGAGACCACCCGATCCACTGATTTGGTCCTTGACACGCATAAGAGCCATCGAGAGGGCACAGAAAGCGCAGGGGAAGGAGCAGACGCTCGATGCAAAATAATGCAATAAGATTGGGTGGAGAGGAGACACACTGAGAGTGGGTCTTCAAGGAACTTTGGGCTTCTCCTTTTTTGGAAGGTGGAGAAGGTCCCTAGAAAATGGGGAAGGATTGGGGGAAATTCGTAGGTTTTATTTTTCAGGAAAACTCGGGTTTGGTTTTAATAGAAAAGGGTTGGTGAAAATTGCAGGAATTTTGAAGGTATGGGAAGTGATAAGAATTTTTTGAAAATTTGGGTTCTCAAAATTGAATTTTAAAATTTAATTTAAAATCCTTTTTTTTCAGTCCAAAAATTACATAAATTGATTTTCTTTTGTTTGTAAATCGTATTTTTAATAATTCTCCTCTTTTATGGTAAATTCTATGGGGTTTCCATTAAAGTAATTAGAAGTAGGTTGAAAATGCGAGACTCGCTGAACTTTCAATAGTTTCTAAAAGAAAATACAGAAGTTCATCAAAACTTTGGATGGCGAAGGGAATGCAGGAGGCGCTTGATGCAAAATAATGCAATAAGTTTGGGTGGAGAGACAAGAGATTTCTAGTATGCCTTGAGGGAAGTTTGAGCTTTTTCTTTTTTGATAATTGGAAAAAACCAGCGTTAACTTATGAAAAAAAAATATATATTAAACTTTTAGGTTTTACGGTCTTGTTTATCAAAGAAAAGTTACGAAAATATGAAAATATTTGTTATTTTCGTTTTTGAAAATATGAGATTTGATAAAGTAACACTTATTTTTGGACGGAGAGCAACTTTTGGTTTAGCTAAAATAAAAAAACAAACAGGCTAATCCATGAAAGTTATTTTTAACGAGTATCGGTAACAATTTTTTACACTGGGAAAAATTTAATTTATTTAACATTGAATTCAAATATTATACGTAGCGTTTCCTTTGAAGACAATTCAGTCAAAGCAATTGCAATTTATTTGCGGTAATATAATTTCTTAGTACGTATCAAGAAAAAAAAAGCAGTATTGAAGCGAATGGTTTACTCGCAGGAATTCCTACGACACAAAACGATGGAATTGATTTGAACTTATAAATTTTGGAGTATCGATAAAAGTGACATTACCCCGATAATTTGTTTTATTTATTCCAAAACGCATTTTTTGACCGAATAGAGTTCGGTCGAAATAATACTTTATCATAAAAGTGCAAATTAATTATTTTGAAAACTTTTATGGCAATTTCTGTTTTTTAACATATTTTATAAAAACGATATTGGTAAAACTCTATAATTTTCTAGGTTTCAAAAATTTTTTGCAAAATTGATATCGACCAAATTCAACCTTAAAAAAAATTCTTAATTGTTAGGAACTCGGAGGTAACGAAATTCTCACATTTGTAAAAAAAAACAATAGTTCCACTATTTCCAATGAATTCGAGTCACAAAATAGCATCGAATACATCGGATTCCATCGACACGTTTCAATGGTTTCGATTAAATTACCAAAATTACCAATTTTAGACTTAATTACTCGCTATGTAACAGTTGGAACCCTAGAACATCCGTAAAAGCCCGCCAGTTATCCCTATCTTAAACTAAGCTAAGCTAATTCTGCCCATTTCCTGCCGAAATATCCTACATCCTTCAGAAGTAGTCTGGTGTTATCGTCCCATCTACGTCTCGGTCTTCGCTCGGTACACGCAAGAAAATGTTTGTTTTCAAGAATGATGCCGGGAGTGAAATGTGATATAAAATATCCTTCTAAATTTAATCGTAATTCGGAACAGAAAAGAGAACGATAGGAGGAGAAACTTAGGTAAATACTAATTAACGAAGAAACTAATTATCGAAGAAAACGGTAGAATTCCCATTCGAACATTCCAAGTTCTAGGATTTTAAATAAATTAACAACGAATTAGTAGCATTATTCACTGTCAGTAGTTTGTTGTATTGTCTTTGTCCGGGAACAATGAGCCTGACAGTTCGATATTCGTGTTAAGTGCCCGTCAAACTTGAGTTAAATTGTTTCTGATAATTCTTAGGAAGCGCTTAATTGGAAAACTTGTAATTACGCATTAACGCTACAGAGAAAATTAGAGACTCTGTGTCTCGGAGACACGGTTCGCGAATCGATTCTCATTCCGAAGGTATTTCTTTCATCGGAGATGGCCCTTGTGCTGAAAATATTTCAATCCATGTCCTTAAAACTTTATTCTGTCACTCTATGAGTGCCATCGATTCTGAAAATCCTGATCCTTTTTTTGTTCACACACTGTAGAATGACGCCCAGAGATTAAAGTCGCCGGGGTTGCCCAAGTTTTGTCCATTTTCCTTCTACCACTTCCCACCTTGTAAGACCACTGGTAGGAAGAAATCCATAACTCAGGAAACATTTTTCAGATATTCACTCTGTTTATGGCATAATACCGAGATAACTCGTACCTCTACACAGTGCCATTGAGAAATCTGAAATTTACCGTGTATGTCGATGGAACAATGCCAGAGACTCTCTCAAATTTTCAAGCTCACACCGGTGACCTGGAAAAAAAAAGTTTATTTATTCTGTAGCGTTCGCTTTCAGAAAAAAACGTGAAATAGGCAAGAACGTAGAACAATACTGCGGATGATGTTGACATCGCCGCTACCAGTGATGCCAACGAATTTCAGGGATTTTTAGTGGTTCCCCTTCTTTCACCAAAGATACGATTCTCGCTACAGCCGGAAAGAGAGGGACATTATCGTTGCGCGTTATCATTGCCTGCGCAATAAAGGCGACGTGCAAACAATATTTCTCCAAAGCTTTGAAATTGCTTGGTAACGTCGATGAAAAGAATAAAAAAAAAGAAACGAATATCGCCGTTACATCCAATTGGGTGTAGAGAAGGTCGCTTTTCGGGTCCTTATTGGCTCTAGCTTTCTTATTCGTAGGACCCAATTATTTATGAAAACGAAATATAATTTAAAATGTAGAAAAAAATGTGCAATCACAAAAATAACTTGAACAAATCCTCAATTTTGTTTGAAAAATTCGAAGTTTGCAAATTTCGATATACTTATATTTTTTAAGCTTCAATTTTGTTCTGTCGGGTAAGACAGGACTTTTGTTGGAGACGTTACAACTCCTCCGTCCAATGGAGAAATTAATTTTGCCTCAGACTGTACCACACCTATCCTTCAGTATGTAAAACAATAATATAAACAGCGAGCGACGATTCCACACTATATCGGAACCCACAAATTACATTGCTATGACGTCCATGATTTGCTGGGTGCATGTTTGTAATGTGCGCATGTTATATGCATTTCTCGGTTCACCCATTCGCGTTACATGTCCTGATCATCGCAGCCTCCGCGATTCGATGACCCTAACTATAATATATCCGGCTTTACGTGCAAGGCGTTTAATTCCTCATTACGCGGTAGCTTCCTCCATTCCCCTCTTTTCTTTTTTTAATTTGCAAACATTTTACGTCATCGAACAAAATTCCTTTGAAAAATAGGAAAATTTTTTTATTCCTATAGAAAAATCTTGCATAATTGTAGCGAAGTTAACAATTAGAAAACCAATAAAAATATCTCAAAATCATGCATTTGAGGTTATAAAAACATAAAATTGTTCTTTCGCGCACACCTCTGCGCATTGAGGTTATGACGTAGAGATGGAATTGGCGGAGGGGGAGGGGAGATTGTTATATAGAGGTCTTTTACATTTATTACGCCATCAAATGTCCGTATATAACATAAATTTTGAGCTACCCCGTGTGAAATTAATGCAAATTCTTCTTTATACAAAAACTAATTTATTAACAAATTTGGATAAATACATATACGTAATACACTTTGACTCTTCCCCCGTGACTCGAGTAAAGCTCTTTAGCGCGCCAAGCTCGTTCCCCTTTTTAATCTTCTTATTCGTGTTTATATAAAGAGATTCTTAGCTCCGGTTAACCTCCAAGACCACATAAAATATGGGCAACCCCCTTCTTCGACAAATAACAAATATAGGGATGGAACTCCACTTCTGTCCAAAAGAGGATCAATAACGGAATTTCCGCAGAAGAATCGGGAAACACAATGCCACCGTGTTCGGGGCTAATAGGGAAAGGGGGGCCGGCGACTAGCCGCGGCCATTGCACGAATTTAAATTATTTCGATGGAACCGCAGCCATGGTGGGCGCCATAACTGCGATGGACGTCAAAATAGTGGGAATTTGAAATTTTTTCCATGATCCAGAGCCAAAAAACTTCCATTCCTCTGATTCAGTAAAAATGAATGGAATTCTCGGACTTAGGGACCAGCTTGGGTACTTTTAATTCGAAAAAATAAGGATTTTCTGATTTATCACCGACGCTAGCTCGTGTTCGTCATACACTTGGCTTCCCACCAAACAGATATGCTGGTAATTAACCAAGAGCGAAAGCATACTTTGAATATCGGGTAGCCGTATCCGCTGCAGTTCGCAAACATGCCTATGTATAGCTGCATAACTGAAAGTTCCGAACTTTGTCTTCTCTATCTGGGTTGGAAAAATCTCTAATTTAATAATAACGTCAGTTTCTGCGGCCAAACGGGGCAATTAAAAGCATTCTTCGGATTCTCATGCCCCGAATAAGTATATGGCCACGTTTGAATTTCATTACATGAATCTTAAGAACCGCTCCAACGGTCGCCCTATTTGGCCCAAGTTGCAGTTATTGCTTTGGATTTTTCTACTCTTATTAGTTTCGAATTTCATATTACTTTTACAATTGTTACCACTTTTCAATTTAATATGGATTTGAAGACTGGCTTTTCAAGGGACAATAAAATTAATAATTAGAAATTACCTTTGGAAACTTTAAAAATTTAAAAAAAAATCGTTTTGCTAAATTGTTGGTACAATATCATAAAAATATTATTTTCCAGAGTTTGAAAACGAAATTCTTTGCATCCATTGAGTTCTCGCTTTTCAAATTTTCAAACGCGTTTTTCTCAAAAGTGAAGATTTTCTCAAAGAAGATAACTCGACTTGGGATGGACTTTTCGCCATCGACCCTTCGGTGTATTTTTATTGGCACCCTTTCCGCTGCACATTGCACGAAAAATAGTACAAAAGATATTATTAATACCGGTATCATTGATGATAATAATAAACGGTTCGAGTACTTGCGGACTAGTTGAAAAAGAATCGATCTCCCAACATACTAAAACAGGTCATAGCATCAGAAACTAGAAAGCTATGCATGTGTGTGCTATATCGATTACACTGCAGTTATAAGGACATCAATTTCGTTACTTGCATACATACATGCATGTACATATGAATTATATATATGTATATAAAATAATTATCCATTTTTTATGAATATATTTTTTTTATATATTAATTATACATTTAGTATATATATATATATATTTTTTGTTACAACCGATTTTTATTCGATCTGTTCCAGGTGGAGGAGGTGGCAAAACCAGTGTTATGGAGCGTGTTACAAATGTTTTCTGTGGTGGTGGAGGTGGAGGTGGCGGTGGTGGAGGAGGTGGAGGAGGTGGAGGCGGTGGAGGGGGCGGAGTAGCGTATACCAATTTACAAAGTAGTAACAATGCAAACAATGCAACCCCGGAAAAACCCAGTAGGAGTGTCGTTAATGTACCCAATAACGCAATGGTTGTTAGTAATAATAAGACTCTAAATAATACAACTACCCGGGGCAGAATACCACGCAACCGTACCACCAAAAACGTCGTACCCCTCGCTGGGGGTGGAAACGGCGGATACTTGCCACCGGCTACGTGGGAACAGCTCATGCAGGATGATCACTTCTTGGGGAAATTCTTCCTTTATTTCAACGCAAGCGAAAGAAGGATGTTAGCGCAGGTACCATCAATTTTTTCACACTTTCAGTGATGACTTTCTGTTTTTGGAAATTTATTTATATTTTTATATGGTTATTTCAATTTTAATCAAGATCTTTTTGTAATTTTCAAATTATAGCTTTATTCTGTAAATGTGAGAATTATTTCCTGGATGTACAGGATGTCTCTCCGAACATGGTTAGCTTTTCAATTCCCTAGTGATGAATTTCTATTTTTGACAATTTATTTATATTTTTATATCGCCATTTCAATTCGAATCAATATTCTTTTTATTCAATTTTCAATTTACAGTCTCACTCTGTAAGTCTTTGAATTATTTCCTGGATATACAGGATGTCTCTTCTAACACGGTCAACTTTTTCAATCCCTTAGTGATGAATTTCTATTTTTGACAATTTATTTACATTTTTAAATCGCCATTTCATTTCAAATCAATATTCTTATTCTTCAATTTTCAATTTACAGTCTCACTCTGTAACACTTTGAATTATTTCCTGGATGTACAGGATGTCTCTCCTAACACCTCCAATTTCAATTTTTCCCAATTTATTTCAATCTTCAAACACAATTTCAATTTGTAACAAACTCGTTTTTCAATTTCGAAGTTTTTCCTTTTCCATTTTCTCCAATTACACGAAGCCTCTTGTGGTTGATATACAGGGCGATTCTTCTAATACGCACACCTTACAAACTAAGTGGAAAAACCCTAACAATGGCTTTCTTATTAATGAAATTCTCGAGTCGAATTTCCTCTTTCCTGCTTCTCTCCAATGGGTCATGCAAAAAGATTGCACAAAAGCCGGTTAAATGCACCCTCTCGAAATTCTTTCTTTTTTTTCCTTCCTCCTCCCTTCTTTCCTGCAACGAAATATTTCGGTAACTCGATGCCGCGGTTCGTTCATTTTAATGCACCCATTTATTACAGCATGCGGGGTCCCGATAAACAGGAATGTCGAAACTTCGTGTAAATGTCCGCCCACGTGCCATTTTAAAAACGCCTATCGCATTTTAGCGCATAATAAATGTGACTTAAGTGGACATTTGGACCAGATTCCAACGTTCTCGCGTTCCACCGGTTCCCTGGGAGGGGTCAAGGTGGTTAAAAAAAAACCCCCCCTCTATTTTTTTTTCTTCACAAAAATACCCAAATTCGCAACTCTTAGCTTCGTTAATTAATTCCACCCGGTGACGGAAACGGCAAAATTACATTTTTGACCGACCGGTGACCACCAATTGGTCACCAACGACCGTCACGGGGTCGCATCAGGAGCGTTGACAATGTGCGGTCGCATACGAAATTGCCCGATTCCTATTTTTGTGCGTCAATTAATTTATGGGTTTTTATTTTCCATTTCTTTCTTTCTTTCTTTTTGGAAGGTGTGCTCGAGGTGGAGAGACGTTCTTTACGCGAGACCACGATTATGGGCTGGCTTAGTTCCTGTAGTGAGATGCCGGGAAGCGCGGGCCATGGCTTCCGGTTCGAGGACGCGCCTTTACGCTTCATTGGTGAGAAGAGGCTTCCATTCGTTGGTACTTTTAGGAGCCGCCGATGAAGATATTCCAGAATTGACACACGGCTTTCCGTTGGCCCAAAGGCACGTCCATTCTTTGTCGCTGCGTTGCTGTGCCATCACCGATCGTGGATTGGAGGCTCTTCTCGATCACTTACAGGTATTATTATTATTATTATTATTATTGTTATTATTATTATTACTACCACTAAAGAAAAGAAAAAAAAAATACTTTGAAATAAATTGTTCGACAATTGAGGCACAGGTCGCGCACCTGTACACCGTCGCCCCTATTTTCATCGTGTGTCCCTGTCCCCCTTGGGGTTCCGCGATTACAGAGGAAGCCCCGCTTTCGCATTACGGGAATCCATCCCCATACGCGCGGTATATGGTATCCCCGGTCCGTGCGTGCGTATCCTCAGTGAACGGTGCACGTAAAGCGACAATGCCATTATCACTGGAGCGATAAAGCCTCTGTTCAACCACCGGGAATGAATAACTTTATCAATACCCAGACCCATTACGATTTTCAGCCGAGAAAAGTACACGTGTGCCCGATTAATGCCTTTTGTATTTTATCTTAATTTTGACAATGGTAATGACAATGACAATGACACCGACAGTGACAATGGTTGACAATGACAATGACAATGACAGTGACAATGGGTGACAATGACAATGACAGTGACAATGGTTGACAATGAAAATGAAAATGACAATGGCAATGACAGTGACAGTGTCAACGACAATGACAATGATAATGACAATGACAGTGACAGTGACAATGGTATTGACAATGACAATTACAATGACAATGACAGTGACAGTGACAATGGTATTGACAATGACAATTACAATGACAATGACAGTGACAGTGACAGTGATAATGACAATGACAATGACAGTGACAGTGACAATGACAATGGTTGACAATGACAGTGACAGTGACAGTGACAATAACAATGGTTGACAATGACAGTGACAGTGACAGTGACAATGACAATGGTTGACAATGACAGTGGCAGTGACAATGATAATAATAATAATAATGACAGTGACAGTGACAGTGACAATGACAATGACAATGATAATGACAGTGACAATGGTAATAACAATGATAATGATAATGACAGTGACAATGGTAATAACAATGATAATGATAATGACAATGGCAATAATAATAATAATGACAATGACAATGACAATGACAATGACAATGACAATGACCATGACGATGATAATGCAATGACAATGACAATGGCAGTGACAATGATAATGATAATGACAATGACAATCAAATTGACCACGACGATGACAGTGACAGTGACAATGACAATGGTAATGATAATGACACGTTGGATAAAATAATAATATTCGTAATTGGTTTTGTTGCAGGCACTGTTCGAATTGGAATTAGCGGGATGTAACGAAATAACAGAAGCCGGATTGTGGGCATGTTTAACACCGAGAATAGTATCGTTATCACTCTCAGATTGCATTAACGTTGCGGATGAAGCCGTCGGTGCCGTGGCACAGCTTTTGCCGAGCCTTTACGAATTTTCATTGCAGGCTTATCACGTAACGGATGCTGCCCTCGGATATTTTAGTGCTAAACAAAGCAGCTCGCTTAGTATCTTAAGACTTCAGTCCTGCTGGGAATTAACTAATCACGGAGTCGTTAACATCGGTGAGAGCCAACGCACTTTGCCTTACAACTTCGCCACCCTAACGTCAAAAATCCAAAAGCACAAAAAAAATATAGAATTACAATCGAATCTAGATTTCCTTAATTAACACCAAATTTTACGCAAGCCCATAATCGCTCTTGTGGGTCTCAAAAAATCATTAAATCACCAGAGAATCATTTTTTCTTTGGCAAAATTATTTTTTCTATACTCGCATTATTCCAAATTTCTATTATTTTAAGAAAAAATCCCGCAGATTAAAAAAAATTATTTGAAAAAATTATAAATTCCCCCTTTGCTTTAAAAATTGATCCGATTTTTTTTCCTTCCCCAATTTTCAATATTTTTTTTCAAAAAAAATTTTGCGGGTCCCAAAGAAACGAAAAAATCCTCGGACACGCGATTCTACGTTACTCGAAAACGTTGCACTCGGTTGCAACTGTACTTTATGCGCGCTTGCAGGTGAAATAGAATTGCCGAGTTCCTCCTGCTTATTTTAAGTTGAGCTTTCTTTAGTTGTCGCGTCTGCGACAAAAAGAATGACCGTTGCACCCGCTCGCGTTGCCACTTGCAATTAAGTGCAATGCAACAATATGATAAAGTTTTTCCTAATAACGCGCACGTATGTCCACTTTGTGCATGTGCATCGTGGCGGAAATTAAATTTAGAATGAAGTAACAGGGCTTTATTTAGACGTTGTCAAGTCCGGTAGCATAAGTCAGCAGTACGAAAATTCTTCAGGTCTCAAACAGACTTTGGGGACAACGTCCGTCCCTTTCTCCCGTTCCTCCTCTTCTTTTATGCGGTATAACGTCGTTATATTTATAAACAAGTGCATTTTCCGACACCGTGCAATTTTCCTTCAAAGAACTTCCGGGAAAAAGAAATGTCCCGCTCGAGATTAAACGCCCAGCCGAAATTTCACTTGACTTCAAGTGGAAATGAACCGTCGACTAGAAATAATCCACCGAGAGGAGACAATTAAATAAATTTGTCTGTTGATTTTCAGAAAAGTCGGTTCACGAATTCCCTTGAGTTTGAGGAATTCGCGAATGGTCTATGGGAATTTCGATAAATCAACGAGGTTTCCGTAAAATCGGTGAAAATTTAATAAATTGGCAATAAAATATTCGCTCGCGGTGTAACAATAGATTGAAAATTTCTGTTTGTCTTTGGGAATTTGGGAAAATTCGATTTTCGAATTTCTTGAAATTTGAGGTATTTACGAATATCCCATGGAAATTTTTATAAAACAGCAAAATATTCTACTTTGAGAAAATAATTTTATAAAAATGTTATTTGTTGGTTTTGGAGAATTTGCGGCTTCCCTTAAATTTGAGGAATTTGGGAATATTCCATGAAAATTTCAAAAATCGGCAAAATATTTTTTTGCGACCTAACAATAAAATAATTTAGTTTTTCGAATTTGAAAAAATTCGTTTTACAATTTCCCTTAAATTTGTGGAACTTGTTTAATATCCTATGGGAAATTTAATAAATGAACGAAATTTCCAAAAATTAGCGAAATTTTAGTGAGCCAGTGAAATTTCAATAATTCACTGAAGTTTCAATAAATCAGCAAAGTTCGAAATTCGAGTCGCAGAGCGAAGCCTTATCAAAGCCTAATCTGGCGTTTCTTTTTCATTCCAGTGCATTCATTACCAAACTTAACAGTATTATCGCTCTCCGGATGTAGCAAAGTAACCGACGACGGCGTTGAACTTATAGCCGAGAACCTGCCCAGGTTACGTTCATTGGACCTTAGTTGGTGTTCCAGAATCACGGATGCTGCTTTGGAGTACATAGCTTGTGACCTCAATCACCTGGAGGAACTCACGCTGGATAGGTGAGTGTTCCAGTAAATCGCTCAAACTGTGATACTTTTAAATTATGCATATTATATTTAAAAAAAAAATTTTTTTTTACAATTTTCGAATGGCACCAACGTGGTGCCACCGAAATAATTTTCGCATGGCACCAAAGTGGTGCCACCGGACGGCATGGTGTTAATATTTGGGCAAAAGAAGTGCAAAAATATGATGAGAAAAAAAAATATACGTAATTCAATTCGTTCTGGAAAAAGAAATATCGCTATTACAAGAAATTCCTGCTGGCAATTACACCTCGCAAAGCGGTATAACTCGCACTCGAGGTTTGCTGCGATTTTGCTGGGTTCGCATATTACATACGAAATTATAATAAAAAAAAATCTCGTTGACCTCAAAACCCCTTTCCATCGCATACAAACCCTAGAAATTTATGCTGAATTCTGTGTCTCTCGCACTCTCGCTCTGCCTACATTAGATATATTGACTTGAACTACTTACTGCCGTACTTATACACAAATTTAATGCTGTCAATATATGAGACAAATCTTTTACAAAATTAGAATTATTTTTTTCGAGCTTTACTTTCCCCTGATCAGCAGTATTTTTATCAGATAAGTAAAGAACTTCAATTCTTTATTAATTTGAAATAACCATCGAGTGTCGACTGCTCGTCGAATAATTTTCTTATCGGTATCGATGGGTCGCTTTGCAATTATTACAAACAAATTTGCAAACTTATCTACTTTTATATATTCTGTGATTTAATCACACACACACAGTGAGGAAATTTCAATTATTCTACATAGAAAAGAAATTTGGATAATCTACAAAAAAATAATTTTCAAAGCGGTGTCGATGGTTCGCTTTGCAATTATTGCAAACAAATTTGCAAGTTTATCAGTTTTTATATATTCTGTGATTTAATCACACACACACACAGTAAGCAAGTTTCAATTATTCTAAATAGAAAAGAAATTAGGATAATCTACAAAAAATTAGAAAATTACAGTTTCATCGACTTCGATGCTCGAAACTCCTTCGCTTCGACTCGATCGAACAGATTTCGACTCGAACTAACAGATGCTCCGGTGCTAGATCAAAACGCGATGATAGTAATAATTTTCCTAAATAACCCGGAACATAGTTTTCATCAAAGTGTGAATCAAAACGCATCTTTCTAACGCTGCCAGGGTATTTTCGTGAGAATTTACGACGACACCTAATACACATACATCATCAAACCACTTAACGTCCTACACCTTCCTCCTGCTACACGTTTCGGATCGTTACAGATAAGAAAACCATCAAACCAGAAAATTCAACTAAACTTAATGAAACCACCTATGTATTTCATTTCGTACTTCATCTCGACATCAAGCGTCTTTCCTATTTTGTAATTTCGAGGAAAGAAAGTCGAACATAACATCTCTGTGCCCACAAAAAGTCCATTTGAGGGAATAAAAGTGCTTAATCCCTTGAAAAAGTTCTAGATTTCAACTAAATTAGGGTAATTGGAAAAAATAAAATTGATTCAATAGCAACAAATATTCGATAGTTTTGTTTAAGAAATTTGGTCATTGGGTCAGTGACAAAATTTTGTTTTTTGAATCAACAATATTTTTTTTTCGGCATGGGCCAGGGTTTTAATTATTATTTTTAAATTAAATTACTATTTTTTTAATTCTATTTAGATGTCTTTTTTTGTCACCATCGATCTGAATTAATAAAAATGCAAATTTTAAAATACAATTTTCCGGTCGCATCAAGTTCCATTTAATTTCTACGTCAAGGTTTGACACATTCGCAAGACGAATATTGTAACGTCGCACAAAATCGTACCGTCACACGTGAAAATAGCGAAGACTTCGTCTTAGTTGCCAGCGAAGTCGGAAGTTTCTCCTTTCTAGGCCATAAATCCAAAGTTTCTAAGTGATAAGTTCTCGGAGTTATGAAATTTTACAGGCGGAAGGGGTTCCAACTTTTTCATGGACAATTTATAGTATTTCAAAGTTCAGCCGGCAGCGCGAATGCCCGTAAACTTTCCGGGCACAAAAATTGTAAAACCTTCTCCACTTTAAATAATCTCTCAAGTTTTTTCTATCAATGTCCGATTCTTAACTTGGCTTTTCTCTGAAATTACGGTTTAAGGGTATGACGTCACGAATTTTTCCACAAATATAAAAACCTACTTTTTTCCAACTTCCACTGGTGTTTCGCCAAAATTTGACCTTTGCGATCGATTCTACGGGAAAAATTACCCCTAGAAATGACTTGTCCAACCCCATTTTTGCAAACTTCAATTTTTACCCCATTTTTGGTGGAAGGGGTGGGTAAAGGTAAAGATAAAGAATAGGTAAAGTGACGTTTAAATATGTGATATGTATAATAAAATTAATAATAATAACAATAATAATAATAATGAATTTTTTAAAATTGCTAGGGGGGGGGGGGGGCACTAAAACTACCCCCTTGACTATCGACAACACCTTCGCAGTGTCGTTACACAATAAATGATTCGAAGCGAAAACCCATGGTGTCATTTGCGACCCATGTAAAAAAAAAAAAAGAGCAGAAAGAAGGCAAAAAATGCTGCCAAATAGTTTTCTAAGATTAGAATTACACGAGTAACATATAGGCAGGTATATATAAAACGCAGAAGAGACGCATGAAAATGTCAAGAAGTGGCATAGGAAATGCAGGAGATACGATTTCTTTTACACTTAAATGATTCTTAAGTGATGCGTCTCGGGGAGAATGAAAATAAAATGGGAAAAAAAAGAAAAGAAAAAAAAGGACGGGAAACGTCGTAGGATGCAAGCCAAGTTGACGCTTTGCCCAGAAAGAAAAATTCTTGGGCGATTGCTACAGTGACTTTTGATTAATGCCCCTGTATCCACTTAAACGCAAGATTAATGCTAATTATAAAATTTCGACTATTCACTTCTTCGTCTGCTCCTCAGGTGCGTTCACGTAACGGACATCGGCGTTGGATATATTTCGACAATGGGTTCCTTGAGCGCTCTATTTCTACGTTGGTGCTCCCAACTTCGTGATTTTGGATTGCAACATCTCTGCGGCATGAGATCCCTCCAAGTTCTGTCGGTCGCCGGTAAGTTGCATTCGTTTGTCATTTTGCAATTGTATACAAAGTGTATCGGCAAACTAATTATTGCCCCATTTTGGGGG
This sequence comes from Gasteruption jaculator, assembly GCA_949825005.1. NCBI lineage: Eukaryota > Metazoa > Arthropoda > Insecta > Hymenoptera > Gasteruptiidae > Gasteruption > Gasteruption jaculator. The sequence continues at coordinate 9,752,483 of OX463775.1, forward strand.
AAGGGGTGGGTATGCCCCGAAAAAATGGACTTTTGGAAAAAATTTTTGCGCACTTTCGGGAGACCCATATCCGATGTATTTTTTTCCGAGGAATCCATTTTCTTTGTCAAAATTTCGAAAATCCAACGGGAAATAGGATTTTTCCTCAAAAAACCTACTTTTTTCCAACTTCCGCTGGGATTTTATTAAATTTGACCCTGGGAATCGATTCTACGGGAAAAATTACCCCTAAAAATGACTTGTCCAACCCCATTTTTGAAACTTTAATTTTTACCTCATTTTTGGGGGAAGGGGTAGGTGTGCCCAAAAAAATCGACTTTTGCAAACTTTTTTTTTTAATTTCGGGAGACCCATATCCGATGTATTTTTTTCCGAGGAATCCAAATCTGTAATTGAAATTCCCGAAATCCCACGGGAAGTGCGATTTTTCTTCAAAAAACTTACTTTTTTCCAACTTCCGCTGGGATTTCCTCAAATTTGACCTTTGCAATCGATTCTACGGGAAAAATTACCCCTAGAAATGACTTGTCCAACCCCATTTTTAAAACTTTAATTTTTACCCCATTTTTGAGGGAAGGGGTAGGTGTGCCCAAAAAAATCGACTTTTGCAAACTTTTTTTTTTAATTTCGGGAGACCCATATCCGATGTATTTTTTTCCGAGGAATCCAAATCTGTAATTGAAATTCCCGAAATCCCACGGGAAGTGCGATTTTTCTTCAAAAAACCTACTTTTTTCCAACTTCCGCTGGGATTTCCTCAAATTTGACCTTTGCAATCGATTCTACGGGAAAAATTACCCCTAAAAATGACTTGTCCAACCCCATTTTCAAAACTTTAATTTTTACCCCATTTTTGGGGGAAGGGGTAGATAAAGGTAAAGATAAAAAACAGGTAAAGTGATGATTAAATATGTGATATGAATAATAAAATTAATAATAATAACAATAATAATAACAACAATAATTTTCTAGGTTGCCCGTTACTGACAAGCAGTGGTTTATCAAGTTTGATCCAACTACGTCACCTCCACGAACTGGAGTTGACAAATTGTCCAGGAACGTCTCGCGAACTCTTTGATTATTTGCGCGAACATTTGCCACGTTGTTTGATCATCGAATAATTGGACTCCCGGGAAGAAAAAAAAACAAAAAAAGCAAGTATGAACAAAGATGTATAGGTATACATACAAACAAAGAAATAAGAAGACTACGACTAATTAGCGAAATTTCTTTTCTTTTTTTTGGAGGCGAGTTTTAATAGTTTCTCGGGTATAACGAAAACGAAGAGACGCAAACGGTAAAAGATATTAGAATTACAAAAAAAAAATGAGGGAGGAGAAGTTAATTGAAAATTGTGTAAGATAGCGAAAGACTTGTAAGTAAAGCAATACCGACAGAAAAAAAAAGATAAGGCACATCAATTTTTGCAAATTGCAATGAAATTAATTGCAAGATGAATATAATAAACCAAAGGACACGCTCTGATATTAAAAGATTCTAGGTACATATATATAGATCTTTTTTAATACACTGAAAAAGAGACACAAATATATAAAAAAAATATATATATATATATAAAATATATATACCCGAGAAGAGAAATGAAAATGAAGGTTTTCGGATATAACACATAGAAAAACACACCGCCGTTGTCACCTTTAACGTAACAAAAGTATGAAAATGGTTCCTCACGGTTATTATTTACAGATAATCCAGTATCTTTTTACTAAAAGTGCATTAAAGTGCCATCGAATATTTTAGTCACGAGCCTGAACAAATTCCTGCATTATTGGAAACCGACAAACAATTCGTTTGAAGTTATATCGTTCCGTTGCAAAAATCTTTCGGAAATTTCAGAAAAATTGAAAACGATCAAAAGTCTATTGAACTTCGAAATTTTGAAATTTTGAAAAAAAAAAGAAGGTACAATTTTTTTCGTGGACCTCACATTTTGTGAAACGGGAAGCGATGGCTTTTGTTGAAACAGATTTTTTTTTTACGGTAAAATAAAATCTCTTCTTGTCTATAAAAATAATTTTTTTGTCCTCGACCGAGTTTCCTAATTCGGTCGGAAATCGTGTTTTAGCGTGATACAAAAATTGTCTGTACCTATTTTCCATTTTGTACGAAAAGTAACACTTGTATACAAGTTACATTTCCCTGAAAAGCAAGAGAAAAACTATAGCCAAAAAAAAATGTTCGAGTATTGCTTCTGTACAGTGCATCTAAGAATCGTTAACAAAAAGGACAAAGTAAATAGTATGAAAAAAAAAGAAGAAAAAAAAAGAAAAAGAAAACCATTAAATTTTCGCATCGGCATCAGCAGCAACAATCACGGAGAAGAAAAACGAACGCTAAAAGCATTTTCAAAAAATAAAATACAAAAATTACTGTGTCAGATATAGATGAATTTGAATTAAAGTATGTTGCAACAAAGAAAAAAAAAACTATTATGATTGAAGGAAAAAAAAGCTAAAAAAATACAGTTAGGACTGTGATAAAATTTCTATATCAATAAATAGAGCGAAAAGGAGATAAATAAATGAACTAATTTTTGGATACAACTAATAAAAAAAAATGTATCCCTTTTGGGGAAAAAGGAACATGGTGTCACACAGGTTTCCACAATTTTATGAATGCTTTCTTGAGATTGAAAATATTATTATTAATTTTTTAATGAATTTACTTCCATTTCTAATTTTCAAAAATTTTCATCAGATATTTTTTGGAAATTTCTCTCTGACCAAAAAAAGAAAAATAATAAACAAGGAAATAACAATTCCAGAAAAAAATTTCTGTAATGAAAGTCACGAATTTTTGTGTTTCTTAAAAGCTTCATTTTACAAAAAAATTGGACAATTAAAAATTATTAATTATTTATTAACATCCAGCAATTGGACTTTTCAATAAATTTAACTTCAATTTTTTCTCGTTTTCGAATTAAATTTCTGAATTTTTCAAAATATGCAGTTTTTCCAAAAAATTGTAATTATTTATCAATGTGAGAAACATTCATTCGTTCTGGTATGAATGAAAATTGTAAAGTCTGTGTGATTTGAAGTCAATCTTAAAAAAAAAGAAATGATTGTTCGAATCGATAAAAAAAAAAACATTCCAAAAAAGAAGGAAAGCATAATTAAACAAAGAAAATTAGATACGACAATACGTGTTTCTGAAATTGGAAGTAGAGGGTAAGAAAAATAGCGTTTCTTCCCTTGCAGTATTGCCACATTTGAATTGTTGATAAACAAAATAGGAACAGTTGATGTTCTCTTCTAATTTCATTTCAACCTTTTACGTTGCTGAAAAAAAAAACTTTCTTGCAAAAAAAAATCTTCAAATATTTTTTAGGGCGTCATAAAATTTTGTGGCATTAATTAGAAAAAAAATTGATTGTTAGAAAACGTCCCTGAAAGTATAAAATATTTAATTGAAACCAGTCGCGACGTCATTAAAAGTAATTAATTGCCGTGGCTGTAGCATTGACATTCAGTTTTCTCATTGTTATTTTTTTACACGGTTTTTAAAGCACACAATTAAAAAGAGCAAGTAATAGGCACGAATCACAGGATGGAAAACAGTCAGAAATTATTTTCGCCAGTTAGACTAAAAAACAATATCACCTGAAATGATTTTTTTTTCAGTGAGCCGAGTAATTAAAAAGTTTCTATTATTTTGGTTACCTCCAACGTTTCGTTTTTTTTCACGAAAATTTTGAATCACAATTATCACGTACCTAAATTACTTGCCAGGTTTTGAATTTTGATTGCCAATCTTTTGAAATTATTTTTAAATTACTAATAAAATATGAATGAATATTTAATTGTAATTGTTTCGTTGCAAGAATGTTTAAAAATTCAGCAACATAATTATTGTCGCCTAAAATGACAATGAAAGAAATTGAAAAAAAAGAGAAGATACAACTTACGTTCACAAAACTGTGAAAATAAAAAGAATTAAAGAGCGTAAGAGTTTGGAAGAACAAAAGTAACATTTATGATAATGATTAGCAAGTATTTTGTGTGAAATAATTATTATATTTAATAACGTCGTATATTTTTGAAACCTCGTGTATTATTATTATTATCATGATTATCAATCTTTTTATTAATTCTCATAAAAATCGTATTGAGTGTTAATTAGATTCATCGTGAATTTACGTTCATTAAGGGGATCGTCTTTTTTTATTTATAGCATTTTTATTCCATTATCGATACGAAGAAATTTTACAAAAGTTGTAAATTATACTCCGATAAGATGCAAAAAATGATGTCGAACAAAAAAAAGTTCTTCGAAACGATGAGTATTCGATTCATGCATTTTCTTAAATTTTTTTAAGTTCTAAAATAGGCGCAACTGTGTAAAATTGGCCCTGGCGATGATTATTTTTAAGGCAATGTGATGAAATTCCATTCGCTACCCTTTCGAGGGAAAAGTGATAATTTTTCGAAAATGTTCCGTCGAGCTTGGAAATTTTGAAAATAAAGTCGCAACTTTCTGTTCGATTCCCTAATTTTAAGGAAAAGTGCAGAAGACTAATCCCTGCGAGTTGTAATATCGAACCTGTTTTGGAATTTTCTAAGAGTCGACTTGCGATTAATTTGATCGACACGTACGAAATGTTACCGAAGGCCTCGAGAACAATTTTCACGAGTAAAAAAAATCTTTCGTGTCGAGATTAGTCGAGTCATATTTCGAAAGCTTTTTTCTTTGTATTTCAAACAAATGTGGGATGATTTTATATTTCGAACAAATCGAAGGATGATTATTTTTATCGAACTAATGACATTAAGAAAACTGATTTTGGAATTATCGGAGAGATCGTAGAATCGAAGTAATCATTTTTGAGAATCGGTCGAATGATATTTCGAAAGCAAAGCTCTTCCAATTATTACACACATTTTCAGAGTGACGATACAATGAATTATTTGAGATGCTATTACATTGCCAAAAAATGTAGATTGGAACTATTTTAGCTATATAGTTTATAGCGAATAGAAAACAATAATGAACGTAAATTCCTGAAATTCGGAAAACTGTTTCTCGAAAACCGCGAGAGGTACGAAATGAAATAAATGACCGTCTTAATGAACGAATCAATGCGAGAAGTCTCAAGTAAATGAATAATAAAATAAGTGAGTGTAGACGTAAGATGTAATTGTTGCGTAAGCTCGTGCGATCTTATAAAAAAAGGAAACCGCTAATCGATACGAGTTCACGACCATTGCGAAATTAAATTTGACAGTTTTTTTTTAGGGAAACGTTCGAACGAAAGCTAGGAATTTAATTTGTGTTTGATGGAATTTGAAATCGGTGAGCTTTCTTCTTTTATAAATTTCCGTTTTACCATTACACGAGTGGTATACAGAAAAAAAAAAATCCGATGTCGTTGTATATATTGTACAAATGGTTATTTAATACTTCAGTTGTATCAATCAAAAAAAAAAAAGTAAAAAGAAAAACCGCACGATTGTATTGTATCGAGACAACTGAATCTTGGAAGTAGATAAAAACAAAAAACAGAACGATACGATATACTTGTCAATGAAAAAAAAAAAATATAAAAGAGTATGTTGTCAATTACTTGTTTGCTGGTTCTTTCGAGACTTTTCCCGTTATTCGCTGTTTTCCCACCAACTCAGTAAGCCCAAACCTTGTTCGTCGATTGCCGCCTGCAAAGAAAAAAAAAATAAAAAATATGAAAAGACAAGCTAAAAAAATCTGAATTAAAACTTCCACGTTCTGAAATACTGTAGTCTTTTTATTTTCAGCAATTTTTCATGTAATAAAGAAAAAAGCAAAGGTTCGCTACGATAAACTTACCCCTAAAGTGTACGGAGATGTATTTTTCGTCTCCGGCTGTTCCACGGTATCTCCGACGACAGGCCCGGTCGGTAAGATTTCTGTGAAAGTTTCGCTGACTACTCGAAATCTTATGGTTTCTCCTGGAACGTTCGACAAAAAAAAAATTGTTACTTTGTGTTTTAGTATTTTTATGGTTTTCTGGCGAAAACCATGAGAAATTTCAAAGGAATATTTTAGTTGAAATTGTTTTTATGAAAAGAATTATTGTATTAAACTTAATTATTTTATTTACAAATTGTAAAAATTATTTACATTTAAATTTAATATAATACCATAACAAATATTATTTAAGCAACAAAAATTTATGTATATAAACAATTGTTACCAGCATCCATGAAGAGATCGTGTTTATTTCCGTCTCCGGTATCGTATTCCCACACCCAAGCTTGTTCCGTTTGGTCGAATCTCGAAGGATGTTGCAACTTGTGCGGCGGAATGACGATATCTTCGAAAAATCCAAGGGTAACTACGTCGAGGAAACAAACAAACAAAAATTAAAGTTTTCAAACGATACGTCCAATTTCTAAAGAATACCAGTCGCAATAGTCGTCGTTTACCGTGAACGCCGTCCGGGCTGCAGCTGCGTATTTTTCCGATCAGGATTTCCTCCATGAACGGTCGAAAGACTATGAACCGGAAAACGACTTTGGTGTGCGAGGACCCGTCTCCGGGAAAGATGTAAGACTCTTCGATCTTTGTGATATCGTGCAAAGCTATACACAAGCCTACGTTTAAATAAACCTGGAAAATAAGATAATTTGGTAATCGCTTAGCAACGTTAAGGTTGATACCAGGTAAAATTGGATGTTATCTTTGATTTCATATTTCCTACACATGTATAGGTATAAGCAAGTAACAAAAAGTGAACAAGTTGGCATGTTTCTAACCTTATTCGCTAGTTTTCTATTTAATTCCTCCGTAATCGCGTCATTTAATTTTCGCTTAAATTTCCATGGAGGGATCCTGACGGTATCTTTTAACTCTGCCAAGACGAACATACTTGAATCATTCGAGATTTATCAAAATAGAGACATAATAAATACTGTACAACTAATGTCCACACATGTTTTGCCTTCCAACTTTCAAAACATAAGCAACAATGGCTGCCGCCAGGGTATAGAAACAAGGGTGCGTTCGAGCCACCGCGCAGATCAGTGACGTTAGGTCTGCCGCAATTCACGCGCATGCGCGAGAAGACAGAATCACACGTAACTCAAATTTTGTATTGAATTTCTAAATTTTAAATATAGTTATTTTCTTTTAGGTATCTACATTTGAATATATTTTTAATCCTATGTGTGAGTAACACGGGTTACATCTGTAGAATTTAAAATTTTTGAATTTTCAAAACGACAAATGTGGGGCCGTTCGATACCTTTATTTTACTCGTCACTGAGGCTCTTTTCTCGCGCATGCGCGTGAATTGCGGCAGCGCTAACCAGCGCTAACCTCACTGGCGCAGATTCGCATGAAAAATCTCGGTACCCGCTGACGTCACAGACTACAAGCGGCAAATTTAAATAGAGCGACTGTGTAGTAGAAATTTATAATTTTCGACAGAATGTTTTAATTAAAAACCTCCGCCAAGGCTGAAACTAAGCTGAGGGAATTGGAAGTCAAAATTAAAGAAGGTAAATTAGCAATAATGTAACAATAAGTGAATTGGCCATTTTTGTTTTTTGTTTTTTTATATTAACTCGTACAAACATAAATTAATTGAAACTTTTTATTATTTATCCATTTGTGAAAATGAAAACATTCGCAATATTTCAATGAAACGACGAGTACTATTTAATCTCTTTTAGAAATTCTCTTTTCATGGTAAAAATGTAATACGTTTTTCTCTTTTTTTATGTTTCTTCCCTCCTTTTCTTCTTACCTAATACACGCTTGAGCAATTCAGTTATAATTCGACGGATAATTCAAATCCCTCGGTTCAGTCGGTAATCGGAGATACAAAGGGTGTTCCCGTTTGTAATGCCAATAAATAAATCCAGTTATAAAGAAAATTAAAAACACTAGCATCAGTATCGACGATGTTAAAATTGCTGAAAAATAAATTTTTTTCTTATTGATTACAGTGAATATTTTATCGGAATTACCGAAGAAGGAAAACCCACAATATGCGTAACTAAATATTAGGGTGTCCCATAAGTTTTTTCCGCGCCACGCTATTGATTTCGCGTCAGAAAAAGGAAGAAACTTATGGGACACCCTGATAGTATTCAGGTTGCAAATTAAAAAATGCAAATTTGTACAATTTTTGATTTCCGATTTTCTGGATTTTTTCTTATCATTAAAATTTACCTTTTTGCCGACAAAGGTCAGTTTTTCCAAAATTTGCACGTTTTAAAATGCAACCGGTCCGAAGAGAGTAATAAAATATCCAATTTCTCAAATTACATTCTGATTCTTACCAATAATAGCAGTTTCGTTGATTTGGTATCCTAGATTGTCCCATTCCAATAAGCATTCCTTATCTCGATCTTCGGGTATCGAATCTTTGGTTAATCTTATGAACTGACTCAATGGGCACAGCGGTAAACAATTAGGAAGCGTTAAAACAGTCGGCTCTGCACTGCTGTTTTTATACGATACCTAAAATTGTAAAAATAGTTGAATTTCCAGGAGACACGAATAAATTCATCGTTATCAATTTATAATCATTAACGCACCGTTACGAAATACTGTTTATCAGCATTTTGTCTCAATTCTATTAAAATAGTAGCGGTGTAAGGTGGACAGTGAGGTTCAAACAAATCGAGTGTCATTAACATGTTCGCTATAGTCTCATCGTGAGCGCTATACATCCAAATTTTTCTGTCCGGTGTTAAAGCATTTTTCGACTTTTGTACCATATGTTTCACCATTTCTCCTAACAATGTACCTGTGTGAAAAATATGGGCAGATTATTGTATAAAAATATTGCAACGAATTAGTTTCTCGGTATTGACTTTGTTCTCGAGCTTTCACAGGTACCTGATTTTAATCGCTGTAGGATTTTATTGTAAGCTTCCAGCTTAAAACTTTCCTCCGCGATGGGTTTCAATTTATCCGGATACACGGACTTTGTCCATTCCGGCAAAGTTTTATTGTAGAGGTCCTGGAACGAAGAAAAATTTGGTATTTATTTAATTGTCAAATTTTTGGCTATTATTTAAATGCCAAATTTTTCTTAACATTTCTTTGTTATTATGAAGAAATATAATTCGAACATTAACGAAAGGTAGAACTCGGAAAAGCTATTACCTCGATGTAAAGTACATAGTAAATCGATTCCGCAGTTTCGAGGTTCGCAACTTTTCTACCGGTATGGTAGGACAGATAATTGTAAACTTTCTCATACTTTTTATTAATACTTCTCATCTCCGGCGATTTCATGACTTTGTTGTATTCGAAATTATATCTAGGACAATACTTCTTCGACGCCAACACGGCGTCTTCTTTCTCCGGCGTCGTGTGAACGGGAATGGGCATCCATTCCTTTATGTCCCAAACTTGGTCGCCGACGGGAGTGTACAATCCCGCTAAATTAGCTTCCGCCGACATCAACGTCCGATCCACGTCCGTACTCTGCACGTAAATATCGTGCGGGCTATATTTTTCCGGCAACAGATGGTTGTATCTATTCCGAAACCACTTTCCTAACATTAAATGCTGATGTTTTCCTAACTGGAAATAATAAATATTATTGCATGTAATATAAAAAAAACCTGGATAGTTTGATTTTATAAACGATTTATCATTCGAGTATTATTTTTCTTCAGGAAAAAATACAAAAGTTGATTAAAAACCGGCAATATTTTGTGATTCGAACTTTCTCTAAAAGTTTGCAAACTTTTCCAAGCAGATATTTGAAATACTTACGGTCGTAAGCTGCCCAAAGGGGACGGGCCAACATGATTCGTTTCTATAAGGATCTTTTGGATAAGGGTCGACGGGTGTACGATCCCCGTGGCGATAAAGCTGGAACGAAAAATTATTGTAATCGCAACAAGCGCATCGTGTTAATAGATTATTTTCTACAAATAAGATTCTTAAAATATGAGAAAATATCGATGAAAAAAATTGGAATCCATGAAACTCGCTTGCGATCGCTAAAACTATGTAATTTATTAGATCCGAGTAAAGGAAATTATCAATTTTTTAATAAATTTCACGCGAATGGGGAATTTTACTCGATTTGATAATATTGGTTGCCACTAAAATTGTTATTATTATTATTATTATAACAAATTCAGGGTCACAGAGTTAATATCCATTAAAATTTTAACTGTCCTGGAAAAACAATATGTTACACCAATTTCCTTGTGAAAGTGTCCATGATAGGAGGTAACAATTTTATTCAAAAAATACTCACGATATTGGCAAAAACAATGGTTCCCAAATCATCGAAAGAGGCTGCGGACACTTTTCCAAAAGAGTAGAGGACTAGTATCGGGATATACATTATTTCCATCATTAATATCTCCGCTATCTTTGTTAATATAAATATTTTAGATTATAACAGCCATCGTTGTAGCCTTTGATTACAGACTATGCACAATCGTGGGCTGTCAGCTGCTAACTTCAGGGTTGACGCGTGACGTCACGTCTATCGCAATTTGTAACAGTGAAGTTAGCTCTGCCGCGATTCATGCGCATGCGCGGGGAAGACACTATCGTACGTAGCTCGAGATTACGGGTACCAGAGGGCGCGGGAACCGGGTTGTGGCCGGTAAGTTGTTTTCACGTCAACATTATATAGTTGCAAATAATAACAATCGAAATACATATTTCAGAAAATTTTTGAATTTTCAAAAGCGACAAATGCGGGGCCGTTCGATACCTTCATTTTACTCGTCACTGAGGATATTTTCTCGCGCATGCGCGCGGATCGAGGCAGAACTAACCTCACGGATTTGTAAACTTTTCTCGACCGCCACTTGTTCGCGCGGGAAAATGTAACGCTAGGTTAGGTTTGTGTACTTTTTCTTTGTTGCACGAGTATTGTTACGGACTGCGGAGGATTTGCATGACTTTTACACATTTTCTTCCTCCTTCCGATTTATCGCATGAAATTTCACCCGTTTTGGAATGTCACGTCAAAAAACAATCGACGAATATTACTGCGTTACCGGTAAACAAACCAGGAATGGCACTAAAAAGGTCGATGCCGTAAAACTTCAACCCTCTCGTGGGGAAAAACCTCATAAACGCAATTCCACGGTACGTTGATTTTTACATTTAAAAAACAGTAGTTTCAAAACATAATATCAATTCATAAGCTATAATTTTATTTATACATTTCTACTTGTATTATTTATAAAACAATTCTATTATTTATACATGTCAAATATATGTAGATTATTTTAGAAAATGGTCATTCAATCTCCACATTGACAAATGTCGCAAATTTGCAAGTTTAACTTAAATCTGGACCCAGCGAAGTTGGGGGGGGGGGGATATTGATAATTTCATTATTTTTCCAATACTTAAAATGGCACATTAACAAATATGCATTACAAGAAATTGAAATTTAGATAACGACGTTCCAAAAATATTATACCCATTTTTTGAAATTTCCCTACAAAGAGAAGTCGAGGAAAAAAATTACTTCCATCGTCCATTAAACGCTTTCTAATAACACTCGACGACTTCTTCCAGAAATCGGCGTTGCCCAATTTCGTACAAAGCTCGGTCGAAATCGTTCCGTCCACTCCCGTGAAGAAATCTACGTTTGTACCGAAAACGCCATCTCCGATGTTGAGGAAGTTAGCTTTACAAAGTTGCTCCAACTCGACGAATTCGTCGGAAACGATTAACGAATTTCATTCCCCATCTGGTTTGTTGATGTCGTCGATACGTAAGGAAATGATGTCGACGATGCGTTCTCAAACCCTCGACTCGACGCGCGAATCCGAATCGCAGTCGACTCCTGTAAAAGTAAAACAGGAGTCTCCTCCAAAGACATCGGACTGCAAAAAGCGAAAACTAGAGTTTTCCCCTCCTCGAACTTGCGAAGGATCTCCAACAAAAATGACAAACGAAACGGATCTAAATTCAACTGCTTCGACGTCTCATTCCGTGGAGAGATCTCCTTTCAAATCGCCCAGCAAAGTAAACAAAGTTTCGCCAAAGTCAGTCGAAACCTCGCCAAATCGAACACCAAATGGGAAAAAAGTAAATATCGAGTACTCTCCATCTCGTTCTCCGAATAGATCACCTTCGAAAAGGAAACACGGCTCCGGTAGACGCAGCATATTTCCTTCAGAAATTATCGATTCAGATTTAATTGACTCGGCTGTGAGAAATATGAATTTGGCGAAAGAAGGAAAAATCGCAAAGAATGAGTTCGATTTGCGACAAATTTACAAGACGAACATTTTCAAATTTGATTTGCCTGCTTTCAACGGAAGCAAAAGTTACGAGTCGGAGAAAATTGTTATTCCTTTCGAAATTGCTACGCAACATTTTTTTATGATGTTCATTCGCGTTCTCTCCAATCCAATAAATTGCGGATACTTCATCGAAGAGGAACTCGATTTGATCTTTTCCATTTTATCGCTTCCGTATCATTGTCAAATGTTACTGTCGAGAATGATAAAAAGGAGGAAAGGATGGCACAGAATCGGTAAGATTTCGTATTCTCAAATTTCCGAGGACCTAACACCGTTCTTTCGAGAACTCATCGATCGGAAACTGTGCGTATCGGGTGTGTATTTAATTTTGCCATTTCGCGAGGACAAAAAATAATTATCTTGAATATTAAGTTGCACATTTTTTCAACGTTTCATTATTTTTCTTACAGATTTACAAAACGAAGACACTTTGACGTTGATGAATTTCCTCCAGTCGGATGAGATCAAGAACTTGTGTAACAAATCGAAACTCAAAGCGCAGGGAAAGAAAGAAGATATGATACAGAATTTACTGACCGTTTCTCGCAAAACGAAATCGTTATTTGGAAAAAGTCCTCTCGAAGCTTTAAGAAAATTGACGATAGAAAGCTTGGGACCCTGTGTTCGAATTTCGCAGCGATTATGGAACATTTTTGACTGTGTCTCGACTTTATTGATTCCAACGCAAAATCCAAAAGAGAGTATTTCCGATATGTTTCTTATGCTCGCTAATGTTGATAAGGGAGAAATTTTATTTCCACCCTTCGAGCGAAGCGATCACCCAATATTTCGAAATCGACATCATCTTCTAGGGTATGACTCGATTTCTCTAGCTTTTCCAAAAGGAGAGAAAAAAATCTGTTTCTTCTGTTGTAACAATTATTTTTTCAGGTATATAGAAGCGAAGAACGCAATGAGCGAAGTCTATGCGGCTATCGAGAGCAAGGATAGGGAACGAATAAGACAACTCGGGCGACGAGCGTACAAGCAATTGGAAAATTTACCCGACGATGAAAGCGCAAAGTTCGTAGAAAAAAAAACGAAATCGCTATTTCTTTGAAATTCACATTTTGAGTAACAAATTTAATGAACGATTACTTTTTCTTTCAGTGACGGAATTCCTACGCATGTAAGAAAATTTATGGAGGAGCATGTATGGGTGAAAGTCTTATCGAAGAGCATCGATGCTTTTAAAAACTCGAAAGACTACACCGAAGCCGTTCGGTATCTCGATACTCTCATAAATCGAAAAAGCCATGTTCGTACGAGTCGTGGAAGTTGGTATACGGAATTGGCTCTTATAGAAATGTATCACCTGAAAAACATACACCGAAGCGCCACGTTAACGATGAAAGCTCTATCCGACGAGCATCTGACCGAAGTCGATCGATTTAACTTGATCGAAAGGGCACAACAAATAATTACAAGGCGAAAGGGTGGGGTCGATGCTTCCTTGAAAAGTGTTATCGAGTCACTTATCGCTGATATGAAAAGCTCGCTTCTAACGATCAATTTTCAAGTTAATACCATCGTAGGAGCTATGGGAAGAAGGTATTGTTTTTTTTTAATAATTTCCATTTTTTTACATAAGTAATAATTTATTATAGGCTGAATTTTATAGATTGTTTTTTCTTTGTTACCTAGAAGTTTTTCTAAATCGACAAAGTCTACGTGGAGCGTAGCGATCGAGGAAGAAGGTACGGGGTATACGAATGTCGAACAGTTCGCGCTGCGACATTATTACGAGAATGGATATCCGCGTGGGAAACATTGCGAGGGATCGTTACCCTTAACACTAGCCTGTGTGTTATTTTGGGAGGAACTTTACACCACAAGTGTGCCCGGAAGCTTCTTATCCATGTACCAAACGGCACCTTTGGATCTTTACACGTCGGAGTTTTATGAAAAGAGAAAAGAAAGTATCGATACTCTGCTCGATAATGCTCGATCGATGGATGATCACACCTTCAGCGAAATAGTGAAAGAAAAATTTCTCGCTGTTCGACACTATCAATCGATCATAGTTGGAAATTTGTTTGAAAATGCCGAAGACCTTCAGGTAAGAATTTTCAGTATTTTGAGATTTTAAAATGTAATAAATACCTAGTTCCATTTAATTCATTGTTTAAATTAATCCTCGAAATCCAAATTTTTACTTAGATAATTTTTTTTATTTACTAATTTTTTTATTTTCCTAAAAAAATCCTAAAAAAAGTATTTTATAAAGACGCATTTTTTTATTTTCAGGAATTGATAATTTGCTTAGGATCTAAAGCTGTTGCAGGAATTTGTGAAAAAATTGCCACAAATTACAATCTTTGGAAAGCTGGCTTTCCAGATCTCGTCGTTTGGAATCCTTCAGTCAAAGACGTGAGTTAATTTTTTAAATAAATAGTTTTCACTAATGAATAATAAACTTATTTTGCAAATTAAATAAAACATTGAATTTAATGAATAACAATTTTTCAATTACTTTTCAAAAGGTTTATTAAAATAATTCTATAATATTTATCGAGCGAGTCTACTTTCATCGTTTCAGTGTAAAATAGTCGAAGTCAAAGGCCCGGGTGATACCTTGTCGGCGAAACAAAAACTTTGGCTTCGTTACTTACACGAATTGGGACTCAAGACTGAAGTTTGTCATGTAAAAGGTAGACCTACAATTTTTCCATTAATTACAATTTGAATTTACAAGAAAAATTTAACAATTATCAGCTTTTTAAGCTGGGACCCATATTAAAATGGGGCCAATGCTTCCGGTACCGTAACTGTACACGGACCTTCGAAATGGTACCTGAAAATAATGGCACCCAATTATTATTGTAACTCATTTTCTTATTTGAATTCCAGATTCAAGATAAAAATCGTACTGAAATTGTCGAGTGGCTGGTGTGACTACCAAGTTGAATTCAGCGACTGGAACTCCACGTCTGGCGACATTAGGTGCGAACATTGCTGCTGGATATACGATGGACGATGTTCCTACGACTAAGCATGTGTCGCATGCTTCTACGGCCTCATCTAAAAAAGGCACAAAAAAAGAGAAACTCTATTAAACGGTTTTTCCGAATATTTTTCAGTATTTTTACAAAGTGATATTCGTACAAAGATATATATTTTTTCATCTAATGCTTTTCGTAATCGAGTTTCGTGTACCGACAATATTTTCTTAAACTCGACTCGCAAAACAACTTGTTCGTGCCCTCTTACTTAATTTTACGTCTCGTACAGATTCGTTTTATTTTTATGTGCAAGTAATTTGCATGTTACTTATTTTTACTGTTTTGCAAAAGCTTTAATTAATTTCATAAGAATTGCATTTCCATAATTTAACGTTGCGATATAGCTTTTCAGTTACGATTACGGTGAACTCCGGTGCAAGAGAAGATTGTTTAATACATTGTTATGCATTTGTTCACTATCATTCCTGTGAAATATGTTTATAAAATAAAGAAAATGTGATTTACGAGCTTGTTCGAGTACGTCCGTGTTGAGATTCTCTCCGAACCAGACAATGTCGGGTCTCAATAAAGCTCCGCAACCTTCTTTCTGACATCTCGGTAATTCTTCAACAGGAACATCCGAAGAAATCGCATGTGGTTCTGGAGAACTGCGAATATCATAAAAAAAAGTTCGCTCAAATGAAATCCAAAACCACGAGTTAGTCGTAAATCACAATATTTCAGTCGGTTCTTCGCTATCCAACAATTTTGTGCATATCGAAGTCAAATCGGTTTACAAAATTCCATGATTTTGAGGAAATAAGTCATGTTCTGGATTTTTTTTAGAAACATGATACTATAATTTAATAATAATTATATTAAATTCAATTATATCATTTCTAATGCATGTTATAATTATATAATAATTTTAGAAATCACATCCCGAACCATTTTCCATCCAACGCAGGACATATGGGTATGGTGTCGTTAAATTGGATGTCTTTGCATTTGGTGCATCGTGTTTTAAACAAAGACCCATGTAACTCTAAGACATTTTTGGCACCAGCCTTTTGATGAAGCCCGTCGATATTCTGCGTCACGATTGTCACCAGTTTACCTTCTTGAGAAAGACGATCTTGGAATTCCGCTATGGCCGTATGAGCCTGTTACGGAAACCAAATTTAATACTCTCAAGGTTTATTATTATTATTCATAATTGTGTCGAGAAAAGAAATTTCAAAACAGACTCGAACTCCAAAATCATTCGATTTTCGAAGTACGAATAATTTTCTCATCGACTTCGAGTCCCTAATCTATCGAGACTCGACAAAATTTGTAACTAACACTTTGGTATCGTTAAACAAAAAAATACCTTGTTATAATTAACTTTACTGACTAAAGTGCGCCTATATTCATAAAATTCCCACACTAGTGAGGGATTGGATGCGAATGCTTCCGGTGTCGCTAAACTTTCGGCACGATATTTTCTCCAAAAACCACCGGGTCCCCGAAATGTCGGGACACCGGATTCGGCTGATACGCCGCTACCTGTTAGTATCAATACGTTTTTGGCATTTTTCAAAGTTTCACGAAATGACTTCATTTTTTTTTTCCTTTTTCAGCAATTTTCTCAAAATATTGTACGTTTCGTCATTCGCTCATGCAAATTTTTACACATGACTAAACACTAAAAACGTAAACATACATTTCTAGTAAGTATTACTACAAGCAGACGACCTACTACAATAACACCCCCCCCCCCCCTTCTATCTTTATCTCTTATCAGCGGCAACTTTGAAGAAATTATTAACAAAATATACATAAACTATATATAAAATATATATAAACAAAAAATCGATTTTTGAAAAATCCTAGAATGGCCTAGCCCCATAAAAGTAGGGATGCCAATTTTTTTAGAAATAAAATTTCGATTTTGGAGATTAAACTGAATTTTTCTGACGATATATCAGGTGATTCCTTTTTTGCCTAAACTACGCAAAAAAGTAATACGAAATTTGTAAAAATAGGGACACTGTAAAGTAAAGTTTCTGATTTTTACATTTTTAAGATACATTTTTTGCCCTTTCAAGGTTTCTCAAAAATAAATAAAAAATGGAACCAGGAAAGTTCTTGGTTCATTTTTTAAATTAATGGGGACTTTTTTGTTTTGTAATACAAATGTAAATCTAATAGACTCTATTGTTTCAAAACAATAAGAAAAAAAAGAGATTTTTCTCTAAAGTTTAAATAATCTCCATGTAACAATTCCAGAAAACACTCGAAGGTGCTGCCACCATCGGGGGTATTCGACGTTATGGGCACTAGCTCTGCTCCAGAGTCCAGAAGTAAAGCCTAAAGCTTCTCTTCTCCTTTCACTTTGGTTAATTTCATAATGTACATTCACGAACGAATCAATAATTGGTTGCTACACCAATTTCGGTTTTGAATGACACTTCCTTCGGTTAAACGCACCGAAAGTGTGAAAAATATATATACATGTGGATATACGTAAAAGTTCGACATTGCCATAGGTAGCGCGTAAGCTGAGGGTAAGACGTTTCACTACCCCTTTCATTATATAGTTGTTTTTTGTGTAATTTCGTCCAAAAACGTATACTGCATGCATATATTATTTTTCTTGTCACCCGAACGCACTGCACTTTTCTAATCAAGATTTTCGTGTCTATCGTGATCGATTTCCTTTTATTGCTCTCACTTTCACCGTTTTCACCTGTGTCGACGCACAAAACTTACAATCTGAATGTCTATCAAAAAAAATAGTCATAAAATTCATGCCCGCTCTTGTTCCCCGTGGTGATCTTTGTATTTCGAGAGCGATACGTTGGAATCCGTGAATTCGGATGAAAATCTGCGGTTCCCCATGGAAATTAACGATCCGCAATCCGGCTTATACTGTTCCACCGCTTCCAGTAAAGTTTCTGGATATCCTGGAGAATAGTACCTATAAAAATCAAAAATCAAATATTTCAGAATTATCGAAGAAGGTGAAGATAAATAAAATATTATAAATAATACGAACAATGTCTTTCTTTCTTTTTTTTTTGCGTCTTTCGTACATTCGCTGTAAAAATTCTATAAAATAATTATCTAGAAAATAAGGAAGATCGCTTGTAACAATTATTCTATAACGGGTTTAGAAAGTTCTTCTTTTGAATCAATTAGGGAATTTTTTAAAATAGACTCGTAGGATAAGAGTAACAATAAAAAACTATTAATTACCGTACGACGACTCTTATTTCTGCTTTTCTTATCTTTCATAGTTTTATAGCACAATTTTTTTAATTAGGATAAAACATATATATTTTTAGAAGCAAAACATCGTGTCCATGAAACGTAGAATTTACACATCAAATTTAGTTAATCAAGAGAGACAGGTTGTTTAGGTCGAAGGTGAATAGTAATTAGTTCAGGGACGAATTATTAAAAGCAAATATAATTCATTTGCGTTAATGAAATTTTTTCGACATCGGGGAAGTTAAGCTAATAAATAGCAGGTATCCTGCGAACGAAGCGAAGGAATTTATTCAAATTACAAATTATAGTGGACAAACAACTGCTTTTTTTATTTATTCATTGGTTTTTTAAACTCATTCATTCGAATTTGCTTCACAATTTGAAGGCGACCACTATGACGCTATTTTCTCTATAATCATTGATCGTTATTTCTCCCAATAATATCACAGCTGTGTTGTTTTGATATGTCACCATCCTGTAAGTCAATGTTACAAATGCGTGTTGGCCGAGACCCAAAATTACTTTTGTATTTACGTTTCGGCCTGAAATTCCTTCGTGTTTTCTCCGATATTCAAGAATATAATTTTGTTGAGTGACTAACGACGTAGAAATCCGAGATAAAAATGAAATATTTGAAAAATGCTCTTATTTTGATACTATTTTTTTCTCGAGAAATAGTTCGATCACAAGTATCATGGATCTCGCTCCGATAATAGATTTTCCCCATACAAATGGGATCGAACTTTCGCGGGATCGAACCTTGACTCATTTTTTAACCACTTTTTAAATAAAATACTATAATTCTAAAATTGTGTCCTCCTACGTATCGCAAGATCAAGACAACAAAATTGTATTTTGAAAAATATGGTATTTTGAGATCTCAAATTTGTAACTTTTTTTTGTTATGAATAAAAGTTTGTCATGAAGCTTTCTAAGTATTCCCGAACACGTCACGGCTCTACGTAAATTCATTATACATTTAATTACATTACATTAATTATACGGTATTAACTCGACGATGCACCGAGTGCATCCCTTCTTCTATTTATCCAATGCAATCATGTGCCTTTTATAAAAACATCGATATCACGAGAGAAATGCGACTCTTGGTGGTAGCTTTGTTTTTAATGGTTTTATTTAATTTGTATTTAATCGAATTTCATTTCATTCAATTTAATTGCATTAATCTCATGCGTGTGTATGTGTAAGCACCTCCACGTATCGAATAATAGGATTTTTGTAATAGAAATGCTTCAAGTAATTTTTTAAAAAATACTGGTTAGTTATTTTTAAGTGAATGTCCAAGGATATTACAAATAATTAATTGTATTAATCACAAATACATAATTAACCCATAAAACTTCCTCAATTAGGAAAAATATTTTTAAAAATATATTCTGTGAAATTATTAATTTTAAGAAAAAAGGAAGACCCCAAAATTTTAGGAAACATTTTTTGAAAGCGAGAAATCTCGATCTTGGGGTTTCCGAGTCCGACAAAATACAAATCGCACCGAGTCCGGGTACTCGAAAAATAATGCAGAAGAAGGGAAAAATGGAGAAACGCATAAACAATTAATGATACATAAACAAATGTGAATATTAATTAATAAACGTAAAAACGCATTAAAAAGGAATTGAATGATCGATTAAATTTTTCTGATGAAATGTAGAACAATAAAAAATGTAGTAATTAAACATTTTATCGGTGGTGAATTTGACACATTGCAATCTCACATGTGATCACGCTTATTGATTTTTTTTTTCCTTGTAAAGATGTATAATTAATCAACTTTACATTTTATTCCTTATCGAAGCATCTTCCTGATAAGTTGTCTTCTGCAAATTACCTGCGCAATTAACTGTCCCTGATATGCTACAGAGAAAAGGGAGACAAAGAGTAAATAATATCTAAATTCATAATAAATACTTGAAAGTTAACGGTGGCTACTGGGATTATATCAGCATTCTTGGTCAACGCTGGATGAAATATTCACACTTGATCCCTAGTGGTGATATAATGTAAAAATAAAGTTTGTTTTGAAATTCGGCGAGCCAGAACTCCCTACGCAGTTCAATGTGTGAACCGCTCCAGGACTCACCAGTGGCAGAGGTGACAGTGAAACTAACTAACTATCCATTTACCTCCTTCTGCAAATTTTTCACGTGGTTGCATTTTCGAAATTTTCTTTTACCTTGGCTAGTGCAGAAACTCCAAAATTTGAATATACAAAAATGAGTCGTGGATGTAACTCGAGAAAATCCAGAATTTACTGAAATTTACTCGGGTCGCAGTCGATTCTACCAAAGTTTGGGGTATCGAAGTACATAATAATTAATTTGTTTTTATTAATTAAATCTTCAGTTTATTCAATTCCTGCTTTTTTCCTGCTCAGAATATTTAAGCAAAGTAACTAAAATGACTTACCTTACAATTTCCTGGGGGAAACAGCAATTGATAATACTGATATACTCGGAAAGGGTGGAACCGGGTTCGGACTGTATTTCTTGGACTTTCCTCAATCCACCAGAAGTGACAAATAGACGTCTAGCTTTTGGGTCATTTGGTAAAATCTGTAAGGAGAAGAAAAGTGAAGTGAAATTTTAGAAATGTCCGAAAATTGAAAGGAAGTCAAAAAGTGAGACTAATTGTGCATAAACATTGCATAAATAAGTCTGGCTTCGATAAGAAACAGACACGAAGCTTCAAAGTTTCGCAACGAGTGACACACCGGAGTCACATTTGGAGTTATTTATTGAACAGTCTGGGATAAAAAATCGTGCATGAGCGCAAAATTGTTAGATGCCTTTCATAGGTGTAGTTGACATGTAGAATTTCAATTAGACTATACAGAAAAAAATTATTTTTTAATATTTGATTAATTGGTTTCAATTTTAAATTACCGATTCTTGTCGGTTGAATATTCGCGATATTTTTTTTTAATAAGCATTAAAATAAATGCTTATTAAAAAAAATGCTAATTTGCAAAGATTGTACTCTTTTTCCTGATTATTATTTATATAAAAATATAATTCTGGCTCTGTGGGTAAAAAAAATGGAACTCCAAATTTCTGAAAATGATTTTAACACAAAAATAAAATCTGTTAAATTGTTCATTAATTTCCCTAAAAATTGGACCTCCAAAAATTAACAAAAAATAGAAATTCCATAAGATTCTATTAGAAATTTCCATTTTCTACCACTTTCTGGGGGTCCAACTCAAAATAAAAATAAGTAAACAATTTTTCAGATCTTCCTTCTGCGTTAAAATCCTTTCCATAGATTTGGGGGTCCATTTTTTTTTCTAAAAACCACCCAAAACCCCCCGTCCAAAAAAATTTATCGTAAACATGGAAGCTACGAACAAACTGTTTTTTAATTCCTCGCTCATTAAATCATTCCTTTTTATTACAGCCGCTTTTTTTTCAACACAATACCGTTGTGTTTCTAATTTATCGCATTTGTGTCAACATCATCCCAAGCTCCTTATCACCGTTATCAAGAAGAATTGCGTTCTTGGAAGCCACCAATCCCAAAGACACCAAAGTCCTACTGGAAATTAATTGAATTTTCTCGTTTTTTCAGGTTCCAAGTACCAGGAAATTCAGTAACCGAGGAAGCGTGGTCGAAAATTCCTGAAGTACCTGGCCAGAGAAGGGACAATTTTGGCTCTTTATGAAAAATTCATTATCTCCTTACGCACAAGGAGATAAGACGGACGTCATCGTTATCATTTGTCTCTCCAAGGGGACCCAGAGGAAAGGTAATATATGATGAGAGTTCGTCATCCGGTGAATGAATTCCAGGAAGGTATTGTCTTGAAGAGCAAATAAAGAACCGGCAAATTCGAGACACATGTAAATTAAAATAAACTGAGAGACTAACACTTGGTGGGTATATGTTGGTGAATTTGAAAAATACCGGGGAGGAGGGGGAGGACGAGGAAGAAGAAGAAGAAGAAGAAGAGGAAGAGGAAGAAGACGAAGACGAAGAGAGAAAAGACTTAATTAAGTTAGTGATATTCAAATTGGAGATCTTGGGAGAGGAGACACTACGTAGTAGCTTCCATTCACGGTTTTCAAGTGTTTTACAACCAACATGATAAACAATCAGCAGCAACAAACTGTCATATTGAACCCCGTTGACGAGAGCCACCGTATCAACAATAATCATCATCATCGAAGCCATCAACCGGTATCGGCCAAGCCATCGGTCGTGTCCGTGTCGAGCATAGACTCGGACGTGAGCGACAGGAGGGACGTCCGCGAGGCACTTTACAGTGGCATTTTTCGGCGACACCGGAAAACCATTTTGGTGCTCGGAAGTTTTCTCAAAATGTTACGGGTGAATAGAAATATGAACAATTACGCTAGTATTAAAGCCAATGACGAGACCGATGAGTGAGATTTCGCTCTCTTTCTTTTCCTTTCGCCCTTTTTTTTCTTTTCTTTTTTTCTCTTCAGAGGTATTTTAAGGATTCTCGGTTGAATATATATAAATATATATATATATATATATAAATATTTTATATGAAAGTTATGGTGGTAGATAGACAATGGTCACTGTAGGCAATGGTAATGGTACTTTGAAAGTTCTGCTTTTACGGTAAAGGGTCCTGATGTTGTCGAGAAACGAAAATTTAGAAAAGTTATTTTTGTTATTTTGGAAAATTTTGAATAGTTAGATGATTTGCAATAAAAATTAATTGAACAGTCTTGGCGTTACAAGATCCTCTATAAAAAATAATTTCCGGTGGTTTGGATGAAATTTGTAGAAAGTTGAATTCCCAAAAGTAAGTAACACCTGAAACAGTCGTAGAGAAAGAAAATTGTTATTTTCTTTTTCTTAGAATCTGTGAAAAAATTCCCATAAAGAAAAAAAGAAAGAGGTTTCGGTGAATAAAAATAAAATAATCGAATTTTCTTTAGATATTGCCAGTAATGATTGACAAAAAAAAAATTAATTTTTTTGAATATTGACTGTTTTGAATTTACGTTATGAAAATAATTCCCATCGGAATTGAAATTTAATATGGATGGGGATCAATTTTTGTGTGTTTCAAATTTAATTTTAAATTATGAAATTTAAATATTAACTTCGGTACTTCGGACTCGAAATTCGTAGGTTTGAAACATAATTATTTTATAAAACTGAGGATTGGAATCGTTATGGAATTTTCAACGACTTTTGGTTCAATTTTCGCGTGGAATTTCAGAAGAATTTCGCAAGATACTTGAAATTTTCTCCATTATTCCTGAAATTGTGATATCAAATAATAAAAAACAACGAAAATTTGTAAAGAAACAATGAGCTTTCCCCGAATTAGATCTTTCTGATCATATATTAGCCGGTTTCCTATTATACTAATTGTAAACCTAAAAAAATGTTTAAAATAACAAGACAAAAATTATATAACTATATCAGAGATATACGGAATTGATATAATATATATACTTTTGTAAATGAAATTAAAGAGTAAAACTGCTAAGAATCGTAAAGTAGCATTAAAAGAAATATTAGAAGTTTGCCGAAAATTTTGGCATTTTTGAAATACAAATTTTGAGTATGTTCAAAACAAATTCAACGCAATTAATATTTAGAAATATCACCGCTAATAACTGAAAGTATTAGATTGGATTAGGGATTTTCGAGCGGTTTAAGAACGGAGTGAATTTTTAATTTGACGTCAAGCCCTTCGCAAATTTATAATTAATAATTACTAATTAAAAAAATAGAGAAATATATTGAAAAATCTGAAAAAATTAATATTTTCCTAAATAGAAGAATTATTTTATTCTTTTTTTTCACCAAAGAAGCGGAATCTTTAGAGAAAAGTGGAATTTCGCAGATTACTGAAAAATTGAAACCAATTAAACAATTACTAAAAAATAATTTTCTTTTTAAAATATTTTGGTACTAATAAATTTCTGAATTTTTCTATTGAAGGTTTAGATTTTCTGATACCAAACGATTCCAATTTTTTTTAGACTCAGATCATGGATCGAACTAATTTCAAAATTGATAAAACACCTGAAAATATTAATCGATTAAAAATTATCGATGAAAATATTACAAGGCTCTCTTTTTTAGGATTTTTAAATAATGTTGTGACACAAAATTGAAAATTCTGAAAGAAGAATTCCAAACTCGATGGGATTAATTAATCGCAATTCCTCTATTTTATTTTTTTTAAATGGGAATTTCAAAATAAGCGAATTTATTTCTCGACAACGTCGCGAACCCTTTGAAGAAAACAAAAAAAAATAACAGAATGGATGAATGTAAAAATGGAGTTTATGTCCAAAGCTTCTAGGCTTTTTATATTTATGTGAAAATCACCATTGTAATGCGTGTCTTTTGTACTTATTAAAAAACATTTTTATTACTAACATGAAAACGTATATTGTCATCTAAGCGCATTTGTCGACGATCAAAAACAAATATATACCTATACATAATTAAAAAAAAAAGGAACAAAAATGATGATAATTAAAGAAACAAAGAAAAGACTGCCAATTTTTGCCTTTAACGCGAGATTATACCCGAAAGAATTTACGGTGGTACAATCGATTAGCATATTTCAAAGCGAAAAAGCGACAACTAAATCTCGTATAATTTTGTTTTTGTTACATTTCATTTTTTTCAGAAACATCGGAAGAGACTGCTTGATTTATGCCGCGTTTATAGCCAGATATTTAGAAGCGAACATATCATTGGACGCAAAATGTGGTAATTTCACGATTGTTTCACGGGAAAGAATTTGTTGTAAACCAAAGAGAATCGTAACCCTTTCCCAAATATTCTTTGCTTAGGATTCAATAAAAGAGGAATACCAGTTTCATTGATTTTCACGATTTCTCTCTCCTTTCTCCGACATTGCTTCTACCTTCCATAACACTTTACAACAAAAAACTGCCATTTTCACATACTTAGCGTACTTAAATGTGTATAAGAAATGTATGAAATAAATAATACAAATAAAAAAAATGCTTGACTCAACATGTGAATCACCATTTTTTTTTATTCACTTCATTTGAAATTCCACCGTGTGATCTTCTCCCAAAACTTTGAAACATAAGAAATTTTCGAAAAATTCCTCTTTCAGATTTCACTCATTCGCATAAACATTGCATTTCTCGTACTTAGATGAATATACGTTACCTTGCTAAATTGTCCCAGTACGTATTTTAGGATAGACGAAGGAGCTTCTTTGAGCAGTGGCTCCAATGCCTCGACGTGCATACACTTTTGCAACACTTGTTTCAACGTCGTTTGGCATTTTGTTCGCAAATCCTCTGGATTTGAGGCGTCATTATATAACTGTAAAAATAAGGGAACGATAATTGTAAATAGCAACTAAATATCAACTACTAGAAAATAATAAATAATAAAAAAAATAATAAATAATAACAAAAAAAATATATATATTTTGTAAAATATCGTATTTATGGTATTTACGAAAATACCTGAATGATTTTGGGAAAGACATTGGCAACGGCTACAGCTTTGGCGTGTTCCGAAGAATGTTTTCCAATTTGACCGAACGTCCAAACGCAAATGGCTAGAAGATGCTCGTCCGATTCTTGTTCCAAGATTGCAGCCAGTTCGATAATGGCCTGTTACGATACAGTGTCACTTAGAATTTTATAATTTTGCTCGCTAAGGGTAATGGTAACAGTTCGTATGTTGTACTTTAAATTTGAGATGGTCGCAATTTAGCATTTTAACTTTGTGTCACCTTAGATGCAATTACTGCGATTGCCAATTGGTCCGAGTGTCCCGCTATGTACCCGAGTGCCATCGCCGCAGGTAATTTCGCTGACGTTTTGGAAGTGCCGATTAACTCGATTAGAGCAGCGATTCCACCGTTGTTCACTACGAACTGCGATAACTGGCGAGGTATGGAAGAATCGCATGAAATTGAAAATTACCATAAGGAGCAATTTGTGCGATTCCAAGTTAGTGGTATCGAAGGACAATAAAAATGAGTCGACTCACTTCGACGCTATGTTTGCAAATTTCTCGTGTCAGGATCGCAGCCGCCTTGGCGGTATGTTCATCGGGATGGCCCATGTGCATTAAAACATCCGGTAAAATTTCAGCTTCCACCGTAGCTTCGGCCAGTTCGAGCGAGTGTTTGGCAATATTGCCCAGGGCGGCAAGTGTCTGTCGCTGTGTTAGAAATTACCAGGGTGTTAAATTACACTTACCAATTTCCGAATGCCAGTTGAAATTAGATGCATACCGAAGTTGCATACGTGGTTGCAACAAAATTGCAGGATTATTGTCAACATTTTATCGAAAGAAAAATATAAATACTGGGGCAACGTTGCTCAATATTGCACCACTGCATTCATAAAGATACGACATTTCTAAAACACTCTCGACTTCTAAACCTTTTGTCAAAGAATCTTGTTTCGGCTCGAACCCTTTGACATTCTTTTTTCGAGTCTTTTGACCTCAGCAAGGCCCATTCCTTTATTCGCGCGAAATTCAAATGTGACATAACCTACAAAAAACAATTGAAAGCATAAAGGCGAGTCTCCACTGCTGGCGAGCTTGAGGCAAATATTCACTATCCCGGCAGCCAATAACAGCGTCCCGTGGGCGTGGCCTATTTTAACTTAGGATTCGGGTGTTTCCGGTCCAGTTTTCTCGAAAGGTTTAGAAGTCGAGGGCATTACAAAAATATAAAGTACAATGTTTCATCAGAAAAACGTTAATGATAAAAATGTTTCATAAATATCACAGTGGGTTCGGGGTATGGGGTTTTCCATATTTTTTGTCACATTTAGCAAAACATTCATGAGCTGCTTGGCACCTTCAGTCGAACATCGTGGTTAGAAATGGCCTTGGCTAAGAAGGGTATGGCACCAGCGTCAACGATCTCTTGAGCTAATTCGATCGAATGTTTTCCAATATCGCACAAAGCGGATGCACTTATTTGTTTCAGGCATAATTCGGGTTCTTGTAGACAAAGAACCAACAATGGTATGGCACCTGAAAGAAGTTTCTGTCTTAGCTCGCCAATAATAATAATAATAGTAATAAAAATTGGCTATTTTAATTTTTAATTGTCAGATTTGTCTATTTTACTTTCAAGATCACACTAACCACTATCGGCGATGGTTTCAGCTAATTGTTTATTATGTCTAGCGATATATCCGATAGCCCAGGCCGCAGCTTCTTTAACACCGGTTTCAAAATCTTCCAAACAAATAATGGTGGCTTCCAAACCGCCAGTGTGTACAACAACGGCTGCCGTTTCTGGCGAATGTTTGGCAATACCTCTTAAAACAAATAATGCGGCTCGTTTATAATATTTCTGTAAATTATAAATAAAAATATTCGAATTAACGTTACGTAACAGTGACAATCCACAGAAAACTATCGAACCTACATTTTGTTTATCAATATTTTTCAATAACTGCGGCAAAATGTCTCTCCTAACGATCGCTTGAGCTATTTTCTCATCATGATTGGCAAGTCTGCCCAGAGCGATGGCGGTCACTTGCTGTATGGACGGCACGACGTCCGTTAGAAGAGGCTTCAACAGATCCAAGACACCGGCGTTGTCTAAACATTCGATGGTATTCGGACGTGCCGCTAATTCGGCCACCGTTTGAACGAAATTCACGCGTGCTTTTTGGTACACCTCGAAGACTTAATAGGACAAAACGGGGAAATCATACATAAAAAATTAGGAGCCCTTCCTCGAAGTTAACGCATATTCATTCATGACCTTGAACCTTCGAGTTATATTTCTACGATAATTATATTATTCAATACAAATAAGTAATAATTACCTTACCTAGCAAAATTGATCGTGCGGTCATTTCAGTATTACCGATTCTAATTACCAATTTTAAGTACTTTACGTTTCATGTTTCGTAACAACCTCAAAAGGAAAAAAAAACGTAACTATAAATTCTTCATTTGTTCTTCACCTCGTGTAACGTTTTGAGAAGAAGCGATTTCTTCTCGTATGTGTGCATGTATGTATTTGTGTTCGCTGAATTGTTCAAAAACCAAAACAAAAAAATTCCGCGCGCAACTTTAACCATTGAGGATATCGTCTCGCGCATGCGCGTGAATCGCGGCAACGCTAATATCGCTCGTTCGAACTTGCGCGCAAAGAGCGCCTTTGCGCGATGGGCGTGTGCGTGTGCTCACACACTTGGTTTCAATTGATTTCCGTGTAACCTGTAACCTGTTAGCAAAATGGCCAGAGTACAGGCGAGAAATGCGGAAAGTGTGGTATTTTAAGAACCCCCTCGGTAAAAACCTTCCTGATTGTAATCGAAAATCGTTTGTCGGTTAATCGGAGGCGCAAGGGTAAGTCTAGAAACACTTCCAAGCAACGTTCTCTTGTCGTTACGTAAATCCGAAGTTTCTTTCAGCTCTTCAAAGTAAATATAGCGATGGGCCCCATAAATGTCCTCGGCTGCGAAGCCAACGTATGGTCGATCAATTTTTTTACAAATGCAACCAATACCGATCAGATTTCGTAACTGCCAATTCGATTCTGCTTTTACGCGTTTTCACACGGGTCATGAGATTCTCCTTCAGTTAGATCGCCCCTTTGGCTTTCTAACCTCTACCATTTTCCAAAATATGTGTTTTTCAATTCGCCTTGCACCCTCATCGATGGAGCAAGGTTTTTCAAATTCTTGAAAACTCCATCGTTTTTGAGACAAACTTTCAAGCCACAAACTTTCGCTCCTCTGTCGCTTATAACGAAAGTTCAATGAACGATAACTTCTCGAGTCGAAGCAAAGATCGTCGGTCACAAATGATGTTCACATACACACGACACAGTTCTTAGTTGAAGTTTGGTGCCTTTTAGTGTTCTGTTATATTACGAATAAGTAACTTCGCTTCTTTTACAAACGGTATCGTTTACTCGGTAAGTAGCTGGAAGTGACCAGCGATTAGACCCTTTTTTCTCGTACCCTTCCACGAAAAATAAAGGGACTCGATCGTTCTAACTCACTATCAATTTGTAGATGAATAATATTTTAGAAGAGGACAACTAGTATGTAAACGATCCTTAGCGATGTATCTTTTCCGAATACTCTATGAATCACTTCGGGTCAAAGTAACCCCAATCGCGTTAAAACTAGTGCATTCTTCTTGGAATGCATTTCATAGTCGCGATTTCATTTAAAATCAGGGAAAATTAAGATTTCCATAGAGCCGAGATGTAATCGCTTCTTCTAAAAATTATTATTACGAGGAAAATGATGCTGGGGTTTAAATAATAATACAGTCAAATCGTGGCGCCACGACGATCGTAGCCGCGCTGGAAATCACGAATCATTATTTTGAGATTTGTTTTTAAAAAAAAATATCGTATGTAATTTAAAATTGAAAAAATGTTTCATTGGTATCAATTTTGAAAATGAATGAAACTCGTCCAACGCATTACGAGTAACGATAACTATATTTCACTTTACGATATTATGCATTTGAAAAAGATACATGGCTAAGCTAGTCGCTAATTTCAAAGAAATTGTTACGTCGTCCTATAATTATAGTTTACGTTTCTTTTGTAATAAATATATTAATTAAACGAACAGGCTACGCTAAGTATCTTGTTAAATACCTTAAGATAAAATGTTTTCCCAACGAGCGAAGGACAATTTGTAAACTTGTAAATTTTAACTGAAAAGTGAGACGTGGTAAGTAAATGAATAATAACTAACCAGAAAAAGAAAGAGGGACACATGAGAAAATGGTATTGTTTAAAAAATACTTTCATCGGCATTCGTATTAATTAATTCTTTATGGGATATCGTTTCAGATCTTCTCTGTCGAATCGGCCGAGAGAATTTAGGCGATAAGTCCGTTTTTAAAAGCAAGCACAGAAAAAAATGCAGAACTTTGACGATCTCGACATTGAGGGAAGAAATCCCTCTCACTTGTCCGAAGAGGAGCGGGAAAAGGTAAAAGTTCGATACAAAGGAAACACGGCGCTAAGTATACACGATACTAAAAATTGTCTGTAAAATCAACGATCGCTCTGCTAATTTCTTTCCTTTTAATTTCAATCGATGGAATCTCGCAACAAAGGGTTTCAATTAACGTTTCAGGAAGAACACGACCGTAAGCGGTTAATGAGAAGTAGCGTGACCGCCGAAGACGGTACGCTGAGACCGGTGTATTCGGAAACGGACGATGGAGACATTTGGTGTCACATTTGTAACATCGCATTATTTGGGGCGCACAAATTGATCAGTCATAATTCATGTAATCGTCATAAAATCAAATTGGACGAGTGGCCGTATCCCGTATTGTTGTGGTCGAAACGTTCGGATATCGTGAAAAAAGTGGCGCCTTCGCAAACGGTGCCCATGGGGACCGACACACTGGCTCCTGGTGAACCAGTGCCACCGGGTATGGAAGATCAAATGGCAAGAACCACAACGATTCAAGTTAGTCTGGATCGTCATCGAAGCTCACCGCTAGTTGGCCTCGAATATCTGCTCGAGCTGGTAGACAGCGACTCGTGCGAACCTAGTTATACCTGTGTTTTATGTGACAAACGCGGAGACCCACGTACCGTGATGGCTCACATCACCAGCTATAACCATCGCATTACTTATTTAAACCGTCATTTTCCCACGATATCGCGTGCCATTACGGAATTGCCGCGTACACCGAATTATAAGCGTGGAGCCAACGAGATATCTGTGTTAGTGGCGAAGAAAATTGAAGAACACTTCGGTAGACTGCAGCCGCAGTTGGTGGATAAAGGGCAATTCGAGAAGAACAAAATGCAGTATATTAAAAGGGTCTATCAGGACTACCACTTTCGGTAAGTTCGATTTCTTCTCATTTCCCGAACTCTCGTTTTTCACAAATTCTGTTCCGAGCGGTAACTTTTGGGAGGTGACAGCGGTCGCACAGTTGCCATGTAAAATCATATAGTTTCCTATAACACGCAGGGAAACCCCAGAATTAACATTTATGGAAGTTTACGATGTGCGATGGGTGACTAACTTCGACGAGAAGATGGCTGAAATGGGCATTTCTGTGAAAAAAGGTGAGTATTCGAATTCGCTTACTCTAGTGACAGATTTTCAAGCATTCGCGAAGTTCATTTATTTATGAATTATTTATTTCTATGAAATATTCATATTCTACCATGAAGATCCTCCGATCGAAGAGAAGGTCGAAGAAAAACCAGTGCCACAGGACGATAAGAAACACGATCGCTTCGAAAAGATTCCCCTCAAGAAACTCGACTCGAAACCACCCTCCGACAGCAAATCGTAAGTTTTCGATTCGATTTCAGTTTCCGACTGGGAGGAGTGGCACTCGAGGGCTTAAATGTTTTTTCTGATTTACCAGCTCCGGTGGACTAAAAATTCGTATCCTGACGAAGGAAATGTTGAATACTCGAAAGGTGGACAAGGAAGACGAAAAAAAGAGATCGGTACCCGGGATCCGTCCGTCGGATGACACAAAATCCCTGTCCTCGTTGTCGAGCATATCGAGTAGCCCATCCCCATCTAGGTCTCCTTCGCCACCGAATCGGAGCAAAAGAAATCGCAATCCATCGATCGAGCGATCCGCCAGTACCAAGTACCATCGTAGCAGCAGATCTCGATACCCTCGCGAACACACCAGATCGAGATCACCCGAGCCGGCGAAGGAACGCGATAGGTGGGACAAATATCGCGAACAGATCCGTCGAGCGGAGGAGACCCTGGACAGGGCACTGAAGTTCCACGAGAAGAACCCCGAGAAGCATCCTTCGTATCCGGACGAGTGGAAGAAATTTTGGAATCGCAGGTACAAGGAATTGCAAGCCGAAGGTAAGGATCCGAGTAAACACGATTTCAAGCCGGAGTGGATCGACTTCTGGAACAAGCGAATGAGGGAGATTCACAACGAGCAGTTGCAACAGAGAAAGGAGGAGATACGCCAACGCTTGGAGCTGCCGGAGGACAAGCCACCGGAGAAGTATTACGGCAGCAAGAGGGACAGGTCCTCGCCCCCGGTGCCCTCGTCGTCGTCGTCGTCGTCGTTGGCGAAGCGCAACAGGCACCACGACAGCGACGACGACGTCGAATACGTGGGAACCAAGACGATCCGGCCCGAGTATCACGAGAGGCACGAGCGCGAGTACCCTTACAGTTACGTGAGAGGAGGCAGAGGGATGTACCGAGGCGCGACGTCATCGGCCTATTACCCGCGTCCTCCCACGCGGCCCCGGTACGCGACGCCTTACCCGGTGAAGGACAAATCGCCGACGCCACCCCTGAAGGAAGACGCGTTGAACGAGGACCTGGAGATCGTCGGGCTGTTGCGCCTGTTGACGGCATTGGAGGGCCAATTGGGATCCCTGGGGCCCAAGGTGGTGTCGTTGCTGTCCAAGGCGTTGGCCGCGGAGAAAGTCCGGCCCAATTCGGCGGAGGAGCTGTTGTACGACGAGGACGTGAGCGTCCTGTTCGAAACCGTCAAGGAGAAGCTAAAGGGACAGCTGTTCGCCGGCATGATCGAGAAGATGGCGATAGCCCCGACGAAATCGGCCATACAGAACATCGCCAAGCTGCTGCACAAGGCCAGCGAGAACAAGAAGAAGATGGAGGAGGAGAAGAAGAAGCAGCAGCAGCAGCAGGAGCTGCTGGAGTTGCAGAGATCCACGAGTTTGATAGGACGCACCATGTTCCCCAGGTCGATGGACATCATCGGCCCGGTCAAATCCGAGCCGGTCAGTGTCCCCGGTGTGGGCACGGTCGACAAGATCGCCATAGCGCAGCAGATCGCTGCCGCGCTGATAGCGCAAGGCAAGACCAACGTGTCCCAGGACGAACTGAAGACTCTGATAAACGCCGTCGTCGGGATGGCCCAGGCCTCGAAACACAGCGACAAGCCGGTCACGACGGCGGACTTCGTCAAGGGCTTGACCGCTAACAGGAGCGCCGAGACACCGATGGACCCGTTCCAGAGGCAGGCATCCCAGGAATTGCCCCAGGCTCCGCCGCCGCCGTCGGCGCCGCAGCAGCCCTCGAAAACCGTCGCCGGGACGCCGGAGTCCCACGCGGCCAGAATGGAGACGCTGTCGGACAGCGACTTGAAAACTCTGCTGCAGAATTTCAAGGATCTCAGCACCGACGAGCAGCACGGTTTGATCAATTTCTTGAAGAAGTTGGAGGCCACGGACCCGGCCAGGGTGGAGAAGCTGCGGGTCTTCGTGAATTTGGGCACCCTGGGCGCGTCCCAGTGCGTCAAGTCGAAGTCCAAGACGCCGTCGCCGGAGCCGGAGCTCCTGAAGAGCCGCAGGAGCACCTCACCGTTCTCCATGCGCAAGGGCAACCACAACCCCAGCGACGACGAGAGCAAGTGGAAGCCGAAAATGGATATGTTCGCCGAGGACGACGAGCAAGAGGAGAAACTGAAGAAGCGCGACGCCGGCGACGAGAAATCGAACAGGAACAAGCTGCAGCTCTCGGACGACGACGACGACGATTACACCTTCGAGGATATTTACAAGGCCGCGGATAAGAACGTCATCGAAAGCGAGAAAGCCAGGAAACCGTCGTCGGTGCCTCCGCAGGGTGGTCAGCAGCATTCGAGGTACTCCAGGTCGCCGTCGGCTTCCTCGAGGCAGTGGTCCCGGTCTCGCTCGCGGTCCAGGTCGCGCTCGAGGTCACCGATAAGGTCGAAATCGCCCCTGAAGGCCAAGGAGAGCAAGAGCAGCGACCCCAACGTGATCCTGAGCGAGACCAAGCGTTTGATAGCGAACATCATGGGGGACCTTCCCAATAAGTTCGTACCCAAATCCCATATTCCCTCGATGTCGTCGAAGGAGGCGACCACGAAGAGCATCATCGAGCAGAAACTGGAGTCGTCTTCGGTGAACGCTTCAACCATTCCAAGCATGTACGGGCAGAGTTACGCTGGTCTCCAGAACCCACAGAATCCTATGGCGAACCCCATGCACCCTCAGCAGCAGCAACAACAACAACAGCAGCAACAGCAGCAGCAACAGCAGCAACAAGAGCAACAGCCACCACCGATGTATCAAAATATGCAAAATCACCAGTTCCAGGGGTACCCGGGGCCCACCCAGCCTCCACCGCCAGGGTTCCCTGGGAACCAGGGGTACATGAACAATGGGTACAATTACAATCAGTCCTACGGGAACATGGGCAACCAGGGTCAGTATGGCGGGCCAACGCCGACTCAGTATCCACAGCAGATGTATGGGAACCCGTCGTACGGTCCGGGACCATCCGGGCCACCGCCAGCGCAGGGGTACCCGCCGCAGCAGCAACAGTATGGGAATTATCCGCCCCAACAACGGTTTTATTGAAGCGGTTTTGAGGGAAAAGGGGCAAAAATTGGAACCCACAAAAGCGTACCGAGGAAGAGTGAATGGCTGTGAATGGCCTTTTGTTTTATAATCCGTTGAAAGAGAGCAAATGAAGAACTCAGTGTTTAACGTGTGACATTATATTCCTCAACATTTCACTTATCATGTAAGTGCATATCTTTGGAAAGTAGTGGTCTCCTGGTTTTCATTTTTTAAGTTAAGTGTACGTAATTCGTCTTTCTTTTTTTTTTAATCGTTACAATTTTTTTTTCTCTTATGCACTTTGTACAG
This sequence comes from Gasteruption jaculator, assembly GCA_949825005.1. Lineage (NCBI taxonomy): Eukaryota > Metazoa > Arthropoda > Insecta > Hymenoptera > Gasteruptiidae > Gasteruption > Gasteruption jaculator. Next base: position 9,787,540 of record OX463775.1, read on the forward strand.
TATATATTTTTCCTTTTTGCAAAGGAACCTTGTAGATGAAGCATTTTTTACGTCAAGCGTATTTTAAGGAAACGAGTATTTCATCAGCTGCTCCAAAAAATACGTTGATACTGATATTTTATAAAAAGGGAGATTGGAAAGAATTCTGGAAAAAGTTTCTCCAGAATTGTACTGCAAGAAAATGCAATTTCGAGGAAAGGGAAATGAACAAAAAAATATTAATTTCGTTGCAATATCGGTTTTCAAAATAATCAAATATAAAATTGGTAAATTTTGTTACCTCAAAAAATCAAGCATAAAATTGATGAATTTTATGTAATTTTAAAATAAATAAATTTTATCAAGTATAAAATTGATCAATTTTATACTTGATTTTTTTTCTTTTATAAACCGGAGTTATTTTTTCCCAAAATTTACTTTTTTATTCATTTTCTGGAAAATTACTGATTTTCCCTGAAAAATAAAATATTACTTCAAAAAAAATTTTTTGCCGAATTCTCAAGAAAAAAATTTATAAAAATCGTGTTTATAAAATACATATTAAAAAAAATAAATAAAAAATCCAGATAATTAACCACCCAAAGGGGTACCTCTAAAAATTAATAAATCCTTAAAATAATCTTCATAAACAAATGATTTTTCTCTGGGTTGACGTTGCAATGGTATTTACTGCCAAATTTACACCCTCCAGATTCCACAAAAGCACATTTTATAAATGATCTTTTATAAATCTTGCGTTTCAACGACAAAATATTCGTACGCCTTTTGAAACGGCAAAGTTCTTTTCAGAGCGGACTTTTTTTCCTCTTCATCGAGCGCCACTATTTTCATTTTAAAAAAAATCCGAAAAGACGAAATGCCAATTAAATACAGGGAGATCGCCAACTTCGCTTTTTTTTATATATTCGGAAATAGACGAAACTAAGATAGTAACGCTTGGGTACCGAACAAACGAGTTAATGTAACAAGAACAATAACAATAAATACAAGGAACTTTTCATCAACTTCAGATCTTTGACTATTTCTTTAATTAACAAAAAAAAATAATTCTCGACATCCATTTCAATGATTATCAATTTCTTTATTCAATTTCATAAGAATTTAGTGTCCATGCGAATAACAGCAGATCCTGCACAAATTTTTGTTTATTAACAAAAAAAAAAGTTTCTCGAAAATTCCTTCCAATGATTATTATCAACTTCTTTATTCGATTTCGTAAGAATTCCAGTTTCCATAATAATAAACACTTCAGTTTCATCCTTTCCATGCCACGAGACAGAAAATTGACTAGAGAAATAATTCAGTCTAAAGAGTTGCATCCCTTTCTCGTTCTCCCTTTTAATGCCTTTCAAGCGTATCACGAGACAATAAATAAACAAACGACCACGCGATTAAACATTAGATTCCCCCTTCCATACGATATTTACAGTAACAGAAATGACCAAAATAAAAAAAATATGACATCACGACTGTTAAATAATACATTTCCCTCTTTCGCAAATTCTTCCATTTCTTCCTCTTCTCCCTTACTTGGGCACGAGCCCCCGCGTCTTCGGGTAAACCGGTGCCGGTATTTGTGGGATTTTACCGACACTCCTAGGCCTGATACGCGCCGACTGCAGACGCGGTTTCGACCTGAGCCTCGCGTTCGACGCGTCCACGTCGATATCGCCCTCGTCGCGCAAAGCCTCCTCCAGGACGGCCTGAATCGTGGGCGCGATGGCGGGCCCCTGGTAGTCCAGCGTCGTCCTGGCCGGCATGTCCAGCTCCAGGTTCAATATGTTCTCCCCGGCGTAGCGGTAGCCCTTGCCCATCTCCAGGGCGATCTTCGCGTACTCCGACACGGGCCTCCTGGCCCCGGGTACCGAGGTCGGGCGTTTTATGAGATCCACGCTCGCCGGCTCGGTCTCCTTCACGACCCAGCAGTCCTCGTCCTCGTCGAACCTCACCCGAGACAGTATCTTGTACTTCTCCTCGGTGGGTATGAAATTGTCGATGATGAGATACTTCAGCTTCAATTCCTTCATCAGCTCGTGCTGGGTCTGCTCCAAATCGCGCCGGTCCCGGTTGAAGTCGCTGGTGACGTCCTCCAGCTCCTGCTTCAGCGCCTGCAGCTTCGTGAAGCACTTCCTCAGCTTCCGGGACTTCACGTCCACCTCCTGCTGCAACGTCGTGTAGGTCTCCTTCACGCCCAGCATCGTCAATTCCTCGTCCTCCAGCTTCTGCTGCATCTCCACCTCCCGTTTCTTCCTCTCGGCGATTTCGCTCGCCTTCTGCTCCAGGGCGCGTTGCTGCTCGTTGGTGTGATCGATGATGTTCTTGCCCCCGCACAGCATCTTGCTCTCCAGGTCCTTGATCCTGAGTATCAGGTTCTCCGTCTCTTGCTTCTCCACCTTCAGCTGCTCGACTATCAGCTTCTTGTCGGTCTCGCCGGTCTTGTTGTCGTCTCGACTATCCTCGGCCTCGGACTCGGAATCGATCACGGGCCCGCCGTCTTCCTTTTTCTTCTTCGACGTGGCTTTCTTTTTCTTTCGTTGTACCGTGCCCTTCTGGGCCAGCTTCTCCTTCAAGCGGCTGATCTCCTCCTGATACTGCCGCAGCAGAGCGTCCTTGGGGTCCTCGTTGATCCTGGGCTTGTTCTTGATATTCTTGGCCCGGTTGGCGTATCTCAAGGTCGTCAGGGTCTCCTCGTAGTTGTAACTGGCCGGGCCGATGTTCGCCACCATTATGGTCTTGGAGTTGCCCCCCAGCGAGTCCTGCAGCAATCGGGTCAATTTGGAGTCACGATAGGGCACGTGCGTGGTCTTGCCGTCGACCAGAGCCGATATGACGTTGCCCAGGGCCGACAGGCTCAGGTTGATCTTGCTGGCCTCCTTCAACCTCTCGCCGCTCGCCCCGGTTTTCGTTTGTCTCTCGCTACCGGCCAAATCGACCAAATTCAAACGGCCCACTCGGATCCCACCGTTGTCGCCGATTGGGCCCATTTCGATGGTGATCAGGAAGATCGCGTGCGATCGGGAGCTGTGCTCGTTCATGTTCGTGGCACCGATCGTGCGATTCTGGTTGCCCATGTTCATCAGCTGCTGGATTTCGGCCGCGCTTTTGCACACGGCCGACGACAGGTCTTTCACGAACACGCCGGTTTCCGGTTTCTCTTTCAACTCGAATCGAAGACTTTGGTCCGGATGCAAGAGGTCTCGGATTTCTTCCTGGTAAATTTCTAAGTAACTGGCGCTCACCAAATACTGCATGTTCTCGGATCGACCGATGTGGTTGAAAATGTGCTCGAAGGATCGAGGAATGATCCCACGACGATTGGGCTCTCCCTTCGAACCTTCCATGGTGTAGGTCTTCCCGGTACCGGTTTGACCGTAGGCGAAGATCGTACCGTTGAAGCCGTCGAGCACCGAAGAGACCAGAGGTCTTACGGTTTCCTCGTAGAGGTCTTGTTGGCTCGAATTCCCATCGTAGACCGCGTCGAATGTGAAAACCTTAACGTTATCGCTGGCAGGGTCGTCCCTCGGATGTCGAATTTCGACCACGCCTCGGGACGGGATGGCGTCGACCACCTTCGAGTAGCCTTTCGAAGACTCTTTTTCGTCCATCGGTCGACATCTCACCACCACTTGGACGCATTGCGTGCCGCCAGTGTCTACGGTCGACGCAGATTTCGTGTTTCTTCGTTTCATGGCCTTTGTTTGATTATCCTTCTCCATTTTCTGAAATGGAAATTATTAATTATTAAAATATGGTACATTAACTAGAATATAAAGTAAGTTAATATCCTCGGTAATAATGGCCTTGGCCTTTGCATGAACTTTGGTAAACAAAATTTTATAGTTGTAGTTTCTCAAGTAGTTCAAGGTACTGACTCTTTTTTGTTAATAAAAACTTTCAGACAAATACCTCCCGCAAGGTTAAATTCGCAGTCGAAAGTATTATCTAAGATTAAATTCAAGTACGACTGCTATCGACTTATTCTAAACGAGATTTGAATTCGAGTGGCACTGAAATCATTGAGCACTTAAGAAAAAAAATTTTATTTTGACAAATTTTAGCGGCGTTTAACGACACTGCTGTAATTACAATCTCCAGTATTTCTTCTATTCAAGAATTTTTCAACCTCCTCCGTTTCGATAATAAAATTTTACCCAATTTAAAATCTTTTTTCAAAGTAACAATTAGGCTCGGTTTCGAGTTGTACTTTCCATAAGACACATTTAAATGAATTCATAAAATTGCTAAAATGAAAAAAGAAAAATGTTGTAGGTCAAAAAAGTCAATCGTCGAATGATCTTAAGAAATTTTACAAAATTTTTCTTTTTTCGACATTTCCAACTAAAATTCCCAAAAAATTCAACCACACTGGAAACAAATTTTTAATTAAGAAGCAAAACATTAACAAATGATGTGACCTTCTCACTCTTAGAAGATTCTCAAAGTTCCTTGTTTTATGCAAAATCTAGGATCCGACCTATGCACTTCCTCCAACTTAGGATCAATTTGAAGAAGAAGAAGAAGAAGAGGGTGCGTTCTCACCTTCCTATTTGACACCGAATTTCGACTGAGAATTCCGTTACTATTGTAATAAGTCGTTAAGTATCAAAGATAAACAATTTCGTGAGGTCGAATCGCTCACTCTTCTTAGGAAAATATTTCTCCGTGCTTGGTACTGGTAGTAACCCTCCTCTTCGCGAGGCATTGGTATTGATCCATTGTTTGGTTGCTCGCCACTACGGGCTCTTTTTGCGACGACAACACCACCGCAGACTGCAGAGCCCAAGAGCCCCTTCTAAAAAGGGCTTTTTTGCTCCTACCAGTAGGATTTCCCTAACCATGCGCGTTATTTTCCTTCGATTAGGGTACCGCGCGATGATTGTTATACCGAGGTAACATTTCCATCTTTAATCCAGAGGAACTTTTTTCGCCCGGTGACTTCAACGAATTATTCTGCTAGATATTATCGAATTGGATTCACTTTTCTTTGACAGTGTACACGTTCCATGTCGTTCGGCTCGGCTCGGTTTGTGTGTACAAACTCCAAACGACGCAAACTCCGGAGACCGCAAGCTGGAGGAAAAAAAAAAAGGGAAACCAGTCCTCTGTCTCTCGCCATCTTCCTTCCTCCGCCGCGGGATCTTTCGAATTCTAAATTTCTTATAATTCGACTTAGATCCAATGTTATTGGATTTTAATTATTATATAATAGAATTTGGATTAATTGTAAATTTATATTGCTCTACCGTTACTGGTTAATTATTTGTAATTATGTTACTGTGCTATTACTGAAGCGAATAAAGTTAAAAAATAGAAGTTAGTCCTTTTTTACAAAATTAAAAAAAAAGCAAATTCAATTAAAATTTAATCTGTTGTATTTTCTACATTATATGGCGAATATTTAATTGATAGTTTTTTTTTCCTATCGGATCCACACAAAAACATTTATAAATTCGATTTTATTAATGATCTATGTTAGAAAAATGAAATTAGAGTTTGAGTGGCTGGGAAAAATGAAGTAGAATTTTGTTATGGGAAAGTTTCATGGCCACAAATTTTCTTTGGTAGGTTTGTTGCGAATAAAACACATTTTAGTGGTATCTCTCGTAGTATCTCTTTTTTTTTTAAATGCATACAGTTGACTTGTTACATTTTTCATAATGAATACAATTCTAGGACAACATAAAGTTACATTGAGAATTCATTGTCAGGCATTTCATTATTTGACTAGTTCTACACGATTTGGTATTAAGTGTATAAATTATAATATCTCAGGTAATGAAAAACATATATTTCCTTATGTCACTTTGGTGAAAAAAAAAAAAATACTTTAAAATTAACATCGATGCAATTCTATGGTTTCGCAATTGAAAATCTCACGCTTTTTTCTTTAAATTATCACCTCGAAGTGGACCGATTTGCAAATTTGATGCTTTCGCTGACCAAAAATTGTAATCTCGAGGCTTTAAAATACAAAAATTGCAATATCGATGCAATTCTATGGTTCTACGGTCGCAGTCGAACATCGAAAGCCTTCGAAAGTCCTTCGACCGCTTAGTTTAATACCCGAACACATTTTCAAGAACTTCGACACTAATTTTTTAGAAATATTTTTTCACCCATAGCGTTCGGTTCATTGCTTTCGCGTTGTGGAAAATTAAATCCTATTTTTGTCTTCTCGAAGACTCGATGGCATATAAAAATCAACTATGCGTATAAACTAAGTTATCTCCACGAAACATGGCCTCCAGCATAACTTTTCTGTTATATTTACATCCTTTGGATTCCAATACGGCTACGATCTGTTGGTATCTCTCCCATGCCGTCATTATTCTCGTGGGAGTTTCCTCTTTTGATAAATTTCCCATCTTATCGTCTCTTCGCAATAATTCCCTCGATGGATGTTCCACGTTTGTCGGATCTTCGACTTCCAATTCTGGTATCATCTGATGTAAAACAAAGAATATATATATAACTACAATTTCTACAAAAATATGGAATTATATATATATAAAAGTATTTAAATTCTAAACTTTTTACTAATTAAACCGAATAGTATCGTACTCGAGCATAAAATATTTTCTGAAAATAAGTGTTCGGGTTCGAGTCGATCTGAAATCGATCGTCTCGAATTTCGATACATTATTATTTTTTTATATATAATTATATGTTTATAAATTATGCGGTTAAGCTTTTCCAAGATTTCTTCTGGTAATTAAATAATTTCCAACCAATATTGAATATCCCACCTTTAGGGACAATTTCAATTATTTTTATTTTGTAGGAAATTGCAAAAAAAAAATCTTTCCTCGACAAAACTGACCAATTCAACCAAGAAAATAATATTATATAAATTGGACAAAGACCCGGCGGTAGAAAAATAATTCACAAATCACACAAAAGGTCCAAATTTCATTCCACCTTTTTAATTTCACATTGTTATTGAAAAATACCAAGACGGATCAATTCATCCACTGATTTCACTTACTCTGATTGCGTCCACCCAAAGTTCCCTTCGCTCTTATTCAAGAATCCAGGAACAAAGATTGCAGTTTGTGGGTTGCAAAGATCGATTGCTAGGAGATTCGCCCCTTCTCTGTTTCCGGCAAATTGTATTGCATTTAAGGACAGCCCTGGTATGTGACAAAACCGAGGGATTTGACTTTCCTCAACTTTTGCTGGTTTTTGGACTAGAAAATGACTATTTCCGGCAAAAGAACCCAGTTATATCCGGTGATACTAAGTTGAGTTACAGAGAAGAATTGTCAAAAGTATCACACCATGGACAATTAGCGCGGCTGAAGCGACAAGCGGCTGTGTCGACGCTGCTATTACACACTAAAAGTAAAACTAAACTAAAATGTGTTTGTTCCCTTTGGCTTTGCTTGGGGTGGACGTGGAGGAAAACGAAAACCCATACATAGGACGAGCCGGTCGGGTCCCCTACTTTTTCTTTCTTTCTGTCCCTTCTTTGGCATTATGCCCATTCACAAGTACAAAATCCATACACGCACGTCCATATGTGAACCATATGATCCTTTCTCGTCTCCTTGTATCAATATACCTTGCAACCTCCCGTTAGCAACTTCCGGCTTTAGACACTTACTTTTTTTTTTCATCTTTAACTCTTTTCCCATTAAAGTGTCGCACAGCCTCTGTGCTGAATTACAGGCTCCCAAATTTTTTTTACATCAGGACTCTTTGATAACCAGACATTTCTTGAATCAATTATTTGGAGCAAATCATATTGATTGTATTGGTTTGGCAATTAAGTGATTGCGGATTTTTCAAAGCAAATAAATGAGAAAATCCGCAATTACTTAGTTGCCAAGCCAATAAATGTGGCTTAACAAAATTTGTAAGATAACAAAATTATAATAATATTGAAAACAGAGGTATTTTGCAAGTTTTAGTAAATTTCGAATATAATCCATGTTTTTGATTTTGTCTCTCCATCGTTGGTCTATTATATTTTGTATTTTTAGGTCCAGCAAGGCATTGTATTTTTCTACACTTATTTTCATTTTTTATTCATTTGTAGCCATAGAAATGTTATGGGGCGGGTAAACCATAGGCTAATAATACCCATGAAAATAATTGCAAAAGTCCAACAATAGCAATACACCAGTGGCGAATGCAAAGATTTACCATAAAACCAAAATTTACTATTAATTACGAATTACAAAATTCCTACAATTGTTAACTATTAACTATAAATTATTAATTTCCTACAAGCGTCTACTATTTTTCCAGGACTAGTGGGTTCCATTTTCAATCCATTTTTTTGTTGCAATTCTCATTATTATCAAGGAAAGGCAGCATCGCAAAACTTAATTACACGTTACCACCTTCACCCCAAAAAAATATAGCGCAAGTGACGGGTATAATCAAAAACATAATTATCCCGTCACACCAATTGCACGTTAATTAAATGCGTCTTGCATAATGACCCATCCGCGGACGTTGTCAAACAAAAACAAAGCTTCCTCCTTTTTTCCTTGTCTCTCATATTCCACTCCAACAAATCCATCACTTTGTGGGATTGTCAGTCCCGGGACACCACTTTCCTCTTACAATTAAACTTGAATCCGAGTCTTTCATCATCTCCGGGGTATGACAATTTCACCCTGATATACATAAATGTTATAAATTAAAGCATCAATTTTTTTGTTTGTTCTCCACGCGTCCCTATTATTTCTCAATCCGGATCCGTCCAGTCATTTCTCGAATTCCGTCGAGAACGGATCAAGCATGATTCTAAATCTGCTGTTTTACGTATTCTCCCCGGTCCTGCTGGGACTGCTGGCGTACCACGTCTACCTGCACAAGATCAGCAGATTCGGGAGACTCCTCAACAAGATCCCGGGTCGCAAGATGCTCCCAATCCTGGGCAACGCCCTGGAGTACTCGTGGCTCACGCCGGAGGGCTTGTGGAAGATCATCGAGCAGGTGGCCCGCGATTTCTACCCGATCTTCCGAGCGTGGGGCCTCTTCTGGCCCGTGGTGGCCATCCTCGACCCCGACGACATCGAGATCCTGCTCTCGAGCAAGTCGCAGATCGACAAGGCCAGGGCGTACGATTGCCTGCACCAGTGGCTGGGCACCGGGTTGCTGACCAGCACCGGGGACAAGTGGCTCCGGCGCAGGAGGATGCTCACGCCCTCCTTCCACTTCAGCATCCTGGAGCGGTTCCTGCAGGACTTCGAGAAGCATTCCGAGGCCCTGGTGGCGTCCCTGAGGTCGTCCATGGACGCGAAAGGCGCCACCATGGACGTCGTCCCCGTGGTGTCGAGGTACACCTTGAAGGTCATCTGCGAGACCGCGATGGGGGTGGACCTGGGCGACTTCGAGCACTCCTACGAGCGGATGACCCGCGACCTGGCCGAGCACATCGTCTTCAGGGCCATGAAACCGTGGCTGTACAACGACAAGCTCTTCTGCCTGACGTCGACGGGTCGGCGGCACGCGAGGATCCTGAAGGGCCTCCACCGGTTCACCAACGAGATCGTGGAACGTCGGAAGGAGTACCACCGGGAGACCGGGTGGGTCTTCCTGGAGCAGCCGGACGCCGACCAAAGCGACATCCGGGGCCGCAAGAACATGGCCATGCTGGATATCTTGATCTCCAACTGGCGCCAGGGGAAGATCGACGACGAGGGGATCCGGGAGGAGGTCGACACCTTCGTCTTCGAGGGCCAGGACACCACTTCCAGGGCGCTGGCCTTTACCATCCTGTGTCTGGCCGAGTACGAGGAGTTCCAGGAGCGCTGCAGGAAGGAAGCCGACCGGGTCTTCGATCGTCGCGGCGAGAGGGAGCTTCGTATCTCGGACCTGCAGCAGCTGTCGTTCCTGGAGCAGTGCATCAGGGAGTCCTTGCGTCTGTACCCGAGCGTGCCCTTCTTCATGCGGGACCTGAACGACGACTTGACCTTGAAGGAGTACGTCCTTCCGGCGAAGACCATCGTCGTGGTCCCTGCTTTCTACGTTCACCGGAACCCCAATTTCTGGCCGGATCCGGAGACTTTCGACCCCGAGCGGTTCCTCCCGGAGCGAATTTCCAAGCGCCATCCTTTCTCGTACATCCCCTTCAGCGGAGGCTACAGGAACTGCATAGGCCAGAAATTCGCTATGTTGGAGCTGAAGACGGTCATGGCTTATTTGCTGCATAATTTTCACCTCGAGGCCGTGGATAAAAGGGAAAACGTGGATTTTAAAATCGATTTGACCCTTCATCCGATCAATCCCATTCGTGTTCGCTTCGTGCCGAGGCATAGGAAGACGTGTCGATGATGGCAGTGCGAGGAGGAATAGCCTGGATCCCTGGGTCCTTGAATCTTTGGGCCCCTGGATCTCTGGGTCCTTGGGTCCCTGGATCTCTGGGCCCCTAGGTCCTTGGATCTCTAGGTCCCTGGATCTCTGGGTCTCTGGGTCCTTGGACCTCTGGATCTTTGAGTCCCTGGATTTCTGGGCCCCTAGGTCCTTGGATCTCTGGGTCACTGGGTCCTTGGATCTCTGGATCTTTGAGTCCCTGGATCTCTGGGCCCCTGAGTCCCTGGATCTCTGGGTTGCCGGATCTCTGGATCCCTAGGTCGACAACGTATGATAATATATGTTAATATATTATATGTTGTATAACAATAGCAATATCAACAACAACAATAACAAAATCAACAAAAAAAAAATTAATATAATGTAGGCGAATAAGAAAAAATCCAAGGAAAATAAAGAATCATTATTCATCATCGAGCAACTATCAATAAGAATTAAACAAATTCCTAACTTTCTATGAACGTCTAGTAATTTTCTAGGTAATTTAGTTATTCTACGTCATAGGCCCCTGGTAATTATTTTCCATAGCAATTTCGATTACATTTTTTTCTCAGTACAAGAGAATACAATTACGATAAGTTCTGTTGCCAACTCGTTAGATGAAGCTCGAATGATAAATACGTCCTTTTGTCCACGAGAACCGGCCAAAGAGGCATTCCATCCATTTTGGTAGCGAGTACCAATTTTCTTTATTACCCGCATGGCACACTCGTATGGGTACATTGTGAACAGTCGCTTCATCCGTGCCATAGAAGTACCTCAATTTAAAACTCTCCTCTTCTTTTTTATTTATTTAAGTAGGTATACATCTTGAAGGAGATGGATCGGCTCGAAAGCTCTTTCCGTTGCAGTATAAAAGTCTTGCACTTGAATTTATGTCTCCCATTTGACTCCGATTCCTATCATCAGGCTTGGTTTCCTTCAGAATGAAAATTGCTGTGGAGAATTTGTTGCATCCAGTAAAATTCCAGCAATTATTGCAATGCAATAAAAAATTGGCCCTCACTCCCAAGCAACAATTGGAACCCTGAGAACCCAGAGTCCTGGATTTGTGACCATTCTTGGGACCCAGTTTGAAGGATTTTAAAGGTCATGCGCTCAATTGTTCCCAAGGCTCGGTATAGATGTGTGCGTTTGTGCATGTGCAACGTGCGGTAATCTCCTGAAATGTTTTAAATCTTCACCCCTTTTTTTTTTTAACGTGCATGTACTTTCACCCCCACAGCTGTTACGGCTACCACCTGACGCCGGAATACGTGTTTAGTGCGTATAGGTTTTTACAAAATACGAATACAATCATATGTAAGGTAGGCACACAAGCTGATCTCTCAAAGCAGCTGTTCGTTAGCCCGCTTCATTTTTTCCCTCCGTCCTCTCACAATACTGCAGCCACGCGTTTCTTTCCTTTTCAATCCAAAGATTTTATAAATTACGTTTGAAGTTTCTGTAAAGTATTCGTTCCCAGATCAACGAAGAATGCGGTTCCGACAAAATTGCAGTAAAAATTAGAGTTTCAAAAATGGGGTAAAAATTAGAATTTCAAAATGGCCACCTGGCGTTGCCCTAAAAATGGGGTAAAAAATTAAAGTTTTGAAAACGGGGTTGGACAAGTCATTTCTAGGGGTAATTTTTCCCGTAGAATCGATTGCAAATGTCAAATTTCATAAAATCTTAGCGAAAGTTAGAAAAAAGTAGGTTTTTCGAGGAAAAATCCTATTTCCCGTTGGATTTTGAGAATTTTGACAATGAAAATGGATTCCTCGGAAAAAAATACGTCGGATATGGGTCTCCCGAAATTTAAAAAAAAAGTTTGCAAAAATCGAATTTTTTGGGCATATACCCCTTCCCCCAAAAATGGGGTAAAAATTAAAGTTTTGAAAATGGGGTTGGACAAGTCATTTTTAGGGGTAATTTTTCCCGTAGAATCGATTCCCAAGGTCAAATTTCATGAAATCCCAGCGGAAGTTGGAAAAAAGTAGGTTTTTTGAGGAAAAAACGTGTTTCCCGTTAGAAATCTTGAATTTTGACAATGAAAATGGATTCCTCGGAAAAAAATACATCGGATATGGGTCTCCCGAAATTTAAAAAAAATTTTGCAAAAGTCTAATTTTTTGGGCATACCTACCCCTTCCCCCAAAAATGGGGTAAAAATTAAAGATTCAAAAATGGCGTTGGACAAGTCATTTCTAGGCTCTAATTTAGCCGCGTAAGAAAAAAAGTTGCGTGCAGATAAAATTAGGGCGTTGGATAAGATTCGAAATTATTTGAAAGTTGAAGAACAACAGATTCTAACCATAAAAGTTACTCGGGGGAAGGGGGGGGACTCATGTTATGGCGGCATCGGTTTGGAGAAATGCGAAAGGTCATTTCTGTTTTTAAAAAGAAACTTTATACATGCATACCTCCGCACCGCCTCTGTTCCATCTAATATTCTTCCCGAAAGGTCACCGAAGGTCAGCTAAGGTTATTTGCAGAAGTTGCTTGCCGCTGAAAGAATCGATACAATGCGACGGTATTGTAATTGCAAATCTAACAACATGGCGCGACGACTTCGGGTACGCTAGGAGCCCCAAAAGAAAAAAGAAACAAATAAAATTTGCGGAGTTATGGGAAAATACGTGACAGTCGGTAACCGCGAGACGAAAGTACCCTGTTGTATCGATACCGGCGGTTATCGCCTCGATCACCTAACGTAGATGACCTTGAGTGACCCCTAGGTCGTCATCGATGCCTCGAATTAGCAATTTATTGGTCATTAGATGCTATTGAATCGATGCGCAAATAATTCATGAAATGAAAACCCGCCAAAATAATCATCGATCATCAATAATAAAAATAATCATCAATAATTATTTGAAAATCTTTATGGAACAGAAGAACCGATCCTACTCAGCAGTAAAAATGTTGAATTGGATGTTACCTCCCCCCTTTGATCGTCGCCCAAAAAGATTTTCCGTTTTGTAAAAGTGTACAGGGTGTATGGTTTTATGTATGTGTGGAAGGAGCAGATGTGTGGCATGTGCTAGCAATAACCGACAGAAACAGCAGCAAGCAAGCAGCTAACAACACGCTAGCAGCAGTAGCGAGCAAGTAAGCTGCTCCGTCGAAGCAGCAGATGCTTCTTTCAGTGGCGTAGAATTTGACTCGACATTTTTCTATGGTCGCGTGCCCCAAAAAAAAGAAATAATGTCTATGTTTGTGTGTGTATAGGTCTAGAATTAGAAATCTAATCTTTTTCCTTTTCTTCCTCCACCAAATGGACGAAGGAGGAAAGAAACATGTATATTTATTGCACAATAGTGTAATTATCCCTCCCCCCTCTTGGCGAATAACTTTTTGTAGGGGTTCCGCATCCAATGGGCCCTTATTTGTCTCAAAAATGAATTTCTAGAAAGAAATAAAATAAAAAAAGTATAAGATGATTATTTGAGTATAAAATTTGGGTTTATAAAATGATTTCAATTTGTTGTATTTGGGAAAAATCTATTAGTTTACTCCATTAAATTAAATTTGACTCAAAAAAAGAATGAAAATTGGGAAAATTGAATTTTTTGAATTGATAATTGTAATAATCATACGATTAAATCTAAAATAGTTACATTATTATATTTTTACATTAAAACTCAATTTTAATCCAACATTTTAATAGCTCGCAAAAATAATTCAAATTTCTAAATTTTGACAATTGACACCAAGGAAATGAATGACAAAAAAGACAGACACTCGCTGGTCACAGACTTTTGTTTATTCGCAGAAAAGAACAATTATTGAAAATTCTGTCTTCAATACTGCCCCTAAATCTATTTTTTTTCTTTAATGAACTCTTAAGATTATTTTGAGTACGTTGATTAAATTCAAACTATTATTATACAATATTTACACAAATTAATTCTGCTTCGCGTCACGGTTTATTTAAATATAATTTAAAAAAAGAGAAAGCTCGGTGTCAAATAATTCTAAGTCCATTTCGCTAATATCGTTAATAAAAAATACGTGGAAACGTTGACAAAAAGTTTTAATAAATTATTATTAATTATGCACTCTCTCTTTCTCTCCCTCTCTCTCTCGCTCTTTCACTCATTTTTCTCCTCTTCCTTAAATTTCATCTAATTTGAATTTTATTTCCTAGTTTTTCATTTTTTAACAACCTACTTTTTTACTTTATTGGAAATTCGTAAGATTTTTTTTTTTTATAACGGAATAGGAAGTGATAAGAAACGAAGACATTTCCTATCGAACCGGAATCACCTCCAGAAATTATTTTGCAATTTTTTGAAAACGCAAATATTTCCTTTAAGCCGATTCATGAGATTGGCTATAAAATAAAAATTACTCAAAATTGCTACAAACGTAATAAATATCTGGGCGAAAATTAAGAAGCAAAGCATTTATCCACGTTTTACAAATTCCATAATCGCCTTTAGAATTTCCCTAACGAATTCGTCTACTTTTGGTTTCAACTTTTCCTTCACTATTTTTCATAGCAAATTTTACAAATACATCTTTTGTACGCCAATGTCTCGAAATAACGATATATGGTGATACGCATTTCTTTTATAAATTAGCCTAGAAATAAAATAATTTATGGTTTTCTAAGGATTTATCAATTACCGAAAAATTTCTAAAATGCCTCTTACGTTGACGTAATTAACTTTAGAGACTCTTCAAAAATAATTTTAACGAGTCTTCAAAAATCTATTCAGAATTTTCATCTTTAAAATGGTTTTCCATCTTTCATCAAATTGTTTTGCCATTCTTTCTTTCAGTTTTAGGTATAATTTGTACCTAATAATAATTAATTTAACATTATTAGGTTAATATATTGTAAAAAAAAAATTACTCTAACACGGTACAGATTAATTTCCACGTTGAAAGGAAAATAGTGAAATTTGCTTAGCCCTGCAAAAGTTGCCACACAGTATTCAAATTTGGTTTCTCATCAATTTCCTACGTCTCTTTTTCTCAAAATGATAAGTGTCCGAAGAAATGGGGCAAGTTTTTCAACACGATTATCTTCACGACCCATAACCGTTCCTTTTGTCGCACCCTTCAATTGTCAATTGTGTATTGGTCCCACAATCGCGTGAAAATTTTCGCCGTTTACTTTGAAAGTGACCTGAGTCCAGTTTATTTTTCTAAATTTTCCAAAATGTTTTCTTTTTTTCACAATTAACTTCAAGTGGCACATTTTAACGACAAAAAACTTTGAAAAAATGGATTTCGGTCCCTTTCAAAATGAATGGCCCGTTTGTTCTCATAGATTTCGCAAATATAGGAACATTTTTATGACGTCCAATGGCTCCTAGCTCGAACTAACGAATTATGTCCCATTTGAGGGCCATTTCGCCACCCCCGTGCCGGCTCCCGTTGCTCTCACGTACGTTTTTTTTTACGTATCAAAGTATTTCGAGAAAACGCGTTCCTTTTGCATGGCTAAATGATTTTTCATGGCGATCACCGTGGGATGATGGGGCTCCAAACCCTCGTCCTGGACCAAATAGCGAATGGTTTCCGTGGCGCAAGCGTCCCAACCGGAATTCCAACAATTCGTGGTACTATTATAAACGCTGTGGCGATTTTGGTGACGATTGTAAATCGTTGGGACCTTTATCCGTCTCCCGATTTCTTCCACGTCCTTCTCCTGGCGATCCTCCTCCGATTCGTCACCCCGGTACCGGTTTATTCGGTGATCCAGGGTATCACTACTTTTGACTATGTCGCTGAATTCGTCCTGATCGTTGTAACGGTGTTTGCGGAACCGTTTGAAGCTTTCCTCCTTATCGCTATGGCTACTGTGATTATCGATAGCGCGTTTTACGGGGGGAGGTACATTTTTGTTAAATTCTAGATTATTTTCGAACTCCATGCGTTCTATCTGACTGTTGCGCTTGGAGGTGCTCCTCGACGACGCCGATGGCGATGCCGCTGAAGTGGAATGACTATTCGTGGAGGAAATTTGTTGCTTTTGCGAATACTTGAATTCTTCCGTTAACGATGCCGCCAATTGGTGCAACCGCTTGGCGTTCAATTCCAGTTCGATGTCGTCATTTTCGTCGACTTCCACACCTTCGTCCTCGGAGTAAGAGGATGTGTCCTCGTTGACGCCTAATAGCGTCAGTATCCTTTCCGCAGCTTCTGTAAATGGAGACACAATATTTTAATCAACTGAAACTCAATGGATTTGAATTTGAAAATTTATTGGGGTGATATTCCAGTCATTGGTACTGGGAATTGCAAATATATACTAGTAAATTGCCTAACGAGGGTATAAATGAAGCGAATATCGATGAGTCGGGTAAGTCGACTAGGCGAAGAGAGAGCGACTAAGGATACGAACCCCATAATCTGGTATTTTATGGATTTTAATCTTTTTTACATTATTTCTTAAGGTCACGAATTAATTATTAACAATAAAATAAAAAATATTTATTATTTGTTTATTTTTATTAATAAATATGTATTAATAAAAATATTTATTAATAAAAAAGCTCTGTTTTTCGAACCAGTTTTTGGATTTATTGAAAATTTTCTCTATAAAAAAAAAATTCCTTTCATTGTTTTAGCAGCTTTAAAATAAATAACGTCCAAGAAGAATTTTCAAATAATTACAAATAATATGCTATCCAATGTTATATCCACACGAACTTGAAGAAGGATTTAATTATATCTGTATTACTTCCTTTCTGAATTCCCTTTCATCCCCTTCGACTCTCCCAACTGTCTGGACCAGCAACGGTCGAACTTCCAGTAAGGTCTGGTCTTATTGTTTCCCTATTCCTTTCTGTTCCTTCTTTCTCTTTCCCACATTCTACACTCCCTCCTGAAAATCCTCCTGAAGCATCAATGAGATTCCTCAAACTGGACGTTCCCACAGGAGAGAAGGCCAAATACCTTCTCTATGTCAAATAAGAAGGGGATTTAAATTGTCGTTTTTCATGTTCCTGAAGTTACTCCATACTCTTAAGTAAATACCGATGGGACCATTTCATGGGATTGAAATGTGCAGTGAAGAGTTTCTTGAGAATCGACAAATTTCTTATTCTCAAGATTTTCTGTGCCCTTTTTTATTCGTCCTATTTTCATAGTTCATAAATAACAAGTGATATTTGTATTAAATCGATATGCTAATAATTTATATTACATTAGCGATATTTATATTATATCAGTATTAGCCCGAGTGATGTAAAAAATAGGCCCTTTCGCTCGACTTTTTTTAGAAACATCATCTATGCGATTAGTTCTAGCTTTCGACAGCGAAAGCGAAGCTCGAGCTTAGCTTAATTAGCATACTCGAATACGAATCTCGAAACCGAGTCAGAATTATTTAGTGAAAAAATATTTACCATGAACATTCGGGGTTGTGTCTGCGATGTCAGTCGCCAAAGTCAAAAGTTCTTCGAAGCCGGTGGTATAATCTTCGGTATTATCGCATTCCATCATTGTACTCTGGAAGTTGAAAAAGAAAATGTTAAATTAATAATATAAAAATAGTCCCAATATTAATTCCTGTTCGGCTTGAATTCAAATTTTTGTTCTATTTATTTTATTTTTTTTTTTTGTAAATCTACTGTATCCCATTTTCATTGTCCCACGACTCACGGGACATGAAAATAAGAAATCAAAACGAGTTGAATTGACTCGTTACCGAATATCGAGATAAGATAGAAATTTATAGAAAATTCAAACAATAGAGAATTTCCATCTATCAAAAAAAATGGCTCTATAAAATTATCAAAGTTAGCTATATGCTGGGAACGCACATAAATGTGAAATTTATTCCAGGTAACAAAGCTAAGACATTTTGGTGATATCGTTATTTTCCCTTGTCTCCTAAACAAAGCTTACCCTCGACTCGGCCACGAGCGTACAATTTCTTGGGGTTGTAAACGAAAATAATAGTACCCGACTATTATGGGACTATCGATTTCTTGTCTGAAATAGATACAAAATTTGCCTATGTCGTGAAGGTAGTTACGATGTTCCCGGAGTCGATACGAATACGTCGTGCATAAACAGGATTGCTTATTCTAAAAGATTTTACAAGAATACCTCCGAGGATTATCACGAATGAGTAATTCTCAAAACGTTCCACTTTTGCAAGATAATTTAATGAAACACGAGTAGGGTTGTAAATCAATTCTTGAAGAGGAAGACCGAAGAAAGAGTACGATTCTTTAGTCGAGATAATTTTATCGACCGTTATATAAAGTTTTACAAGCAGAAAAGTCCACACTGGACATATTTCTATTTTTATTTATAGGTACAATTATTAATTACACGTGGAGCGAACGATTGTAAAATGAATGTACCGTTACGTATTATTTCGACATTTACTGTCGCCAGAAATATCAATCGGTCGCTACCATTGTACATTCGTATTATTAATCTGTTGCTTTCGTTATAAGATTATTTATAGATAAATAATTGAAGTACCCTGTATCGTTTCAGGACATTTCGCTACCATCCCTATCTTTAAATATTAATAGCATGAAAACTAATCTTTTGTACCCCCCTTATTGATTTCTATAATTAAACCTTACAACTGACATTACGTGTTTCAGAATACTGGGACAATATGTCTTTGTTAAAAGCTATTTCAGAGGGTTCGTCTTCCAGGGATCGAAATGTGCAAATTATCGTGTATAATATTCCCAGCGTTGCGTTATTTTCATATTTCTAAATTTCTCGAAATATAAGATTAAGTATACTACCTTTGTCCCATAATAATAGTAGCGGTTAATGTGCCGTTTGAGTATCAACTCGCTACCATTATTATGGGACTGTGGTATTAATTTAAATTTTTCAAATCATGGATTTTATTAAATTACTTACAAATTTTCATTTCGATAAAATCTGCTGCACCAAACTTACGGCTATTACCAAATAGTTTTAGTTTCTCTTATTTGCACTTTAGCGATTTATTTAGTTTATGGGGTTCGAGTTTACCGTAGATTCCAAAAATCCAAATTTAATCTAATCGTAAGTTACAATTATAACATTTTTAAGTAGGACCTAATTAACATCACCCACTTGTTTTTTTTTCTAAATTCATTTTATTTAATTACTTCAATCTTTTTTTATCGAACGTTCATAGCTCAAAGGTATTTCGCTATTTTTGTTTTATCGCTTCAAGGCCATTATTTAAGGTCGATCATTGAAATTTACAATTGTTAATTTTGTTTTACTGTGCATTCTTAAAAAAACATATTTCATTAACATAAATTTAGTTAGTTTTTAATAAAATTTTCAAAAACATCAATTTCACTGATTTAAGTTATTTCAAATTTCAAAAGAATTTCAGAGGATTTTTTCATATTTCCTTGAAATCAATTTCTTCCAATGTAAAATAGTCCTTCGACGTCATGACATTTCCTGTACATTCTGTATAAAAATTCTGGAACGTAATTTCACTTGTAATAATCTTAAAAACCATACGTACCATGTTTCGGTGTTATCTCCTTCCCAAAGAAAAAAAAAAACAAATTTTCGTTTAAACGTTTAACAAAAAAATTCACACACGAGTAAGATCAAAATAAGTTTGCGCCAAACTCACACATTTCGACCTTTCCGACACAAACGTTTCAATAACTACTCGAGTTGACAAACGGCGGACGGCAATAAAAAGATCGCGAATAAAACTGATATATATATATGTATATCGTCGGTTACACGGGACCGACAGACGTTTACAAATACATGTACGTCATTTTTACCGCAAGCGATGCTTTTTCTCCATTCGCGAAATACGAGGCATCACTCGCGAAAATATATTTCCACGCATACACCCACAATTTCGGCGAATTGATTTTTCCCACGGAACTACGCGACGGTCGTTAAAGAATTTTTCCTGCAATTCTTACCGATTACACTACTGTCAAGTTGGTGGAAAGAAGGAGGAAGGAGGCAGGCGCAGGCCAAAAGGCAGAGTAACTCTGCCTCCATGACACTCGTCTTCACATACACGCAAAGCACTGTGCTCATGTGCTGTTACTGCAGCTGCTCTCGGAGTCTCGATTCTCCTACCGTTGGATTCGCTGCAAGCGTAGCATAGCATCGGCACCTTGTTCCGTCCGGTTCAATTCTTTCTTCGAGCATTTGGTAGGTAGAGTCTGCGCGTGGTGGTAAGTGTCGGTGTGAAACACAGTCTCGCACGCATACAAAATCAACGCCATCTACTTCGGACCTGCGGGTTAGGGACTCGAGTGTCGATCTTTCGATCGATTTTGCGGAGGATCGATCTCTCGCCTGCCGCGAGATCGATTCTTGCAAACGATCTCGGTGAGTCGATTAACTTACCGATTTACGTTCGAAGAGCGCGATCTAAGAAATATCGGAACGGGTTTAAGTTCCGAAGATATTTTTTTAATTAAAAATAGAGAAAACTACTTTTTTGAAATTGTGAATAAATGTTTTTGATCAATTTCCGAGTATTAAAAGAAAAATATAGTTTATTATGCAAGAAATTTGATAAACCATCATTTGAAAATGATCGATTTCCACGGAATCGATTGTTGTTCCTTCGATTTATCTTTAGATCGATAGTGGATTGTGGATCGGGATTGGCCCTAAAAGATTGGCACCCCTGCTTCCTAATTTTCTTTTTCGATAACCCTCGGTTCCTTATTTCTCTCTCGTTCTCAATTCCCAGAATTCGACTTTTTTAATTAATCAGTGCCGCGTTTCACGTTTTCGGGTATGTTCGGAAACGTCATCGGTAGCGTGATTTTGTGTGTTGCCTGATACAAGAAAAGGTGGCCGCACCGTGTTCCGTACATACATCAGTTGTCGTAAGTACACAAATTATACAATTTTCCTTGAAAATACTATAATAGCATTTATTCGCTTCATGTGGTAAAAGGGGAAAGAAAATACACTTTCAATAATATTCTTGCGGGGTAGAAATTCTGGTTAATATAGTATTTCCACCCACGCTCGATATATTCTTGAACCGTAACCACGGTTTTGGCCGAAAAGCGCGGCAAAGCGGTGGCCATTTGAATTATAACAGAGAGACCGGTTTTTTAAAAATCGAATTTATTGAAACCTATAGGTTGACCCTCGAAATTATAAATTAGATAATTAATAAACAATAAAAAATTGAAAAAATAATTACATAAAAATACAATCCACGACATTTTATTTTTTTTAAACCGGTCACTTATTTTATGCGAAAAACAATTAGATCCCCCAATTATGACTAAATACTTCCACTGGTGGGCCCTACAAAGTCTTGGTACATGGCAACTATTGAAACCTACCTTTCTTGGAAATACGCCGAGATTTGAATCTCGGAATTTCATTATATCCACATAATTTCTGCAAACCGCCGTCACCAATTCATTAAGATCGTTCGCAATCGTCGCTGAGACTGGTTTTCGGTTCAAGTCGTTTGCTACCCTGCTTGAAATCTAGCTTGAAATCTACCGTTTATTTTATTAGACGTAATAAAGGAAATCAAAAGGTGACGTCAAACACATAAGTTTGATCAAAATCAAATTCCCTGACTACTCTTGAATGTTGAATTGATCGAGAGAAGTTCCTTTTGAGTAAATAATAGCTATAAAATGGGAATAAAAAAAATGATTTTACCGGTAATATCCTGGTTCTTGAAGTAAAACCCCATGAAATTCACAGTTAACAGAGACTCTTCGCGCTCTTTGCAGCTGCGCTTCTTTTTCACCTGTTCCAATATGTGTGTTATTTAAATGATTCACCTGCTGCCGCAATCTACCGATCTAAGGACTACTAAGACATTCTTAAAATTTCCCCGCTTTTGCTCCTTTATTTCACACTTTTTATATTAATTATGTTTCCGGTTCTGTATAATGGGGTAACATTGAATTATTATGTGTTCTCGAAAGCTAGAGAAATCGGAGTCGAGCTATCCTTTGGAATGTTCGTTCGCTCCCGAAGAGCGAATACACCAATTTTGTATTTTTGTACCAAAAAAAGAGCGATTGGAATATTTTTAATTACAAAGTACTTTTAATTATCCTGTTTACTAAAAATATACATCCAGCAGTGCCGGAATCATCTTAGATGAAATTTCTATCGACAATTTCATCTTTTCTGTGTCATTTTTTTGTCCTAAGTTACGCTAGAAAGTAGCGACTCGATTTACGATAGGAATATAACTCTGAAGTCGATACCAGCAACGATGGGACTCATCTTTCTCATGTAATTTGTGAAAAGTGACATTTCGTTGCGATAATTTTCTTTATAATTGCGTCCCTTCTTTCGAAAAACGTCATACCCATCTCCGGCGTTTCCCAAAAAGCTCGATACCACTATTCGATACCATTTTTCGAGATCCAAAGGTTCATATTTTGGTATCAAACAAGCTTGGCACCTGGAACAGAAAATTAGAAATGTTGGTCGAGCGATAAAGGGAAAGATCGAATTCATTTTTTTATTTTATTGAAATTCATTTCATTCGTGTACTCCGATTTTGTTTCGAAAGGAGCAAAATTCTAATTCTTTGGCACTTACCTAACTTTAACGTCAACGACTTTCGAGTAATCGGGTTTGGTCATGTTATATGTTACTCTTAATCCAGACCATAGCAAGTATTTGGAGTATCCCACACTTTCGGAGACGACAGATTCTTCGATTGTCTAAACAAAGAAAATTATTGGGTCGAATTAATGCTACGCCCAAGACACTCGACTTCTCGAAACCAACTTTATTTTTCCGAAGAGTCAGTTTTAAGAGTCGAGTGCCAAGAAAAATCAATTTCGTTCAAAGTAAAGAATTAAAAAAGTTGGTACACACGTGTAAGATATCTTTCCCTTGAAGTTCCACGGTATCCCAGGTATTTTGGAAAGGTAGAACCATCATCGCATCGCTGTATGTTATATTTTCTAAAATTTGTTGAATGTTCGTACGAATGCCACCCGAATTCTGTACCGCGATCGCAGCATAAGTCCAATGGTCCATGTCGTTTTCTGCGTATGTCAGATACTGGAACAATCCAAGTTAAGCTCGAGTAAAGCGAAGGCAAAAAATTAATTGATTCCTATGAGCTTGATGAAGAAATAACGATAGCGGATGCAAAAACTTACAGAATCCACCATTGCATCCGTAATGAAATTTGCTAAATTGCACTGTTTGACTTTGCAATCTCTACTTAATTCGACTTTGGTTTTTCCAACCACCGATCCTCCCACTGCATCGACATCTGCTTTCCACGGCTCCAATGCAGCCAAAACATCCGGATCTGTGTCATAAAGTGCATAATTTATTTTGATTGATTCACCAATAATTTATTATTTCAGAAAAAAGATAGAAGTAAACAGAATTTTAAAAATTTGTAATCTCCAAATATTTGGAAACTGAGTGAACTCAAAATTCCTCTACCGATGTTGAAAATTTCGAATTTCCTACATTTCTAACTTTGAAAGAACTTCTTTTCGACATTCCGAACACCATTGAAAGGCATTGTCTTCCAACAACAATAACGATTTTTCAGAAAAATCAATGTCGTTCGCTATACCTTGCTCGATGGAGTAATCCAAGTAGATCGGATTACCTTCCCAGTCTTCGACTTCACCTTTCTCGTCGAACCACACTGTCAAATTTCCCAAGTACCTGAAAATCAATTAAAATCATGAACATTGTAGCACATCCTCTAAAACTATAATTTTCTAATTCCAAAAAATCAGTTGCCACACTCGAAGAATTCTCTAGCGAGGAAATAAAGGAATTTATATTTTGGGATGAGTTTGAACATCGGAGCTGGATTTTCTTCGAGAAGCTCGACCCAAATTTAAGGATTTTTGCAAATACTGTTCCTTGAAGTAAATTTTTCTTCTTTTGCTGGATTTTAAAATCAAAATTCAATAACATACTTTGTAAAAGCTGCAGCTTGAACAACCAAAACTGTCCTTTTGGTATTTTCTTGAACCACGACCACAGGATACTCGTCTTCCGGTTGATCGGTCGCAGGCGGTTCTCCTGAAAATCGAGAAAATGCCAGAAATGTTATTTTCAAACATTGCTTTGAAATATTAATCATTTAAAAAATTATATTGAAATTCTATTTCAATTTTAATGCTAACTCACCGGAAAATAGAAAAGTATGAGAATGTCCACCAACGATGACATCGATGTCGGGGCAATCTCGTGCCATAATTCTATCGATGTTCAAACCGCAGTGACTTAGAACAATAATGATATCGATTCCCTGTTTTTTCAATTTCGCAGCTTCCTCGTTAACCGAAGTTACTTCGTCGAGGAACTTTGTTCTTCCGGTCGATGAAATTTCCTATGAGAAAAAGTAGTATCGATGGAATCGACAATTTATAATTATTTGTTTACTCATTGCCAAGTTACATACAATTTTTCCTAATATTGTTTCAATCTCATTCGTAGAGTAAATAATGGATTACGGATAAAAAGACAGAAAAGCGTGAAAATAGGAAAATGTATCTATGTAAATAGTCAGATAAGTTGAAATTCTTGGACCCGATAAGATACTCAGCAGAAATAGGGTTTCAGATTAAACTAAGAATAAGAAAAAAATGCATTCTAAAAACATTTGAAAAATACATTTTTCCACTTGACCAACAAATTGTTGGCGTTACTATTATTTAAAAAAAAAATTGAAAAGCGAGTAAATCGGATTCGATTATTTCATTTCCTTTGGAAATATACAAATTTCCAAAATTTTTTTCAGGAGCCTGTCTCGAACTTCCCCTTTTATGAAATTTTTTTTTAAATAACAACATTAAAGGTCCTTTGTATGTTTGAAAAAAATGATAAAAATACTAACGTTCGTTTTGGATAGAATTACTCCAATGACTCCAATTTTCTTCCCTCCTTTTTCAATGATTGTGCTGTTTTTGTACAAACCCTGAAAAAAATAATTTCCTTGATTTATATAATTTTTAGGTACCCACAATTTATGCAATTTACAGAAATTGAATTACACTCGAGCTTATCTATCAAATTTTTTTTAGGCCTTGCTGATTAGACAGACCTTAGTCAAATCTATCACTCGTTTAATCAGGTAATCCGATAAAATGCTTATCTGACTCTAACTGGGCAATAATTAGATCCTGATAAGGCTTTAGTGAATCTGTAGCTAAGCTTTATTGAAGCCTTTAATTTTCGAAGTCCTCTTTTAACAATTTTTTGATTCTTTTAATTAAATATTTAATTATCTCAGTCTCGAATTACACTTTAATTTTTTTACAATTTAATTATGGCTGATAATAAATAAAAGAGGAAATCCATAAATTGGAAATGGATTCTTCGACAAAGAAAATTGTTATAATTTATTAATTTGATTCCTTGCTCTATAATAATAAGTTTCCAATGAAAGATAATGGAGGACGAGAGGAATTCTTTTGAAAATGAATTTATTTACTCTTATAAAATTATGATTAATTATTATTGCATCTCATAAATGCGGAGATATTTTTTATATTTACATCAACATCTAATTTCCTTGTGCGGCATATAAATATGCATCTCACAAGACCTCATAGAACTCGTTAGGCCGCCTAACATAAGACTTCAACCGAACAATGCTAATTAGTTACTATAAATTAGCATCGCACCTTAAACAGTGGATGCTGAAGAAAAATTGTTAGCGCGTTGCATCAACTGATATATTTGTTCATCTCGCAAATATTTTTTATTTTATTTTATTAGTTAATTATTTTAAGTATAACAAATTTTTCAAGTAATTGAAAAACTTGATTAATAGTTTTTTTTTTTAAACCAATTTAAAATTGATATTATGCAGCTTGGCGTACCTCTAAAGTTGGTTCCTCGCTGATATCAATGTTTCCCAGAACAACTGGGGCTTTTAGCGTTTGCAAAAGAGGTACCAGTCCTTCGACTCCATCGTCAAAATCGTGATTCCCTATTGTCTGAAAAATTCAGAAACGTCTTAAAATTCTCAGGGTTTGTAGAATTTTTATTTTTTAGGTCAGCTTTATAGGACACCCTATCAATTTTTTTTTCCATTGGAAGAAATTTTGTTACAAGAAACTTAATTAATTGAAAAAAATAAGGAATTTGGAATTACCATGACGTCATAATTTAAAATATTGAAAAATTGGGGTTGCTGGACTCACAATCAATAATATATAATTTTTGTAATTTTGCTACAAAAAAGGTAATTGATTAAAAAAAATAAAAAATTTTAAATTACCATGACGTCATAATCCAACATATTGAAAAACGTAGAGGTGACGTTCCATTTATGAACGTTGTACCAAAGGGTCCCTTGATAATGGTCCCCGGCATTCACAAACAAGGGATTCGGTCTTTCCTGCAACAGTTGCCTGGAGGCTGTGACTACCCTCGCTATGCCACCAATGCAATTATCCTCCTCACCCTTGCGACACGTTCCTGATGAGACACTCGTTTGCTCAAACCTGGGACAGAAACAATTCGACTTGATCAGAACGAGATTTGGTAAAAAAAAAATAAAAATGTCAGGAATTTTCAAAAAATGAACACCATTTCCATCAAAGGCGTCTTTTGGCACCTTTTGGAATTTCAATTTCGAATTAAATTTCGATATTTTCGCTTTTGGATTTTTCATTTCAAAAGAATCTTTTTAATGCAGTCGTTGATTTGTTTTTCTCAAGGAAGATTTCCATCTCTCCAAAGGTAAAACGAGATTCGCGGAAGTTGTCATTAAAAAATGACTATCCTTTGCCGGGTCGTGCCATTGTCACCTTCTCAGGTGCCTAACATTGAGACACACGGGGTTTTCTCGTTCCTGAGCATGACAATTAACGCTATTAAATCGTCATCGCTTCTCAAGCAATTATTGCGCAACCACGATGACACTGGTATTGTAATTGGAAAAATGTGAGAAAAATGTGGCATTTCGGTGATTAATTTCCGGCTCGAGAATTTCATGTCTTATGTAACAAACGCCTGTCTCATTATACGCGAGAAATCGTTTATCGAAGGATAGGGAATCAAAAGAGCACTTCAAGGTGCTTTATAATCGTCGTAAAAACTCTACTCTTGCCCATGACCGAAAAAAATGTGTGTGTGTGTGTGTGTATATTTAGGATTTGAAAGTGAATTGGCTCCATCTGGTTCTTTTGGCATTCAGATTTGGGCCCAATGCGTGTTCATCCTCATTGTCGTTTGAAATCAATTTTGTCCTACCTATTGTGATGGAGTACCTACGTATCTGAAAATTGTCTTATCCAAGTGGGTTGGAATATTTAATTGTAGGATTTTTTTTCAAAGGGGAACTTTCATAATTTTTGCTTTTTAAATTAAATTTCAATCTGAATGGATTTTACTTTTATTCGAAAAAATAAATTTCAGCGCCTTCGGCTAAATAGAAATTATTGGGGTTTTCAAGTAAATTTTGTAGTGACAGGGAGAAGAAAAAAATACAATATTATGATATAATAAAATATATAATTTTAATATTAATATTCTATTAATTTCCAATTATTTAATATTAACATTCAATGGATATCCAATTATTTTTTTTTTGCATCAATATTAATATTCCATCAATAACAATTTATTATTATTGCATCAATAATAATATTCCATCAATATCCATTTATTTTTATTACATCAATATTAATATCCTATCAATACCCAATTATTTTTATTGCATCAATATTAATATTCCATCAATACTCAATTATTTTTATTGCATCAATATTAATATTCTATCAATATTGAATTACTTATATTACATTAATCGATACACTTGGCATCCAATTACAATAAAATTAATTTACCTAGCATGGAAATCATTGATATGAATAATGGACAATTCAAAGACATCACTCCTTCCAGGATATATAACCCCACGTCCAGTAAATCCATATGAATTTTGTGCCAACAGCAAGAGAACTAGGCAAAATCTATTTCTCCCAAGCATTTTTATTACACTACAAAATAATCCTATATATGCTTCTCAATTTATTTGTTTGAACCCTAGGACCTTCCAAAGTGGAGCTGCGTGTACCCAGTAATTATTGAAATGGCATATGAAGCTTCCTTTATTCTCCTCTTTTGCCTTATGTACGTTCTTCGTCAAAGACAAATTTGCTTCTGAACGAATCACGCAAAATTCTACCACTTTTGGTTCATTTTTTGCAAGGCATTTAGTCCGTTTGCGCTTTATCGCCTGATTTGTTGCACTTTGCTGGGGTATTTTGTGCAACACAAAAAATTTTGTTCATTAGCAAATTACTGATTCATTTTTTAGAAGAAATTACTAATTCATTTTAATAGAAGATGGAAGCAGTGCACCTGATAGCTGTCACTGATAAAACAAAACTGAATTCGTATATTTCATTTACAAGTCTTATGTATGTGCTCCTCATACGTTACCGACTAACATTTTATCGTGCCCGGTTCATTTATGATAAAGAAAGAACAACATCTTGATGATATTTATCATTAAATCTTATGCAATGTTTCTCACTTCAATTTTGTTGCTTCAATTTTTTCCCCAATGTTGGATTCGGAAATCTACGAATTTTGAGTATCATCAAATTTCAGTATTTTTGCATTTCTTTTTTTTTTTACAAACAATTTCTTGATAATATTTGTCATTGAATTCTAGGCAATGTTTCTCACTAAAATTTTGCTACTTTAATTTTTTCCCCAATATTATATATTGGATTTGGAAATTTACGAAAATCAAAATTTCGGTATTTTTATTATTTTTTTTCCGTTCCAAACAAATCCTCTGATAATAAAAAAAAATCCGAATGCACGTTAACTCTGACAATGAGTAATTCCAGAACACTTTTCACGTAATCTCATTACAAACACATTACCGATAACGAGTAGTAAGTATATAATAATGAAACTATCCAATGTTAATGACATCAAACATCGACAAGCCTGAGCATGGTAATAAATTATTAAAAAGTGGGTTTGTTGCTATAATAAGTAGAGTTCACAACATTTCCCTCACTTGCAAGCGTTTGAAATGCAGTAAAACGGATTGCACAACTAGTCGACGTCTTTGAGGCTTATCAGCCTTTTTCGAAATTCACAACTCGAGCCTGGATTGCCAACTCCTACAACAATTACTGCTTTACATTGTCTGAGCCTCGATACTAAAAATTACTCTTTTTCTTTTACCCGAGTCAAGAAAGTTAATCAGGCCTTTACTTGTACAAAAATATTTGGTGTGCGTAAAAAAAATTTACCCTGCTTAAAAAAATATTTAAAGTGCGTAAAACATATTTAGCGTGCGTAAAAAAAATTAGCGTGGGTAAAATAAAATTTTACGCACTCGTTGGGAAAGATAGGATACGAAATTGGAGCGTGAGGCGATTATCCCAGGCGTCTCCTTTGGCGCCTTCGCCTCGATGGGGCGACAAACCCGACTCGTGCGATAATCGTCCACTTTGCGCCCTCGTTTCGAAATCCAGCACTTGTGATTCTTTTTTTGTTATTCCTTTTTTTTACCCGAAGAATTTCGCAAATCGTATTTTTTTTTCTTTCCTTTTAATACTCGTCTTTATTATTATTATTATTATTTTCCATTAAACCGATTAAAAAAACAAAACCTTTCCAGACTCAATTTCCTGTATCGAGGAGAGACGCGAAAGATAACTCCAATATTTTCATTTATCCCATTATCTGATATCATTTTATCAAATTCGATAACAGCCACGAGGTTGCACTTCTTTTTTGGTGATTTTGTAAAACGAGTACCTACGTCATCGAGGTCTATAAAAAAAAAAGAATAAGAGATTTTTATCGAACCTAAATCCAACTATATTCGAACAACTTAGCGATAACACCTGAAAGAGGTAAAATAGGACACACTCGTGTGACGACGGCATGGAGTGATGTATTGGATATTATTATGAGATGCACACGACGATGTACCTGTTTCCTCTACGTGTCGTCATTTATTATTGACAGAATCCACGCTTTTAGAGATTACGCGAAATCTTTGTAATTGTGACGTTACCGCTTGGATTAAAACAAAAAAAAGATTTTATGGCAAATATCAAATTTTCTAAAACAATACTTGTTCCACGTGTGGGGAGAAAAATACGTGACCCTCCCGTTTTGGATTTGCCGCCTGTCACAATTTTTTTTATTACATTCGTGTGTGGTTTGGAATTGGTCCGGTTGGAATTTGAATTTCGAATTATTTTCGAAGTTGAATTTCATCTTTTTTTTTTTAAATCCACAAACGGGAAAATTTGGTACTAATTAAGAAAATCTATTTTAATTATAATTCCATATTTTTGCTAGGGTTTGGAATTTTTAATTACGCATAATTCCTAAAATTTGGAAAAAATAGTGTTAACCCCCCCCCCCCCCCCCCCCCAGTATTTATTGTTAGTACAAGAAACTATAATAAAACGCAAGCCAAGCTACAGAGATGACTGTTACCCATAACTCATTTTCGCTATTACAAGAGCAACATCATCAATCTCCATTCTCCTTTCGAGAGGATTTCGTAGCTTGAAAACTCTTTGATGTCGCAAAGAAATCTGGTCATAAATAACCGTGGTAATTATTGCGACCATGAAAGCTTCGTTTATAAAAAGAGAAGCTTCGAGCTTACAACGTGTCTTTTAGCATCTCCATGATCTGTTCAACATCCCACTTTTACTTCAACGCAAATCTGTAGGAAATCTGTAGTAATTGATGCGGAAGAGTCTCCCATATTTCAGTGGACGCATCTGCAAAAATAATAATAATTTGTTACTGAAAAAAGAAAACGGTTGTAACGGTCAATGTTAATGCAGAGATTGCAAAAATTTCTACAAAGAAATATTTAATTGGCAAATAGCAATAAAATTATTTAACAAAAGTCCCAAAAGAAATTACTTTTTTTGGGCACTTTTAGCCTTTTTCAAAATCCTAATATTCTTTTTTAGGAAATGTTATTTTCAAATTTTTGGTTTCAAATTTTCCTTCTCATTTATGTTGTAGAAGTCATCAACATGAAAATGTGCAGCTCCGGGGCCAAAAATCCCACCCTACGGGCCCTCGCCTTCCATAACAAAGGTACAACAAATGATTTCGAAATAATATTTTGGAATTTGTAACGCAATATTTATTTAATATGTCAATATATAATTAATTCTGATATTAAATTCGTTTAAAAATTGAAAATTATTTTTAAAATATTTTTTCTGCACTTTGCTCAGCGGAAAGACATATTCGAAATCTGAGCGATATTGGGTTTTTTGGAAAATTTGTATTTCCTGAAAGATCCTCAGAAATAAATCAGACTACTTTAAAAATTTTCCAAAAAAGCTTGGGAAGTAGGAAGTCATTACATTTCTGTAATCTGCTGACGTTAAGAGACGCTTTATCAACACAAATTCAGATCTTTCGATATTGCAATGGAAAATTCTGCCAAATATCAATAACAGTTATACTTTTGGGATACCCCGGAGTCAGAATAAAATAACATTTAATAACAAAGTAAGCAGTTGTCTTGCGCAAAGCGACAGCTGTTATCGTGCAATTCCTGATACCTGAATGTATCGCCTGTAATTTACGTCGGATTAATCTTTTCTACCTATTTCACTTTTTTTGTTCTTCCGCAATTTGCATCCTTTCCAGCTTTATGCGATTCTAGAAGTATTCATATAGTGGCTGGCATTGGGAATATGAATGCCTAATGGAAAGCAGCAATGAATAGATGAATGATATTAGTAAAGTTCGTACTTCAAATATGCATGATGTTTAATGATATCACATGAAAAACACTTTGTAAAACTGTGGCAAGGCTTTTGTTGTAATCTTTGTCATACAGAAGTATGTAAATTTGAAGTGACTATTTACGAACGTTTCTCTTGTACCTGCTGTTGTCGAAGGCCGGGCTTGAAAATCTGACAGAAAGGCAGATTTTTAATTGACACACTTGAGTGATGGTGAAGGATTTGAGAAATGTTGCGTATTTATTTTTTTCTATTTTTAATTGTATCAATTTCTTAACTATTAATTTATACTACATTAATTAATAGTTATTATTATATTTCAAATTATATTAATTTCTTAACTATTAATTAGTAACCATTATATTATTATTGATTTTTGAAATTTTTAAATATGAAAAATCATCAATCATAAAAATTCTGTTTTGTCGTAACCGAGAATCGAACCCGTGACCCCCGAGTGGAAGCGTAACGACTCTAACCCTGAGCTACCGTCCTACTCCGATCATTGTTACTGTATTATTAACTTATATTAATTTCTCAGTCAAAGTTTCGTTGCTTTTTTGCTGTAATTAAGTCGATTTCCTGAAAAGAAAAATTTTGTAGTGTCAAAGACTCGGGAAACGAAGTGTCAACTTGTTAAAAATAAAATATCGCACTTACGTAACGCGAGCATTACACGCAATGCACGAAATTAGAAGGTTTCCCTTCAAATCATTTCTTTCATCAGCTATGACGGAAATAAATGGCGATCCGAAAAAAAAGAATGCATCAGAACGCATCATTATATGCATCAAAATGCATACAAAGGACCACCTAGAGTGTTTATGGGAAAATAGATTTTCAAAATATTTCATTTTTCAATTTTTTTTAAAGGGGAATAATAAATGTTATTGTTTTATAAAATTCTGGTTGAAATTGAAAAATTAATGGGAAGGACAATTGCGAGAAATTGAATTTAAAAAATAGAAAATTGGTATTGGCAGCTCAGAAAATTAGAAACTGAAAAGTTGCGGCAGAAAACTATTCTGTTGCAGGTGAATTCTTATCGGCGTGTAAATAAACATTAATGTCTTTTTTTTCTCGAGAAGAAATCTTGATAAGTTAATGCCTTGTAACTTGTTACACAAAGTACAAATGCAGCAAAAGCGGTAGAGGAAGTAGTGCCAAAAGGCGCGTATCAAGCGAGAAAATGATAACTACAAATATAAAGTTCCTCCGTCATCGAAAACTTGGCAAAGTTTAATTTCGTCCTATATCGAAATTGGTAGCACATGTGTGAAAGTTATATAAAACTTCGGTTCGTGCATTTATTAAACTGCAAATAATAATCATTGAAATTCTCATGGTCCAAGATTTCTCTTACTTTTGCTCAAGTTCAAGCATCAAACCAAAAATACAAGCGCAAGAAAAATTGCAATTGTCGAAAAAAATGTTACAACAATATTATTATATTTTTTCTGTGTAATTATAATACACAGAAAAAATATTAAAATATAGAAAATATATATTTTATATAAAAAAAAGACATAAAATATATAAAAAAATATATAAAAAATAATTACACCCTATAGAAAATTAATTTATACACATTTTCGCTAATCTACTTCTATGTGTCCGGAATTGGTACCACAAACCCTCCATTGTGGTCCAAAAATTGATAAATCCTAATGAAAAATTCTCAACTATACTTTTTTAACAATCAAAAAAATATCTTATGTAACACCAACAATGGATTGACTGTTTCTTCATTTTAATTGAAAGCATCATAGACCAAACGACCCGTTTTGATGAAGATTAACGAGCAACCCATTAATTAACGACCAAAAAATTTTTTGTCATTCCATTTAAAATAAAATGTAACTATGAAACCGTATTATAACTAACAAAAATCTCAATTACTCTCAATGCAGAGCCGGTAAAAGCAAAAAAACTCCCCTTGGATGACAATGAACCCTTAGTTTCAATTCAAACGTTTATAAAAGGGATAGAGAGAAAGAGACATTAAATGCCTTCGCTGAGTACACATACGTGTGTGTGTGGACGAAGTTAACTTTAATGTCTCTTAAAGTCTTCTGTGGCTTTTTCGCGTTATCGAAATTAGTTGGTGGTTTAGTGCCGTCTTAAACGTACAAGAGGAAAGAAGAGAGAGAGAAAGAGAGACTCCTCTTACAAGTGGGAAAAGAGAGAGAATTCTGTTACAAGTGGGAGCTGCTTTTAACTCTTATTGTACAATATTTTTGTGAGCAAAGAGAGTCGTTAGATCAGTCTCGGCTTGTTGTTCGAACAAGAAAAGCATACGCTTTTATTTATAAGACCACTTGTGTACGCGATTATCAGTAACATACATGTACCTGAGATTCGTCGGATCTCAAGAGGGGTACTCGTCGTCACCTCGGTTCGGTACACGTCGGGTTCAATTTTATACAAACAACCTCCTTCCTTAGAAAACTTTTCATATATATTGTTTTCTTTTTTTATATTAAAGATATTGATTTTAAAAATAACCATGTCGTGCGCAAAGTTGATTTTATGTTTTTTAATTGTTTGTTCGATAAACGACTTTAATGCAATCGCGCATCCTTTAAACTCCAACGTTGACTCCGGATTAACGTTAAGGATCTTGCATACCAATGATATGCATTCTAGGTAACGAAAATGCATTATTTTTTTGTTTTGTTTTGAAAGAACCTTGAAAATCCAGTGATTTTTACCCTCGATGCTCTCAATTTTTATTTCTTTCGATCGACCAGCACGCTATGGGTTTCCGATACCTTGTGCAAATTTGTGGGATTCCAGGTGAAAATTAATAATCCGAGAGAGAAGCAATCCCCATAGTCGAAAGGCCCAGTTGCGATTGTTGAGGCATTGAAGGAACATTTCTGGAAAAGAATTTTAAAAAAGGATGTAATTTTGTAACAGAATATTTGTATATGCACTTTATTTTCAAAAAAGGGTAATTTTGTAAAATAAAATTTCAATTTTTTTTAAAACAGAAGCAAATTTTGCAAAACGAAATTGTAATTATTTTCAAAGCAGGGAAATTTAATATAGAAAATTGAAATTATGAAAATCACAAAATTATAATTGTAATTTTGCAAATTACAAAATTATTACTGTAATTTTGAAAATTACGAAATTGTGATTTTTTTCAAAGAAGGAAATATCGTAAAAGAAATTGTACGTAATTGTTCTCTTTTAAATGTCGAAAGGGAAAAGAAATTTAATAATTTTGTTATTTTTCCAAGGTTCCGTTTGGAAAAATTGCTTCGACTCGCCACAAACTGGAAAAGTCGTTGCAATATATACACGTGTAAAGTGCACTTAATAACATGCATATTGCTAGATAAGATTTGCTTCAGAAACTTGTTCCGTTGGTGGAAAAAAAGTATGAAGTAAATATAGCATCAATTTTAATTTTTATTTTTCTGTCAACGTCTTTCCCGACTTGTGCATAACGTAATCAGGAACCATAAATCCAATGCTTCGAATCGAACAGATTTTCTCATTCGATACCAAATTCTAAGTATTTTTCCTTGAATTAATATCGTCAAGTTAGTCGACATAAATTGATTACACCAACTTGTCATTAAAAAGTAATCGAGTAATTTATTTTGAAAGTGGCATAATTCTAGTTTTTTTTAATTTCCCAAATTATGATAACTGACTTCGAATGGGACATGTTACCATGGCTAACAATAGAAAAATTCACAAATGGACTTGAGCCACTTTCAAAATAAACGGCTCAACTCAAAATTGAAACGATAAAAGGTGTAACACCTTCGACGACAAAAATTGTCGATTTTTTCAGAAACATAATTATGTTAATGTTACAGGTTCGAACAAACGTCGAAACTGTCGACAAAATGTACACCAAAAGATGCTGCGGCCAAGAAATGTTATGGCGGTTTTGCCAGGGTAGCGACTTTAGTCAGACAAGCCAGAAACCAAAGCACGCCGTCCCTTTTTTTGAACGCCGGCGATACTTATCAGGGATCGGTATGGTTTACGGTCCATAAATGGAGGATCGTAGCCAGATTTCTCAATTTGTTGTCACCGGATGCCATAGTAAGTACCGTTTTAGAAAGTCAAGCATCCTCGGGGATCCAATTACGTGGAGAACAAAAATTCTCGAAAGTTTGAGCTAAAACCTCGCTGCTTTGGGTTAATTATTATATAATTATTCAGAGAATCAGCTTTCTCAAAATATATTCTCACTTGTGTTGACAAAACCCATGCTCTGACATTTTTGATCGGTACTTATCGCTGCAGCCGTCTACCGATTAACGGCGGAAGCAAAGTTGAACACCTAAAATATTACAATTTTTTTTAAATTTCTTTTTACCTTTATTTTTACAATTTATTGTATTTATTTTATATTGTATTATTCCTCTTTTTTATCCAATTTGTTAATTCTTAATAAAAAAATCTGTCTTCCCATTTATTTATAATAATTATTGTTATAATACTGCATTTTTAATATTCGCGCTTGTCCTAAAGCGCCAAGAAAATGGCCCCGACTCTAACACCAATACATTTCTAGTCCTTAGGAAACCATGAATTTGACAATGGGGTCTCCGGTTTGGTGCCATTCCTCAACAATGCGTCTTTTCCGGTACTGGCTGCCAATTTGGACATAAGCCAAGAACCGGAACTGAGAAATCTCAAAAAAAGTACAATTTTCACGATCAACGGCACCCAAGTGGGTGTTATTGGGTATTTAACACCGGAGACCAAATTAATAGCGTTAACCGGCAAAGTGGTGTTCCAAGATGAAGTGGAATCGATACGAAAGGAGGTCCAAGAACTCAAAAAGCAAGGTGTCAAGATATTCATCGCCTTGGGACACTCCGGGTACGATATGGACCAAAAAATTGCCAGGGAGGTGGAGGATATCGATATCGTCATTGGGGGTCATACCAATACCTTCTTGTACAATGATAACCCACCGGATGAGGAAATACCCGAAGGACTTTATCCGACGGAGGTGGTGCAAAAAAGTGGCAGGAAAACTTACGTCGTACAGGCATTCGCTTACACCAAGTACCTGGGTAACTTCCATGTGAAGTTCGACAAGAGTGGCGAAGTCACTGAAATTCAAGGCAGCCCTATTCTTGTAAATGGTAGTGTCGTTCAGGTAAGTTTTTATTTTATATCCATCTACAGTAGGTTTGTCGAAGTAAGTTTCCTATCGCAAGAGGTTTCAAATTTAATGTCGACCTTCGATGTTTCTAAAATAATTGTTCATTATATTTGAGATACCACGATGGGTCGGAAATCGAAGAGACGATCGAGTCGACATGGTTTTCGATAATCTACGATTCTTTGGTTTCTTCGTTACGCTTGCTTTTGTCGTTAATGGCATATTCCTTTCAGGCAAAAGATATTTTGGACGAATTGGACCAATGGAGAGCGGCCATCAATACTCTCAGCACAACCGAAGTTGGAACTACCCAAGTTATTTTGGATGGAGATAGTAAGAGTTGCAGAAGACAAGAGTGCAACTTTGGGAACCTCATCACCGACGCTATGGTTGAATATGTAAGACGTGTTTCCGATTGTTTTTTTTTTTTCTGTCTAAAAGTTTTCGTTACTACGAGCCCGAAGTTATCGAAGAAAAGTGGAAAAATTCTACATATTTTTTTTTCTTCCAGAACTCATGGGACCACTCTTCCGCCAATGGATGGACCGATGCTGCGATCGCCGTTCAGAATAGCGGTAGTATCAGAACTTCCATAGCTCGAAATACTGGAAATAAGGTAAAAACATTTTTTATATTAAAAAATGTTATAATAAAAAATTTATAGAATCATGAAACCTATAAAAAAAATTTTGTATAGCGTCGCCTTCCTAGTCTACATATTTCTGATTTAATACAGATAGTAGCGGGTGATATAACCGAAGCACTTCCGTTTGAAAACACAGTAGTGGTTGTCAAAATGACAGGAAAAGACATCCGCTCTATATTCGAATGGAGTGTCCAAACTCTCGATCCAGTATCGACTGCCAATCTTAACGGAGCTTTTCTACAACATTCCGGAGTTCATGTAAGATCGTTTCCATTTTTGCTTTTTTTTTAAATTAATAATCTTCAATTGTCGAACGATGCCACGTTATTGAAGAAGATTCCGATATTTTTTTTTTTATTACTTTTATTGAACCCTCAAATATTCTACATTTATTTACCATTTACAGTCAAAGAAGGGTAATTTAAATTTTTTTATTATTTACTTGCTTAATATTTTTTCCCTCCGATTTCAGGTAACTTATGATCTCAGTAAACCTCCTGGCTCGCGCGTGGTTGATATTCAAGTACAATGCGCTGCTTGTAAAATACCGAATTACGGTCCACTTAAGGACAACGAAACTTACAAAGTACTTATGAATGATTTTATGCGTAGCGGTGGCGACGGATATTCCATGATTTCCAATCTGGAACATAAAGCTCTTGGTATGTGGAAATATTTTTTATTTTTTTTATAAATTTTTTTGCAACGAAACTATTTATTTATATTTTTTGCGCATTTATATTTTTTTAACTTTTGAAATTATTCATATGCAGCTTCACCGAGTATCTTTTTTTTCTACAGGTATTTCGGTAGGCGATATTGTTAAACAATACCTACAAAGACGAAGTCCAGTTCACCCTAGCGTCGAATGGAGAATAAACTTCGTTAATAGCAAAACAGATGAGACGAACCAGGGAAGTTCTGCCGTTGTACATATTTCAATGGTGTCATTGATATTGTTACCATTGTTAATGACTTTCTTGTGTTAACCTTTTCGAATTTTATTTGAATAACTGAAGCGAAAATGGTAATGTACATATTTGTTATAAACAAAATGTTGCACAAATGGAATGTTTTTTTTTTTACGAAATAAAGTTGTTTATTGGACAACAAGGAAAAAAAATGATCCATTTTATAACTTTTCAGACTTCGCATATATTTTCTATTAATACTTCAAAAATAGAGTACAAAAACTTAGATATAATTTATCTCTTTTTTAATACCTCGTACAAATACAAAAAATATTAGATATATTAAGCAGTCGGTCATGAAACAAAACAATTTGGTGATTTCTGTTGTTACTGAAAAATTTAGCTTCTTTTTAAGAAATTCTTTCCACCAACAACAGAAATTCGGCAAATTCGCTTCTTTTGGAAAATCCTACTTTTCCAGGTAAAGTTTTTTCTAAAAGGCAACAGTTCCAACTTTTGTAGAAATATTCAAACTCAAAACTTAAAAACAAAAAACCTTTTTTCAGGAACATTCCCCGATACTGAACTATTATTTAACTTTAAAAAAAAAACAAAAAAAATTAATCTGCATGAGAGCGTTCTGAACTTTTTACTGGAAAACAAAAAACTTTTTTTCAGGAATATTCATCGATACTGAATTGTTATTTAACTTAAAAAAAAACAGAAAAAAAACTAATCCGCATGAGAGCGTCTCGAACTTTTTAACTGGAAAACAAAAAACAATTAGAAAATTATGGCATACTGACAAGTTCTTTCAGAAAAAGGTGTTTGTTCCCATTCAAAGCATAAACCCTTTTAAGAATCTCCACGATCTCGTTAATTTCTTTGCACGGTAGATTCACACGATGGTATACGAAATTAAGGATATTGATTAAATCTGCCAACATATTTGGTTTGCTCGAGAGATCCGCGACTGTTGCCAAGTCCATGTACTCGGAACATTTTTTAACAACCTTTGCGATCAATGGTATGTCTGCCTTTGAACGAGCCATTTCCTAAATTAAACAAAAAACGGAATTATTTATCTTAACAATTTTTGCATAATTAATAATTGCAATTTTTCTGGAACGGGTCTATTTTTAATAATGTAGGATTTTCTGCGCTCGTAGGATTTTGAAAAAACTTTTAAAAATATTGCTTATTTGGAGCGATATCAAAAAAATGCGCAAGAAATGGAATTATATATCTCAATTTTTTTTTCAAATAAGAATGGTTTTTGAGTATCTTACCATGTAACCTGGCAAATTCCAAAAATTCGGCCAGTGATCTACACAGGGTGCACATTCGCATTTGAAGTAAAACTGTTGCAACAATTTTCGTTGTCTCGCATCTCGAGATTGCAATGCGTAATGTTGTCCATAGTTTTCAAAAATCTGCAAAAATCGAATATCGAATCTCTATAAATTTAACAGTTGCAGAACTACGTATAGCAGACTCAATTGCAATTGCATAATTTTCTTTTTTTTTGGAGAATGAAAAGTATTAATTTATGGATCTAGTTACAGATTCACTTAAATTAGCCGTATCTAAAAATTCATTATTCCGAACTCCGAAACTTTAAATTTCGCGTTTTCTCAAAATTACATTTTTCAAATTGGTGCGAAGCGAATATTAAAAAATATTGGACTAATGCACATTTTCAAAATTACTTTTTTCAAATTGGTGCGAAGTGAATATTAAAAAATATTGCACTAATGCACATTACGGAAAATTACAGAAAATTGAAAACCAAATGAAATCTCACCTGTTCACCTTTTTTTATCGGATACAGGGCATACACTACCAAATGTTTTGTTATACATTGTCTGTGAGTATTGGGATTGCAGCTGTGATTCAAAAGACTGCAAAACGGAGTTGCAGCGGCTCCGCGTTGGATGCTGTCTAGTTTAAACTCTTCGTAGAACTGAAAAATAACATTTAATTAATGGACGACAAAAAATACTTTTACAGGAAGGACCCGCTAAAATAATGAAAAATTATTTCTTACCCCGTGTATGTTACTTGGAATAATCTGTTGGTGTCTCAATACGAGTCCTCCAATAAACGTAACATCTTTGTTCTGAACCAAAACTCCCACATCTTTCGTCAATTTTTCGCCAAATAACGTGGATTGTGTCGCCAGCAGATATACGATATACGCAGCGTTCAGACTTCTTCCGAACAGATCGGGCACCGATCTTTTTTCAGTATTCGTCGCAAGCGAATAAATACTCCGATACTGATCGCTGTGCAATTTCCCGTCCTTGGAGAATCCCTTGAAACAAGGATCTGGAAAAATCATGAATCCTTATAAAATTTGTGTAATTAAAAATATTAAAGATTTTCAAGTATCCTGGCTCTCGAGGATTTTATCGATACCTTAAAAAAAGAAGGATCGATTCTCTTCGAATACTTCGAATATTATATATCGATGTCGACAAATTCGATTTCAAGTATTTCAATAAATATCGATTTCAAAATTTTACCACGTTATAAAATACAGTCAATTACATTTCATTGTAGTGCAAAAGTAAAGCAATATACCAGCAACTTATGGATTCTTGAAATTAAGCCACATTCATTTATTCGAAAAAAGTGGAATTTTCAATTTCTTCGAGCACCGATCGAAAAATATTTATCACCCATTTTTTCTTTTAACAAATTCGAAACTGAAATTATTATGACATGATATTGGTATCAATTTGTAATTAATTTATGATTAACAAATTGCTGGAATTGATTTTCCAATTTCGCGTTGACTTACCCTCAGATTTTTCAACATCTTCAACTTCTCGTCTCAAACGATCGAGATCGTTCTCAAACTCTTTGACAACTTGGCAGGCTATTCTCATACTGAATAAGCCCAATATGTTAAACTCCAGACTCAACAAAGTGCCAACGATGGAGCATTCGTACTCGTGGGCTTTCTTCCAATGACTTTCCTTGCACTTCTCGGAACAGTACATCGCGAAGACGC
Source organism: Gasteruption jaculator (assembly GCA_949825005.1). NCBI lineage: Eukaryota > Metazoa > Arthropoda > Insecta > Hymenoptera > Gasteruptiidae > Gasteruption > Gasteruption jaculator. The sequence goes on from OX463775.1 coordinate 9,829,226, forward strand.
AGTGATCGCAGGGTATGCTCCACCAGGATGCTTTTAAACAGTTGATGCAATGGTTATAAAAGTGTTCGGGGGCCATGAACAACGAATACGGTTTCTCAGCGATCAGGACTTCACCGATCTTGATATCACGCGATGCCACGACGTGTCTACCAAACTCGGTGCTGTATTTCAAAGTCAGTGCATCCGATGCGCAGGGAATTTTGTCATTGGGCGATAATATTTTTGGGGGTTCGATGTCAACCTCTTCGCCCAGAAAATATGTACCATTCGCAGCACTTCGCTTGGTCGGTTGGCACTTTTCTCGAAATTTCTCTTTAACCGCAGCATTCAAGTTCATCTTCTCCAATGCCTCGAGTGCTCGAGCGTAATACTGGTCGGCCAAAGCTTTTTGTCTCTTCGCATCGTAGCACTCCGCTTTGCGGATGTACAATTTGGCTTTCAGATCCTCGGGATAATTCAAAGCGAGTGCCCTGTCGATGTCTCGAATGCTCGCATCGTACATCGCCAGCTTGAATAATGCTGCGGATCTGTTGGCGTACCCCAAAGACAATTCCTCAGAATTTGAAGGTGCATATGCGATACTTTTTGAGTAAGCCTCCGTTGATTTCATAAAATAAATACTGTCAGCGTTTTTATGAGTGAAGCATTTGTTGCCGTCTTCGCGAAATTTTTTCGAATCGGCTACGTTCTTCTGCGGCTCTTTCGGGGTAGGTTTTATGTGATACTTCTTCATAAGGTTCAACGTAAATATGATACGTTCCTCATCCGTTTTTAACTCTTGGAAAACATCCTTCAATTCTCGATGACGATTTTCCTCTTTCAGTCGTACGTTTAAAAAGTTTAGTATTTGCTCCATGGTCGAATAATATATCGATTATCCGATACGAACCTTCGAGTTATGATGAAACCTGTTGAAAAAGAATTTTCTAGATCAATTTTCTTTCTTTAATATAGAAATAAAATAACTATTAATAATAATAATAAAATAAATTTAATATAGAGTAATTGTAATAAAAAAAAATAAAAAATAATAAGTTGCGAAGCATTCTCAAATTATCGAGCTGGAATAAAAGGCACTCGACCACATTCCGAGCATTCCTTTCGCTTCTATTATATTTAACGGAGTGTCCATTTTTAATTATGTTTAATTAACATGTGTACGTACACCTATTAAGAAATACCTTTTTCTAAGGTTCATATTTTTATTTTGGTAACTTGTAACTGAAAATGTTGAATAATTCTATAATTTGGTTAATAATTTATTTTTTCTTTGAGATTCCAATTTCCACTGTGCGTCGAAAATTTCAATAATTAAATAAATGAAAAATTCAATTCTCATAAAATGCGCAATCGTCACATCTATTGTTGTTGCAATTGTTGCTAAGGTAACAGAGCGAATGAAACCGAGTTGTACGGTTACTCTTTTCTAAGCGGTTTGTTATTATTTAAGCGTTCGCTCTATTTCTATTGACCCGCGATGTTCTAGAATGAACAATTTTTGGATCCAACACATAATTTAAATAAAATCAAGGGGTAAATACAAAAATCAACATGTCTGTGCATGCGACACCCCTTCTTTATTTAAACATGGGAGGAGAAATGCTGTATGTCTTGCAACAAAGACTGAAGGCGCAGAAAATCGAGGTGGAAAAAACTATTCAAGGTAGTTATTACATAATTAGCGAAAACTTTCTTGTGCTAGATAATTATAATACCAAAATGCAGTAAAACGCAAATTTATTGAATTATATTTAGCAAAATTATGTATTCTTGGAAAGAAAAAAAAATGCAACTAAGTGCAAATCGAAAAAATGAGCTTAAACAATATGTTAAATTGTTTATCGCACGGTTGCACTTCCATCAACTCCATCGCATCAGACTTTCGACATTTATATTTGTGTTCGATCGTCTATCGAGCAATTCCATAATCGGATATTGTTAATTTTGAATTTTAGTATTGGACGACGTGACATCGGCATTTCTAAATCCAAAAATATTGTCGGTAGTTTTTGGGAAAACCCCATTAACGGGAATGCTATCGATTCGTTCGACACTGGAATGTGTCGCTTTATCCTCGATAATGAAGTTGGACGAAGACAGCATGGACAAATTATTCGACCTAATGACTATGATGACTAAGTTTCAATTGACAGCGGCAACCGGACCGAGGGAAATCATTTTAATAACTTTGAATCACACGGATGCTCTAAGAAATATGGTCACTGCTGCAAATGCGCAAGAATGCGTCGGTTTGATTCATCAAATGGTTGTTGACGTAATGTATCTCCTTTCTTTGAACTCTAAAAAATTTGATTTGGGTAAAAATGTAATTTCGATAATCAAGAAAATTGTAACAAACTTTAACCCTGTTATAGTTTATATAAATTATCCTAAAAAAATATACATTTCCATTCTTGTGCCGCAAATGTTAATTTTTGCAATTATGGGGTACCATGAGTATTTTTGTTCGAGAGGGTTATCGGTATGGAATATATTGTATGCGAAATACTGTAGGATCCCATAGGATTCCTGTAAAATGATTTCACAAATATTACAGCATCTTGTAATATCATTCATCTCATATAAGCATCGGTGCAGATATGTTCTCAAATTTCTGTAAAATTTCCTAAAAAATGTTCGACAAAAAGTCATCGAGCAAAAGTCTTTTTTTCCATTTTTTGTATATTTTTCACACTTTTCCATGGGAACTTGAAGCTCAGGAAATTATGTAAAATTATAGCAAGCATTAATTTGGACTCTTGGATATTATCGTGTTAAAGCTCAAATTAGTTGTAACACAAAACAGGATAACCTCACAATTTCTAGAAACAGAGACGTTGTGTAACAGAAAGCAGTACCTGTTTTCATCAACTTTCGCTATATATCGATTCAAAAAGCGTTCAAAGAAGGTGCTGACTTCGAATTTAGAAAAAAAAAGGCTAATCGGAAATGTTTCTACTTATTTTGGAAGATCTCTAATTCATCGACTTAACAAAATACAGTAGGACCTTGGCAAATGGAAGAGTGCCTCGCATGCGGCACACGAGTCGATTATGCGCACGCTCAGTGCATGCTAACTTTTTATTTGAAATGCACCAAAAATTCTAAATTTGAAAAATATATTTGTCTAAATTTCCCAACAGATAAATAATTTCTCATTCATTTGTCGGGTAACTGAACTCCAGAAAAAATTGAGAAATTACATAATTACTCTAATTTATAATTAGGATCAGATACAGAAAAATTCATTATTTAAAGGAAAGTTCTAAGAATTTTGCAAATTATACTTATGTTGTAATTAAAATCTCTTTTTCTATTAAATGTAACAGTATTACGGGGAATTAACACACGATGAAATTTGGGAAGCTCGAAAAAGTATTTTAAAAATACTCGAGCCGTACAAAGTACGTGTGTCGATACTTCTGAGAATGGAATTGCAAAATGAAGACGCGAGTTTCAATTTGCCGACAAGAGATTACAATGAACATTACGATAAGGACGAACAGAGAGTACTTCTTCAAAATTTGAAATTAAAGGACCCGACGAGTTTAACACTTCTACCCGAAGGAAGCATAGGATCCTTCGAATTGTTCGGTGATCGTATAACGTTGCTTGGGAAAAATATGTAAGGTCCCTTTTTTACATTTTTGTTTCTCAATTATGATGGATAATGAAATAAAAATGTGGGAATAATAATTGAAAAATTTGTTTTTCAGTTACTTACCAACTTTTGGTGCTTTGGAGAAATCGACGGCACATCGACAAACTCTTACACCCAAAAGTAATTCCGCGACAAAAGCGGAATTGGAAATGTTAGCTACACAATTGGGAACCGGAGTGTCTTCCGACAGAAGGCCATTCAATTTGAATTTATTATTAAATATCGAACCCGATGAAAAATCATCCGACGAATTGGCAACCGCTGAAAAAAATAATACGAATAATGATAAAAGTTACCCGAACAAGGAACAAAAAATGAAAATGAACGAAGAATATAAAAATAAATTAGTGGATAGCGTTTATGGTGACTTTGACGATGATAATAGGAATGACAAGAAAAACCGTGGCAGTATTAACTTACTAGAACTTCTTGACGCCATCGATTCTAATGACGAACAAAAATAATACTAATCTTTAATTTGTCGAAATAGTTGCTACCAATTGAAATTCGAAAATTCATTGATTTTCTTGTCGAGATGGTAAAGGTAGATGAAGAAGGAACTGAGATTTACAAAGACCCGAATTATTCGATTACATTGAAAGCCAACACGAATGTATTAGTAATAATATTGGTAGAGATTTTGATGGAAGAGTAATTTGTAATATCTAATTTTTTAAATTCAGAAGGTGAGATAACAGTGATAGGTTAGAAGGGTAGAAAATTGGTAGACCGTAGCGACAAAAATGAGCTATTTTTAATAACAGGAAAAGTATTAGGGGTCCAGATTTTGCAGAAACTATACAAATCGCATCGTTCAGGCGTCCCCAAAGTTTTTGAAACCTTCGACAAAAAGTAATATCGACCCGCAAAGTACAATCGAGATTGCATTCGCAAAAAAGGATTATTAGAAAAGTATATACATTCTATATAAAATTTGTATTATTACATATATTACAATTTTAATTTTAAAAAAAAGTTTCATATTTTTGGAGGCCTCGAGGACAAGTAATACTTTCCGAACTCATCAAAATTGCAAATCAATTAACGGGATAATCATCTAAGTGCAATCGAAGAGAGCGAAACAAGTATAAACAAATTACGATGGAATAAAAAAAATATATAGTACATACATATTTATCGGATAGATGAACTTTTCTGGTTGTTCATTTTTCTATATTTTACGTCAGTTGTGTAAAAATATCTGTATTCGTTTATAACTAGGATAAACACAATTATCATACTTATGGAAATATTATCAATCTCTGATTCTAAACGACAGAGCCAGGCCGGAGTCGAAACGAGTGCGATCGTCGTTCGGACTCAGTGTCAGCGTTATAAGAGACTCGTCGAGATGCTGACATCGACGATAAGGATCCCTTGCGAAGCTTCTAAGACGTCGACAGGAAATTCTGTCACGATCACGATCGATGCGACGAATACTCGGATAACTAGGAAGTATCGAGTATTCGACGTTGACATTTTGTAAAATTTTTATTTTGAAAGCTTTTAGAATGTAAAGATACAAGGATTTCCGCAGCTTGTTGCCCATGAAATTGGAAAATCATTATTAAATTATTGATTAATTATTGAAAGACGATTAATAACAAATTGTAAGTTTTATTTCGTTGCTGGTTATAAAACGGTATGAAATTTCAAATGCAATTCGTTCATTTGGACAAATCCAAAATATATTTCTGTCCTAATTTCCCATCGACTTTAAGTGTATTGGTAACGGCTTCTTGATATTGAGTGAACGGTACGAGTTTATGCGGAGGAGCTTGTAATTTCTTCTGCTCAAAGAATCCGGCTAATTCTTTGAACATTTCGGTTCGTTCTTTTGATTCCATATTTTGTTTCGTCCACGCCGACATCCAAAATCCTTTTAACGTTATATCCTACGAAGACAGAATACGTTTACTTCTATTTCACAAAAATAGTTTCAATTAAATATATTCTTCGGTTCGAGATTTAACCATAACACTCGTAATTTTCCAAATTAGGGTCGAAGCTCTAAATACCCACTTCGTAGGTACGCTAGAAGCGAATACGAGAGAATACGAAGGCGATATACATTTTATATCGGCCCTTCAAAATTTTGGAAGCACCATCGAACTCTGAAATTCAAGTTATTTTTATATAAACAAAAAGGCTAACCTTAAAAATGAGGGCCGAAGTTGGTACGGTTACCGGTTCACGGGACATACCGCCGTACGTTACCATATAACCACCATGGCCGAGGTGTCTCATAATATCGAGCGCACTTTGACCGCTAATGCAATTCAGTGCCAGTTTTGGTTGCGGCAACTGTTTGCTTTTGAAAATATCCGTAGAACGTATCTCGGCTTCGGTAAGCACCTTCGTGGAACCGAGTTTTTGCATGTGGTCCTAAAAGTTACCGATTTAGAAAATGGGACAACTCAAATTCCGAATGGAATTACCGTTCGTCTATTCTACCAATTTCCACTCTCACCTTTAACTGTTGGATATCCGGTCTGTCTCTAACTACGCTAACCGTTTGGAAATTCCATATCTTACACAGTTGGATGACCATTTGTCCAACCGCCGAGTTACCACCGTTCTGGATAACCGTATCCCCAGGTTTCAACGTAACGAAGTCTTTGAGCATTCGATACGCGGTACAGGGGTTAACGTTAATCATGCTAGCTTCGACCGTACCTATATTACTCGGAATCTGGAAGAACATTTTCGTTAAGCTAATTTTCGAATAACGCTCGTGAGCGAATCGAAACCTAATCGACTAGTGCGAATTAACATAGTAACTAGTACGATCGGCTTTACTACCTTCATAACTTCGTCTTTGGTATAATTAGCTTGAGTTCTCCATGTCCCTAAATTGAGACCGTTCGGTACTACCCTATCTCCGACGTTAAAACCAGCGACTTTAGACCCAACCGCCACCACTTGGCCTACCCCTTCGTTACCTGGAATAGCTGGAAGTGGTGGCTTGCTAGGATATTTACCCTGAATCGTATTGATATCAGCTGGATTAACCGGAGCGAGTAACCATTTGACCGAAATCTACAAGAGACATTGCGTGTTAACGTTGAGTTACTTGATCTTACTTAATCTTATCATTCTCCCAATATATTATTAACGCATTGATCCACTTTTTGAAGGAAAATCGTTTCTCTGACGAATTGGCAATATTCGGTCGCGTAAGAGACACGAACCTAAGGTTGCTCATTTTATTAATAAAATAATTATTGAATATTATTAATAAATATTACATAATCATTTTATAACAATAATTACATAATAATTATTGTAATAAATTATTATAATTATGGTCTCTTGGGTGACACAAAATACATGTATCGCCTTATCAATTTTTAATTCATACTGGGAGAAATTATTTTAAATGTTGATAATAAAAAAATTGTACTTGTTCATCACCAGGTTTATCAATAGTTGCATTGGTTATTGATAAAACATTAATTGGCTCTCCGTATTCTTTGTAAAGTAAACTTTTGACCGACTCCTGCTGGACTTGGCTACTCATAAGTCTGGCGCCGAGGGTTCCTTGTTTATGCAAAGATTTGCATAAAGGAACGACGAATTTTCCGAGACAGCAACGCACCGTCATATTATCCACGAATTCTTCCTTTTATGTACTTCGAAATTCAATAATTACATACATATATATGTATGTCTTTCGATAAATAATGAAAAAAGATACCGGTTGTGAATTTCGCTCTTCCTCGTGCGGATGTTTTCAGAATCGTGGATGGTCCCTCTTTGATTCTTCGATCCTCGCAGGTTACGTCGAGTTCCCAGGGTCCGAGATAATACAAAATCCGCAGTTGGTAATATAACAATTCAGAAAAGAGTGGGGGAAAGGGGAGTCACCGAAGCTTGTGTGGGTGAAATACTATATTTTATTTAGAAAAAGATAAGAAGCTGGGAGAGTCCAACGTCCTTCTTTTGCGGCGCATGCGCGGTGGGGTATTGTACCTATATAGTATATCTATATAGTATAAATATATCAATATCGTGTCTCGAGCACATATTCAATACACAATATTGGTGTTATATATCAATACATTTGTATCAATATATATATTAATATAAATAAAATTCGTGTTTCAAAATTTTCTGAAAAAAAAAAAATCCTGACGAAAGAAATTGCGGAAGCATTAATTTTGAAAATGGTGTAAATTCATTTGCGGCCCGTAAATATACATTACGTTGGTTATAAATTCCCCTAAAACAAATTTACATAATTAACCTATATTTTTTCACCGACCGATATGCTAACTTTGAATTTTCTCGAAATGGACTTGCGTCACCACTTTCAAAAATAAACGGTCCCCATTTCTCGAAGTAGTAAAACCGCATTTTGGCGCCAAATTCATGTTCATTCGATGACATTCAAAGCCAACGTAATGTTCATCAATCAATTGCGCGCGTCTATTGACGCAATTGGTTAACGACGCGCAAGACCCCGATGTTTTCAATCCGAGTGCTACAATTTTTGGTACTTGTCTTCCTTCTCTCTCTTGCCACCCTGCCGATTTTCCCAAGTATTTCGGCGCATCATTATTATCGTTCAATGGGGTAACGCGCCATACTTTGGGCTTTCGGAACGAACATGCGCGGCCGCGGCTGCTCGGAACCGCGCAAGTCGAGTAGGAAATCATCAATCCCATGTCCCGAGGACCGCTGGTTCCGCTGTGCGACGTTCGTTAACTCACATTCGATCGGCCATGATGTTGAGCGCTGTGTCGAAAGCGGCCGCTGGTGCCCTTCGGGCAGTAAAACCTACGTTATTTCAAAACGAAGTGGCTAAAATCTCAGCGGCACTTTCCGTGAACAGTGAGTTTTTTCGTTACACATTTCATTCAATATTTATTGCATTCACCAGAACCGTCTTCTTTCAGCCTTTGCCTTGTCCCCCACCCTTTGGTCGCACCATGTCGGCGACCGCAATTCTTCCGAAAAGCACGAACCTTCTTTTCGAATTGCATTTGCCATCCCCAGTGCGGTATTCGCACAATTGCATTGAAAATTTTCCTTTTGCGCCGCTCCAATTTTTACCCGAATTCGTCCTTAACTGTCACACCGCGAATTCTGAATTTTTCCCTGTTATATAATCGGCACATCACACATTCGATCAGAGGACTACCCAAAGAAGAAACATGGCGATAATAAGGTCGCTGGTATTTCTAAAAGACAATATATCTTTCTTTTTTTTGGTTCTCAATACTCCCAATGCTTATTTCAATCCTTTTTTGTGATATTGAAAGAATGCGGTCGAACCTTTGGATATTTCCAAAAAGTTGCCATTTAACAATTGGCAACTTTTTCCATACGTCCAAAGAGATAAGAATTATTTTTGAATCGAAGATTAAGTAACATGTGGGAAAAAGGGGGAAGTCGAGTCTGGAAAAACTCGGTCTGGCTTTTACAAATTTGTAATAACAATTATTGTAGCAATTTTGACATCGTAAGTCGTTCTTTGCGCTCTTATGTAATTGAGAAAAACTGAAAAGTCGACGAGAGTGGAGTTAAGGAACTTTGTGGGACAGAAAATGAGATATTCTTTTGGAATTTTGTTGAATAAAATTAATTTATGATAACATTGTTTGGATATTTTTATATTATTTTAACTACGACTGTTTACTCGCTTTTGATCATTATGTAAAATATTTTAGATTCGAATTACACATAAGTCATTTTAAAACTTGGGTATTTGTAGTAATTTTCATCCAATTTTATTCAATTTTCAATATTTTTTAAACTTTTTTTTATCATAGTTTGGGAATTATTCATTTGAATGGTATCGAACGTATCACAAATCTTTAATTTCGAGGGACGGACAAGAATTGTAATAAAAGGAACGATAATAAAAATAAAAAATTACAGAAATCAAAGTAACACGATTCCAACAAATCTGTGTTATTGAAAAAGACTTTACTCGAAAATAGAACGCCACGCTTTATTTTCTCCACGACAGGACGGGAGTATGCAGCCAAAGCCGAAGCGGCGCCCAAAGCCGGAACAGCTCAAGGAAAGGTCGTAGCGGTTATCGGTGCTGTCGTCGACGTCCAATTCGACGATGCCCTGCCGCCGATTCTCAACGCTTTGGAGGTACAGAATCGTACTCCAAGGTTGGTTCTCGAAGTCGCTCAACATCTCGGAGAGAATACCGTCCGTACCATCGCCATGGACGGTAATCAATAAATTACTCTTGATTTCTTCGCGATCCTTCGTTCGCTCGACGAATCCTCATTTTTTTTTTTCTTCAAATTTCGATATCGTTAGGTACCGAGGGGTTGGTTCGTGGACAGGGTGTGCTCGATTCGGGATTCCCCATCCGTATCCCCGTCGGCGCGGAAACCTTGGGACGTATCATCAACGTCATCGGTGAACCCATCGACGAACGCGGTCCGGTCGGGACCGACAAACTCGCACCTATTCACGCGGACGCCCCGGAATTCGTCGACATGTCCGTCGAACAGGAAATTCTTGTAACCGGAATTAAGGTCGTGGACCTTTTAGCTCCGTACGCCAAGGGAGGAAAAATTGGTAAATTTTGTTTTTTGGATTTCTTCTTTTTCCAACTTGGTCAAATTTAGGTACACAATTGAAGAGTACATGCACCATCTATGGTGATTATGCGAAACCAAAATGAGAAAAATTCAAATATTTATTTAAATTGCGTTCATTTGTTGAAATTTCAGGCTTGTTCGGTGGTGCCGGTGTCGGTAAAACCGTACTTATTATGGAGCTGATCAACAACATAGCCAAAGCTCATGGTGGTTACTCCGTGTTCGCTGGAGTAGGTGAGAGAACTCGCGAGGGTAACGATCTCTACCACGAAATGATCGAGACCGGTGTCATTTCGCTGAAAGACAAAACATCCAAAGTAGCTCTCGTGTACGGACAAATGAACGAACCACCGGGTGCACGTGCCCGTGTCGCACTTACTGGTCTTACGGTTGCCGAGTACTTCCGTGACCAGGAAGGTCAAGATGTGTTACTTTTCATCGACAACATCTTCAGGTTCACACAGGCCGGTTCCGAGGTAAATGAGGAGCTTCTGTTTGAAATAAGAAAAAAAAAAAAAGGAAACATTTTTACCCAAGATTTCCTAATTTTTATGTGTCACTTTTAGGTATCAGCCTTGTTGGGTCGTATTCCATCCGCCGTAGGTTACCAACCAACTTTGGCCACCGACATGGGTACCATGCAGGAACGTATCACAACAACAAAGAAGGGTTCCATTACATCCGTACAGGCCATTTACGTGCCAGCTGACGATTTGACTGACCCTGCACCGGCTACGACTTTCGCTCACTTGGACGCCACCACTGTATTATCTCGAGCTATTGCCGAGCTGGGTAAGATATAAAAAAAAAGTAGAGTAAAACAGATGTAAAAAAATTTTAATTTTTTTTTGGTGCCGGTGGCACCACATTGGTGCCATGCGAAAACTATCAGGCAAGCGCCGGTGGCACCACATTGGTGCCATGCGAAAACTATCAGGCAAGCGCCGGTGGCATCACGTTGGTGCCATGCAAAAACTATCGGGCAAGTGCCGCTGGCACCACGTTGGTGTCGTAAGTGTCGATACAATGTTCGGTATCATTTTTCAGGAATTTACCCCGCGGTGGATCCTCTCGATTCTACATCCCGTATCATGGACCCCAACATCATCGGTGCCGAGCACTACAACATTGCTCGAGGTGTACAGAAAATCCTTCAAGACTACAAATCGCTTCAGGATATCATCGCTATCCTGGGTATGGACGAGTTGTCCGAAGAAGACAAGCTCACCGTAGCACGTGCACGAAAGATCCAGAGGTTTTTGTCCCAACCATTCCAGGTAAATCCAAAATTTGGGATAAAACGTGGTTTTATTACAAATAACATATCACAATAATTTATAACAAATAATATACCGATATTACTATCGGTCAAATTATATCTCAGAGGAAAAAAAAATCCACAAATAGAATATTCCTGAAGAGGATCGGCAACAAATGATCGAAAAACATATAAAAAATATAAAAATATAAAAAATAAAGGAATAATATATTTTTGTATTTTTATATTCTACTTTATATATATTTACGAGAAGTTGATATAAAAAAAATTATAACATTGTAGTTTCTAAATTTATTTATAAAAAAATTATTAAATCGAGGGTAAAACGTGTTTTGAATTGTGTATTACAGGTAGCCGAAGTGTTCACGGGACATCCGGGTAAACTTGTACCGTTGTTAGAAACGATCAAGGGATTCCAGAAGATCTTGGGTGGGGAATTGGATCATCTTCCAGAAGTGGCATTCTACATGGTTGGCCCAATCGAAGAAGTCGTAGCTAAAGCCGAGACTTTGGCGAAACAGTAAAAAGCGAAACGCGAGAAGTTCAATTCGTAAGAAATAAATAAAAGAAAGAAAAACATAAGAAGAGATCTATCTTTGATTCATTAACGTTCAAAAATGAAGGTGGGTCCCTTCCATTGTTTCGTCACGTTCATCATCATCCGTAATTGGATTCCCCGCGAAACCAAGGACAAATATTTGCCATAAAATTCGAATATTATTGCGGAAACGATTTTCAAACGAAGTCAAAATTCGTTCCGTTGATATTTTCATTTTGTCGTATATTTTTCCATTCAGTTTCGCGGATAAAGACAGTCACCTCTTTGATTGCCAATCGGACTGCGTACGAAACACGCATTCAGCAATTGTATCTCGGAGCTAGGCTCTGAAATATTGTATGTTAGGAGAAAGTAAATACACGAAAAATTTTACAAAAATGTACATTATATCTTATTTATTTTTCTTCATTTTTTCCTGAATTCTTTTTGTAAATACAAATCCGCAGAAGACTCGGAAGGAGTGTGCTTTGATATTTCAGGTTGGTAGTGCTGCCATCGGACGGTTATCTCCGATACCTTTTCAGTAAAATTATATTTATACCATTTTCCGTCAAAATTTTTTTCTAAACATTTTCAAAATTTTCAGAAAAACCTAAACTTTGTCCAATAAAATTTGACATTCCAACACGGATTTCGAATATTGACTTAGATTATCAAAATTGTTTTATCTTCCGTCGATAACTTTGGAATTTCTGAATCTCCATTTTTTATTCATGCAATTTCTCAAAAAATATCTGAGACTTTTTTTTCAAATCTGATACTTTTCCTGAATCCCGTGACTTTTTATGAAACTTAGAGATTCTCAAAAAATTTCCTGAAGAGTAATTTTTTTTTAACTATTCCGCAAATTTCGGGAACTCGTCGACTTCGGCCGATAAGTTAGGGACCTGGAGGATCAGCGGAGAATTTCATAAACGAGCGATATTTCGCTCTCGGTTTCCATACTTTTTCGATAAGATGTCGACGATCTCGGTGCAATTTTCCATGCAACGCTGTTTCTTCCAGTTTACACACATACGTAGATGCACCTTATCCCCACCTTAATGGTTTGCCGTTTGTTTATTTGTTAATATCTGCTCGCTGTTAATATCTGTCCGTTCTCAGGGGGTAAGCATTCCGGAGAACTCTATATCGCGAGCGAGCATGCGCGGGTGTGTTTGTAATTACGTATGTGTGTGTGCGTGCGTGTTTGAGGTAGAGCAGGACGGCGAGCGAGGTGGAGAGAGAAAGAGACAGGATCGGGTTCGTAAGTTCGCGAGCCATTGGAAGGCAAGGCCTCGCACGGCGTATATAAATAGAAACCAGTGGGTCCTGCTGCGAAGTCGTGTGGAAAGTGGTTGGAATTCTGCATGATACCTATACGTAGGTCGTTGCGAAGGATGAGGAAGAGAAGGAGGAGGGACGAAAGGATACCTCTTCTGAAGTATCCGAGAGCGTGTCATTGATCCCGATTGCACGTCTGCGGAGCAAACTTGCGCCTCTTCTTCTTCTTCTTCTTCCACTTCTGGCGCGCTATCGAAACGCAAAATCTTCAATCTAACTGACCGCGAGGAGCAAGAGAAGGAGGGGGAGGGGCAGGACGAGGACGCCGAGGACGGTGTAAAAACTTTTGTTCCCAGAGTCGCAATTCCCCGTCACTGAATGAATCGCTTCAACGAACCACCGACTTTTGAAATGACCACCGTGTCTAGTTTTAGGGTCATTTGAAAGTGCATATACGCGCTCGCTGTTGCTACAGCCACAGCCGCGGCTCCTATCGCGCGCTGCGCCAAGCGTCTCGTGGAATTTCGTTAATCCTCTGCATCCGATGCTGCTACCTGGCTGGCTCCGTGAATGGATGGCAAAGGCCTATAGGCACGTATGCGAGGGAGAGCCCTCGCAGGACGTTCGCTGAAAGCTGATGCGAATTTCAACTTCGAGGCCTGACTCGCGAGACAATTGCCCTGCCAACGTCCGTTTGCCGGCAGAACGTGGACATTCGCCGGATTAGAGCTTTTTTGGCGCGGGACGTCCAGAAACCACGCGATGGCCGTCCGGAGCGCAGGCCTACCGATCGTCCCAGCAAATGCTCGTCGACTGATGGACGAGAACCGACTCAAGGGCAATTATAACTATACCGGCCGTACATTATTAGCTACGGGAAGTTGCAACGCGGCTGTCCCGCCTCGTACGTGACACCGATCGCACATGGATCCTGCGAGTTCGATCGGCGGCCACGCGTGCCTCGAGTTCTTGGCGCGTTAACGGGACGATGTGGTTGTTATTTCGATGCCGCTCTGCAATTGCGAGTACGGACCCAAATTGATGGATAACGAAATTTCAAAGTTTACTGAAAAATCTGCTCGGGACGCGAGCGTTGTTCGATTGCAACATGGGTCCCGGTGTTGGGTCATCCTTTGAAGGAAAATGTCGAGACGCGGGAGAGAGGTGACTAATCGCAGTTGATATCGATAACAGGTTTTCGATGGGTTGTTTATCAACGGAACGTCTCCTTTCGCGAGCGTCCATTTTTCGCAGAGGATATGCGAAGGACGCATAAGCGGAGCGGCTGGAAAATAAAGGACAGGCCCGAAGAGGATACACCGCTGTTCCATCTACCTACGAGCCACTCGAAAAGGATCGGGAATGCACTTTAAACGTACACACTGTGTGTGCGAGCGTTGACTAAGGCGAACCACGAATCACGTGGAAGAAACGGACGCTACAACGTATGCGAGATGCAGTAAATGTCAGGGCCATGCGAGTATATGCGACGTGGCGGACTGTTCCTGCGAACAAATACCACCGATTCGACAAAAGACGAAACTCGAATTAATTCCATCGTGCCTTTCGAATTCTCTCGAGCACCAGCCTGGGAAATTGGGAACCACCTAGTGAAGTTTTAAGTCATGGCCTGAGCAGAGATTGGCTTGGCCATGTAACAAAAAGGTCTATTTCATGGTACGGACCAACCTAGGCCGCGAATGCTTCATTGACCGCGGAAAGGAGTAGCCGATTTTGGAGCTAGAACTGCAATTACACGGTCCAAGTTCCCCAAATCCTAGGGCACCCGTCCATGGGCATTACAAATGTCGCTCTTCGGGTCCCGTGCCATGGAATAAAATCTAACCTTTGTCATTGAAACATCTCGAGATATCTCCCTCCTCCGTTTTTGATACGCGCAACGTTTAGCGAGATGGCGCATTATGGAGCAAACGTATGCAGCAAATCCAATAAGAAAATGAAAAGGTGTGCGAGCTTATTTACGCTATGGCCAACAAAAGTAAATTACTGGGGGAGATTTGAGAAAGAAAGGGTTATGTACCATTTTTCAAAATTCGGAATAATTACCGAGCAATCAATGGAAATGTTTTGGCCAATGGATTCCAAAAGAATGGACGCGGGAGGGAGCTTATGTATACATACATCGTGGCTATAGAAGGGAAAGAATGTGTATATATGCTGAATCAGATGTCTGCCAACTTGTTTGTTGTCTTGTGCAAAGAAAAAAGGACTGGGTGCGGTTCCCTTGCACGGGTAATAAGGGAACAACGGATCTCTCGGCGGATTCCGATACATAAAACAGTTGAAAACATAACAGTAAAGGGGGGGTACGGCAAAAAACAATGAATCGAGGGCACAAGGGGTAAATGACGGACCGTGTTCATATTTTCCACTTTTGCAGGATTTTATATAACGGGGGAGAAAAAAAGGGGATAGCAAAATTCCTGCAGCTTGTTATCCTTCTTTTGCGCAGACCACACTGCCGAGGGGACACTTTGAAAGCTCCCCGGCGTGGCAGGCGGATTTGCCGAGCGGCAAGTTCGACCTGCCAGACTAGTTAATAAATTATCGTAGTCCTCCGGCATGCGAACGGACAAGGCAGGCAGGCATTTAGAAAGAGACGGAGCTTCGCTGCTCGCTGCGTGTATGAGAATTCCATCGTATCTCTGTCCCACCTCTCTAAGCTTTTTTCCTCGGTACGTAAAATCAAGTCCACAGAAATATTTGCACGCCGCTGGCGTCGGCTTTCATTAATTCCCCGTCGACGTGTTGCGTATCCTTTTTTTCCCTTTCCACTTCTTCTTATCAATTGGCGTCAGGATTTTAAAAAAAAACCATCGCAAGCGAGCCTTGGGCGTATGCAAACGAAACGCCGTAGTTTCTATATCTGCTCCGCAGGTAGAGCGAACCTAGCAATGACGTGGCCGGTTTGTCCAAACTGCCTTCCACCGAATTCCGAATGGACTTGGAACGATGCTCTTGCAATCGACGCTTTGGTCCTTCTCGGAAACATCATCAGGGATCCTTCCTCCGAACGCTCGAGAGCCTCCTAAGGACTCGAACATGAGTGTCATCGTTATAGGTGGCACAGCTCGAGCCTATTTTTGCAGACTTTTGGAAGCCTATCTGTGATAATTAATGCAGCTGGAACTGGACCTTGCACCCAAACCAAGTTGACGGATCAAAATGGACAAACATCCGTCGTCCAATCGCAGTTCCAGTTTGGATACTTTCTCTTGCCCTCTTATCTAACTTTCGCTAATTCTCGATAGGCGTATTTTCAAGTGGAGCAAAATCCATGGACCGTGAGTCCACTTATCCCATCCATCCGTCCATGCATCCATTCACGAGGGGACGCGTTTCGTATACAGTGGGAGGAAGGTATTGATATTTTTTTCGGAGTGTCAATACTTTCTCTTCCTTTTCTTCCTCCCTGACCAATCTGACTCGATAAACGGCATTTCCAGTTGCAGAAGTAGGAGACGAAAAGAAGAAGGTGGATGTTTGAAAAAAGAATGCTCACCGCCTGCCTTGCCTGCCTTGCCTACCTTGCCTGGCTCTCATATATATTTAATATACGTGTTGTAGATACGTATATTATCGTGGTCTTTTACGCACACACGATCGTCATATAGCCCGCAGGGGTCGATGGTTAGTGGGTGCACAGGTTGCGTGCTCGTTTTCACCGGTGTGAGCACACCGTGCCTCTTCTCAAGGAGTTTTCAGCTGCCGGCACTCCGATCCGGTACTCCGCGTTCTCGCGACTTACTTCGCGGTCTTACTAGCTCGTAGTTGACTTTCGTACAGGGAGCGACGTGTGAGTGTGGGGTGTTACCGGCGATCCTGGGATGGGTACTCGCGATTCGTATCGTCCGATTGATTTCGAAGCTACCCTTTGATTTGCCCTTACGAACTTTGCTATCGTCATCGTCACCCCTCGCGTTATCACTTCGGGCATAGGACAAGAGTGACGTTCATCACGGAACGGCGGCAATTTTCGCGCGGTGTGGCAATAAGCGAGTTGGTCCGGTCCAACGCGAACGTGATCTCACGGTGCTTCGCTTTGCAGTGATTTATCGAGATCGACGAGTAGATACATTTACGCCAACGAATGGCAATGGCACGGGTCCCGAAGAATCCATGACACATCGAAGCACGGGTCGATTGTTATCCATTGTCTTCGCGACACAGACACGCTTTCTATGCCGAAAGCAATGAATATTTTGGAACCAAAGGGTTCTGGTCTTTGCCGGGGAATCAGAAGCTCACAGGTATTTCCTATCCACTCGTCGGAATCTCCAGCAGTCTGGCTCCATGTGGCTCTTCTTGTCGTTGAATCTTGTTGTCCAGAAATTTAGTAGGGCCACGGGTGGGTCTTCTTTTGGTCCCATGAAGAGCGAGACGCGAAGTTCCCGAAAAAAAATAGCGTTGGTAGATCATCCCGTCACTACTATTTTTTTAATTTCTATTATTGCTGCTGTCACTGTAACTGTGCTACTATTTTTATTCGGAACAAGTTCATGGTGTACCTTTCAGCGACTGGTTCCCAATAGTTGATTGATTGCACAGTCCTCGGCAGGAATTTTATAGCTTGTAGTTAGGCATAAATTGTAACCTGGTAACTTTTGCCCGTTACAAAATTTGAGTTAAAGTTTGAGTCGCGAAATACACAGGATGGTAAGTTTTGGGAGCGGAGTGTAATTATTATTCTGTATTTGAATAATATCAAGTTCTTATATTATTAAAATTTGGTGTCCTTTGTCGGTCGTTCTGTATAATATTTATACCAATGGTCTACGAATTAAAAACGACGAATATTGGTACATATCTTATATTATCCATTTCCGATATTGTTTCTTGCGTAATGCGATTATTTTTGTTAGGGAATTATAGAAGATATTGCGTTTCTTGAATGAGTGAGTGTGTGAATGTTGCGGCTATATCGATCAATCATCAATTCTTTCTCTCTCTCTCTCTTTGTATTCCATAAAATCAATTGAAATAACGAAGCTTTTTTCATAACGTCACTTTACCAGATCCTGGCGAGGCTATTGCATCGTGAGAATTACTCTCAGAACCATTTGGATGGAGATAATTTCATCCGTAATTTCAGCCCTTGCCCCGTTCATCTTTTTTTTTTTCAAAATACCCAAGGTCCTTGTACCATCCTTCTTCATCTTTCTCCGAAAATCCCTTGACTCATGGACCAATGAACGAGTAGATGAATCTCGTTGGATTTGAATAAGAGTGCGAATGATGATACACCTTCCTTCTTATGAATGGGACCTTGGTAGCAATTTAGTCCTCGTCGATTCCTTCACGGGATGCTTGGAAGAATTCCTGGGCGAGATCCAGCCCTTTTTGCCCACTGCACGTCATGTACTTATTACTCTGCAGCATTCTACCTGCGTGGGGTATCCGGATGATGGCGATGTGTATTTTTAGGCATGACACGCTTTCTTTCTTTCCCTCGTCCTCCGTATACACGCTCTTGCGTATTATTTCTTCCTTTTTTCTCCTTGTTGTTGCTTCTCGATCATGTGGGAAGGAGGAGGCATATGCCCGCTATAAAAGCAAAATAACTTTGGCCAAAAGACTCACTCTCTCGGGCACTCGCCGCTAACGGTTACGAGAATCACCATCATCATGATAATTATATTCCACCTCGGCTCTCCCTCCGCGCACAGTCCGTCTTTGTCTCTCTCTCTCTCTCTCTCTCGTTCCCGCGAAGAAGAATGTATGCAAAGAAGAAGAGGAGGAAAAGAAGATGGAGGTGGAGGTAAAGGCATTTACACGCGTATTTGTTTTACGTATAGGTTATGCACCGGGAGAAATGCCACCGCAAGGTTCCCCGTGACCTAGCCTCTCCTAGGCTTTGTCTGTTTAGGAAACGGAGACATAGCCTAGAATAGGTTAGGTCAAGACGATCGATCGCCTCTCTCGCTTTTCATCCAGGACGCGGTCAAGGTCGGAGTCCGTATCAAGAACAACAACAAGGGCAAGGACAACCTCGAGGACAAACTCTTGCGTGACCTTGATACTTTTGATATTCGTTGCCGCTCATATTTCCACCCGGAGATCCAAATACTGTGTCTTGGATCGAAATTATAAGATTCTCTCGTCTTGTAGTTGAAGAAGTTGAGGAATTTAGATATATATATGTATAGTAGCTAGTATACATGTATTGTAATATCCGATAAATAAAGATCCGCGATTCTATGTCTACATGGTTTCTGATTTCTATCGTAAATCCGTTTCTCCCGACAAACAAGATTGCCACTTACCTGTTGGAGCATTTTATTCGAAAATCCAAGCGAACGAAGGTCGATGCTAAATGATTTGTCAGTTCTCGACGGACCTGCAAAGGTAATGACGAGATGTATCTTTGCGATAAGGTAAGAATAATGGCCCACGTTTATTTGGCAATGGCGGCCTGCCTTCGTCTTTGCGCGAAATAATTCGAAACGAATGCTTACCAGCGACACCTTCAGCGAACGACCAGAACCCGATCCAGTTGTCGGTTAAGTAAAGCCTTGAGTTACCCAACGGTGGAACAAGCGACTTCGCTTAACGGAAAAACTGAATCACGAGATTAGGATGGCAGCGCGATCTACTGTCGACCTACGCTACTTCGTTGGGTAACGACCAATCGCGATAAAGAATCCTCCCCTCCCTGGAAAATTTCTCCTTCGCGATTGGTTTATTTTCTCAAGGTCACGCCCTTTGGCAATACCGTATTTGTATTTTGTGTGTGAGAATCCACATTAGAGGGCGTTACGGTATATTTCCCCTAGAAATATAGAAGTCGACAGTGGCGTCATGGTTCATAACTGGAACCAATTAAAGGAACGGAAAAAAAAACCAATGCCGCTCCTAACCTAAAACTCTCTAAATCGAGCGAACAAATTCGGGAGAATTTTTTTTTTAATGAATGAACTTTGCTACAAAATATATTAGAATTTTCACTGGTTATATAAACATTGGGACACGATCAAAATGAATGTCCTGTGCAAATCCTTCAGGACCCTAAACGTCGGCAGCAAAGGTAAAGACCATTGCTTCTTATCTCTTTTTTTTTAAATATATTATTTTTTATTTATTTACTTTTTTCTTAATTCCTTTCGTCACAAATTTTTTCATTTTTAAAATTCAAGTCCTAATTAGACCCTCTTGTTTCAGCATTGTCGGCTGGTTTCCACGTTCGGGCCGAAGTCGGTGGTAAATTACCACAAATTTTCATACCGTTAACTTCCAAATTGGAGGAAGGCGCAAAACCGAAGACTCTCGGTGTCCTGGAATTCTCTCCGCGCGGTATCACCATGGAGATTCCCATGAACATACAACCCACGCGGAGTATCATCGGCGAACCGACGATCGGTCGCCTCAACAACGAAATCGGAGATCCAAGAAGAATTATAAACCTAGAGGACGACGACATGTCCAAGAAGAATCCGTTGGAATTGCCGACCCTGGACAACGCCGTCGAGAAACAGGCCACCAGGATGATCGTCATTAAGAAACACAAAATGAGAGTGCACAAACTCAAGAAGCTGAGGAAGAGGATGAGGTTCGTCTGGGCCAAGGTGAGGCACCAGCGAGAGAAGAAGAAGGAGAAGATGTTCAAAGACACTCTCATCGCGAGGATCAAAGCCGCGGAGGCGTTCAACGCGAAAGAGTACGTCGCCTCGAGAATCAATATTTTGACCAAAGAGAGGCTGCCCCTGCTTTACAGAGGCGAGCTGATACCCGAAGCGATGATACGTCAGTTCCTGGAGGAAAAGAGGAAATGGAAGGAGTACAAGCGAAACAAACGGCACAATCGGCTGACCCTGTGAGAAAATTCGTGTATCCTCGATGTGGTTCGAAAGTAATAAAAAGATTGCGCTGGAAGCCGAGAGTGCCTTTTCTTCATTGTTTTCGATCCGAGGGTATCGCTGGGAATTGGAATTTGTGAAATAGGGTTTTGAAGTTCTGGGGGATTCCAAAGATTTGTTGAAATCAATCGAGTGCGACCAATTGTAAAATAAATATATGTATCTATTTACTTTTGCCGTACAAAGATAGTGTCTTATTCGAAACTACTTAACAACAGTATCGTGAGTTACGAGTCTCCGATGTTGCATCGACATATATTCATTGTTCATTTCGTCATATGATAATACTAAATTAACAATGGCACCTTGCGATTACCTCGCGACCCTTGACTTTTTTTTTTTTTTAAGAAACCCTTGGTCATCGTTCTTTGGGTTGAACATCACAGGAGGCCGATACCCAGTTGGTTTATCACGACCTCGATAATTATCGAACATTTACGTTCATCGCATTATTTAAAAGATATCCTTGTTCCTTTAAGCACAATAATTTCGTTTCCTCTAATATCGTCACGATTCCGCCAACGAAGATGATCCGATTCTCGTGTCGATTGCCTGCAAAATAAGGCACTTTGCGATTCAACGTACAATCGGATGGCAATCGACGAGTCCAAAAAGCTCTGTTCCATCTGAGTCGCAAATTCAAATTCAAAAAATCTCAAGAAGTTTAAAAAAATTGTTCTGTCTTTTTTTCCAGAGAAAATAGAGCGTTTCGTTTTTTAGGAACAAAGGGTCCCGGTGGTTATTTCTTCCGAGGAAGTCGTCGAGGACCCCGACTAATCAATCGATCGATCGATCGATCTCTTTTACGGCAGAACCTGTCCCTTCTCGACTCGCAGGATGTTGGTCTTGGCGGGGAACAATCGACCGGTCTTCAGGGTATCGCATCTCCCCGAAAAGTAGTCCTCGATCTCCTGAAGGGTCTTGCCTTTGGTCTCCGGCAAGCAGAGGTAGAAATAAATGGTGCCGAAGAGCGAGATGCAGCCGTAGAGGAGGAAGGTCCCGTGGATGGTCAGAGTTTTGATGAAGAGCGGGTAGGTCTTGACGACGAGGAAGACGAAGCAGTGGGCGGTCATGGTGGTGAGGCCCCCGACGATTCCCCGCACCTGCACCGGGTAGACCTCGCCGATCATGACCCAGGGGATGACCAGGAAGCCCAAAGTGCAGGCGATCGTGTAGGCGAAAATGCAGAACACCGGCACCCACGTCCACGTTGGCGCGACCCCGTGGGCCTGCCAGTGGTTCTTGAGCCAAATGTAGCCTCCCAGGCCCAGCATCGAGAGACCGCAGCCCACCGAGGACACCATCGTCAGGGGTCTCCTGCCGCACCTCCTGCAGAGGATGCACGCGACGATGGTGGAGACCAGTCTGACGGCTCCCAGGACCACGGTGGCCAGGTACTTGTTCATCGTGGCCCCGGACGTGTTGAAGATCTCCACGGCGTAGAAGGTGAGGGCGTTGGTCCCGGAGAATTGGTAGATCAGGAAGTAGAGGGTCAACAGGGCGAAGGGTTTCAGGGCGTTGGGTTTGACGAGGGCGGACACGATCTCCCGGAGGCCCGTGAGCCTCTTGATGTTGTTCTTGTTGGAGAAGTCGATGAGCGTGTCCATCTCGCGGTCGAGGTTGTAAGTACTGGACCGGAATTTCTCCAGGGCCTTGCGGGCCTCCGACGGCCGGCCCCGGGATATCAGGTAAGAGGGGCTCTCCGGGAAGGCGAACATCAACGCCAGGGCCAAGACCGGGATGACGCAGCTGATGGCGGCGCACACGTTCCAGCTGACCACGCTGCCCAGGGCGTATTCTATGAGCACCCCGGTGCTGACCCCGACGCTGGCGAAGGCTATGAGCATCCCTCGTAGATGGGGTTGCGTCACTTCGCTGGTGTACACCCTGGCCGGGGCGCCGACCATGCCGGAGCTGAATCCCACGAAGAATCGGCCGGCGTAAATCATCTGGACGTTGTGGGCCGACGCGATCAGCACCCAGCCGAGAATGGCCGGTATCTCGGTGATTATGAGGGACCGTTTCCTCCCGAACATGTCCATTCCGTAGCCGGACACCAGGCAGCCCAGTGGCGTCCCGATCGAAGACACGGCGGCTGCAAAATAGGAGCGAGAATTCGTACGTCGCATTTTTTTTTATTTCTTTGCGATTTATCGCAACGCCGAAAGGGGGCGCTTGAAAAATTTACCGATCCACGAGCCCTGATTGGTATCGATGGGAATCAGGCTATTGGGCTCCTGCAGTTGCGGAACGGCGATGGCAGAAAAGCCAAAGGCCATTCCGGTACCGATGGTGCCCAGTTGCGCCACCAGAGCGGCCAAGACCTGTCTAACGGCGCTGCCGCGAATATCCCTAACCGTCTCGGGATCAACGCAGTTGCCATTTTTCTCCGGCAGGGGGGTCGTCTTTAATTTGTCTTTGCTACCAAGAACCTGAATCTTGGCGTGAACGGTGTCCGAAGCCACTAAGGACTCGGTCGCGCCATCCGGAACGTCTGAATTGTCTTTCCTGGAATAGAAAATGTGCATTAGAATTCAACAATTTATTGTGTCACTATTTCATATTTATTTATTTGGCCTCTACAGGCTAATAGAAGTCTATTGAAATAGATGGAGCTATTATACAGTCGAATCGCAAAATAATTAATTTTGTTCGTTATCATTATTATTATTGTTGTTAATGTTATTATTATTGATATAATTATTATTATTATTATCAATTATTATCATTATTGTTGTTATTATTATTATTATTATTATTATCGACAAATCTATTTGAAAATCAAAACCAAATCATCAAATAATTGAAAAAAAGCATTACTTTATTAAATTAAAAATTTTTAAATGCAACTAATTAACATGTAACGAGAATTTAAAATTAATTTTCTTTAGTTTAAGGCAGGGGAAAAGGCTTGGGCTTCGGACACAGAATTTCAAACCTACATTTTTTTTCAATTATTTCTCAAGCTCAATATGTGAATTTTTGTATTTTCAATTAAAATTCCGGGGCGCTTCCGAACTTTTGAACGGTAGTGTACATAAGATTCAAACACGGCGGAGTATTTAAACCCCAACTGTATTCTTTCCTTGGAAAGGGGGGAAGGGGGAGCTCCAAAGGGGAAGTTTCCAAAAATTTCCCACCACAACCCGAACGAATGGCCTGCCTATCCCCAGCGAAGATAGAACGCGCGAATATCGCTACGAGATGAAATCTCGAGTGATATCACGCCGTGAGAAATCCAGTCCACGTGAAATGTAGGATCTCATTGGGACTCGTCGACGCTGATAAGAGATTAAGTTTTATCGTTAATTAATCGGCAGGATGCGTGCACGCGCATGCGCGGATACGCGCGTTTGTTTACCGCAGAGACTCGCTATTTTTGTTCGTCCGCCGAGCGAGACAAGGAAGGACCGTTTTTATTGTCGCGGAACGATAACGAGTTCACGTGTTACGCCTTGATGGCAAATTGCAGATATTTTCGCACTTCGATGGAAACCTCGTTACGAATGCCGCCTTATCGCGACGCACTTTTCATCCTTCCTACCGCGCGCGCGCGCCATCATTCTATATTTTTCTATCACGAGCGAGACGAGTGTTTTTCCTTTCCTTTCGAATAAACGGTACTTCTCGTTGGTACCCAATCGATCGACTCCTTTCCCTTGCTTCGATTATTCGAGTTTTTTCCCTCCTTACATCACGAACGCGTGCTTCCCCAGTAGAAAACGAAGCCGGTTGAAGCACACGCACGTGTTCGTTTACATGTTTGAAATGTAACCGTTACACCAAGCGTCCTTCCGTTGGTAAATTCGGAAGGACCCTCGCGCGGGAGTCGTAGAAAAGCGCGCACCTCTTCCCCCCTTCGGGAGCCAATCAGCTTCGAGATCGGGGGAAGGCGAGGAAAAGTGCGAATCTCCGAATCGCGGGATTCATGCGAACCCACCCGATTCCGTCCTTTTTTATCCTTCCTTCCATTGGATTTCGCAATTTAACCGGTAAAAGTCGCATGGAAATTCCTCCCATGCAACTTTTCTTGTCGACTCTGCCTCTAAGCATTTCTCTCACGCTATTTGCAAACTATGACGCAACGCAAACCGCGGAGCTGCATATCCAGTCATTGAATCAACAAGGAAACGTTGCACTCCCTGTCCACGTGCTTCCATGCACACGATACGAGGGGACTGGGAGAAATAGAAAAGCAAACTCGTAAACACGCTACTAATTTTAACGAGAAAGCGTTCGTCCTAAACGCTCGCTTGGCCAAAGACAATAATAGTAGTGGAAGAGTAGTTGTTTTCCAGTAATAAATTTCAGCGAGAAAACAATAACGCGCGGCTTTGTGCCGAACCGTGACGAGCGTGACTCATACACACATTTGGCGAAGAATAAAAGAAAACGATCGTGTTATGAATATCGAGTCCTTGACTTTGCAAGAGACCTACCAAAGTCAGTGTTATCAGCTGACACAATATGTACGGCAATCTGAATTTCTGATTTTACGAAAGAGGAAGTAAAAGTAGAAGAAGAAGAAGAAGAAGAGAAATGGGAATTAATCGCCAGTGGCTTTTGCTTCTGTGCGTTAAGAAAAAAAATGTTATTGATACGAAACGTTTCTCAAAATCTCGGTACTTTGCTGCTTCGCAAACAAAACTACGGTGCCGTAGATGTTCCACTTTTCTTCGGTTTTTTTTTATCTGTAACCATCCAGTGAATTAAACAACGAGTTACACTTTTTATTTGCAATGCGAGTAAAGATAGAAAGGCCTTTTATGGCAGAACAAATAAAACCGAAGATTTGCGAGATCCTTTTATTGCTGTCTCTTGTTTTTTCTTTTATTGCCAACACGTGGTTCTTCGTGTGTGTACGAGTGGAGGAAAATGTGTAACACCTGCCTCTATCTTTGGACTCGTTATTATTATCATCACCTTCAAATCAGATACCGTATATATTGCTCCGATATGCAGTCGCGAAAAGGGAATTTTTATTACGCTTTGTGTTAATAATGGAACGGCGGTAAGGGGGTGGTGGGGGTACAATAAAAACCCGAGAAATGAGGAAGGGGTCTTTTAATATGGGCGCTTAGGAATTTACACGGAGGGGTCGCGCGGCGTTGCCAAGCGTAGGGTAATTCCTGTAGGCTAGTTTCCGCTTGGCAACCTATACTGCAATATAGAAATTACCCTACGTCTGGCAACGCTGGGAAATTTTTGTCTCGGGGATCTGGAATTATTTGAATTCTCTTCGCGAATAATTTCCCAGCCCGTCATCGGCCAACTCGTTTCCAACGGGGCCGCCAATTATCGGCAAAGATAAAATGGAAATATCCCGCTTTCAACGTCTTCGGCTTTTACGAAATCGAGGCCGACGCGATGAATACCGGTACCAATCGAAGATTCCACATCGCGTAGGTGTGCAACGGGCACTGCAAAAAAACTGATTTCTTCGCTGGGATATTATTCCCGCGATGCGTCGCGGAAATGTACAGATGCTCACGGACGCATGTCCCCTAATCTATTGCCACTTCGTTCCTCACTCGCTCGCACGCATATTAATAGACGAATTGCATCACGTACCGATAAATAGACCTGCACTCGAACGCTCTCAATGCATCCACCTTCCAGGTGCAAAGTCACATATATCGTTTATGTGTTTCTTATCAGTGACGCTATGAATAATGCAGCAATTATCACTTTCTTGCGATTCTTTCTTTGTGCGCGAGAAAACTTTCCCTTTTATTTCCCGGGTTGCGTCCATTCCCCCTCGATAATTCGATCTGAAATTCGATTCGATTCGTGCCAAAACGATCGTTTTCAAAATCGTCATTCATCCCTGAGCGAAGAAATCTCGCAAAGTGCATCGTTGGGTAACGCGAGTGCGACGTTGACGCAACGATCCTACGTTGGCTCGAAAGATACACGAGCCACCGGCTGACCGTTAGCGAACCGCAACGCTACAGCTGAGGCGCGAACTCCTACGCCGCCATATTGTTTCCCGAGGAGTCGCAACGTCTGGGCCTCGCCGCTAACGCGGTGGTGGTTCGTTTCAAATCGAAGTTCGAAGGAAACCCCTCCGCTCGTGAATCACTCCTCGACGAAGAAATAAAAAAAAGTTTATCGCGGTATCGAGGCCATTGTTTCGCCTCGCTTATTCATTTCTTTGTTTTTGTCGCCGAGCGACAACGAGGGTGGCCAGCGACGTGCGCCAAGACTCGTACCCGGAAAGAGGGGCCGTTTTTTTTCTTGGCGAACGGTGGGTTCACTCTTTTGGCAGTATTTCTCCGAGACAGGTGCTGCTGCGGCAACGAAATCCGTGACCCCGAAGAATGATGGCTCCTGCCGTTGTTGTTGTTATTATTATTATTATTATTATTACAGCGACGACTGACAACCGCTCGGAGAGAGAGACACAAAACCAAAAACGCGAGATACTTACTCGGCCATTATCGGACGTCGTTTATGTTCCCTCGAGGAAATTGCTACAGGTATCACAGTCTTTGGATCACAATGCGTTACTTAACTTATACAATTTCATATCGTTACTCGCGAGTTCGCTTCGAGTATAACCCGTGACACGCGACGATCGGAGAAATTTCATTAACAATTACGCTACTTGATTAAATATCGTGAAGGTTCGCGCGGAACGACCGGTCTCGGAGTTCCCATATGGTTCCGATCGGGGTAAACGTAGTCTCATGAAGATCTGCCGATCGTCCTCCCGATCTCGTAGAACCCGCCGACGATGACCTTTTTCCTTTCACGAATCATTTGCGTCGTCGTCACTCGGTCGTCGTTACTATTTTCGGAGCACTCTGGTCTTGGAAAATCCTATTTGTCCGGAGAGCGTATACTAGGGGCAGAAGGGGGGGAGGGAGGGGGAGAGTAAATGGAAGCCCGTGGAAAACAAGGACGAATGTAAATAAAAAGGATGACTCTCCGATCCGTGGCGTGTGAGACCTTTTCACCGGTGCTCTTACGGAAACGTACTCCCGCGAATTATCAATCCAAAGCTTTATATATAAACCCGCCGCGGATAGCAGCCTCGGCCAGGAGGGGATGCGTGTCATGCGTAGATAGGTGCGTTTCTGGCACGCGAGCGTCCGTCCGGCAAGGGGGAGCGAGCGAGGGGCGAGCGAACGAGCGCTTTTTCAAATTCAGCGCAGCACGAGCCACGCGTGCCGGAGAGCTTCCATTTACAGCGTCACCGTCATCATGGTTATTGTCATCGTTCACCACCACCATGACGATAATCAACGACGTCGGTCCCTTCCATTGGGAAGAAAGGATCGAGGAGCAAGAGAAGAGTATATATGTCGAAGGGCCAATTATATTCGTGAATAATTGATTCTTATCGGGGCCGAAACGAATGTAAAAGCAGATAAACCGAGAGTCGTGTGTGAAACGAATTGCGTTATCGGTGCGTATGACGATGAGTAATAAGTACGATAAAATTACTTATCGCTCCGGCTGGTCGAGGACGTCGACGCCTAATGGTGTCGTCGTCTTCCCTCGATTTTGTTATTTTTCGACCCTCGCTCGAAATCGAAACCCCAGCGCCTCCTATGATAATTACCCGGAATTGGAATTTGGGAATTGAATTAGTCAAAATTAGTCAAAAGTATTTTTATTATTTTCTATTTTTATGAAAATGCGAATTGTTTTGATTCTGGCACTACAGCGAGCTTCGCCGCGGCGTCCCTCCTCTAGGACCGGCGCCGTGCAGGTTCGCCTTTATCCTCCACATATTCGACTCATGAGTGAGACTGCAATGATTACGAATATATATATATTGGAGTCCTAGGGGTCAACGAAAAGAAACAATGTCGAAAAAAAAATGGAACATCGCAATAGCGCTTGCCATTGTTTGTAAACAGAGGTAAGCGAAACAATAACACTTGTCTTCACTTTTGCTTCCATTTCTGTGGTCGGTAACTATACAGTTGCTCGTGGTGTATCGGTGGCATCTCGCGGTGAAAGGGATAAAGCTAGGTTGGAAGTTGTTTGTTACGAAATCTTGAGAATTTGGCGAGTTGAATATATTTTCTCATTGTCAGAGGAATTTGATTTATATTAACTCTCTGTTCTTCCTCGTATGTTTTCTTAATTGGGCTTATCGTTCCGCAAACTCTGATCTTTTATCAGTAGTGATAAAACAACGCGGGGAGTTTAACATGGGGTCGACGATTTGAATATTCGAAAACGCTTCTTCCGTGAATTCTTACTGTTTAAGTATCGAGAAAAGAAACTTTATTTATTCTCTTTGCCGATCTTCAATGAAATGCGAAGTTAGTGGTGGTTTGAGGTTAGCCTATCAATAAGAATTTGTGTTGGGTGGATATTAAATGTTGAATATTCCAAATGTCATAAAAATAGTTTATTTATCCGGGAAAATTTAATAGGAGTAGTGCTTTTAAATTTTCACAAATATCAACTCCGATATGGTCTAATGGCTAGGATATCTGGCTTTCACCCAGGAGGTCCGGGTTCGATTCCCGGTATCGGAACATTATTTTTTTTTTTTTCATTTTTCCAAGTATTATTTTTGGTTATATTTGCATTTATTCAATTTCTATATTCACACTCTTTGTCAAGGCGGAACTTTCCAGGGTCACGTGACGTGTAAGCAAGCAATAGAATAAATTTCGTTGGCATGTAAACAACGAGCTTCAATTGGTTGGTTGTTTATAGTCATATTATTCTGAAAAGTCGAACCTTAAGGTATAATGAGAGGCGCCTTGTTAGTATTTGCTACTATTTTGCGTGAATACATTTATGTGTGTATGTGTATATATATTTCAAGAATAGCATCCATCTTACAGAGAATTTTTGTCAGTGAAGAGCGGCCTCCGAGGCAGCAAGTAATAACTCCGATATGGTCTAATGGCTAGGATATCTGGCTTTCACCCAGGAGGTCCGGGTTCGATTCCCGGTATCGGAACATTATTTTTTTTTTCCCTCAATTTATCTTTTTCTCACTATTGTTACTTCATTTTTTTCCCTCCGTTACTTTGACCAAAACTGTTTCTTCTCACGGTTTCTGTTCACTTGTTTCAGTTGATCCTCTTTCTTTTGCTTGACCTTTCTTTTTCCTCATTCCGTATTTACATCTTGTATGTATACAAATAGCAGTATTATTGTTACACCATAGAATTACCATTTTTTTTCATATAACGCGTTGATGTAATGAATGCAAAGCATTTACACAACAAAGCTACAACTATGACGTCTGGGTTTCGAAATTCTCCCCCAAAAAATTGAGATTTTAAATACTATTGACAAAAATGAAATTTCCTTGTTCTCCTATTCGAGAATGCCTACCGGAAAATTCGTTTGAAATATACCAAATGTCAACTCCGATATGGTCTAATGGCTAGGATATCTGGCTCTCACCCAGGAGGTCCGGGTTCGATTCCCGGTATCGGAACATTATTTTTTTTTCTCTTTTAGAAATATGTTTTTTTTCGGGCGAAAAATACGAACACTGGATATTTATCCGACATCGGACGCCAGGATACGCACTTTCGCTGCCATTGAACCAACACTTTCGCGCATTTTCCATTTATTTTAATGGACACTTATCGTTATTAAATATTTTTCATGACGATCAAAAATATTTTTTGGAAGTGGAAAAATGTTTCTTGAAAAAATTTCAACAACAACAACAACACTACGTATTTAATAATGTAGTCGTTAACACCTTTAATATGTGCTTTCGAATTATTATATTATTTTAAATCTAAGAAAGTATAATATGAAATTATAACATTATTAATAGAATCATTGTTCTGAAGATGACAACGTATTAGTTGTCGAAACGTCAACACAACAAGTTTGTTAATAAAGAAATTTAAGACCGACAGACTGAAGAAATAATACATATTTATGAAACAACAACAATGTCAACTCCGATATGGTCTAATGGCTAGGATGTCTGGCTTTCACCCAGGAGGTCCGGGTTCGATTCTGGGTCCGAACAATAGCAGCAAAAATGACAATAGTTAACAATCAATAGCAAAACAAACAACAGCAATAACCAATAATAATGTGATGATAATAATAATAATAATAACAACAACAACGATAATAATAATAATAATAACAATAACAACGATAATAATAATAATAATAATCCAACGAACGACGTAAATTCCCAATGGATTCCGACCATTCGAAAAAATACATTTGATTTTCGGACGCTTATCGTTGAAGTTGTTCCTCGGCAATTATCCTCGACTGCGAGTTCGCGTGTTTAGGGGGGATGCAACGAAAAACAATACTGTACTCACTCGATGGTATCGTTAAAGGTGTTATAATTCCGGATGTTGGACATGTTTGTTTTTCCCAGATTCGAGCAACTGAATTACACCGTGGAATTATGCCGTCTCGTATTTTGTTTTGAAGGTTTATCGTGCAAGAGAGAGTCACGAGGATTTCCTATCTCGTAGAGTCATGTGCCGCACCACTACATCTTCGGTCTTCAGATTTTTTTCTTTATCGTTAACCCCCTCCTTCTCTGAAAACCGACACCACATGTACACATTTGCATTCGTACACATGCACACGCATACGCACACACGCGAGTGCACGCTGAAAATCGCCTAATTGACATGCATCCGCGAAGAAAACAGTTTTTTGTGGCCCTCTCGCCCTTATCAGCCGCGTCAAGGAGCCGAAAACTCGATACTCTTGTTCCTTATCGACCGGCACCGGCTCCCTGGTTGTTTATCGATCGAATCTTTATCGGTGGAATTCCAATCCCTCGAAAACCACTTGTTTCGATCGATCCCGTTATTCCCTGGTGCTTTTCTAGTGGAAATTGGTGAACAAAAAAAAACGATTTTTCCGAAAAAAAGAAAAAAAACCAAATTTTTCATAGAATTTCGATATAAGAAATCGAATCCTCGCGAAGAAACAAAAAATTGCATCGATCGAGGGACTGCGGGAAATTCGGAAATTTAATTTTTTTGGGGAATTCCCCAAGAAGTGAAAATTGGGGTTTCAAAAATAATACGTCACCATTTTGACAAAAATTGTTTTTTTTTTCTTCTAAATTGAAATTGCAGCAATTATTTTTCTATAATTGAAAAAAAAATTTGGAAAAAATGGAAAAAAATAGAAACAATTTTGGAAAAGTCGACGACTAGTGAATGGATCACGGGGAAATTTGTTCTCGAATTCAGAAAATGTCCGAGATACCAGGGAAAGGCGACATTACAATTCTACAAGCGCGTGTTTTCCAGCCTTCGATCGCACGAGCTGCATTATACTCCCATGACACGCATTTGAGATTCGGTATCGCTCCTTTCACGTGACATTTTTGGTTCTCGTGACATCACTGGTCCAGTCACGGGGTCTCATGTGATCGCATGTGTCATGAATTGTTTTATCTCGAAATAATTTTAATTAATTACATGGTATTTTTTAAAGTTCGGTTTTTACCTGTTCGGGAATTTCTGGGGAATTCCCCCCAAAAAAGTAAGTCTTGGAAATTTTCGGAAGACCCATATCTGATGTATTTTTTCCCGAGGAATCCATTTTCATTGTCAAAATTCAAAATTTCCAATGGGAAATGCGATTTTTCCTCAAAAAACCTACTTTTCTCCTACTTCCGCTAGGATTTCCTCAAATTTGACCTTTGCAATCGATTCTACGGGAAAAATTACCCCTAAAAATGACTTGTCCAACCCCATTTTCAAAACTTTAATTTTTACCCCATTTTTGGGGGGGACTGTCGAGTCATACCCAAAAAATTCGATTGCTTCGGAATCAATTTTTGGGGGACCCCTCTTCAAGGAATCCATTTCTATTATTTAAATTATACTATTTTTCTGTTATTTTTTTCTCGGTGCAATCGGAGCCGAATGTCAACTTCTCAGGTCCCCACAGTACACACATCGTGTTATTTTCTCGATTCGAAACAAGGAAAACGCGACTCATCGTTTCTCGGCTCTATTTCTGTACCGGTGGATTCTGTCGTTCCAATAGCGATTCTTAATTGAATGATAGGTACGTGTGTACGAGTATGTTAGTGTACACACACATA
Organism: Gasteruption jaculator; assembly: GCA_949825005.1. Classification (NCBI taxonomy): domain Eukaryota; kingdom Metazoa; phylum Arthropoda; class Insecta; order Hymenoptera; family Gasteruptiidae; genus Gasteruption; species Gasteruption jaculator. The sequence goes on from OX463775.1 coordinate 9,862,468, forward strand.
CACATATGTATATATTTATACTATACTATACATACACACCGGCTTTTATCGCACTTTGGATCAATTACCTTCGACGCGACTCGGTGTTTTCCGGCTTTGTCGCTTTTATGCCACTTAATCGCTTGCCGATTCCAAAGTGAGGAAAAGTAACCAGGAAAAATCACGGAAAAGTAGATTTTACTTTTTTTTTCCCCCCATCTAGGGTAATCATAGTTACTTTTTGTTACCGCAATTAATTTTAAATGAAATTTTTTAATTTCATTAAAATTAATTTTTAATTATTTTAAAAAATTTTTTAATTGACAATTTACAACCGAAAATAACAAAAAGGGATTTTTATTTTTTACTCTTGTATCGTGCAGAGGAAGAAAAACAAATTGTATTATTAACCATTCATTGGAAAAAAAAAAATTTGTCGATTGGTCTATCTGGGAACAAACTCGCAGGACAAATAGTGCCTTATCGACTCTCGTTATCGGCATGAACCTCGAGCGAAGATAATCGTCGGGTATATTCTCGTGACGCTCGAGTTTGCAGTATTATTAATCACATGCCTATAGAATACGGATCTTTTATGATAAAAGGTCTTTTTTATCGAATTGCGTGTGTATTTTTTTTTTCCAACTTGCTCTCGTTCCTCCTTTGGAGGAGAACGGCACCTACTTACAATTAGTTAATCGGTACTATTTGTGTAAGATCTCGATGGCAATCACGTGAGTTACAATAAAAGTCTTATCATTCGACTTTTCAAACAGAAGCGATACGTCTACACTATGATTCAAAAGTTTGGGAATTGTTACATTTTTGCATGAAATCAAAAATTATGTAACAATTATATTTTTTATTAATATATTATGAAAGCAATCGATTTTAGAATTATTTATTTATTTATTTATTCATATATTTATATATTTGTATTTTTTTTCGTAACAGGCGCGTGTTTGTTGTTTGCTTAAGGAATGTTATAAATTTTTTTTTTTACCGCCCAGAATTAAAATATCAGAATTATCAATTTTCGTTTACGAGTCCCCGATTATTTGGGCGTTGTAAATTTTCGCAATGAATTTCTACGAAGTAAGGTGAATAATTTATTGCGAAAATTGATAATTCTGATATTTTAATTCTGGCAGGTGAAAAATAATTTATAACACTCCTCGAGTAAACAATAAACGCGCGCCTGTGACAGAAAATCATAAAATTACGTTGAAAAATGTTTACCAATTTTTTTCTAAAAATAACAAAATCAGTGCCAAAATTCAGTAAATATTTTTTTTCTCGTTTTATCGGGCTTCAGATTATAAATAAATAAATTGAATACCTGAATTTTTTATTTTTTTGCAGAATCCTAATTTTTTACCGATAGTGCATAATTTGAAATTCGCAAGATTTAATGTTTTCCAAATTTCCAAAATTCAATATTTTCCAATTTTCCAAATTTCCAAAATTCAATATTTTCCAAATTTCGCAAATTTAATATTTTCCAAATTTCCAAAATTAAATATTTTCGTATTTTTATTTGACATTTTTTTTGTTGGGTCCAAATTTTTTACTGGAACTGTACAATTCCCAAAACCAAAATTATCTTGCCTTTCTTTGATAATTTTATTACGAATCCACGAGTTCGATAATTGCTGATTTTTGGTAAAAGAAAAAAAAATATTTAGTCATTCCAATATTAATAACTAAATTAATTACGAATATTAATAACGATTATATTAATTCCATAAATATTAATAAAAATATGAATTCCGGGGCACGATAAATTTTTTTTCCCAAAAGAAAAAAAAACTTCGTCCCATTGTTTCGCTTGTTGACGTTACAACCCAATAAACAGTTCTCGAGAAAACAATAATAGTTGGGATGGGGCCAATTACTGACCACTAAATTGGAATATGAGTCATTTGAGAAACAATTCGTTTGTTTTTCGACCGGGACTTCCGCCGGGTCGCTTAAATAATTTCCATCCAGAGAAATCCATCAGAAGCGTGGATTACCATGGATTGCCGCTTTTCCCAGTCGGTCGTTGTGGGACTGGTTCTTGGACGGACCAGAGCCGTGCGAGCAATTACATAAAAATAAAAATCCATTATTAACTTGAAAGCTAGGAGTTAAGAAATTATACGCCCCTCGAGCACGAGGACGATGAGTCAGGCGGTAAATTGGTCGTTTTTGATAGATGCTGTGTATGTACCGTCGGTGCACTAGTTGTTGACCACTTGAGACCTTTGGCTTCGTTATTTGGTACATGTAAATCTAATTTCCGACACATCTGTTATTTTTTCTTTCATGTAAATAAAATAAACGATTAAGTTCTCGTATAAGGTGATAAAATTTATCAAAAATAATTGCATTACGTTAATTTATTGAGTATAAATAAAATAAATAAAAAATTGTATTAATAAATATTTTCCAAAATTCCAAAATTTCATATTTTTTAAATATCCAAATTTTCAAAATTAAATATTTTTCAATTTTCCAAATTTTCAAAATTTAATGTTTTCCTAATTTTCAAATTTTCAAAATTAAATATTTTCCAATTTTCCAAATTTCCAAAATTAAATATTTCAATTTTCAAAATTTCCAATTTTCCAAACACCCAAAATTAAATATATTTCAATTTTCCAAATTTCCAAATTTCAATTTTCCAAAATTAAATATTTTCCAATTTTCTCCGCGCGAGAAAATCGAAAACACTTCGAACCCGGAACCCCACGAATTTCTGAACCTTCGCTAACGTCATTTTCAGCAGCGGCATTATAATCGTGGAACTCGGGCGGATGCATTTTTTATTTCCTCGACAAACGCACGTAAACGCGATGCGTCAGCTTGATTGAAACGGTCTCTTTGTTGCATTACAAATGACATTAGGTGTAATTTATACGAGCGAGGAACGCGTGTGTGTTTTAATTTTTTTTTTAACATTTAACCATATGCACTCTTCTCCCTGGGTCCCTCATCTCGAGACTCAACGCGCGCGCGCGTGTGTGTGTGTGTGTGCGTGCGAGTATGCACTCGCCTTGGGTAATAAGAACGCGCGTGAAATTGAAAGCAATTAATTCAGCGTTATGTGCATCGAGCGTACGCGAGCTGGCTGTTACTTAACAGCGTGCCCCGGCGTGCAAACACTTTGATTAATGCGAGTAGCTCCATCGAAATGCATTTCCACGTGGAAGTGCGGTGCATAGGCGCTGTTGCTAGGTCGTATCTCGTGAAATCTCGCGAGAGGAGATCCAGTCCCAGATCCTTCTTCCCTCGCGTCTCAGGAAAATGCCCGGATCCGCGAGCGATTGCCGGATCGCGATCGTTCGGCCTAGGCCGAGCCGAGAAAATCCTATGCACCGAGCACGTACCGAGCACGCGGTTGCATCGTGCCAGTCGCGCCTACACGTAGGCAAAGTCATGAAAAGCCGAGGCGACGGCCACTCGGCCGGCAAAAACTGGGAAAAGAAAATGCCAATGGAAAGATCCGATTCCCCGTGCAGGTGCTATATTGCCGCAACGCGATGCAACGCGATGCATCGCCGTGGACCCCGCGGTAATTTGCATCCCGTGTGCGGAATTTGCATCGTATGCGTTGTGGAATAACGACCACGCGTACACGCACACGCGCTCCCCTTGAACTCACGAATTCTCGGTCAAAATCGTCGTTAATTATGCACGACAAAAATATGGATTATTGGGTCGGTGCATAATTAACGACGATTATTTTGCTGGAAAATCTAGGCGAATATCGACGTTAATTATGCACCACAAAAATATGGATTATGAGGTTGATGCATAATTAACGACGATTATTTTGCTGGAAAATCTAGGCGAAAAACGTCGTTAATTATGCACCCCAAAAATATGTATTATTAGGTTGATGCATAATTAATGACGATTATTTTGCTGAAAAATCTAGGCAAATATCGACATTAATTATGCACCACAAAAATATGTATTATTGGGTTGGTGCATAATTAACGACGATTATTTTACTGGAAAATCTAGGCAATTATCGTCGTTAATTATGCACCACAAAAATATGTATTGTTAGGTTGATGCATAATTAACGACGATTATTTTGCTAGAAAATCTAGGCAAATATCGACATTAATTATGCACCACAAAAATAGGTATTATTAGGTTGGTGCATAATTAACGACGATTATTTTACTGGAAAATCTAGGCAAATATCGACGTTAATTATGCACCACATTAATATGAATTATTAGGTTGGTGCATAATTAACGACGATTATTTGACTGGAAAATCTAGGCGAAAATCGTCGTTAATTATGCATCAACCTCATAATCCATATTCTTGTGGTGTATAATTAACGACGATTTTCGCCTAGATTTTCCAGTAAAATAATCGTCGTTAATTATACACCAGACCAATAATCTAATAATCGTATATTGGAAAAATCTCATCGCGTCGGTGACGCACACTTGAAAACAAAAAAATAAATAAATAAATAAATAAAATAAAAGATCGAAACGGGTCACGTTTTCGGTCACCGTCACAGTCACGCGTCCTTCGGGGGTTGCTAAAGCCGTGGGAGCTCTGGAAGCCACGACAATTCCACGTGCGTCCGCACTCCGAGGGTTTCGACCCACTAGCACTGACCCACTGGTAAATGGATTAGCGGCAAAGAACGAATAAATTCGACGTCGCTTTAAAGGTCAAGAGTTCCCTCGTGGGATGTCATTCCGGTAGAAGTGTCTCGACCGAAGGGACTGTCATGGATTTCACGCATAAGCGGGTCTACGAGCTGCTTTCCATCATTTTTCTGCCGATTGAAGTCAGTGAGGAAGAGGAGGAGTACCTGGAGGATGATTGAACGTTGCGAAGTTTCGTAAAGTACAAGTTCCATTTTTTTTTTATTTTCTTTTTTCGTTCGAAATTCCATGTATTTTTTCGCTTCCAAGTGCAACGAGAAAGGAAGCGAAGCTCGAGAAAATCATGAAAAGCGCGGTTCGATCGAAATCGACGAGTGACCTAGCATCCGCCAAATTCGTATTCGACGACTATTTCCCGAAACGCTTGAGTTCGTCGAAATCCTTTTGCGTGAGTCCCCCCGAGAAAGTTGCATCGAGTTGGTGCGTAATTAACGACGATTATTTTGCTGGAAAATTTAGGCGAAAATCGTCGTTAATTATGCACGACAAAAATATGTATTATTGGGTTGATGCATAATTAACGACGACTGTTTTGCTTGAAAGTCTAAGCGAAAATCGTCGTTAATTATGCACCATAAAAATAAGTATTATTGGTCTGGTGCATAATTAATGACGATTATTTTGCTAGAAAATCTAGGCGAAAATCGTCGTTAATTATGCACCACAAAAATATGTATTACTGGGTTGATGCATAATTAACGACGATTATTTTGCTGGAAAATCTAGACTAAAACCGTCGTTAATTATGCACCACAAAAATATGGATTATGAGGTTGATGCATAATTAACGACGATTGTTTTGCTTGAAAATCTAGGCAAAAATCGTCATTAATTATGCACCACAAAAATATGGATTATGAGGTTGATGCATAATTAATGACGATTATTTTGCTGGAAAATCTAGCTAGAAATCGTCGTTAATTATGCACCAACCAAGAAGTTAAATAATTATAGTGTCTTTATTTTTTTCTGTAAATTCGTAAAGAACAAAGTATATATATTTTTTTTTTTGGTGGAACCAGGTAAACACATCCACCTGCCGAGAGCCACCCGGGAACCCCGATGACTATTACCCGAACTGCGACGCCACCGTTTGGCTGAGATCCTGCGAGCACGAAGTCATCGAGCCCTTGAATGGCACCTGTACCGGTACCATCCCCGAATGGCTGAGGGGAAGTCTGCTGAGAAACGGCCCCGGAAGTCTCAAAGTTGGGCAGTACCGTTTCGACCATTTGTTCGATAGCTCGGCTTTGCTGCACAGGTACCATTTTGTTACGTCACTTGGTACCCGTAAATCTGAAAATCGATTTTTTAAATTCGAAAAACCTCGTCGCTCAGGTTCGAGATCGCCGATGGGAAGGTCACCTACCAGAGACGATTCGTCCAAACGGACGTTTACAAACGGAACCAGGCCGCGAAGCGGATCGTTTTCACCGAATTCGGGACTAGAGCCGTCCCGGACCCTTGCCAGTCGATCTTTCACAGGTAAAACCCCGAAGGTTGTCTCGCGATTGTCCGTCGCCATCGACTCGAAACCGAAGTCGACGATTTTTCCAGGGTAGCCGCGGCCTTTCGACCCACGTCCGCGGCTTTGTCGGACAATTCGATGATTTCGATTTATCCGTTCGGGGATGAGTTCTACACTTTCACGGAGTCGCCCGTGATGCATCGGATCGACCCGAAAACTCTCGAAACGTTGAATAAGGTAATGATAATTCGCGAGGGTCTATTTCAAGGGTTGTAAGGGATAACGATTTTTAGGGATTTCGTGTTTTGCAAAGTTTTCGAAGAAAGACAAATTCCCGAAAATCATGAATTCTTTTTTTTTTTTTTCGCTGATCGATCCTACCGATGTCACGCGCAGGTGAACGTGTCCGAGCACGTGGGAATCGTGAATCACACGTCGCATCCGCACGTGATGAAAGACGGCACCGTTTACAACCAAGGGATGAGCATTGCATCGACCGGACCGGCTTACAACATCGTGAGGTTCTCCCCAATACGGACTAGTGCCGGTATTTGCATTTTTTTGAAGTTTCAATTTGAATATAAATTAAACTTCTTTAGAAGGAAATGGTGCCATTATTGGTACCTAATGGTACCATTATTGGTACCACTATTGGTACCCAGTGGTACCATTATTGGCACCCAATGGTACCCAATGGTACCATTATTGATTTTCAATGGTACCATTTTTGGTACCATTATTGATTTTCAATGGTACCATTTTTGGTACCATTATTGATTTTCAATGGTACCATTTTTGCTACCGTTATTGGTACCCAATGGTACCATTTTTGGTACCGTTATTGGTACCCAATGGTACCATTATTGATTTTCAATGGTACCATTTTTGGTACCATTATTGATTTTCAATGGTACCATTATTGGTACCCAATGGTACCATTATTGTGCCTAAAAAAATCCACAAATATTGATAATTCATATTCGAGGTAAGACCCCCCATTCCCCAATAAAAACGTCACAACTTCAAATTCCCATCCAGGTGAGAAGGAAGACGACGAGGTCGAGGGCGAGCAATTGTCCATGTTCGATCAGGCGACAATCGTCGCCACGGTGCCGTCCAGGTGGATCCTAAACCCATCGTACATGCACACTTTCGGCATCACGGATAATTATTTCATAATCATCGAGCAACCCCTGGCTCTGGACCTTCTGACCATGCTGGTTTGTCGCATCAAGAGCGATCCCTTCTCGGCTGCCTTGAAATGGCACGAAAACGAATCGGTGAGTGTGCCCATTTGGACCCTTCATTAAAAAATTCAGCTTTTTTTTTCGAGATTCCGTTTCATTTCAGACGCTGATCCACGTGGTGTCCCGGAGAACCGGGACGATCGAGAAGACGTTCATCGCGGAGGCCTTCTTCTTCCTCCACATTATCAACCAATTCGAGGCGACGAATGACGGGGACAACAGGGTGGTCCTGGACGTCTGCTGTTATCGCGACTCGAAGATGCTGGAGTGCATGTACGTGGATGCCATGAAGGTGCGTAGGAGCCTCCCCGAGGGAAAGACGGAATTTTTGAAAATTTTGGAATTTTTGAAAAATTTCAAATTTTTAAAATATTCGAATTTTGGAAAATCGAAATTTCACAATTTTTGAATTTTGGAAAAAAATCAAATGTTTGAAATTTCGGATTTTCGGTATTTCGGAATTTTCGAAAAATTTATTTTACTTTTCAAATTTATTATTTTTTTTTCCATTTTTAATCTCCATTTTCCGCGCGTCCAGAACATGCAGAAGAATCCCAACTACTCGCAACTGTTTCGGGGACGTCCCTTGAGATTCGTCCTCCCGATGGACTCTCCCCCGACCCAAGTGTCCCAGGGCGACGATTCTTTGGCCGATGACGAAACGAATCTGAATCCGGAAAAAAGGACCCGCGTCAAGGAAGGGACCTTCGTCGCTGACGACGAAAACGGTAACGCGAGAGGCGGATTGGAGAGAACGGCCACGGCTCATCGGTTGCCGAATGGCGATATTTTCGTGACACCGGAGTTACTTTGCGATTTAGGCTGTGAAACTCCTCGGATCAATACCGATTCCTGCCTAGGGAAGCCTTACCGATACTTTTATGCGATTTCCACCGACGTGGATCTGGAGAATCCTGGGTTGGTAAGCGGGAAATCAATTAGTAAGATTCGAAAAATTAAGTTTTTCAAAATTTGGAATTTTTTCAAAGATCAAATAATTTTATTATATTATTTTATATTATTATAAATAATTATATTATTATAAATAATTATATTATTTTCTTTATCTACAAAATTTATAAATAATAATTCAATCTTTTAATTTGTAATTAATAAAAATTTAATTATAATCGCATCTTAATTTGTCCAGATCATCAAAGTGGACACTCTGACGAAGACGAAGAAGATCTGGACCGAGAAAAACGTCTACCCGAGCGAACCGATTTTCGTCCCAGATCCAAATGGGAAGGTAAGGACACCCTGTTTTTTTTTTTTTAAGAAAATTCCGATCCCTGAAAATTAGAGCCACGGGACTCAATTTGGAAAAATTGGGAATGAGGAAGGTAAAAACCGTAAACAAAAAATCTGCATTTCTTTTTTTCTACAGAAGGAGGACGATGGAATAATTCTGAGCGTGCTGATTTGGGGCCAAGGGCGCGAGGAGGAAGTCGGCCTTATAATTTTGGATGCGGCTACATTTCGCGAAATAGCCCGTGCCACATTTGTCACACCTGGTCCGGTGCCAAAGTGTCTGCACGGTTGGTTCCATCTTGAAAAATGAAGAAACCGGTTTGTTACTCTTTTATTCAAAATTTTCTTGTCACTCGACAAGTTTAAAAAAAATTAAAATGGCAAAAAAAAATAGTTACGTTGTTTCTTGTATTTAAAAGAAAAACCGGAAATTTCATTAATCATTTTAACTATTTTGTTTATCATATTACGTCTGTGCATAATTAACGACGATTATTTTACCACGTATCGTGCAAAGAAATCGTCGTTAATTTTGCATCGACCTGATATTTTTCTGCGAGTTAGGTCGGTGCATAATTAACGACTATTATTTTGCCGCGTATCGTGCAAAAAAATCGTCGTTAATTTTGCATCGACCTAATATTTTTCTGCGAGTTAGGTCGGTGCATAATTAACGACGGTTATTTTCCCGTGTGTCATACGGAGAAATCGTCGTTAATTTTGCCTCAATTTGATATTTTTCCTTATGCGAAATTGGTGCATAATTAACGACGGTTATATTGCCGCGTACCGTACAAATTAATCGTCGTTAATTTTGCACCAAGCTAATCTGCAGGAAAACGTTGGGAACTTTTTATTTTTCCTCGTGTTGTGATATCTCTTGAGAAAAAGAGAGAGAGAGAGAGAGAGACTTTGTGCAATAAAGACCAAAGAGTGGAATAACGTCATCATCAGTTTTCTTATATTTCATAAGCATTTTCACGCATTATTCATTAATTAAATACATATACAATAAATTATTATTCGTAATGTCTTTTACAACCTCAATCATACATTATTTATTTACAATGGGTATAATGGTAACCATCATTCTAGAAAAGGACGCTTCGCTAGAGATCCATTCTTTATAACAAACTGACGTATTTACAATAAATTCATTAATCTTTTTTCTTTTTTTTTTTCTTAAATATTTTTTCTACGTAATTCAATTTGGCTTTCAACAACAACTGGGAAGAAGCTAAGTGGAATGTGATGATTTGAGCGAGTCGACCAATTGCGCTATTCCTACTGAAAACTCGCTTATCACGGAACCCCATAAACTTTTCTCGAAAAATTCATTCGCAAATCTTTCTTTTTTTTTTTCTAATACACCATAATAATTACAACCACGACAGTGACATCGACTGGACCTTTTTCATTCGCATTTTGGAATTTTTTTTTTTAACGCGTTAACTGCCAGGTCGAGCATTTTACTTTCCGTTCAGGCCGCGCCGGTTGTGACAAATGCAACAGCGTATACGTTTGCGACCCACGCGGCGTGAGTAGGGAGTCACGTGAATTCGACGTGGCGCTCAACGCGTCAAACGACGAATATAAAAAAAAAATAAATATTTTCTCAAACCGAGGAACGATAAAATGGGATTAAAAGTGAACCCCGTCGAGAAAATTCCACGGAAAATGCGGAAAATTTATCTCATCGAAGTCCTTGGAAGCATAAAAAGAAAATTTCGCGTTTATAATATAAAAAAAATATTTAAAAAAATTGTTGCGATTCCGAGAGGGTTTTCAATCGAATGGGTCACCTCAAAAACGCCGTAAGGTACAATTGCAAATTGTTCAAAAAATTTTTTTAAGCAATTTTTGAAAAAAATTGTTTTAAAAAATCCATCGGGTTATTTTTTTCATTTTCGGGGGTTTTTGAAAAATTTGCAATTTGTACGTAATAAAGTTTTCGAGGTGACCCAGTCAATTACGTTTTCATCCTTTTTTCGCATTTTCAGTGGAATTTTTTTTTTTTCTTTTTCATGGGGATCGTGCAAGATCCCAGCGGTGGTTCCGAAAATGTCCCTATTCCCGTGAAACGTCACGAGGGGGACACGATTCAAATGATAAAAAATGGGGAGTCGTTAAATCGGCATTTAACTACTTGCGTACAGTCGAAATTCTTGAAATTTGCGGAAAAAAAGAATATCCCTTCGTCGGAAGGAGAGAGAGAGAAAGAGAGAGAATCCACTCTTCCGAGTTGCCCCAACGTAAGAATAATAATAATCAATAATAATAATAATCAATCGATGATTACGAGTATAGCAAAGGGAAAATGACGGCGTGAGTCTAGCAACAATTGCTTTCCAATCTCGAATTGGATCACCTATACAATCGCACAATTACCTAATATAATCTTTGTCTTCTGGCCACGTGTGCAAACGCGACTATCACAATCAATCGAACGGACGTAACTCGTCGTCGTGCCCCGTTCGTTAACGCGTTCCGTGCCGCGTGGGTCGTATACGACCCACGCTGCACTTTCCATTCGGGCCGCAACTTTTTTTAAGCTTTGAAGCGTGGGTCGCATACGCCCCACGCTGCACTTTCCATTCGGGCCGCAACTCTTTTTCAAATCTTTGAAGCGTGGGTCGTATACGCCCCACGCGACGGCCCGAATGGGAAAATTTTCCAAAATTGCCGTGACACGGAGCGCGTTAAACCCTCTCGATTTTTTCGCCCTCGCTCAGGGTGGTTATCGAATTCACGGTGTTGTTGACCGACGCGATCTTGTCCTCGGAATCGGCCTCGCTCTTCATCAGACTCGAGTTCGACCCTGTCGGGTTCGGTTCCGGGTGCATCGGCAGGATACCGGCGTTCGCGTCCTCTATGGCCTTTCGCAACTGCAACGCGAAAAAAAAAGAAAAAGATTTTAGACTAGAACCCATTATTCGTATCAACGCTATGCCGTCCGGTGGCACCACGTCGGTGCCATGCGAAAAATATCGGGTAAGCGCCGGTGGCACCACCTTGGTGTCGTACAACAAAGATTTATACCGGCGTCCGATCGGCATTCCTTCGTTTGGCGCCGGTACAAATCTTTATGGACGACACCAACGTGGTGTCACCGGGCGGCATAGTGTTAAAAAAATCAAATATAAAAGTGGATATTTATAATTTAAAATAATGGCTCCAGGTTCGATTTCCATCGGAACCTACCTCCTTCAACCCCACGACGCCAACGAGCCTGCCGATGGCCGTGACGTAAGCGTGGTTCACGCCGACCATGCTGAAGAGACTGTGCACCTTCAGCAGAGACGTCCTCTCCACGAGTTGAAAGGGTGCCGGATCGATGTGGCACCTGGAGAAATCAACCTCCAGTGCCATTTCGCTCTCCTCCCAACGTTTCTGGTCCTCCGCCGACATGTCTATCACCCTCTCGCGCGGCTAAAATTGAAAACGTTTTTTTTTTTTTATTGAATCGAAAAATCGGTTGGATAAAGGGGATATCGATCGGAGGATGCGGGTGCTTTACCAGCTGCACTTTCTTCGAAGCCGCCGGACTGGGCATCAGCATCGGCCGATGGGCCGCCATCGTCGATCCGTCCACGCTCTCTCGTCTAACGACCGTTCCCGAGCCCATTTCCGGATCGGGATCGACGTCCTGTAGTGTCGCCGATTTCCGGAAGATTGCTTCGAATGCCAATCTTATCCTGGAAATCAAAAGTTGAGGGAAGAATTATTTTTAGTGTCCCAGTTGTTGATATCACGGATAATGTCGATATTGTCATTATGTATCGATATTGTCAATATTGTCCATATTGTCAATATTTGTAGATTTTTTTAATATTGTGAATATTTCGTCAATATTGTCAATATTGTCCATATTGTGGATATTTTATGGATATTGTCAATATTGTCTATATTGTCGATATTGTTAATATTTGTGGATATTTCGTCAATATTGTCAATATTGCCCATATTGTCCATATTGTAGATATTTTATCGATATTGTCAATATTTGTCAATATTGTCTATATTGTCTATATTTGTGGATATTTTTAATATTATGGATATTTCGTCAATATTGTCAATATTGTCGATATTGTCCATATTGTGGATATTTTATCGATATTATCGATATTGGCAATATTTATCGATATTGTCGATATTGTCAATATTGTCAATATTGCCGATATTGTCAATATTATCAATAGTTTCGACATTATCGATATTTCATTGATATTGTGGATGGATATCATCGACATTGTCATCGAATTAGGATTGGCCCTAAAATTAAACCTCAAACCTCCAATCGCCATCGATCTCTCACCTACTCTCGGCTCCTGTAACTGTGGTATAGGGCGTAACAGCCGGACTGACGAGCGGAGAGAATCCCTTGAGCGTGAAGGAATTGGTTTTCTTGAGTATGGATTTCTTCGGTTGCGAGCCGAAGACCGGCGAGTGGAAGGTATGCTGCAACGTGACGAAATGTTACATTGGAAAAGTGAAAAAAAAAAACAAGAAACGGAGAAAACTGGTTTCCAGTGATAACGCGAATTCCAGAAGAATGCATGCACGGATGGAGACCGCCCACTCACATGATCCACGTTGACGTCGTGGCTCGTCATGGTCAGATCGTTGACGCTCTGCCGCTGCATCTTGAGGATATCGGGCGCGGGTATCACCTCGAATCGCGACGGTCTCCTCGTCCTCTCCTGCTCTCGCAATTGTTTCTCCATCTCCTCTCTGGCGCGTTCCTCGGCCTCCTTCTGCCATTTCTGAGCGACCTGTGGACCAAAGCAATTTTAACCCTCAGGCGCACAAACTATTTGTTGTTTTCGGGCAAAAATTTGTGCTTCCAATAATGGAAAAATGGCGAAAAAAATCCTGGAGGCAACCTCGACCTTGAAAATTACCATTTCCAGTTGGAATTCCCTGCGTTTTTGGCACAAAAAAAACATTTTAACACTTTCTTCCGTTTGGCGCCGGTACAAATCCCTATGTACGACACCAACGTGGTACCACCGGCGCTTGCCCGACAATTTATCGCATGACACCAACGTGGTGCCACCGGCGCTTGCCCGACAATTTATCGCATGACACCAACGTGGTGCCACCGGCGCTTGCCCGACAATTTATCGCATGACACCAACGTGGTGCCACCGGCGCTTGCCCGACAATTTATCGCATGACACCAACGTGGTGCCACCGGACGGCATAGTGTCAAGGTCAAGGATGCTTTCTAGATTTTTTTCGTACCCGGAACATAAAAAAATATGAATATATCAACTTTGAGGCTAAAATAGCGCGAAAAAAATTTAAAAAAAATAATATCTTGGTCCTTAATTTGCGGCCGGGGGTGGTCCTCGTATCGACCATCTCCGGCCGGTCGGAAATTAAATATAAATTCTGGGTCGAATGAAAAATCGGTAGGGACCAAAACCGATTTTCCAGGGAAATACGTTGACACCCACTTGTAGTCTTCGTTCACGTCCAATGTGTTTCTCGATGAGCTTGATGAGCTCCAATCTCTGAATCGATCCCAGCAGGATCATCGATTCCGGGTTATCGGCCAGAGGGAATCCGCGAAGTTTGCGATTTTCTTTAAGTATATCTTTAAGTTTCTGATACGTTATCCCGTGCCAGATGTACTTGACGTCGCGTACCATGAAATCCTCCACGTAGACGTTGTACATACCTGGAAATCGGAGAAAAAAAATTAGAAACAAGAACTGGAACGACGACAACAATGACAAAAATTCAGTTCCTCGACAAATGAATTTGACGAAACGACAAATTTTGTTACCGTGCGGTCCCTCCATTGGCAGCTTGGGACAGAGAACGAAAAAAAAAAATTACCGATACTACCCGATACGAGGGGGCCGATTTCGAAGAAACGCGTAATTTACCTGAACTGGAAGGCAAAAGATCCGGAAGGTAAGGCAATTTTTTGATCAAGATGATGCTGTCGTAGATGCTGGGTTGCAGGAGGGCAGCAATGGCGTTGCTGATAAGAACGGCTATCATGATCGGCACGATGTGAGTGATTTGTCCGGTCATCTCGAAGACGATGACGCTCACGGATATGGTGTGAGTGACAGCACCCGAGAACGCAGCCGCACCTACTGTCGCGTATCCACCTGGAAGGGATGAATTGTATAAGATTTTTGAAATAATTCTGATAGGTGTAAAATGATTTTTGGGGAATTTAATAAAAAAGAGAAATTTAATAGAAAATTTTCTAAAAGTTAAATAATTATTTCTGAGTGACAATTTTAACGCTATTTCTACCAAAGGTGTCAAAAGACACGAGGGTCGATTTCGGATTTTTTTCGAGGCTTGATTTGATCATTTTTTTCGAAACCCACAAACGGGAAGGAATTAGTGGAGAGCAAATATGCGTTTCTAATAATTTTGGTATCGAATTAGAAAAATTTTTTTAATTAAAACACTATATTTTTGGTTTGGGATTATTGATTTCATTATTGATTATCGAATTACACTGTAGAAAAATATAGTGTTATAATTAAAATAGATTTTCCATTTCAATACCAATTTTTTTTTTACAGACGCACAATTGTTCCGCTAATTATTTTCCGTTTGTGGATTTCGAAAAATTATTAAATCAAACCTCGAAAATAATTAATAATAATAAAAAATAAGTAAATGTTAAAAAAAAAATTAAAATAAAATAAATGTTAAAAAAAAAGTGGAGCTGGGCCACTGTAACACCATGCCGCCGGATGACACCACGTTGGTGCCGTGCGAAAACTATCGGGTAAGCGCCGGTGGCACCACATTGGTGTCTGAGCCTTCTTCGATCGAGTACCTGGAATTATCGGTGTTATGATACCACCGTAACGAACGCCATTGGGGAACCATAACGCCATGGCCTCGCCGACGACTCTCCCCAGGGCGGCGCCGATTTTGAACACTGGAATGAAGATCCCCGATGGCACCGGTACCGTGGAGCTCACGATCGAGAAGACGAACTGTCCGAGTGAAAAAAAAAAGCAACGCATTCTTTAATCACGGATCTAAAGAACCTCGTTCGTCGCATTGACGCGGCTTTTGAGCGAGTTCTTCGCGATCTCACCGTGAAAAGAACGAATCCCATTAACCCGGTGAAGACGTTGGAGTAAGGCGTGGACCAGTGGCCGACCACGTTGGTCTCCTCGACGCTCAGGTCCATTTTCGTCCAGGTGAAGTTGGTGAAGAGTCCGTGCACCTGGTCGTGAGTGTTCAAGTCACCGGCCATGAACTGGCCCAGTCCCAGCGGGAAAGACACCGAGGATACCAGTAACGACACGATCCCCGGGTACAGGAACCGGCTGAAAATTTGAGATATATTTTAAAATTGAGTATTCCAAAATTAAGCATTCGGAAATTAAAAATTGCAAAATTGAAAATTCGGAAATTGAACGTTTCAAAATTGAAAATTCCAAAATTGAAAATTCTAAAATTGAAAATTTCAAAATTAAAATTTCCAAAATGGATAATTCGAAAATTGAAAATTCCAAAAGTGCAAATTCCATAATTAAGAATCTGCAAATTGATAATTGCAAAATTGAAAATTCGGAAATTGAAAATTCTAAAATTAAAATTCCAAAATTATGAATCCGGAAATTGAAAATTGCAAAATTGCAAATTCCAAAATTAAGAATCCGAAAATTGAAAATTGCAAAATTGAAAATTCGGAAAATGATAATTTCAAAATTGAAAATTCGAAAATTGAAAATTTCAAAATTGAAAATTCGGAAATTGAAAATTTCAAAATTAAAATTCCCAAAATGGATAATTCGAAAATTGAAAATTGCAAAAGTGCAAATTCCAAAATTAAAAATCTGGAAATTGAAAATTGCAAAATTGAAAATTCGGAAATCGAAAATTTCAAAATGAAAAATTCCAAAATGGAAAAACCCCTACGAAAGGTGTCAAAAGACACCTTTTTAAATTATAATTTCGAATTATTTCCGAGATTTAATTTCATCTTTTTTTTGAAATCCACAAACGGGATGTGCTTAATAGAGCGAGCATTCAAATACACATTTTTCCGGAAATCTTCCTTTTTTTTCTCCGGAAACGACCTCGAAACTCACTTCTTCTGCAAGAAACTGTTCATGCTCTTGTTCTTCCTCATGAAGATGACGTACTGCCGGTGCAGCCACACGTAAAAAGCGCCGCCCAGGCCGCTGCCGACCCCGATGAGAGCGAAGACGAAGAGCTCCTGGGGGTCGAAGGGGAAATCCATGGTGAAGTTCGTGACGAACATGGCCGTGATGGTCTCCTCGCGCTGGAACCAAATGGCCAGCAGGCGGAACATGGTGGCGCCGCAAACGGCCGCGAAGAAGCCTCGCCAGTAGTTTCTCACGGCGAAGTAGACGGTCGTTACTTCGATGCTGAAGAGGACGCCGCCGATGGGGGCCGCGAAGCACGAGGCCACACCGACGGCGCAGGCCGCGGCCAGCATCTCGCAGTTACGGCTCTCGTTCTCGTAGATTCCCTGGAAACTCGTCACCAGCCTGGAAAGAAAAAGAACAAAAAAAACACAAATTTAATTACAAACGGCCCCGAGGTCACCCGGTCTTCGAAAAAACGGCCCGGCCGCGGTACCTGGAGAGCAAAGTGGCCACGATGGAGGCGATGTGGACGAAGGGGCCTTCCTTCCCCAGGGGAAGCCCCGAGCCCAGAGTGGCCGTCAGACCGATGACCTTGGCCACCAGGGTGCGGAAGGTCAGGTACTCCTTCAGGGCCACGCCGCGAAGGATGGTCTTCATCTCCGGGATGCCCGAGCCGATGCTCTGCGGGGCCACGATGTGCACGAACCCGGCGCTGAAGAGGATCAGGCACACCGGCAGCGAGACCCAGGCCAGGTACTGCAGGGCCGGGTGGCTCGTGAGGTCCTGGTACAGCCATATCCTGGCTGGTGTGAAGAGAAACGTCGCCGTTAGTGAGCGTGCCCGATTACGGCCCCGCGCGCTCGCGCCGATATACTGACCGTTGTTGCACATGGAGATGCCGCGATCCATGGCGTAGCTGATGAGCGCCATGATGACCCCCAGCAGCGCGAGGAAGACCCAGTCCTCCCCCAGCCTGGCCCCCGTGTGCTTCCACGTGAACGCCAAGAGGGCGAGCAGCTTCCGGCAGAGCGGCCCGCGCCTGGACTTGCGCAGACCCTCGGCTCGAGACTTGTCATGTTTCCTGCGCGTCTTCTCCTGGTACTTGAGCCTCCGTGCCTCCTCTTTGGCGTATTCACCGAGATCCTTCGTATAGCGGCCATACATCTGCGCGTGCAATCAGAGACCGATTAAAAGCGCCATCTCATGCCGGAGTTTTGCGGGTCTACGCTATTCTCTAAACCACTATTCAGCGAAAATTCAGCGTTAGCCGTGGCGCTGGCGGAAAATTCGGGTTCTTTATGGGGTTTGCCGGGGGTTTGGCTATGGTTTTGCTGTATCGACGGACGTTTGGAATTTTCAATTTGGCACACGGCTCGCCAGGGCCGTACCGTGGCCCAACGGCGGCGATATTTCGCGAATTCTTGTTACCAGTTCGTGGGTCCGATGATCCACGAGGCCAATCGCCAACGACTGATCGCGATAAGACCACGGCCATCGAAAGGCCGCTATGCGCTCCTACTCTAATCGTATTCCAACCGATAACGAGGCCCGATAAGAGCGCGTTCGAGACCGGTGTCGACCCTAATTATTGACTTTCCTCGAATGCGCAAAAATTTTATCGCTCGCGATCCAAGCTTGGCCGGGATCCAAGAGTGAGCCGCGATAAATGCGGGCCGTCGCGTCGTTTCCGCGGCGATGACGGATCGATTCGGCCAAACGGCTCAGGATAAAAAGGAAAAATTGGAGAAAAGGACAAAATTCGAGCGGGTCTTCGTCGCACATTGGCGATAAATGCGAGCCGTTTCGGCCAAACGGCCCAGGATCGGGAGAGAAAATTGAAGATAAGGGAAAAAATTGGAGCGGGTCTTCGCCGCACAACCGCGATAAATTCGGGCCGTTTTCTCGTCCATTGGCCGATTCGGCCAAACGGCCCAGGGGAGAAAATTGAAGATAAAGGGAGAAATTGCAGCGGGGCTTCGTTGCACAGCCCGCGATAAATTCGGGCCGTTTTTTCGGAGATTGACCGATTCGGCGAAAAGGCCCAGGATCAGGAGAGGAAGTTGAAGATAAAGGAAGAAATTAGAGCGGGGTTTCGTCGCATACCTCTAATAAATTCGGGCCGTTTTCTCGTCGATTGGCCGATTCGGCCAAACGGCCCAGGATCAGGAGAGAAAATTGAATATAAGGGAAGAAATTGGAGCGGGATTTCGTCGCATACCTCCAATAAATTCGGGCCGTTTTCTCGTCGATTGGCCGATTTGGCCAAACGGCCCGGGATAAGGGTGAAAAAAATGACTGAAGAAAAGGGAACACACCGATAGTGATTGTCGTCGAGCTTACACTTACAACGTAGTCATCGTTACACACGAAATAGGCCCTATTAAGGACCACCGCAGGCATCAAAACCGCCGACTCTCGTAATCCTGCGAAAGGATATTAAGTTTCCGTATTCTGCTTGGAACTTTGGTCAACGGTGGAAATAAAAGATTCGCTGTTTGGGTACCATTGAGCAAAAAGTCACGCGACATCTCTCCGATTCTGGTCCCTCGAGTGCTGCTACGAGGTGCTCCTTCGTGAGGCGTCATTCGCGGACACTCGAAACTCCCAGGGGCATTTTTAGATCGACGCGGGCCAACCGATTTTTTACCGTATCGGGAAAGCAACCGACAAAATGTGTTTTTTTTTTTTTGGTACCGGGATATCCGACGTGTGCAGCGTCTGCATGTATCGGCGACTAACCAGTTGGCTTTGGCGGCGAAGTATCGCTCCCTTGAATATTTGTCGAAATTTGGCAAGCCTCGATATCGTGTATTTTTAGCCGCAGCCATTTAGGATGGCTTCCTATTGTTTATGTCATTGCTGTTGATTGCATATATAGGTACCCGCTATCGTACACCTGTCGGCCTCTCGAAAATCTTTTATATTTCGTCTCCGCTCCATGGTTACGTCACGCGGAATCGTTCATTGTCTCTCGACGACGAGTCTGCGGATGTGGACCGTCGTGGCACTTGGGTGTTACATGCGACGCAACGCGTGCATGCGTCTTGGTTTTCTTTCATGCGTTTATTGGTGCCGGATTTCGGGTGATCACGTAGGTTGGTGGTGCCTCGAGTGTCAGTTTTTGGTTTTTGGGATTTTCGAGTTAGGGATTTTGAATTTTGCTAATTTCAATTTTTCAATTTTTAATTTTCGAATTTTCAATTTTCATTTTTCAATTTTCGAATTTTCAATTTTGCAAATTTCAATTTTCAATATTGCTAATTTTAATTTTCGAATTTTCAATTTTGCAATTTTCAATTTTCAATTTTCAATTTTGCCAATTTCAATTTTCAATTTTCAATTTTGCCAATTTCAATTTTTCAATTTTCAATTTTCGAATTTTCAATTTTGCAATTTTCAATTTTCAATTTTGCTAATTTCAATTTTTCAATTTTCAATTTTCGAATTTTCAATTTTGCAATTTTCAATATTGCTAATTTCAATTTTCGAATTTTCAATTTTTCAATTTTGAATTTTCGAACTTTCAATTTTCAATTTTGCAATTTTCAATTTTCGAATAATCAATTTTGTAATTTTCAAGTTTGCTAATTTCAATTTTGTAATTTTCAATTTTGCTAATTTCAATTTTGCAATTTTCAATTTTGCAATTTTTCAATTTTCAATTTTGCAATTTTCAATATTGAAACGTTCAATTTTCTAATTTTCAATTTTGCATATTTTAATTTTTCTAATTTTCTATTTTCGAATTTTCGTAGTAGTAGTAGAAGTACCAACATATGATCGCTACATTTTTCTTTATCTCCAGACTGAGCAGCTGCACCAGCACTGGCATTAGCGTAACAGTAGCAACCGCTACTGTAAGTACGCGCTATCTCCTTTTGTAATTAAATCAAGTACCTACTCATGAGACTGATTCATTTCCTTATCAGCGTGCATATTAAACAGGAGCTACAGCTCCTGCACTGGTGCGCGTGGGAAGCGATGTCGGTCCGCTAAACAATTCGTTGATGCCTCTAACAAAATGCTACCGTATACAATCAGAATCTCGGTTTTCGAGCGACATCGTTTTGCGACGAATGGCTTCTCGCCATTGATGCTCGCACGCATTCGAGAGCAGTCTGTCTCTACAATACTGACGCGTGACTCGAATGGTTAAATTATTCGAACCTCGCGTGACAATGAAATGCAAACGAGAACAGAGACCGAAATGATAATCCAGGTGATAAGGAATGAAGAAGAAGAGAAAGATGCAAACAGTGTTTCTTTCAATCGCCCATTGTCAGGCAGGACAATCGCTATTATAATTCGAAAATGAAAATTCCAAAATTATCAATTCGAAAATTGAAAATTCCAAAATGAAGAATTCGGAAATTAAAAATTGCAAAAATTCCAAAATTGAGAATCCGAAAATTGCAAAATTGAAAATTCCAAAATTGAAAATTAGAAAATTGCAAATTCCAAAATTGAATATTCCAAAATTAATAATCCGGAAATTGAAAATCCGAAAATTGAAAATTGCAAATTCCAAAATTAGGAATCCGGTAATTGAAAATTGCAAAATTGAAATTCCCAACATTGCAAATTCCAAAATAGAAAATTCTAAAATTGAAAATTCTAAAATCGAGAATTCTAAAATTGCAAATTCCAAAATTGAACATTCAAAAATTGAAAATTCTGAAACAGAACATTCTAAAATTGAAAATTCAAAAATTAAAAATTCCAAAATTGAAAATTCCAAAATTAAGAATCCGGAAATTGAAAATTGCAAAATTGAAAATCCGAAAATTGAAAAATCGGAAATTGCAAATTTCAAAATTAAGGACTCGACAACTATAAATTTCGAAATTGAAAATTCGATAATTGAACATTCCAAAATTGAAAATTCGAAAATGGGTAATTCGAAAAGTCGGATTCCCACCTGGTGAAATCTGGTTCCTTTCTGGGGAAAAATACATAAACGAAAAGAATCGCCTATAAAAATAGTCGATTAAAAGGCCTGATTACTACAATTGGATTACCAGGGCTGATTGCCCACTGGGTCATCAATGACGTCCATTCTGAGTCTATTTAAAGGTGCGCCTGTTGCACTTTAGAGGCGTCACGATTTTTCTTTTTCATCTCGCAAGGGTTGCGGCTGCCTTTGCCTGGTGTCCCTTCACCGGTTGCATCGAAAATCGTCATTGACTTTAGCTGTTCGACGAAAGCGTCGTCAAAAATTGCCATCCATTGTGAATTGGCAAAAAAAGAAAAAAAAATGGCAAAAAAATGGCAAAGAATGGCATAAAAATGGCAAAAAAATGGGAAATCTGGGTTTCTCAATGCACGTGGTTGTGAATCAACGTGCATTTTCTCGGATGACCACAGAAACTACGAAGCAACCACCACCGTGTAACCCAAATCATGCGGATTCGCGAGAACCGGTGTGACCTTTGAACTTCTGCCAACTGGGCAAAGAAATACGCATTCGAGTATTTTTAGAATCGGCCGTTTCGTTCCGTTGTGTATCTTTTTGGGTGACAAACGGAAACATCTCAAGTGCAACAAAAGGGAGATAATAAGAGCGACGTGCCGATTTTTAGGGGAACTCCTACCGATCTCTTCGCGGCGTAGCGCGCCACGAAGACAATGCCAACCCAAACTATGACGAATATCGTCGAATTCACGGCTCAGCTGGCAAAGCGTCCCTCGCCATTGTCTGGGACACGTCTAGCGGGCGATCGTCGTGCCGTTTCGTTGCCGCCTGCGATCGGTAGGTGTTTTCTTGGCTCATTCTCAGGTAGGACAATCGCTATTATCATTCGAAAATTGCAAATCCGGAATGTGGAAATTGGAAAATTGCAAAATTGAATATTGCAAAATTGAAAATTGTAAAATTGAAAATTGCAAAATTGAAAATTCGAAAATTGAATAATCCAAAATTGCAAAATTGGAAATTCGAAAATTGAAAATAGCAAAATTGAAAATTCGTAAATTGAAGATTCGAAATTTGAAAAATGCGAAATTGAAAATTCGAAAATTAAATATTCCAAAATTGAAAATTACAAAATTGGAAATTAGAAAATTAAAACTAGCAAAAATTGAAAATTCGCAAATTGAAGATTCGAAAATTAAAAATTGAGAAATTGAAAATTCGCAAATTGAAAATTCGAAAATTGAAAATTGCGAAATTAAAAATTGCAAAATTGAAAATTCGAAAATTGCGAAATTGAAAATTCGCAAATAGATCGGAACCCGCACTCGCAACCGCAAGGGTAGAGCGATGCCCAATCGGCCAAAACGACATCTGGCGACAGTAGAGAGAGCGAAAGAGAAAGAGAAAGAGAGAGAGAGAGAGAGAAAGGGAAAGAGAGAGAGAGCGCGCGCAATGCACATGCAAAGAAACTTGGATGCAATCGAGCAACGGACAAAGTCTCTTACGAAGGTGTTGATGTAGTCGAAGGGATCGAACTCCTGTTGTTCATCTTCGGCGGTGGGCGGAGGGCAAGGGTAGAAGGCTTGCGACGGTCTGGCAAGAGTACGGGGCGTGAGATTACATGTTTTTGTTTCTTTCAATTTTACTTTGTTTATTTATTTATTTATTTTTTTTTTTTCATTTTCGGTACCTGTGCGGGTGACTCTTGCGATTTTCACGGAACTTGGCCATGAGTCTCGTGAATTCCTCCCATTCTTTGTCCACTTCCTCCTCGCTGCCCTCCGGGTGATGGTGCCGAAGGGCACCGTCGTCCTCCTTCTTCGACTGACCCGACATTCTCAGGGAATCTTCCGAAGGGACGGCGCAAGGATACTCGTCATTCGTCAGATCCTGGGGCGCGAGGAGCTTCCCCGGGTGGGAAGCGACATCCCGGAATCGCTCGAAGGTCCGTCGATCGGTCGCTTTCTCACGCTTCGGGACGGCTTCCGGTGCGCGGACAATGCCGATCGGGCATTTTACAGCGACGACGCGTTCGTGACAAAAGAAGCCAAGAGTGGCACTAACGACTCGCGCTTTGGTCGATCGCGACGGGCCATTGTCAATGAAGGCAATGAGTCACAGCAGCGACGGACCTCGTAGCTGGGCTTCAATATTTGCCCACGCGCGATTCGAGGGCATCATCCGTCGCGAGAGTGAGAGAGAGAGAGAGATACTCTTCTTTTCTTTTTTTTTTTACGCAGCCTAGTTTTCCCGTGGACCCGTTTTGGAATCGATGGTCGATCCGGTCGATCGCGAATCGGCAGGGGCGCATGCAATTATGGAACGGGTGCGAGCCACGATAAGAGCGACGTCGTCCCGAAGATAAATCTGCGAGCCACTGAGAGAGCGAGAACGGTTTCTAGCCTCGACTGTACAGTAATTGACAACTTCCCTCCCGTCGAGGGATCGTAGGAAGCTGACTTCAAAGTCACCAGTTATCATTGACCAAAATTGTCGCGTCAGTATGTACCGTTTCGAGCGTCTTGTGACGAACTTTCGAGATTTTACCGGTTTTTTTCGTTCTTTTTTTTTTGAGTTTGGGGAAGAGGTCCTTTGGAAAATTGGGAAATAATTTGGGGAAATTCGAAAATCGAAAATTCTATAATTGCAAATTCCGAAATTGAAAATTGTAAAATGAAAAATTGCAAAATTGAGAATCCGGTAATTGAAAATTGCAAAATTGAAAATCCCAAAATTGCAAAATCCAAAATAGAAAATTAAAAAATTATTAATTCCAAAATTGAACATTCCAAAATTGAAAATTCCAAAATTGAAAATTCCAAAATTGAAAATTCCAAAATTGAAAATTGCAAAATTAAGAATCCGAAAATTGCAAAATTGAAAATCCCAAAATTGCAAATTCCAAAATAGAAAATTCTAAAATTGAAAATTCTAAAATCGAAATTTCTAAAATTGCAAATTCCAAAATTAAGAATCCGAAAATTGCAAAATTCAAAATTGAAAATCCCAAGATTGCAAATTCAGAAATTGAAAATTAATAAATTAAAAACTCGAAAGTTATAAATTTCGGGATTCTACCGGTTCTTTCGTCTTTTTTTTTTGAGTTTGGAGAAGAGGTCCTTTGGAAATTGGAAAATAATTTGGGAAAATTAGAGTAGGCTCCCGTCAATTGGCGTTGCATCCAATTCGGTCGATAGGCAATTATTATTGACTCAAAAGACAATTTTTTGGCGGTAATTTTTTATAGTCCTATTTTTTGTTAAAAATACATTTTTATAAAATGTTTTTTTTTTTGCAAAAATAAAATTGCTTTTGAGTTAAAAATTTTGTTTTAATGAAAAAAGCACCATAGACCCCACGTTATTTGTTAAGGGTTAAGAATGATTATTATTATTCTCATAAAAAAAAAATTTGTACCATTTTCCTGAATTTTCGGAAGCAGTAATTTCTACCACACAAAAAATTGTTAGGAATTTTCCATAATTTTGAAGCCTCATTTTTCTTCAGAAATTCAATAGATTTGTTCAGGAAATTTTGTCATTGGTCCAGTACCAAAATTAGCCGGTGACAGTTTCGGCCTCGAATCCATAATATTTTCTTTTTTCTCCGTAGGATTTTAATTCGTGGGGAAGAAAACGTACCTTTGCCATAAGAAAGCGGAAATCCAGGAGAAGCGCGCGTCTCAATTACAAAGTTCATTCGAAGGGAGATTAGAAGAAACTGATTAAAAGTCGAAAGATTTTTCTCACTCTCTTTTCCTCTACCTATACTCGCTGATTATAAGCTCGCGTCGCTATTTACGCCTTTTAATGTTTGAGGTACAACAAAAGTCAGCGGTAAGGCGATAAACGCGAGCTCCGCGTATATGAGCACCCATAAATCTATATGCCCATGGGACAAACTTACCGTGCAAAGCAAATTGTACTTGGGAAATTCGAATAGGAGAGATAGGAGCTTAGCAGCGGCGTCTTTTATCGTCGCGATAACGATCATTTTCGAGTCCCTCGAAGGTCCTTCCGGCATAAAGATTGGCCCTATTTTGTGTCAAAATAGGGCCAATCTGTAGCAAATCTGTAGCAAAATTGACAATTCGAAAATTGAAGATCCCAAAATTAAAGATCCCAAAATGTTGAATTCGAAACTCGAAAACTCGAAAACTGAAGATCGCAAAATTGAAAATTCCAAAATGAAAGACTCGAAAATCGAAATTTCCAAAATAGAAAATTCGAAAATTGAAGATCCCAAAATTAAAGATTCCAAAATGTTAAATTCGAAACTCGATAATTCGAAAACTGAAGATCCCAAACTCGAAAATTCCAAAATGGAAAATTCGAAAATTGAAATTTCCAAAATAAAAAATTCGAAACACAAAAATTCGAAAATTGGTGATCCCAAAATGGGACATTCAAAAATCGAAAAATCAAAGTTCACAGTTAACAAAAAAAAAAAAAGAAAAAATCTCACAAATGGACTCGGGCCACTATTTCAAAATAAACGACGCATATAAATGTACGCAGACGTGGGTAATTGAAGAAAAACGCTGCTATCCAAAATGCAATGACACTCGGTTGATGCATCCCATACTCGAAGGCATTGTAATTCATTGATGCTTTCATGTGACTCGCATTAACTAATTCACTCTGTCATGTCTAATATCGCATGGGGTCATGGAACCTATGGGATACATCCGGATCTTCTCCAACCGCTTGTGTACCAACCGATCCCCCGAAGCTCTTTTTATTTATTTATTTATTTATTTAATTTTTATCTTTTTTTTTCCAGCGGAGAACGAGACAATAAGGCTTGTTTGGCTATTGAAGCTTGTGCTGCAAAAACCCAAACGGTCTCATTGACAATTTTCAATTTTTGAGTGTTTGAGTTTCGAATTATCAATTTTCGAAATTTCCATTTTGGAATTTTCAATTTTGGAATGTTCTATTTTGGAACTTTCAATTTTGAAATGTTCAATTTTGGAATTTGCAACTTTGGGACTTTCAATTTTGGAATTTTCAATTTTCGAATTGTCCATTTTGAAATTTTCAATTTTCCAATTTTCGAGTTTCGAATTTTCCATTTTGGAATTTTTAATTTTGGGATCTTCAATTTTCGAATTTTCAATTTAGCAATTTTCGATTCTGCAATTTTCAATTTTGCAATAAAAAAATTATTCCTGATTTGGGAAATAAAAAACACTTCCCACAGTGGGGAGGCCAAATAAGCCGAGCGACCTCACTGATAATTCGATCGAACGACTGTGTTCGGAAAGATAATTCCATTCGGTAAACAAACAAACAAACGAACGAACAAACGAGCGATCGGAGATAACTTTTGAACTTTATTTATCGAGCTTCCAAGTTGGACAATCTCCGTCAACGGACAATATCGTCGCGGAATTCAAAAGCTCAGAAGTGATCGATAACTTTTCTCTAAAAAAAATCCCCCAAATTTTACATTAAATAATGAAATTGTTTTATTTCTTTATAAAATAATGAAAACGAATCTTTGAATTTTCAATTAACGGTCCAGTATCGGTAGAATAATTTCCAATTGACTTCCAATGTTGAAATTTTGTTTTTTCAACTGCACGTAAACGGATAAACAATGATGGAAACTGTTCTTGGAAAGCAGCTTTCGAAAGAATAGAAAAATATCCTTGCATCATCGGATTCTTTTTTCCTATCGAATTCCCGTGACCAGGAAAACGCTTGTCCATTCAAGCATCGGCTGTTGGAAGAAAGGAAAATCTTTGCTTTGTCGGATCACGAAATCTTTTTTCATTTTCCTTATTTATTTATTTATTTCGTTATTTATTCATGCCCCTGACGTGGCACGGAGCAAAGAAACATTTTCAATTTTCGAATTTTCAAGTTTCGAATCTTCAATTTTCAAATATCCCAATTTGGGATCTTCAATTTTCAAATATCCCAATTTGGGATCTTCAATTTTCGAATTTTCAATTTTGGAAACTTCAATTTTCGAATTTTCGAGTTTCGAATTTTCAATTTGCGAAATTTCGAGGTTCGAATTTTCAATTTGCGTAATTTCGAGTTTCGAATCTTGAATTTTCGAATATTCCATTTTGGGATTTTCAATTTTTGAATTTTCAATTTTGGAATCTTCAATTGTCGAATTTTCAATTTTCGCAATTTCGAGTTTCGAATCTTGAATTTTCGAATTCCCATTTTGGGATCTTCCATTTTTGAATTTTCAATTTTGGAATCTTCAATATTCGAATTTTCCATTTTGGAATTTTCAATTTTCGAATTTTCCGGTTTCGAATCTTCAATTTTCGAACATCCAATTTGGGATCTTTAATTTTCCAATTTTTTTTCTCTTTTTTTTCTTTTATTCCTTTTTTTCCGACAGAGAAGTACATTATTTGTGTAGTTAATCGCCCGTAAGTACAGCTTGTATTCACTGTAAACATTTCTTTCATCCGCGTGCCGTAATAAATAAAAGGTTTCAGGTGTTTGCAGCCTCCACAAATTGTCTTGCATAACGATGCTAAATGACACGGCGCTGTGAAAAATTGATAATTGTCGCTGATTTCACTGCTCGGTTGAAATTGAATATCAGCTTCCCCGCAAAATGGAAAAAGAAACACTTGTCGAGCCGTCAAGTTCCTAAAGAATCGGACGCGCTAATTTATGCCGCGGTAAATCCAATCCTCTTGAAAAAAATTGAAATCGCCAGTAGGATAGAAATTAGGAGACAAGCGACAGGGAATAAACAATGGCGAAGGATTTTCCATTTCAATGAGAACCAATCGAGAGGGAACTAATTATTTCTTTTTTTTATTTTACAACATAATGCATGGAAATTGTATATGGAGTATGACGTCATCTAGACCTCCACCGTTCCACAACCCGATTTTTTAAAAATTATTTTTGGAATATTATCGGTCCTAATCTCAAAAAAGGGAAAAGGGGACATTTTGGTTTCCGAATTTTCGAGTTTCGAATTTTCAATTTTGGAATTTTCAATTTTGGAATATTCAATTTTCGAATTTCTAATTTTGGAATATTCAATTTGGAGATTTTCAATTTTCGACTTTTCCATTTTGGAATTTTCAATTTTTTAATTTTTAATTTATGAATATTCAATTATAAGATTTTCATTTTTGGAATTTTCAAATTTGGAATTTTTAATTTTGGAATATTCAATTTTGATATTTTCCATTTTGGAATTTTCAATTTTGGGATCTTGAATTTTCGAATTTTCCATTTTGGAATTTTCAATTTTGGAATTTTTAATTTTGGAATATTCAATTTTGAGATTTTCCATTTTGGAATTTTCAATTTTCTAATTTTCCATTTACAAATTTTCGAAATTCAAATATTCCATTCTGGAATTTTCAATTTTGGGATCTTCAATTTTCGAATTTTCCGGAGAAGCTAATTTCGGCATCGAAGTCGACCTCCGGCTGGACACGACGAGGACTCATGGGACTAAGAAAAGTCGCTCGCGTGAATTGCGAGCGATATTCGACGGCTCGTATTGCCAAGGTCGTCATCTTGAACGAGACCGCAACCCTGTTACGTAATGGCG
The DNA here is from genome assembly GCA_949825005.1 of Gasteruption jaculator. Lineage (NCBI taxonomy): Eukaryota > Metazoa > Arthropoda > Insecta > Hymenoptera > Gasteruptiidae > Gasteruption > Gasteruption jaculator. Next base: position 9,891,660 of record OX463775.1, read on the forward strand.
AATAAACGCACGCCTCCTCGTTTTCCGTCAAATTATTAAATTACACACGCAAACTCGATCAGTCGCGTTCGGTCGTAACTCGCAGGCTGCAAATCGCCGCTGCATCGCACTGCAAAGTGCAACTGGAGAGAGGCCGACAGGGTTGCAGTGGTAACGACCGTCATTACTTACTTACACCGACACGGTATCGTTTACCGTAATTGCGGTGGCAAACTGGGGGCCATCCGGTCGCCCACCGCTGAAAAGGCCCAACTTCGAGCGAATCGTCCTTTATTTCACGGAACAAAAGGCAATGACGTACAAAAGACAGTAAATTCCAGTAAAGAAAATCCGACGAAAGTCCTGGACCCGAAGCTCCGCTTCCCTCTTCAGTTGCTCGCCTTCGGCACCAGCTTCATCGGTTTCACGCCCAGTTGCTCGGCCAGTTCGCAGGACGCCTTCAGTTGGTTCAAGTGGTAGCTGATCCCTCCGTCGCAGTCCGCCTTCCGCATGGCCTCGCACTCCGGGTCGCCCGCGACCATCACCGGCTTGCACTCGTCCACCGGCTCCAGGCACCGAATCTGCTCCACCAGTTGGTCCAGTCGGTCCCTGGAGCAGTCCCCGAAAGCCTCGGGATTGATGGCCATGAAACAGTGGCCCAGATTGGCCACGGAGTCCCCGCCGGTCCACTTGCGGATATTGGGCCCGAAGCTGCTGCCGCTCAAGACCCCGCAGAGGATCTCGACCATGAAGGCCAGCCCGGAGCCCTTGTAGCCCGAGTTCTTCTCGGCCCCGCCCAGGGGCATGAGCGTGGCGGCCTCGAAGGCCCTCTTGGGATCGGTCGTGGGTCTGCCCTTCTTGTCCAGGGCCCATCCTTCGGGTATTTGCTCGTTCTTGCGCCGGGCCAGCTCGATCTTGCCCAGGGCCACGGCCGTCGTGGCCATGTCCAGCACGAACTGGTGCTTGTTGCCGCACATGCCGAGTGACAGGGGGTTCGTGCCCAGTCCGGCCTCCTTGGCCCTCGCGGGTGCCATCAGGGGGCTCGTGTTGGAGCAGCTGAAGCCGATCATGCCCTCCTTCATGGCCATCAGGGAATAGTAACCGGCGATGCCGTAGTGATTGGACCCTCGGGCCGCCACCATTCCGATGCCGCACTTCTTGGCCTTCTCTATCGCCATTTCCATGCAGCACTTGCCGACCACTTGGCCCATGCCGTTGCAGCCGTCCACCAACGCTACCGCCTAGAATTTCAGGGTTTTCGTCTAGAAATGGTAATCGCGAGTCCGGCTCTTGGAACCCGTCGCCCTCGCCAGGATGGCTGCCGATTTGGACCCCCAGGGGATTTAACGCGTTAACAAAAATATAACCAATTCCTTTTTTTTTTAAATTTCAAGTTAAACTTGACAAGACTCCCCTTGAATTGATGTTAAGTCCCCCCCCCCCCCCCCCCCAAAAAAAGATTTTTTTTTTCTTGCCGAGAAAAGTGAGGACTAAGATTCTGAGTTGGAATGGGTCTAAGATGGGAATTACCCAAGGTGAAGGCTGAAGGTCATGGGAAGGTCGTTGTGATAAAAGGTGCCATTGTTACCATACAATGTAACACCGTGCTCTCGAGGATGGTATATTTGGATTGGCTCGATCGTTACGTCAGAGTCGGCTATTGTTCCTTATCAATGGGAAAACATTGGATCCGAGCGATAAGGAGTTTCGTTACACGCACGCGGCTCTTGTTTGTGCATGGCTACGTAATAAGATTAGGCGTGTACACACGTACGCGCGTTGTCACCGACACACGCGTATATGGAAATTACGAATACAATCTCGTAGAATTTTTAATAGCCCATTTTTTCGGTGGCCATTGATCGAATGAATCCCCTTGGACCCCCATTTCGACGCTGGACCGCGCGTGCCGATTGGCCGAATCCCTCGTATCTTATTGGGTCATCACCGATAGCGCCGTTCAAGGTTTTACGGCGATAAGAGAGAGAACCTTCTTGACGCGATAAGAGCCGAGCGTGCGTGTACGCGAGAGTAAACGCGCCGAAGATGGCACCTGGGTTCGGGTCCTCGACCCCCCCCCTCCTCTCGGCAAGAATCGCGAATTTCCCACTCGCAGTTTTGAAAAGTCAGTAACGGTCGATCTTGGTCGATTTGGGACAATGGCGGCCACCCCAGGCGCGACGAGAGATCCCCCCGGGAGGGGGGAGGCAAAAACGAGGCACAAACCTGGCAATCATTGACAACCACCATCTTGGCCGTGGGGTCGGTAAGCTTCTTTTCGATATCTTTAATGTACATGTGCACCCGGTTCATGCCGTGGCTGAAGTGACCCCTATAGTCGGCCGTCATCAAGTGGTGGGCCACGATGCAAGCGTCATCGTGAGATGCACCGACACATTCCATGCAGTCCGCGATGAACCGCACGACTTCGTCCTTCGGGACGACGCAATTCTCCGCGGGATTCGACGAGAATTCCATGACACGACAGGCCGCCAACACCGTCTGTCGGCTGGCACGCAGATTTTGCGGCTTCGGAAGCCCCCAACTTATGGCGCGCGAGGTTAAAAGTCCGCGTAATGCCATTGCGGTTATTTTTCTCGAGCCTTTTATTTGCGATCTCCTCGGTATCGGTATATTCTATATTTCCTCGCGGCGGATATCGAGCGCAATTTATAAATATACCCGTTATCTCCTCGGTTTCTCTCAATTCTCCTCCCCGCTGCCCGTTGACTCGATTGCAATTTTTTTTCCCTCTCGCTTATTTTCAAATCACGGGCCTCTCAACATCTCCAAGTTCCTTGACTCGGCGACGACGACGACGACTGCCCGTTGTTTCCCTTATCGTCCGTCGAGTTGACAGGTTCGTTCGTTATCGGCTCTCGTCCTCCTTCTCTCCCTCTCGTCGATTCTTATTTGCGCAACGTTACTTATTATCGCTCGTTACGTCCGCGCCGATTTTTCCTCGACTTATTTGTTTAATTATTCCGTTTTATCCGTTCGTTCGTTGCTCGTCGATCCATCGCGCGGCGAAGCAGAGAGGTTCGGTTCGATGACAGTTCCGTTGGAGAGAAAATGCGGAAGACAAGTGACGACGACGACGACGACGACGCGACTCGGCTTTGAAATTCCCAATGCCACGAAAGGCCGCACCGAGAGAGGCTCTACAGCCCAACAAACATAGTTACTTACTACTGGCCAACTCTACTTAGCGCCGACCAACTTGCGTTAGTACGGAGGCTCTTACTCTTTGAAAGGTCAACGTCATTCGAACCTTTCCATCAATTCGCTCTTCCGACCGTTTCCACTTGGCGGGAAATACAAGTGGAAAAAGGCGCCACTGCTCGTCGGACTCCGCAACTAGTGGACCCGCCAACTTTCGCCAAACTTGGAACCGATTCGCGGCGACTTGCGATCCCCGGGGAGGCCAGCTAGCTCCCCCTTGCGCCACACTTTATCCATGCAATTCTTAGCCATGATATTGCTTTTTTATTTACCACCTCGTTTTGTATATTCTCTTTTTTACCGAGTCCCCGCTCATTTTTTTTTCTTTGCTACCGCTCGACTTGGAAACGTCTACATATTCCAAATAAACAAAATTAACAGTGACCTCTGTCTCCATTTGGTAGAATTGTAAATATGGTCGGTACGCTGTGGATAAAAAAAAACAAAATGACCCACGCTTCCCTAAACGGGGTTTGACAGACACGGTCGCACATTTTGTGCATCGAGATTTTTGCCTTCGGAAAACGGTTTCATCGTGGAAGGTGATAATTGGTGTACTAACGAGTCACGCGTTTGTCCGACAAACGTCATTGCTCGATTCGTCTTCGCCATTGAGTCCCAGGTGGAATGGTAGCCTACTGTTCTTTTTTCTTTCATGCTACTCTGTAACTGATTTCTGTTTTTATGTAAATGGAAAATTTATTTTAACAAACGTTATAACAATGCGCTTGAAAATTATGTTTAAAAAAAATACAGAAAAAGGACATGCAGGTTTTTGTATGCAAATGTTGCCGATTTTTTTTGTTGCTAATGGTAAGACGCTCCATTTTGGGACTAAATGCAATTTCAGAGTATCGGTAAATATCGTTGAAAAAAATAAAACTTTGGATGGAGAGAATTGAAAAATTGAAACAATGTCGGAATATCGCGGAACAATGAAAAACAGGAAATGTAGCAGTCTCCTGATTAATATTTAATTGCAGCGTTATTTGTCATAATATATAATGACGAGGAGTGATGATTACAAGAGACATGTATTTCACGGATCACCTGGCAATTTATACGGGATACATAAGTATAGTAACGTCATTGATGTCGTAATGTGTTTTTTACGATCGCCGACGATAATCATCACGCGCATCATTTTATCTTTTCCCTACATCTGTATGGCTCCTATGGTGGCTGTGCGCCTATTCCAAATGGTTTCGTATCACGAGTTATTATCCGTCGGTTTCTTTTGTATTGGCCGATTTTCGATCGAATTTCTCTTTCGACTTTGGACGGATTTTCTAGATTTATTTTGGATCGATTTTCCGTCTTGATTTTGGACCGATTTTTTAGATTTATTTTGGATCCATTTTCTGTCTTGATTTTGGTCCGATTTTTTAGATTTATTTTGGATCGATTTTCCGTCTTGATTTTGGACCGTTTTTGTAGATTTATTTTGAATTAACTTTCTGCATTGATTTTGGATCGATTTTCCGTCTTGATTTTGGACCGATTTTCTGTCTTAATGTTGGTCCGATTTTTTAGATTTATTTTGGATCGATTTTCCGTCTCGATTTTGGACCGATTTTCTTGACAGACACAGATTCCATCCTGCAGTCCGCTTCTTTCCTCATCCTCTCCTCTTCGTCCGCGTTACTCTCGTTTTTCTTTCCACGTGGGTACCTATACTTACGCCACACTTTGGACTTTGGAGGCTACCTCGAAAGATGAGCAAAAAGTCAGGGCGAATTACAGCACATATCCTTGAATTTTAGGTAGTTAAGCGCGTCTGGGAGAGCCTGGTCCCTTTCTACGCGATTCCTTTGTTGCGGTGCCATTACGAATATACCCTTAAGGTCACCTCTCGCATTTATACAGGCAGCTCAAAATTCACAGAAATCCAAGTCATAGAAATCATTTAAAATGTTCCGTCCAATAAAAAAATGTCAACTTCAAGTCTCCCAGCGACGACCACCCTACTTTGTCAACCCCCCTCCCCCCCTTCCCCCTCGCAACAGAATACCTCCTTTAACTCTATCGGAATAGGGTCGCCGTTGCTAGGAGACCTAGACGCTACGTTTTTTTTTTCATATCTACCGGGAGTTTTCGATGCTCCCATTGGCCAGAACATTTTAACTGATTACTCGGTAATTATCGCGAATTTCGAAAAATGGCAAATAACTTTTCTTCTTAATTTTTCACCATCTACCAGGCTTCGACACCCTACACCGCACACCCTGTATACGTATACAAAGAAAAACGAAACTCAGCGCTCGGTTGCCAAGAAAAATGACTTTCATCTTCCCAAAAGCCCACGAAAGTGCGGATTTATGGGCGGAAAGCTCGGTGAGGATCTTTTAATAGGACGCACGAGCGCGTCGAGGAATCGTAAAATCAACTATATGTATAAATAAATGTATATATACACATACACATATAAATATATATTTGTTTATGTAAATTCACACACATAAATTGTACCCACTGTCAATATTATCGTTAGGGAGTGAGTGGGATCTTATGGAAAGAGCTTCGCACGATTTCTTGCTATCTTGGGCCTCTTCCTCCGGTTGCACTGATTGCACCGGAAGTCGGTAACAATGATTTATCGACCTACTTAATTTAATTAATTAACATCCTCGAGTGCCACTCATGTATATATATATATACATATACAGAGACGAGTTTCAAAACGATCGGCAAAAAAGAAAAAAAATTATCCAAATAAATAAATAAATAAATAAATAAATGAATAAATAAACGAACCATCGAAGGTTCCGTTCCTCTGCGGGCGCTCGTAGTTTCCAAATAGCCGATTCCTCCCGTTTCGAGAGAAATCGGGTACGAGTTTTCCTCGAGAAGTTGTTCCCGACGCGGGAAAATACCATTTACCAGGCCTATCGTTATTAATCCATCGGGTTCGGGTGGGGAAAAAAAAGGTAACCGGAAAGTCCTGGGTAAATCCTGCTGTCGCCTTGCAAGTTGCAACATGTGCAGCTTTTACATAACAAACGGGACATCGCTTACCGTTTTAGGTAAAATGTCGAGGAAATTCCAAAAGGATGGTACCGATGGTATTGGTTATATTATTATTATTATTATTACTACTACTACTACTACTACTACTACTAGTACTACTACTACTATTATTATTATTATTATTGTTATTATTCTTATTATTATTATCACCACTATTGCTATTATTATTATTATTTTGGTTATTATTATGTCGGTAGAGAAAAATCGGAAATTGAAGCTCGAATATTTCCTCTCTGAAAATGGCGGAGGCCGGATTTGAAAAAAACAAAGGGTGCGATGACATTTTTTCCATCGGCGAAACTGGTAAAGAAAATTCCCTCGAGCGAGGAAGCGACAAAGAGCGTATTCATACACACACGGAGGAACTATTTTCTTATCGTTCGATAGATTAGACTTATCGCGATGCAAAAGCGGTAAAATCCTATCTCGCGCTCGGTCCGCTAATAATACTTCGAAAAAGGAACGCGGATCGATGTTTTCTCGAATCGGAAAACTTCCGCCCGGTAACTGGAATACCATTAATTAAAAAAAAAAGCACGATAAAAATTCCACGAGACGTTACTATTTAATTACGTAACGTCACAATCAGTATCATTTCTCCTTCATCTCTTCGCGACACCTCATTCTCATACGTGAATATTTGAAGATGTATTGGAATCTCACAATCAATATTTCTCGGAAATTTCGAGATTTTAAGTATTTACGTGGTGATTCCTTCACATATTTTTCTATGGAATTACGTACAAATATTACTTTCTAACATATATGTATATATATGTATACATAATATTAATTTATTATTAACATTTTTCGAGGACACCGCAAGCTCCCTCCGCCATTACTAAGGACGCGCATTCTTCTACGATACCCCGCAATCCTCCAAAACACCATCACTGACCCCCCGTTCTCGAAAGATATCGAAGATCGACTACTTCTGCGAGCTCTATCGATAAAAACGTGCGAGATAAGAGACACATACCAAAGTATTTTGATAGCCCAATCCATAGTCCTCCTCGTCGTGGTCGCTCGTGGACGGCATTTTTCTTTTTCTATGTATGTACACACTCCTCGGTCCTCTGTCCCTCTTTGTCTTTCTTCAAAATATTATTTTTAGCGTCACCGTTACCCCTCCTCCTCTTCTTTTGTCGTCGTCGTCGTCGTGGTCGTTGTCACATAGGAAATTCGGGAGCGTCGAAACAAACGATTGTCATCCTCTCGAGTACCATCATCGATGCGAGCACGAGCTTCGTCCGTTAAAAAAAAATAAAAAAGAAAGAAAAATCCCAAAACGAAAAAGAACCAAAAAAAAATATCAAACAATGTCCCGACTAATTCGCCGATTAGCTACCGCCAGCCCGTCTCGCGCGAACGATCTCTTCCATCTCTCGAAGAACCCAAGCTCCTCGCCCGGGTGACTTATTCCTACACGGGAATTTCGGATCACCAGTAGCACTTTTAAGCTGGTAAATAATAAAAATATACATATGTGTGTGTGTATATACGCGGACGGACGTCTTATTGCAATTTCTATACACGTTTGCGTTCACTCACACACACACACATACACATGTATATACGCGAAATCGTCCAAAAGTTTATCTCAAGTACACGTCACGCACATGGTGATTGCCGAAAAGAGTGGAAAGTGCGTGCAAAGTGCTATGTAATAATATATTGTAAACGCAAACATATTTACTATCGGCAATAATACGATTCGCAATTGTGCGCACACGTATGTACGGCGAGCGTCTATGTGTGTACTACACACGAGTTTCGAAGCTATATGACTGCTCTGCGAGACAGCCGTCGAACGACTGGATGCGATGATAGGTGTTTGAAATGTAAGCCTTGGGTAGCTGAGATTTCTTACTCTTTGGTGGAAAATCAAAACCAACGTCGTTTAAATGCTTATCGCTTTTGTAGACGATATTGCCATTTTATTGTCATTCGTTTGTAGTATATATTCTATTTCGAAATTGTTCGCGAGGAAAATGCGGATAAACTCGGAGGGAATGGAGGAGTTAGTTCTCGGGGAAGATGTCGAAGGAGTTTTATCGTTTTTGGCAAAGATGTCGTTCGGTGTAGATAATGTTGGTGGCGAAATTGTATCGATGGTTGATACCGATGCCAATCGAGGGTCATTACGTTGGCAGCCTCTGCCATTGTTGTTGAATTGAAAAGAAATGCTCTAGCATTGTTCAAAATGGTGGTAGGAAATTTCGTTGAAAAGTTTGATGCGATTTGATATTTTACAATTGTTTGTATAGAAATAATGAGAAGTATTCGAATAGATATGTGAGGTTGAGAGATTAAATTCCAGGAAATTTCCAAGGTTTCCTGAGTTTCATAATTTCTTGGAAATTAAAATTCAAGACTTTGGAAATAAAATTAGAAACTTATATTTTTTTTTCTTTTCAATTTGAAATTTAATGCGATTTCCAAGTTTCCTGAATTTTACGATTACTTATAAATTAAAATTCAAAACTATTGAAATAAAAATAGAAATTTTCATATTCTTTCCAATTTTAAATTTGATGCGATTCCATATTTTTTCAATTTGAAGTTCGATACAAATGCCAAGTTTTCTGAATTTTACAATTACTTGTAAATTAAAATTCAAAACTATTGAAATAAAAATAGAAATTTTCATATTCTTTCCAATTTTAAATTCAATGCGATTCCATATTTTTTTTTAAATTTCAAATTCGATGCGAATAATTGAATAACTAGTATTCGTGAACATTCGAATTTCGAATAGATAAAATTTGTTCGACAGTCGATTCATGAAAAAGAAAATATATAACAGAATTGATCAGCGATCGAACACCAAAGTATGCTATGAATCGTTTGAAAGGTGCGAAACAAGTCAAGGTGTGACCACCGTCGTAGAAGAAGCATAACGTTGGCACGGTCAGCGAATGCTTAATAAGGAAGCATATGTAAAAAAGAATATTCTAGACACGACATTTTATTAGTAAGACATTATCATAGCAATTTCTATCGAAACCATCGGTGCGGCTGACTTTCACGTGGATTTACAAATGGGAAAGAAAGAAGAAAGGTCGGAAGACTTATTTATTTCGAAAGATGCTATTTAATCTGTATGTTATGTTAATTCAGAAATTAGCGTTAACGAAGGTCCCTCGAAAACGATACGACTCGTTACGAAATGAATTACTGGCGGAGGAATTTTTTGTTCTTAATCAATAAGTAGAAAGCAATAATTGACCCGCGATGATATGATAATTGATAAATGCAATGTTACTACGAGTTTGTGGATATTTGTCGAATGTTCGGTAATATTATAATACACGAAGGTTTATGAAAAGTGCATAGTCACTGAAAATAAAATGTTTGAAAATAAATGTTATTGTATATTGGAATAATATCATAGAGTATAGATCAGCAACAAAAATAGGAATTAGCAACAAGATTGTAAAATAATTACTGAAACGAAGCAAAATATTTTGTCGAAGCATCGATATTATGTTGTAATAAACTAACGAGTATCTAAAAAACAAGGAAAAAAATTATACAACTATTTAAAAATAAAAAAAATGGAAAAAAAAAATAAATATACTGTTGCAGTGGATTTCAATAATTTACCAAAGAATTGTAAGATATGAGTATTAGGAAAAATACAAAAATCAGCGGAATCCCTTAGAATTATGGATAAAAAAAAACAAAATTAAAATAAAAAAGGAAGTAGATGATGTAAAATATCAAATTGGATAATTGTAACTCGAGAAACTTACTAAACTTAGGTTCGGAGTTTTGGGATTTATGGTAAACGTAACTTCCATAACCTCAAAAATTAGTACACAGTACTCCGCAGTGCTGCGATATTATTTTACGTAATTTGGCGATAAATAAATAACGCAAAATGAAATAAATAAGAGAGAAGACTTCGGTTTCCTTTCAAAATAGAAACATGATATATGTATACATATATTAAATATCATCAAAAATAGTACGATACAAGAAATTACATAAACGGTAGTTTTTTTAGAATCTTATTTGTGCAATTAGTAACAAATCATTTTTCCTTTTGTCTCGTCGTTATCACCCGGGTAAATTGTCGTGTACATTTGAGCAATCGGTAACCGACCGACTCGTTGGACTCGACCACCCGCTACTTTTGTAAGATACACTTAAGGCGAAAATTAGGACTACGAATTACAAAGACAACGGTCTTCTCTCGGACGTATCCCTCAAAGTTAGAAATTAGAACCGTGTTGTCACCATGGAAGCAGGATCGCTCGCTCAACCGTGTTCGACATCCACCGGAAAGAGATATTTTCACCAGAGACCGGTTACTGAATTTGAAAAATTAAGATTCATCCTACTACTGCATATATGCGAGAACCGGTTGGCCAAAAAAGTTCGAAATCTCTATAAAATAATAAAACATAAGTTTCAGAGAAAAAAGAAACGGGTCATTCATTTTTGCATCGATTCGAGAAATAAATCTTTCCGGTGAATGTCGAGTAATAACTAACCTAAAATACAAAAAAAAAAGATAAATCCCGTCGCTGGACCCATTTCCCAAACTTTTCATCTCCCGACGAAATCAATTTCCTCATTTCCCGGATCCGCTGTTCGGTTCGTCCGGCGATGAACTCGGTACGAGAGACGCTGTTCGAAATCCAAAAAAAATGCAATATTTTAGGATGGGGTCGATAGCTAGATCTACGAATCGACTGATTTCTCGGACTCGAAGTCCAAATTCAAAAACTCTACGTTCCAGATAAATAATAGCAACGATAAGAGGCGGCGTAACGAGAGAAAGTCGTGGACCGCGATGACTCACCGATAATGATAATCAAAATAACGACGCAAATGATGCCGATGATGATCATCATTTTGAGATTCTTCCACCAGTACTTCCTTTTCAGTTTGCCGGCTTGCTGCTCGAACTGTGCCGCTCCCTGCTGGAGAATATCCGCGCGGTTATCCAACTCCGATAACTTCTGGTCCCTCTCCAGGACTTTGTCGACGTTGACTTTCATGATTCCGACGACTTCGTCTACGGCGGCCTGAGTCTGCTGCAGTTTCTTCGTGGAAGACGCTTGTTGCGAGTTACGGGGTCCACCCATGTCTCCGTCTCCGGAATATCCGCCGCCGTCCATGGTTCTGTAAGAGTAGGACATTTGTTATTCATAGAAACCTAAAGTACAAGTGAAATGCAATGATTACAAATTTAGAAATTCAATGTTTATTCGTTTTGGGGAAACGAAATTCAGTGAATACTTTTTCTAGTAAAATTTGTATTAACGTTTTACCGACCGCTAGGTTATTAATCGGCTTTGTGTCGCCAACGCTTAATAAATATAATTTAGCGTTAATATCATCCAACAGCGGATCGGACGGGCGAATGTTGTTGAATCGCTTGCGGTCGGTAAAGTGTTAACTTGTTAATTTGTTGTGTTAATGTATCGACTGTAAATACTTTATTTGCAAAACTCATGGAGCGAAAGAAGCGGGATAGTTGTAATGAATTTATTTTCAGATTTCATGGAGCGAAAGAAACGCGATAATTGGAAATAATTTATTTCCACGATTTGTGGAGCGAAAGAAGCGCAAAAAGTTATGATTATTAAACAACGATTGTAGTTACGAAAAACTGCATTTCATTGAAATTTCTTTGAACTCGCAGTGGCCGAGTGTGAGTTGCATTAAATTATACGAATTTTGTTGAAAATGTACGATCTTTTCACAAAATTTTAATTATCGTCCTACAGGTTAGATAGACGACTACGAATATGCAGTAAAATAGCAGAATGTTTTTGTAGAAACTTTTCCGCCAATGTCGGGCCAATTAAAACTGGACATTTTTTTTCAAGCGAGCCGATTTTTTTTGAAAATGGCCTGAGTACATTTGTGAATTTTTTGTTGTTAACTGTAGTAACATGTGCCACTCGACATTAGTTGTCATGAAAAACATTTTGCGAAATTACAAAAAAAATTGGACTCAGGCCACTTTGAAAATAATCGGCCCAAGTCGACAAGCGACTCGCGACCGGATCGCTGGGGACTGATATGTGTCATTTTGACAAGTACACGCCCATCTAACCTCAAATTGGGGTTTTCTTTCTGAAAAATGACTTCCCTTTGAAAATTTCCAGATTTGGTTTTCGAAATTTATTGTCTCGTACAAAAAACATTTTTTTTTGTTTAATTTCAAACAGAAATGGTGTTTGTTTGTTTTTTTGGTTTCGAAAAGAAAAGGAAGAACGGTCAAGGAGAATAATTATAATAAGTGAAAAATGATCACATAGGGCGACGTTGCATCCAATTTGAAATTCCAAAAAATCGTCGCACGTATACTTACGAGGGTTGGAATAAATATCGAAGAAATCGGGAAGAAAAATGTGCGTCCCGGTGCTCGGAAGTGGGCAATTAATCAAACAAGTCCCCGGAAGTTAATTTAATTACGTGCGAAAATCCGTAAAAGTATAAAGTAATAAGTAAAGTGCAATCGGTGGAAAAGATGGCGGCGCACATGAGTCACATGACGTCAGACCCAAAGATTATGTTTGTTGATCGTCTACTTTACCGACGGCGGAAGCATCTTTTTTACCGACAGTGCTGAGTGGGAGGGAATTCGTACGAGATTCAAAAAAGTCTAGATTTTGTTTTTTTTTAATATTTCAATCAAATTTTATAGACAAAAAAAATTTATTTTTAACCAAAGAAAAATTGTAGTAAGAATAGGAAATTGAAAGAGAGATAAAAAATAGGAAAATTAGAAAATACTGATAAGATTTTTTTGGTTTATTTTTTCAATTGACGTTACATAATAATTTTCATATAAAGAAAATTCTTGTGTTATATCGGTGAATTAAAGAAAAAAAAGAAAAGATTTTAGGAATATTATATTTTTCAATTTGCAAAATTGCATAAAATGGATTTTTATTGTACAATCCATTGATCAGCTCGAATTTTAAATAATGAAAATATAATAAAAAAAATAATGTAATATAATGAAAATAAAATAAAAGTAAAATAATAAAAAAATTTTAATAAAAAAAATACAATAAAAGTAAAATAATAAAAAAATTTAAATAAAGAAAATAAAAGAAAATAATAAAACTACAACTTTGTTGATGAAAAATTTTACTTAGGGAATTCCAGTAAAATCCACCAAAAATTTCAAAACCTCCTCCAATTCTCGCATTTTTCTGGATAATTATAATTTCAAAATAATTCAATATTAAAATTCATAATTAAAATTAATTATTTTACTCGACTCGTTATTACTTTTCCAACAAATTCATAAGAAATAACAAAAAATTCAGAGCCTCCAAAAAAGAAAAAAACAAAATTCTCATCCACCCCCGACGTCCATGAAAGTGGAGAAACCGCATTAAAACTCACCATCGTCGAATTTTCGCGATCCCATGGTTTCGGATGCGACCGGAACCGGTGGTTCGATTTCGGCAAAATCGGCCATTGCAATTTCTTCCTTTCCACTCGATTCCAAAAAAGTTCGAAAAGCCTCGGGGAACGAGCCGCGACTTTGCGCCTTCCGCGCACAAACGGGCCACTGCGGAGAGACACTCGCGGGCCAAGACGTTGCGAGCCAAAGACGAGGGTAAGCGCCGCCGGAGAAAGTAGGTTTCGAAGGGTGCTTTTGGGGCGGAAACCTCAGACTCGTACGATTTCTCCCTTTCACCCCCGATTTTCCAGTTTCACCCCAAAAACCTCTCTCGATTTCGCAAAACCACCCCTTTAATTTCCCCGAATTCTCGAAACCCGAAATATTTTCGAATCCGAGTTTCCAAATTTTCCCCTGGCTCCGAAAAAAAAAAAAAAAAAGGAATCGAATCCCCGCCGTGGAAAATCGGGTCCCCGTGTCGGGAACGACCCCCTCGAAGGGGATGATCGCTACCCTACTGGCGGAGGCCGAGGTATTGACCGAAAGCTGACACATGCGCTCGGAACCACCCTCGAAGTTCGATTCGATTAATCGAGGACGCGACTTGCAAGGGTTAAAACAGCCCTTATTTGGGGGTGGTTTTGCCGATTTTCGCATTTTTTTCGCGATTCGAGGGAAAATTCGAGGAAGTATCGCGATTTCCACGGCTTCGGGGTGGGTTCGGACCGAGTTCGGGGCGATTTCTCGCCGCGGTAGGAGGGATTGCGAGATATCGTTCGAGTCGAGAGTCTTCCTGGAAAATTTATCAATACCGTGGTATCTAGTCGGCGACAGTCGCTCTTGATAGAAACGTCCTCCGCGCGACTCCTGGAAGGCAAAATTCTCACGATTTCAACCACGAATCGGCGGGGACCCAGCGGTTTTCATCCACGACAATAAAAATGTAAGTGCAAATCGATCATTCGCCCGGAAAAATTGCCGTCGCGCCCAAAAAAAGGCCCGTGGTTCCCAAAAAGGGCTCCCTTTCCCCCCGAAGTGGTGACACGGGAGAGGGAAAGAAAAATCCTCATTTCGTAGCGACTCCCTGCAACCCCCTTTGCATTCGTCCCTTCCCATCCTCGATCCTCGAAATTATCGCTTTCCGGGGTTTTTTCGACCCCATCGGGGTGGATTTTTTGTTTCCCCGCTGACGCGGTGAAGTTCCATTCGAGCGAAGGGCAATTTCTATATTTCCTTGCCCGAGGGGGAGGGGGTGGAAAGCACAGTCATATCGGTCTACTGGACATCGATTAATAGAGTAAAATTAGTTTCCGAGGAAAAAGACGAACCGAGACGCGAATTTGCGTCTCAAAGACGACGACGACGATGCGATTTTGGACCTTTTCCCTTGGGCTGGGGAAAAAAAAAAAAACGTACGTCCGGTGCCAGACCGCCCACTGGGGCCCCCTGAAAGTGGAGGTTTCTTAATTTTCCCATTTTCTTTCCGCCACGAGAATAATTAAGAAATTTGCGAGGGAACGGAAAAAAGAAAACGCTCCGGCAAGAAATTAATTGGAAAATATAGAAATAGTACGAAAATTTCCGAAATTTTCTCACAACTTTCTTGCAATTTGACTATTTTTAATTATCGACCATTTTGGAAAATCTATCTATGGGCTAAAAGAAATAAATCGAATCCCCAGAAATTTCGAAAAAATTCCTCCAGGATGGAAAATTGTTTGCTCCTTTTCTTTCCCTCGATTTTGACCCTCGCGACATTTTTACTTTGGGGGTGGCTATGGGGAAACTATGGGTAATTTGCGCGAATGGAAAAATCAAAATCGTGTAATTTCGGACCCAAATGCACGATTCTAGGAATTTTCTGGGACCCCAATTGGATCCTTTTAAGTTCGACAACCCCCTAGATCCCGAGGTCGACGATTTTCTTTCGCTAGGGATTTATCTGGGGAATAACTCGTCGATTTCCACCCCCTCAGGAGTCGAAAAATGGCAATCGCGTAATTCGGGGCCCAAATGAACGATTCTAGGACCCCAATTGGGTCCTTTTGAGTTCGACAACCCCCTAGATCCCGAGGTCGACGATTTTCTTTCGCTAGGGATTTATCTGGGGAATAACTCGTCGATTTCCACCCCCTCAGGAGTCGAAAAATGGCAATCGCGTAATTCGGGGCCCAAATGAACGATTCTAGGCCCCCAATTGGGTCCTTTTGAGTTCGACAACCCCCTAGATCCAGAGGTCGACGATTTTCCTTCTCTAGGGATTTATCTGGGGAATAACTCGTCGATTCCCAACCCTTCCACGAGCCGAAAAATCGCAATCGCGTAATTCGGGGCCCAAATGAACAATTCTAGGGATTTAGTAGGACCCCAATTGGGTGCTTTTAATTTCGACAACCCCCTAGATCCCGAGGTTGACAATTTTCTTTCTCTAGGGATTTATCTGGGGAATAACTCGTCGATTTCCAACCCTCCCACGAGGCGAGAAATCGCAATCGCGTGATTCGGGGCCCAAATAATCGATTCTAAGAATTTTCTGGGACCCCAATTGGGTCCTTTTTAATTTCGACAACCCCCTAGATCCCGAGGTTGACAATTTTCTTTCTCTAGAGATTTATCTGGGGAACAACTGGTCGACTCCCACCCTCCCACGAGCTATCACGAAATATGGGATTCCGATTGAGAAGTTCGATGAGCGGGACATATTCGCAGTTTCTATATTTAGACGATCAGTGAAGGAGAAACACACGCTACGAAACACAGTCCCGGGGGTTGAAACTTTGTCATTTTTTGTTTCTTTCATCGTCTCCACCCCGTATCCGGTTTCTCTCTTCTTTTTTTTTTCTCCCTCCATGGGAATAATTACCGTGGCAACTTTTCTCTCTCGCACCTTCTCGAAGACGCTCTTTGGCGACGTCCCTCGCAGTTTTCATCCCCGTAATTTATGAAACCGTGCGTGAGCCACGCTTCGTTGGCATTTGCCCTTTGACAAACAACAGCCCCGGGATCGGGGAAAAGTCGGAGGTCAAAGGATGTAACGCCGACAAGTCATGCATTTTTGTTGCCGAGTCCACCCCCGCATAATTTCCATCGCGTATCGCGTATTTTCCGCCGCATTCGTATATTCGCCCCCATGCCCCGGCGCAACCCCTGCATCCACGCAACCCGACGCCACGGGGGCAAAAGTCTTCGCTCGACTTTGTCGTTGGCGATGGACGTCGCGAAAAAAATAATAATAATAATGATAATAATAAACAATCGCGCAATTGATCGCGGATATAAGCGCGATAAGAGTCGCGTCGCTGGGTGAGAAAATTCCCGTGACCTTTCGGGAAAATGTCGAGCGAGCAACTTTGTCTCTCGACCGTGGCACGCTTCGTCTATAAATGGGCCCCAACGACCGTGCGTGTGCTGATTTATTTTTTTTTCTTAGCCCAAGAATAATTTTGCCGAAGCATATATTTCCTTTTTTTTTCTTTCATTTCCTAGCAATTTTTTTTCTAATTTTTCTCGCGCGAAATTGAAAGTCTATGGAAAAATTGGGAAACGTCGATTTTTGGCCCCTCAGAGGGCGCTCCGGCACCGGGAGTATATTTTTTCGAAGTAGGAAAATTCTGGAATAATTTTGGAAATTTTTCGTACCCCCCATTTACGTATTTTCGCAATTAATCTTTTGCTGAAGCATTTTTTCTTCTATTTCCCACCAGTTTTTCGAATTATTTCCGTCGCGATCAAATTGAAAATCGTCGGAAAATGGAGAAATTGAGAAACCTCGATTTTTAAAAGGGCCCCAAAACTCGGGGCCCTTTGTGTTTTTTTTCTTTCATAAAATTGAAAACCGATGAAAAATGAAAAAAATGAAAAAGAAAAAAAACAACGTCGATTTTTAGGACCACAGAGGGCGCTCCGGCACCGGAAGTATATTTTTTCGAAGTAGGAAAATTCTGGAATAATTTTGGAAATTTTTCGTACCGCCCATTTACGTATTTTTGCAATTAATTTTTTGCTGAAGCATTTTTTCTTTTATTTCCCAGCAGTTTTTCGAATTATTTCCGTCGCGATCAAATTGAAAATCGTCGGAAAATGGAGAAATTGAGAAACTTCGATTTTTAGGGCCCCAAAACTCGGGGCCCTTTGTGTTTTTTTTTCTTTCATAAAATTGAAAGCCGATGAAAAAATGAAAAAAATAAAACAAAAACAACGTCGATTTTCAGGGCCACAGAGGGCGGTCTGGCACCGGACGCTGCAGGTGCAGGTGCAGGAGCCGGTAGCGATGGAATCGTCGGGGGTCCGAGAACACCCCAGCAAATCGCGTCTCAGAAACGATTGCAACAGACACAAGCGCAGGTGGACGAAGTCGTCGACATCATGAAGACGAACGTCGAGAAGGTCTTGGAACGAGATCAGAAATTATCGGAACTCGACGATCGAGCAGGTACGCACCGCCGATTTTTTCAATTCGCGTCGACGATCTTCCGATTTTTTCATTCGCTCCTCCGCGGTTTCGATTTTCGGGACGATGAATTTTTTTTTGTTTTTTTTACATATTGTTTTTTTGGAAGATCAATTACGCGGCGTTCGAGGAAAATCGCAGGAAAGGAAGTACGGAAGGTCAAGGAAATTATGACTTTCATGCATTGACGTTCTGCGCTAATCAATGCGAAAACGTGCTGCACTATGCAGCGTCGTGTGTAACTTTACGCCAAGTCGTGGAATAATACGTTATGCCTCTATGAAATTGTCTGTCGCAATTTTTCTTCCTTGTGGAATCGAACTCGAACGTTCGAGAAAGTTGAGGGCCAGGCCACTCTTGGCTGCTGGAAAACTAAAAACAGGAATTTCTATATTTTTCGTTATTTTATTTCGAATAAAAATATTTTAATAAATAATAAAAAAATATTTTAATAATTATAAAAAAAATAATTTAAATATAAAATTAAATAGAAATAATTTCAAAAAAAGGAATTTTTCAATGAAATGCAATTTCCCACATTTCGCAAATTACTTGTACATTCAAATTCAAAATTTATCTCACAGCGTAGAAATTATCTATTTTTTTTTTATTTGTATTTATTTATTTATCACAAATTCTCTTGCACCGCAGATGCCCTTCAGCAAGGAGCCTCGCAATTCGAACAGCAGGCGGGAAAATTGAAGAGGAAGTTCTGGCTACAAAATCTCAAGGTACCGTTTGCTCGATTTTCACGCAAATGTCCAAAAAATTCGATTTTCGAAACTTTTTTCTTTTGGAACTTCGGGAGACCCATATCCGATGTATTTTTTCCCGAGGAATCCATTTCTTTAATTAAAATTCCCGAAATCCCACGGGAAGTACCATTTTTCCTCAAAAAACCTACTTTTTTCCAACTTCCGCTGGGATTTCATCAAATTTGATCTTTGCAATGGATTCTACGGGAAAAATTACCCCTAAAAATGACTTGTCCAACCCCGTTTTCGAAACTTTAATTTTTACCCCATTTTTGGGGGAAGGGGTAGGCATGCCCAAAAAAATCGACTTTTGCAAACTTTTTTTTTTAATTTCGGGAGACCCATATCCGATGTATTTTTTTCCGAAGAATCCATTTCTTTAATTGAAATTCCCGAAATCCCACGGGAAGTACCATTTTTCCTCAAAAAACCTACTTTTTTCCAACTTCCGCTGGGATTTCATCATATTTGACCTTTGCAATCGATTCTACGGGAAAAATTACCCCTAAAAATGACTTGTCCAACCCCATTTTTGAAACTTTAATTTTTACCCCATTTTTGGGGGAAGGGGTAGATGCCCAAAAAAATCGACTTTTGGAAAAATTTTTTTTGCACTTTCGGGAGACCCATATCCGATGTATTTTTTTCCGAGGAATCCATTTTCATTGTCAAAATTCAAAATTTCCTACGGGAAACACGATTTTTCCTCAAAAAACCTACTTTTCTCCAACTTCTGCTGGGATTTCATGAAATTTGACCTTTGCAATCGATTCTACGGGAAAAATTACCCCTAAAAATGACTTGTCCAACCCCATTTTTAAAACTTTAATTTTTACCCCATTTTTGGAGGAAGGGGTTTTGTGTGACGCCCAACGATATTCACCCCTCGCGCTCGAGACGCGAGAGATCGGCGATGAAAATCGGCGCCTCTCGAGCGCGAAGGGTTCGATTTATCTCGATTTCCCGAGTCACCGAGTAACTCGTGTATTTTCCATCGACAGATGATGATAATCATGGGAATCATCGGACTGATTGTGTTGGCACTCATTGTCGGTAAGTCGAAACACCCTTACTCTGGTACTTTTTATACTTGAAATCGACAGAAACGTTCAATGATTCTCGCATAAGCGACAGAGAAAAAAATCTCAATTCTCGATTCGAGAGACCCAAAGATTCACGACGAAGGAAAAACGAACACACGAATTTTTCAAAAAAAAAAAAAACAGAAAAGCAAAGCAAAGCAAAGCAAAGCAAGACTTATGTTGCCATTGTTGAGTGTCCAAAAATATACATTGGGTGTTTTGTGTTATCACGTCGATGTAACTCGTCGTACTTTTCTCTCCAACGACGAATTCAGACGAATTTGCCACCGATTTTCCATCGATTTTTCGAAATCCATTTTTTCTCCCGAAAAAATTCTGAATTCCTCGAAATTTTGACCCCGTATTTTCGAAATTTCGAAATTTCGAGTGTCATTTTGGGACAAAGTAAAGGAAGGAAACCAATCCCCCCATTTTTGAAAAAAATTTCGAAATCCATTTTTCCTCCCGAAAAAATTTTGAATTCCTCGAAACTTTGCCCCAAATTTTCGAAATTTCGAGTGTCATTTGGGACAAACTAAAGAAAGAAAAAAAACCGCCCTATTTAAGAATAAAAAGAATTCCCAGAGAAAATAAATAATCGACCCGTCCCTTGTTAATTAAATTCGGGATCTATTTTTTTTTCGATTCAAAAAAAAAAAGGGTTTTGAAAAATGCCCAAAATAAGGAGGACTCTGAATTCGTGGTTGTGGCTGGCCTATTGTATATGTCGAGACTACATATATATATCTCTACTGACGAAAAAAAAAAACATCTTCAACATTCTCTTAGTTTTGTTCTCGTGCTTTTGCATTTTCCAAAAATTGAAATCGAATCGATCGGAAATTTGGAAAACTAGAAGGGTTTTCGAAAAGCAAAGAGGGGATGGAGAAAAAAAAAAGGATCGGTGAAGTGATGAACGATTTTGAAGAATTTTCCCAAAAAAGAAAATAGGATTTTTATTTTAAAAAAAAGGGGGGAGAGGGGTGCAATAATTTAAAAACGCGGATTTTTATAATAAATTAAATGCAATTCCTTACATTTCGCAATTACTCGTACAGTAAAATTCAAAATTTTTTTCTTACACCGTAGAAATGATCGTTTTTCTTTTATTTATTTATTTACCCAAATTAATTTCGGGCTTATCGAGTCGCGAACTATTTTTTTTATTCACATTTTTTTACTCGCTCGTAATTAAACAAAAATATTAAGAAAAAATTAATAAAAAAAGAAAAAATTTTTTTTTCTCAATTTGGTTCTCGTGCTTTTGCATTTTCCAAAAATTGAAATCGAATCGATCCAAAATTGGAAAACCAGAAAGGTTCGGAAAAGCCCAAAGGGGATGAAAAAAGAAAAAAGGATCGGTGTAATAATGAACGATTTTGGACAATTTCTCCAAAAAGGAAAATAGATTTTTTATTTCTTTTTTTAAAATAGGGGTGGGGGTGGGGGTGGGGGGTAGGGGTTGCAACCCTCGGAAAGCTATTCACGTATTATTCATGTGATCACATCATCGTCATTCTCTCTAACGTGTGACTCTCTGTGTTTCTCTTTTTTTCGTCTAGTGAACTTCATGTAGGCGCGCTGATTGATGGAACAGATTTGTGTGTGAGTGAGACAGGTAGAGAAGCCCACCCTTCCCTTAATACGAAATTCAATGAAAGATTGTCACTATATTTCTCCGGAGAAACGTCATAAACGTGAAAATTTCCGCGAAAAAAAAAAACAAAAAAAAATATGCATCTCCCGCTCAAAAAAAAAAAGAAAAGAAAAAAAAAACAAAAATCGGCCTTTCACGTTTATCGCCTTTTTCGATGTTCCTCGGTTTCTTCACTCGAAGTGCCCCCACGAAATGGGCTTTCACGCCCCGAGGAGTGGTTGAACCCGTCGCGTGAGGGTTGGATCCACCCCCGCGGTATGGTTTCTCCTACCCCTTAATTCAATTAAACGTCAATATTTGAATGGATGCCGAAGCCCAGTCGCCGGTTGCGGTCGCAAATTGGATTATATTTCGCTTTTCCAGTGGATTTTTGGATTTTCGAGAAATTTCGAGAAATTTCGAGAATTTTTCGATTTTCGGGAGAGTTTCCGTCCCTCGAGTGGACGAGAGAGCCACACCGAATTCGAGTAAAGAAACCGAGAGCAGCCTCTATCTTTCTCTCTGTCTATCTGTCTGTTCGTAAAAACTTATGTGTAGGAGTTCTGTGTGTGTACATTTTTTTTTTAATTAAGTACTTATTCGCGAAGAAGCCGAATGAAAGGTCCACGCGGGTATGAAATCGCTGTTCTTTTGTTCCATTTCTTTCCCACTGTGTTCTCTCGATGGCTTTCTCGTTCCTCTCCAGATTTCCTTCTTTTTTTCCGCCTCGAACGTTTCTATCTTTTTCTTTTTCTTGAGAAATTTCGTTTTCAGATTTTTTTTTTCTAAAATTTCCGAGCTTCTAAAATTTCTCAAGGAAATGAAAAAAAAAACAACGAAGAAAAGAAAAATAGGAAAAGCTTTTTTTCCCGATTTTTCTTTCGTGAAATTAATTATTTCTTTGAGAAATTTTCCTTCGAAGATAATTATCGATTATTGATAAGATAATTAAAATTAGATAATTAAAAATTAATTATTTATTTTCTATAATTGAACTTTTCTTTTTAAATTAAATTCTCGATAATTGAAATTAGGTATTAATAATTATTTTCACTATTAATTATTATCTAATTAAAGTTGGATAATTAAAATTGAAAAGAGAATTATTGATTTCACGAAAGAAAAATGGGAAAAAGATTTTTCCTATTTTTTTTGTTGTTTTTTTCTTTTTAATTTCTTTGAGAAATTTTTGATTGTGAATAATTACCAATTTCACGAAAAGGAAAAAAAAAACCAAGAATCACTCGTATTTGACATTTTTGCTCCATTCGTTGACCCCCGAGAAAGCTCCGAACCTCGTGGATCGTCGTCGAAAACCGCGATGACGTAGTTCCGATAATTATCGTAATTGATCACGACACGATAAAAAAAAAAAAACAAATATGAATTTTAGCCACGCGACGCACTTTTTTTTTGTTGCAAAAAACGAGAAATTCGACCGACGATTTTGCGAGTCCCCGATCTCTGTCGCCCTGTTGTTATATGTCTGTCGTATTATTATTATTATTATTATTATTAATGTTGTTATTATTATTATTATGTTTGGTGGTGTGTTCCAAATGCATAACTCTTGAATATGTATATTTCGAAGTTAGTCCCAGTGCAATTTTTTATCGGAAGGAAAAAAAAAAATTACTAAAATATTTAACGAATGTTTAAAGTAAAACTGCGTTTTTATTTTTCTCAAACGACGAGAGACCGTTTTTTCTCTTTTCCATGGTAACAATTACTTTTATATACACACAGGGTGCGTTTGAAGGTGGTAGAGGGTGAACAATTAAAGAAAAAAAGGGTCATCTACCATTTTTCGAAATTCGGAATAATCACCGAATAATTAATTAAAATGTTTTGGGCCAATCAGAGGCACCTGTAGCTTTCAAAATATTATTTATTTATTTATATGGACCGGAACGTTTTTAATTAATTTTTCGGTAATTAATTAAGACTCGGAATTTCGAAAAATGGTACCAGACTTTTTTTTCTCAAATTTTCATCCCCCCCCACCTTCGAACTCTCGTACCGCGTTCCCTGGAATTGTGTCTAAAAAAGAAATTTCTTTTCAAGAATAAAAAAAAATTTTTTTTAAGAATAGACAAAATTTTTTTTGAGAATAAAAAAAATTTTTTTTGAGAGTAAAAAAATTTTTTTTGAGAATAAAAAAAATTTGTTTAAGAAAAAAAATAATCTTTATCTTCGGCATCACCTTCTCTCGTTACATTATTATTTTCAATTCCAATTACACCGACAACTTTACTCTACACTAAACTACGGTAAGCTATAAAAATCTACACCTTAATTTCCATTGCACTTTCCGACATTTCTCTTTTTCTTAAATATTTCTCTTCTACTACAATTCACCTTTCTCTCTCTCTCTCTCTTTCTCTTTTTCTATTTTCTCTTCTTTTCCACGTTAATTACAACAAATACCACGTACGAGATAGACTCAAATAGAAAATCCAAAAACCACAAATGGGGTAAGTTACGTTGGACAGCAGGTGTCGCAAGACACATCCTTCGAAATTGAAATTTTCTTCCTCCCGCGAAATTCAAAATTCGGTTAATTATACATTCGTCCCCCGGCTAAAAAATATTAAAAAAAAAAAAAGAAAATTATAAATTATAGAAATTCAATCTGGGACGATCTTCGCGCTTCGCTTTTTCGTGTTTTTCTTTCCACTTTTCTCCGTAACCGCCGAGTTACTGAAAAACTCGTAGACTCTCGTTTCAACCCCTAAAAAAAAAAATAAGAAAAAAATTATCGGGTGTTTTGACAATTCCCGGATTTGGAAAATTCATGGAAAAAAAAAGAAGGAATTATCGGGTGTTTTGGCAAATCCCGGATTTTGAAAAATTAATGAAAAAAAAAAAAAAAATAGAAAGCTTTTTAGTAGCTCGTAAGCCGAGAGCATGCTTTTAATGCCTTTTCCGTTAAAAGCGATAATTGAAACGCGATGACAATTCGAGTTGCATGAAATGGTTTTGATTTCCTATCTTTTATGTTTTTTTTTTTTCTTCGTAAAATTGCATGCCGCGGTTTCGTATCGGTAGGGATGCTTTTAGCCTGACCGTCTTATCGTCTCGAGATCGATGTTCCCCCTGTTTGTATGAAAATCGTATCGGATCGTCAACCGATTTCTGCGATCTCGTCGTTTCGTCGATCCGACACACGCTAACTGCCACGTCGATCGTCGAAACTTTCCGTTCGGGCCGCCACGGTACACGATATCCACGAGTACGAGTATCGTGTACCCCTGCGACCCACGCGGCGTGAATAAGGACTCGCGCGAATTCGAAGTGGCGCTTGACGCGTTAAAAAAGGAGGAATATTTAAGAAATTGAAAAAAAAAAAAGAAAAGAAAAATTGTAACTTTTTGCCGATCGTCAGAAGTTCGTTGACGAGCCGATTGTCGTGGGTCGGCTCACGGGAACCGATCGATGGGTTTCCTTTCACTCGCTACCGATACTTCGATCTTCGAGAAAAAAATAAAATAAAAAAATGAAAAAAAAAAAGAAAGAAAGAAAATCGAAATTTCGCCTTTTTACGCCAACGAGCGCAAGGAAAGGGTGTGAAAGGGCAGAGCAAAAAGGTTGCAACGACGTCAGATCGACGTTGTGTTCTCATGTACGTGAAAAAATTGATTTGCGGCGGTAGTGTGTGACCCATTTCGCTCGGTCTCGTTGGCTAACCCACTTGCACGCTATTGGTCCTCGCGAGTATCGAACGTGCATTTCGGTACCGCGGAAATCCCTATTTTTTTTTTCTTTTTTTTTCCCCCATAACATCGTGGATCAAATGAATTTCCATAAATTCGTCCCTTTTTTTTCTTATTTACTCAACAAAAAAAAATCCCCGGGTGGAAGCGATCCCGGGACAAAATCGGGATCGGCAAGAAAAAAAAAAGAAAAAAAAAAAGAAGGAAATCGGTTTGATCCACGACGAGAGGAACCCCGTGAAAGAAAAGAAGGAAAAAAGAAAGAAAAAAAAAATGCATGCGCCATATTTTGAAATTGATTCGAGGAAAGTTGGCATTTATATATATATATATATATTTTTTTTTTCTTTTTCCGTAAAATTACTCGACCCTATATTTTTGTGGTCTCGCGGAGAATCAAGTTCTTGTGAAAAAAAAACCCATGGAAAATCGTTATAATTCTTTTCAGCAAGCACCACCGGGGGAAGCGACTCGCAAAACTGAGTGTAACGAAGTTCCCGAGAGTGAATTTTGACAAAAGAGGGAACGGAGCGAGAGGGAAAGAGAAGGAAAGCGAGAGAGCGAGAGAGAGAGGAAATAATAATTAATTATTAATAACAAAAAAAATAATACGCAACAGCAACATCAACATCAACGAGGGATCGATCGCTTATTCCGGATAAATAAGAAAAAAAAAAACAAAAAAGAAAGAGAGAGAGAGAGAAAGAGAGAAAGAAAGGACGGAGGATCGCCGGTGTTCGGGTGAGAAGGGTTGCCACTATTCCAGGCGCCGATCTCGAGGCCCATCGTGTCGGTTCCCCATCGACGCTTGGAAGAAACCGGAACCGGCGAGGAGCGAAAGGTCCCGCGACGTCGTGGGCAAATTGTATTTTAAAATTCGATTATCTAATTGTTTCGTTTTAAGGGAGAAAAGAAAAAATGACAAAAAAGAAAATAAATAAATCAATAAATAAATAAATTAATGAATTGATTAAAAAAATACCGAAAGCTGCGGCCACTTCGAGGCAAAATCGCAAACGATTTCGGAACGAATGCAGGACGATGGTATGTTTTAAGGCTTAACAAAAAAAAAAAAAAAAAGAAAAGAGGAAAAATTACCTACCAATGTTATGTATACATGTTAATACCAGAAACTAATTATAAATGAAAATTAATGTAACTGATAGTGGTTATCGATAATTACTACAACATTCACATGCTTACACGAGGGGACACCGAGCCGCGAGATCGGAGATCGCAGGATCGCTCGTTGGTCCACGTTCCAGGGTCCCTCCGGTAGAAATCCAGGGGTGGGTCCGATCCCAGCCGATTTTTTCTCGGCCGAGGATCGCCGATTCGTCTTCCGACCGGTCGCGAATCGGATCGGATCGGGTTTCGGATTTTTACCGGACACAGCACTCTCATACATACACGGGAAACGATATTGTACAACAATTGGCGATAAACAATTGACGCCATGGTGGAATCCCGGTGGAAAGCGAGGGACGAAGAAAAATCGAGAGGAGTCGGAAAATCGAGAGAATTGTGTATATGTGTATATATATATAATCGCACACAAGCAACAACGGTAACAAAATACAGACACAGAAAACAGAGACGTCAACGTCGGCCAAAATCGAACAAAGCGAAAATTCGTCAATGAAAAAAAAAAACAAAAGGAGTACGATTAAAAATTAAGTAGAAAAAAAAAGAAAATAAATAATTTGGAAGCCGAGAAATAATAATAACAATAATAGGAGCAACCGGTTCGCGAATACTCGATGTAACGACGCTGAGGATGTTTGTAACCTTCGTTACTTGCACGTTACAACCGAAAATAAAAAAAAAAGAAAACAAATAAGGTACCCGGGAAGTTTCTGGCAACGATTTTTTTTGGTTTTTTGTTTCTTTTTCGAAATTCCACCCCCAAGTGGATTTTTTTTTTTTTTTCTGGTGGTTGTTGCTGAGAGGCTTTTCCGGTGCGAGGGATGATCGTTGTCGTTGGTATTGTTATTGTTAATGTTATCGTACCTCGACTGGGGGTGCAATAATAATTATAATAATAATAATAACGACTTTGGAAAATTTCTCAAATCTTGGATTTATTATAAATGTTAATGAAATTCCGGAAAATAGAGGTCCATTTTTTCTTTTTCATTCGAAGCGAATTTCCAATACGTCGGATTCTTCCCAAGCAGCGAACCGTTCGAATACGCGTACTTGTGTACGTGGCCTTTCATTTATTATCGTCGTCATCCCTTTCGCTTAAAAAGAAAAATATAATGATAATAATAATAATAATGAAAAAGAAACGAGAAAAGAATGCGAATTTCGCTGATCTCCGGGGGATGACGCGGCTTGCGAATTTTCTATGAGTAATTCGACGAGGTAAGGTTACCATTTTATGGACACTTCGAACGCATGTTTCCGTTTTTTTTTTTTTCCGGTGAAAGTATTTATTATTATTATGGGACCCTCGCACGCGGGCAATTAAACAATTACGTACTCGTATTTTGTACTTTTTTTTTTACATCGAGGTGAGAAAAAAGTGGGAATTTTGAATTTCAGGCAGAATTGGCCTTCGATTAATTTTCCAATTAAGTTAATTTATGAATTGATTTTCGAGAAATAAATTTCGATAATTAATTAACCAATAAAATTGAGTTTCCAATTATTTTTCAATTGATTCTCGAATGAAATTGATTTTTGAATTAATTTCCCGTAAAGAAAATTAATTTTTTTATTTAATTATCAAACAAAATTAATTTTCCAATTATTTTTCAATTAATTCTCGAATAAAATTGATTTTTCAATTAATTTCCCGTAAAGAAAATTAATTTTTTATTTAATCATCAAATAAAATTAATGTTTCAATTATTTTTCAATTAATTTTCCAACAAAATTAATTTTTCGGAAAATGGAGGATTTGAAACGAAAGGGAAACTACAAAAAAAAAAATAAAAAGTGAATCCAAACACATTTTTTTTCTCACTGTCGGTATAAAATGGATTTTTTTATGGTTGATTCCTCTTACTCGTTATTTATTTTTTTATTTTTTTTTTTCAATTTTTCATTCGAGAGCAACAGCATCACAAAAACTTGTTCTAACTTTCTACCGATTTTCAGATACCCCTTCACTAATCGCAACCAACCTACCGGAATTTGTCGCGACAATAATAATCACATCTCAAATAAGGAACACCGTAAACGAACAACAACCAACGATATAATCTATTATCTATATATTTATTTATACAAAAAAACATTGCTCACGACAGACATAGAACGACTCCAACTTCAACTTTTTCAAAAAAAAAAAAAATTACACGAAATGAGGATTACCCTGTATATTTTTCTTGCCTTTTTCAGTTATTACCTAATAAGACTGTTTTTTCTTATATGTATTTTTTTTTGGTTAACTATATATGTATATACCGTATACGTTACTATATATGTATATGTATAGTATACGAGGGCTGAGAAAAATTCCTAAATATTGCGGGAAAAAAAATCCAATTTTATTATTTTTTTTATCGGATAAAATAGATTATTATCGGATATGAATTATTTGTGCAAGAGAATTTTTTGTTCTCAATCAACCCTCGGAGCGTATTTTCAGGGTCTTTTAGGGCCTGAATTTAAAAAAATTACAAGAATACCAAAAAAATTGTTCGGAAAACATTGTGTAAATATATTTTTTTAAATCATAATTGGTTTTCAGAAATTTCTCAGTAAAAAATTTCTTCGAAAATTTTTCCAAAATTTTTTTATTGAGATTTGAGACAAATTTCGTATTTTGGAGATTATGGAAAAATTGGAGCTATCCAAAGTAAAAAATTTCAGCAAAACCCTAGCTCCAATTTTGGTAAAAATTGCACAAATTTTGTATATTTTGGAAAGCTCCAATTTTGGGGAAAAAGGTAGCTCGATTTTGAAAAAATTCGAGCTACCCCCTTTAACCCCAGAAAAATTCTAGCTCCAATTTTGGGAAAATTAATTTTCCAATTATTTGTCAATTAATTTTCCAACAAAATTAACTTTTTTCAATTTAAACTCTAGCTCCAATTTTTCCAAAATCGGAGCTGGGGTTTTTCTAGGGTTAAAGGGGGTAGCTCGAATTTTTCCAAAATCGAGCTACCCTTTTTTTTTGCAGCATCCTCCTAAACTTCTTCAAAATTTCTCAATTTCAAATTTTTCTCAATTCATCCGATGACGAATTTTGAAATGGTCTCCCCCCTAAAAAATTGTACGGGTTCTCAGAGACTCACAGGGAGCTCTATGATCGAAAAAAAATGAGTGTACGCTCGGAGGATTGACCAAAAGAAAATAAAAAAATTATTATTCGTATCAATTAAAATGGCAAACGAAAATAAAAGTACCGCAATATTCGGGGAATGGTCCCCGAGGTTCCCACGGTCCGAAGGATTCGTGATTCGACTCGATCGTGGGAACCTCGACTCGATCAATCTGGGCGATATCGATAAGGTGCGAAAAAAAAAGCGACAGGCGATGCGGGTCGATTGCACCGAATAATTCCCGGTCTCTTTGTTTGTTGATAACAGCGAAATTCATGCCAGAGTCAACACCGCCGCCTCAAGGACCACCCATGTACGCGCCCTATCCACCGCCGGGACCTCCACCCGCGGCACCGGCACCAGCTGCAGCGGGTGCACCAGCTGCAGGCGCACCTCAGACCGCCGGTGCAGCGTTCGTCGGTAATTTCGCGAGTCTCGTCTAAAAATTCCCTTCCCGATGAAGCCGCAAGAAAAATTGTATCTGTAGACACGCGGGGTCCCAATTTTCTTTTTTTCTTGCAAAAGAGGGAAAATCCAACTCCAATTTTCGTTATTTATTTATTTTTTTGGTCTCTCAGTTCGGAGGATTATAAAAAAAATTTTTTTTCACGCGGCAGATTACGAATGATAAGAAATTTAAAAAAAAAAAATAAGGAAGGACGCGAATTTATTAATTTCGAAATTTCCCGAATTTACTAAAAAATACTAAAATTTACTAGAAAATGGAGTTTTTGCTGAACCAAATTTTCGAAATTGGAATAATTTGCCGCCGATTTCCCATGAAATTATTAAAAATTCGGTTTCCGTGAAATTTGGCATATTAAGTCTTGAGTCAAAGTTGTGAGACTCCCCATTCACGCCGCGTGGGTCGCAAGGGTACACGCTACAGCATTCGTCACCACCAGTGCGGCCTAAACGGAAAGTTCGACGTTACTTACCGGTTTTGGGAAGAATTTATGAACGAACGCAGGAAAATTTCCCGTCTACAGATACACGCGATAGAATTTACGAAGGGAAACCGAGCCCAAGTAGAAAAATTAAGGTTTCGAATTTCGACCTTTTCTTTTTTTTCTTTTTTTTTTGAATTTCAATTTATTTATTTTATATAAATTTCTATCAACGCTCGAAAAATAAAGGCGTTTTTTCCTTTCCATGGAAAAAAATTGAATTGGAAATTTTAGAAAAATATTTTATTTCCTGAAACAAAAAAAAAATTATATCGGAAATTTTGTAAAATAGTCCCTTTCGTGAAAAAAAAAAAAAATTGTATCGGAAATTTTGTAAAATAGTCGCTTTCGTGGAAAAATTAAATAGGAAATTTTGTAAAATAGTCGATTTGAAAATTAAAAAAAAAAAATAATTGTTCTACTTGGGTGGATCCGAACGAGCTCGCGCCTGGCTTTGAAAAGCCGAAATTTCACCATGTTCAGAACTAAGTTCCGCAATTAAGGAAATTTTTCCGTACGTTACAAGAACATTTCTCTATTTTTGCAATAACTACCGAAAAACCGGAACGACGCGACGATTCGAGGAACGGCAAAAATCTCGAAAAATCTCGCGATGGGAATAAATAAAAAATAAATTCCATTCCCGGTGTCCGTCGCGAACGAGGGCAATATTTTGAGGAACAAATAAAAAAAAGAAGAAGAGAACAAATTAAAAATAAAACGCGAGGGAAGTTGAGGAAAAAAGGCAAAAAAAAAAAACAAACTTGACCTAAAATTGCAAATGCAAAAAATGTTAGAAAATTTGGATTCTTTCGATTTTTGCCTCTGTTATTTTTTCATCATTGTATATATATATAATATATAAAAAAAAACAAGTGGATAATATTAATAACCCGTAGAAATAACGATTGATGAAATGCAGGATACTATTATTTTTAGCGCAATTATTATGACTATTATTGATATTATTATTATTGTTATTATTATTATTATGATTATTATTAACGTTACGTTGACGAAGAAGGTATATAAAGGTACCACATAAACGCTTAAATTGTTGTTCGAACTTGGGCAACAAGTAAAAAAAAAAAATACACTAATTTCCACAGACAGTTTCTACTAGAGATCTTCGTATTGAACAAAAGAAAGAAATAAGCAACTAATGAATTATTATTGAAAAAAATATATAATTATGAGGAAACAAGAAATGTATAAGATGCTTCGTTGTGCGTGCAATTTCCATGTATAAGATTCAGTATGAGGTAAATCGTGTTACACTTTTAACGATATATTTATTATATAACTTTATTCGAAACAAAGGATACTAAAAAAAAAATTAAAAAAAATAAATGAAGAAGAAAAAAACACCCTTGTAAAGAATGATAGCGTCTATTACATATATATATATAAAAAATAAATAAATAAATCATGTGTACTTCATTCATCGAGAATATTAAGTTTCATTATTTGGTGCAATAAAATAAATATACCGAAATCTCTCGAAGTTATTCATTGAACGTCAATTATGGCAAAAAAAATAATTACGCCAATTCGCATCGACAATTGTAATTTTATTTATTTTGTTTCTGGCGTAAACAAATGTAGAAGAAATCTATCTTCGAATTTCCCGCCACGGAGGCGGCAGCGACACCTAGCGAAACGTCCGAGACTCTACGTTATCGCCCGTAGGTGTCCGATACGACTCCAGTTTTCGCTCAACTTCGGGAACTTGGCGACTCCCTTGGAACAATAAAGTAACAAAAATTGCATAAATTTCTTTTTGAATAGTTTACAAAAATTTATGCAGTTGTCGGTTGCAGCAAAACTATAATAAACATTTTGCAAATTCCCTTTCAGCGTCTTGTTTCAAACTTTTGCCGCTAGAGTTCGTTCTTTCTCCTTCCGAAGTTGCTGCAACATCGGTCACCTACCGACAGGGTGGTAGATGACCCTCGAATGGTAACTAGCAGGGAGTGACGTTTCCAATAAGTTACCATTTTGTCCCTTTAATTCGTGACCAGATTCCGCGAGGGTCCGTCGATGAATGTATTTCTTTCCCGTCTATTATATTACTCCCCTGGAACATATACACGCACACACATACACACACACATACCCTCGCGCACTTGAGATCATAAAATGCAATGTTATTTATGCTGCGTTTTTGGCGGAAATCCGACGACCTTCGTTGCCAGAGAAATGTGCGCGAAATGTGGATTTCCGCAATAGTCGCAGATCTCGAAATAAAAATGAAAGAAAATTCTTAGCAGCCAGAACGAACCCTAGAGCCTGTGTAATTAATCTTCCGCAGCGGATTCGCCCGAGTCTATTCCCTCCTTACCGCGGTACTACATTACCCGGCGTAGTAATAAAGTTTCCCTTTGTCCTCCGGATAAGTGGGGGGGCCAACGATACGCTTGATTTATGTTAAACTTATTTCTTGACTGCGTTATTCGAACTCGTGTCCCAACCTTCGGCATTGGAATTACCATAAAAAATGACAGCGATAATTCATCTTCGAGAAACGTATGTAATGACATCGCGCGTATGTGTGTATATGTATGTGGTATGCATGGATTTGAAATTCTTTGCGATGTTTCAAGGACTCCGGGATCTTCGTTTTCGGAATTGTATGAAAAATGAAGAAAAAAGAGAAATGAAAAGAAATCTTGTAGTTGGAAGATGGGTTAGGTTCCGCATTCCGATAATTATTGGATTCATTCATTTTAGGCCCTTCTGGCCTTGAAGTAAAATTGTCGGTATGGTAGGAACCTGGCATTTATTGAAAAGTATTGAAATTCGTGTAGAGGAAATCGTAACTCATCGATAATTACCCCGCGGGAAATTTCATTGAAGTTATTTGTTTCACATTTCGGGAAAATTGTACAGCGGTTGACCAATACATGTACATTTTATTCAAATACAGAAAAAATAAAATGGACTCCTCTCTGTAAAATAACAAATTAATAATTGACATAATGAAATAAAATGCCAAAGTGTATATTTAAAAATAAAAACTGTATTTAGGGAAACTTGCGAAATTGACAATTCATCAATAAATTATAAATTTCGGTGAAATCGGTGAATCCGATAAAATCGAATCGGTGAATCCGAAAAAATCGGTCTCCCGCTCCGTGACTCGCAGACGTCCGTCCGTGTACGCCGTGTAGTCGTTCCACAGGCGCGCGGCTCGAGTCCCGTTCCACGTTCAACTACCGCCGCTATCAATTCCGGGGTTGTCAAAACCCCACTGATATTTCGACTTGCGACAATGAAACACTCGTTCCTCTTAAGTTACTTACAAAATTCTACAAATTTACAATAATACAACATCACGGTGTTAAATATCGTACCGCGCGGAACATTTGAAAATCGGTACATCCGCTCCGTGACTCGCGGACGTCCGTGTACGCCGTGTAGTCGTTCCACAGGCGCGCGGCTCGAGTCCCATTCCACGTTTAACTGCCGTCGCTATCAATTCCGGGGCTATTAAAGCCCCACTGATATTTCGACTTGCGACAATAAAACACTCGTTCCTCTTCTTTTCCTTTCTTCCCTCCTTCCCCCCTCTCTCTCTTTTCTCCTACTTTATAAAATTTCCATATCGAGGTTTCCTCGCGGGGTCCGGGAGCGCGATCTCGCACCTTGCGAGTCCCTTCCTCGCCGATTCCATCCTTCCTCCTTCCTCTCCTTCCGTTCCATCCGATGGGACGGAAGTTGCTCCAAGAAGATTCCGCGTGTAAACTTCGGCACACTCCGGCTTGGATTCGGTGCCACTCGCGCCGTGAGTTGTTCCTCTTTGCCGTTCAACGACTCTTCCTCGTCTTTCAGTTGCCTCGCAGCTACGAATCCGCGCGAATCAAGTTACCTGATAACACGATCCGCTCGGTTTCACCTGTACTCGGGTGTCCCTCCGGCGTCCCATCGATCCGGGTGCTTCTTTCGAAAGGAAAAAAATAAAATAAAAAATAAAATAAAATAAAAATCGCATCCCTTCGCGTTGCAACTTTTTTCTTTTTTAGTTTCTTTTTTTCCGCTCTCCCGCCGTTTATCGGGACTTGGAAGTACCGTTTTCGGGGGTTTTTTTTTTGCTTTTTTTAAAGGAAACACCGCGGCTAAATGCGGACGTTCTTAAAATTGTCTCGCTCCGAAATAGATTTCGGGGCTGCAGGCGCGGTCTAAAGTAGCAGAAGAGGAAGAAAGAAGAAGAAGAGGAAAAAGGTGATGGTGCGGTGCCTCGTGTTTTGGTCACCCGGCTCGAGAATGGGCCAACCATGGGCCAATCTCCAGCGATCTCTCTCGCGTTTTGAATGAACCTACGCGCCGCTCGAAGGTGAAATCGCGATTCCGTCGGGACGACGTCGTCGCGTCGAGGTGCGGAGGTGCAACGTCGAAGGAGAATCGGTGAGCCAGCGCGTGTACGGGCGCTCGTATCTCTATGCAAAATTGCATTTGTTTCAGGTGCGACGAGTTACGCAAAAAATTAACGAGCGAATTTACATGCAACAAAAAACGACGGGAGCGCGCGCGTACCCGAGAGATTCTCATTCTCGTGATGAATGCATCGTCGCGCGTGCAGCGAAACTGCGTTATTCCATTACCCCGGGATGCAATTTTTTCCCGCTCTAATTTTTTTTCATTTTCTTCTTTTTTTTTGGTTTTGGTTTTACCTCGCGCTGGGAATTAAAGGAAACTTGGCCGACGAGGCGCCTCGTTTGGCTTTTTAATACCCGCGGATTAAAAGCTGCAGGTGTTGCACGGGGAAAACTTTTCCTTCCCGCGTTGGCCCGTGAAGCGACGACGCGAGGGAGCCTAATTGCACCGATTTGCAATTCCCTGGGATTAATTAAACATTTCCTCGCGCGGGGAAACCATTGAAAATAATTTTATTTTTTTTTTTGTTTAAAATTTTCTCAGTCGGAAACCGCTCGAAAATCAGCGAAATAATTTTTAATCCGCTTTTCCGCGATTTTATTGCGCCGGAGTTGATAAATCCGGGTTGGGAGAGTGTTGAAAAAAAAAAAAAAAAAAAAATTCTTGTTTTTTTTTAAACTTTCGTAGCCGGAAACCGCTCCAGGATCCACGGAGCGATATTTAATCCGCGCGAATTCCCCTTTCTCGTGATTTTACCGCGATAATTCGCGGCGAAGTTTCGCGAACTTTTCGATTTCCCTGGCGAGAGTCACGAAACTCGCAGCAATTATCGTTGACAGTCAGCCCCGAGAGCGTCTCCGCAAACTTGGAATTAGCAAAACTCCGGCAAAACCCCGTCGAACCCCTTTTTTCATCGACACTCCAGCTGGAAATTTTCTTTTGTTCGTAAATTCAGCCCCTGTGCGCGGTCTACCCTCCCGCGTGTCATGAAACTTGAACAACAAATGCGAAATTGAAAAGTCTCGTACACATTTTTGCCGCGGGAAAATAATTTTTCTCGCGACTTTGGGGGATTTTCTCTTTTCATCCCCCTTTTCCCTTACATATTTAAGTCACAAGGGGTAGTAAATAAATCTCGGACTCGGAGGAACTTGTTGATCTTGCGATACCGGTTGGCAATCTTCTCGAAACTATCTCGCGATTTATTTATTTATCCTACAGTCGCCGTTTATTTTTCTCGCGTCGTTGGAAATTAACGCTGCTCTCTCTCTCTCTCTCTAATAAACAATCAATCAATCAATCAATCTCTCTCTCTCTCTCTCTCTCTCCCAGTGAGCGATTTTAAGCTTCGTTCTCCAGCCCCTTCCGGGGACGTTCCTTTCGAAAATCGGCGATTTAAATAAATTAACCCGAAAGGGTCGCAAACTCGGTTAACGAAAGTGACGAAACGTAACCCGCCCTAATTGGTCCTGCGAGGGTCGAAATTGACTTACAACTCGACGACGATCGCTGCCACGATATACTTCCACTTTTAAAAAGGGTAGATTTAATTTCTGCTAAATTGTCTGTAAGGTAATTTTCGGGAGCGCGCGTGTATGGGAAGTGTCATGGGAACCCATAGACTCGATGCCAAATGGGCATCGAATGGCGAATAAAAAATAAATATGCGTAATTGCCCCTGTGCATATGCTACAAAGTCGACACGTCGGAATAAAAATTGCCGAAATTCGCCGAGAAATTAAAAAAAGTGCGCCAATTTTGGAAGGAATAATAATGAAATTGCGTAAAAAAAAGAAATAAATAGAAATTAGTTGGCAGACAATTTTCGAAAACATAGAAATTTTGGTAAAAAAATTTATTTTGAAAATTAATAAGCAATAACGTTCATTTTTAATTGGCAATTAATTATATTTTCCAATTTATGAATTATCCCATTGATAAATTATATTTTAGCGTCGAATTCCATTTTATTGCAAAAAAATGATCTTTCGGGTAAATGAAATTTAATTTTTTTTTTTTTGTAAATAATCGTAATTAATTTTCCAGGAATTCCCATTTTATTTCTTTTTTAAGTTAAATTTTTTTGTTCATTATTTTCAGAACCAATATTCCCCATTTTGACTCCGACTCTTTCCGCAATTTACGATTTTCATCCGATCAAGGCAAACCCGCGCAGTTATTTACGAGACGTTGCGGTGAAGCCATTTCGAAAATGCCGTAACGCAATATTCATTAAAAAGCCTGATACGATTCCCGCAGAGTTCGTAATGGCATTCGCGTGGATTCCGACCCGGCAAAGACGTATTAGCGGCCGCTCTGATCCAATTGGCGAACAAACTTTCGGGAGGCAAACCGGATTGGGAGTCGAAGAAGGTCCCGCATCTCTCAAGACCGATCCCGCTTTTCCCGGTTTTCCCTCTCGCGAAGGGGAACTTTCCTCGAAAAATAATAAAATTACTAAAAAAAAAAAAATAATAAATGTGCATAATTGCCCCTGTGCGTATGTTACCAAGTCGACACGCGGGACAATAATTGACGAAATTCGCTACGAAAATTGAAAAAGAGGCGCCAGGATTTTGGAGGAAAAATAATAAAATTCCGAAAAAAAATTTTAAAAAAGTGCATAATTGCCCCTGCGCGTATGTTACGAAGTCGACACGCGGGACAATAATTGACGAAATTCGCTACGAAAATTGAAAAAGAGGCGGCAACATTTGGGAGGAAAAATAATAAAAATACGTAAAAAAAAAAAGTAATAAATGTGCGTAATTGCCCCTGTGCGTATGTTACAATGTCAACACTCGGTAAAATTTGGTAAGAAAAATAATAAAATTATGTAAAAAAAAAAAATTGGCGAACGAAGACGGATTTCGCTTTTCACGAGTTTTCCTCTCGAAGGGGGATTTTCCTCGATCTCGCGGCCGCGAGACGAAAAACGACCGGAAACGCGGGGTTTGTTTATAAAAGCCGAATCCCAGGGAAGTCTCTTTGTCAGTCTCGAGTAGGTACATACGTGCGCGATTGTCGATGAAAATCTCGCGAAGTGGGCAGCCTGCCAGCTCACGAAATATATATCTATATATATATACACTCGGATTTTTCGAAAAGTGACTGGCACTCGATGACTGACGAATCACTCCGGAATTAGCGACGCCCGGTGAATCTTCGCGAGCGAAAACTTTAATTTTTAATTATATGGGGGGAAAAAAAGAAATAACGATGGGGCCTCTCGGCCTCGGTCGCGGGGTCGTCGGCGTTTCTGCAGATTCGTCGAGCGCACTGACGTCGTCGGCAAGACGCTCTCGCCGGTGTGCACCGTCGTCACGAACGCGTTTATTGGCCGCGACGATGACGATTGTTATTATTATCATTGCTATTATTAAGACGACGACGATGACGACGATAGATGCCACCAACTGATCTTATTAATAAATATTTCGAATTTTCTACGAAGGTCTATTATTTTTTTTTTTTGGTTTTTTTAATTATTTTTTGCGGTGATTTTTCTTTTGACGATTAATAAATATTCCGAATTTTCTACGAACGTCTATTACTTTTTTTTTCTAATTATTTTTCGCAGCAATTTGTACTTTTTTTTGTTTACGGTTCCCTTTGGGACGATAATTGTACGATTGGCTTGGTCCTTCCGATAAATGCGCCTTCGTCGCAATCGAGATCCCAAATTTTGCAGGTGGCTCCCAAAAATTCTAAATTTTTTAAAAATTTTTTCTACACCTTTCGGGCAAATTTTTCCATTACTATAATAACAATAATAATAATAATTATTATCATCATTAATATAAAGAAAAAAAAAATAATAATAATAATAATAACAATAATAATAATAATAATAATTATTATTAGAACGTTGATGACAATCGGAACCATTTTGATGCACTTCCGGTGCGCTAACAAACTGCACCCTTGCAGTTTTTTGTTCGGATGCAGTTTTGTCTCCCTCGTGCATCATTAACGGGGACACCAACAATTCTCGCGCGACAATACCTACGCACCAGAGACTTCTCTTCCTAGACGCGTATATTTATAAGGGGGAGAGTGGGGTCAAGTGAAACAAAAACTCGAACGTTTGAAAATCGAAAAATCATAAGGATTCCAAATAAATTTCGAGCAAAACGAGACTTTCCAGATTGGAAGCAAATTCCAAAAGGACCATTTTCCACTTTTCCGAGACTTTTAATTCGCCCGTTTCATATTGCCTCGCGTTTCAACTGACCCCACGTCTCCTCTACAATTAGCGGACGAGCGTCATTCCGATCGGTACCGGTATGATGCTCGTCACGCGGCCAGGCAATGATAAATTTCTCCGTTCTCGCAAATCACCCCCGCAAAGTAGGAAGGCGGGAGTCTGAGAAAGAAAAAAGAAAAATAATCATAATAATAATAATGGGAATTCGCGGCGTATCGATTTCCAGAGACGGGGGGATATTCGAGTCCCTGGAATTTCAATGGGGACGCGACAGCGTCCTCGTGGAATCCGGATGAAATTCAAAATCGCACCGTGCCGCTGAAGAATCGAGCGGCGCTCGCCGACGCATCCTTGCGTCCAAACTCTAGCAGCGGAAACGCAAATCGGAGTGAATCATCTCGCGGGCGCTCGAGTTTCATGGAAGCTCCTTCGGGACGGCAACTATTTATACTCGCGCGGCGTTAACAAGAGCGTTACGAAAAACAACAAAAGCAATAACAATAACCGGCGTGGAGTGGCCCGGCGCTTAAAAATATCCTCATTGATCGTTGCAGCGGCAGCAACGGCAACCTGGCGCGGCTCTTGGCCCGATATGAGACCGTTCGTTTGCATGCGATGAACGCGCGCGGGTGATCGAGGAGGCCGGAGCGTGACGCGTTCGCCGAGAGGATGCACTGAAGCGATCCCTCGAAGGCACCGTCAATGAGATCGTCGCCGGTCACCGGGGAACCTCGGACTCGTCTCGGCTCGGGGCGACCGCCGCTGAAGGAAATCACCGCGAGACAGGGAGTGTCCGCACTCCGGAGGAGGGAGACATCCGGCGCGATAATTGGGGATTGCCGCTGAAACGGATGCCACCGCTGCCGCCGACGCCGTCGTCATGTCGAACGATACCAATTACACGGACGATTATCTGGATTACGACGTGGAGGATTCATTGAGTCACTTCGAATGGGCGGAATTAGCGCCGGTCCTCGCTTTCTACTCCGTCATTTTTCTCGTCGGATTAGCCGGTAATTCTTCAATCACCATTTGTTTCAGGTTACTTCTTCTTCTTCTTCTCCTTCTCCTTCTCCTCCCGGTCCAGTTGAAAGAGAGGACAAGCACCTCCGTGCACGGGGTGATTTTTTTTAGAAATCCTAGGAAGATCCTGCTAAGACTCTAGAAAAGTCCCTAGAAAAATCCCTAGAAAAGTCCCTAGAAAAATCCCTAGAAAAATCTCTAGAAAAACCCCTAGAAAAATCCATAGAAAACCCCTAGAAAAATCCATAGAAAACCCCTAGAAAAATCTCTAGAAAACCCCCTAGAAAAATCCCTAGAAAACCCCCTAGAAAAATCTCTAGAAAACCCCCTAGAAAAATCCCTAGAAAAATCTCTAGAAAACCCCCTAGAAAAATCCCTAGAAAAGTCCCTAGAAAATCCCTAGAAAAATCCCTAGAAAAATTGTAGCAAAAACCCTAGAAAAAATCTTGGAAAACCCTACAAAACCCCTAGAAAAACCCTAAAAAATCCTAGCGAGATTCTAGCGAAATTCTAGTAAAATCCCAGCAAAACCCTAGAAAAATCCTAGCAAAACTCTAGAAAACCCTAGAAAAAATGGTAGCAAAAACCTAGACAAATCCTAGAAAAATCCCTAGAAAAGTCCCTAGAAAATCCCTAGAAAAATCCCTAAAAAAATCCTAACATAAACCTAGAAAAACCCTAGAAAACCCTAAAAATCCCTAGAAAATCCCTTAAAAATCCCTAGAAAATCGCTAGAAAAATCCTAGCAAAAACCTATAAAAACCCTAGAAACCCCTAGATAACCCTGAAAAAATCCTAGAAAACCCCTAGAAAACCCCTACGAAATCCTGACAAATCCCTAGAAAAACCCTAGCAAGATCCTAGCAAAATCCCAGCAAAATCTTAGAAAAGTCCTAGAAAAACCCTAGAAAAAAATCCCTAAATCCCTAGCAAAACCCTAAAAACACTAGAAAAACCCTAGAAAAATCCTAGACGCAGCCTAGAAAAATCCTAGACGCAGCCTAGAAAAATCCTAGCAAAACCCTAACACCCGATGTTTCCGGGGCTTGCAGGGAATCTGGTGATAATCGCCTCCACCTTGTGTCCGAGGCTACGACCCCTGCCCTCGACGCCCACGAACGTCTTCCTCGGGGGCTTGGCCAGCGCGGATCTTCTCCTCATCATCTTCTGCATCCCCGTCAAGGTGAGAGACGACTTTTTTTTTTCTATTCTATTACCTCGTTCGCGCCACGTGGGGCGCAGTGGTATGCGATATCGCATCCACCACGACCGGCGCGGCCCGAATGGCGAGCCGCGTAAATTAAACGTTGCCTTCGACGCGTCAAAGGGAAAATAAATCCAGATTCCGAAGCTGCTTTACGCGGGATCGATATCCCCCGGGTTATTGAATCTCCTCTCGAACTCTGCCTCGCACTTCCCTTTTTGGGGTGACCAAATCCTTTC
Organism: Gasteruption jaculator; assembly: GCA_949825005.1. NCBI lineage: Eukaryota > Metazoa > Arthropoda > Insecta > Hymenoptera > Gasteruptiidae > Gasteruption > Gasteruption jaculator. The sequence continues at coordinate 9,933,170 of OX463775.1, forward strand.
GGGATGAAAGTACGGATCATAAAGATACCGTGCTCCTGATGGTCACTTTATCCCGAGCATTCACTCTCTTCCCGGCGAGGATCCGCGCATTTCCACTTTCTTTCACGAGGCGAAAGCGCTCTCTTTGGCACCCGTATCGCGCCGATAACGAGAAATCGCCGGGGCGAGACGACCGTGGGCGATGGAAAACGCGAAAGGGGATCGTCGATGTTATCTCTCGTAACAGCCCACCCCCGTTGACTCGTAATTAGCGAAGGGAAGCCGCGTCGGTTGCACTCTTGACGATAAAGAAAAGGCAGCGTCGAAATATTTACATGTCAGAGAGCAAACAGGCTGAATGAAGAACGCCGTGGAAACGCTAAAAGACTGTAACGCTGTTATGCTTTCACGGGGTAGCGATAAGTCCCTCTGCAGTTTTGTTTATGCATGAAAAATACACGGTCAAACCCTTTACCTCGCGCCAAGGGATGGGGGCGTTATCGGAAAATTCTTTCCTTCCATGGAAGGAGCCCCGTAAATAAATTAGTGGGTAACCAAAGGATCCTTCGTCTTCGCTATTATTACTGTGAATACTTTATTACCAGCCACGGTGGCCTCTTTTCGATGTTCGCTCGCGTTTCCCTGGAGCACCCACCCAGAGGGCCCATAAAATCGGAACCAATAGGAATTTCTTTAGTTTTGGAATTTTAAGAACCTCTTTTTGAAGTCTATTGATTTGGAATTTTGAAGCTTTGACTTTTGGGATCTGCGATTTCGGAAGCTCGTTTTTTTGGAATTTCCGATTTTAGGGGCTTTGGAGTTTCGAAATTTGGAACTTCGGACCTACTTTTGGAATTTTTAATTTTGGAAGCTTTGGAAGCTCGAATTTTTGAATCTTTCAAATTCCGAATTTTTGGACTCTGGCTTTTGGAATTTCCAAATTCGAAAACTCGTTCTTTTGGAATTTCCAATTTTTGGAAGTTTTCGAATTTACAATTTTAGAAGCTTTGAAGTTTCCAATTTTGGAAGCACGTATCTTTGGAATTTTGGAAACTCTGAAATTTCGAATTTCGGAGGTTCGTAATTTGAGATTTCGAATTTTGGAAGCTTATACTTTCGGAATCTTGAATTTTGGAATATTGTATTTTTGGATTTTCGAATTTTTGAAGCTTGTAATCGTAAAATTCTTTTCTTCCACGGAAAAGCCCCATAAATAACTTAGTGGGTAAGCAAAAGGTCCCTCGTCTTCGCTATTATCATTATTATTATTATAAATATTTTATTACCAGCCACGGTAGCCTTTTTTTTTAACGTTCCACGAGGAAGTGGCTGACGTTCTTTGGCTCTCGGGTAAAAAAAAAGCGGGAATTATCGGGAAAAATTGGAAATCCACGCATTCCACGCACAATTTGCAATTAAGCGTCTCGATTGAGGCGACAAGTGTCGCGATAATTCCAGCGCGCGTGCCTCCACCTCTCGCCGCTGCTGCTTCCACGGTCGCTTGTATTTTCCGGCGAAGCCGCTGATTTCCCATTTTTGTCACGGAATGGAAATCCAGAAGTGCCGCTCGAGCTCGATGGGTCGTTACGTCACACGACGGCACACGTCAGGTTGCGGCCTTATTTTTAGAGCACACACGCGCCGTTGCCTTCGTTCCCGAAGGCAACGGCGTTCCCGTTGATTGTCAAAGTTTCCCGAACAACGGCCGACTTTTGCGCGACAAAAGTCCTAATCTCTGCCTCCCCGAAAAGAAAAAAAAAAGAAAAAAAAAGAAGAAGAAGAAACTTCCACGAGGGAGAGAGCCGCTAATGGGAGCGAGCCTGGATTTCGGGGATTCCGCGGCTCGACCTCGACCGATTTCCCCGGCGACGGCGAACGAGAGCGTCCATATACGGCCAAACTTTTGCGTGACTCACGATTTTCTCGCGGACTTTATATGGACAAATCGGCGAACCGCTGACGTCATTCAAAAAATCTCGAGACTCCATTTTTTCCTGTTTATTTTTTGTCCCCGATCGAGGTCGAAACCGGATTTAGAAGCGTTTATTAGGAATCACTTGCTTCAGGTTCCTTCTTCTTCTCCTTCCCCTCCCGGTACAGTTGAGGGAGAGGACAAGCACCTCCGTGCACGGGATGACTTTTTTTAGAAATCCTAGAGAAATCCTGGTAAGACCCTAAAAAAATCCCTAGAAAAGTCCCTAGAAAAATCCCTAGAAAAATCCCTAGAAAAGTCCCTAGAAAAGTCCCTAGAAAAGTCCCTAGAAAATCCCTAGAAAAGTCCCTAGAAAAGTCCCTAGAAAATCCCTAGAAAAATCCCTAGAAAAATTCCTAGAAAAATTCCTAGAAAATTCCCTAGGAAAAATCTTGGAAAACCCTAGAAAACCCCTAGAAAACCCCTAAAAAATCCTAGCGAGATTCTAGCAACATTCTAGTAAAATCCCAGCAAAATCCTAGAAAAGTCCTAGAAAAATCCTAGAAAAATCCCTACAAACATCCTAGAGGCACGACTCGCGCGTCGGATCGGCGAAAAATCGACTTTCCCAGCAGAGGCTTTTCCCTTATCGAATTTTCCACTCGAGCGGCTCCGAGACGCCATTAGGCGCCTAAAACCTGCAACCTGTTAAAGCCTCGTCTCTGTTAACACCCGCGCGTTTGCTCCGTGTAACGCAAAATGCCGGGAAATTTACAAGATTATCTGCGAGGTAACGGAAATCGATTTGTCGATGCACCAAAGTACCACCGGAAGATTTTTTTTCCCACACGATTTTTTTTTTCTACACGACGAGGGCGAAATTGTGTGGCCGGAGTCGAGGAAATGGAAGTAAAGAATTTTTTTTTGAACGAAGGGGTATCGTATATCGTGTCACGAAAATTTTAATTTTGCGTGGATGTACGCGCTCTGGGAGGTCCAGCTCCTCCCGATCGGGGGAAATATGTAATAAAATCTCGATCTCGTTGAGCAGCTTATAGGGGTTCGTGCCCTCGTCTTATCTTTCTTCCCAGAAGAGTTCCAAGAAGGAACCGGAGTTCCGGGTTTCGGTGAAGTTTCTGGGAATTTTGGAAGCTCGTAGTTTTGGGATTTTGAATTTTGGAGGGTGGTGATTTAGAATTTTGAATTTTTGAAACTCGTAGTTTTGGAATTATTTATTAATTTTAGAAGCTTTGAAATTTCGTCTTTTTGAAGCTCCAAATTTTGGAATTTTGAATCTTCGAAGCTCGTACTTTTGGAATTTTGGAGGCTTTGGAATTTCGAATTTTGGAAGCTCGTACTTTTGAAATTTCGAATCTTTGGAAGTTTTGGAGTTTCCAATTTTAGAAGCTTTGGAATTTCGAATTTTGGAAGCTCGCACTTTGGAATTTCAAACTTGGGAAACTGGCATTTTTGAAATTTCCAATTTTGAAACCTTGGGAATTTCGGCGATCGCCTACACCTCAAATTTGCAAACTCGCTCGCCGTGTAAATTTCGAAACTTTGACAACAATTCAACCCCGATCCTCGACCAACTCGAAACCGTTGTCCGATAAAATATCGATACTGAAAAATCTCGTGGTCGCTTCCATCTAAAGTTTGCCCCGGTACCGATCGATCGGGATATCATTTTCAAGAGGGTATGAATTGTGAATGTAACTTCTGGTCACTCGCCTATTCTGTCCTGTCCACACTCGACCACTGCGTGAAAATGGGGAAGGAAAGGAAAAACAGGAAGCGAAGGGCGTCATCACCGAAACCAGGGGTGGGCGCAAAATAGCCACCTTGCCCGAGGGTAAGGTATCCTCGTTAAGGGTGTTTTCTTTACCAAAACCATCGAGAACGTGGCGAAGGAAAATAGAATGGACGTGAATTACAAGTTTGGCGAACCCAAGTAGGTGGGAAGCAAATCCTGCTCAATTTACAGATACCGGAAGCCTTATCCCCGCGGATCAGGAATTGCTAAAAAGTTGGCGAATCAACATTTGGTTCAGAAACAGGAAGAGAGAGACTTCGCATTATGTTTTGCTTTTTCGAATCCTGAAAAAAAAATTCGAACACGATCTTGAAAAATTGTGATTTTTGAATTTCGAATTTTGGAAGCTCGTATTTTTGGGATTTCGAATTCTGGAAGCTCGTATTTTTGAGATTTCGAATTTTGGAAGCTTGTACTTTTGGGTTTCAAATTTTGGAAGCTCGTACTTTTGCAATTTTATATTTTGGAACATCGTACTTTTGAAATTTCGAGCTTTGGAAGATCGTACTTTTGAAATTTCGAGTTTTGGAAGATCGTACTTTTGAAATTTTCAATTTCGGGAGCTCGTATTTTTGGAATTTTGGAATTTTTGGAATTTCGAATTGTTGGAGGGTCGTAATTTGAGATTTCGAATTTTGGAAGCTCGTACATTTGGGATTTCAAATTTTGGAAGCTCGTATTTTAGCAATTTTGCATTTTGGAAAATCGTACTTTTGAAATTTCGAATTTTGGCAGCTCGTATTTTTGCAATTTTGCATTTTGGAAAATCGTACTTTTGGAAATTCGAATTTTTGAAGCTCGTACTCCTGGAATCTTGAATTTTGGAAAATTGTACTTTTGGAATTTCGAATTTTGGAAGGTCGTAATTTGAGATTTCGAATTTCGGAAGCTTGTACTTTCGGAATCTTCGATTTTCGAACTAAAAAAACTGGACTTGGGCCACTTTCGAAACAAAAGGGCGAATTGTCTCCTCGCGCGGAGGAATTCCAGGAGGACGCGTGCCAACTTCTTCCGATCTGCGACATCACGCCAGAATGTGCGTCGGAATTCCAATTATTGGGCCATCCATTTCCGGTTTCCCGCGCCCGCTCGACACCACCGGATCGTCGTTTATTACCCGGGTCCGCCGTGACGTCACGCATCCGGCGATTGATCATCCATCGATGGCCGAGTGATTCCGCTGGACCTTTTCTTTTTTATCTTTTTTTTTTATCCCGGAGACCGTCACCGAGCATTTTTCTCCCGCAACCCCTGGGGGATGAGGACCCGACGTGGGAGTTCCCGAAAGTTTGCAGCAGCCCGCCAGGACGATCCGGCGGCCCCGCAGCGGCCCGGTGGCGAAGGAGCGCACATTTGAGCGTGAAAAAAAAGGGAAAAAGATAATTGCAAAGTACGAGACCCTCTTCTCCCGACTCATCTCGTATAAATCCACTTTCCTCTTAGGGTAAAGTAAGATTACTGGTATTCCTGCGGCGCAAGAAACTAACTTTCCCCGCTTTCGCCGTTCGAGTTTAATAAAGTCTCGCTTCCATTCCCTCCTTTTCCAACGAAAATTACGAATCGAGTGCACGAATGGGATCCCGAACCGAACTTCAGCCTTTGCTCCAAGCCAAGGCGCTCTTCCATGTGGCCAACTAATTAGGGGATGAAAAAAAGGGAATGAAAAAAAAAAAAAAATGAAGCAGCGAATCCGTGAATAGAGAAATTACGTTTATGTTGGTCGTCCTAAAAGTTTCACGCACAACTTGCGATCAGTGTGTGTGTGTGTGTTTGTTTGTTTGTTTGTGTGTTTATGTGTACTTAGCCAAGCTCGTAAATTTGGAATTTGGAATTTTCGTAGCTCGTAAATTTGGAATTTTGGAATCTCGTACTTTTGAAACTTCGAACTTTGGGAGTTCGTACTTTGGAGATTTCGAATTTTGGAAGCCCCTACTTTTGGAATATTCAATTTTGGAAGCCCGCTGTTTTGGTATTTTGAATTTTGGAAAATCATACATTTGCAATTTCGAACTTTGGGAGCTCGTACTTTCGAGATTTCGAATTTTGAAAGTCTGTACTTTTGGAATTTTGAAAATTAGAATATCGTATTTTTGGAATTACGAATTTTCGTAGCTCGTAAATTTGGAATTTCGAATTTTGGAATCTTGTACTTTTGAAATTTCGAACTTTGGGAGCTCGTGCTTTTGAGATTTCGAATTTTGGAACTCGTACTTTTGGAATTTCGAATTTTCGTAGCTCGTAAATTTGGAATTTCGCATTTTGGAATCTCGTACTTTTGAAATCTCGAACTTTGGGAGCTCGTACTTTCGAGATTTCGAAATTTGGAGGCTCGTACTTTTGGAATTTCGAAAATTAGAATATCGTATTTTTGGAATTTCGAATTTTCGTAGCTCTTAAATTAAGAATTTCAAATTTTGAGAATTCGTACTTTTGCGATTTTGAATTTAGGGTGTAAGTCGCGCAAAGGGACATTTGGGACAGCTTTTCCACACACACACACACACATACACGCACACACGCACACACACACACACACACACACACACACACACACACACACACACACACACACACAACAATTAAAAAACCAGCGACGGTACAGCCGCTGTGCTCGGAGGCACTTTAACGTGCCACTCAGTCGGATTGTCGTCTGTCGAGCGTTAGCCAATTGCCGGACGTGAAACGAGAAGAAATTGTTTATGCCACATACACCAGAGCGACGCATCATTCAATTTCATCGATAATTACAGCATCAATTGAAGAAGAAAGAAAGACTGCCACTCGGACTGGCACTGGTGGACGCCGTCCCTTCAGGAATAACGCCTCGTCTTCTTGTTTCATCGCGCTATATTACCTAGATAAATGCCTTCAATCATTCAATAGAATCGAAACGAAATGGCATTCATTTGGGATCCGTTTGTGCCGCTACGTGGGAGAACGTGACGCTTTTGACGCTGCAACGATTTCTCGGCCGAGTATTTCCATGTTTGGGAAATTAAGGCTAATCAAAAGCCCACTCGACGGCTCCAGTTTCGAAATGAAGGATTTTACGGTGGCCATTATTCGAGCGTCGAGTGTCGAATTTCCCATGGAAACTGGAGTCATTCTCCGCTTCCCTTTCGATCGCAGTTTTTTTTTTTGGTGGTTGTTGTTGTTCTCGTCTTTTCTCCGGCAAAGGAAGCGACCGTGGCGAGAGCAAATTCGTGCTTTTGGGATTTCGAATGTTTGGAGTTGGTACTTTTGGGATTTCGAACTTTTGGGAATTCGTGCTTTTGGGATTTCGAATTTTGGGAGCTCGTACTTTTGCAATTTTGATTTTTGGAGTTTCGAATTTCGGGAGCCTCGTACTTTTGGGATTTTGAATTTTGGGAGCTCGCACTTTTGGGATTTCGAATTTTGGGAGCTCGTACTTTTGGAATTTCCAATTTCGGGAGCTCGTAATTTTGGGATTTCTAATTTTGGGATCTCGTAAATTTGAAAGTTTGGACTTTTGAAATTTTAAATTTTGAGATCTCGTACTTTTGCAATTTTGATTTTTGGAGTTTCGAATTTCGGGAGCCTCGTACTTTTGGGATTTTGAATTTTGGGAGCTCGCACTTTTGGGATTTCGAATTTTGGGAGCTCGCACTTTTGGGATTTCGAATTTTGGGAGCTCGTACTTTTTTGATTTCGAATTTTGGGATCTTGTAAACTTGGAATTTGGTATTTTGAAAGCTCGTACTATTGAAATTTCGATTTTTCAAGGCTCGGACTTTTCAAACTTCAAATTTTGGTATCTCGTACTTTTGCAATTTTGATTTTTGGAGTTTCGAATTTCGGGACCCTCGTACTTTTGGGATTTTGAATTTTGGGAGCTCGTACTTTTGCAATTTCGAATTTTGGGATCTCGTAAACTTGAAATTTGGTATTTTGAAAGCTCGTACTATTGAAATTTCGATTTTTCAAGGCTCGGACTTTTGAAAATTCAAATTTTAGGATCTCGTACATTTGCGACTTTGATTTTTGGAATTTCAAATTTAGGGAATTCGTGCTTTTGGGATTTTGAATTTTGGGAGCTCGTACTTTTGCGATTTCGAATTTTCGAAGCTCGTAAATTTGGAATATCGAATTTTGAAAGCTCGTACCTTTCGGAATTACCAATTTCGGAGACTCGTACTTTTTCAATTCCCAATTCCTCGGCAAAAACGGCAGCACCGATATTCCAAATCGATAATTTTCGAGATCGTAAACGATCATCGAACGCAATTACCAGCGACTCTATTGTTCGTGACTTTGCAATTACCCAATTGACTCTAAATGTTACGAGAGCGATGTAAATTGATATGGAAGCAGGAAATAAAATTTAACGTGCCGTGCGGAGAAGAGATGCGTGAGTGTGCGTATGCGTGTGCGTGTGCGTGAGTGCGTTTGTGTGAAGAAAAAAAAAAATAGCTGCGAAATGCAACAATAAAAGCGAATGTGTTTTCTGTAACAAAAGGGGACTCGATTTGTTTGCCCGTTTCAGCCGGATCACATACGCGGCCGAACCGGCACTCGAGCGTCCATTAACCGTTGCGATGCACGCGCGTAAATGCATATACTTATTTCCATCGAGAAAAGCGGCTGTAGGAAGCGGCTTATCGCATGCATTTCCATGCATGACATAACGGTTTTGCGATTCGTAATTTTTTTCTTTTTTGTCCAACTAATGCATTCTGCGAAATACCCCCGGCGATTTTCGCGCCTCCGCCCCCTTTCCCGCTCGCACTCGTGCATCTTCTCCGTGTCTATCTTTTGTAAACACGTGTTATTACCGCGGCTACCGCGAGAGATAAAGTGCATCGAACATTGTCGTGCATTACGTGCACTTGAAACTTTTCCTCCTCGTCGTGAATCGAATTCGAGGAGGAACGGTGAAAATTCTGGCAACGAGTACTTTTGGGACGAAGCTCATAATTTTGCGATTGTGAATTTTTGAATTTTAGGATTTTGGGATTTTGAATTTTGGGAGCTCGTACTTTTGGGATTTCGAAAATTGGGAGATCGTACTTTTGCGATTTTGAATTTTTGAATTTTGAATTTTGAGATTTCGAAAGTTGGAAGCTCGTATTTTTGCGATTTTGAATTTTGGAATTTCGAATTTTGGGTTTTCGAATTTCGGGAGCTTGTAATTTTGCGATTTTAGATTTTGGAATTTCGAATTTTGGGAGCTCGTACTTTCGCAATTTTTAATTTTTGAATTTATAATTTTGAGATTTCGAAAGTTGGAAGCTCGTATTTTTGCGATTTTGAATTTTGGAATTTCGAATTTTGGGTTTTCGAATTTTGGGAGCTTGTAATTTTGCGATTTTAGATTTTGAAATTTCGAATTTTGGGATTTCGAAAGTTGGAAGGTCGTACTTTTGTGATTTTTAATTTTGAAATTTCGAATTTTGGGAGTTCGTACTTTTGGGATTTCGAAAATTGGGAGCTCGTACTTTTGCGATTTTGAATTTTGAATTTTGACATTTCGAAAGTTGGAAGCTCGTACTTTTGCGATTTTGAATTTTGGAATTTCGAATTTTGGGTGCTCGTATTTTTGCGATTTAACATTTTTGAATTTCGAATTTCGATTTTGGGAGCTCATACTTTTAGGATTTTGAAAATTCGAAGTAAAAATATTTCCATAAAAAAATATTCATAATTTCAACGATTTCCATTTTCCACAGTTTACTCGATTCCGCCGTTTCTCATCACCGAATGCATTTTTTTTTATTACTCCTTCGACGGATATCTCTCGTATTCATCCACGATAACACACACACGCACACAAACGAATCCAAAGGCAGAGGCAAACGTCTGTCGATAGTTTAACAACAGCCAAGGTTGGTATAAACGAAGAAAGATTAAAATTAATGTAATATTTAATTGTTGACGAGAATTGATGGAAGCAATAAAAACTTTCCGTCGAAGCGAACCTATAGGGAACCGATGAAATTGGCTCTCATTGAATAGGTACGGGATTCGATTTCAATCCGCTCCGTTTTTTCCAATGGAAAAAAAAAAAAATTCTCCTTTCAGTTTGCCTCCGTCGAAAAAAAAAACAAAAATAAAAGGGTCCAGCTCCATTCGCGCTCATTTGAACGTAAAGTTTCTTCGAATCAACGGCAAGTTTCCCGACCGGCAAGCCTCCACCCCCTCCATCCCCCTCGTTGACGGTTAATTTCTCGATCGGAGCGTGATTCTCGAAAAAAAGGGAGCAATTATAAAAGCAAAGTCGATTTTTTTTTCTATCAAAAAAAAATATACAAAAAATCATGAAAAATTGCAGTTGACGTTTTTATTTTATTTTTTTTTTCTTCGCCGATTTCGCTACCGATTCCGGAGCTGAAAAATCGCCGGAGACGTGGGGCGGTGGCGCGAACGCTCGGTTTTTCTTCCTCCTCGGTTTCGCTCTGTCCACTCTCTCCTCTTCGTAGTAATTTACATGCGATATCACGCGGCAGCGAGTTTACGGTACAAGTTCATTGTTAAAAACATGAAACAGACAGGTCAGTTAATTAACGAGTCTTATGCATGAACATCCGACAGATCCGGATGGACAACGGGGCTGGTATGGAACTCAAAGCTCCCTAGGATGCATGCATATGTACCACGTATGCACCTATATCCGTTGGATCTGACGTAAACTGCATTATTGTACCGGTGTGTGGGATTTGCGGATTGTCAATTTACGTGGAAAATTACGCGAAATGAATTTCATATCGCAACCCAAGGGTCTTACGCGAGCATTACGATCGACACCCCCTTTTTTTTCTTTTTTTTTTCATTTTTATGTATTTCTAATTTTTATTGCATTTTTTCTTATTACTTTTTTTATATTTTTTTCTTTTTTTTTTCGAAATTCGCAATGAGGTTCTCGCGAGACACTTTTTTTTCTTTTTCATCTTTATGTATTTCTAATTTTTATTGCATTTTTTTTAAATTACTTTTTTATATATTTTTCTTTTTTTTTTTAAATTTGCAATGAGGTTCTCGCGAGACTCTCGTCCGATTTATTTGAAATCGTGGCAAAACCCAAGGGTCTTACTCACGAGCGCGTTACGATCGACACTTTTTTATTTTTCTCTTCAGTGCCAACCCAGCGAGACAATTTTCATATATTTATAATTTTGATTATACTTTTTTTGTATTGCTTTTTTCATATTTTTTTCGGAATTCGTAATTCGAGAAAGATTGGTGAAAATTCTGGGGGCTCGTACTTTTGGGAATTTCGAAAATTGGGAGCTCGTACTTTTGCGATTTTGAATTTTGGGTTTTCGAATTTTGGGAGCTCGTACTTTTGCGATTTTGAATTTTGGAATTTCGAATTTTGGGATTTCGAATTTTGGGAGCTCGTACCTTTGCGATTTTGAATTTTGGGATTTTGAATTTTGGGAGCTCGTACTCTTGCGATTTTGAATTTTGGGATTTCGAATTTTGCGATGACGATTTGCAATTACTGACGTTTCCCGGAGACGTTAATAGTCATTTTTGGATATTTACTTATATTCAATTCGACTGCAAATACATATTTAGATTGCAATTCCGACGGAATGCAGCCCGGAGCGGGAATCCAGCCTGCAAGTTTAATCTAAATGCTGTGGAATTTTTAATTATGAATTTCGTTGGTTTGAAGACTGGGCAATTTTTGAGAGCAAAGAAAAATAATCAGCGAATACGTTTGTTACAAAATTGCAGTTAATGATTAACTTTCTTTTCCATTATAATTTAAAGCCTTGTCGTTAAACAAAAAAAATAATAAAGACGCATCCGTAACGAAAAATATGAAAATGTGCTACAAAATTAATAAAAATGCGCCTGTGACGAAAAATTATTATAATGAAATTTCTTACAATCGGATTTGAACCAGGAACCTCCACTTCTCCGTGACTGTTTTTTTTCTCGAATTATTCGTTTTTGGATATTACAAATTGTTTATTTCGCTTTTGCGCGATTTTATTTTTGTGCGATTATTTTTTTTTGTGCGGTGCGGGAATATCGAAAAGAAAAAAATTGCAACGAAAGAAAAGCACATAAAGAAAAAGTGCCTTTGGTAGAAACAGCGCAAAATTAGTGGCCCCCCAAAAGGGCCACAGGGTTTCGCACCGATCTACAATTTTCTCCATGATCGAAAAAAAATAAAAAAAATTACAAAAAAATAAAAATAAAAAAAATTAACTAAAAAAAGGAAAATAAAATAAAAATAAAAAAATTAAATAAAATAAAAATAAAAAAAATTAAATAAAATAAAAATAAAAAAAGAAAATAAAATTAAAAAAAGAAAATAAAATTAAAAAAATATACGTACTCGGAGGGTCAAGATTCCAAGACTCGAGGATCGCACCGATCCGCTGCTGACAATCGTAACGATCCATCAGGACTTTTTCTCCTTAAAAGAGCGAGACGTTCATTGATGAAAAAAAAAAAAAAAAGAAGGCGGAAAGACTTATCGTCTCTTGGAAGTCTGCGTGGACCCTTTTCGCAGCCCCCGACGATGTCGTCGTTTATACCAATTTAACACCAGCCGGGTTTCAGAAAAGGCGCCCTGCCCTGTCGCGGCAGGGGTAGGTGTCGGGGGCGGTTATTACAAGCCAACCCGGGGGTCGTAAAAACGGGACTCGAGAATATGTTACTCCCGAGATTTAAAGAGGTAAAAAAAAAAAGAAGAAGAAAAATCTCGTCGACTGCGTTTCCAGCGCGGGAGAACGCTCCGAGATTGTATCATAAACTTACCCCCGCCCGTCGACCTCCACCCCGAGCGAGAACCTCACCCCCTGGACTCGATACAAAACCCGATAAAGCTTATTCCGTCGTGTCACGGAAGATGGATGATCCGGAGCCCATCTCCCTCGCCCTCGCGGGCCACGTTCGTGGCCCTCGCTCCGATCTTCGTCCTCCCGGCTCCGCGGTTGGGGATGAAAGACGACGACGCGACGGGGGTGCGGACCCGCGACACGCGAAACTCGTCTTTACCCCGAGTTCACTCGGGAGCTTTTCCGGAGGAAAGGGAAAAAAGAAAAGAAAAAGGAATGCCACCGTTTCCGGTCATGGGCGCAATTACTACCACCGGGATGGGAAATTCCTCTGATCGACCGACCGGCCGTTACATCCTCCGGTGGACCAGGCAAATCTTTGACGGGACATGCGAAGCACGTACTCGTGACTTTTGCCTCGGACTCCCTCTCCGGTGACACTTATTGCAGCGCCCTCCTTATCGACGCTCACTAACTGCCCGCTATCACCCCTCGTGACTATGATAATCCCTTTTCGAAGACCATCATCGATGGGAAAAAGAGAGAGAGACAGAAAGAGAGAGAACGAGAGGGGGGAGGAAGAGAGAGAGAGAGAGAGAGGGAGGGGGAAAAGATGGAGGAAGAGAGAGAAAAGGAGGAAGAGAGAGGCAGAGAGAGAGAGAAAAAGAGAGAGAACGAGAGGGGGGAGGAAGAGAGAGAGAGAGAGGGGGAGGGGGAAAAGATGGAGGAAGAGAGAGAAAAGGAGGAAGAGAGAGGCAGAGAGAGATAGAGAAAAAGACAGAGAGAGAGAGAGAAAGAGAGAGAGAGAGAGAGAAAAAAAAGAGAGAGAGAGAAAAAAAAGAGAGAGAGAAAAAGAGAGAGAGAGTCCTTTTCTCTGCGATAAGGATCAACGTGTATCCTTCGAAGGCCTCTTTTCCATCCCATTTTGTTTTTTTTTTCACGCTCGGGTGGAAAATCCTTAACGCTGTGAATTTTGCATATATGTGAAAAAATTCGAGACACTAACACCTTTTCTTTTCTTTTTTTTTTACGAAAATCGTTGGAACGTAGACAGAGAAAAAAAAATTTTATTATTGCCTCCAAAACCCGCGCAAAAATATAATACGACAATTAATTTACTTTGCATTTTATTTTTTATTAGCGAGGCAATAAAAAATTTCCCGACGCGTTAATTGCCATTTCGTTCCGGGGTGAACTTGAACTTTCCGTTTAGGCCGCGCCGGTTGCGACAAAGGCAACGATGCATCCAATCGCGACCCACGCGGCGCGAACGAAGAGTCACGTAAATTTCGAACACTCGCCATTGTGTCCAATTTATTTATTTATTCGTTCATTTATTTTTTTTCAATGAGGCCGATGCAGTTGCAATACAGAGGAATTTTTTTTTTGTTATCTTTCCACTGCAGTCCTTTGTGGCCCGGGGGCACGAAAATTGGCCAATCGCGTCGATAAGCGCAATTAAAATAACTGAGAATTGGATCCCCCCTCCTCCGGTGGGGGCAGTAAATTGGTCTCTCACGGAGGAAACGCACAGCGGGTGTGTGCGTTTGCGAGCCCGCGTGGGCGCGCGTGTCGGTGCACGGGGTAGGTAGGTAAAGAAAAGACCCGCGTGTGTCTGTGCGAAAGTTTAAAAGCATTTTATTGACCGCGCGATGGCTCTATATTAGCGTCATAAAGCAATAACGCGGATGACGGCAAACGGCCCCCCGTCTTCCCTTTTCTGGCACCCGCGCCCTCGGCTTCTGTTTTCCTTATATCGCCTCGTGTATATAAATACGAAAGCTCCAATTTCCTGCCTCTGCCACACGATCTCGCGGGGTTCGGCAAACTTCCGCCCTCGATCGGGACGAGTAATTGCATATTTTAATGATTATCCATGTTTTTTTTTTATTCCCCCTCCCCCTCCTCCCCCCTACCCCCTTTTCAATATTATCACGACAATCTCCCGAATCCCCATCCAATAACGTTCGATCTTCCACGCGTCAAAGCCACCCGCTGCCCGTACAGTCTCCGGCCAAGCTCAACGAGAGGGCCAACATTTGGCCCTCTCCATTGAAAATCCGATCTTAGGCCCAGAATTGGGCGATAATCGACTTTGTGTCGCTTCATTTTCGGGCCAATACAATTTACGAGTGGCCCAATATGGGGCCACCCAAGGACCGGCGTCTCGCGGGTTCGATTCCTTGGCCCCTTTGAGTACCGATTTTCAAGGTGAAGGGAAGAATCCATCGGTGCCGGAATTGCCCCGATTCCGAGGCTACCCGTAAAAAGGGTGCGAGGGAAAGTTTCGTCCCGGGCGCTCATTGCGTGGCGAGAACAAGGGCGACAATAGTTTCCAGGGAGCCATTGGAATAGCTCGTTAGCACTCGAAACCACGACGCGCGGTTTAATTAAGCAAGGTGTTCACTTTTCTTCGAGTTGACACGTGTTTCGATGCCGGAGCGACAAGGACGCACTGGGAGGAAACTATGGCCCTCGTTCTCTCGCGCTAATACCTCCGTCGAAAGGTAATCCCGTTTATTGGAGTTGTAGACTGAAAAAAAAAAAGTTCTTTTAGAATTATTAAAATTAGTAAAAAATAAAAATTAGGTGAATATGGTATCGACGGTGTTTTTTTTAGTAATTTTAAGTATATTTAAAAAATTGTTAATTGTCCAAATAAGAAATAACGTAAAATTGCTATTTGTCCAAATGACAGAAATGGCAACTGACAAATATCAAAATTGCTGTTTGTCCAAATAAGAAAAATAGCAAAAAACTAAAAGTTGCTAATTGTCCAAATAACAAATACAGAAAATTGCTATTTGTCCAAATAAAAAAAAAATAGCAAACAACAAAAAATTGCCATTGTTCAAATAACAAATATAGCAAATTACAAATTTAAAAATTGCTGCTTGTCCAAATAACAAAAATAGCAAATGACAAATATCAAAATTGCTGTTTGTCCAAATAACAAAAAATAGCAAATACCAAAAAATTGCCATTTGTCCAAATCGCAAAAATAGCAAAATAACAAAAAATTGTTAATTGTCCAAATACCAAAAACAGCCAATACCGAAAAATGGCCATTTGTCCAAACGACAAAACCAGCAAATACCAAATTTCCGTTATTTGTCCCAATAAAAAAAAAAAATAACAAATGACCAAAAATTACCATACGTCCAAAAGAGGCAGCGCCATCGCCTTCCGTCACGTCGTTACTCTTGGCGGCAATTCTCGTTATTTCGACGGTTCCTTTTTTCGTCCCGTTCGTTGTCATCCGATAGATGATTACTGCGGAATAGGCACGTATGGAGCGAGAGTACGGTGTCCGTCACGAGATCCCGCACCCGTGTGTTTGTTTCCCCTTGGCTTTTGGTCGCTTTGAATATGCATGCAATCGAACGAACGGGTGTACGGTGTCCGTGCACGTACCTAGTGCTACATACCTACCCAGCCGGAGATAGATGACAAACGATACCGCACCGTTGCTCGTGGTGTCAACGCTTCTCGTTAGTCCTGTGTGTCCCACATGTATGTAGGTGTGCACCTACGTGACGCTGCGCTCTTTCCGTCACCGACTGCATTCATGCATGCATGCATGCATGCATGCATGCAAGGGACTCCAATCCGGAGGAACTTTTCCGGGGATGACGAAAACCACCCTCGACTGAGGGGGGATGACGAAAGTTTTCCTCCAAATGTGCATTTTTGTGTATGTGTGCGTGCGTGTGGGCGTGTATTATTATTATTATTTTTTTTTTTCTTGGCGACACGAAGGTGGAAAATGCATTTACGCAGAATGCGTGGGACTCATATGCGTGTACGAAGCTGTACGTGAGTGTGTGTGTGTGTATGTATATGTGTGTGCATCGTGTATGTATGTATGTGTGCGTGTGTTTTTTTTTCTTTCTGACACGAAGGTGGAAAATGCATTTACGCAGAATGTGTAGGACTCATATGTGTGTGTGTGTGCGAGTGTATGTGCGAATGTCTACGTGTGCGCGCGTACGTGTGCATGCGTACGTGTGCGTGTGTGTATTTTTTTTTTCTTCTTGGTGACAGGCAGTTGGAAAATGCATTTACACACAATGTGTAGGACTCATATGTGCGTCCGAGTGTGTATGTGTGTGCGTGTGTGCGTGTGCGTGTCAGCCGAAATAATTACATAGTCAGTTCACGCCTGATATTCCCGAGATTACGAATGCCCATATTTTCTGAGGTTAGGGATCTCCTTCGGGAAAACTTTTTTTCCTCGCCGCTTCACCTAAGGGAGGGAGCCAAGGAGGGATAAACGCGACCCTCCGGGCTCGTATATAAACCAGCGGGGAAAAAAGCACAAATGGGACAAAAGAGGAGGAGGAGGAAGAAGAAGAAGAAGAAGGAATCCAAGGGCGACGCGTGTCTCGTATAAGAATAAAAGGCTCCATTTACATTCAAATCGTCCATCGCTTTGAATTTTATTCATCCGTCGCCCCGCTCGAGGTTCGACTTCCACTCGCGTTTCGGCTTCATTGAGCAATTTGCCGGATCCCATTTTCGCCGATCTCGGGGATTCCGCGTTATTTCCTCGGTTCCCGATTTCCTCGATTCCCGCGAAGAAGCCTCGGATGAATATATATATATATGTATACACGGGCTGCTTTTGTTTAATCTGGAAATAAACATCAGCTCGTTTGCGTTAAATAATAAGGCACCCCCTCCGGCCTGAGCCTCGTCAATTAAACCCCGAGCGGATTCAATTTAATTAAATGTAATACAGTGTGTAATCAAGCGGCGCGAATACCGTGAAGTCTTATACGCCCACGAGTGGTGTTGGTGGTGGTGGTGGTGGTTTGGGGCCACGGGCTTCTTGAAAATTAATTATGCACCGGCGTTTCATTTGCGAACCCCTCGGAAAATTCTTATCCGACCGCGGGAACCAACCATACCCGAGCCGCGCCGCGCCGCGCCGCCGTTTTTCTTCGCCACGGATATAGGAAGAAGCGCCTCACGAGAGGGTCGCGTTATCGTCTTCGTATAATTCCCACTCGTGCAGCAGCGAGACGTTGCCCTTTTTTTTCGATCCGATTCCGGAAAAAGTGAAAAAAAAACAAAAAAAATGAGAAAAATCCGGAAAACTGCGTTTACGGTGACGAATTTTCCAAGAAAGGAATTTTTTTTCTTTTTCCTTTATTTATTTTCCACCCTCGTATTATTATTATTATTATTATTATTAATATTATTATTATTATTATTATTTATTTTATTGGGGAACAGATCCTGGGCGAATTTCTGGCCACGACAGAAATTGGGAAAAAAAGAAAAAAAAATTGTTTCCCTAATAATTTCTCGAAATTCGACTCGCCCCTGCGGTATAGGCAACCCTCCTTCCCTCCTTCGACCCGATTGATTCCATCCGAGGAGGCAAGGGTCCTCCGTCATTTTTCTTACCGCGAACAGGTGGTTTCCTCGAGTTTCTCCGTTTCCGGACGCCGCGAGTGCAGTGAAATCGGCTTTTCCTGTTAAAAAAAAAGAAAAAAAAAGAAAGGGGAAAAATAAAAGGAAAATTTCCCCCGTAAGGTGAAAATGAACGAGCTCCGGCGGCCGTTGCGTTGCTTTGCGGCTCCTCCTTTGTCCACGGAAAGTCGGTCCAAAGTCTCGTGTACGTACGTTTACTGCGCGAAATTCCTCCACGGAAATTCATGTCCGCATAAACTTGGTAACGAATGCGATAATGAAGCAGCTGCGGGGCAATAGCTCCCTCGTGCGGAACTCAAAGCCTGGAGACGAGGTTCGTTCCCGGGGGGGGGGGGGGGGGGGGGAATTCCCAGCCGGATTCCCTAGCGTTTCTGGGGAGGAAATTGGGGAATTTATCCTTGTTGTTGTTGTTTTTTTTTTTTTTGTGTGTGTGTGTGTGGGGAAAGGGCTCCTATATTGGAGCACTTGAGCGAAATTAGCTGCCCACGGGCCTAAATTGTGGAGAAAGGGGTTAAAGGTCAGAGCGGTTGAGGAAAAAAGGCACAATTTCTATCGAAAGTGTCAAAAAATGAAAGTGTCCATTTTAGAATTTTGAGTTTTGAATAATTTTTCTCGAGGTTTCACATCGATTCTTTTTTGAAATCCACAAACTGTGGGGGGGGGGGGTGTTATGCGTCTCCAAAAAATGTGGTATCAATTAAAAAAAAAATTGATTTTCATTTTAATTCTATATTTTTCCGGTTTTGGATTTTTGATTACGCGCAATTTGCCGCACCAGGAGTTTTACGATTCTCGATTTTTCCATTTCAGATCGCAAAGTTGTTCTCCTACACCTGGACCATGGGGCTGTTTCTCTGCAAATGCGTCCATTACATGCAAAGCGTTTCCGCTATTTGCTCGGTGCTCACGCTCACGGCGATGTCTTGCGAAAGGTAACGTCCCTTCTTTTGTTTTCGCTTCCATCGGGTTTCGGTGTAATTGCCGCAGCAAACTATACAGGCACGTGTATTTAAAGGAAAAAAAAAAAAAAAAAATAGCGTGCACTGCCTCGCACATCGGCTACATAAATTACCCCGTCCAGAGGCTGCTGGGAGTGAAAGGAAACGCGAAATAAAAGATTTACCGTCGCTTTTCCGATACTTTTAGTTCCTCTTAAAAAAGGTATCACTGCTCGGCAGAAAAATGGATCTTGAAATTTTTAGTGATTCTGTACCAGTAAAAAAATATGTAAAATATATATATACAGGGACTCCAATTGCTAGGGATATTCCTAGGGTTTTTTTTTGTCTAATTAATTTTTTTAAAATAATTGTTTATAATTATTATCCATTTTTTTTATAATTAAAATCCAGAGCATTTTTTTCTTTCGATATAAATAATTTAAAAAATCGATCAATAAATTTATTATTATTTTCTTTCCTAAAGAGGTACGAGGGACTCCAATTGCTAGGGATATTCCTAGGGTTTTTTCTGTCTAATTAATTTTTTTAAAATAATTGTTTATAATTATTATCCATTTTTTGTAATTAAAATCCAGAGCATTTTTTTCTTTCGATATAAATAATTTAAAAAATCGATCAATAAATTTATTATTATTTTCTTTCCTAAAGAGGTACGAGGGACTCCAATTGCTAGGGACATTCCTAGGGTTTTTTTTCTAATTTATTTCTTTAAATTAATTATTTATAATTATTACCCATTTTCTTATAATTAAAATCCAGAGCATTTATTTCTTTCGATATAAATAATTTGAAAATTCGATCAATAAATTTATTATTCGTGGCAAAGTAGAATAATTAATTTTTCACACCGAGTGACAATTTTTATGACGTAATCGAATACGGTCTCCCCTGGAAATTCTCGATTTCGCAAAAATTCACCGTCATACTCACCAACTTTGCCTCCTTACCCCAAGAAACCACTTTACCCCGCGAATTCCCTGCACTTTCGAGACCACCGCGACCCCCATAGAGGCTTCCCTCGATTTTGACAGGGTGCAATTTCCTCGAAAATTCATTCGGGAGCCGACAAACCCACCCGGGAAATCCAATCCCAATTCGTTTTCCATTCATCGACGTTCGTTGCATGTAATTAATCAGGCATCTGAGAAAGGGGCTTAATTGGATCTGAAATTACACACACACACACACACACACACACACACACACCGGAGGCGGGATTCCCTTGAACCCGGCGTTCAATTACGTCTTTGAAAAATCTCGCCGATTTTTTTTTTTTTTTTCGAGTCCCGAGAACGGAGGCAGGCGCTTATCCGGTTGCCGTGTTTCCGGGGCAAATGCGTTTGTCTCGAGACCGAGACGATCCGCGGGTAAAATCGAGCGCCTTCGAGGAAAATCACGCGGTACAGATTTGTCACCCACATCTCGTGTGTGACGGCGGCGGTTGCGAGGAGAGAAAAAACGTCTCCGAGGAGTTACTCGGGAAGAAAAATCTCCGGCGTATTATTTTCTCGTATTATTTTATTCCCTTGAATCGATAGCCTGCGAATCTACCTTTGCGTGACTAAAGGCGATAGGAGCTACCCGTTGTTGTTGTTGTTGCGGCCAAAGCCGAAGATGAGACTTTTTTCGGATCAGTCATGGAAGACTATCAATCAATTTTTCTTTTTTTTTTTAAATATTATTATACGCAACACAATGAAACCACGACGCAAGGGATGAATAAAAGGATGGAACGGGACGGGATGTTCTCGGACCTGACAGGCCTGAAAGGATTCGACAAATTTCTGGCAACCATGAAAATCCTTACTCGAGCCAAGCTCCGTGTAATGGAAAATTTCTTTCCTTCTTTTTTTTTTTTTGCATCCTTCCGTTCAGGCCGAGCCGGTCGCAAAACAATGCAATAACGTATACGGTTGCGTCCCACGCGGCGCCAATAGGGAGTCGTGTAAATTTGCCGTGTCAATAGACTCGAGGGAGGCAAGAGGAAAAGTTGCGCCCGAGTTCAAGTGCATCACGGATGCGCGGATGCAGCAACAGTTGTATAAAAAAAAAACACAAGAAGAAGCGCGTGTGTTTGCTCGTACGTGGTCCGATCTCTTGGAAGAGATCCAGGGTTCGGCTTATTTCGGTCCAGCCACGCGGCTCTCGATTTTCTCCGTAAATTAGACGTTTGTCGAGTAACTGAACCTGTCACTCGGTCTTTTCCGGCTGCGAAAAGACTAAAAAAAAAAGAAAATTTGTATGATGGGTTGAAATTCTTTTTTTTTTGTTGGTTTATCGTCAACGTCATTGGAAAATGCAAAATCGCGATGAAACGTCGAATCTAAATAATCAAAATAAAAATTCTATTTTATGGTCGATTCTGGGGGTCAAGTTTTTGAATTTTCGAGGAATTTGAAAAATCAGAAACGGCGAATCGGAACCGGTTTCGAATTTTTTTTATACCTTATGGTGAATTCCATGAGTTTTAAAAGTGATAGATTAAAAATTTATCATAGAAAAAAAAATTCTACGATGGATTCAATTTTTTTTAATCACCAAAGTCCTTCGAAATTGCAAAATCCCATAAATCGGTAATAAAAATCGTCACCCGAAGGGAAAAAAATTAATCACTGAATTTGTTTAATCAACTTTTGAATTTTTCAATTCCGTATCCAATTTTCAATACCCAAGTTTTCCATTATTATTATTCTTTTTTTAAATATAATTTTGCATCCAAGCATTCGAGAAAATCGAAAATCGAAAATCAAGAAATAGCGAATCGGAACCGGTATCGAATTTGTGATGAATCCGTGGGTCTGAAAGCGGGGAAGACAATCCACTGGAAAAGTAATAAAAATCGGAATGCTAAACGGGTTCTATTTCCGGCGAAATTTCAACACGAAGTGAACAACTTATTTTTAAACAACGGCTGAATCTTTTTTTTTTCTTTTCTTTTTTTTTTGAGAGACTCGGCGAGAAAGAGGCGGGAAGAATAGAAGGACCGAAAGTGACGTCCGTCTAAAAATAATTCCCAAACACTCGATTATTGACACATTAAAAGCTTTATGCCTTCGAGTGATAACATCTCCCGGGGCTCCCAAACCTCCACGAGACTAAAGCGCGACTGGAAACTCCTCGTTTCGTCTCCCAAGGGGCGTCCCCGGTGGCCCTGGGCAATTTCGCCTGCCGACGAAAATTGCTTTCGTCGATTTCCGATCGATCGGGTACCGTTCCGATCGTGGAAAAAAAAAGAGAGAGAAAAGGAGTCCGCGAATTAATGAAACGCACGCTATCGTTGTACAATGGCCCTTTTTTTTTTTTTTCTTGCCATTTTCCAGGTACATCGCGATAGTCCATCCAATGAGGGCACGCTACACCTGCACGATAAGCCAAGCGAGGAGGATATTAATTTTTATATGGATCCTGTCCTTCCTCTTCGCCGTACCCATCATTCCCATCCAGGTACGTACGACGACGACGAACCTGCCGAGGTGCCAATTAGCGCTCCACCGTTTTTTTTTCCCCGTGACGCAGGAGGGCAGCGAAGCTTCGAAATCCCATAAACCGGGGGCCCACGCTTGGCCCGGTCGCGGCAACCCGTCGTTGGCACGCCGGTATCGAAATAATTGGGCCCCGAATCCTGCCCACGACTGGGCCATTGACGAGTCTCGTCGCCGAGTCGTCATCGGGCCCAAGAGTGTGCCAATCCACGACGGATGGCCGCATTACCGGTGCCAGCGCCGGGTCGCCGATACCGCGTCGTTCGTTACTCGAAGCTTGGCTGTCGTTAATGGCCCCAAATTGGGCCAATCGCGAAACCCTCTGACGGCGATCTCTCGAAACACTTAACCGGTACCTTCGATAAACGCCATTGCGATAATCGTTGCAGCAACACAAGGAGGTCGGGCAGAGGGTGAAGGCCTTCTGGTGCGTCCGAGGTTCGGAAACCGAGACATGGTGGCGCTTCCACGAGTTGTACATGCTCATCGTCGTCCTGGCGATCCCCGTGGTGGTCATGGGGTTCTGTTACACGAGGATCTGCTGGGAGGTATGGCGGGTCATGAAACGGCGCTACCACATGACGTCGAGGCACGCGTAAGTGTGTGTATGCGTGCGTATGTGTGTGTGTGTGTGTCAGAAACTGGCTCGGGGAGGAGACCGCGGGTCCAGAAGTGACTCTCGACTCCCGGTCGACGGAGGTATTTTTGCGCTGCATTAAAATGCATCCACGAGGGAGATGCATAAATCGGTCGATGAAAGATCGGGCCTGCAGATGCGCGCCTCGGGTGCCAATAAGCGGAGATCCGGAGATAGTCGGGATCTCGAAATCGCGGCTCTCGGTCCGAATCGACCTGAAAATAGCATCGACAGACGCCGAGATTGAGATTGAAGCGTCGTTTTCTCATCGAGCCTTTTCTTTCGGCAATTTATAGCCGCTATAAATTATAACCATAAATACGTGCACGCGCGTTTTCTCTCTCTCTCTCTCTCTCTCTCTCTCTCTCTCGTGGAAAACCGCCGATTTCTCGCATTTTCCTATTTTCAGTCTCAGTCCTGGGAACATCGACGTGGAGTCCATTCCCATGACGCAGAGGCAAAACGTCCGAAACGGACGCCGAGGTCGTCGGGACGACGCTCAGACCGAGGAGGAATCCCGGACGATCAAGCAGGTTCGTGTCCGATGCTGGAGTTGACCGGAACCGGAGCGTTCTTCGTTTCCACCCAGTATTATTATTATTATTATTATTATTATTATTATTATTATTATTATTATTATTATGGAAGTACGACAATAGTTGCAATTACGACTCCTCGATTATTGCAAGCACAAACGCGGGGATTAGTCGTCGCTGCGTTACACGGAAGCTGGAATTAATTACACGGACGGAGGTTTCCCTGGAAATGGAAAACCTCCTCCCGTAATTCCAAAAGCTTTCTCCTTTGAACCAAAGAAGCTTAACGTCCTGAAAAAAGAAATAAGAAAAAATAATAGACGCAGTTTTCGCATCTGGAGCGTTCGACCTCGCCGCTCAAGAGGTGCCTCCGAGTCCGCCGGAAGCTCCATCTGCGTTAAATGCGTGAAACGGCCACCCTCTATTTTTCTGTTTTCCTTTTTCTCGGAAAATTTACCGTGTATCAATAAACCGGATTAAATTTGGAAACGATGAAGAAAAACAAAGAAGATACAAAATTGAAACGCTGCTTCCGACGCCCAGTGATTTTAGACGTAATGGAAAATTAAAAGCAAAAATATGGAAATTCTAATTTTTCGACGGACTTAATTCATGATTTCTCAAAATTGGTCAAATTAAATCACGAAAATTAATGAAATTCGAAATTAGGGTGAAAGGTCATTAAGGGTGAAAATGACCCCAAGCAATTTTAGATTGTTGCGCAACTTTACATTGTATTGCCTCCTTCCTGATTTTTTTTCGCCATTTTGAAAATTCGATAAAAATTTTTTGCCTCGATATTCTCGTTCCAAAGGGTTCGAAGTAAGCTCCTGAATTTTTATGAGTCGTTCGGAATGATATTGGCAACGCGGCAATTGTTTAAACGTGGATGGGGTCATTCTGACCCCGTGCGGACAGGTACGTTGTTTTTAGAACGCGTGACCCTCTCAGAATTAATTACCAAATTAGGAGAAAGACGAATTTGATTAATTTTCGATATTTTATATAAAAAATATAAAGGTAAAAAAAAAATAAAGGGGCGAAAAATTAAAATCAGGCGGAGATCCTGGCTTGGAATTTCCCGGTCACCCATTCCCTGCGGGCGCCCCTGAAGCACGGCAATATGTATGCACCATGTATGTAGTACTATTACACGTGTGATTGCGTGCTGCTAGGTCGTGAAAATGCTGGTGGCCGTGGTGGTGCTGTTCGCCATTTGCTGGAGCCCCATGCTGATTGATAACGTGCTGACTGCCTTCGGTATCATTCCTCACGTCAAGTCCGGCCGCTACAAGCACATGAACACGGCCTTCCAGTTGATGGCTTACTCCAACAGGTAGGACGACTCTACCGTCCCATTCCCCAGCCGAGGCTGGTGTCGACGAGTCCACCCTCGGGCGAAGGTATCAATGGTCGATTGTCGCTTTTGTTCGCAGCTGCATCAACCCGATAGTGTACGGCTTCATGTCGAAGCACTTTCGCGAGAGCTTTCTGGCGGCAGCTTGCGGAGCCTGGTGTTGCTGCCCGAGGCGCGGATACAGGCCGCCCGTGAAAAGGCACCCCAGCTACAGCCAGACGAGGACCACCAGCGTACGGTGAGACACGAATGGAGAATTGGCACGCATACAAGCTTGCATTCTCTAGGGACCTTTCTTTGGTGACTTTTTTTTCCCCCCCAAGTCGATGCATGGTATTTAAAAAATGTCCCCAGACCGTTTCGAAAATTTTTCTCCACTTTGGGACACGAGTCAATTCTCCAGGGTTTCGTCTCGTGCCTTTTGGGACACGAATTGACACCTTCCGCCGAGAGGGTGACGTGTTTTGTCGGAAGATAATTGTCCCCCGTGCCTTTTTCTCCCCCCAAATCGACCTATAATTTCGAAAATCTTCCCAAAACCATGCATTCTCTCGTTTTTCAAAATGTTTCTCGCTTTGGGACAGAAATTAACACCTCCCTCCGGGAGGGTGACCTCCCCCTCGAGGGTTACCTCTCCCCTCATGATTTTTTCACCCCCCAAAATTAGTTATGATTGAGAAAACCTTCCCGGACACTTTCGAAATTTGTCCCTTTGATCCTGGGACACGAATTAACACCTCCCTCCCGAGGAGTGACGTGTTTTATCGAAAGACAATTGCACCAACTCTCTCCCCTAGTGACTTTTTCATCCCCCAAATTAATTATTATTGAAAAAACCTTCCAGATCATTTCGAAATTTGTCCTTTTGACCTTGGCACATGAATTAACACCTCCCTTCCGAGGAGTTACGTGTTTTATCGAAAGACAATTGCACCAACTCTCTCCCCTAGTGACTTTTTCATCCCCCAAATTAATTATTATTGAGAAAACCTTCCCGGACAGTTTCGAAATTTGTCCCTTTGATCCTGGGACACGAATTAACACCTCCCTCCCGAGGAGTGACGTGTTTTATCGAAAGACAATTGCACCAACTCTCTCCCCTAGTGACTTTTTCATCCCCCAAATTAATTATTATTGAGAAAACCTTCCCGGACCGTTTCGAAATTTGTCCCTTTGATCCTGGGACACGAATTAACACCTCCCTCCCGAGGAGTGACGTGTTTTATCGAAAGACAATTGCACCAACTCTCTTCCCTAGTGACTTTTTCATCCCCCAAATTAATTATTATTGAGAAAACCTTCCCGGACCGTTTCGAAACTTGTCCCTTTGATCCTGGGACACGAATTAACACCTCCCTCCCGAGGAGTGACGTCTTTTATC
This sequence comes from Gasteruption jaculator, assembly GCA_949825005.1. Taxonomy (NCBI): domain Eukaryota; kingdom Metazoa; phylum Arthropoda; class Insecta; order Hymenoptera; family Gasteruptiidae; genus Gasteruption; species Gasteruption jaculator. Next base: position 9,959,421 of record OX463775.1, read on the forward strand.
GAAAGAAAATTCCACCAACTCTCTTCCCTAGTGACTTTTTCACCCCCCAAATTAATTATTATTGAGAAAACCTTTCCGGACAGTTTCGAAATTTGTCCCTTTGATCCTGGGACACGAATTAACACCTCCCTCCCGAGGAGTGACGTGTTTTATCGAAAGACAATTGCACCAACTCTCTTCCCTAGTGACTTTTTCATCCCCCAAATTAATTATTATTGAGAAAACCTTCCCTGACCGTTTCGAAACTTGTCCCTTTGATCCTGGGACACGAATTAACACCTCCCTCCCGAGGAGTGACGTCTTTTATCGAAAGAAAATTCCACCAACTCTCTTCCCTAGTGACTTTTTCACCCCCCAAATTAATTATTATTGAGAAAACCTTTCCGGACAGTTTCGAAATTTGTCCCTTTGATCCTGGGACACGAATTAACACCTCCCTCCCGAGGAGTGACGTCTTTTATCGAAAGAAAATTCCACCAACTCTCTTCCCTAGTGACTTTTTCATCCCCCAAATTAATTATTATTGAGAAAACCTTCGCGGACCGTTTCGAAACTTGTCCCTTTGTCCTTGGGACACGAATTAACATCCTCCCTCCCGAGGAGTGACGTCTTTTATCGAAAGAAAATTCCACCAACTCTCTCCCCTAGTGACTTTTTCACCCCCCAAATTAATTATTATTGAGAAAACCTTCCCGGACCGTTTCGAAACTTGTCCCTTTGTCCTTGGGACACGAATTAACATCCTCCCTGCCGGAGGACGACGAATTTTTTCGAGAGACAAATCCCGCATGAATACACATTCACCCAAATAACCCCGGGGACCAGAGCGGGTACGCGGAAGCCGAACCGAGGCAGCGGTGAATTAATAAACGCAGCGTCAAAGGATAAAGGACTCCCGTGGATGCACACGTAATAATTCCGGTGCAAAGTGTGGGTGGGTACCGGGATAAGGCGGAACGTGTTGGAGTAGTCGTTCACGTGGTTAATGAGCTTTCGCTGTCGACCACTAATTATGCGAGCGTAATCGTAGTTTGCAATTCACGGAACATTTGCCCGTCGCTGGAAAATCCGTCAAACGGGTTTACCCGGTGGCCCCGGCAACCCGAAAATCTCCACTTCGAAAAGCGGAGCCGTTGCGTTTCCAAGGATGGGCCGCTCGCTCATTATGGGTGGTGCTCATTATTCGCGAGACTGCCAGAGCCCCGATGGATCGCCCCGATGGATCGCCCCGATGGATCGCCCCGATCGGCACGATGACGCGATACGCTTCTCAGCATTTTTGTAGCGAGGATCGATCCACGACCCGCCCCCCATATCCGGCTTAGGTGCAACACACGAGCTTCTATGTACATTATCCCCCCGAGGGGGCGGGGGTGGGAACGGGGGGGTGATGGTGCTTTATCATTTCGTTAAACGCGACGCGTCCCATCAGTAAGATGAATATTACGAGTTGGGGGTGTCGTTCTCAGCCCAACGGCGGTGATAATGTTACACCTTACCCACCTCTCGCGTCCCGATCGCAACTCGCGTTGCGAGCGACATGATTAACACCGTGGAGCTGCTGCAGAGGATTTCGCTGGGGTTCATTTTTTTTTTTGGCCATTTCGATGGAAAATTCGCGAATCCTCGCCTTGCCGGTATTTTGCCGGAGTTTTGCTACTTCGCTGAAAAATTCGCGAATCCTCGCTTTGTTAGGGTTTTGCTGGTGTTTTGCCAGAGGTTTGCTATTTCGCTGAAAAATTCGCGAATCCTCGCTTTGTTAGGGTTTTGCCGGTGTTTTGCCAGTGTTTTGCTATTTCGCTGAAAAATTCGCGAAACCTCGCTTTGCTGGGGTTTTGCTGGGATTTTGCCAGTGTTTTGCCAGAGTTTTGCTACTTCGCTGAAAAATTCGCGAATCCTCGCTTTGCCAGGGTTTTGCCAGTGTTTTGCCAGTGTTTTGCCAGAGTTTTGCTATTTCGCTGAAAAATTCGCGAATCCTCGCTTTGTTGGGGTTTTGCTGGGATTTTGCCAGTGTTTTGCCAGAGTTTTGCTATTTCGCTAAAAAATTCGCGAATCCTCGCTTTGCCAGGGTTTTGCCGGTGTTTTGCCAGTGTTTTGCCAGAGTTTTGCTACTTCGCTGAAAAATTTGCGAATCCTTGCTTTGCTAGGGTTTTGCTGGGGTTTTGCTAGTGTTTTGCCAGAGTTTTGCTATTTCGCTGGAAAATTCGCGAATTCTCGCTTTGCTGGGGTTTTGCCGGGATTTTGCCGGTGTTCTGCCAGGAGAAGCTACTGAAATCCAGGGCCAAGACGAATTCGCGGACACTCGGGAGGAGGGAAGGTACCGAAAATGGACCTCCCGCGAAGCCTCCCTTTCCAGAAACCTGCCGATTCCACTTCTGATGGTTCGTCTCTTTCAAGGTGGTCGCGGCAAACCGTGGGAACGCTGGTACCCGTGAAATCCTACGCTTCCAATGCCCTCGAGACCAGCATGTGCCGGGAGTAGATCCCGAGGATCGGCCTTATCGGTATCGGAGGGTCTAGGTCTCACACATACACACAAACCACAGAGACAGATAAAAACACGATCCCGTCGCGACCTGTTGACTTCGAGTATGTATTTCGATCGCACGATTCTTCTTCTTCTTTTTTTTTTTTTTGGGCGGGTGTTTGTCGCCGCTGATGCGTTTGCAACGCTAAGTGGCACTTCCAGAGTCCCGCGTCCCGAGGTGATGATGGGGACAAAGCCACTTTCTCGCATTCCGCTAAACACCGTAAAATGCAAATGTCACGGGGAATGCGGGAAAGCTATGCAGATGTACGACGTTAATAATTCAGGACTCGCTTTTGCGCCCGTCGCATTGTCTTGCGCTCGTAAAACTAACCGAAATTGACTAAGTTTTCATCACCCGCCGGTGTACCGGTGTCGCTGTTCCATTAAAGGAATCTGCATCTGCAAAATCGCACTGTTTAAAGGCTGATGCACCACCCGCGTTCTCTTTGACCTCTTAGCGGGATTAAATATTGTTCTATTGCTATTGTCATTGTTATCATTATTATTTTTTTTATTGTTGTTCTTATTATCATTAATACTATTAATATTATTATTATTATTAATATTATTATTATTATTATTATTATTATTATTATTATTATTATTATTATTATTATCATCATCATCATCATCATCATTATTATCATTATCATTATTATTATTATTATTACTACTACTACTACTACTGTTATTGTTCTTGTTGTTGCTGTTGTTGTTGATTATGATTGTTATTATTATTATTATTATCATTATTATTAATTTAAAACTGCATCTGCGATATTGCACAATTCAAAATCTGATACCACCACGTTCCCTTCGACTTTGAATATTTTTCTATTTTTATCATTATCATTATTATTATTATTATTATTATTATTATTATTATTAATACTCTATTTTTACAAATTTGAATTTGAAAAATAAATTATTATTATTTTTAATTATCAACAACCAACTAAAAATCTGCTGGTATTATTATTATTATTATTATCATCCTTATCATTATTATTATTAATTTTATTAATGCTCTATTTTTACAAATTTGAATTTGAAAAATGAATTATTATTATTATTAATTATCAACAACCAACTAAAAATCTGCTGGTATTATTATTATTATTATTATTATCATCCTTATCATTATTATTATTAATTTTATTAATGCTCTATTTTTACAAATTTGAATTTGAAAAATGAATTATTATTATTATTAATTATCAACAACCAACTAAAAATCTACTGGTATTATTATTATTATTATTATTATTATCATCATCATCCTTATCATTATTATTAATTTTATTAATACTCTATTTTTACAAATTTGAAAATGAAAAATAAATTATTATTATTAATTATCAAGAACCAACTAAAAATCTACTGGTATTATTATTATTATTATTATTATTATTATTATTATCATTATCATTATCATTATCATTATCATTATCATTATTATTATTATTATTATTATTATTACTAAGGTTGTTCCGGCTAGAGTACGACTGTCATCCGCCGATCGAAAAAAAAAGAAAAAGTTGCTTTGGTAGATTTCCAATCGGCATTGATTCCATGTAACATTCCATTGCATTCCCTCTTTCTCTCTCTCTCTCTCACTCACTCGTAATTACTAAAATAAGTTGTAAAAATTGGAGTGGCGGATTCGGTACGCGCAACCCCCCTCTAGCTGCTACGTCCATCCATAGATTAAAACTCGATCGGCTCTCCGATCAACCTTTGGGGCTCGCTCAAGTATTCAAAGTCAATAACAGTATAGTGACCGACACCCGATCGATCGTGCAATTTGAATTAACGCGAGGCAAATTTTCACGTAGAAGTCACCCCCGGAGCTTTTGCGTTCGCTTCGCGCAATTATAACGCATTTTCGTGTGCGCACCCGAAATTTGGCAACCCCAATTTTCACGAAACAAGAATCTAAGTCCTTTGCGATGCTTTCAGGTGGATTTGACTCTTCCTCTCCGGAGGGACACCCCGAAACCACAGCATCCAGGCTCTGCGATGAAACCGATCGTGAGGCGAATCCCGAAGGAGGCCGTTCATCCCGGAATCGACGAGACCCGGAGATCCCAGTCACGAAGCGGGAAAATCCCTTTGCGGGAGGAACAGATTTTGAAAAATTAGTGGAATTCTTACCGTCGCCGTCTCATTCGCGTAATTTATAATTCAATGTTTATTGTAAATAGAAAAATTCGAAGCGAGAGGGAGGAGGAGAAAATGCTGCCGATTTTGTGACCGGTAGGAGGATCGAGAGAGAATTTCGTAGGCGCACCTACCTATATCTAGCATTTACGTCACCCCGATGAAGGAATCGTACAATTTCGATCCGATTTCACACTTTTTTTTTTTACATTAAATGTATTTTCTTGACGCACTAATGCTTCGACGTTGCTTGTACTGTTGTAGAACGAGCGTCCGTACGTGTAACGAATAAATACCTTCTTTTTGTACAAAATTTGTAAGAATTTGTATTGTTGTGACTTCGACTGAGAACGAAATCGAGGATCGATTTTTTTTTTGGTCGTTTTTTAAAAATGAATAATCGGGAAGATTGAAAATATAAATAGCGAAAATAAAAATTATTATAATAAAAAAATAAAACGTCAGTTAATAATAGAGGCTATGACGATTTTCTTCGGATTTTAATAAAATTGTAGATGATTTCCTGCAAACTAGAATTTTCTTTGGCGATCGTTCGATCTCCAATTTTCTGAAATTCCTTCTCTGAAAAATACCTATTTCCAAAAAAAATGAGAAATTGCGAAAAATGAAAATTAAGAAAAAGGCGCTAATTATTAAAAAAGAAAATTACAATTTTTTTAAATTGTAAAAAAATCGAAGATAATTTGCTGCAAATTCGAATTTTCTTTGGCGATCGTTCGAATTCCAATTTTCTGAAATTCCTCCTCCAGAAAATACCCATTTCCACAAAAATGAGAAATTGCGAAAAAAGAAAATTAAGAAAAAGGCGCTAATTGTTAAAAAAGGAAATTACAATTTTTTTGTTAAATTGTAAAAAAATCGTAAATAATTTCCTGTCAATTCAAATTTTCTTTGGAAACCGGTAAATTTCCAATTACCCAAAATTTCTTAATAAAAAAATTCCTCCTCCTAAAAACACCCATTTCCAAAAAAAAAAAAATGAGAAATTGCGATAAAGAAAATAAAAGAAGATTAAAAAAAAGACGCTAATTAATAACAAAGAAAATCACAATTTCCTTTAAATTCCAAAAAAATCGTCGACATTTTCTCGCGAATCAGAATTTTCCTTGGCGACCAGTCAAATCTTCCAGATTTGGAAAATTTCTTAATTTAAAAAAAAAAAATTTCTCCTCCACAAAAATGCCAAGTTTGACGAATACGAGTAAAATTCCCCCAAAAAAAAGGAACTCGCGGTTTCCGATGCATAAAGCAAACTGCAGTTTTAATTGCATGAGTTTGCACCCCGAGGAGACACCACCGTAGGAAAAATGTGCAAACTGGCTCATTCCAATTCCGACGCGGACAGTGGCCGCCGACAAATTCCGCCGCAACTCGCGGTCGAGGTTATTAGAGACTCGAAGAATTTTTGTTAATTTATGGAAAAAAAAAAATAAATAAAATGTATAAATCTCGGAAAAAGGCTTCCTTTTGAGGAAAGCACTTTATTCGACATACATGCGCGCGCACACACACACACGGGCGCGCACCCACGTACACACACATACACACGCGCACGCACACACACGCACGCACACACATACACGCGCGCGCACACACACACATAGACGCACACGGTGACGCGAAGATTGCGCAACATGATTTTTCCGGGTAGAAAAGGAGACGTACAACGTCATATTACGGTGTGTTTCCCATCGGGATAAGGGAAATATGTGGCAATATCTCATTGTGATTCAGCATATTCCGTAAAGTTGTCCCCAAGTATCGCTTTACGGTCACGTCTCGCATTTCCCCTGCCCGAGGGCTAAATTTTTCCCATTTTTCTCGGCTCCGTGGGAGCCCCTCTCGCCCTCGCTGCTTTTCACTTCATTGTTTATTCCGCGCCAAGATTACTCGCGCTTGTAAATAACGTATCGCGTTTGAATTATGCAACTGCCCCACGGTAACGGGAAATGGCACCCATTGGGTGGCCCAAAAATCCACCCACGATCTCGGGTGGCACGCGTTTTTTTTGGTTAATAGGCTGCCTCGGTTACCTCGAAGATCTTCGCGAAGGAGAAAAAAAAAAGAATTTTTATGTGGAAAAATCGTGGATCCGCATTTTGCGGAAAAATATATCCGGAGAATCTCCAAAAATATATTTTTGGAATTCGAATTTTCTGGGAGTTTTTAAACTTTCCCCCGAAAATGGGGTAAAAATTGAAGTTTCAAAAACGGGATTGGACAAGTCATTTTTAGGGGTAATTTTTCCCGTAGAATCGATTGCAAGGATCAAATTTGATGAAATCCTAGCGGAAGTTGGAAAAAAGTAGGTTTTTTGAGGAAAAATGGCACTTCCCGTGGGATTTCGGGAATTTTAATTAAAGAAATGGATTCCTCGGGAAAAAATACATCGGATATGGGTCTCCCGAGATTTAAAAAAAAAGTTTGCAAAAGTCGAATTTTTTGGGCACGCCTACCTACCCCTTCCCCCAAAAATGGGGTAAAAATTAAAGTTTCGAAAACAGGGTTGGACAAGTCATTTTTAGGGGTAATTTTTCCCGTAGAATCGATTGCAAAGGTCAAATTTGATGAAATCCTAGCGGAAATTGGAAAAAAGTAGGTTTTTTGAGGAAAAATGGTACTTCCCGTGGGATTTCGGGAATTTTAATTAAAGAAATGGATTCCTCGGAAAAAAATACATCGGATATGGGTCTCCCGAAATTAAAAAAAAAAGTTTGCAAAAGTCGAATTTTTTGGGCATGCCTACCCCTTCCCCCAAAAATGGGGTAAAAATTAAAGTTTCGAAAACGGTGTTGGACAAGTCATTTCTAGGGGTAATTTTTCCCGTAGAATCGATTGCAAAGGTCAAATTTGATGAAATCCTAGCGGAAATTGGAAAAAAGTAGGTTTTTTGAGGAAAAATGGTACTTCCCGTGGGATTTCGGGAATTTTAATTAAAGAAATGGATTCCTCGGAAAAAAATACATCGGGTATGGGTCTCCCGAGATTTAAAAAAAAATTTTGCAAAAGTCGAATTTTTTGAAACACCATAGGTACCGGTATCGTCCGATTCGCTTCGTACAATCAACTCGTCCCGCTACTCTACCGTGTCTCTCGATAACAGTACAGATTTTTTCTGGAAATTCGACCGAAGATCACAGCTCAAAGCGGAAATAGGAGTGCAATATAATTTCAGTGCTGCTTTCGCCCTCGGCTTATTTCCATCCACGGAACTCGGATGAATGACGTATCGGTTATTTCAACTGGACTTGGTAAAAATGCAAATGCGCCTGCGACGTATACGCATACATTTGTGCAGCGTCGCTGATTTGAATTGCATTTGATAAAACAGGGGCTCGATCTCGCTTTTTCCGCCCCAAAATGAGCCTCGACTTCGTCTTCGAAAAAATTCATCACTTTTCAAATCCACCTTCTATCTTTGGTTTTTGCATTTCTTTCGATTTCGAATTTCCAGAAATGCCGATTTCTCCCGAAAATCTGCTAAAACCTCCGGTTGAATCCGATTTTTCGTCCATTTCTGGAAATTCGAAATCGCAAAAAAATGCAAAAACCAAAGAATTCGTCCCTTCCAGAAATTCCATTTCCAGATTTGTCGATTTCTCCCGAAAATCTGAAAAAAATTTCCGGTCGAATGCGATTTTTCGTCCGTTTCTGGAAATTCGAAAACGGAAAAAAAAATTCGTCCCTTTTTTTGGGGATCGAGGGTAATTTTTTTCGGAAAAAAGGGAACGATAATCCGCCCGGATGAGACTGCATCGAGTGGTCACGTGCAGTCGATGGTCATTTCCACCTGGAGAGTCGATGGAAGAAAATGGATGTATGCAGTTTGGAATGCAATCAAGTTTATTTCTCTTTGAAAAAAAAAAAAAAAATATAAACCAGCCGATTCCTCTCTTTCGGTTTGGTCTAATTTGTCGCATAAAATGAATCGCGGGTCCGCACGGTCGGGTGGTTTTTTCGCCGAGGTTTCCCGGACACAGAGCCGTGGCACTGAAGGAAAGTATACCTACAGGAGTAATCAATGGAATACGGAACGATGGGTTTAGGAGCGAATGCCCGACCAATTCTATTTGAAGCTGGTCCGTGAAACGCATCGACACAAACCACCCTCTGCATCAAAGGACTCGTGGCTTCGATCGACTGCTTTTTCAATTTCTTCCTTACATGGCTCACGCTAAAATAATACCGTTGGAACGATGGCACGAGCTTCCGGCGATTTTACGCCGGATTTCGAAACACTCGGCATTCACGAGATAAGCTCGGGACGGACTTTTCAATTAGCTCGAAAACCCAATCGAACCAACATCAATTTTGAAATTTCAATTTTTCCCAACTTTCGAGAGACCCATATCCGATGTATTTTTTTCCGAGGAATCCGTTTCTTTAATTGAAATTCCCAAAATCCCACGGGAAGAAGCATTTTTCCTCAAAAAACCTACTTTTTTCCAACTTCCGCTAGGATTTCATCAAATTTGACCTTTGCAATCGATTCTACGGGAAAAATTACCCCTAAAAATGACTTGTCCAACCCCGTTTTCGAAACTTTAATTTTTACCCCATCTTTGGGGGAAGGGGTAGGCATGCCCAAAAAATTCGACTTTTGCAAACTTTTTTTTTTAATTTCGGGAGACCCATATCCGATGTATTTTTTTCCGAGGAATCCATTTCTTTAATTGAAATTCCCGAAATCCCACGGGAAGTACCATTTTTCCTCAAAAAACCTACTTTTTTCCAACTTCCGCTGGGATTTCATCAAATTTGATCTTTGCAATGGATTCTACGGGAAAAATTACCCCTAAAAATGACTTGTCCAACCCCGTTTTCGAAACTGTAATTTTTAGCCCATTTTTGGGGGAAGGGGTAGGCATGCTTAAAAAATTCGACTTTTGCAAACTTTTTTTTTTAATTTCGGGAGACCCATATCCGATGTATTTTTTTCCGAGGAATCCATTTCTTTAATTGAAATTCCCGAAATCCCACGGGAAGTACCATTTTTCCTCAAAAAACCTACTTTTTTCCAACTTCCGCTGGGATTTCATCAAATTTGATCCTTGCAATCGATTCTACGGGAAAAATTACCCCTAAAAATGACTTGTCCAACCCCGTTTTCGAAACTTTAATTTTTACCCCATCTTTGGGGGAAGGGGTAGGCATGCCCAAAAAATTCGACTTTTGCAAACTTTTTTTTTTAATTTCGGGAGACCCATATCCGATGTATTTTTTTCCGAGGAATTCAAATCTGTAATTAAAATTCCCGAAATCCCACGGGAAACATGATTTTTCCTCAAAAAACCTACTTTTTTCCAACTTCCGCTAGGATTTCATCAAATTTGACATTTGCAATCGATTCTACGGGAAAAATTACCCCTAAAAATGACTTGCCCAACCCCGTTTTCGAAACTTTAATTTTTACCCCATTTTTGGGGGAAGGGGTAGGCATGCCCAAAAAATTTGACTTTTGCAAACTTTTTTTTTAAATTTCGCGAGACCCATATCCGATGTATTTTTTTCCGAGGAATTCAAATCTGTAATTAAAATTCCCGAAATCCCACGGGAAACATGATTTTTCCTCAAAAAACCTACTTTTTTCCAACTTCCGCTAGGATTTCATCAAATTTGACCTTGGCAATCGATTCTACGGGAAAAATTACCCCTAGAAATGACTTGTCCAACCCCGTTTTCGAAACTTTAATTTTTACCCCATTTTTGGGGGAAGGGGTAGGCATGCCCAAAAAATTCGACTTTTGCAAACTTTTTTTTTAAATTTCGGGAGACCCATATCCGACGTATTTTTTTCCGAGGAATCCATTTCTTTAATTGAAATTCCCAAAATCCCACGGGAAGTACCATTTTTTCTCAAAAAACCCACTTTTTTCCAACTTCCGCTAGGATTTCATCAAATTTGACATTTGCAATCGATTCTACGGGAAAAATTACCCCTAAAAATGACTTGTCCAACCCCGTTTTCGAAACTTTAATTTTTACCCCATTTTTGGGGGAAGACTAATTTTTTCAATTTCATTATCTTCTCAAAGTGGAATAAATAAAAGATTCAAATTTCCCGCGGTTTCGAGCACGAAACAGGGACCTGCAATCTTCGAGGCTCTTACCTCACGAGTTGCAACGGTAGGAAGCTGCAATATCCTCCTGCTAGATGTCCCTCTGGTACCGAAACCCAAGCGATTCGTCAAAGTCGATCTGCACGACGGGTTGCATACCATCAGTTTCTTGCAATCAATTTAAGGACATTATTTATCGAGGCAATATTTCTCAATTTTTATGAAATACCAAAAAAAAACCTGGAAAATACGTAATAAATATTCTCGCGTGGATTCGTTGAATATCTTTTTATAAATTGTTTTTTAGGTATTTTTAGTAAATTTGCCATCGTTTTTTGGCATTAAAAGTTGTTTCTAAAACGCCCATCAAATATCACCGATCATCCGCTGCTGCAAAACGGAAATGCAATATCTAGAAAAAGTTCAGAGTTCACCTGAGAAACCCATAAATTATTCTCCCTCGATGCAATTGCACAACTCGCTCGGAGATAATTTTACTGCAGTTAAATGATTACCTCGCGCCGTTTATTCTGTTATAATTGCCTGTATCTCCTCTAGCACGATGAACCCTTCACGCAATGAAAGGACCACCATGGGAACTGCCCAATTTTTTTTTTTTTGCAATTTCAGATTTTTTTTTTCTATGGGATCCAATTCCAATTTTTCCCAGCTAATTTTGCAATTTCAGATTTTTTTTCTTCTATGGGATCCGACTCCAATTTTTCCCAGCGACTTTTTGCAATTTCAGACTTTTTTTTCTATGGGATCCAACTCCGATTTTTCCCAGCGAATTTTTGCAACTTTTGCAATTTCAGATTTTTTTCTTCTATGGGATCCAACTCCAATTTTTCCCAGCGAATTTCTGCAATTTTTGCAATTTCAGATTTTTTTTTCTATGGGATCCAACTCCAATTTTTGCGATTTTTGCAATTTCAGATTTTTTTTCTATGGGATCCAACTCCACTTTTTGCGAATTTTGCAATTTCAGATTTTTTTCCTATGGGATCCAGCTCCAATTTTTCCCAGCGAATTTTTGCAATTTCAGATTTTTTTTCTATGGGATCCAGCTCCTATTTTTCCCAACGCATTTTTTGCAATTTTTGTAATTTCAAATTTTTTTTTCCTATGGGATCCAGCTCCAACTTTTCCCAGCGAATTTTGAGAACGAGTCCAAAAGATCGTTTCTCAAAAAATAACACTCCTTCGGTCGCAAAATTATTTCTTGACGGTGCCCTCAATTTATCAAAATTCGTATGCGCTTTGAAATTGTCTCCGACGCTTTGAAAATTGATTAAAAATGGCCCTTGCTTTTCTTTTGGCAAATTCAAATTTTACCCGATGCGATTTGACTCCCAATTTTTATCGGTGACCCCCGAAAGAAAAAAAATACTATCGAAAGGGTTGTTTCTTAAAAAAAAACAAAAAAAACAACCCTCGCGTCACTCGTTAAATTTTTTTTTTTTTCCGATGCTCGCCTCAATTTATCAAAATTTGTATGCGCTTCCAAATGGACCCTCGATGGTCCTTGACACGTTGGAAATTGATAAACCGGGCCCGCGTTAACTACTGTGTGTTGAAAGCGAGAGGGAACGGGGCAAATATGAAACAGGAAAATTTCTTATGTCAGCCATATGCTCGATAATTTTGTAGATTAATGAATGATTTCACGCAGCATCTGACACCCACATATTCCTTATTTTTTTGTTTTATTTCTTTTTTTTTTTCCTAAACTTACAGCAAGCTTTGTCCCCCTCCCCCCTCCCGCCCTTTCTCTCTTCTCTTCCAAGGGTGAAATAACAACACATTAGTTATAACAGTTAATTAATTGGAGGCTAATCATTTTCTAATTTAGGTTTCGATATTTTTCGAACCCCATTTTTTTTTTTAAGGATGCAGGCACTATACATATATATATATATATATATATTGTTCTGCATTTATTTATTGATATTTTGAATATCATGTAAATAATTTACGAGTAATTGGGAAATTTCGAAATTTTGGAAGTGGACCAAATTTAATTTGTCAAAAATGTGAATTTCAATTTCACAAAAATTTCTATTTGTATTTGAATTTTTAAATATATTATTAATTATATTTAAATTTAATATGAAATTTTAATAATTTTCCTGGAAATTCAACAGCAATATATATATAGAATGTAGAAAAAAAATTGTTTTTGATAAAAATTGGAAATTGAATTTGGAAAAATTCCTTCATCTTCAAAATGAAAATTGATAACTGAAAATTGAAAATTAAAAATTGAAAATCGAAAATTGAAAACTGAAAATTGAAAATTGAAATTTTTTAACTGAAAATTAGAAATTCTTTAAATAATCAATTTCATTTACTTATTTATTTATCTTCATTTACACTAATGTAATCCAACTAATAAAATATCCAAAAAAATCTCATAACTTTATATAACTCGTTAAAAAAAAAATTTTTTTTGTTCTTAAATCCTAGCAAATTCAAAAAATTATAATTTTTCCCCCAGAGTCGCAGGGAATTCCCCATAAATATAACTAAAAAATAATTCGACCTTATAAATCTTATATTTAATCTTACATTCTTTAAAATTCAATAAATATAAAAGAAATAGAATTTAAGTTACCTTATATGGGGATTTACCGAACAACCCCCTTGGAGCCGGAAAACATCAAACACCGCACACTCAACTTTCACTAAAAAAAAAAATAAAAATAAAAATAAAATAAAGTAAAACAAAATAGAGGAAAAGCGTCTCCAATTTGGCGTGTATTTGGAAACGAAGTGAAAAGATTTCGGGACACGCGACTGCTGTCAAACACTTCCAAACATTTTGAAAACATCTCGATCCCATAGAGCGCGAGACTCATGGCGTATCCGCGGGTGGTTTTCTCGAAGGCCATTTGTCAACCCCATGGGAGAGGAGAGGCTGCAGAAAAGAGAGATCAGCTACGAAGAAAAAAAGACGTTAAAGAGGTCGCGTGGCCCAACAGAAGTCACTTTCCCGGCTCGTAAATCAGAGGACAAAGGCTCCACGCCCTCACTCCCCCCACACGGTAGCAATTTCACTTTGACCTACTGCAAGTTTTTCAAAAAGTCGCTCGGCACTCGGGCGAAATTTATGAAAAGTCTCTCGATCCCTTTTCCGAGCGGGCATCTCGGTAGACCCAAAGACCCACTGGCCCCTAAATTTAAAGAAAGTATGTCAAAAGTCTTTCCTTTTCCCTCCCCCGGTTGCTGCCTCCGTTGTTGCTACTTTCTCGAATTTTACAACCAGCCCTGAGACAATTTCTCGAACAATGAACAATGAACTTCCGAAACGAACGAACGAACGCACGCCCGCCCTCCCGCCACGATCTTACTTACGTACATTTTCCGGGCGCACGGAAAATGGGTTACAATAAACGAGACTTCCTTCCCCGGTTGCACGAGAAAAGAAAAAGAAAAAAAAAATAGGAAAGCTCCGGGAGGCGAGGATAAATAAATAAATGGACGGTAAATAAATGCAGGTCTTGCTTGAAAGAAAGAAAAGAAAAAAATTTGATTTTTAATTTGGAAGCAGTTATGAAATTTGAGGATTTTCGAAATTGCGCGAATTTGCACGAAATTCATGTTTTTCGAAATGAAATCCAAATAGAAATGAAAAAATATTAATAGAAATTAAAATTGAAGTATTAATAGAAATTGAAAATTCCATATTTTTCTAAATGAAAATTTGAAAAATACGAAATTTCGAGTTTCTAGAAATTATTAACGATTCTAGCAGATCCAAGTAGAAATTGAAAATTTCATATTTTTCTAAATGAAAATTTGAAAAATATGAAATTTCGAGTTTCTAGAAATTATTAACGATTCCGGAAAATCCAAATAGAAATTTAAAAATCCAAAGGATATTTTAAAATTTCGATATCTATTCATGGAAATTCAATTCCTCCGCCAAAAAAAGTAGGATAATTTTATTTTAATTATAGTTCACTTTCAGTTACATCAAATTTAATTAAAAAAAAAAAAAATCGAAATTAGAAAAACGTATTATTTAAATTCCGATATTTCAACAATTATTTTTATCCTCGAATCCGAAATTTCGAAACCAAGGCTCCCTATCAGATTATTTCCAAAAAAATTTGTCACAGTACCGTGATTCCTACCGAACTTCAGGATTTTCTTCAGACACACGACGAATGTCGAGGAAAGGCGAAATATCCGTATCGAAAGGTGCTCATTTCGAATCATACACTCGGAAAAGAGCGCCAAGCTATCGGGTTTCAAAGACGGGACTTTTCACGCCGATATCGCAGCTGTTTTGAAAACAGGGTGTTACTTGTCATCGTTCCCGGGCGTCGAAGTCACGCTCCTCGTCTTCTTACGCACCCCCTTGATCGGAACTTTTTCACAAAAGGACTCATCCCTGATTACCGACCGCATACTGTGACCGTTGTTTCCGTTGCAGTAAATATAAAAAAAAAACGTCATCCTCCGGATCTGTAATTTTTACCGAATTCGGCGAGATCGGTAATTTTTACCGAATTTCAGCCACGTTTCTCGCCGATTTTCGCGAAAACGCTCGGGTTTGGTAATTTTTGCCGAATTTCAGCCACGTTTCTCGCCGATTTTCGCGAAAACGCTCGGGTTTGGTAATTTTTGCCGAATTTCAGCCACGATTCTCGGCGACTGTTCCCGCAAAAATTTATAGGGTGCATTAAAATGAATTTTTTTTTTTGGGGGGGGGGGTGCGGTGTATCTGGTCCGTGCATGATTTATTGTGAAGCAGTAAAATTTCGTAAGAAAAGTCACTTCTGCTACCGGTCTTACCGAGAGTTTTATATACATACACTTTCCAGTAATAAAATTTACGAGAGTCCTGTGGGTTCCCGGAGACCGTGCATGTGACCCAGTGTCTCCATTGTTGCCGAAACCAGGGACTTTTTCTCCCGCCCAACCGAAAATTTCACCAGGTCACAATGTGGGTTACCGTGCTATTTAGTGACCTTGGAAACCTTTCTCTTTTCCATCGGGTTTCCATTGACACGGAAAGTAGGGTTGAAAAAAAATGAGATTTTGAGCCGAATTTTCCCATTATTTTTCCAATTTTCCATTTTCAATTTTCCATTTTCAATTTTCCATTTTCATTTTTCAATTTTCAATTTTCAATTTTCCATTTTCAATTTTCCATTTTCAATTTTCAATTTGAAGATGAATGGCTTTTTCCAAATTCAATATTCTAATTTCAAATGGAACAATGAATTTTCAATTTTCAATTTGAAGATGAATGAATTTTTCCAAATTTAATTTTCAAATTTAAATTGGAATTTTCAATTTGAATTTTCAATTATCAATTATCTATTTGAATTTTCAATTTTCAAATTTCCATTGGAATTTTCAATTTTCAATTTTCAATTTGAAGATGAATTAATTTTTCCAAATTTAATTTTCAAATTTCAATTAGAATTTTCGATTTTCAATTAGAATTTTCGATTTTCAATTATCACTGTGAATTTGCAATTTTCAATTTGAATCTTCCATTTTCAATTTTTTCAATTCAATGAAATTCAATCAACCCCTCAAGGGGTTGCTCAAAAATTACCAAATTACTTACTTATCACGAAATTACCTCAAAATAATGGAGCAGAAAAATAAAGAAAAGACCAGCAATTAAAAAATAGAAAGAAAAAAACCATTTTTTGATCCCCAAAAAATCCTCAAATCGGATAAAATACGACTTTTACACATACATATATTATACATATTATGTATATTACATATTACATCTATGTATACATATATGTATACGATAGATATTTCTTTTTTGTCTTGGCTATCAAAAAAAAAAAAGGAATGCATGTTTTGGATCATCATCATCGGGGTGTTCGGGGATGACTGGAAGCTACCGGTGTTTGCGGCAGTCTTTGAACTCCGCGTCCCCGTGACACGGCGGATTCTTTTCGAAAAACCATACATGGGGAGGAACAACGCCACAACGAGGAAGGAATATGTTTTTCAAACAAACCGTAAGATGGTTCTTCGGGATCCCAATTTTCTACCATAAAGGAGAGAAAAGGGGGAATCGAATAGACGCGAAATTCTCGATTAGCCGATTTTCGGAAGTTTTCGATAAAAAAAGTGGGGCGATTTTAATTTTTTATACCACCTAAATTTTTTCTTTCGTTTTTGTTTATCTTTTGATGAAAAAAAAAAAAAATTTTTTTTATGCCTTCACACGCGACCATTTTATGGGAGAAAATTTTCCAAAAATGTTCCTTTTTTTTTGGAAGGTTCCCCCTCCCCTACACCCTCGAATTATAGGTATTTTATTCAAAATACAAAAAAGGGCCGTTACAAAAATTTTTTGGAATCCAATAAAAAATGCAAAGATTAAAAAAAAAATGCTAATTTAATAAACACTCAATCACTAATTAATTTCACTAATTCCTTATACGAGTTTCATG
Organism: Gasteruption jaculator; assembly: GCA_949825005.1. NCBI lineage: Eukaryota > Metazoa > Arthropoda > Insecta > Hymenoptera > Gasteruptiidae > Gasteruption > Gasteruption jaculator. The sequence continues at coordinate 9,976,625 of OX463775.1, forward strand.
CGTGTGTGTGTGCGTGTGCCGAAATTAAAATTTCCAAAAGACCTGCGAGTTATAATTCCCATCGATAAACCGTGACACGACGGCCGATAATCGGACACTTTTGACGAAATAATGAGAATTAACCGGTGATTAAAAGTGAAAATTTGGATTTTTATGGTGGCCAAGGCTTGCGTGCGTCTCCCATGCGGATGGAGACTTTCGCGAGGTTCGGTGATCGTAAAGTAATATTGCCCTTCATAAATTCATAAATCACGGATAACCTTTTGGAAAATGGCTCTCCGTCCCTCGAGCACGCACATGGAAAGAGAGAGAGAGAGAGAGAGAGAGAGAGGGATGAAATCGCATCGAATGCGTAAACGAGCAAATACGTAAAGTACAATTTCGAAGTAAAGTACACCATGGTACTACAACGTACCTTTACAATATTATGTATTTAGAATCGAGTCGAAAGAGAGACAGAGAGAGAGAGAGAGAAAAAATATCTATGGTCGAACGACGGCCACACGCCGGTCACCATAAACCACCTTTCCGGGGAAGTCATTCGCTCATAAAATTTTCGCTCGAATTCCAAAGGACGTTCGCTCCATAAATCAAAATTTCGTACTATATATATTATATACATATATATATATACGTATACAAAAGCACGTGGAATTTTTCCACACATTTTTTTTTCTTCCTTTTTCTTCAGCCAAGTCCCTGGAAATTTCTCCGTTTTCGAGAAAATAGGTTTGCTGGGGTTTCGCTCGAATTTTTTCTTTCCTTTTTTTTCAAAGCCAAGCTCCAATCTAGGGACCCTAGAAATTTCTTCGTTTTCGGAAAATTGAGTTTGATAGGGTTTTGCTGGGATCTTGCTGGAATTTTGCTAGGATTAATTTTTCCTTTTGTTTTGAAGCCAAGCTGCAATCTAGGGACCCTAGAAATTTCTTCGTTTTCGGAAAAATGAGTTTGTTAGGGTTTTGCTGGGATTTTGCTGGGGTTTTGCTGGAATTTTGCTGGGATTTATTTTTCTTTTTGTTTTTAAGCCAAGCTCCAATCTAGGGACCCTAGAAATTTCTCTGTTTTCGGAAAAACGAGTCTGCTAGGGTTTTGCTGGGATTGTGCTGGAATTTTGTTAGAATTTTGCTAGGATTTATTTTCCTTTTTTTGAGCCAAGCTCCAAACAAAGGACCTCGAGAATTTTTTTATATTCGAAAAAATGGGTTTTCTAGGGTTTTGCTGGGATTTTGCTGGGATTTTGCTGGAATTTTGCTGGGATTTCGCTGGGATTTTGCTGGGATCCAATTTTCAAGGGAATACGATCGGAGCAAAGTGGAAACTCAAAAATTCGAATCGATGAAGTGATTCGAAAATGACGCAGTCTCGGATTGCCCCTTTGGATGCAACCGTCCATGCATCCATTTCTACCCGAACGAAAAACGCGTAAGTCGAAGTCCTCGAGGCAAAGGCAGAACACGCACAGGTATGTACTTTCCTAAAGCCGGTACCTATAGGGTGGGACGCAAAGTGGGGAACTCAGACCGCCTTCTGGCACGCCCATGTTACATCGGAGATCTTTTGCTGGGATCAAAGGGGAGATTTTCGAAGTGCCGGGGGTGAAAGTGACACCCTTCGCTTCGCGAATCTCGAGAAGCTTTTTTGAAAGACGATTCCAAAAATCGACTGATTTCTAAACATTTTTTTTGGTCCCGGTCCTAGCTCAGTCGAGTCAAAAATCAAAAATTAGTAAATGTCGAACCCCAGAAAATTCTAATTTTGGAATTTCCAAAATTTCGGCGTGTGAAAAATTAGGGAAAAATTGCGACTAAAAAATTAGGATTTTTTTTTGGGTTTCAATTTTTCAGCATCGATCCAAAAAAATTCCTAATTTTGTAGCCCCAATTTTTCCCCAATTTTTCATGTGCCGAAATTTTGGAAATTCCAAAATAGGAATTTAGAAACTCCAAAATTCGGGAAATCCCAAAAAAACGAGAATAATTTTTTATTAATTCTGATTTTTGGACTGATTTCAGGGTTCCTCGATTGGAGCTTGGCTCAAAAAAAAAGGAAAATAAATCCCAGCAAAATTCCAGCAAAATCCCAGCACAATCCCAGCACAATCCCAGCAAAACCCTAACAAACTCAATTTTCCGAAAACGAAGGAATTTCTAGGGTCCCTAGATTGGAGCTTGGCTTAAAAACAAAAAGAAAAATAAATCTCAGCAAAATTCCAGCAAAATCCCAGCACAATCCCAGCACAATCCCAGCAAAACCATAACAAACTCAATTTTCCGAAAACGAAGGAATTTCTAGGGTCCCTAGATTGGAGCTTGGCTTAAAAACAAAAAGAAAAATAAATCCTAGCAAAATTCCAGCAAAATCCCAGCAAAACCCTTTAGAAAAAAAAACGATTTTCCAATTTCCACAATTCGGGGAAAAAAAACTCGAAAAAAGAGAATTCGCAAAAAGGAAGAAAAAAAAAGAGAGGGAAAAAGCAGAATAAGGTGCTTTCTTCCATCCGCTTCGGTGAGAGTAAATCGAAGAAGGAAAAGCCTCTGGTGCAATTTCACTAATTACCTTACTTCAAAGTTACCGAAAGCCGGGAAAAATTAATGAAGAAGGAAAACGAAGACAAGGAAAGTCAGGAATGGATACGCTATCGGTACCGTCGGTCGGCTCGATCAAGAGTCCATGACTGGACGATTCCTGTCCCTGGAGTGCCGAAGGATCCGTGTGCCTCTGGAATAACGCCAATGACGACGATCCGGCTGTTCTCTTCACCTTCGGGCCAAATTAGGGGAAAACAAAAACACCTTGCTCATTTCGGGGTTTGCCGCGATACGTGCTATTATAGCTCGTTCACGAGTCGTTTCTAACTTGTTTTCTCATGGTGGGCAGAAATTGGAGCCTCCGGGTACGCTGGAAGTGCGAAAATGCAGTATTCTGGAGCCGAGGTATCGTCGAAGGCGAGAAAGTAGCGTCTCGTAATTGGGAAAGTGGAATTGAAAAAAGTTTTCTCAAAAGTATAACAAATATTTGTAAAAAAATGAAAATAATTGGAATAGTTGCAAAAATATTGAATTTTAAAGTACTGCTTTATTACAATTTATATAAATAAACTATTAAAATTAATTATTATAATAATTATTGATATAACAAATTATTATAATTTATATAAATAAATTATAATAGTAAGACCAATTTTCATCAAAATTAGTCTTGTACTGTTAGTTATATTTTAATTATTATATATATATATATTTTTTCGTGTCTCTTATACAAAATATTTTTATTATATTTTTATTAATTATTCGTAGGCGTAGGAAATAATTGCCCGCGTCCAGCGCGACTCGATTCTCGAACTCGCAAGCTCGTGAAATCGAATGGGCAAAAAAAAAAAAAGAACTTCCCGGGCCGCGTTTTTTCCACGCGTCGCGGTGGCAAACGTATACTTTCGACTTATATTTGTTTAAAAACAAACTACGCGCGAGTGAAACGAAGAGACGACGCGCTGTGTCGGTAAAAGAATACGCGCTCTTTGTGAGGAACATCTGCCATGAAATTTACAGGTGTCGAAAAGTTATAAGAGCGGTAACATATATCATCCAATTTCGTAGAAAAATACATACCCACATACCCGCACATACGCACACACACACACACGCACACGAAAATATGAATACCTGTACGGAGTATAGCCGATAGCCTCGACGAGCGTCCGTCCGGGCGGTAGCTCTGAAAGTTTAATTAATGACGAGGAACGAGTGTGTGGTTCTCGTTCATTCATGCCTGGAAGAGGAATCCTCGCGGCGAAGGAACAACCTGCCCGGAGAATTAAAAAAGAAGAGAGAAGGAGAAAAAAGAATGAAAATTGGAGCTCTTTGTCAAGAACTCCACATATACGATTGCTTCGGAGGGAACGCCTGCGGCGAAAATTTCATATTCTTCTTTCCCCCGCTCCCTGGAGCCAAAAAAAAAAGAAGGTGTGTATATATACATATATATATATATACATATATATTCCATCGAACTAATTCCAGAAGCTCGATTAATGTTGTTTAGAACATCCGGTATCGGAGGATTTTTTTTTTTTTTCTTCTTTTTCTCCCTCCCGCGTTCCGAATTTACTCTCCAACTATTTTCTAGCCGCCTGGCAAATTGCTCCTGCGTGAAATTCGCTATAAATTAATTTCGGTAGCATTTTCGTGGGGTCCCGGTTTCTGGAGACTCGGAATTTTGAGGATTCCGTGCCGGTACTCGACTCCTCGAGGTACCTCGATCGGGGTAAAAATTTCGAAATAAAAGGCTCGATTTGCATAATTTGGAAAAAAAAAAAATTGAAATTTGAGTTAATTCGGAGAAAATATCGAACCCGGGCGCCATCCGTGAAATTCGCTCGAAATTAATTTCTCTCCCATTTTCAATTTTCAATTTTCAATTTTCAATTTTCAATTTTCAATTTTCAATTTTCAATTTGAAGATGAGTGGATTTTTCCAGATTCAATTTTCAAATTTCAATTTGAATTTTCCATTTTCTATTTTCTATTTTCTATTTTCTATTTTCAATTTGAATTTTCCATTTCAAATTTTCCATTTGAACTTTCAATTTCAAATTTTCAATTTTCAAGTTTCATGTTGAAAATGAATGATTTTTTCCAAATTAAAATTTCAAATTTCAATTGGAATGTTTAATTTTCAAATTTCAATTTTCAATTTTCAATTTGAAGATGAACGAATTGTTCCAAATTCAATTCGAATTTTCAATTTTCAATCAACAATTTGAATCTTCCATTTTCAATTTTTTCAATCGAACGAAATTCAATCAACCCCTCGTCCGTGAAATTCGCTCGAAATGAATTTCTCTCCCATTTTCGTGGGGTCCAAATATTTTTGAAAAATCGGCATTTCGAGGATCCGGAAATTTCGCTACTCGATTCCTCGAGAGAGCCTTTAATCGAGAGAAAACTTCGTGTCCCTTCAGGAAACGTCCTGAATAGGCTCGACAAGGAACAACCCCCATACCCGGGGCGGGGGTGAAAACATAAATCCGGGGCATGTTTGGCCGAGGTCCCATTATGCTGGGCCGAAACGCGTTAGTCACAATCTATTAAATCATTATATAAAACGACCTCGAGGTGCGACCTTGAGGTGTGACCAAAAACCTCGATGGACGCAATTAGGCGTCATTCTCGTTCAAATGGACACCGTCGTAATAAGAGACCATCCGTAACTTTGGGGCACCATTTAACGTATAAATGATTTTATTGGCCCCGAACCAAGGAGATCTTCGCTTCGGTTTATGGTTGTGTGCGTATTTTGTACCTAAGGCGAGACACGAAGCGACTAATTGTAGGTGAGCGTTGCCGAGAACGAGGCAACTGGTTATGGCAAACATTGGGATTGAAAAGGAGCAACGTTTACGTATTTACAGCTTGAAGTTTATGAATTTATTGACGGGCCCTTTACAGTCTATATATATATATATATATTACGGCAATTGTAGCCGGGGCCTTACGCCCTTATCGTCCTTCCTCGGCGTCAATTGGCCCTTTTGCCGAAACTCGGCTCGCTATTATTTTTCCCAATTAGTTTATGAATTTACGATTAAGCCTCGTGCCCGCGCTCCGCCCCGGCGTGCCGCGCGGAGATACACGCGTGCCAATCGTAAAAATTATACGATCCGAGGGATGGGGACACTTTTCGCCCTTTCGAGGAAAGCCGCGCGCGAGCGTCCGTCCCATGGAACGTGTAGCGAAATTCCGGAAGAGGGTGAAGAAAAAATTAAAGTTGCAACGGATGACGAAAAAATTGAATTGAAAACAAGGGAAAACGTGTGAAACGATAGACGCGGTTATTCAAAAGTGACGTTTTCCATTATTTTGTCTATTTTTGTTTGTTTCGAAATTTTGCGCCAAATTTTTCTGCTAAGGTTTTTTTTAAAATTATTTTGCATTTATTGAAGGGAAAATTACAAAATTGTATTAAAAATAAGGAAAATGTATGAAACAATAGACGCGATTATTGCAAAAGCGAAGTTTTCTATTATTTTGTCTATTTTTGTTTATTTCGAAATTTTGGACCAAATTTTTCTGCTAAGGTTTTTTTTTTAAATTATTTTGCATTTATTGAAGGGAAAATTACAAAATTGTATTAAAAATAAGGAAAATGTATGAAACAATAGACGCGATTATTGCAAAGGCGAAGTTTTCAATTATTTTGTCTATTAAATTTTTTTATTTCGAAATTTTGTACTAAATTTTATCAGTAAGATTTTTTTTTTTAAATTTTTTTTGCGTTAATCGAAACAAAAAAATTGTGGTAAAAAATGGGACTCATCTAAAATTTCTATTCGGTTGGTGCATAATTAACGACGATTATTAACGAAACCTTCGTACAAGATAATCGTCGTTAATTATGCACCGAGTCGATAACACATTTTTATTTGGCCTTTGGTTTCAAAATCGGTGCGAAGTCTTGCAGCGTCGCCAAGGAATTGCATTTTCGCACCTTCGGTGTTCTCGGAGACTTCAATTTACGAGTACGAATATTGAACCCTGGCATAATCGTAAATTCATGCTCAGAAAAAAAAATGATCGATAAAAATTCGCTGAGAAAATAATGAAGATTGGACTTGTGACGAAAATTAATAAAATTACATTGAAAAATAATCGAATTTACAAGTAATTGTCTATAGGATACGCAAACATCTCAATAAAAATAATATATAAAATAATAGACGCTATTTTTTTTTTTTATAATTACAATTAATCATTAACTTTCTACGAAAATCTCGAATTTTGTCACTTTGTTCAATTATTTCGCATCACAGGCTCGTGATTGTTACCTTTTTCTTTAACATTCAAATAATTGATAAAAATTCGTCTGGGACGAAAATTAATAAAATTACGTAGAAAAATTTATCGAAGTTGCAAAATATTTTTCAAAATACGCAAAATTCTGAATAAAAACAACATTTAATAAAAATAATACCGCTAATATTTTTTTTTTATAATTACAATTAATCATTAACTTTCTACGAAAATCTCGAATTTTGTCACTTTGTTCAATTATTTTACATCACAGGATCATGATTATTACCTTTTTTTTACCTTCAAATAATTGATAAAAATTCGTCTGGGACGAAAATTAATAAAATTACGTAGAAAAATAATCGAAGTTGCAAGATATTTTTCAAAATACGCAAAATTCTGAATAAAAACAACATTTAATAAAAATAATACCGCTAATATTTTTTTTTTTATAATTACAATTAATCATTAACTTTCTACGAATATCTCGAATTTTGTCAATTTGTTCAATTATTTTACGTCGCAGGCGGATGAATATCGAAGAATTGGCCAAAAAGGGCCATCGAGGAGAGCGCATAAAAGAGGTATCTAGGAGGGAAGGGCGTGGCGTGGGTCTTTCGCCAAACACCCCTTTGATAGATTTACAAGGGTGAAAATATTATTGGTGTAACGTTCCGAGTATGCGGGGAAGCAAACTCGCAGGCGAGTGCGAGCATTTGTACAAATTATGTCGAATCGGCCAGTGTTTGAAGCAACGGTAAAAGTCTTTCTTCGCATTGACTCGTCCCGTAGGTCCTGTACCTTTGACCGAGGTGTCCCTATCGGATAATCAATGCAGAATTTTTGGTGGGCGCGCCGTAACACTAAAGGGATGATGGGATTAACCGCAAATGACCGGCTCTTCTGCCATTCAAAGCGAACCTTCCCAATAGGAATTACTGACTCTTAGGCGGACTGTTGTACCTTCCATTGGCTAAACTTTTGCGGATAATCTCATTAATGGATGCAAATCCCTGCGAAAATATTTTCCAAACATTAGGATTTCCTATGCTCCCGATCCTCGGCTTTCTTGCGATTTTCCTCGTTTTCTTTTTCTTCTTTGTTCGCTCCACTCGAGGCTTGTTCTTTGTTTCAAATGAAAAAAAAATATATATATATATTATAAGAATATGTAGCAATTGCAATTGCGCTAAAAAAAAAATGTCGTGAATTGTTTTATTCCGTGTCGTTCGTATCCTTCCGATAACATTTTTTTTTGGGAAAAGTGGCATATTCGCCTAATTGAGGAAATTTGGAAATTTCCAATTGGTCATAATTCGATAAATTGCATCATGTCCCTAATTTACGCATTAAAAAAAAAATTTCATAAATTGTTTTATTCAGTGTCGTTCATATCCTTCCAATAACATTTTTTTTTTTGGAAAATAGCAGATTCGCCTAATTTAGGAAATTTTGAAATTTCCAATTGGTCAAAATTCGATAAATTGCGTTATTTTTATTTCCAATTTACGCATTTAAACAAACAAAATTCCTAAATTGTTTTATTCAGTGCCGTTCATATCCTTCCAATAATATTTTTTTTTGGACAAGTGGCAGATTCGCCTAATTTAAGAAATTTCAAAATTTCCAATTGGTCAAAATTCGATAAATTGCATCATGTCCCTAATTTACGCATTAAAAAAAAAAAATTTCATAAATTGTTTTATTCGGTGTCGTTCATATCCTTCCAATACCATTCTTTTTTTCTTTTTTGGAAAAGTGACAGATTCGCCCAATTTATGAAATTTCAAATTTTTAGCGTTTTTTCTTTTTTCGTTTTTCTTGATACGACAACTCCAACTTTTTTTCGTGCGTAATGTTCCCCCGAAAATCGCGTTCTCTCGCGCGGGAGCAAAAAGAGCCACTTCATATTTCTTCTCGAGCTGGCACGGCATCGCAGTATGGAGTCCCGTCGGCTCGCCCAAAAGGATCCCCGTCGGTTTCTTCGGTAGCCGCGTAACGACGTCATTTTCACGTCAGACATTTCCGGTGTGAATTAATTTATCAAGTCGAGGACGATTTCGCCCCGAGAGAGAGAGACAGAGAGAGAGGTCCTTGGTCCTTGGTCCTCGGTCCTCGCCTCGTCCCGTGGAAATTACCTCGCTCTTTTTGCGCACCGCGCTGGAATCGGACGCGCTCGAATTAGGCCCCCGATTGGCCCTCGATTTCGGGCCTTTTTCTAATCGGGCCCGAATTTTCCCCAAAACTCACCGATTTCCTGAAATTTCCTTCTCCGGCTTCGAAAAAAAAAAAAAAAAAAAAAATCGCTGGACCACGATTCCATGGAGATCTCGACGCGAGGGAGTGCGAGAGAGAGAGAGGGGAGAGGGGAGGAGGAGGAGGAGGAGGATTCAAAAAAGAGACAAAGAGAGACGGCGGAGGAGAACAAGAGGAGGCCGATCTCATTTCGAAACGCGAATGAGCCGGCGGCGGCTACCTCAAACGAGTTGTTGCAGCTTCTCGCTCCTTTTTATCTCGGGCTGTGCTTCTTTCGCCTTCAAACGGGCTTCTTGTGCTTCTTCTCCTCTCCCTCTTTTTTTTTCTTTCTTTCTTTCCTTCTTTCTTTCTTTCTTTCATCTCCTCTTCTTTTATCATCATTCCACCGGAGTTTTTCCTCCACAACAATGGCCGGTATCCCGGGGTCCGGTAACACGGGAAGCCAGCTCATCCGATGTTATAGCCCACGACTATAATAACTAATCGAGAGACGGGAAATGAGAGAACTCGCTGACGCTCTCTGTGTCCGTGGGTACCCGCACACACGTTTGATATTCATACGAGCAAATTGAGGCCTCCGAGACACCGAAGGTGCGAAAATGCGTGTTAACTCGAGACCCGGCGAGAGTTCGCGGCTATTTTGGAACCGGGGACGAAGAAAGAAAAAAAATTTTTTTTTGTTTATCGACTCGGTGCATAATTAACGACGATTATTAACTACACGTTCATACAAAATAAGCGTCGTTAATTACGCACCGAGTCAAGAAATAAAAACAATTTTTTCTTCGTCCCCGGTGCATAATTAACGACGATTATTTTGTATGAACGTGTAGTTAAAGATCGTCGTTAATTATGCACCGACCATAAAGAAGTTTGGAAAAATCGGAATAAGGGTCAAAAAATTCGCTCGTTTCGAAAATTAAGTAAGAAAATACACAAAATTACTGTAAAAGCGAAGTTTTTAAAATAATTTTGCCTGTTATTTTATTTTCATTATTTTACAATTAAAAAGTCAATTACGGTGAGAAATAGGATTTATCGAAAATTTTTGTTGAGTTGGTGCATAATTAACGACGATTATTTTGTATGAATGCGTAGTTAAAGATCGTCGTTAATTGTGCACCGACCATAGCGAAGTTTGGAAAAATCAGAAAAAGGGTAAAAAAATTTTCTCGTTTCGGAAACTACCTGGAATAATACACAAAATTACTTGTAAAAGCGAAGTTTTTTAAATAAAATTTTGTCCATTATTTTATTCTCATTATTTTACAATTTAAAAAGTCAATTACGGTGAGAAATCGGATTTATCGAAAATTTTTGTTGAGTTGGTGCATAATTAACGACGATTATTTTGTACGAACGCGTAGTTAAAAATCGTCGTTAATTATGCACCGACAGTAACGAAGTTTGGAAAATTCAGTTTTCTATGAAATTTTGTCTGTTATTTTTTTTTACTATTTCACGTCAATTAAAAAGGCGTCAATTATAGTTGAAAATGTGACTTATCGAAAATTTCTATTGGATCGGTGCATATTCCTTGCCGATCAACTGATTTATGGCGAAAAAGCCACTTTTCAAAAAAAATCCACTGACAAACTGAGATACGACTTCCAGCTTCCATCGGGGTAGCTAGCTACGTACGTGTGTCTGTTGTGGTACTACATAATGATAGGGCTCTTTATCCGGCGATAATTAAAACACGCCGAGAGCCGGATCATTTGTTTACCGATCGTCCACGGAGAGTTATCTGCCCATTACCATCATCCCGTGTCGGATTTGATACAGCTACCGGGTTTAACGTATATGCGTGTCGGTGTAAAGTACGTACGTACACGCGGGCGGATTAAAAAGGAAAGGACCCATTTTCGGGAACACGGGATTTCTTGGAAAAGTGGAAAAATTCGGGACGCGAGGAGTCAGATTTTGGAGCTCGCTGGACACCTATGGAGACTCAGCCTGTATTTTCGTCGCATTTTCGAAAATTGGAAAAATTGGGGACCCCGGGGGTCAGATTTTGGAGCTCGTTGGACGCGCACGGAGACTCAGCCTGTATTTTCGTCGCATTTTCGGGGAAAAAAAGGGATTCCTTCGAAAAGGGAAGAATTTGGGAACGCGAGGGGTCAGATTTTGGAGCTCGCTGCACGCGTACGGAGACTCAGCCTGTATTTTCGTCGCATTTTTTGGAAAAAAAGAGATTCCTTCGAAATTGGGGCCGCGGGGGTCAGATTTTGGAGCTCGCTGGACGCGTACGGAGACTCAGCCTGTATTTTCGTCGCATTTTCGGGGAAAAAAAGGGATTCCTTCGAAAAGGGAAGAATTTGGGAACGCGAGGGGTCAGATTTTGGAGCTCGCTGCACGCGTACGGAGACTCAGCCTGTATTTTCGTCGCATTTTTTGGAAAAAAAGAGATTCCTTCGAAATTGGGGCCGCGGGGGTCAGATTTTGGAGCTCGTTGGACGCGTACGGAGACTCAGCCTGTATTTTCGTCGCATTTTCGGGGGAAAAAAGGGATTCCTTCGAAAAGGGAAGAATTTGGGAACGCGAGGGGTCAGATTTTGGAGCTCGCTGCACGCGTACGGAGACTCAGCCTGTATTTTCGTTGCATTTTTGGGAAAAAAAGAGATTCCTTCGAAATTGGGGCCGCGGGGGTCAGATTTTGGAGCTCGTTGGACGCGTACGGAGACTCAGCCTGTATTTTCGTCGCATTTTCGGGGAAAAAAAGGGATTCCTTCGAAAAGGGAAGAATTTGGGGACGCGGGGGTCAGATTTTGGAGCTCTTTGGACGCGTACGGAGACTCAGCCTGTATTTTCGTCACATTTTTGGAAAAAAAAGGGATTCCTTCGAAATTGGGGCCGCGGGGGTCAGATTTTGGAGCTCGCTGGACGCGTACGGAGACTCAGCCTGTATTTCCATCAGCGAGACTGTTTTACTTTCTAAGTGGCCGGTCGATCGGGACGTAAATCTCGCCGTAACGTAACAAGCGGATATTTGTCGAAACGTCGAGAAAACACACTGAGGGACAGTGACTCGGGTGATTTCCAATTTTTACCCGCGCGTCATATGCACTCTCAGGTTCCTCGTATGCAGGCGCTAATGTCCTGCCATGCCGGTGCGCGTTCCTCGACGTCTCTCTCGCATACCACGACACGGGCCATTGCATCCACGATGTTCAGCATTCCTTTGGAATTTCTAGCCACGCAAATATCGCTGCGACGAGTGCCGATCGGCAAATCGAGAGCGCCGTGTCCGGGATCCTTTCCATCGGGAATCGAATGGGAATTCGTCAAATTTCGGGGCTCCGAGGGCTCGGAATTGGACTGGACGACCGAAATAATTGGGGAAAATGGCCCCGAAGACCGGCTCCGGGGGCTCCGAGGGCTCGGAATTGAACTGGATGAAGAAAATGGCCCGGAAGTTCGGCTCCGGGGGCTCCGAGGGATCGGAATTGGACTGGACGACCGAAATAATTGGGAAAAATGGCCCCGAAGACCGGCTCCGGGGGCTCCGAGGGCTCGGAATTGAACTGGATGAAGAAAATGGCCTTGAAGTTCGGCTCCGGGGGCTCCGAGGGCTCGGAATTGAATTAGATGAAGAAAATGGCCCTGAAGTTCGGCTCCGGGGGCCCGGAATTGAACTGGATGAAGAAAATGGCCCTGAAGTTCGGCTCCGGGGGCTCCGAGGGCTCGGAATTGGACTGGGCGAACGAAATAGTTGAAGAAAATGGCCCTGAAGTTCGGCTCCGGGGGCTCCGGTGGCACCGAGGGCTCGGAATTGGACTGGATGAAGAAACTGGTTGAAGAAAATGGCCCTGAAGTTCGGCACCGAGGGCTCCCAGGGCTCGGAATTGGACTGGATGAAAAAAACTTAAAAGAAATTGAAAGAATTACACTGAAACTGGGCAATTGCACTCGGGAAGAAAGTTGATTTATGGCAAAATTGATCTGACATCAAAATTATCGGTGAAGGAAGTGCGCGAGCAATGGCGGGAAAGAAATAGCTGTGAGGCTATAAATTTTGTCACAGGTGGGTTGATGGGTGTCGCCGGTTTCGTTTGTAACTGGAGACCAGCTCGTATGACCCAACTTCTTTTTCTTCTTTTTTTTTTTCATTTTTTACCGGTCGATTTCCTCTCCGGGGGATTACAATTAAAAGTCAGACGAAATTGCCGAGACTTCCAACCCCAAAGCGTCCAAAATTCGACCGCTCCTTCCTTTTCACGATTTCCAAAAAAAGAAAAAAAAAGAAAAATCCGAGAACCCCGTAAGAAATTTTTTCTCGCGCGCTTTCTGGAATTTTTCCTGGACAATTTTTCCCCAGCGAGGATGCATCAAGCACGAGACCGCGGAGATTACCGATTCCACACGCCACGGGACACTCGTTTCCTCCCTTAATGCGCGCCTGGTTTTGCCGAGTGTTTACTTTAAGTCCAGCGTGGGCCCATTAGGAGCACGCGAGGCATGATAAAAGCAAGAAATTCCTGCGGGCCTTTTTCTCTCGAATATCTCGAATCGCGGCTTATCCGTAATAAATGGCACCGAGAGGAAGGAATGAGCCGTAATCCGCCACTGGGGCGGACTCGGACGACCCTTGCAACAAATCCGGAAATTCCGACGCATCTCGGGCCACTCCGTGACTCGCGAGGGCGCGATTTTCCGCATGGCTCCGAATCACGGGACTCGGTCCAAAAAACGAGAGAGAGAGAGAGCTAGAGAGCGAGCGCGTGTGTGGTCGACACTTTGTCATAGGAGCCGTCGTCGGTGCCGTTCCTCACTCATCGGAGCGTCTCGGCGCTCTGACATGAGGGATGGCGTGCCAAGGAAACGATCCCTTAAATTGGTACCCCACTGCGGTGGGTCAGTTACAAGTCATTTCATCCGCGAAATCGCGCCGGGTGCCTTTCTTCTCTTTCAAGTGCCATCCTTATGCGAAAAAAAAAAAAAAATTGCGACCGCGGTCTGGTCGGATGCTAATAACGCCGCGAACGAGTCGTTGGCCCCCTCGAGGTTGCGCAACGCCCGTTTTTCGGCAGTTCCAAGAAAACGTGCCGACGATCCTGGAAATTTCCGTCGAATTCTCGCCGGTTTCGCCACACCCGGGTCCTGGAGAACGTCTCGAGGCTAGAAACGAGGTTTCCAGCTCCAGTCTTGGACGGGCTCCAGGTTTTTCGAGAAATTCTCGGGTTTTTCGGGTCTCCCAAAAAGTCGTTTCTGGAAGAAACGTCGTCGCTGGAGAAATCTAGGGGTTTTTGGGCGGTTCCAAGAAAACGTGCCGACGATCCTGGAAATTTCCGTCGAATTCTCGCCAGTTTCGCCACACCCGGGTCCTGGAGAACGTCATGAGGTTAGACGCGAGACCTCCAGCTCCAGTCTTGGACGGGCTCCAGGTTTTTCGAGAAATTCTCGGGTTTTTGGGGTCTCCCAAAAAGTCGTTTCTGGAAGAAACGTCGTCGCTGGAGAAATCTAGGGGTTTTTTGGGGTATTCCTGGAGTCTCTTCTTCCGGAAATCTCGTCGCTGGAGAAACCGAGCGATTATCGGGTTTCGAGTGAAATCGTTTCTGGAAGAAACGTCGTCGCTGGAGAAATCGAAGGGTTTTTCGGGGTATCCTCGGGTTTCGAATGAAGTCGTTTCCGCCAGAAACGCTATCGCTCGGTTGCGGATGACGAGAGAAAGATGATCCACGCAATCGAGGCTCTTATTACCGACACCCTTAAGATTCACGGTCCATTTAGCGCGTATTAGCCGCGGTTCGTATAGTCAGACGCATCCTGTAATTGAAAATTCTACATTGTCATGGAGAATGACGAAATCCCGTGGGCGATCGTCAAGTCCTAATTTTCAAACTCTGTAGAAATACATACACACATATACACAACTCTGTACAAATACATACACACGTATACGTCAATTCATTATAAATTTATCTCCTGCGTCGTCACTCTTTTCCAACTCCAACTCGGTACCGTAAACGTACATTTTTGGAACCGGGGACGAAGAAAAAAATTTTTTTCTTCATTGACTCGGTGCATAATTAACGACGATTATTTTGTATGAACGTGTAGTTAAAAATCGTCGTTAATTATGCACCGACCATAGCGAAGTTTCTAAAAAATCAGAAAAAAGGTAAAAAAATTCGCTCTTATCGGAAATTAAGTAGGAAAATACCTGGAATAATACACAAAATTACTATAAAAGCTAAATTTTTTAAATAAAATTTAGTCTGTTATTTTATTCTCATTATTTTCCAATGAAAAAGCTAAAAATTACAGTGAGAAATAGGATTTATCGAAAATGTTTGTTGACTCGGTGCATAATTAACGACGATTATTTTCTATGAATGTGTAGTTAAAAATCGTCGTTAATTGCACATACATCAATTCATTACAAATTTATCTCCTACGTCGTCACTCTTTTCCAACTACAACAACTCGGTACCGAAAACGTCACTTCGCCGATTGGACTCGATACCTTGAAAAATTTCGAAAAAGCTGAAAATCGGGTGACACATGGAACTGGACTGCGTCGATTCCGATGGAATGAGTCTCTCTCTCTCTCTCTCTCTTCGTTCTTCCTCTCGAAAATCCAATTTTACAAAAATATCCGGAGCTCCTGGTAATGAGAAATAGCAGCTGAGTCATTCGGTCGCGGTAAAAACACCTGAGGAAGAAGAAGAAGAAGGTAGAGTTTCAAGAAGAAAAGAGAGAGAGAGAGAGAGAGAGAGAGAGAGAGAGAGAGAGAGTAGACTTGCCTGTGTTCGCTTCCTTTGCTACGTCGTCCCACGCCCTCGATGAGAAAAATTCAACCCCTCTCCTTTTA
The DNA here is from genome assembly GCA_949825005.1 of Gasteruption jaculator. Taxonomy (NCBI): domain Eukaryota; kingdom Metazoa; phylum Arthropoda; class Insecta; order Hymenoptera; family Gasteruptiidae; genus Gasteruption; species Gasteruption jaculator. The sequence goes on from OX463775.1 coordinate 9,992,483, forward strand.
AAAACGCTCTTTCCTCTCATTCTCTTTTTCACTTGTGCCTTTTATATCCCCAGTTTCATTTTCTTTTTTCTTTAATATATTTATTCCCCCTCCCCCTCTCCCCCCTCTCTCGCTCTCTCTCTCTCCACCTCAATATATTTCTTCCTCTCTCTAGTTCTCCCTCTTCCTTTCATCAAGAGCGATCGAGAGCCGATCCCGATCGGAAATCTTTTGCTCGGGTCCAGTACCTACCGTTGATGCGTCTCATTTTTTGTCCCCGAGACAAATTTAAAAAAAAACAACGAGGTCTAAGGGCAAATTCTTCTTTTTTTTTTTCTTTCAAAGCCGTTAAAATTTTTATCTTCCACGAATCCCTCGATTTTTGGCTTCCCAAGGATCGGAAAAAAAAATCCCTAGAATATAGGTATTTCCTAACAAAAAAACACTAGAAAGTTGAAAAATTGAATCCCGAAAATTGACGAATCCCTAATATTTTTTTTTGTTAACGAATGAAGAAGAAAAGTAGAAAGAGAGAGAGAGGATAAAAAATTAATTGAAGCGAATTTATCTTTTTGTTTTTGCAAAATAATTTCATGAAAAAGTGGATAATGAGAAACTCGCGCCTGAAAATAGGCAATCCTGTAGTTCGCAATTTTTCATTTTTTCGCAGCACCAGCGAATTTTTATATTTCTCGAGTCTCCAATTTTTTCGATGGAATGAAGAAGGAAATTAGAAAAAGAGGGAAACGAAAAAAAAATTACATGAACGGAATTTATTTTTGCAAAATAAATTCATTGAAAAACTCGCGCCTGGGAATAGGCAATCCTGCGGAGCCATTTTTCAGGTTTTTTTTTTTTCACCGACAGCGAATTTTTCAGTATCTTTCACGAATCTGTTATTTTTTTGTTGAAGGAATGAAGAAGGAAAGTGGAAAACAAGGAAAGGGATAAAAAATTAATTGGAAAAAAAATTAAGAATGTATTTAAAAAAAATAAATTCATGAAAAAGTGGAAACTGAGAGAATTGCGCCTGGAGATAGGCAATCCTGTAAAAAGCGATATTTTTCCATTTTTCTGTTATTATTATTTATTTATTTATTTATTTATTTTTTTTTTCTTAACAATTCTATCGACAATTCCGATCGCTTCGTTTCCACGGCGACTGTGAAAGCGATTCCAAGGTATCGGAGTAGAAATACAAAGACTGTTACCGGTACCGTTGCCAAGGTGTATAGTCGCCGGGAGATGATAGTCGTTGCCGTGTAGTTGCTATTACAGTGTAACGCCGCGGCAGAAGTTGGTTTACACGGTCAAGTCTTCTATACGGTAGCTTATAAAAGGTGGATAGACTCACTCGGTTACACGAGAAAGTGATTCGAAAACCTTTTACGAAACAGTATCCATCGACTATCTCGAGCCGAGGGGACAACAAAAAAGATAATACAGCTCCCGGAATTGCTTACTACACTGCTCTTTTATGAATTGCTCTCCTTTTTCATTTATTTTTAACCGATCATTAGAAATAAAGCGTCGGGAGGGGCAACAAAAAAAAACTCGATATACTTTTACTCGATCACGAGATTCTATGTGTATCGATATTTTTTTCTCAATTTAAATTACACTTTTTGTAGCGGGATTTACTCTCCCGCGTCTCTCTACTTTACCCGAGCTCTCTGTATTTTTAGTCCCGGGAGTCGTGTCCATAGAATATATTTCTCGAAAAAAAAAAAAACAAGAAAAAGAACGCTCGGATTCCACGCAGGATTTTTTTTTCTCCTACGCCAACTGTCTTTTATATAATAATAATCATAATAATAATAATAATAGTAATAATAATAATAATAATAATAATAATAATAATAATAATAATAATAATAATAATAATAATAATAATAACAATAATAATAATAATAATAATAATAATAATAATAGTAATAATAATAATAGCAATAGTAATAATAATAATAATAATAATAATAATAATAATAATAATAATAATAATAATAGTAATAATAATAATAATAATAATAATAATAATAGTAATAATAATAATAATAATAATTTTCTGCGCACGAGGCGCACTCGATTGATGCGCGAATAAAGGGAAAACCGTGAAAATTTCGTATCGATACCCACGGAAACGAGCGATCGGAAAAATTCTAATATCGTTAACCACTTTGGGATGTGAGAAAACGCGTTAGTCTTACCTTGGCGAGAGACAGCGTGAGAGATCTTGATACAATTATATCGTGTAATTCTTTCGAATACATATATCCAAGTATCATCTCGGTGGAGATCTTGATACTACTTTGAAGGTAATCAAGGATGTCTAAAGAAACACGGTAGACGTTTAATAGTGCAGCGTATACTCATTGTCAGCGGTGCGTCAAAAATATGCTGTGTAATAATAAATAGCATGGTAGCCAGAAGAGAGCGTACCTCTCTGTATGGAGAGTTAAATAGTCTCTTTTCTCCTTCTCCTCTCTTCCTTTTTTCTCTCTCTCTCTCTCTCTCTTTTTTTCTTTTTATACCTCATTTAGAGCGAACCAACCAACCATCCGGCGAACCTACCATCTTGCCAGCGTTGGATCGATAAAATTCGCAAGAAAATTTGCAAAAACCATGGAATTTGCACCAAAAATCCATGGGAAAACCTGGAATCCCCGGAAATTCCATTTATGGATCCAGTTGCAGCCAAAAATGCGGCACGTGCGAAGTTTGATCAATGAAATTCCCAAAAAAATTTCCAAAAACCATGGAAACCATGGAATTTGCAACAAAAATCCATAGGAAAACCTGGAACCCCTGGAAATTCCATCTATGGATCCAGCTGCAGCCAAAAATACAGCACAAACGAAGTTTGATCAATAAAATTCCCAAAAAAATTTCCAAAAACCATGGAAACCATGGAATTTGCAAAAAAAATCCATGGGAAAACCTTGACCCCTGGAAATTCCATCTATGGATCCAGCTGCAGCCAAAAACGAAGTTTGATCAATAAAATTCCCAAGAAAATTGTCAAAAACCATCGAAACCATCATAATTTCAGCAAAAATCCATGGGGAATAACTGAAACCCCTGGAAACCCCATGGATAAATAAATCCTCGACCCACGGGGCCGCAGCCGCAACGGTCCTCGCGTTCCAGAATTGCGGCGCATTCGCTCCCGTGGTATTGGGTATCATTATCACACACGGTTGGCTTCGTATGAATCGCGCCCATCAGGGGCTGACTCGCAATCGGAGAAACCGGGACCAAGACCTACCGCCGTGAAGGAGAGCTCGGGGATCGAGACTACCGGTCTCTCCTTCGTTTGCAGGAAACCGACGGGCAGGGAAAAAAAACAAAGGTGTTGGAGCAAAAAGATCCAACGCTTTCGGAACGTTGCAGTTGCAGTTGCAGTCGCAGTCGCAGTCGCAGTCGCAGTCGCAGTCGCAATTGCAACTGCAACTGCGGCTGCAACGTTCCGAAAGCGTTGGATCTTTTTTGCTCCAGCACCTTTTTTGCAATTGCAACCTTCTGTTGCAATTGCAATTGCAATTGCAATTGCAGCAGAAACAGCATCTCCATCCGATTTGCATTTCCTACTTCCCACGTAGCCCCCCAGCGCTTGTCCGTTGGATTGTGACGTCTTACGTAACCGGTAAAATAATCTCGTAACGTGTAGTACGGGTTGCATTGGATAAACATTTTCTTTTTTTTTCTTTTATTTTTTTTTTCGAAAAACGAGGAAACAAGGAGCAACGAAGTCGATGAATCACGAGACACTAAAGTTAAGCAACGGATTAAAGCTCGAGAAAAAAAGATCGTCCGTAACTAAATCGGATCACGATTAGTCCGGAGCTGGAGCCAGAATAGTGGAGCTCTTCCGTGAGAATAGAGCGGTTGATTGATTCGCCCAGTTTTTGGAATCTTCTCGCTCTCCAAACCGCGACGCAGGAATTTTCCGAATTATGCAAGGCAACGGCGGCGTGTGAAGAGCGTTGCATCACGCCTGCATTCGAATGCGGCGAGGAAACGTCGAGGCAACGTTGGAAAAATGGATAATTATTTTGTTTTTTTTTTTTTTTGGAAATTTCTGTTTCCGGGGAATTCGGAATTATTCCCGCCAGTGCATGAAATGGGAATGCGGTTGCGTTGGAATATTTAATCGGAGAAATATTTGGAATCCTTGGAATTTCGAGATTTTTTTTTATAATTCGCGAAATTCAAAATACCAAGTATTTTTCAAATTAATTTTCGAATGCAATTTTCTGACACATTTGGAACCTTTTTTTTTTTTAAGTTCGCGAGAGTCTAAGATTTCGAATATTTCTCAAATGCTTTTTCGAATGCAACTGCATTTCTATGCTTTCGACACGGGAGAGAGCAATTTTGAAATTTCCCCGAAAGCAAGATTTTGAAAAAATTTTTGTTGGATCCGACGTTTCGCCAAAAATTTCTTGAATTTCATCGCGCCTGCATTCGAATGCAGACGTAATGCAATTCGAGGATTTTATATATATGTATATATGTATATATATGTATATACAGATTGAGAGAGAGGGAGAGAGAGATGAATGGAAACGGCAACAAAGAACGGAAAAAATGAATACGATAAAAATTCATCTTCTTCATCCTTGAATCCTCGGGGAATGGAAAAAACAAGTGGATTATGTCGGAGTAGAAGCAATTCTCCGGGATTTGCAACGTCCGATAGAACCGATGAAGCCTATCGTACCGACTGCTCTTTTTTCGAGACGTGATTAAGGATGAGAGGAAAAACGCAGTGCCTTGGAAGTGTATTTGTTGTGTGATTCAAAATTAGCAGCGATTTATACGAAAAATACCAATTAATTGACGCGACTTGGATCGGAGAAAAAGAAAATTTCGGGAATCCCTATTTTTGGGGCCTTCTTCCAAAAATGGGGGTTCACGTTTTTGGGCAAAAAAAAATCGATTTTTTTGCGCGCGGAAAATTTTTTTGCGCACTTCCGGGAGACCCTTATCCGATGTATTTTTTTCCGAGGAATCCATTTTCGTTGTCGAAATTCCAAATTTCCAAGGGGAAATGCGATTTTTCCTCAAAAAACCTACTTTTTTCCAACTTCCGCTAGGATTTCATCAAATTTGATCCTTGCAATCGATTCTACGGGAAAAATTACCCCTAGAAATGACTTGTCCGACCCCGTTTTCGAAACTTTAATTTTTACCCGATTTTTGGGGGAAGGGGTAGGCATGCCCAAAAAATTCGACTTTTGCAAACTTTTTTTTTTAATTTCGGGGGACCCATATCCGATGTGTTTTTTTCCGAGGAATCCATTTCTTTAATTGAAATTCCCGAAATCCCACGGGAAGTACCATTTTTCCTCAAAAAACCTACTTTTATCCAACTTCCGCTAGGATTTCATCAAATTTGATGTTTGCAATCGATTCTACGGGAAAAATTACCCCTAAAAATGACTTGTCCAATCCCGTTTTCGAAACTTTAATTTTTACCCCATTTTTGGGGGAAGGGGTAGACATGCCCAAAAAATTCGACTTTTGCAAACTTTTTTTTTAAATTTCGGGAGACCCATGTCCGATGTATTTTTTTCCGAGGAATCCATTTCTGTAATTAAAATTCCCGAAATCCCACGGGAAGTACCATTTTTCCTCAAAAAACCTACTTTTTTCCAACTTCCGCTAGGATTTCATCAAATTTGACCTTTGCAATCGATTCTACGGGAAAAATTACCCCTAAAAATGACTTGTCCAATCCCGTTTTCGAAACTTTAATTTTTACCCCATTTTTGGGGGAAGGGGTAGGCATGCCCAAAAAATTCGACTTTTGCAAACTTTTTTTTTTAATTTCGGGAGACCCATATCCGATGTATTTTTTTCCGAGGAATCCATTTCTTTAATTGAAATTCCCGAAATCCCACGGGAAGTACCATTTTTCCTCAAAAAACCTACTTTTTTCCAACTTCCGCTAGGATTTCATCAAATTCGACCTTTGCAATCGATTCTACGGGAAAAATTACCCCTAAAAATGACTTGTCCAACCCCGTTTTCGAATCCTCTATTTTCAGCCCCGGAAACCACCCGTGGATTTTCCCAAAATACGTAACTTCGAAATCGTAAAAGTTTGAAAACACGGATAACAGCCCCGGATCATCGCACCGAATCTTTTGCACCTCGTTCCCAGCTCCTTCGCATTGTTCGTAAATTCTCGAACGGCGATAGATCGACGATGACGAGATTTCACGCTGCCACTTCTTTCGACTTTATTTCCAAACAGGATTTGCCGCTTCCAAAAAGAGGAGGGAAAAAGAAACGAGCAAAGAACAATAAACATGTTTTGCGTTATTTATACGTACAAATTTTTTCCTCCCGGGGCGTGTGTTGGGACAAGAGACGACGTTTTACAAACTCCTTAAAAATACGACGAGCACGGAAAAAAAAGTGTAGCAAAAAACCGTCGAAGGAGAAAAAAAAAGAACGGATTTCAAAGAAGGTTCGAAAAAAATTTCGCTGCCAAAAAAAAACTCAGGTAAATGTTAACGAAAAAAAAAAAAGAAAAAAAAAATTCTCTCATCTCCTACGAATTTTTCCTGCAGGATTGTCGGGAAAAGGGGTCTCTCTCGGAGAAGTCAGCCTTTTTCCTGCGACGTCACAATGAAAATGATGGGCGATGATGACGAATATTTATGAGTTTATGAGTTTTATGAGTTTACGACTCGGAGATTTTACCATGGCTACACGCGAAGGTACCTAAAACTGTCCCATTGTTGCCACGAGGAGCCCTTGAACGCGTCGACTTCCGTTAAGTAGACGCAAAGTCCAGCTGTTTCTGCAGGATTTTTCGAATTTTCCAAATTTCCAAGCGTAAGTAAGTCCGGTGAGAAAAGTTTCCCCGCGGAAAAATCGAATTTCCAAATTCAAGAGAAAAACAACAAACCCGAATTTTTTTGTTTTTTTATTATTTTTTTTTTTGGTCGATCGAATCCAACGATTTTTCCCGACCCCGGTTTTCGATCGCGATCGGGATGAAACGAAGGAACCGATAATTAAAAAAAAAAACATCCCAAATTTTTTTGTTTTATTTTATTTTTATTATTTTTGGAGGGGGGGGGGGTCGATCGAATCCAACGATTTTTCCCGACCCCGCTTTTCGATCGCGATCGGCGTGAAACGAAGAAACCGATAATTAAAAAGAAAACATCCCAAACCTTTTTTTGTTTTTGTTTTATTTTATTTTTATAATTTTTTTTGGGGGGGTGGGGGTCGATCGAATCCAACGATTTTTCCCGACCCCGGTTTTCGATCGCGATCGGGACGAAACGAGAGAAACCGATAATCGCCGCATAAACAAGAAAGGAATCGGGGCGAAGATCGGCAGAAGTTGCCGGGTCTTCCTGAATCCAGACGATCGTCAGACGAAAGTCAAACGAGAAGTCAGTCAGTGGAAAATCGGTCGCGAAATTGTATAAGCATAATAAGGCAATTTGGTTTATTCATGAGAATCTTCCTAATCGCCGGTGTACACGCTCTAAAAACCTACATATCGATGGAACGAAGTGGCACCAGTGGATGAACGACAATCGCCGGTAAGTGGACCGTTTTTACGAGGGATCGTCGCGCCGTTCGGCGACACTTTCTATCGGAGCGAGAAAAAAAAACGAAAAAAAAAACATGCCAATTAATATAAACAAAAAAACAAGAAAAGCAAAGTAAAGAAAAGTGACAAGTAAAAAATGCGTTCATTTACTGGGGTTTGTCGAAATATTTATTTTGAAAAGGGACAATTTTCAGTCTGTAAAAATAATAGTGTTAAACGAATCAGTAACAACAACAACAACAACAATAATAATAATAATGATAATAATGATAATGATGACAATGATAATAATAATAATAATAGCAGTAATTTAATAATAATAATAATAATAATAATAATAATAACAGTAGTAGTGTTAATAATAATAATAATAACAAAAGCAACAATAGCAAGAATGGCAATTGCTAAAACGTTCATAGAAAAATAAGACGTCATATATATATATACATATTGTGAAATGATGAGTTTAGGGTCTACCTTTTAAAACCATCATACTGCCCATTTTCGTCCTTTAGCAAATTCGAAATGGACAATTGCAAAGTGAAAAAATTTATGATCCTTCGAAAACACCTACTACCAACACCACCAACACCAACACCAACACTACCACCTACTACTGTTACAAATAGTTGCTTCAGGGCCAAATAAAGCTGGCAAACCTTATTCTCGCCTATTTATAGTTGATTTTGCCGTGACGGGGCTGGCCAAAACTCATGAGTCCGGAGACCAACTTTCGCTACCAAGTTTCCTCGTGGAAATCAGCACTCTGCCTTTCCATGAAACTCGACCGAGTCCCTTCGATCCTTGCGATCTAACCACCCCCTTCTCGGGGGATGAAACATTTTTCGGGGCGAAAAAAATTTATTTATTTATTTATTTATTTTTTGAGACGGTATGGAAATTTTTTGGCCTTGCGACCTACCCCCTTCTCGGGGGGATGAAAATCTTGGCTTTTCGGGGCAAGAAAAAAAGAAATTTCTATTTCTTTTATTTTTCTTTCTTCTTTTTTTGAGACGATATGAAAATTTCATGGCCTTGCGACCAACCCCCTTCTCGGGGGATGAAAATCTTGGCTTTTCGGGGCCAAAAGAAAATAAATTTCTTTTCCTTTTATTTTTCTTTTTTTTTTTTGAGACGATATGGAAATTTCTTGGCCTTGCGACCAACCCCCTTCTCGGGGGATGAAAACCTTGGCTTTTCCGGGCAAGAAAAAAAGAAATTTCTATTTCTTTTGTTTTCCTTTTTTTTGAGAATATTTGGAAATTTTTTGGGGATGAAAATAGGGGGTGTAGGGTCGCACGAAGAACGAGCGAGTCCATGGATGATATATTATTCGTCCGGAGAATTGTCTTAGGGACAATTATTATTTACGAAGATGCGAAAAAGGTGTAGCGGTGGTGGTTTATGCTGAAACGGAAGGGAAGCCGGTAAGTTAGCAAACAATGAGCAGCCTGACCGCAAGAATACCGCAAGAATACCGCTGAGTGCCACTGAATGATGTCCAAAACCACAATTTCTACGATAGGTAGAAGTGCGGGCCCGTAGATGGATGATTTATGTTTTTCAAAATATATTCATATACTTGCGACCACGTCGGACATTTACGATGCCCCGTTTTGTTCCATTCGAGGGGTGGATTATTTACGGCATCATCGGGGCTTATCTCCATGTGCAAGTTCGGTGAGAGCCCGAGGGGGTTGATTTCGAAGTCACCAGCCACGACTTTTCCTTTATCGCACGGTTCCATCCCCTTATTGCAGGTAGGGTCAACTCACCGGTACCAGGGTTAATTTTTGGCAAATTATTATTTGTCAACCCTCCCCCCACCCTCTATTTCGAAAATTAGGATTCGCATGAAAACGAAGACGTCTCGTGAGGGATGAAAAAAAAAATTGAAAACTGCAAACACCGGGGGAAAATTCGTGGAAAAGGAAAATCGCTTGGTGTCAAAATTAACTTTTTACCCGAAATTTCTACCCCCGAATCGCTTCCAAGGGGAGGCTCCATTTTATTTTTCAAGGGGGAGAAAATTATGCGTCTGTAAAAAAAAAATTGTTATTAATTAAGAAACTCTACTTTAATTATAATTCTATTATTTTTCAAAATTTTTCATTACGTAAAATTGACGTGGAAGAAAATATAGTTTGAATTTGGAATTTCCCAGAAAACGTCCACCTCGAATTTCTTCCAAGGGGAGGCTCCATTTTATTTATCGAGGGTGGGAAAATTATGCTTCTGTAAGAAAAAAAATTGTTATTAATTAAGAAACTCTACTTTAATTATAATTCTATTATTTTTCAAAATTTTTCATTACGTAAAATTGACTTGGAAGAAAATATAGTTTGAATTTTGAGTTTCCCAAAAAACGTCCACCTCGAATTCCTTCCAAGGAGAGGCTCCATTTTATTTTTCAAGGGGGAGAAAATTATGCATCTGTAAAAAAAAAAAATTGTTATTAATCAAGAAACTCTATTTTAATTATAATTCTATTATTTTTCAAAATTTTTCATTACGTAAAATTGACGTGGAAGAAAATATAGTTTGAATTTTGAGTTTCCCAAAAAACGTCCACCTCGAATTTCTTCCAAGGAGAGGCTCCTTTATTTTTCAAGGGGGAGAAAATTATGCATCTGTAAAAAAAAAAATTGTTATTAATTAAGAAACTCTATTTTAATTATAATTCTATTATTTTTCAAAATTTTTCCTTACGTAAAATTGACGTGGAAGAAAATATATTTTGAATTTTGAGTTTCCCTGAAAACGTCCATCTCGAATTTCTTCCAAGGGGAGGCTCCATTTTATTTATCGAGGGTGGGAAAATTATACTTCTGTAAGAAAAAAAATTGTTATTAATTAAGAAACTCTATTTTAATTACAATTCTATTATTTTTCAAAATTTCTCATTACGTAAAATTGACGTGGAAGAAAATATAGTTTGAATTTTGAGTTTCCGAGAAAACGTCCACCTCGAATTTCTTCCAAGGGGTGGCTCCGCTTGACGAACCACCCCCGAATTCCTTTGAAAAAAAAAGTCTAGATGAAATCTCGCGCGAGTCTGCCAACAAAGCTGCGATGTTTTGCAGGTAGAGCGATTGGATTCGCGTAAAAATGAAGACGTTTTGCGAGGGATGAAAAAAAAAAGAAAAACGAGGGGGCAACAATGGGGCAAAAATTGGAAGATCCAAATGGGTCCCCCCTAATCGTGTAAAAATGTTGTGCGTCTCTCGCTTGGATGTGTGCATACAGTCGGGGCCGAGGTGCGTTGGCCAAAAAGCGCGATTCGTTCCGTATAATCGTGTCCTTCGCGGACGCAGTGCGTTGAAAAACGGAAGGCCCGAAAGTTTTCGAAGGAAGCTGCATGCGTTGATGTTTCATCAATGTTTATTATCGTGCTGTTTGTCCACTCTCATAAATTCCAAGCGAGAAAAGAATGGCCAAACAGAGGCCAAAGGAGACGTATTATCCTTCGAAGATACGGAAGGTCCTCCTTGGGAACCCCTAAGGAGTCTCTAATATAGCGTTACTTTGACTCCCGATGAAAGATTCTCGAGTCTCCTGTGGAGCGGACACGACAAAACAACACTTCTGTCGGTCCTATAACATCTTCCTTCATTTCTTCCTTCCTTCCTTCCACTCGAACTTCGAAAAGCATCGAAATATTTCAGTGACTTGACTCTCTTTGGCCAATCGGTAGCTATTTTTTCACCCCAAAACACTTCAGATCGTTCCTCATCGCAATGCGGGTAATAATAAGGGGGTGTAATCGTTTTGACGAAGTCATCGCGATTAATGGGGGGTGGGGTTGCGATGATAGTAATTGATTTCGATTTTGTAGTATTTTAATTGATAGTTTCTTTATTTTATAATATTCCCTTTTTTGTGGAAATAAATTCGAAAATTTATTTGGACCCTTTTTTATTTTTACATTGTTTTAATATTTTACAGTATTTTAATTGATACTTTTTTTTATAATATTTCTTTCGTGGAAATAATTTCGAAAATTTATTTGGACCCTTTATTATTTTTGCACCGAAATTTTCTTTGAAGCCTAAGGGATTTGGGCGATAAATGTAGATGTGGTTGGAATACTAGTCATTCAATTTGATTTTATAATATTATAATTTATAGTTTTTTTTTTACAATATTCCCTTTTTTGTGGAAATAATTTTGAAATATTTACTTGGACCCTCTATTTTTTTTCGTATTTCAATTTTTTTCCAAATTATTTTTCAATTTATGGTAATAAAAATGCTAGTAATTAATTCCAATTTTATAGTAATTTATAGTATTTCGTCATTTTATATAATATTCCTTTTGTGGAAGTATTTTCAAAAATTTATTTGGACCCTCTATTATTTTTCGTATTTCAATTTATTTCCAAAATGTAGACGATCTTGGCTACGAATTTGATGCACGGCAATGCTCATATTTAATTTCAATTTTCTAGTAATAAAAATGCTAGTAATTAATTTCAATTTTCTAATAATAAAAATGCTAGTAATTAATTCCAATTTCATAGTAATTTATAGTATTTCGTTATTTTATAATATTCCTTTCGTGGAAGTATTTTGAAAAATTTATTTGGACCCTCCATTATTTTTCGTATTTAAATTTATTTCTAAATTATTTTTAAATTAATAGTAATAAATTTATAGTAATAAAAACCCTAGTAATTCGTTACAATTTCTAGTAATTTCTAGTAATTTCTAATTTCAAAAACCCCTTTTGTAAAAAATTATGATTTTTGCATTGAAATTTGCTCCCGAAGTGTAAACGATCTTGACCATATATATGTAGTCTCGAACAACCCCATTTCGGGGAACCTTGACACCCCGGAAAATTTATAATCTCCCTTAATACTCGTGTATCAGGACTTGACCTTTATTTTCGCCCATTTCGAGCACAAATACGAACATTTGGAGCGTGATCCGTATATTGGAGGGCAATATCGAGAAAGGGATGATTTTATGACGAACGTTTGTCCCTAGAAACTCGAAAGTTGCACTTTGTGACGGACGTTTATTATTATACGAAACCCTTTCGCTAAAAGTGGGGCTGTAAACTGAAGTCGTAATTATTTCCGTCCAAAATCGAGACACTTTGGCTTTCCTGGTAAGTTCGAACCGATTTTCGGGTTCTCGGTTCCTGCAACGGGGGTGCGGGTGACGAAAACAGGAACTCCAAGGGTGGAGTTCCTTAACAAACTCAGTATTAATTATTTTTTCCGAAAAAAAAATCGAAAAAGATAAAATTGTAATACCGATCGCGTGGATAAGTATACCGATCTTCGGGATTGTCTCCATGCTCCTCGCGCGTGTTACGCAACCAAGACGCGAAGTATCGAAGTACAGCCAATTGTAACACACGACAAAGGATTCGTTGACTAACAGCAAAAATCGACACAGATACTCGTCACACGTGAATGGCTTCCCTCTTTGTTGAACATCCTGTACCTATCCAGCAATGCATCGTCATTTCCTAGGGGATAAACAAAGTCATGAAATGCAGCACGAAGTTTCCTAGACTCAGTCTAATTCCTTTCTCGACACTCGCCCAAGCGGGAAAACCGCCACGAGACTTTCGGTAAATTTATCCTTTCCTCGATCGGCACCGATTTCGGCTTCGACGCGGACGTGGATCCAAAATCTCCCTGTTCCACTTTTGCTTTTGATGCATCGGCTTCGGGAAAAACCAAGGGTTCGGGAATTTTTCAGTGGAATGGCAAAACACCGGCATAAGTTCAGCAAAACCCTAGAAAAAAACCCTAGAAAATCGAGGATTCTCGAATTTTTCAATGAAATAGCAAAATTCGAGCAAAATCCCGGCAAAACTCTGGCAAAACCCTAAAAATGCGAGGATTCGCAAATTTTCCAACGAAATAGCAAAATTCCAGCAAAACTCTAGCAAAACCCTAGCAATGCGAGGATTCGCAAATTTTTTAACGCAATAGCAAAACTCTAGCAAAATCCCAGCAAAACCCCAGCAAACCCTCAGCAAAACTCTAGCAAACTCCCAGCAAAACTCTAGCAAAACCCAAGCAAAGCGAGGATTCGCAAATTTTCCAACCAAACAGCAAAACCCCAGCAAAACCACAGCAAAACCCCAGCAAAACCCAAGCAAAGCGAGGATTCGCAAATTTTCCTACGAAACAGCAAAACCCCAGCAAAATCCCAACAAACTCCCTTCGGCATTCGATGCATTTACCCCGGACACGGCAAATTTCGCAGGGAAACGGCAAAACCCCAACAAAACCCCAACAAAACCCTGGCAAACCTCTTCCGCATTCGACGCATCGATTCGCGAATTTCCCCGCGAGTTCCCGGATCGAAATCGATACCGATTTCGTGTGCAATCGCGCACACGTATTACGCGTGCAACGGAAGCTGCGGATAAATCCCCATGGGATCTCTCGTTAATGACCGTCGGCATGATCGCTGCCGGATCGTCGGAAGCACCGGCAGGCGTGGCTAACGAGCACGCTGACCGGAGTTGGCGCGAAGGCTTCCATTGGCTTTCAAAAAGCACCGGGAATCAGGTAGCCCGTGTTTAAATTCCCCTACCAGAGGGCCGTCGCATACAAAAACGGCACAAGAGGTTTCCTCGGTGCTCGTTCGGGGGCGGAGCCATCGCGTAGTTAGCTCGAAACTTCACCTCCGAGGTATTAGTTCGAATCTGGAAGTCGATCTCCAAGGATCCGTAGCTCCGACAGTGCTTCCGATTTTTCCTCGACTCTCGACTGGTGTCGTCCTCGCACCCCCGAGCGTTCCAAGTGTCCACGGGGTTCAGTGATCGGTTGGATCCTCGGCCAGAGAGAGAGAGAGAGAGAGAGGTCCCATTCGCACCCCGGACTCCGGTGATCCAAGGATTAGTTTGATTGGTTCTCCCCCGGTTTCGTGTGTGTGTGTTATTTATTTTTTTTTTCTTCATTGTGTTTGGTTCCGCGGGACCAATTGACAGTGACTTGGACGTCGTGAGATGACGGTCACCACAAACTTCTCGATGATGCGACCGTGCTTCCCCGGATATCCTTTCCAAGGTAATCGTCGCTTCTGGTCCGGCGAGGGTCTGTCGGTCAATTGACCCCCCTCGCACCAACTACCCCCGTGGGGAAAAATTGAAAGATCGAAGAAATCGGTTACACCGAGACGCGATTTTGAAAAAAAAATATAATAAAAAGTATAATTTATTTGAAGAAAAAAAAAAATTATTTGGTTACGTAACATCTCGGTAATGTTGATTTTCGGTATAAATTTGCGGAATAATTTATAAAAAAAAATAGTTTACTCATAAAATAGCTTGTTGACATGAATTTTCGTTATAAATTTGCGTTTTATTTTATTAAAAAAATAATTCGCTTACGCAATACCTTGCCGATATCGATTTTCGATATAAATTTTGCGGTGCAATTTATTTAAAAAATAATTTGCCCGTAAAACAGCTTGCCGATATTGATTCGATGCCTTCCCCGGGAAGAAAAATGCGCGTTACGTAATTGATAGAAACGAAAAATTCGATGCCCCCGGCAGCCGATCGCGTCCAATCCCCGGAGGATGCGATCGGCTGCGATAGAATACGTATGTAGAATAATTCACTTAAAATGAGAAAGAAGTGAAAACGTGCCGTGAAATCGTCAAGTTTGTCGTTCCCATTGTCGACTAAGATCCGGAAAATGTCCATCGGGCCGAAAAAGGTTTCAGGCTGGGTTTATGACGGGTGCCATAATTCACAGGGTACCGTTTGCAGTTGTTAAAGTTATTGCGCAAAGAAACGAATGAACGAACGGAAGAGGTAGTTCCCTTAAGGTCTAGTTACGAGTACCTGGCGATTTTTGCCTGTTTGATGAAAAGTTGGGCTCGATGGGGTGGATGTATGCAAGGTTTTCTGCGAAAAAGGTCCCGATGGTATTTTGAGCCTAGTCCAAAAAACCACGTACTTGGAATTTTCAAAAAGAAAAGAAAAAAAATAATAATAATAATAACAATAATAATAATATTAGTAATAAAGATGATGGTAATAATAATGACGATAATGATAATGATAATAATAATGATGATGATGATGATGATGGTAATAATAATAATTATGATGATGATGATAATGATAATAATGATGATAATGATGATGATAATGATAATAACAATGATGATGATGATAATAATAATAATAATTATAATGATGATGATAATGATAATAACGATGATGATGATGATGATGATGATGATGATAATAATTATAATGTTGATGATAATGATGATGATAATAACAATAATAATAATAATAATGATAATAACAATGATGCTGATGATGATAATAATAATAATAATTATAATGATGATGATAATGATAATAACGACGATGATGATGATTATTATTATTATTATTATTATTATTATTATTATTATTATTATTATTATTATTATTATTATAACGCTGGAATGTATCTGGACAAAAAAAAATTGTGACAATTTTTGGCAAAATCGCGGCAAATGAAATCGGGGAACCCGAAAATTCGCTTTTTACGCGATCGCGAGAAGGGCGTGTGTCGAAAGCGCAGGTTTTGGGTGTAGCAATCGCAGGTGCACGCGAATACCTGTGTACTCAACATGGAGAAGCCGTTACGCAAGCACGATTCCGCGCCACGTATAATATGTAGACGACAAATCGAACGTCGCACGTTTTTTTTTTGTTTGGTCTTTTTCTTTTTGAACGTTTCCCAAGATTTTTCGTTTTTATCGGTATCTCCTCTCACCGATCGCGTTGCGTCAGAATAATGGGGAACAGGTTATTCTTTGTTGAACCTTGAGAGTCGAGGAAACGCGACGGAAGTCGACGCCGAGTGTCTCGAAGTTTCCTCGAAATCCAACGAAAATTCCTTTTGAATTTTCAAAAATCGAAATTCGACGAAATTAATTATTTTTATCGATTTTTTTTTATTCGAAAAAAAAAAATGCAAGATGCACCTGCAGCGAAACAAAAAGGAAAAAGGCAAAGCGCGGCGAATCGGTTTTTCTGAAATCGAAAAATCGGCGCACGATAAACAACCGATCCGCAATCATCGGTAACGTTTCGCAAAAAAGCAAAAAAAAAAAATCGTTTCTTACTCGACTCGATCTTGCAATTACACGCTATCAGTCTCGTGTGTCGTAAAAAACCTTCGAATGCATTATAAGCTTATCGGCCGCGTTATCGTATTTTTCTATGGAACTGCAGTCCGCTTTTGCCGTCGCGAAACCACGAGATCGGTTCGAATCCGATTAATTTAGGCACCCGCAAACGGAAAATAAAAGATGTCAAAGAAAAATGCCACTCCCAAAAAATTTCTTAATTTATTTAAAAATGTATGATATTTATTATTAAATTATTTATTCATGTAATTTTTATTTACAGATATAGGATCGATTCCAGGACAAGGGCGAGTCAATCAATTGGGTGGTGTCTTCATCAACGGCAGACCCCTTCCGAACAACGTCCGGCTCAAAATCGTGGAAATGGCAGCTTCCGGGGTCCGACCTTGCGTCATTTCCAGGTAAGCGCTCGGATTTTCATCCCCTATTTTTTTTCGACCCCGATTTTCCCCATTTTCAATTTTTATCATCCCCCTTTTTTTTTATTTTCTATATTTTCATCCCCTGGTTTTTCCATCTCCCATTTTTTCATCCCCTATTTTTTTTTACCCCGATTTTTCACATTTTCAATTTTTATCATCGCCTGTTTTTTCATTTTCTATTTTTTCATCCCTTGATTTTTCCATTTCCCATTTTTTTCATCTCCCATTTTTTTCATTTCCCCATTTTTTCATCCCCTATTTTTTTTCGGGTCCGATTTTCCCCGTTTTCAATTTTTATCATCCCCTGTTTTTTCATTTTCTATTTTTTCATCCCCTGGTTTTCACATTTCCCATTTTTTTCATCCCCAATTTTTTCATTTTCCCATTTTTTCATCCCCTATTTTTTTTTGACCGCGATTTTCCTCATTTCCAATTTTTATCATCCCCTGTTTTTTCATTTTCTATTTTTTCATCCCCTCATTTTTCCATTTCCCATTTTTTTCATCCCCCATTATTTTTATTTCCCCATTTTTTTCATCCCCTATTTTTTTTTCGAGCCCGATTTTCCCCATTTTCAATTTTTAACCCTCGTTTCTCCTCGCAGACAATTGCGAGTGTCCCACGGTTGCGTGTCGAAGATCCTGAATCGCTACCAAGAAACCGGCAGCATCAGACCCGGAGTGATCGGCGGCAGCAAACCGCGGGTGACCACTCCGGAAGTGGAGGCCAGGATCGAGGAGTACCGGCGGGACAACCCCAGCATCTTCTCCTGGGAGATTCGCGAGCGATTGGTGAAGGAGGGCATCTGCGATCGCACCAGCGCCCCGAGCAACGCGGCGATCTCCAAATTGCTGCTGAGGGACACGGAAGACGAGGCCAAATTGGGCGACGGTGAGTTTCCTATTTTTACCGGGAGTCGAAAAATGAAGAAAACAAAGAAAAAAAATGTTGAAAGTTATTATCTCCTTGGAAAAGTCCCTCCTACCCTTCTTTGGGGGAAGGGTAGGAGGGACGCCGATTTCAAGGCACACCACGACTAATCGGTCGACGACACTTAGCCGATTCGATACGCCTCTATTCTAGGCTCGCGTCTCTTCTTGACGCGTTCTCACTTTTTATTTTCATTTTCTTGTCTTTCTTTATTTTTTTTTTTTGGAGTTTTATCTCGATGAATACGTACATGCGCGCTTTTGGGTCACATATGTGCAGGGGCGGCCAGTCCAAAATAATTTAAAAATAAATGAAATAAAATTTCGATCGATCGATCGATCGTGGTTCGATCGTAAAAATATCGGGGTTGAAATCCCTTTAATTAACTTCTCCATTTTGTCGCCCCAAGTTTTTCATCCCCTATTTTTTGGAAAATCCTTTGCACCTTCAAAAACGGTGTCAATTTCGATTTAACACCGAGTAACTATTTATTATTTCGATCGATCGCGGTTCGATCGTAAAAATGTCGGGTTTACGATTGAACTCGAGGGTAAAGGAAAGTCTCCCCGGTAATTAACAGTCGGCGATTTTGTGCTTTTGGAAAAAAAGAAAAGGAAAGAGAGTGGGAACGAAAGTTTCTCCTTTGAACCCCGATCGACTTACAGGGGACGTGAGGCCCTTCCACATAAGGGCCTTTCATCTTTGCCGATCTGTTTGAGTATATTTAGACGACCTGTCACAGGTTCGATGGTGTTTTTTCAAGGGGATGTTTTTTTTTCTGTTTTACACCTCATTACAACTTCGACAAATATCTTTCTCTCCCTCTCTCTCTCTCTAGGTCATAAATAAATCTATCTATCTCTCTCTCTCTCTCGCGGAATATCGGGGTGTTTCTCATGTTTCTGACGTTTAGAATTTTTTTTTTCTTATCATTATCAATAATAATAATAATTTTATTTTAAATAATTGTTTGTTATTAAATTGTAGTTTAATCCAGAATCTATTATTATTAATTATAACCAAATAAATTTTTTTTACTCCGAAGATAAAAATTCCAAATTGGGAAATTCGGGAAGAAAAAAGGCCCAATACGTTTTATTTGCACACGCCAGACGGGGGATGAAGTCCGTTTCCTGAGAAAAGTAAATTAACATGTATCTGTATCAACGAATCACTCACTTCCCACTGTTTATAAATTTCCAAGCGGTGCAGATCGGCGGCAAGATAATTACAGAGCTCAAGTACCATTTGCTACTCACTTCGCATCTTCCCCATCAATTTACGGAGGCAGAAAATGATTAATGGGCATCCTCTGAATTTCAGAACGAATCCCTCCTCCGTGTGCCCTCGTTTGTTGTTACTCTTTTTTTCCCCCCCGAACCGAGACCATTTCATTCGAGAGACGCGCGGGGCCCTTTTCGGGCCAAAAATTCCCTAGCCAAAATGCCCTAGCCAAAATACCCTAGCAAAAACACCCTAAAAACCCTAGCCTAAAACACCCTAGGAAAAAGATTTCCCCTAAATTGCCTATCAAGGCCCAAAAACTTCTGCCCGAAAATTCCCTAGCAAAAATACCCTAGAAAAACCCTAGCCTAAAATACCCTAGAAAAAAAGTTTGCCCTAAAATGTCTACGAGGGCCCAAAAATGATTGCCCGAAAATCCCCTAGGAAAATCGCCCTAAAAAACCCTATCCTAAAATACCCTAGCAAAAACACCCCAAAAAACCCTAGCCTAAAATACCCTAGCAAAAAAGTTTGCTCTAAAATGTCTATGAGGGCCCAAAAATGTTTGCCCGAAAGTTCCCTAGCAAAAATACCCTAGCGAAAACACCGTAGAAAAAATTCCCTAGCAAAAATACCCTAGCGAAAACACCGTAGAAAAAATTCCCTAGCAAAAACACCCTAAAAAAGTCCCTAGCCTCAAATACCCTAGCGAAAAAGATTTCCCCTAAAATGTCTATAAGGGCCCAAAAATGTTTGCCCCGAAAATCCCCTAGCGAAAATACCCCAGCGAAAAAAAAAATTTCTAGTGATTTCCGAAGAATTCTTTGAACAACCCCTTCGTTCTTCTCCGTTTCAGGCAAAACGAGCTCCGGATCCGACTGCGAGAGCGAACCGGGCATCCCCCTGAAGAGAAAGCAACGACGAAGCCGAACCACCTTCACCGGGCCCCAACTGGACGAGCTGGAGAGGGCCTTCGAGCGGACGCAGTACCCCGACATCTACACCCGGGAGGAGCTGGCCCAACGGACGAAGCTCACGGAGGCGAGGATCCAGGTCTGGTTCAGCAACAGACGCGCGAGGCTGCGCAAACAGTTGTCCTCCAGCACCTCCAGCGGCTACGTGGGGCCCACCGCCGTGGCCTATCCGGCCGCGTCGTACGTCCTGCATCCGCCCTCGGCGCCGCATCCTCACACCGGGGTCACCGCGGTGCCCCCGAGCCATCCGCATCCGCACGCGCCGCACGGCCAGAGCCTGCCGGAAACCGCCTTCCCCTCGGGCCAAGGTAAGTGCCACCGCTCCGGGACACTCGGGGACCCTCCTTTCGACGCACCCATGCACCCGACGCACTTTCTAACGTCCCCCCCTCCCCCTTTTCTTTTTGCAGTTCCGGACATTTACTCGTCGCACCACTCCTCGGCGATGTCCCACCAATTGGCCGCGGAGTCTCGCCTGGGCTCCGCCGGCGGAAGTTACACCCTGCCGACTTCCGTCGCCTATCCCTCGTCGCTGCTGCAGGCGACGTCCACCGCGTCCTCGCACATGAGCCACCAGGTGCCGCCACCGCCGCCGCCGGTTGTGGTGCAATCGCCGATTTCCTCCTCCACGTACCAGCAACAGAGCGGGGGCCACCAATTGCCGCCGACCCCGAACTCCCTCGTGACGATGATGGGCCCGAATTCGGGCAACTCGAACCCCGCGTCCGAGCAGCTCTCGGCCGCGGACATGCCCATCGGCAGCTCGGTGTCGCCGGTGCAACAGCAGCAGCAGCAACAGCAACAGCAGCAACAGCAGCAACAGCACCAGCAACAATCGAACCAAAGCGGGTCTTCCTCCCCGCCCTGGAACCTGCCGATTTCCGCCAACAGCAGGGTGGGCGGCCTGCCCAGTCCACCCTGCGGCCTCCAACACGGGTCCGCCACTGGGGGACACGGGACTCATGCCCATCAAGCGTTCGCGAGCCATTACGCGACCCAGAGTTTCCAGCAACCGCCCAGACCCGCCCCCCATCAGGCCTTTTACACCTGGTACTGATCGGCAAGGGCCGGGATGGGGCCCATTCGGGATTGAAATACATCAAAATCCAAATTATTATTATTTTTTTTTTTTCGTTTTTTTTAGAAAAATAGGGAAAGTCCACAAATGGAAACCGGTAGAATTTCCGACACTTTTACTCGTTTTTCCAAAATCGGCTCGCCAGTGTCGCCATTTAATTTTTTTTTTATGAAAAAGAAAATGAGGAAATGTGATACGCAACGAATTTCCAAGAATGGACCCTTTTCCCTTTCGTGGAGAAATCAATTTTATTTTTTAACTAAAAATGCTTGTTCCCAGTTTTCGAGATTTTGAATCTGCGAATTTTGAGTTTTGGAATTTGTTTATATTTTTTTTTTTTGGAACTGTCTTTAACCAGTTTTCGAAATTTTCAATCTACGGTTTTTCGAGTGATCGATAACTATGGTTACGATTAAAATACCGTTTTGGGACCAATCGCGTGAACTTTTGGGATTGATTATTATTATTATTATTATTATAATTATAATTATTATTATTATTGTAATAACGAAATTGAAATACCAGTCTCCGGTTTCGAAATTGTATATATATAAAATGAAGTTGAAACCACGTTAATTTTAAATAGGAGTGAATAAATAGCGATTGTGATTATTATTATTATTATTATTATTATCATCGTTATGATTATTAGTGGTATAATTGCGTAGAAAATTGGGCAATTTATTATTTAATTACACCGCAGGAAAATTGTATATATGAATTACGTAATTAAGGTACAGAAGTAATTTTGTAGCTTAAGAGAATTAATACAATTAATGAGATACACGATTTTCTTCTTTGTATTGGTTAGTCTTAATTGTTTGGATGAAAATAAATGAATATTATCATTACGAAAATTATCGGTAAGATTATTGGTGAATAAATTATTAGTGAAGCGATTAACGATGAACTTTTTTCTTTATATCTTCCTCCAGAAAATTAATTTTAAAAAAATACAAGGACCAAGAATTTCTGCGAAATCAACAAAAACCGATTTTAAATGTTAATATTTTTCAAATAATCACAATTAGGGTGCCACAAAAAATTCGGAAAAAGGAAAAATTCGTGGATTGTGGCCGAAACAAAGTGACCAATCGACCTACTTTCGTCTCTAAATGATCCATAACTATAAATTGTAGATCAAACATCAGCAGGGTAACTTATCGACCGACTCCGAGGTTCTCGCTCGCCGTCGATCGGATCTAGAATCTGTTTTACCGACGCTCGGGCTAGTCGCGGTCTCCGTGATCCTTCGAGCCGCTTCCACTGCTTCCACCACTCGACGACAGATGACGCCATGGCGCGGCCGAGTTACTCACGGCGGGAATTCGAAATTGTAGGATATTTTGTTCGAAACGTAGGGATTCTACAATTTCGAAATTTTTAGGTAATTTTTAATAGGAAAAGAAAAGTTTCTATTTTTTCGCCCGCTTATGGTGTTTTTTATGGTATAAAGCTACACCGTAGTACCTTTTGCTGGGCGAAAAAGATATGGATTTCCCAAAAAAATGGAAATTACGGAATTCCAGTGTTCGCCTTGATCCCGCGAACTCGAATTTCGTCTTAGAGGCACCGAAACACCATGGGACGCTAAAAGAACGGGGAAAAAACGGGAGAAAGCGATAAAACCGATACATTTACATCAACGTCTGCGTACACGCTGGCTAATTAATAAAGTGACGTGACGTTATCTGGAATAACGTCTTCTCTGGAAAGTCGCGTCACTCTTCTCGAGTGTAATGAGCTCGCGCGTGTAATTTCGACAACGAAAGCAGATGTTCCGCTCGGGCGGACAAAGACGTCGCAGTTTGAGCGTCAATAAATCACCATGAGACCTCGAATACACACACACACACATTCGCAATTACGAAATCCCACGTCGGTTATCGTGAATTCTGACCCCTGATATTATTTGCGCAACAATTCCAAACTCGGGGGATTATTGTTGTCATCTCGAACTGTGGGAATCACCCGTCCCAAAATAATTGATTCCGCGGCTAAAATTTCCACCGTTTTTTTTTTCGTAATTTTTTTTACCCCAAAGCGACCGCGTTGGGGTAAAAAAAATTCCGGAACCGCCCCGTTTTGGTAAATTTTAGCACAGAGACGATTTTTGTTTTCTTCGCAACGGACAAATTTTGGTCCCTCTTTTTTTTGGCGTTTTTCGTCATCGATAATAATTATCGATATCCCCCAAAATCCTTAACGCAATAATTACCGTTGATTTCGTCGTAATTTCCAAAGACGTGGAAAGTGCAAAGCGCGTGACACATTAACGTCTTATCGTAGAATCAATACGACGGCGAATATTACCGTGGAAGAATAAATATTTACCGGATTGCGATTTACCTCATCTGCGAAGATACCGTGGGTTCTTATCAGCGCGAGAAATTGCAATCACCTGTCCTTCATCGGCGCGAAAGCGCGCAACTGGAGGAAAGTTTCTTCTTTTACGATTAATGAGGAAAAGCGAAGTACGAAGAAATGGGAAAATAAGGGGGGGGGGTTTATCGGTAAATTCTTCCACGGTGTCTTGCGAAATTTTGTTTTCCCAGGAATTATATTCACCCTCGGAGCGCATTTCGGGTCTCTGAGAGCCTGTGGCATTTCTATACGTGCACTCCGAGGGTCAATTTTCAATCAGAAAAATAGTTAACAATTAAATTAGTTAATTATATTTTTAAAAATTCCCAATCCAAAAATCCCATTACATGGGGAAAATTCATAAAAATCCACTTATCCAATTATATTAGAAAAACTTTCCCATCCCAAAAATCCCATTGCATGGGAAAAATTCCTAAAAATCCACTTATCCAATTATATTAGAAAAACTTTTCCATCCCAGGAATCCCATTACATGGGAAACATTCCTAAAAATCCAATTGCCCAATTATATTAGAAAAACATTCCCATCCCAAAAATCCCATTACATGGGAAAAATTCCTAAAAATCCACTTATCCAATTGTATTAGAAAAACTTTCCCATCCCAAAAATACCATTACATGGGAAAAATTCCTAAAAATCCAATCACCCAATTACATTAGAAAAACTTTCCCATCCCAAAAATCCCATTACATGGGAAAAATTCCTAAAAATCCAATCACCCAATTATATTAGAAAAACTTACCCATCCCGAAAATCCCATTAGATGGGAAAAATTCCAAAAAATCCAATTATATTAGAAAAACTTTCCCATCCCAAAAATCCCATTACATGGGAAAAATTCCTAAAAATCCACTCACCCAATTACATTAGAAAAACTTTCCCGTCCTAAAAATCCCATTACATGGGAAAAATTCCTAAAAATCCAATCGCCCAATTACATTAGAAAAACTTTCCCGTCCTAAAAATCCCATTACATGGGAAAAATTCCTAAAAATCCAATCGCCCAATTACATTAGAAAACTTTTCCATCCGGAAATCCCAGAAATCCCAGAAACCCCAGTACACACTTTTCCAGTGCGACTGGGGCACCTGCAACGCTGCACCCGATTCTTCCACCTTCGCGATAAGACATAAGAGCGTTCTCCGACAGGTGACGTATCGCGACAGAACGGGGAAAACAAAAATCCACGGATTTGTCGGGGAAAGAAAGGTGCAAGACCGAGATAAGGGGAAATCGGCCAGTGCCCGGCCGCGAGCATCGTTCCTTTATCGCTGACGATCCTCGGGCGCCGATATAAGGCGCGTGCCGGGTCGGCCCGTACCCATAAAATCGGGCCACCAACCCCAGCCTCCCCGGTCTGCGCCGTTTCTGCTTTTGCCTGCTCCGCTCCGACTTTTTCTTCCTCTTCTTCTCTCGCTGCCGGTCTTATCGTCAGCGTTAATCTGCGTAAACGTCATGCGTGCTTGGTGCCCGCGAGAAGAAAGAGCCGCCCGCTTAAAAGATAACGCATCGACGCATCATTAGTCCGATTCTTGCATACTCGCGAGAGAGAACGTTTCCCAGCCGCAGCCTTCGCCGGTGTCGTAACTTCTTACCAGTTCCCAGCGACCGGGATCGAGAAAGACAGAACTGGAAAGCCGCCGCTCGATACAGTCGTCCGGTGCATCGTGACGCTGCACCGCGAAATGCGCCCGTGACTCGGGTACCGAAGGAATCGTTCGAATCGAAAAAAAAATCGTTAATTCATGTCGCGACCCCATTCCGAATTTTCTGGCTCCTCGTGAATGACGTTCCTCTGATCGGTCGGAATTCTTGACCTCCGGGGAAATTGGGGACTTTCTGGGGACTTTCTGGGGACTATCTGGGGACTTTCTGGGGAATTTCTGGTGACTTTCCGGGAGAAAGCGAAGCACAAAGGAAGAATGACGAGCGATGAATCAACGGAGAAGAAAAAGGTAACGCGCACCAGCCGATCGATATATTGGTAATACCCGATTTAATCGGCTTTCAGTGCCGGATTAATTACTCGGTCGTTAATCAAGCTCGTGAGTCATAATTACAACGAATGTTTGTTTCCTTGGAATTTCTTCCTTTTTTTATGTTAATTTGAACAATAGAAAGAGAGAAAGAGCGCTGGATTTTATTTTATCGATTGAGGGATTGGCGGGTATCAATTTTTCTATAATTGGATTTCATTTTTTTTCGTTTTTTTTTTAGTTGAATTTTTTTGTAATTACGTTTCACGCGTGATTAATACTTTTGTGTAGAATTAATTATATTTTCGAGGGTAGGGGGTTTCGTTAATTCGCAATTGATTGCCCAAATGGCGATTTGTTGTTTGTATTTTGAAAAAAATAAAATAAAAAAAAAACGTTTTTTTGGTCCGCCCCCCCAAGTCGATTGAAATTTTGGAAAGTTTTTTTCAATAAAAAGTGCACGGGGTATCAGAGACCCTCGATGCGCTGCGTGGATGAAAAAAAAAAATTGTCCTTTAAACGCGCATTTTATTTTTTACGTTTCAAGATTTCCAATTTTTTTCAAAATCTCCGATCGATTCTACGGAAATTTGATAAATATCCAAGAATTTTCTTTTTCACACTCATGGATTTCCCAATTTTGAAAGTACCATTAAAAAAAAAAGTGCACGGGGTTATCGGAGACCCGGAGTGCACTCCGTGAAAAAAGAAAAATTTATATTTTTGAATCCAAATTGTAAAGAAAAAAAAAAAAATTTCTACCCCTTTTTTATTTTCGAAACCATTCCGAATCCGCAATAAATAAATAAATAAATAAACAAATAAATCCGGGGTTCCCTGTGCGATTCCATTAATTTCCACGAACCTTCGGGGGATTTGTCCAAAAAAAAAATAAAAATAAAAATAAAAATAAAAACAAAACGTGACGCGATAACAACAAAAATTACGCAAGTGGCGGCCCGCGTCTGCCCGGTGCCGTGACGTCACACGCAAAAGTGTCGCATAATAACAATTAACGAATCGATAGCCCCGGTGCACTCGGTCTAAATCCCATCGGACCGAGAATTCGACGGATGCCGTTTGTTTCTTATCTGGCGGACCGATAAGCCAAAAATTGTTCTTACGTAACCGAAACGATCCTCGAGGTCGGACCCGCGAGCGTGTCACCATCGGTGGCTCGATTTCCCCAGACAGACGCTGCTATAATCCACCAGCGCACCGCGGCCCCGCGAAGGTAAGGGCCCGTTATTGTTGATACGCTTTGAATTGTTGCAGACCGAGAACGGCCACGATAAGGAACCACCATGTGCGAGGAAATCCGATGGATTACGATACCAAGTGAGTATTAATCGTGGCGGTGCCAAACAGAACGCGCGTAAACGCGTAAACGCGGAGATGAAATTTGCATTGTTCTCCAATGCCAAAGATAAGAATGAAATGTGTTTCGGAAAAAAATGCGCCGATCGCGGTATATTTATGTAAGAGACAGCGGCAGCGGAGCCTTCGTGGAAATCGAGGAGTTATATAAAATATATACGCGCTTTATTGCCGTACGTAATTTTATATTTATGCATTCATTATACCGGTGTGACATTGAAGCCACATCACCGGATCGCAATGAGAGTCTCGATAACGATGACGATTCTTACCGATTCACGGTAGCGCGGAGGACGATAACGGGTAATTCGCATTCTTCGGCTCGGGGGGACAATTGCCGATTCGTAATCGTAATTTGGGTCCAACCCCCCCACGATGGGGGGGGGGGGGGAGATTTTTATTTTTGCAACGGGGAGATTTTTGCTTTCATTTTGAGAAAGCCAACATTTTTTGGGGAATTATTTTTTAAATCGTTCCAAGGCGATGACCCTCCAAAGCGCGAAAATTGTGAATGTTAGAAAATTTTGAAAAAGACAAAAAAAAATTAAGAGAATCATCTAGCGGTGGATTCTGCAAAATAATAATGATAATAATAATAATAATAATAATAATAATAATAATAATAATAATAATAATAACAATAGCCGACTAATCAATTAATTTATTATAAATTTACAAAATTTAATTTTTTGTAATTTTGAAAATTATATTTTCAAAATTAAAAAAAGAGAGTTATGTAGCTGTGGATTCTGTAAAATAATAATAATAATAATAATAATAATAATAATAATAATAATAATAATAATAACGATAATGATAATGATGATGATAATAATAATAATAATAATAACAATAGCCGACTAATCAATTAATTTATTATAAATTTACCACAAAAAAAAAATAGTATTCATATTTATTAACAATTGTTTATGTAAAAAATTACACACATATACGCGCTAAATGAAATCCCCATAGATCACCATGGGACTGCTGGCCAACATATCGGTGCTGGGACCGGCCATGGGCGTTGGATACAGCGCGGTAGCGTTGCCGGCGATGACTGCGACCGGCAGCTCGATAGCCATCGATGCCGATCAAGCTTCCTGGATTGGTAAAGTGGATTATAGCATCGAGAGAGGATACATATAAGAGAGAGAGAGAGAGAGAGAGGATACATAAAAAAGAAAGAGACGGGAAACGAGTTTGATGCAATTCTCTTGCGGGTTTCAGCTAGCGCGGCGGCTATCACGACTCCCCTCGGGTGCGTGCTCTCGAGTATCGCAATGAGGCGCGGACGAAAAAGGACTCTCCTCTTGACTTCTGGAATCTCGTTGATCGGATGGCTGGTCATCTACGCGGCGGCCACTTACGAGCAGATCCTCCTGGGAAGGGCCTTCTCGGGGGTCGCCACCGGGTTGGCCTCCACGGTGGCCACCGTCTACTCCGCGGAAATCTCCGTGCCCAAGCTCCGGGCCACCATGGTCACCTGGACCAGCGTCGGCATCGCCATTGGGATTCTCACGGTCTACACCATGGGATATTTCTTCCAGGTGAGGAATTTCTCCGGGTCCACTTATGGGGTCCCATTTCCGGGCCCGAAAACCCCCAAAAAACTGGGAGTGACGCTCCAAGGGGTCACTAGTTACATTCCGGACACTCGAGTCTTGGGATAGGGATATTTTGGAATCGAGGTTTGAGGCCTTGAACTGGAAAATGCTCCAGGAAACTGGAAATTCCCTAGGTATCCCCTAGAGTTTCCTAATTTCGGTCGCTGCGGAGGCAAAAAAACTGGCCCAAAACCCAAAAACCTCGAGTTGATGCTCCAACGGGTCACTAGTTACATTCGGGTCACTCGAATTCCGCGCTAGGGAATTTTTGGGATTGAGGTCTGGGGCCCTGAATTGAATAATCCTCCAGGAAACTGGAAATTCCCTAGGTATCCCCTAGAGTTTCCTAATTTCGGTCGCCGCGGAGGCAAGAACTGGCCCAAAACCCAAAAACCTCGAGTTGATGCTCCAACGGGTCACTAGTTACATTCGGGTCACTCGAATTCCGCGCTAGGGAATTTTTGGGGTTGGGCTCTAAGGCCCTGAACTGGAAAATCCTCCAGGAATCTGAAAATTCCCCAGGTATCCCCTGGAGTTTCCTAATTTTGGTCACTACAGGGGCAAAAACTGAGGTTGGCATTGGCACCCGTCACCTTCTTCAGGAGAAATCTCACGAGACGAGATGCTCATTTGTATTCCCTGCGATGATCTACTTCTTGTGCGAATCCCGAGTGGTCCGGCCGATAAACGAGTGACTCCCAAAATTCGTACCCGAGCAAAAAACGTGATCGTACACTTCCACTCGTGATGGCCCGAGTGGATGGTCCCCGGGCCTATAGGAAAGGGTAATGGACAAAGAAGACAAGAGATATCGTTCAAGTATTTTGTTCTTTATTCTACAACATTAAATATCAAAGCGGAGTTGGTGTTTTCCAAAAAATTCCTTTTTTTTTTTTTTTTTCATTTTTTTTGACAAAACGATTACCTTAAGAATACACACGAAGTACGTAGCTGCTTAAAAAAGAATACATTACAAAGAGCGATGAGAATTGAGAAAGCGGTGGGGTTGGGGATTCCAAGAGAAAATGCAATTTCGAGTTTCAGCTGCGGAAATTGCGTCTTAACCGATAGACAAGAACACACACACACACACACACACACACTCATACATACTCACACACGTGTACATATACGTATATCATAAAAACCTTCTGATCATTCGCAAGCGTACAATTAAAATACATATATCATATATTCATTCATAAATGAGCGTATGTTACCATACGTGTATATATATATATATATAGAATAAGTGCATACGATCCGAGTGCATAGAAATAACCGAGTCCTTTCCCTTCCATCGGCGCTCCACTTCTGCCTCTCGCCGTCTCTTCCGCGAAACGCGTTATCTTCGCAATCTCTCCGTCCTTCTCTTTTCCCATCGTTTCGCTTCGTTCGATCAAAGCGATTCGCCTGACCGGCAATCGCCTTGCAACGACGCAACTCGGTCGAGGGGGCCACCGGCAAGACGACAGCTGGCGAGTCAATTGGTTCCCGGAAGATGCTTGGGAACCTTCGCGAACCACCCGGAACCTCGAACTCGACGAGATCGAGGCACTTATCGGCTCGATCGACCTTTACCTCGATTCCTCAAAAAAAAAAACGAAAAAAAAAAGAAACGATCTTTTTTGTCACGCGCGAGAGTCTCCAGACTCGTTCTCGAACCCGTTCGTTGCGCAACCGATCGGCGAGGCGACAGAAGTGGCACTTAAATAATGATTATTCATGGGTCTCTTTGTTTCCCACGGGGACCGAAGCGCCCCCATGACTCACGGGGGCGGCGCTCCCACCGGCCCCCGAGATTTCGCTAATTAACAAGAACAACAACAACAACAACAACAATAATAATAATAATAACTGTCCGATTGCCGATTCGCAGGAGAACTGGCGAGCCGTGGCACTGTCGTGTGCCATTTTCCCGTTGGTGTCCATGCTGCTGACCGCGACGTCCCTTCCGGAGTCCCCCCTGTGGCTGCGGGAGCACGGGAAGCACGAGAAGGCGCACAAGACCATGGGCAAATTTCGCGGTATTTACATAAACGAGCGCGACTGCGACGGTAACGAACAACAACAACAACAACAACAACACCACCATCAACATCATCATCAACAACAACAACAACATCAACAACAACATCGTCAAATCGCGCTGAGCAAGATCAACACGGAATTCCCGCCCGCCAGGCGCTGGGCCACCGGCGGCAGCGGCAGCATCTCCTGGTCGGGCCTCCTCCAGAGGCAGTCGGTCGAGCCCTTCCTGCTGATGGCCGTTTACTTCACGGCCCAGCAGTGGTCCGGCATCTTCGTGGTCATCTACTACGCCGTGGACATCATCATCGAGGCGGGCATCACCGGCGTGGACGCTCACCTGGGCGCCATCCTCATCGGCGCGGTGCGCCTCGTGAGCGCCCTGCTGGTGGCCTGGTTGTCGCCCAGGCTGGGCCGGAGGAAACCCTCGCTCGTGTCCGGCACGCTCATGACCTTCTTCATGGTGGGCCTCTCGGTCTACCTCTACCTGCGCCGCGACGGCTACGAAGTCCCCGACAGCGGTTTCGTCCCGATCGTCTGCATCCTGGGTTACATCTTCGTCAGCACCTTCGGCTTCCTCACGGTGCCCTTCGCGCTGCTCGGCGAGATCTACCCGGCGGAGTACAAGGACCTGCTCTCGGGGGCCACCTCCTGCCTGGCCTACGTCATCAGCTTCGTGGCGATCAAGACCTACCCGAATTTGCTGATACTCCTGGGCAGGCCCGGGCTCTTCCTGCTCTACGCGGCGGTGTCCTTCTTCGGGACGCTCTTCCTCTGGATGCGCCTGCCGGAAACGAAGGGCAAGACACTACGCGAGATCGAGGAGATGTTCGTGTCGAGGAAGAGCGGCGGCGGCGGCTCCCACGTGGCCACCAAGGAGCGCATCGTGGTCGTCAGCGACTCCAGTAACGGCGTCAACGTGTAGGAGAGACACCGGGTGTGTCTTGGTCCTCTTCTTCTTCTTCTTCTTCTTTACCCACGGGCGCTGCCGGGTTTTCCCCGGTCCGTTCTCTCGGCGTGGTGGAGCTGGGGAGTGGTGATGAGACAAATTGTAGCGTATGCCCATTAAGGGTGAGGTCGCACGACCGAGTTCCCTCAGGGGGGCCCGGTCTCACAATAATTCTTCTTCTTCTTCTTCTTCTTCGCGTCTCCCCTTTACCCGCGTCTTCCGTCTTCGTCTCGTCGTTGGGAATAAATTAATACGAAATTGATTGTCAATCGAGTCAAGTGGATAAAAGACAGAGAGAGAGAGAGGAGGGAAACGAGCGAGTGGCGGACAAGGATCAACGAGGAGACGATGAATGGGCAAGAGTCTTATCGGCGCTTCTCGAAGCGGAAGCCAAAGGTGTGCTCGGGCAGCGCCAGGTTGCCCACGGGTACGGTGTAGCTCTCGCTCGGTACCGGCACGATGTTGTAATTCTTGAGGATGGTCGCCAGTGTGGCGAAGCCGATGTACTGCACCATCTTGTAGCCCATGCACGAGCGACGGCCGCCACCGAACGGCAGGAAGTGCTCGGGTTTGCATATCCTGCCGTTCTTCACGAATCTCTGCGGTTGGAACTCCCCCGGGGAGTCCCAGAGGTCCTCGGAGGTGTTCAGCTCGTAGTTGTTGAGGAACACCAGCGTGTCCTTCTCGATCTTGTAACCTGCAACGCGCAATCGAAGTGGGGAGGCGATTAATCGAGGGAAAATCGTCGGAGGGTCGAAGGGGGAAGGAGGGGTCCTCGCCGTTCTTCATTTACTGCCCCCCCCTAGCAGAGTTCCTTCGAACGAATACGCTTCAATAGGTGTAAGGTCTAGTTGTGTAATTTTTGTAACCAGAGATTTTTGTAACTAGGAGTCGAAATTGTCTTATTAACAATCCGGGATCCCGCGTAACCTTCGATTAACTGTAAATAACTGACGGCACGTTGAGATAATAAACGAATTTACTTATTTTATCGAATCCATTTATTTTCAAAGCGGCCCCCAGTCCATTTGTCAATTTTTTTCGAGCGTTAACGCGTCACTGAACTTTCCGTTCGGGCCGAGCCGGTTATGGAGCAAACGCAAAAGTGCGTACCCCTGCGACCCACGCGGCCTCAACGGGGAGTCACGTAAATGCAAAACTCGAGGATATTAGAAATAATGGTACAAATCAAAATAGGGGAAAACAGAAAAAAAGAGCCTTACCCGCCAGGGAAGTGTCTCTACTGGAAACGTGGGGCACGATGGGGCTGGCGATGAGCCTTATGGCCTCGAAGATGATGGACTCGGTGTAGGGCAACGACGAGCGGTGCTCCAGGCTGACGGTGTTGGAGAAGATATCGGCCCGGTCGATCTCCTCCTGCGCCGCTTTTTGCACGTCCGGCCTGGGCGCCAGGTAGCCGAGGATCTTCATCAGCAAATTCCCGATCGCCGCGTGCCCGCCGACGATGTCCTCGAGGGCGAACATTGCCGTGTTCCAGGACATGAACGGCTCCGAGCCGCTCCTCACGTAACTCACGAGACTGTCGACGTAGTCGTTCTCCGGCCGTTCCGGGCTCCAGGCCCGGTAGCGGTCCTCGATCACGTGCTCCTGCATGAAATCGCGAATCTGCTTGGCCCACTGGCCCACCTGGGCCATCCGACCGTGGTGCAGCGGCTCCAGCATGTGGATAAAGTCCGCGGCGTAGCCCTGGTTGACCTCGAAGAAGATCTTGTCGAAGTTGGACACCACCTCCTCGAACCCCGGGAACTCGGGCTCGAAGCTCCTGGAGCAGAAGTAGCTGGTGAAGATGTTGGCGCTGCTTTGGAGGATCAGGCTCTTGGGTCGGAGGGCGGATCCTCGGTGGGCGTCGATCCTCGGCAGGAGGTTCTCCAGCTCGGCTCGGATCGTGCGGTCCAGCCTGCCGAAGTTGCTGTCGAAGGCGTGCGGGAAGGTGTGCACCGTGAGCATCTTCCTCCGGGTGCGCTGCACCTCGGACCAGTCGCAGAAGGCCAGAGCTGCAACAAAGGGGCCACAGAGGGGGTCGCGGTTAATCGGATTCAAAGGCGTTCGATTCGATTTATTCGGGCGGAGAGCGGGCTTGCTTTCGTCGAGGCGCGTGCGGTGGCCCGATTGCACCACCACACGGGTCGATACAAGGACGAGCAGACTCTGCAGAAAATCGACTCGCTCACGTGTTGCGCTCGGTGACAAGGTCGCAAACACGTATCGACTCGGACTTGATTATCTCGATGCCTCCTTTTTTTCTTTTTTTTTTTCTTTCCTCCTCTCTTCTCGCTTTTTGGTCTTTCTCTTATTATAGAAATTTTCAACGAGATATCCGATCTTGGCGATGAAAATGGTATCAGCTTTTTAACTCGTGGAGCCTTTGACGATACCGGGTATCGCGTGAGACCCGATGCTGGGGCTTCGGAGTACGGAGTGCGGCTCCTTCTCGCGGGGGAAAAAAAAAAAGAGGAAGGTATCAATTTTTTGTCGCTGCCGCGAGAAACGACGTTGCAACTTTTTTTTCCCCGTCGAGAGAGAGAGAGAGAGAGAGAGAGGGATTGAATCTCGAAGCGAGATCCAATAGCGTTTTTTCTTTTTTCTTTTTTTTTTGCCACGGCGAAGGGACGCCGCTGAGGAGGATTTTTTTTTGCGCGCGTCGACGAGTTTGCCGGGAAACCGCGCGTAAGTATTTTTGTAAGTTTTCTCCGCGCGATTATGGACCCACAGTTGCATCGGGTTACGCGGAGCGCGAGAGCTTTCGTAAACGCGGGTTACTACTCGTAGCGCGAAGTAGAATCTCTCCGGGGAGTTCTCCGGAGAGTTCCACCGGCAAGGGTTTCGTTACGTTCCCTGGAAAGGGGTCCTCTTACGTCCACGTATATCTACATGTATGTATATGCGCGTGTAAAAGGACCTTCCACCCAATTTTTATCCCCCGCACATCATATTCTGCAGCTTTCCTAATACGTATGATATATTTTTTTTTTCTTCGCCAAGCTGGAGATTTTTTTTGCATTTTATTTTTATTATTATTATTATTATTATTATTATTATTATTATTATTATTATTACTGTTATTATTACTGTTGTTGTTATTATTATTATTATCATTATTATTATTATTATTACTGTTATTATTACTGTTGTTATTATTATTTAATTAGGGAATGCTCATCTATGACGAATTTTCAAAATGTAAAATTGAAAGTTTCTGCAATTTTTGAAACTCCAGAAAATCCCCCCAAAATGAAAATAAAAACAAGAATTTAAAATTTCCATCATTAACGGGAATTTCGTTAAAATTGCGTTAAAGCCAAAAAGAAAGTAAAAATCTGAATTTTCTTCTTTTGTCAATTGCAATTGAAACAACGGGTTCGAAAATATTTTCCAAAAATTTGGTGCTTTCGAGAATTAAAGTGTACATTAAAAATACGTGGAATGGAAAAGAAAAAAAAAACAGAAATAAGGAAAAAAATTGAAATTTCCGTCATTAATGGGAATTTTATTGAAATTGCGCCGAAGCAAAAAAATAAAAATCCGAATTTTCTTCTTTTGTCAACTGCAATTGAAACAACGGGTTCGAAAGTTCATGTACACATTAAAAATACGTGGACTGGAAAAGAAAAAAAACACAAAAATAAGGAAAAAATTGAAATTTCCGTCATTAATGGGAATTTTATTGAAATTGCGCCGAAGCGAAAAAATCCAAAAATCCGAATTTTTCTTCTTTTGTCAATTGCAATTGAAACAACGGTTTCGAAAAAATTATCCAAAAATTTGGTGCTTTCGAAAATTTAAATATACATTGAAAAATTGAAATTTCCATCGTTAATGGGAATTTTATTGAAATTGCGCCGAAGCAAAAATTGAAAATGTCAAATTCCCCGCGTCAACTCGTCGATCGCGAGACCGAAACTACGCGTTCGAAAATATATATATATATATATATACACTTTCCGGGGGGTTTTTTCCATCGCTTCGAAAAATTCTGGAATTTCAATTCGACGCTCGAAAGGGCACGAATTCTATAATTCATCAGCGTCACCCTAATGGATGTAAAAAAATTCTCGGCGTTTCGTTTCCGCTTTCGACGTCGGATTAACCCCTTGACACCCGGGGCCCGAGTCGCATTATTCCCCGGCGGGTATATCGCGGGAAAAGGAAGAGTTACAAAATGGATTGCTTACAAAACGACGCCTGTAATATGTAACACCGGTGTTTACGTCTAACACGCGGAAATTGAATTACCGTCGCGCATATCGCATCGTGAGCCCGCAACCGAAGTCTGGGACGGTGTTTTCTGGCTCGGAATAAACATTGCTGATATTATACAAAAGCGTTATACGATCGTAAACACGCATGAAATTGGAATAAAGAAAGTGTTTTGTGCATCAGGTATTGCCGGTGCAATCGGAAACGCTGAGAACGAAGCGGGGTAAATTTTACTGTGCCGCGAGGGAACGGGATGCAACGAAATGCATTTTTCAACAAAAAATCGATTTTCCCTTTTTTTATTTATTTATTTTTTTTTTTTCATTTTTTTTAAGAATCGAAGCCGAAAATAAAAGCGCTGAGAACGAAGCAGGGTAAATTTTACTGTGCCGAGAGAAAAGAGGATGCACCGAAATGCATTTTCGAACAAAAATTGAATTTCCTTTTTTTTCTAAATTTTTTTTTCCTATTTTTTCGAAGAATCGCAACCGGAAATAAAGTCTCCGAGAGGGAGCAGGGTAAATTTTACTATGCCCAGAGGGAACGAGATGCACCGAAATGCACTTTTGAACGAAAAAAATCGATTTTCCTTTTTTAAAAATTTTTTTTCCAATTTTTTCGAAGAATCGCAACCGGAAATAAAGGTTCCCTGAGGGAGCAGGGTAATTTTTACTATGTCCAGAGGGAACTAGATGCACCGAGATGCACTTTTGAACAAAAAAACAATTTTCTTTTCTTTTTTTTCCTAATTTTTCTTTTCACGAAGAATCGAAGCCGGAAATAAATGCACTTCTGAAATATTTTTTTTTGCGCAGAGAAGATATACCACGAGTATCTGAATTTTCGCTGCACCAGCAACAACGTTTACTATGTCAATGGTGAAATTTTGCCGACCGTTGCTAGAACAAAGAACTACCGTGTCACCAAATTCCCAATTTTTGGTGGCGACGCTTTTCGTTAAAAAAAAAAAATAAAAAATAAAATAAATAATAAAGTAATCGTCACGGGCAAGGAGTGCCATGTTACAATTTTTCGCATACGTCGTTTCCAGGAAATGACCAACTTTTTTCCACGCGAATTTATATATATACCCGCGAGTGTTATCCTTTTTTCCACGCGAATTTTCATTTCTTTTTTTTTTAAGGAAAACGTCCGCTTTTCAGCAAATTCTTTATCGCAGGTATCTCGTTACCGATTACGATGGAAAATTAAATTTGTTAGAATTTTGTTTATTATTATTATTACTGTTGTTATTGTTATTTTCGAATTTCTTAATTTTCCAAGACCCAAAAATTCTCTAGGATTCGACGTTTCTCGTTTTCGCGGAAATCTCGGGACTCGATATTTCGAAATTTCCCGGATTTTAATCCACGGCGGCGAATTTCAAAAAATTTATGGTCCAAAGTGCCAACAATTTTTGAAACTACCGAAAAAAAAATAGGAAAGTAGATTTTGGAAATTTCATCATGAATGAAAACTTTTTTAGTTTTTGAATTTTTTTACAATTTCATTTTTTAAGATGCAAATTTCCTTAGAATTCCCGAATTTTGAATTTTCCAATTTTGCGAATTTTCCAATTTTCCAATTTTGAATCCCCTGGTTTCTCATTTTTTCATTTCTTCTCTTTATATTCCATTTCCCGACACGTTTCCCAGTTCCCCAATTTTTTCCTACTTCCAAAAAGTTCAACCTCCTAATTTCTCAAAATTTTCCTCCAATTCCAAACCCCCTGTCACCAACTATTAGAGTGTCCCATAAGTTTCTTCCGCGCCACTCCCTGTACGACCTCTTACCGGAGAGGAAGAAACTTATGGGACACCCTGATATTTTCAAAACGCTTCGATTTCGCCGCAAAAAAAATTCCTGTCCCTCGAGATTCCCACTTTTTGGCCCATTTATACCCAAAAAAAAATAAAATGGTACTTACAGTTCTCCTTATCCCCGTGGAAGAGCTTGTTGTATCTGGCGAAATTCGGCCTGGAGTCGAAATCGACGCTTTTGTTGTAAAGCACGTCCTTGATGTTCTCGAGTCCGTTGACGACGACACAAGGGACGGACCCCATGCGCAGCTTGATAATGGGACTGCCGTATATTCGAGTGAGCGGTGCGAAGGCCTTGTAGGGCACGTCGTAGCGGGCCAGGAGGTGGAGGCTGCCGATGACGGGCCAGGGTTTTGGGCCCGGTGGGTCCGGCAGCGCGAAAAGATCGTCCACGTCGCGTACCACCTTCTTCTTTCGGGACAAACGCACTCGGTCGATCAGCATCAGTATCAGAGTCACGAGTACCGCGATTACGAGCAAGTACGTGGTCGTCCCGTTGCCGGTCATGGTCGTTCTTCCGTCGATCGGCACTCACGGAAACCCCGGAAAATGCGATTCTCCAAAAAAAAAAAAAAATCGGCGCGATCGGTATCGAAATCGGTATCGGAATCGGTATCAAGCCGATCGGTATCGGTATCGGGCCGATCGGTATCGGTATCGGGCCGATCGGTATCGGAATCGGTATCGGGCCGATCGGTATCGGTATCGAAAGCGCAAGAGTCAACGAGAGAGTAACTCTTGTCGGTCGAAGAGTGCGAGGACGAGTAAGTGTCGGTTGAAAAGTGACTTCACCGAAGGGTTGTCGCGCGCCGTTCGGACTCGGTCTGGGGCCAGGATACCAGGTTGCCCATCTTATATAGCGATCTAATGTAGTCAGCACATTTGCTTAGCTCCGCTCACCCTATACATATGGATTCCTTTTGGTCTGGATACACCGAACACTTTTGCCCTACCCTTCGCCGTCACCTCTGATATAGGGAGAAGAGGGGAGGGGAGGGGGGAGGAGGGAGGGGAGACATCTCACCCGGCGATGAGGCTAATTATTATCGAATCGTTTGGCGATTCCACTATTTTTGCAATCCCGATTTTTCCACTCCCCATTCGAATCTCCTCCCGATCTTCCTCGATCCCTTCCGTCTCGGTATCGCGACGTTTCGTGTTTTGGCCCTCGACGCGATATCCTTCGTATACATATTTGCCGGGTGACGAATTTTTGTAAATGGTAGAAAATGGGTGCAACGCGAAAATCGAAAATCAGTGGGATGAAAAGTAGAAAATTGGAAAATTTGGAAATTGGAATATTTGGAAATTGGAAAATTTGGAAATTGGAATATTTGGAAATTGGAATATTTGGAAATTGGAATATTTGGAAATTGGAATATTTGGAAATTGGAATATTTGGAAATTGGAATATTTGGAAATTGGAATATTTGGAAATTGGAATATTTGGAAATTGGAATATTTGGAAATTGGAATATTTGGAAATTGGAATACTTGGAAATTGGAATATTTGGAAATTGGAATATTGGGAAATTGGAATATTTGGAAATTGGAATATTTGGAAATTGGAATATTTGGAAATTGGAAAATTTGGAAATTGGAATATTTGGAAATTGGAAAATTTGGAAATTGGAGTATTTGGAAATTGGAAAATTTGCAAGTTTGGTAATTAGAAAAATTGGAAATTAGGACATTTGGAAATTGGAAAATTGGAAATATTGATACTTCGAAATTTCGTTTCTTCATTTCCAAATTGTTTCTAGTTCCATTGTCATTCCCATTCGCGAGCTCGTAGCCTGATTTTGAAGTCAAGAGGCTTTGCTTTGCTTTGCTTTGCTTCGCTTCTTTGCCCTCAAATTTCATGTTTTTGTTGCAAAAAGCATTATCTCGTTACATCCAAAGTCTGCTACGTCCCATTCGGGAATTAACAATTCTACTTTTGGTTACAAGCTTTTCTTATACTTCTCCTATCCCCTTGTCGCCTTCCTCCTTTGGCCTCTTATTCTTGATTCGACCTTTTTACTGTACAAATTGATTTCTGCTCGAAGCTTTCCATCCTTTCATAGCATAGCCACGAGCATAGCTATTGCTTTCTTGTGCTCATTTCGAAATCAATGGTTTGGGTTTGGGCCCTTCTTGCTTTCCTCATTTTGACTCTCGATTAGAAATTCAGTCGATGCACCATCCGACTGCAATTATTTTTTTTTTCGCAAAGAAAGAATCCTTCGAAGGAAAGATTCGAACTTTTGCTAAAAATTCTCGATTTTCAATTTCAAAAAATATCTAAAAAGAAAAACGAAACGATTTTTTTTACCGCGTTTCAATTATTTTTATTGGCAAAGGAAAAATTCTTTCAAGGAATGGGTCCCAATTTTCGAGTCTTTGCTCAAAATCCTCAATTTTCAATTTCGAAACGCGTTGGAATTTTTTTGTTCTTCTTCTAGAGTGACATTTTTGGAATTTTGTTTTTTTTGGAAATTTGCTTTATCCTTCTTCCCTTTGGTCGGTAATTATTTTTTTATATAATAATAATTCTCCACATTTGATTTCTGTCCCGGCCTTTTAGTTTAACAACAAATTCTTTTCATTTATTAATTTTTTTTTTAAAGATTTTAATTTTCATTTTTTATAATTTCATTGGATTTCGCTTTGGTCCATCCTCGGTGTCACCTTTCATCATTTTGTTTGACAAAAAAATAAAAAAAAAATTCCCAAGAATCGTCGCAAGACGAATGGGAAACGTCACTTTGTCTGTTGCTTTTCCGAACGATCGACATCGAGTTCTCGGAACTTGACGTTCCAAATAACAGTAAAAGCATTATTGCGCAGCATCCAAACGAAGGTACAGTTATTCGGATATTCTAATCGGACGGACTTGGAACCTCACGTAAGAGACCCGGGGGTACTTTCGTTTCGCGTCCAATGGTAACATTTCTCGGGGAAAGAGAGAGGAGCAAATAAAAAACAAAACAAAAAAGCAAAAAAACAAAAGTTGTTTTCCATCGAAATTCAGCGACGCGATCAACGTTCATTCCACGCATCTCATCGCGACGCGTCTCTTTGCGCTGCGGGATGATTCCAAAAACGGGACGCACCAAGGCCGTCTTTTGTCGGTTCGCTAAGGAAGCTCGAAATTTTCTCGAAGCCGGACCAAAACTGGAGCATCGTCGCGGCACGGGTTACCCTTACGACCCACTTCCCGACGCTCGGGAAGCCACCGTTCGGTCTTGGGGGGCTTTTGCGATCCAGGAAGTACGCGTGTGCCGCTGAGTTTCTCGAAACGCTGCTGAATAAAAGATGTATCGGCGTGTTTTTCTCATATCGCCTTCGGAAAGACGAAACAAATGATCGATTTTGCTTCCTTTTACATCAAGGTCTTGACGTATATGAAATTTCGTGTCTGGGCCTCTCGTTAGTCGTTACCTTCGTCGGTCTCCTCGATGGCACCCATCCACCCACCCACCCGGCACCTATTGCGTTCCACGTTTATCGAGAAAAAAAGAAAAGGAAATTCGGAAGGAAGGATTTTGTCGCGGTGTGTCGGGTCTCGTTTGAGGCGTAATGCTGCCGTAGAAGAAAATCTAGTTGCGAGAAGCGTATGGTTCCACGGCGATTGACAACGGCGACAAAATGTCACGGCGATGAAACGCGATCGCGAGGGAACATCGGAAGGACAAAATACGGCAGGGGCAAGATATGGCAGGGGCAAAATGTGACAGTGACGAAATATGACAGCGACAAAATGTCACAAGGAGAAAATTTAGCAGCGACAAAAAAAGACAATTGCAAAATATGACGGCGACAGAATGTTGCAACTGCAAAA
Source organism: Gasteruption jaculator (assembly GCA_949825005.1). Taxonomy (NCBI): domain Eukaryota; kingdom Metazoa; phylum Arthropoda; class Insecta; order Hymenoptera; family Gasteruptiidae; genus Gasteruption; species Gasteruption jaculator. Next base: position 10,033,979 of record OX463775.1, read on the forward strand.
TATCACGCGACAAAATATTGCAATTGCAAAATATCACAGTGACAAAATATCACGCGATAAAATATTGCAATTGCAAAATATCACAATGACCGCGACAAAATATTGCAATTGCAAAATATCACGCGACAAAATATTGCAATTGCAAAATATCACAATGACCGCGACAAAATATTGCAATTGCAAAATATCACAATGACCGCGACAAAATATTACAATGACAAAATTTAGCAGCGACAAGATGTGACAACTGCAAAATACCACGCGACAAAATATTGCAATTGCAAAATATCACAATGACCGCGACAAAATATTGCAATTGCAAAATATCACAATGACCGCGACAAAATATTGCAATTGCAAAATATCACGCGACAAAATATTGCAATTGCAAAATATCACAATGACCGCGACAAAATATTGCAATTGCAAAATATCACAATGACCGCGACAAAATATTACAATGACAAAATTTAGCAGCGACAAGATGTGACAACTGCAAAATACCACGCGACAAAATATTGCAATTGCGAAATATCACAATGACGAAATTTAGCAGCGGCAAAACATCGCAGCGAGAAAATATCACTTTCGAAAATCAACTTCTACAGCGACAAAGTTGAATCTCTTATCATTTTCCTTCATCCTTGGGTGAAAAATCGAACCTTAGGTAATGCCTCGTTATCAGTTGCGAGGAGAAGATCTGTGTCCGCAAGAGCAGTGTCTGGAACTTTCCCCTATGAGACAGAAAAATCCCATTACGGAAGTCGGATTCTGAGAAGAACATTCGATATCGGGGGAGATTTGAATACCAAAATGATCGTATGATATGTAACGTAATCGGTAAGGGGAGCAAGAGAGAGAGAGAGAGGGAGAATGAAGAACAGTTATCGTGGTTTAGGGGATCGATTATTCCCCTGATCAGAATGCGATGAAAAAACTTTTACCTTCGCTGATATGCAAAAGGCAAATCGGTACCGATCGGGTGCTCGATGCACGGGTAGTAGGTACTCTCGTAACAACCTCGCAGAAATCACTAGGACGCACCTGCATAAATGTATCCGTCGCGAATTTTGCAAGTGCATATTTCGCCTGCTCTCGTTTCCCCGCTAATGCCGCTGATCTTCGGTGCGTTTCCATTGTTACGTATGTGCAGGTTTACGTACGTGCAGAGAGGCAGTTGACCGTTAGAGCTTAGAAACATGCACTTTGCACGTACGTATGTGTACGTACGTAGTACCTCGACCCGCTGCATGCAGGTCGACATGTGTCAGACGACGCGCCGATCTCGAGGATTCCGGGAGTCGTTGCATTTTCAGTCATTTCTTGCGTAACGATTTCCCACCGATTCGGTCATATCGAATCCGTCTCAGGGATGCACTTGCAGTCGCGAAACGCCGGCAAAGTCACGGCGAAACCCTCGGCACGCGTCGATTTCGACGCGTATCGATGAAAAAAGGGGGTGCGCGGTGGAGAAAGAAAGGAAAAATGAAGAAAATTGTTGAGGAAAAAAATTGAAAACGAAGGTTGCGTTAGAAATTGCAAAAATAATAATTGTTAAAAAGGGGGTGCGTGGTTCTTTTGTTTATTTATTTATTTTATGGTTGATCTATTTAATTAATTCTATTTAATTGATATTAGTTAATTATATACAGGGTGTGCGACATTCGAGTTCGAAACCGAGGGGTGGTACCAGACGGTGAAAATTGGAGACGAAAAGTCAAATACCATTTTTCGAAATTCGGAATAATTACCGAGTTATTAATTAAAACTTCCGGATCTATTTAATCGATATTTAATTAATATTAGTTAATTATATACAGGGTGCGCGACATTCGAGTTCGAAACCGAGGGGTGGTACCAGACGGTGAAAATTGGAGACGAAAAGTCAAATACCATTTTTCGAAATTCGGAATAATTACCGAGTTATTAATTAAAATGTCCGGATTTGTTTAATTAATATTAGTTAATTATATACAGGGTGTGCGACATTCGAGTTCGAAACCGAGGGGTGGTACCAGAGGGTGAAAATTGGAGAGGAAAAGTCAAATACCATTTTTCGAAATTCGGAATAATTACCGAGTTATTAATTAAAACTTCTGGCCAATCAGAGTACCCCATTAGAACAAAGCAGTAGTAAGAATAACAAAAGATGTAAAATGTGTGGACTTCAAAATATTCAATATCTTACTTCATTTATTACGTTCATTACTATCACTACCACAACTACTACTACTACTACTACTACTACTACTAGTACTGTTACAGTTATTATTATTATTATTTTTATTATAATGATACGCTGAGTGTTATATTTTTTTTAGGGGTTGACGACTAAATGGAATTATTAATTATTCATGTTATAAATATTTTCCCTATCGTAAATTCTATTTTCGCGCTTTTGGGGGACTTGTCCCAAAGCGTGAAACAAAAAAAAACCCTAACTCTACCCATTTGTATGTAATATGTATACGAAAGAATGATATACGCAAAAAAAAAAAAGACGAGAGAGACTCGTCAGGGACTTTCTGATGGAATAGAAAAAATTATCAATTGAAAAGAGTTCGAAATTTGAAGGTAGTCTCGATGGAAAAAATGGACCAAGAAAGGAAGTCATCCTTTTAAATGTTTAAATCCCACTGGATTTCCATAATGCGGAGTCTTCTATTCCTCGTGCGTGGTACTGGCGAAATCGCAGATAAAGACCGTCTATGTTGAATTGCTAATGCCGCTCAATAACTTCGCTACAGTTCTTCACTGTCGCCTCCAAATAATTTCCGTCTGTAAAATCCAGCAGGAGACGAACGACGAATTCCATTTGAATTCGGGAGACCTCTTATCGCATTGGGGGGAAAAAAAGGGTGTCACTGGAGAAGACCGGGGTCTGCATTCCCCTTTTGAGAGGCATCGTCGATAAAGGAGACCCAGCCATCGGCTTCCTTGGTGCATCCAAGTGCAGTCCGGAGAGCGATCGCATTTAACCGGAATCGCCGTAACTCGACTCTTTCGTTGCGGGTGCCGACTATAGTCGGCGTTCGCGCGACGATCGTTTTAGAGTTTATCTTTCTGAATTAAATTACTAAGAATTATAATTAAGATCGGTTCCGGGGGGGAGGGCCAATCCCCGGAGATTTTGGACAATTTGAAGCTCGCTGGTGATTTCGGGACACGAGGATCGTCAATAATAATAAAATAATAATAATAATAATAATAATAATAATAATAATAATAAAATCGAAACTGCGAAAATCGGGATACGAAAATCGGAAAGTAGGTAAAAATTTCCACTGTCGAAGCTCAAGGAGAAGAGGAACTGGAAGGAATGGAGGCGAGGGTAAAGCTGCTGCTCTCTTTCTCGCTGTTGTCTGCATAATCCTTGTTTTGCACGGTTGTATTATGCCAATGCGCACTCGTGTATGCGGAATCCTGTTGTTGCACGGAGACACAACATCCGCAAACATCTCTCGGCGGTATTTTCCTCCGCTCCGTTCCTCCTGTCTTGGGCTCCACCTGCCGGGAGCTCGTTCTTCACGGGAACTCGGCGTTCTTTTTTTTTTTATTTGTTTCCCATTTTCTCCGAAATTTCATGGCCCTCGACGTCCAGCTTCCGGTCCCATTGCCAGTCCCATTGAATGTCCATCATTTCGGTATAATGATTTCACCTATACTACCTCCGACCATGTCTTTGCAAATTGAATCAATCAATCATTTTGAATTCGATAGGATTTGGGGTCGTTTTAGGTCAGATCCTGGGGCTAAGTCTCGGAGCTTGCACCTGGGGTTGCATTGGAGAAAAAAAAGAAACTTTTTTTTTCTTCTTTATCAGCAAAATAAAGGCACTTCGGGAATTATCGGTGTCAAGGAAGAAGAAGAAGAAGAAAAAAAAGCCGAGGGTTAGCCTTTTGCGCTTCGATTGCTCTTCGATTGCTCTTCTAGACCTTTTTCGAACGTTGCTTTTATTCGACCCCGAGCTTATCGGCCGCGTAGGTTCGCGCAAGAAGCTTCTTCATTAGCAGAAGAAATTTCTGCGATATTTCTCCCGACCTCGCGAACTGAATCCATCCATGCCCGAGGCTGAAACCGGAGAAAGAGGCGAAGACGTGGACGGTGGCTCTTATTTCATCGACCCCGATTACGTCCACCTGGAAAAGAGAATAGTTGAATCGCGACTATAGGCAAGAAGAAGCAGAAGCAGAAGCAGAAGAAGAACAAGAAGAAGAAGAAGAAGAAGGAATCATCAACCGAAAAGAAGCCTGATTCTAATCTATGTTGATGTGCTATTGGAACGTTAAGCTGGGGTCAATCCATGCATAATGAAATTCCGGCTTGCACGCGGCGTGTCGTCCCGTCCCGTCTTGTCCGAGGATCGCGCGTGCGACCTGATCTCTTATGCTCTTCCAAAAAGAAGAAAAAAAGGAATACCAAAATCTTCCAGGAACCTTTTGAACTCCTTCTTCTTCTTCTTCTTCTTCTTGGCCTCCCCTTTGCCGATCCTTCGTCTTCCACCGAGTCCGTCCAATCGAAGACCTCACAGATGTCCCGTTTTCGGGAGACGCTGCTACTTTGTTGGCATAAATTACCGGCAACAAAGTAGCATTTCGGGCCCGAATTAACATTTTCGGGAACGAATCGGGCCCAACCGATCTTCGAGTCAATCGAAAACGGGCAGATAGAGGCTTCCACGTTCTCGGGAGCAGGTTTGACCGAGACGAGCTCCGGGCGTGTATCTCGAACCGAGTGCATCCATATGCAAGGAGTCGCATAATGTCCTTTAATTTATCGACGAGCTCGCACCGATGGCGCGGCCGTCGTTCGTGCCGGATTGACTTGCAAACCATCGGCTCGCGCTGGAGTTCAGTAGGTCAGTCCATTATTAGGCCGATTGGCTTCTTCGATTTAGTCCTCGTGCCGATTTCCGCAGGACTCTCCGCGCCCCGTGCCACCGAGTGTCCCTTTCGGAGCGAATGGACACTCCCGTGTCACCGAGCAGCCTCCGATCCCACATTCGCGCGATTCGTCCCTCGGTTTTCCACGTGCCGCGCCGATGCATCCCCGTTCAAATCGCGCCCGTACCGATTCCCGCTGGATCTGGCTCGGGATTTTCCCGAGGTGTTGTTGTTTTGTTGCCGTTCGATTGGAAAGTAACGCAAACAAAAATACGGAGACGTTTCTGCGTATAGAAAGTTTCCAGAAAGCCGTAAACGAACGTGAAATTCACGGGCCGGCGTCTCTCACGGAGAGAAGCCCTTTCGGCGAAAAGACGCATTACCAATGCTAAGCAATTGTTCGATAATGATCTTAAGAGGCTAAGAATAGCGGTACTTTCTTTTCCTTCCAGGAATGACGTAGAACGGCACAGATTCCGATATTCCTACACGTGACGGATGCGGTTCTCCTCGACCGTTTCCATTTACCGGGAAATTCCCGTCTCCGGGAAACCTGCAGTCAAATTTCCGACATCTAGTTCCAAAAAATCCCCCATTTTTCTAGTTTCCGCGTAACGGTACCTTCCACGGATCCCGTCCCAAGCGCAATTGCGTCGAAAGTCGGAGTTTTCCGCGATTCTTCCCCATTTCCCATAACGTCCCCTGTTCTCCATGGGGATTTTTCTTTCCTTTTCTCCTTTTTTACCGGTACGACGACAACGAATTCCCCATTTTTCCATTTTTTTCGCGCAAGGGTTACCTTCCAAGGCTCTCGCCCCAATCGCAATGGCATCGATTCTTCCCCATTTCCCATAACGTCCCCGGTTCTCCATGGGGATTTTTCTTTCCTTTTCTCCTTTTTTACCGGTACGACGACCACGAATTCCCCATTTTTCCATTTTTTCGCGCAAGGGTTACCTTCCAAGGCTCAAGCGCAATGGCATCGATTCTTCCCCATTTCCCATAACGTCCCCTGTTCTCCATGGGGATTTTTCTTTCTTTCTTTCTCTCCTTTTTTACCGGTACGACGACCACGAATTCCCCATTTTTCCATTTTTTTCGCGCAAGGGTTACCTTCCAAGGCTCTCGCCCCAAACGCAATGGCATCGATTCTCCCCCATTTCCCATAACGTCCCCGGTTCTCCATGGGGATTTTTCTTTCCTTTTCTCCTTTTTTACCGGTACGACGACCACGAATTCCCCATTTTTCCATTTTTTCGCGCAAGGGTTACCTTCCAAGGCTCAAGCGCAATGGCATCGATTCTTCCCCATTTCCCATAACGTCCCCTGTCCTCCATGGGGATTTTTCTTTCCTTTTCTCCTTTTTTACCGGTACGACGACCACGAATTCCCCATTTTTCCATTTTTTTCGCGCAAGGGTTACCTTCCGAGGGAGGATCCCGTCCCAATCGCGATGGCATCGATTCTTGCCGATCTTTCCCATAAGCTCTCGCCGGCCTCCTCGGGAGAAACTCTCTTGGATCGTGACGACGCGAGACGAATGCGAATGCAGTTTTCCAAAACCGTCGAAAGATTCCAGTTCCCAGACGTCGACGACTCGTTTCCCCGCAAATGCCTCGCCATTGGTCTGCCGCATAAAACCGTCGCAGAAAAAGGCCCGATCCTTTTCCACCGATGCAACTGGCCAACTAGGGACGCGCGGTGGAAATAGAAAATGTTTTCGTAGAAGAAGAAGAAGAAGAAAAAAAAGAGGAAACAAGGGAGAAAACATTGTCATGAGATCCGGCGATAATCATATGTGAAAAACACATAGCACGTTGCGTCTCATGGCCGGGACAAGTCTGGTCACTCCATCGATTATTTATACATTTTCCACCCAGCCTCGTCTTCGTCTTCCGCTCGATGCAACACCTTTTATACAAAGGTCGTCGTTTCTTCTTAAGTTCTTTTTTTTTTCTAATCCATTTATCGCCATCGATCTATTCGGAATTATCCTACTCCTACTCCTACTCCTTCTTCTTCTTCTTCTTCTTCTTCTTCTTCTGTTTCTTCTTCTGCTTCTGTTTCTTCTTCAACACGGTCAGCATTGTCTTGGTCGCCTTCTTCGTCGCTTCCACTCGGACGACCGCGCCACGAAGAACCAGGGAGTTTTGCCACCCACTCCTCATTTGCCTTCCAAAGTACCTACCGGCCGATAGGACAATCGGACGACTCGAAAAGTGCGGCAATTACATAATGCAACATCTACCACTTTCGAGGCTGTTTCTTTCGATCCGTGTCCATGAGGAGAATTCCCGAGGCGAGCACGCCTTGAGGTCATGGTCATGATTTGTCTCATGATCCACCATACCGCCGGACCCCAAGTCGGGAGACAGAGAGAGAGAGAGAGCCTGTACGAAGCTACAAGACCCAAAAGATTTCACGTTAAGGCACTTCTTTTTTTCCCGTACCGCCGCTACCACTGTTGTTACAGTAGTGGTGTGTGTACAGTAACACCGATACCAATGGGGTTTTTAGGGGTTGGACCACTCTAGGATTTTCGAAAAATCGATTTTTCTTTTTGGGTCTTAACCCTTTTGCACCGGATGGGACACGTGCTGTCCCAGTCTGGAAAATTTTTTGATATTACGGCTGGGACAATATATGTCCCAGTTACTGAAGAAAAAAAAAAACATCTAGGACAGAAAATAACGCCAAGTTGGGCCTCCAAACTGATTCTAAGGCCGTCTCAGTTCTGAGTCCAGAAATTTCTCATCTCAATCGTTCCCGATCCAATCAGTTTCAACCTTTTAGGCATAAAAGTTATTTTATCCAATAATCGCTTGGAGGAGAAATAAATGATCCCGGCAATGGTCCCTTGGTATCTCAAAAACGATGTCCCAAGAGATTATGGCCGGGACAAATCTCAAAGTACTCGATTTTCGAATTTTGGTACCCGGCCGCCCGGTCCGCAGCGAGCCACTAGTCGAAACTTCAAATCTCGAAACTACATTTTTCAAAATTGTTTCCGGAAACGGAAGTCGGACAATTTTCAACCGATTCGCTTGAAATTTTGAATACGTTTCTTGAAAAATACATTATCTATCAAACCACGTACAATTTTTTTATTTTTATATCGCGAAGTTCGTTTGTTATTAACGATTTTTTTGGGCGAATTCTTCATTTTTTTTTAATTTAGAAGCGCGCCATTTTTGCCAAAAATCGAAGTATCGAAAAAAAAATCGTACCATCGAAACATAACTGGTGGCGCCAAGTTTGGAAAAGGCGAAAGAGTGCATGAAAAAAGAAACATTGCTCCAACAAAAAACAGCGTGACCGGTAGTATTGTCGCCAATCCTAGAATTTTCTTCGATCCGATTTTGCTCCAGCAGCTCCTGTCGGGGTTTTGCTGGGGTTTTGCTGGGGTTTTGCAGCTGCCGCATCCACTTGAACCTCGATTTCTGCCACCGGTAGCTCGCTACTGCTGCCGATTCCGATGCCGATACTTGCTACCTCTGGCTGTCCTTCGAGTGAACTCCTTGATTTTTATTTAATCTTCCCAGTGTTCTTCCCCCAAGGCCAACTTGTCCTTGCTGTAAAAAAGAAATAATCAACAATCAAAGCTCATGTATCGATCAAACGATTGAGATTGTCTCCATAGCTACTGCTGCCATTTATTTAGGTCTCTGGGTTTCTCTCGCTGCTTCTTGCTTCTTGCTTCTCGTCGTTATTCTTTTCTTGGTTTGCGTTCATTCCGTCGAACGAAATGTCGTCCGTGGAGACGGTGCATCCTCGGCTGGAGAACGTGGAGGAAAATCCGATGAAGGAAGTGCAAGAATTTCCGGGAAAAATTGTAAACGTGACGCTTTCGCGTTGCGTGAAAAATTGTGACGAGGAAATGGAAATTCGTGGAGGTGAAATTTCCGAGGAAATTCAAGTTTCCCTGGAGGAGGAGGAAAATGAAGCTCCAGTTGTCCGGGAAAATTCGAAAGAAAAATCGTCGGAGGACGAAAAGGAAAATTCGATGAAGGAAGAGAAAGACTTTTCGGGAAAAATTGTAAACGTGACGCTTTCGCGTTGCGTGAAAAATTGTGACGAGGAAATGGAATTTCGTGGAGGTGAAATTTCCGAGGAAATTCAAGTTTCCCTGGAGGAGGAAGAAAATGAAGCTCCAGTTGTCCGGGAAAATTCGAAAGAAAAATCGTCGGAGGACGAAAAGGAAAATTCGATGAAGGAAGAGAAAGACTTTTCGGGAAAAATTGTAAACGTGACGCTTTCGCGTTGCGTGAAAAATTGTGACGAGGAAATGGAATTTTGTGGAGGTGAAATTTCCGAGGAAATTCAAGTTTCCCTGGAGGAGGAGGAAAATGAAGCTCCAGTTGTCCGGGAAAATTCGAAAGAAAAATCGTCGGAGGACGAAAAGGAAAATTCGATGAAGGAAGAGAAAGACTTTTCGGGAAAAATTGTAAACGTGACGCTTTCGCGTTGCGTGAAAAATTGTGACGATGAAATGGAATTTCGTGGAGGTGAAATTTCCGAGGAAATGATAATAAATTTGATGGAAAGTGAAATTTCCATGGAAGAGGAAAAAATGGAGTCTCTCGGGGTTCAAGAAAAATTGTTGGAGGGTGAAAATCGTCGAGAAAATGGAAATTCGAGGGACCCGGGAACCGAATTTTCATTTTCCTGTCCCGGAAAAGAAGCGGAGGAGGAGAATTCTCCGATTGGCGAAAAAAATGGGACGGAAATTGGGGTAAAGGTCCCCGAAGACAAATTGGAAATAATTGTCCCACCGGAAGAGGAGGAGGAGGAGGAAGATATTTTTGAAGATCTTCGTGCAGCGGAAAAGCGAAATTACGTGAAAGGAAAAGTCTACGAATTCGACGAGAAGAAACACGGAACGAGGTGACGCGAGTCTCCCAATGGGAAAAATAATTGATTTATGGAAAAATAAAGCTCAAGTTTTTGGTTTTCTCTTCTCTCCTTCTTTTTCAGAATGACAGAAGAGCTGATAAGGAAACACTGCAAGGAACACGGCCTCTACCAAACGCCCCATCTCAATGACGTTCTTTACCTTCATTATAAAGGTATGACTCATTACTCGTGGGTACCTAGAAATTACGGGTGATTATGGTCGAGTCGAAAAAATCAAGACGACCCTTAATAACCGGGTTTTAGGTGGAAACGATTACGGTCTTCCTCCTTTTGTTTTTCTGTTACTGTTTTATGCCCGAATTTATTGCCTCGACCGAAGAAAAACGGACAAACAAGGGCTCACTCGGACAAACAGGGACAAATTTCAAATTTTTGAAGATAGAAAAAATTTTGAATAATAAAATTCCTAATTATTCATTCGAAAAAATTAATATTTCGTAATTAATTACTCGAAAATTGAAAATTCGCAGTTAATGAAATTCGTAATTATTCATTCGAAAAATTAGTAATTCGAAAATTAAAAATTGCCAATTAATAAAATTCGTAATTATTAATTCGTAAAATCAATAAGTCCTAATGAATATTTCGGAAATTGAAAATTCGCAATTAACAAAATTCGTAATTATTAATTTGAAAAATTGGTAATTCGAAAATTAAAAATTGCCAATTAATAAAATTCGTAATTATTAATTCGTAAAATCAATAAGTCCTAATGAATATTTCGGAAATAGAAAATTCGCAATTAATAAAATTCGTAATTATTAATTTGAAAAATTGGTAATTCGAAAATTAAAAATTGCCAATTAATAAAATTCGTAATTATTAATTCGTAAAATTAGTAATTCGAAAATTAAAAATTGCCGATTAAAAAATGTCGTAATTATTAATTCGAGGAATTAATGATTCGTATCGAATAATTCGAAAATTAAAAATTCCCAACTATAAAAATTCCTAATCGATCATTCACAATAAAATAAATTGAAAAAAATGAATAATTTCGAAGGATTCTCGTTCGTGGAGAACCTGGAGAAGTACACGGGCTTGAAGTGCCTATGGTTGGAGAACAATGGCATTCGTGAAATTGCAAATCTGGAGAATCAGGGAGAACTAAGGTGCCTTTATCTGCATCATAATCTCATAAGTAAAATCGAGAATCTTGAAAGTCTAAGTAAACTAGATACGTTGAATCTTTCACACAATGCTATTCGTCGCATTGAAAACCTCGGTGAGTCTCTCTCTCTCTCTCTCTCTCTCCGTCTTCGGTACAAACAACTTTTACGAATAACGCTTGTATCTTAAATCCGTCCATCCATCCTTTTTTCCTTCCTTGTTCGCAGACTCTTTGCAGGCACTCAACACTCTCAACCTCTCGTACAACTTTCTGCATTGCTGCGAAGATCTCCGGCATCTGCAAGAGCTCGATAACGTTTCCATCCTCGATTTATCCCATAACAAGATCGACAGTGTCGAGATTCTGGATGTACGTTACTTTCCTTGGGTCTTATTCAATTTTCTAGTTTCTTCTTTTTTTTCCGTCTCTCGTTACTTTTGTAGTACTTGTTCTACTATTTTTTATATAAATATATTCATGCTCTCTTCTCTTTCTCGTATATTCTCGCTTTGGTTGTACTTTGTTTTTTATTGCTTTTTCAATTTTCGAATTTCGCTAAATATGTATTATATATATTTTTTTGCAAATCCAAGCTCACAGGCTTTTCATGCCGTGAAAAATAGATATTTTCCAAGAATGATTAATGCATAATTAAGTAGCGTCCTCAAAATGCCCAATTTGTAAAAAAAAAACATTTTCCAAGACTCTCCCAAAAATCAATTAGTTGCTATACAAAAATTTTTTTTTCTTCGTTGCGATATGGAATCTTAGCCCACGAGTTATCGAAAGAATAAAAAAAATAGATATTTTCCAAAAATAAATAAAACGCAATTAAGCAGCGTCCCCAAAATGCCCAATCTACTAAAAAAAATTTCCAAGACTCTCCCAAAAATCAATTACTTCCTATAAAAAAATTTTTTTTTTCTTCGTCACGATATGGAATCTCAGCCCACGGGCTATTGGTTCCATAAAAAAAATAGATATTTTCCAAAAATAAATAAAACGCAATTAAGCGGCGTCCCCAAAATGCCCAATCTACTAAAAAAAAATTTCCAAGACCTTCCCAAAAATCGATTACTTCCTATAAAAAAAATTTTTTTTTCTTCGTTGCGATATGGAATCTCAGCCCACGGGCTATTGATGCCATAAAAAAAAATATCTACGTTTAAAATATATATAATACACAATTAAATAGCGTTTTCATTCATCGACAATCCGAATCGACACTTCCATCCTCGTTCCAGGTCCTGTCCGAGATGAAATCCTTGCGAGTGCTGTGCCTCACGGGCAACCCCGTGATCAAGTCGATCGACAATTACCGCAAAAGGACGATCGTGAGGCTGAGAAATCTGCAGTATCTGGACGAGAGGCCCGTGTTTCCTCGCGATCGGGCCTGCGCGGAAGCCTGGTGGGTATTTGCATCGCGCAAGCAGCGATTTCATTTACATACGGGCCGACTTCTCGCAGGAATCGCGGTGGTCCGAAGGAAGAGACCGAGGAACGTCGACGCTGGATCGAGGCCGATCGTAAGAAAATCAACGACAGCGTTTATGGTAAAAGAGTGAACCTCCTCATCTTCTTTTTCCTCTTCCTCTTCTTCGTCTTCGTCTTGTACTTCTTCCAGTATTTCTCTCCACAGCTTTGATGAACAAAAGGAAGTCACGAGACGTCCTGCAAAGCGAGTCCGATTCTCCTGGCGCATCTGAAAAATCGGATTTTGGATCAGACGATCGCAGTACCAGTTCCTGCCCCGATTTGGTTGGTACCAAAATTGTACAATTTTTTTTTTTTTTGTTGGCGAATGTTACATTTTTTGAGCTCCCACTCTTGCTCTTAAACTAATTTTTTTTCTTCTTTCCTCCTAAATTAGATTAAATTCCCCATAAATTAAAATTTTACTAATTTTTCTCGTGGTCGAAAATTACATTTTGAGCTCCCACTCTTCCTCTGAAATTAAATTTTTGTTTTCTTTCATCCTAAATTAAATTAAATTAAATTCTTCAAAAAGTTAAAATTTTACCAATTTTCTCGTGGTGGAAAATTACATTTTGAGCTCCCACTTTTCCTCCTCAACTTTGTATATGTGTGTGTGTGTATGCGGATGCTCAGTTCCACAATAATTAGAATTTCAAATGAAGCACTGTTTGAATCCCATTGCATGGAAACATATTCAAAGCCGCCAGCGTCTTCTTTAACATATGAAACCCTATTTTCTTTTCCGGGTGTAGCTGAGGTTTGAGGAAAAGAATACAGAATCGGATTCCAAGGCCTCTTCTTCACTTTCTTCGTCCACGTCTTCCATAACCGATGAAATTGGACGGTCCGCGAAGGACGACGAAGTCTTGTCTTCCCTTAAAAGCATTCGCAGCGGCCGGCAAGAATTTCGTACGAACCAGGTCCGTACGGATCAGTCGGTGGACGAGACTGGAATCGTCGTGGGCAAGAACTGCATAATCGAGGAAGGTACATACGCGTTATTGAGAGTACTCGTTTTCAGCGGAAAAAAAGGCCCCCGGGAGAGAATTGTCGGGAGCGTACTTGCGCTCCAGGCCCTAAGGGAATGCAGTTCTGGGAGCTCATGTTTCTTTTTAATTTCCTCTTTCCTGAAATAAGGCAAATTAAATATTTTAAAACGTAACGATTAAATTATTAATTATTTTTTGCAATATTTTGAAATTTGACTATATTCAATCTCGAAATTTTGATTTTCTCTTTCTTGAAATAAGTCGGATTAAATTTTTTTCAGTGAAACAATTGAATGATTAATTATTTTTTTTGCAATATTTTGAAATTAGACTAAATGCTGTTTAAAAATTTTCTTTTTTCTTACTGCGATGTGAAAAAATTAATATCACCCAAAAAATACTTATCGGTACCGATAGAGTCGCAGTAAAACATTCGAACTCGAATTGTTCTCCGATAATTTCAATTTCTTCTGAATTATTCATGATTCTACGCCCACTACTATAATTAAAAATCATCTTACCTGAAGAACTACTAAATTTCCTCTTACATTTGTACCATTTGCCTTCAATTTCCAAATTTCTAAGTTTCCAAATTTCCAAATTTCCAAGTTTCCAGGTTTCCAACTTTTCAAATTTCCAAAATTCCAAATTTCCATCACGAAAGTAGATTTCATGAAATTTCCAATTTTTCACACGAACCAAATCGACTCGAACGTGGATCCTTTCGGGCCCTGAAAGATGAAAATAATGAAATCTGTTGAAAATAGGAAGACGAGTATTCCTGTATCGTCGAATAAATAGTTTCTTTTCCCCGGCAGGGGATCGTTTGTAAGGCAGTGAATTAAAATCCATCCATTTTGGTGTGCGACAGTTTCCCCTGTGGCTCCAGTTAAAGTTAACGCGTATCCTGTGGAAGCAGCGGAAGGGAAGAGTGTCAAGGAGGATGAAGAAGAGTCCGAATTACGTGCAGGAATTTTAAAGAACACATTTGCACGAAAAAGAAGCGAGCAGACGGAACGAGAAATGGATGTGACGGCAAAAACAGTGTCCCCCGGTGCTGCTGCTGCTGCTGCTGCTGTTGCATTTCCATTGCCTGAAAACAAAGTGGATTCAGTAAGGAATAAATCCATTGAGAAAAGCTTGGAGTTGCAAATTGCGATGGAGATGAATGATTGATTGAATAAATAAATAAATAAATAAATAAATGAATGACTGGGGGTAAATAAATAAAAAACGGAAAAACTGAAGAAATATCGCATAACTTGAGGTGACTTTTGAATTTATTATTAAATTTTTAGAATTTCTCTGAAATTTTTCAAACATTTTTTTAAATTATTCAGAAATTTCTTAAATAAAAATTCTAAAATACGAGTTTCAGAAATTTTTAAGTTATCGAAGAAAAAGTCGAACAACTTCAATAATCTCAAAAAGTGTTCGAAGTCTTCCAAGTTTTTCCAAAAGGAATATTCTGGGACAATTTTTCGATATAGAGCGATATTAGAAAAAAGGTTAGATTTGGTTAGAAAACAATTTGAGGTATTTTAGAAAAATTCAAAGAATTCCAGGAAAAACAAATTCCGAAACACTACGATTTTGACTGTGAAGGTAATTTTTGTTTTTGTTTTGTATTCGAAAATTTTTTTTCAGCAGGGTAGGTTTTTGCGGGTAGACGATTGGACACAGATTAGACCCGACGTAGTTGAATTATTAATCATTTTGGGACGAGCTGAGGCGGATTTGGAATAAATTGCGACACAAGTGTGTAACTTTGAAATTTGTGAGAAAAGAAAAAGAAGAAGAAGAAGACGAAGCTGAGGAGGAGGCGGCGACGTCGCAAGAAATCCATCAATTGAAGAAAATGTAAAGGAGCAGTAGTTATACATTACAATCGGGGATACCATTCAGAAAGAAATGCTTCAAGGACAAGATATTCCACTATCGAATGACTTTTACCAGTTTTTTTCAAAGTCTTATCTTTTTCCCCCTACCTCCTCCTATTCGATGTTTGTAACATGAAGCTGTAGAAGCTTCTCGAGATAATAAATGCCGCTCTCAAGAGGAAATGAAACGTCCGACCCTTCCCGTATTAATAATACGCTTACATCAGATTTTTACCATATTGTAAATAAATTGGTGCTTTAACTCGGCCGCGATTCGACGCAGGTCCCTCTTGCACCGAAACCTCTTTCTTATATAAGTGTCGTCCGTTTGATTCCCTCCATCTTCGTTTACTTCTTCTTTCTTCGTCGTATTCTCTCGAACCGATCGTTACCGGTAATTTTTCCAATCGCTGATGTAACGTTTACACTGTATTCCTCCGCCACCAGAAAATGGCGGACCCTCTTCCCAATTTCTACAGAGGCTCCCCCATTTTCTTGGTCCCCTTTCTTTTTAACCAAAAAAAAACAAAGACGGAATCGAAGGAAAAAAAGGACGATGAAATAATAAGTACCCGATGTTTTTTCTTTTTTTTTAAAATGGACTCTCCCAATTCGTCGTAAGAGAGAGGGAGAAGGGTGATGGAATTATGGAGTCGCTGGAAGGAAATTCGAAACACGGGAGTAATAATAATCCAATATGGCTGAAATCAAATTCAAAGATATTCCTTTCCAAGTACTCGCTTTATTCACCTTATGTTCTCTTACGACAGAAGAGTCTGAAACGTAGCATCTCATTCGTCCTTTCATTCTTTCAGTCTGACTTTCATTCATCTCGTCATTCGCTTCAAAGTATTCTTTCTATCATTCTCTCTCGTCCGTGTTTCTTGTTATTTCTTTTTTTTTCTTCTTCTTCTTCAGCCGTTACACTCGGCACGAGAGATCGTTTAAACGAATTTAAAAAAAAAATGAATTTCTGTTATCTGTTTGTTTTGTTTCTTTTTTTTCTGTTTTCGAAGAGACATCGAACGAGCAACACCTCTCCCGAGCTCCACGCTATAAAAATTTTTTGCATAAAAAATCGACGCCATCTTGCATTTTCTTCTTCATCTTCATCTTCATCTTCGCCTGTTTCGCGTCGTGCAAAATGCATATCGTACACGATAATTATGGGAATATTGGTGCAGCATGCGCATAAGAAACTCTTCCCCTTTTTTTTGGTATTTCATGTACGCAAAGCATAAAATCGTGTAAGTAGAGCCGGTAAGAGTGTTCAAGTTCATTGCTCAGACGTTGTTCCCTGCTCACTTCTTCTTTTTTTTTTAATTTATTTTATTCCATTTTATTTGACTTCAACTCGTTACTTAATAAACACCGGCGACTAGAAAACGATGGCAGTCGCTAAGAGATTCAACACGATCCTCGAACGGTTGTCGAACTACTAATTTTTGTTTTCTTTTTTTTTTTTCATCGAAGTTTGCAATTTTTTCTTCTCCTTTTTTTCCCCTCGGGATCTCGGATATTGATTTTCCCCTCGACTCGAACGAACTCGCCCTTTTGGTTGTGCATCAATTTGTGCGCGAGGTTAACAAGGTCTCGTAAAGAAAAAAAAAAGAAAGAAAAAAAACAGGAAAGAAAATCGCAGTCTCGAATTTCCGCGAATATTCGAATTTTTGTGCGTTCGGCATTTTTCAAAAAACGCCATTTCCAATACGAAAAAACAAAAAAGAAAGAAAAACAAAAATGTTAAAAGGAAAATCCTTCGAATTTGTTTTTTTTTTGTTTCGTCGGATCGTCTCGTCAAAGAGGAAGACCAAAATCCGAGGGTGCCCGATGACGTCACTGGTCTCTTTTTTAACAGAGACGACGACTTTTGCGTGTGTTCCTCCTGTATTTCCTC
Source organism: Gasteruption jaculator (assembly GCA_949825005.1). Classification (NCBI taxonomy): domain Eukaryota; kingdom Metazoa; phylum Arthropoda; class Insecta; order Hymenoptera; family Gasteruptiidae; genus Gasteruption; species Gasteruption jaculator. The sequence goes on from OX463775.1 coordinate 10,051,129, forward strand.
GTGGTTTAGGAAACCTCGAAATGGCAGTACGCGGTTTGAAAAGAAAAGTTTACTCCATTTCTTCGCATTTCTTCGCTACGATCCCTAAAACCTTTTTTTTCTACGGGTTCGAATTTTCAAGAGAAACTGTTTCGTAGCAAGATCGATCGATGTCTCTTTGTATGTGTGTGTGTGCCTGTGTCTGTGTGTGTGTGTAATGTTTTTTTAATTATTTTTTTTCTTTCCATTTTATTATTTTTTTTTTACGTGTACTTATTATCATAAATTGTATATATATATAGATTCATATATTAAATATCAATAGTTATAAATTACAATCATCGTTAATATTAATCGTTTACCGTAATATTATTTTTTTCTGTTAAATGCATACACAGTTTAGACATCTATTCTTTTTTTTATCATTTTTTTCATTTTTTCTTTTTCTTTATCCTTCTCGACGAAAAAATTGGAAAGAAAGGAACAGAAGTTTTCGAAAGAGTCGCGTTTTTTTTTTGCTGGAAAGAAAAAGATCCGAGTTCTCCCTCTCCCTCTTGTTCTTCTCGAAAGTCAAGTTTCCCGGGAACGAATTTAACAAAAAAAGAAAAAAAAAGAAAAAAAAAGAAAAATGAAATCTCTCTCTTTCGAACCCTTCTCAGCCCCAACGAACGTGGGGGCATCTTTTTCTATGGCAAAGGGGGAGGCTATACAAAATAAATAACCATACGATTAGAAATTAACACGGGGGGGTGGTGGCAAATATACGTTTCTTTTTTTTTTATGCGCATTTTGTTCTCCCATTTTTTTTTGTTATCTTTTCATATATGTATACTTCTTTTTTCGTGTGCGTGTGGATGTTGTGTCTCAAATATTTTCTTTCTCCTAGCAATTTTATCCCGTTTTTTTTTTTGGTTTTTTCATTATTTTCATTTCGGCGTTTCCCCAATTATTTTGTTCACGTCCTTCGGCTCTGGGTCGGAAACTCTTGAGAAAAGAATTGAAAAAAATGAGTGAATGTCGTGTTGCAATTGATTTTTTTTTGGCGGTGTAAAATGGTACTCGTGAAAATTGATAAATGGTATAAGTGTTTCATGTTATGCTTTGTTTTGTTTTGTTTTTTTTTCCTTAATTTCTTTTTTGGTCGCCATTTTGATCCCGTAACGCGGGGAAGAAGGTTGGCCGGTTCTCAAAACATTCTCGCGTTCTCCCTTTTTTTTTTTAAGAATGTTTGCCTATTACTCGCACGACCGACCCATTTCTTGAATTACTCGATCTTTCGTTATTCGAAATTTTTCATTTAATCGACGCGACCTGCGCCGCGTCGCCTCGTCATTCGAACGACACGGTCTCGGCGTGAACAGTTCATTCTTTTCTTACTTTTTTAGTATCCTCATAACGTTGGTTCCGATAAGTTTTAACGTCGATCTTTGATATATCCAAATTATTATCGACGTTCGTCTCAGCAAATAACGGGCAAGTCGATGTTACGACGACGACATTAATGATAACGCATTTCTTCTTCTTCATCTCCTTTATCCTCTTCTTTTTCTTCTTCCTCTTCCTCTTCTCCTTCAGTTGATCGTGTTTCTTCTTAATTACGCTGTATGCTGATTGGCTTTTATAGTTGGTTCTTTGGAGAAATGTTTTTAACGTTTTTTTCACAAGTTAGTTCCAAATACGCAGGAACGAATCCCAGGAACCTGTTGCAACTGCCATTCCGTCTTCCGTCACTCCCAAACATGATACGCGATTGTCGTGGCCCGCTAAGATACCTGCAAATTTCAAAATTCATTAATTCGACTTCGGGAAATATCGGTTTAGCGAAGAAATCGGGCCCACGCGCTACGAAATCGATAGTTGAAAAAAGCTGAAAAGTAAATTCCAAGAAATACTTGGAATTTGTCCAACCCCATTTTTGAAACTTTAATTTTTACCCCATTTTTGGGGGAAGGGGTAGGCATGCCCAAAAAAATCGACTTTAGGAAAAAAATTTTTCGCACATTCGGGAGACCCATATCCGATGTATTTTTTTCCGAGGAATCCATTTTCATTGAAAAAATTCCCGAAACCCAACGGGAAGTTCGATTTTTCCTCAAAAAACCTACCTTTTTCCAACTTCCGCTAGGATTTCATTAAATTTGACCTTTGCAATCGATTCTACGGGAAAAATTACCCCTAAAAATGACCTGTCCAACCCCGTTTTTGAAACTTTAATTTTTACCCTATTTTTGGGGGAAGGGGTAGGCATGCCCAAAAAATTCGACTTTTGCAAACTTTTTTTTTAAATTTCGGGAGACCCATATCCGATGTATTTTTTCCCGAGGAATCCAAATCTATTAATTAAATTCTCGAAATCCCACGGGAAGTACCATTTTTCCTCAAAAAACCTACTTTTTTCCAACTTCCCCCGGGATTTCATCAAATTCGACCTTTGCAATCGATTCTACGGGAAAAATTACCCCTAGAAATGACTTGTCCAACCCCGTTTTTGAAACTTTAATTTTCACCCTATTTTTTGGGGAAGGGGTAGGCATGCCCAAAAAATTCGACTTTTGCAAACTTTTTTTTTAAATTTCGGGAGACCCATATCCGATGTATTTTTTCCCGAGGAATCCAAATCTATTAATTAAATTCTCGAAATCCCACGGGAAATACGATTTTTCCTCAAAAAACCTACGTTTTTCCAACTTCCGCTAGGATTTCATGAAATTTTACCTTTGCAATCGATTCTACGGGAAAAATTACCCCTAAAAATGACTTGTCCAACCCCATTTTTGAAACTTTAATTTTTACCCCATTTTTGGGGGAAGGGGTAGGGCATGCCCAAAAAATTCGACTTTTGGAAAAAAAAATTTCGCACTTTTGGGAAACCCATATCCGATTTTCATTGTCAAAATTCCCGAAATTTTTAATTTCATTAAGTTTTGTTATCCCCTTGAGAAATGCTAATTAATTAGCGTAGTAATAAATTCCTAGGGGAAAAAAATGGTAAGAAAGTGCCGAAATGAGTAGTGCAAAAGTGACGATTTTGAGAGAAGGGCCAAGGCTAATCTTAAGCTTCTCCCATTTCAAGAGACCCTGAATTCGATGAGCAAAGACTCTCGAGGTGAAACAAGAAAAGTGTAAACGAATTTTTGTCGTTACCTGCTCGTTCGGTTTTCATGGAATCCCAGATGTTACAATTAAAGTCGTCGTATCCGGCAAGCAACAATCTACCGCTCTTGCTGAATGCTACGCTGGTGATACCACAAATGATATTGTCGTGACTGTACATCGCGAGTTCCTGGTCGGCTCTGATATCGAAAAGCCTACAAGTGGCGTCGTCCGAACCCGTTGCAAATGCGTGACCATTCGGGAAGAACTGGATACAAAATAGAAACGTTAACGAGTCAAACGAGTATTGTCTTATCGGGTCGGATTCAAGGATATTGAACATATTTCTGAATTATTCAAGAAAATCGTGGCTCAGAAGTTATAAAAAAAATTAAAAGCGATTATTCATCAAAATCGTGGCTCAGAAATTATTACAAAAAATTAAAAGGGATTTTTGACCAAAATCGTGGCTCAGAAATTATTTTAAAAAATTAAAAAGGATTATCCACGAAAATCGTGAACCAGAATTTGTCGAAAAATGTGAAATTGATTATCCCCAAAAATGGTGACTGAAAAATTGTCCAAAAATATCAAAATAAATCTCGAAAACATCGAGAAGACGGTATCCAAGATGAAAATGGTGACTCAGAAATTGTCGTAAAATAAAAGAGGGAAAAAGTTCCTTACAGTGACCGCGTTGATGTCACTTTCGTGTCCCGGGAAAGTTTGCTTGCAGGAACCTTCGCGAATGTCCCACAATTTAGCACTGGCGTCGCAGGCACCCGAAACGAATGTACGTGTATCCGGTGCCAAGGAAAGAGACATCACGTCTCCCGTGTGTCCGATGAACGAAGTGCATTGTTGTCCAGTCTCGATGTCCCAAAGCGCGCTGATGGGACAAAAAGAAAAAGTTACCATTTAATAATATTCGAAAACCATCACCCTCCGGGTACCCTCGATTTTCAAACTCGAAATTTCCCGGAAAAAAAAAAAAAATTTCGAGTTTGTCGAAAAGTCGATCAACGGGTGTCGGAGATAAGGCTCTCTCTCTCTCTCTCGCTCTCTCTGGAAACTTACCAGGACATATCTCCGGAACTGGTGACGATCTGATTATCGTCGTAGAAACGACAGCACGATAGATATCCAGTATGACCGGGTAACTCTCTGCTGACTCGCACGTTACCTTCGCGGGTTTTTAAACTGTAAATCGAACAGATGTTATCGAGACCACCGCAAGCTACGTAGCTCCCGGAAGGTGCGTAAGCACATGTCATCACCCATGACGATCGTAATGGAATTGCGTGAACTTTATTCGTGGTATAACTGTCCCACACGATGAGTTTGCCATCCTGAGACGCCGATACCAAGTTTCTAAATGGGGACAGAGAGAAAGGGACACATTAGCAAAGTTAGCAAAGAAAGAAAGCTTGGTTGGTACGTTGGGGTACACCTTTTTGCCCCGGGAAAATTTCGGCAGTTACCTCGAGTCGCTTCCCCAATGCATGGCGTAGATCTTGGCGAGATGACCACGCAGAGTGCGTCTCGTGCGCATTTGTATCCGTCCAATTGGTTCCATGCCGGATGTCGCCTGTACCAACGTGGTATCACAGGCGGCCTTTCGTGCATCCTGTAACGAAAGAAGAGAGAAATCATGAGGCATTTATTTTTAGTTTCAGTAACCAATGGGGTTTGGCAAATATTATTAAAAAAAAATTGTTTCCCTTTTTTTTTAAGTTAAATTTCTTTTTTCCCCAAAATTTTGTCTTTTAGACCAATAATATTATTTCCAAAATTGGTATTTAAAATTACTAAGATTACAAAAATTGCAAAAATGACAAAGTATTATAAAAAAATAGTAGAAAATATCGTTAAAAAAATTACAATTCCCTTTTTTTCTCCTAAATTTACTTTTTTCCCACAAAAAAAAATGATTTCTTGGGAATTTTCCCTGACATTTTAATTATTCCAACAAGGCATTTCAAAACTACGTAGATAAATTTTGCAAAATTCCAAGCTAATTTTTCGAACCCGATCAAACGATTAATTTTCAAACGGTACCCAAGTGCAAGTGTGGATGCACAAACGCAACCTAGGACGTACAAAAAAAAATTGCACAGCGTTCTCCAAAGGCCAAAATCTCTACACCTTTGACCCAGTTACCGTTTTCAAATCAAACCATCAATCTCCAAAACCTCTTTTTACATTTCTTTTTTTGTTCTTCGACACCAACGAATGACGACCTGCTGGCATTGTTTCTTCATCGATTCGTCGAGAGTTACGTGATTCCGGATCAGCCCGAGGAAATCATCCCCGTCTTGCGAGGAAATCATAAATTTCGGGGAAAAGTGGCTTGATAAGGAAACCGTCGTGACATGTGCCGATACATAAATTTTCGTGTCAACGTATACTCGTGCTCGTTCTATCGATTAGACATTCGTGCCGCGCCCCATCGACACCACCATAATAAGGGTTGGTTGGTTGGTTGGTTGGTTGGTCGGTGGGTTGGTCGGTTGGTTGGTTGGTTAGTTGGTACAGAGGAACTCGACGTCGGAGTCGCCCCGAACGAACGAGGGTGCAGGGTATGTGCCCGCGACGTCGACGAGGGGCGTCGGGACAAAAAGGGATGGAAAAGGGTGAGAGAGAGAGAGAGAGAGAGGGGAGAGGAAGGGGTCGGGGTGTATGTGGCATGAATAGGGGTCGATTAAAGTCGAGTGCACTTTGGCCAAGAGATACTTTCAACTGTTGCTTCAGACGAAAGTCAATGAGAGCGTGTATATCTTCTTAATTGAGAAGCATACGCGGCCGAAGGTGGCGAAAGGGGTGGGGGCGAAGGGGGCATTTTGGGGCACCCCCGGAGGCTCCTCGGCGCCGATACTCACGCGAACGGCATTTTTGAGCGTTTCTGCCTCTTGACGGAGACTATCGAGCTCGTTCATGATGAGCGACGAGGAGATTCAGCGGCGGAAAACGCTCGAGATGAAAATATCCTCCTTATCCTCGCGAAGGGACGGAGCCGGCAGACCGGGGTTCGCTGTCTCTGGAGAAGCCTTCCCGTTTCCTCAACGAGCGACACTTGACTTTAGCCCGCGTGGTGGTGGTGGTGGTGAGTGTCTCCTCTTCTTCTCCTTCTCCTGGGCAGCCACGAGCTTCTCTGTAAGAGCGAGATCACGGTTTTTGTTAGAATTCCAATTTTTTCTTAATTAAAAACAATTTTTTTTATTTTACAAATATTTTTTTAATTTAAAAACATTTTTTTTCATTTTATAGATTTTTTTAATTTAAAGAATTTTTTTATGTACATATTTTTTTTTTAAGTTCGCGGATTTGAATGTGGGGGGTCATTTGTCCACCTGGTGACCTAGGGTCCCCCAAAGGGGTCGAGAAATGGGGGTTCCCGGTTTCTGGTGGTTGACAATTAAAAATTAAATAAATAAAAAAGGGGCTGTCCCCTGAATGGCACTGGTTTTGTGCAAAGATTTGAAAATTTTCATATTTTGAAATTGTTGCACAGAAAATATAATATTGCCGGTGAAAAAAAAGGGGGAATGGGTTTTTTCGCCGATTTTTGGGGAAATATTGTCCTTCCCCGAAAAATCGCAACACGAAGAGCTTCAATAAATAAAAATTAAAAAAGGGTATTTTCGCTTGAATGTTGCGTATTTTGAAAAACATAATTTTGAAAATTAAATTTTTAAATGATTACCCGAAAAAAAAAATACTATAATATTCCCCGTGAAGGAATAGAAAAATGCGTATTTTTACCGATTTTTGAGAATAACTTGTCCTTTCCCAAAAAAATGGGGAAAAAAGGGCGTGAAAAATGAGGTTGGCAAACTCATTTCCAGTTTGCAGGGGGAAAGAGAGAGAGAGAGAAAGAAAAGAGAGAGAGAGAGAGAGAGAGAAACACGTCCTTCACCTCACGATAGAGGTCTAGTGAGGGTTGTCGATCCATCCGTAACTCTCCACTATCATGCATCCACCTCCTTCCTTCTGATATCGCAAAACCCGACGTCTGCGCCCTTCTCGCCGGTAGGTGCTTTCGCACCATGAACCAAAGAACGAACGAACCAACGAACGAACGAACAACGAAGACCGACTCGAGCACAGGAACACGAACGAGGAAGTTCCCACTTGGAACGTACATGTGCCTGCCTGGGGGAAAAACAAAATCGTCCTACCTAGGGACACTCCATGAAAAGAAAGAAAAAGGAAAAGAAATTCTCTTTTCTTTTTTTTACGCCAAGAAAAAAAGGGAGGAATCTCCCTGAAATTTGTAGCTACGCCTATGGACGCGTGGTAGTTATCTTGTAATATCAGGATTGAAGTATGTAATATTCATGGTTGTTTCGCTTCCGAACCACGCCCAGAGACGTCGAAAAACCACGACCACGCTCTGGCGCTGAAGGAGCAAGGGAAGGAACGAAAGAAAAATTTACTTTTCTTTTCTCTATCTTTCGAAATTGTACATTTCGTTGTGGCAGAAGATACGCGAGGGCTGAATATATTTTCTTACGGGGTGGCGAAATCCGAGGAAGAAAGTCGTCATCTCGTGTGGGTATGGGTAATGCGACGGTGTTGCCCTCACGCGGCGTGCGGAGCCGTGCCGTACCGTGGCGTGCCGCGGCGTGCCGTGCCGTGCCGTGGCGTGGCGTGGCATGGCGCGGCGCGGCGCCCGTTGCACAACCGGGAAGTTGGCAGGCAAGCGCAGTGAGGACGACGACGATAACGTTAACAATGTTGGCTGGCTGGTGGGTACGATGTACCTTGTATCGTTCGTTCGCCATAGATTCAAAGCTACGGGGGTAGAGAGCGAAAAGAGAGAAGCGGCAACCACCGACGGGGGATGAGGATTCGATCGATAGTCTCGTCCGGAGAAGAACGCATTGTCCCGAATCGGTCATCTCCCGTGGGAATTAAAGAACCGCGCCTGTTGTTGCTCATTTATCCCAACCGCCACCTGGACGGGGGCTCCGAGTGTCTCTCGCCGAGTCCGAAACCGTCCAGCCAATCGGGAGAAGGGGGGGAGGGATTGCGAATCCTGGCTGGACTTTTTTTGTTTTTCTAGGATTTTTTTTAGGATCCCCAATTTCGAGGATATCGAGATCCCGGACGAAATTCGTTGGGAACGAGACGAATATCGAATTCTGGGATTTTCCAGTTGGTTTTACGACACGAAGTCAGGGCTGAGAGGAAAAGAGTCAGCCCCTTGCGTCATAAAGAGCCGGCTGACGTCACACACCTGTCGTTCACCCCTCGGCCTCTCTTTTTCTCTCGCTGCTCGGGTCTTCTCTTCTTTTTTTTTGTTCGCGTTCTTTCCTTTCCACGCTTAACTTTTGGGTCGACGTATTTATACGTTTCGTACGGAACTAGGGGAAGAAGAGAGAGAGAGAGAGAGAAAGAGAGAGCCTCTTCCCGACCTGACCCCCCCCCCCCCCCCCCCATCCATCCATCCATCATTTCCAGGAGAATTTACCGAGTTTCCGATACTCCTTTCCCGCTCGAATGTAGAAAGTGGAGTAAAAATTCGCAATGGTTGCCATACAGGGTTGCCAACTAAGGTCCAAAGTATCGCCGCGGTAAGTAAATAATGGAGGGGGTAACGTCGAACTGGCAACGCCGCGCCGATTTTCGAAAACCCGATCGAAAATGGAGTACCAGTCTCTGGAACGAATGTTTTTGGGTCGATTCCAGGGATTCGACTGCAGAGGGCAGCAGCCACGTGCTCGGACACAAGGTGGAACTGTGCCCACCGGTGGTCAAAAGTCGGTTACCAAAAATGAGACGATTTCGAAGACGAGGCGCACCCTGTTTTAGGGGGAAAGGGGGGATGATTTCGAAGAAAAATGTATCCGGATGTTCTTTCGTGGGATTCCCACGAAAAAAGAAAAAATGCAAAATTTCGATGACCCCTGTTCCTCCTGGGCCCCTGTTACCGCAAACGAGCAAAAATGGTCTCCCCGCGCCGGCGTTTTGGGAAAATCGAACGCGTGTTGATATTTACATTCTTAGAAATGGCCGCACATTGCGCTTTTATTGGACACCTATTTTTTCCTTCGACCGTTAAAAAATTCCAGACCCAGTGGTTCCAAAAAAGGCGATTGTCGTTACAGTCGATGAACTTTAAGAAGAAGAAAAAAGGGAGATTGCTCGGTTTGGAATCGACAATAAAAAAAAAGTGTCCAAAACTAGCCGACCGCCATCATTCCGGGAAACGTTCTATTATTCATCCGAATGGAAGAGAAGCAGGAAACGAATATCAACCTTAAGATAAACTTCAAATAATCATTGAAACTTTATTCTTAAACCGACTGCTGGTGGTACTACGTTGGAAAAATCTAACAATGTTTATTACCATTCCAGAAATATTCTTGCTGTGCTGGAAATAAATATTGCTGGCGCAGCATGAATTGCTCCTAGACTCGGCGAGAGGAGGAAGGAATGTTTCGCTATCAAACAAAAAAAATCTTCAAAGCAAACACGAGTCTCCTAATTATGCGGAATCGTTATTTTTTTTTTATTATCGCACGAAAAGTGCATTTTCACCAGCGACGGATTTTTCAAACAAATTCTCCTCCGAGGAAACACGTTCGAGTCGATTCTCGTTGATTTGCGGGGAAATCGAGGGAAAATAAAATTTCTACACTACGATTTCCTTTTTTTTTCTTAATTTTCAAAAATAAAGGGTTCGGTATCTCATTGGGTTTTATGGAAATTAGGGATTAAGGTGGCAGATTTTTTTTCTTTTCGTTAGAAATAAAAAATAAAGGAGGTTGAAAAATGTTCTAAAAAGAATCCATAGAGAGAAAATCGGATGGGATACGTGTATGTATACATGTGTGTGTGTGTGTGTGTGTATAAAGGGAGGAGACAAGGAAGGCAAGTTCGTTTGCAACACATTGACCCTAAGTTTGTACCGGCAGTTGCGACCTACTACTAACCATTCTGCCAAGCTACGGTTTACCCTCGAGCTCGATTCCACATCCCACCGGAAGTAAGAATCCTAAGCCGAGGGAGTAGTTCGTTACTGTTAAACCGTAGCATGAGCAGAAAATTATTCCATTTCAAAATCATCGGCGTAACGCGGACACCCAACGCGGTTCCCGATAGCAACTGCCATTTTCCTTCCAAATGCATAAAAGGAACCTAAATTGGCCCCCAATTGAACCCCATTTTTTTAAAAACAGTCATAGGAATCCATGCAAAAATATGAATTTTTGATTCAAGGAAAAAGACATTTTTCGAAAAATCGCATTTTCGGATTCCCAACCCTGAGAATGCATTTTTGAAATTAGGAACTCTCTAGGTACCCCGGAGTAGTACAGTAGTATATTATTCCATAGTAATTAGTGTCAATTAAAAGAGGCGTTGGTAGGAACATCAATTGGTAGAACAAACGTCATCTCAAAGAAGGAACTCGTTGCATAGGAATGTATGTTACAGTTTAACTCATAAGTTCATTTTCTTGTCAAGAAGAAAAAAGCGTTTATTGCTGCTGCTGTTACACTACTATAATACTACTACTACTACTTCTGCTGCTGCTACAGACACACTACTACTACTACTACCACTACTGCCATACTCCTACTACTCCTACCACTGCTCCACTAGACTCCAACAAAAAGGGAACAAAAGTTGATCAGTGGATATTCTGTAGACTGACGTACAAAAGTTTTGATATATAAGACATTCTAAGTTGTAGCCTCAAACTTCCAACTTTATTGCTAAAAGAATTGGATGCCAAAACTTTTTTGTAAAATCGAAAGGAAGGAAGAAACTTCTCGTTTCAATCATGAAAGAAACTTTATAGTCCTCGATAGAAAAAAAAACTAGAGCTTTTCGTCCTTCGAGGCCTTAAGGCGAGCTAGAGGAAAAAGATTTTGCGTCCCGAATGAATATTCATTCGTTCCATACGATTCCGTCTTAAAGAAATTTGGATTTTATCGAGCGCAGTCGTTGCAGGCTGGAAAGATGAGACTTTCCGAATCGACAAATAATCGAATACCATTTTTTAGGAAACTTTCCGCTTACTTATATTCATTTTTAAATACTTTTTTATAGAAAGAAAAAAACTTTGGGTGTCTCGCATATGTAATCGAATAAGTATCCTTTGCTGGTATCGACGACCAACTTCTTTTTCTAATCGGCATAAACAACAAGAAAAATGACGTTATCGAGAATCGATTGGAGTGGAAAATTAAACGTGGCGTAGATAATATTTGTTTGAATGAAACCCGGGATGATTTATCTGTTGTTTAAAGAATGACAGTGTAGAAACACGACGACACAATGAAAAGCGAAGAGAGATTCCGAATACAAAACTAACAGTAAGATGTCGCTTATAAAAATTCTTTCGACCGAATATCCAAAATCTTCGATACAAAGGTCAAGGATATTTAAGAAAAAAAAAAAGAACCTCCGCGATTCGATTTAATTGTTTCGGTACGAGGAAAAGATGAAAACTATTAATCACTAGCACGAAGTGTCGAGATAGCGGAAAATTATTGTATCGTTATGTCATAAATAACAATTGGGGAAAAAGTCTTTTATCGACACAAAAGAAATTGCAAAGTCGAGGAATTCGAATAATGTTTCTACGACGACTTAACGTAGAAGCGAAGTTTCTTCTGCAAAAACATTAATTGTTGTTTAGACGCGAAGGATTCTTTGAAAATACTTCTCGAAAAACGCACGACTTTCTTTTTTATGTATGCATAGAAGACATCGTATATACAAAAATGAAGATGTTGGGATTCCGTGCTCTCTTAGGGCCAAGAAACCACCTTACGGACCCTTATCCTTCCAAATTGATAGTTAATATTAAATCTCTGTACTTCTACCCCCTTACCCTGCAACCCTTGAATATTAACAAACAATTAATTAAACAAAATAACAAGACCACGATCGCGATCCCTGGATCGAATAAAAAATGTAGAATCGAGTCCCTTAAAACCGAATAAGAAATATCGCAAGAGACCCTCCCCCATCCCTTCGGATGCAGATATTCTCAGAGGGTTGTGCTACCCTTGTTACCACTAAAACCGCATATTTCTCTCCCTACTCGTGGATTTTGAAATTTCGGCTCCCATGGTTCATTTAAACAAGAAAACCCCGAAACAACTAGATTTAACGATCACCCATCGACCCGGGTGAGTACTATTTTTCCATGCGATTCTCTAAAACGGGTAAAAAAAAATCCTCCCCGTTTGTGGCCACTCCATGGAGACTTTGGGAGCGGACGTGGCCCTAATTTCGGGGCAGAGCCTTCGCGGGGAAGGGCGCGATTCGACGAGAAAGGGAAAGTTTCGTGCGAAAAGAGCCCGGAACGGAATGGAATCGAACCAGGGGGTGCACGTAAGTGGACATCGAGGCATAAAACCGGGCTTTCGTGAGTCGGGTAGAACGGCCGCCATATTGTTCAGGCTCAAAAGCTCTACCGGGGTAGAGGAGGGGAAGGGAGGAGAGAAGAGGAGAGGCAAAGGAAGAGGAGAAAGCGATTTTTTTTTCGTACCGTGGACTAAGGAAATGATAATGGCGAAAGTAACTTCGAGTGTCATTCTTCTGCCCCCCCTCCTTCTCCCTCGACTCTTCGATCTTTCGATCCATCGCACCGCGGGTGACGGGAAAAAAGGGATGAAAAATCGGGACTAAATACCTGTTCCACGTGAATACCAGGTCCTTCCCCTGTTCCTGTCCGATGCGAAAGAAGGAAAAGTCCTTCTCTCTCTTTCTCTCTCTCTCTCTCTAGAGTCCAACGGTTTTCCAGTCCGCGCGTTCCGCAACAGTCAGACTTCTGTAAGCACTCTCACATCGGGCCACTTTCTTAGCTCCACACAATTCTCTTTCCCGTTGCCTCGGCTCGGTTTGACTCACAAGAATATACACACACACTCTCTCTCGTTACCGTATTAACGTGCGCACGGATGCACCTGTTTTGCGTATTAGTAAAAATGTATCTTAGGCGCGAAGCAACGATCGCCCCCCCCTTTTTTTTATGTTTTATTAAAAAATCGAACGGTTCTGGCTTTTTTCTTCTTCGTTTCCTTCTTTCTTTCTTTTTTTTTGTTTCTTTACGACGCGCTTCGAGCCTCGTTCGTCGTGAGAGAGTAGCACCGTCGACCGATTGTTTTCATGGAGGCTCGAAGCGGAGCTGCTGCTGCTGCTGCTGCTTGCTGCTGCTGCTGCTGCTACTACTTGCCTACTCCGTACACTCCTCTTCAGAATTTCAGAGCGGGCGGCAGGGTGGGGCTCCTTGGTGCCAGGCTCGTGAACCCCGTGGCGTAGCGCGCGAATCCTTACGAGTATTCACGAACGATGGGAACTCCGGCCTCTGCCATGGGCTTTTTTTCCACGACCCGCCAAAATTCGAAACGTTCCGTCCCTTTTTTAACCGTTTCAGTGCCAGAGGTCTTTTTTCTTGGTTTCCAAATCTTCTCTTCAAAAACGAAATAACAAAAACCAAGCATCCACCCGAATTTCGAGGCCCCCCCCCCCCCCCCCCCCGGGGGGGATTAATTTATTGCCAATTCTTTTCGAACAATCATCATAATAATAAGGTTACACAAAAATTGTTGATAAAATGTAAAATGAAACAACAAATAACAAGAACTACTGATTTTCGAGGTTACCATCCGCGGGATCTTCGACCTCTTCGTCCGCTTCCCGCTGGCTCTCCTCGATCTCTCGAACTTTATCGGTTCGCTCCTTCGCCGCCCTTGCCAATCGATTGTAGAATTCCGATTCTACCGACGCGAGTCGCTTGAAACTCCGTCGCTGCAAACACAACAATTCGCAAGTCTCGAGGGCGATCGCCGACGTGTCCCTCCATTTGTCTTCGTAAATTAGCGCCGATTCGCCGAAATAGTCGCCGTCCTCCACGTGACAAACCTACGATTGGACGCGAATCGAATTACCAATTCTTTGGAAAAACAAAAGACACTTTCCCAACTTGGAGCGACGAAAATTTATGACGGACATAAAATTCGAGTCGATTTTTCAACGTCGCGCGAAGGAAATTCCACCTGCGTCATAATTCAACGTAATTTTCAAGCTGCTGGAAAGTGCTATTTTTTTTTTTGTTTACCTCCTCTCCGCTGCAAGTAACAAGAGCAACGGAACCGCTCGCTATGAAATACATACAATCACCGTCGGTGTCGCATTTCATAATAACGTCATCCCGGAGGTAAATTGCCGGTTTTAGAACAGCTGGAACGAATTAACCATTCAAACGAACCAAGATTACCGGTCGAAATCGAAATAGCGAGAAAAAAAGAAGAAACTTACAGATAAGGTTCGACAGTAAACTTCTTGGCAAGTTGTGGAAAATCGTTGCCCTCTCCAGCAGACCCCTGCTACCGTGGATCATAATTTCCTGTTTCAGAAGAGCTGCAACAGCGACCAAATATTTTTGTTATTATTGATTTTTGTTTTTTTTTCCGAAGTTGTATCGACCGATGATAACGATCCGAAACGATCGTTTCGGAACTTTATCAAGTTTATTTTCGTGAACCAAAAAAATATTTATTAAATTCATGAGCCTGATTAAAAATATAAAATCGATTCAAAAACAATAAAAATGCGGTAAAAAAAATCGATATTTTAATTTAGCAAAAATTTTGTCATTGGTTTAGTGACAAAATATATTTGTATGATACCCTGTGATAATTTTTTTCCGTGAATATAAAAATTTGTAATATTATTAAAATCATAATATAACGATGTTATTAAACAAAATCTTTCGTATAATATATTTATAATATAACAAATTCCGCGGCATAATAAATTTTCATGTTTCTCAATTTCCAATTTCTTCGCGATACATTTTTTTAGGTACGCACACTCCCGCTCAAAAGTTTGGAAGCGACCAACTTTTGAACCGGAGTGTCTTATTCTTATTACATTGGAGAGGAATTCGAAAAAGAAAAAAATATCAGTGACCGTCGTACCACTCAAAGTATTGAATATCGCTTTTTCTCTGAAGTAACACCCTCGAAATCTATACTCGTAATAATTGATCAGCTTCGTGGCTAGCTCCTCCGGTAAATGATTGTCGCGGATGTATTCCTTAACGCGATGCATGGTCTCCTGATACTTCAACTCCGGGGTCACTTTCGACTCCGCCAGTTGCAACAGTCTCACTGAAAGAAAACAAAAAAAACCACCTCCTCGGAATTTCTAATGACGTGATAACTCTAATTTCCATCGACGCCTACCGATCAGGAAAATTCCATAACCCATTCCAAGGAGGGACAAAATGCATTTCAGGACGATGTCTATCCTCCCCGTGGGTGTAAATTCGTCGTAACTCGCGCTGCAGAAATTGCTCACCCCCATGTGAAAACTCGTCAAGTAAATTTTCCAATGTGGCTGGTTACTTAATTTTGTAACCAAGGCGTTTGAAGTCTAGGGAGAAAAAAATGCTGGCAGTAATTTTGATTTTTATGCGGTATCGTCGCAAAATTGTCATGATAAGAATTTGATAAAATAACACGCGTTCTACCTCGATAGACTCTTTGTACGCGTACAATAACAGAAATGGGACGGCATAAGTGCAACAAGCGCACCAGTGGAACACCAAAGTCGTCAACAATCCAAACCAAATCAAAATATCGTATGTCCTCGGAACCCCGAACGCCTTTAAAATGTACAAGAAAGCCTAAAATGGCGGTTCTGTTCTATTCTGATATTTCCATTATATTTTTCGATAAAAGAATTGACCGGTTGCATACTATATTTATGTGTCGAATGTAATCCCTCACGGTACGAAGTCGGGAAAATTTGAGAAGCGGTATTAGTTCCAAAAGTACTGGGACCAAAGTCCCTTGCGACTCTGGAGGCTCCAAATTCGTGGAATAAAACCAAGTGTAGGGCAGGGACGAAGCCAAATCCAGGAAAAAGTATCCTTGGAAGTAGTGCCTACGGGAAATGTGGTACATTTTTCAATACTTTTTCGAAAAATTTGTCAGAATCTATCGGAATAAAAAATTTCAAATTTCAAGTTTTTCAAATTCGAGTCTTTAAAATTAGAAATTTGTCTTCCATCCAGGTGGGATTCGTTACCTAGCAACTAGTACCGGGTCGAGGCACACTTCGGTTCCGTCCAAGAACGCATAACCGGTTAAGAAATTTATAGCGATATCCAGTAATCGAATGGCATATGCAGGTGCGAGGATAGCGGTGCAATTATTCCTGAACGATAATCTTTGGAAGGCTATCACGTAGGGCGACGTTACAAATAAGTACAAATAGACCAAGGTCATCACGCAATCCCATGCAAATCTGAATGCATAAGAATTTTCATTATTTTTCATTCGTTTTTAATTTTTTCTTCGCGATGCATAAAATTCCAGAGTTCGAATTTACCGCCCAACGCGCGCACGCGTATTACATCATATTTGCCGTCATGTAAAAAAAAATGAAAGGACTCTAATTCGAAATTTATCGAATCGAAGTTGGTTCAACATTTGAAAATTCATACGCGTGCGCGTACGCGTGTTTTCTCCCTTTGCAATGAATATTTGCCTGCGCACATTCAAGGCACGACAAATATTGTGCAAATAAACATAAACAATCTAAAAAGCAAAAAAAATAATGTTGGCGGTGTTGGAATCACAAAATTGAATTTAGTCCATGCGTGGAGGGAACGTGGAAAAGGAACAAGACACCGCGCATGCGCGCAACGTTTCCGCGGATCTACGCGCTGTTCGACCGCGCATCGTAGCGAATTCGAGCGGATCCTTCGAAATCGCCGCCGCGAAATCCGAACGCGACCAACCTGAAACTGCTGAAGGGATGAACGATCCACCAGAACTCGGAGCAACTGTGACGTTTCTTCTCGAAGACGAGGGCCGCGTTGCTGCGGAAACAGGTGCCCGTGAGCGGGTGTTTCTCCGAGGCGATGAGCATCTTCTGAAAACGGCGCTTCAATCGCGCGCGGAGTTTCGAGTTCGGCGGCAATTTCGGCAAATGGCTGTTGGACGTTTGCGGCAATTCGCAGAAATGGACGCTCCCGTCCCGTTTCCCTCGAAAACTCGCCCTCGGGGTGGCGGTGGCGCGTCTCATCTTCCTCGGGAACAACTTTTTTTTTTCGCGTTCCCGTGACGGAAGAACGTTCACCAAAATGGCCGACAATCGAGTAGCGCCGATTTTCGAGCACCCGCCACCGCGGCATTGTTGGAGAGCGGGGCGACACCTGGTGCCGGAAGGTCGCAGGAAATATCGATGGCGAATACATGGGGCACGGGTAGGGGAGGGGGTAGAGTGTAGGAAGCAAGGAACTACGTGCTTGTGCTTTGTAATTTGTACTTGTCTCTCTCTCTTTTGGCTGAAAAAAAGGGAAGGCACGGCCGCTATTCGCGAAAATGGATTTTAACGTGAAGAAACTCGTGAAGGATGCAGGCGCGGCTCTTAGTAGGGTCGTCCAGGTAAACGCTCCATTCTTGATCTTAACATTAACAATAAGAAAAAAGGAAGAGGAATGTCATCTCTATTTCGCTTCACACGGACACGGATACGTATGTGTGGGTGTTTGAATCGCAGGGGGATTCGCTACGTTCCTGGCTGTTGTCATTTCTGACATTTTACCGAATACGCATGAAATCATCGTCATCGTCATTGTTATTATTATTATTATTATTATTACCATTCGACCGTTTCGAGATTCCCCGTTGCGTTTATCGATCACCGAATAGTCGGATTCTTCCGGCTTTCGCTGACTTATGCCGCGTTTATTGATCCTTTTTCCAACTTTTCTACTTACCCGTTGTCTCGATTTTTTTTACTTTTAAGTTCCATCATACGTGTAGGTGCGATAACGCGAGATTTATTTATTTTCTCCCATTCCGCTTATCTCATATATATATATGTGTATGTTAAAAAGCGAAAAACAAAAAAAAACACGCACGTATACATAAATGTACACACATACCACCTTACCCTTATGTTTTTTTCATCCACAGTATGGGAATTATTACCATGGCGCATGATTCATCTCGAAATGGCACTAAATGGAACAATCGAGTCGCAAAATATATTATTACACATTCATAACTGACTCATCGATTATTAATCGTTGAGGAAAATGAAAAGCATTCGATGGAACAAAGGATTTTTCTTCATGAATTTTACTTTCTATACTTTTTCTTCGTAGGATTTATTTAGATATCGAAGACACATCCTAAGAAATTATCATAAACAATTTAGTTTAACGTGGATCGAGCGATTAACAATAATTAAATTTGTTGGCGACTACCGGCTATTAATTTTTTAAGTGCGAAAGGCGCACAAATGCCCCCTCACGAATTTATCAATATATAAAAAATGCATATATTGATAGTTTCGTGCAAGAGTAAGCAGCACTCGGAGGGAAAATAATAACAATAATAATGTTACTATTATTAATAATATAAAAAGCAGATATTTTTGAGGCGTGAAAGAAAATAACAATCATGTCGTCTTCTTCTTGTTATTAAATATTCAGCTCACCGAAGAAACTCTTGGGACTTCGGAAAAGACGGAACTCGATGCCCATTTCGAACATCTAGCGGAACGTGCAAATACCACCAAAACATGGACCGAAAAAATCTTGAGGAACATGGAAGCCGTTCTTACTCCGAACCCTGGTACATTTTACTTTTTCTTTTTCTTTCAAAAGTAGCTCGACGAACGGCTAGTGTTCGTTAAATATCGCTGACCTTGCTAATCTCCGATCTAGGAAACAGAATCGAAGACTTCTTCTACGAGAAAATCGATAAAAGGAAGCCAAACAGACTCAGTAATTTGGAATATGTAGGGATCGATATGATCGAAGCTGGCAACGAATTCGGTCCAGGAGTTCCTTACGGTTCGTACATAAAATACTTATAAATTTACATATATTGGAAAATATAGATTCTTCCAGAAGGAGAAATTATAAAATTAGAAATTTCCCACCAGGAAGCGCCTTAATCAAGGTCGGACAATGCCAACAAAAATTAGGACAAATCGAGAGGGATTTCATTGGAACTTCGGCGAACTGTTACATTCAACCGCTCAGGAAATTCTTAGACGGCGAGATGAAAACTATTAGCAAGGAAATGGCCATTCTGGAGAACAAACGGTAGGTTTGTTCAATTCAACCTGGAGCGATCCTAGATTTCAACTCGAAAAAAATGTGAAACTAAAAATGTGGGTGTTTTCAGATTGGATCTGGACGCTTGTAAAAATCGTGTGCGAAAAGCGAGGAGTATGTTGGGTCAACAGAGTGTAAGTAGCCTTCCCTCTTCCTACCGACTCAGAAATTTTCTGGTTCGTAACGAGAAGCGAAGGTGAAATTTGGATCGACTCTGGGACATTTGTATATTTTTTATTCGTGTCGTAAACAAATGAACTCGATATCAAATTTTACCTTCGACCAAAAAAAAAAGTTACCAAATCTAGTCGTATACCTTTTCACCTGACGATCATTGCAATTGTTTGGGACTTTGCTGCGATTCATAGGATTCCGGAGTATCTCCCGAAGTCTTACTCGATCAGGTATCGGAGAGGCAGATTTCTCCAGTAGCAATTTTAATAAATCCAGTCGACCCTTCTCTTTTATTTTTGTTATTCCGCTCGAACTCGATATATATTTTCATTGTTCTTCGCTCGTAGCATGTTTCTCATTTTTGCACCTTACCCTGCGAATACTCGAATCACCTTGTTCCTTCTATACTCAGGCAGAGAGGGAGTTGAGAGTGGCGCAGTCGGAGTTCGACAGGCAAGCCGAAATCACCAAGTTGCTCCTGGAAGGCGTCTCGAGTTCGCAGGCTGGACACTTACGGTGTCTCCACGAGTTCGTTGAGGCTCAGGCTCGTCACTACGCGCAGTGTCACGCGACCATGCAAGATTTGCAGCGAGAGCTAGCTGGGTACGTGCAATTTTTTCACATCCATGTCCATGGAAGAGCGAAAGATTTCGATTTTTCGCTCTTCGTCGTAGAAACTTTGCGTAATTTCTTTTCTTCGCATCCGTGTACTATAAGATTTTCGTTATACAGCTATCCCACGTTATGGTGATGCGAGTGAGTAATCGTTCGATGCTTCGATGGTGTCTTCGTGCATTCTAGAACGCTTAGAAACCATTACTCATTCGTAATTAGTCTGCGAGTCGTACCGGTTCCTAAAATTTGAAATTTGGGAATCTCTCCGTTCCGAAATTTCAATCGACAGCCCATTCGAAAGCTTAGCTTTCGCTTTCGAACTTGCTTCTTCTCTTCCTGCCTAATATTTGCTGACTAATGATACCTTTAGATTCCCCGTAACCCCAAAAGTTCCCTTCCTGCAAATGTCTCCTTAGTTGGAAGCGGAGAGTAGCGAAAGCCTAGGCTAGACCGTATCCTCGAGCATGCTTATCCAATGTTTTCCCGGCTGCGGTTCTAATGGACTATTTTTCTCTTGTCGGTACTATCTTGTTCGCTTGCACGATTGGGATTACAGGGCAAGGCAACCGAGTCCTTTACTGAGAGTCAACAGCGAGGAGGTGGTCGAGTTAACACCATCCTCATCGCCTACTCAATCCCAAAATTCACCCGTTCATTCAACTCTAGCTGGAACACCATACGTTACAGCTACATTCGATACCGATATTAGCAAAGTTTAAACGAGGAATGACATTAACACTGATACTAACAATCGAGAAACTCTGCCATTACGTCGAAATTAATTGTCGAATAAAAGGAGGAGCATTTTGTTTCTCTTCGAAATTCCTGTCGATGAGAAAAATCTGTCGAAGGCCAACCGAACCGGTTTCGAACAGGAAAGACAGTCGAGACGAACGAGTTAGATCTGTTTAGGCAATAAAGTCGATAAAATACTCAAGGAAACTATTGCAATCCTATTTTCAATGATCTTAGATAAAATTTAGTTGTTCTTGTTGCTTATATTAATTGAAATGTACAGATATCGGATTTAATGAGAAACAATCGATTTAAGGAAATAAATTAGATAGAAAAATGTTTCCATTCACAACGACATGCGTTTTTTTCCTCGCTCTTGTAACACATTCTGTCATTTGCTATAAGTGTTTGTTTTCTGCATGTTGTCTCTCGAGTCACGACTATTCGTTTCTTCATTTTATTAAAAAATACCATATTAATAAAATTTGAAAATAAAGAGAAACCTATCGACAAAATTCTAGCTTCGCCTCGTAGCTCCTTTCGCTGTCGAGCGAGTGATCGATCGAAAATGGAAATTATATCGGTTTCCGTCGAGGTGATAAAATTTCAGATTTATGGTTTTTGTCTTAGAAATTTTTATTCGCAGACGAGTGACTAATTTTTCAAAAGAACTAGTTTTCTCTTTGACTCAATCTTAAGTTTCTTTTTGTTTGTTGTTGGAGATGACGGTCATAAAAAAAAATTGATAATTTATCCCCCCCAGCTTATCTGGGGCATCTTATCATCCTACCAACGCGTCCAGCACCACCACCACGTCATCGTCCGCGACTGCACCAGTGGAAAATGGTCAGCAAGAACGCGCGAGAGTCGTTTGCGATTACGAAGCGAGAGATTCCAACGAATTAAGTGTAATGCAAGATGAGGTAACGAAATTTGTCATTTGAAATTGTGCAAAAGCATGATAACAACACTTTCTCACGTCGGTTTGTTCTTTTCATTTCAATGTAAGATTTTTTTTTTCCCCACCAAAACTTGTTTGTTTTTTTTCTGTTTTATAGAAAATATCTTTTCTTACGAATTTTTTGTATACAAAGGAAGAAAATTTAGACGTTGTAGAAATTTTGGATAAATCGAAGGTAAATGGTCGCGAGGAAACGTAGATTTATTGTTTAGTGCCAAGAAATTTATCTTTAACGTTAGCTAGCATGGTAAGAATAATACTCAGAAGAAGAATGATTGTTGAATCTACCGTTCCATGAGTTTGAAGTTGATTGTCCTTTTTTTTTCTCTTCATTCAAGACTTTCCTGAAGCTCTCTTAATTTTTCTTTTTTTTCATACGTTTAAAAAGTAATTGAAATTTCTATCGATTTTATTCCAACTCGAAAATTCCAATCTCCTTTGCTTCGAGAAAAAGGAAAGCCGATAAAGTCTTTCAAGAATTGTATGTTTTATAAAAATCGTTTCCATGTCATTCCCTTAAAAATTCAGGGTAAAATCGAAAAATAAAGAAAAAGAAAAAATTGAAACTCATAAAATTATGTAAATATCGGAAAATGCAAATTGTATCTGAAAGAAAAAACGCAGATGAATAAAAAAAGATCCTTCTTTTGTAATTGATTTTGTATTTTTTCCTTTCTCTTCTGGTTCATTTATTTTTTATTCTTCTTTTGCATGACGGTTCCACTGGTAAAATAAATTGTCGTAGTAAGAAAAAATGGATTTTCGACACTTTCGTCTGTTTTACCAATTTTTTTTTAGGTAATCTGTGTTTCCAAAATACCGGGAGACGAAGATTACTTAATGGGATTTAGAGGAAACCAACAAGGTAAAGTTCCAAGGGTTTACTTGGAAACTCTCGTTTCGAGTTGAAAAGTCGAGGAGGCACAGAAAAAGTCATTCCGCGCATTTAAAAAATTCGATTTCGCGTCACGAGAATGAAAATAAGAATATCTTTTAAATAAGATTCATTCCGATGTTAATTAGAAAAAAGGAACTTCTTTTTTCCTTAAACGTAGATCGAGTCGTAGGAAAGTTTCAATTTCAACAAAGTGTCTAAATCCTAAGCAATATTTGTCGATCGCATATCCCTGAATTTCATTCCGTGCTTATCGTTCCGAAGAAGTCGAGTTCCAAATATTTCAGTCTAATGCGAATCGCTTCTGTCGAAATGCATCGATACAAATATATTTCTATAATATGTAATTAAGGTAAAATTGAAAATAATGTCAATACGAAACGCTTGGTTGTAATAAAATTGTTGCAAATATGAAGGGGAAAAAAAAAAAAAAAAAACCTATTCGAGTGTAAAAGTGTTAAAATAAAGAAGAAGAGGGAGGAGAATTACATCGCTGTCCATTTCGTGTCTTATTATTTATTTATTTGTCTTACCATGATGATAAAAGTGGTACAAAATTACTTCTTCTTGGACACACCGACGGTACGACCTCTCCTGCCGGTGGTTTTCGTGTGCTGACCGCGTACACGAAGACCCCAGTAGTGTCTCATTCCTCTGTGGGCGCGGATCTTCTTCATCCTTTCCAAATCTTCGCGAAGCTTCGAGTCCAAGTTGGAGCTGGTGAGCTGCAAAGCGCAACGATCGTATTCACTCCGACATTCTAACTTTCAATTTCGAATCCCCAACTTTCTTCGTAGGCGAATTTACTTGAAATCTTGCAGATCGAGTAAAAAAATAAAATAATGTTGCGTCGCGATGGCATTTCGAGTCCTCTTGTAAAATTCAAGTTTCGAAATACCAAAGTTATCCAAGACGCGGTTATTTTTGCATAATCTACCATCCGATAGTTACGATTGTGCAAACATATCAGTCGTGTATTATGCGTGCATATATGTATACGTGTGAGATCATGTATCTACCAAAATCCGAAAGAACTTACTTGCGAGTATTTTCCATCGACGATATCCTTTTGTCTGTTAAGGAACCAGTCTGGAATTTTGTATTGCCTGGGGTTGGCCATAATGGTGACGATCTTTTCCACCTGAATTAAAAAAAAATATACATATATATGAAAAGTTAAACATATAAGGATCAAAATAATTCCGATTGAGATCGAACGGAAATGACTTACCTCCTCTTCGGAGCATTCTCCGGCGCGTTTGTCCAGATCAATGTCGGCTTTCTTGAGGACGATGTTGGCGTAACGACGTCCGACACCCTTGATGGCAGTCATGGCGAACATGACTTTTCTGTTTCCGTCAATGTTCGTGCCCATGACACGAAGAATGTGTTGGAACTTCTCGGGTAGAATGAGTGACTGGAAAAAATGTTGTCGTGTATTTATTATTATTATTATTACTATTATTATTATCATTATTATTATTACAACTATTATTATTATTGTTATTGCTATTATTGTTATAGAATATTACTACATCTTCCAAAAATCAGAAAAATTAAAATTTTATGTTCCAAATTTTGAAAAATCAAGAACAAATTTTGAAATTTCGTTCCCGTATGTGTAGCTGTATGTGTATATGTATATGCATTATGTGTATGTTAACACACACACAGTAAATACACGCATGTGTGTGATTAGAAAAAGTCATTTCCTCGAAATAAAAAAATTATCCCCGTTTAGTGAAAACATTAATTCAAAAAGATTACTAGAAACTAAAGGAAATTCATCAACCGTCTCTCTCTTTCTCATAAAAACCATATTTTCTCTTTCTCTCATCAAAGCCGACGACAGAGGAGGTTAGACCCCAAGAAGCGTGCGAGAAAAATAGCGAGTCCCGGCAACGAATCCCGAAACTATCGTTGCAAAAGCGCTCCCAAATACCACAACCGCACTTCCGCGTAACGCCTTTCGGGAATCGTTGCGGGATGCCGCGAATGCACGCGGATTCTTTCACCAGCGAAACCAACACTCACCATCTTGCTCAGCTGTCAAGTACCAAAAGAGAGTTAGGTTAGAACGCAAAGGCGAAATTCCGGTAACGAAGGACGACTTTTCCTGGAGGGGGTGGGGGCATTTCCGTTGCTTCCAGTCCCCGACCAATCACAGACGAGGCTTCCTTTTTTCCACCGTCCGCCATCATTCTTTCGAAAGCACCAACTTTCAATTTGAATTTGATTTCTAACAAAACTCGTAATAATTACCAATTTTCTTACAATTATCATTTTAATTACAATCATTATCATTATTATTATTAGTAAAGTCTAATTAGTAACAATGTTGGTACCGCAATTGTGCGGAATTAGTATATACGGGGGAGAAAAAAATGATTCGCGCTGGGGCGCCGATGGAATTTCGAGTCTCGCGAGAAACGAAAGAAAATCATGGACGTGGAGGGAAAGTCATTCGGAAAAGTGAGTTCGCATCACTCGGAGAGTCACGCGAGCGGAGCCGATGTATTCGGAAGGGGCAGTAACGGCAAGAATGGATTGTTTATCCGCCATTTTGTTTTGCGCGCTGTGTGCTGCCATAAGCCATACCACTACTCTCGTTCTCGCGGCGTAGTTGGAAGCAGAAATTTTTTTTCGACGATGGTCGCATACATACGTAGACCGTGTGGCCTATTTTAACATGAAACTCGAATCTCCCTGAATACCAATCGGCTGGATTCATCGTCGTCAGCGAAACGCTAACTCTTAGGGAACCGTTCCAGTGTTCAGTTTCGAGAACTATGTGAACTATATTGCGAGCGTTTGTCTTTTTTCTTTTTCTTTTCGTTTTGACTCTTCGTTTCTCTCTCTCTCGCTCCCCTTCTCTCTCTCTCTTACTTTTGTCTTTCTCTCTCTCTCTCTTTCTCTCTCTCTCTCTCTCTCTCTCTCTCTAGTGTTTCGCCTGTGTGATATTATCGTAATGACAATCCGTGACAAGTTCCCTCTCTGTGAGTTGTTACCCAACTTTCCTGACTTTTGAGGCCAAATGGCGATTTCCAAATAAACCTTCGACGACGATACCATTTTTTTCGTTCCGATCGCGGACAGTTCTCATCATGTAAGTACCCGATTTCGCTATTTCGACCACCGACCCCCTGCGACCGATAAATAACCTTACAGCGTTCTCGCTCGCGCTGGCCCGCGCGAGTTTTCTCTTCTTCCCCGTGATACCCGAGAAAAAAAAAAAAAAAACCCCGTTTGTTTATCGATTTACGATTTCCAGATGATTTCGATGTGTATCTTATATTTCTTTTTTATCCCCACGTCAAATATGGCTGTCGCGTTACCGCTCGATGACGATGACAATTGTTGTTATTATTATTATCGTCATCAACATCCCGAGTTGGTTTTTTTTCCATCAAATTTCTATCTCACGAACCTTAAACAGCGTGGACCTAAATTTCCCCGATCGGCAAACCTCCTAGAACGGTCGGTTCGCCAGTAATCGATGGATTTTACAGACAAATTCGTATTTTTCCAGGATGTCCTGTCAAAGCGGAGGACGTAGACTCTGTCTATCGATGCTGAACGACCAGCTGACGTGTAAATTGTGCGGCGGTTACTTCATCGACGCCACCACGATCATCGAGTGTTTACATTCGTGTAAGTGTTTACCTTGGATCCTGGATAAAGTCGAATGGACAAATTTGAAACCAAAAAAACCGGTTACCAACTTTACCAGGATTATTTTTTTCCCAGTTTTCTCTATATCCATTTATTTATTTATCATTAAAAGAACGAGATTCGCTTTCGCAAATGTTATCGTATCTTATTGCCTTGATCTTGAAGAATTAATTATTCGATATTTATAAATTATTTGATATTTAGAAAGTTTGATTATTTTCGGCTCATCCGTAGCCTCCCCAAAGTCGCGTATACGCGACGAAAGTGTTATACGTGACAAAATTTTCCCCCAAAACGTATTTCGTAAATTCCTACCACCTTTAACGTACAAACAAAAAAGCACAACAAATCGTTTCTTCGCTACCCAGTCTGCAGAAGCTGCATCGTCAAATACTTGGAGACCAACCAGTACTGTCCGATCTGCGAAGTGCAAGTGCACGAGAGCAAACCGCTCATCAACATTCGGCCGGACCACACGTTGCAAGATATCGTATACAAACTCGTGCCGAGTTGTTATCAAAGTAAGTATCGCAAACGAATCGGTCCCCTTCGAGAGCCGAATTACCGATAACGTAACGATACCTTCCAGATGAGATGCGCCGTAGACGGGAATTCTACGAGAAGCACCCGGAGGGCAGAAACGGGAACATGTCGCCGGAAGCTCGCGGGGAACCCATCGAGTCGCATATTTATTCCCCCGACGAGTCGTTGAGTTTGTCCCTAGAGTATTATAGTCCGAATTTGAAGGAAGAGGGCGGCGAAGACGTCTCGAAGGACGGGAAAGCCGCGTTACCTAAGAGATACCTGAGATGTCCCGCGGCGGTGACCGTCTTTCACTTACAGAAACTTATTAGAGCCAAATACGGTCTCACGGAAGCTCATCGAATAGATATCATGTACAAAGAGGAGCCCTTGTGTAGCGATTATACTTTAATGGATGTTATGTATATTTATCACTGGAGAAGGGTAAGAATGAAATTCGATATTGTTTCTTTATTTTATTTTCCCAAAAAGGAGGTCGTCTCACTCGGGCTTTCGAATTTTTCCAGAAAGTACCGTTGCACCTGAGCTACAGGATATTCGAGTCCTCGCCGAAGCGAATCAAGCTGTCGGAGGAGAACGAGGATTACAAGCAGTCGCTGTCGAACGCCGGGATAAGTTCGGTGGAGACGAAGGAGGAGCATCGCAATAATCACCAGCAGCAAAAGCAGACGATAAAGCGCGAGTGGAAGGAAGTGCAGCTGAAAATCTCGGAAACGGGCGTCATGAGCGTCACGGATATATCCGTGAGCCCCGAGGGCAAAAGCAAGAGCACGAAAATCGAGGAGGAAACGACAGCGAAGAAGGCAACGGAGAAGTCGAGAGTGGAGAAACCGGCGGAGGACGACGATGACGAGGTCGACAAGTCCGATATCCCATTGAATCAGAGGATAGCGTTGCAAGCGGCCGAGAAGTCGAGCGTGAAACACGAGGAAACGAAGCCACCGGCCAAGAAGGGCGCCAACAAGAAGTCCCGCGTCGTTAATTCCACGGAGGAGACGACGAAGCTCGAGCCCGCGAAGGGCGGCACGAAGCCGGCAGCAAAGGGTTCCGGGGAACAGAGCGACGCTCAGAAAACGAACGCTTCGCAGAAGGCGCAGGAGAAGAGCGCGCCCGAGGAGAGCGCGGAGAAACCCGCGAAGGCGCCCGAGGAGAAACCCACGTCGGATAGCAAGAAGTTGCTGAACAACAATAACAACAACAGCAACAACAATAATAACAATTCGATAAACAGCAGCAATATTACGGATAACAACCAAAAAGGCAAGACCAGCGGGAGCGGCGGCTCGAAGATCGACGCCCTGAGCGCGAAATTGCAATTTCAGCCGAAACTGGGCCAGGTGAATAACACGTATTCGAAAAAGACGCCGAAGGAGAAGAAGAACCTGGCGGGGCTGAAAAAGTCCGAGGTGAAAATCACGGAAATCCTGAAAATCGACGGCAAGAATTCCCTGGAATCGTTGAAGGTCAAATCGACGAGGGCCAATTGCGGGAACGCGATGTCCACGACTCAGACGACCGCGGTTTCGACGACGACGACGGCGCCGACGACGACGGCGCCGACGGCGGCGGCCACGACGAACAGCAAGGTCTCGACGAGCACTTCCCAATCGAAGGGAGGAGACTCCGGCACGAGTTCCTCGATCCACGGGAGCTCCACGGGCAAGGAACCCAAAGCGAACGTTCCGCAAACGGCCTCCTCGAACGCGGAAAGGAAAGCCAATCCTCCCGCGGAGACGATCGTGAACGACGCGAACGAGAGGAAGTCGGTACCGACGAGTTCCTCCTCGAAG
Source organism: Gasteruption jaculator (assembly GCA_949825005.1). NCBI lineage: Eukaryota > Metazoa > Arthropoda > Insecta > Hymenoptera > Gasteruptiidae > Gasteruption > Gasteruption jaculator. The sequence goes on from OX463775.1 coordinate 10,079,691, forward strand.
CTGCCGTTCTCGAGGAACAACGGGGTTCCCTTCTGCCCCACCGGGAGCGACAACCTCGCTTCGATCGGTTTGACGGTTTCCGCGGCGATGCTGAACATGGCGCAGGCTTCCAGCGTCTCGTCCTTTCCTTACACGGTTCACGACCTGGTGAACACGAACTCTCTGCTGAGATTGCCGACGTCCAAAGCCTCGAAGACGTCGTCGTCGTCGGCGGCTAAACAGCAACAGGGTAATCAGGCCTCGACCTCGACCACCGGTGGAGGCTCTGGCTCTGGCTCTGCCTCTGCCTCGTCCTCGGCGTCCTCGCTGGCTCAGGTGAACATGCAAACGCTGTCGATGAGCATTTACTCGATCTCCACGTCCTCGGGGAAACAAAATCCGTACGCGAACGCGACGACGACCGTGACCGCGACAACGGCGGCGACAACAACGACGGGGCAAAACGCGAGCAAACAAGCGACCAAGGGTAACGTGGAGATGAGCAGCGCGTACGCGACACCTCCCTGCCCGGACGCGATCCCGATATCGCTGATGAAACCCACGGTCCGGAAACACGAAATCATCGCGAAAGGCACGAACCTGAACGAGATTTGCGCGAAAATCGGGACGTCCGGGTCGAAGATCAACGACATCTGCGCGAAAATCGGCGAGAGCACCAAGGAGAAGAATCGTATCGAGTCGCGCAACAGGATGGACATCCCCGATTTGCTGAAGATCACGAAGAAGAGCCATCCCGCGGAATCCCTGCTGAAGCACATACCAAACATACCAAATGTACCAATTTACACTCCTAGCAGTAGTTTGAGCATCGATAAGAGCGCGTATTCGATAAAGGACAAGGCCAACTCCTCCTCGGCGTCCTCGCCGATAATGTCCACCACCACCGCCTCCGGGGGAGCTTCGCTGCAGAAGAACCCCGCGCTGAAGAAGCAGACCGCCATGGGCTACAAGACTCTGCGGGATCCACCGAAGTCCTGGAACCCCACCTTGTCGAAGAACAATTACGTGGCCGTGAAGAACCAGAGCAAGGAGTTGCTGCAGGCCCCCTCCACGTCCGACAACCTGAAGACGATACCCTCGAAGCCGGCGAAGATCTTCAAGATGCGCAACGTGCCCCGGTACCTGGGCAACCCCGCTTCCGGGGTTAAACCCATGTACGGGGTCAGCAACGAGAGCAAGGACAAGGACCAGGGTGCCAACAGCGGCAGCGGGGGTGGCAACAACGGGAACCTGAACTCCTCGAAAAATAGCGCCTCGTTGATGATGAAGATCGACCCCAAGACCCTGTCGCCCATCGTCTCGACGTCCTCCGTGAACTCCCCCATCGTCTCTCCGCCGCCTTACTCGCCCAACAGGAACTACCAGAACGCTCCGCCGAGTTTCCCCCGGGAGATCTGCCGCAACAACGTGGTGGGAAGCAGCGCCGGAGGCACTCCCATTTCCCCGAGGAACTCCCCCGTGAACATGTTGTCCACGAACCCGTTCATACCCTCGCCAACGCCCAACACCAACCCCAGATTGATCTACTCCCACTTCCCACCGCCTTTCCCGGACCCCAGCGCGTTCCCGAACCCTCTGATACGATCGCCGATCGGGATACCACCGCCTAGTGCCTTTCACAGTAGCCTGCCTCCGTCTGTCAACAAGTTGTACCAGCGTACCAGCTACAACATACCGCAAACCACCAATTACTCCACGGTCACCACCACCACGACCCCGCCGAGCGTACAAAGAGTGCCACCCAGCACCCATTCCTCTTCTACTTCGACATCGACCTCATCTTCCTCGTCCTTATCGTCGTCCTCCACCTCCACGTCCGCGTCCACCCCCATCTCCACCTCATCCTCGACCTCGACCTCCTCCTCGTCCTCCTCCTCCTCCTCCACTTCGTCGTCCTCTCCGACAGCGACGTCCAGCTCCGTCTCCTCCAGCGCCACTTCCGTTGCTGCCCCTTCTTCCTCGTCTTCGACGGCGTTTCCCTCCTCGGCGGTTTCCAAGAGCGAGACGACGGCCACGAGCAAGGTCGAGACGGTGGCCCTGCAGTTGTCGACCAAACAGGAGACGAAGGAGGCTTTCAACTTGAGCAACAAGAGCGAGAGAAGCAACGTCTCGGATTTGTCCTCGAAGAGTACCGCCAATAACGCCGTTACCGGTACCAGTGGTACCTCGACTTCCACCGTGACCAGTACCACCGCTGTTAGCGGCAACGTCACGGTTACCACGACCTCGGCTTCTACGACCACCGCCACCGTCACCGCTGCCTCTCCCAAAAGGACCTCCTCCTCCCCGGTGAAGTCGAAGGATGCGAACAAGAAGGAGGAGAAGGCGGTCGAGGAGAAAAAGGAGCCAGAGGCGAACAAGAAGGTCAAGGACGAGGGTGGAACTCCGAAGGAAGAAAAAGAGTCCGAGAAGGACAAGAAAGAGGATAAGGATGCAAAGTCTTCTACGGTTCCTCCGAAGACCGATGCGAAAGCGACCGAAGCCAATGGTGAAGTCGACAAGGAGAAGTCGAACTCCGAGAACCAGAAGGAGAAGCTCGACGAGAAGAAGGAGAAAGACAAGGAGAAGTCGAAGCTCGAGGAAAAGGATATCGAGAGTCCGGTGGAGAAGAAAAGTGTAGTCGATGCGAATAAAGTCAGTGAGAAAATTGAAGTTCGGTCGAACGATCGAAAGCTCGAGGATGAAATTGGGAAAGCGAACGAACAATCGATCGGAAAGAAAAACGAAATTAGGAACAAAGCCGAGTCGTAGTTCGACTCTTGGTGGTAAACTTTTTATTATCGAATTGTGTTGTCGAAGCGAGGAAGAAGCTAATAATGAGATAGGGAATGATATCTCGTCGTACTAAAAAAAAAAAAGATGCGAATCTTGTAAATTTCTTGTACATAGTTTAACCAAATTTGTTCCATCGCTTTTTCGTTCTTTGTGTTGACCACAGAAAGTGTTTCGTCCCAAGAGCATTTGAATAATCTCACACTTATCATTTATTCGAACTACGCATCGCATTTCCTTCCGTTCGAGGAAGAAAGGGAATGAAATTTTCATTTTCTCTTCGCGAAAGTTCTCACTTTGTTCGCTGTTCCAAGACTATGTCGTATTTGTATAAACGGAACCCGAGGATAACATTTAATAGTTGCAATATTGTTATGTAATGTATACTTTGTTTTGTTCGGAAGATGCCCTTTAACGATACAATTCGAATGAAATCAAATTTTGGGGATTTCGAGGAGAGGATCGAGAGAATTTGTTGAGTTTCTCGAACTTCTAATCGCGATAAAGTGGATTTTTCAAACGTATCTGTTTCTTTTGCATTTTTCATCGAAGGGAAGAAAGAAAAGTGAAAAATCGCAGAGCGAACTGATTATCATTGCAATTTTTCAATTTTCTCTTCGACTTCGTCCCACTCGAAGGCGATCGATCGAAGGGAAAGTATTTAGGAAAATCGAGAGAAAAAGCAGCTACGAAGTAAATCCCTTCGTATATTCGGTAAATTCGAAAGACAAATATTAAGAGGAAAAAGAAAGAGTGTTAAGTGTAAACTTATTAAATTATATCTACTAATATAATGTTATTTAAAGAATGCATTTTTTTGTCTTCACACGCAAGACGAATAAGTTGACAGTGAAGGTTTTCTCTTGTTTTCAATTTTTTCTTTTTTGTTTACAGCTTCGAATATATTCAAATATATTGAAAAAGAAAAATTAGGGAATTGCAATTCCGATGGAAAAATCAATGTTTTTTTTTTGTTGCCTCTTCTTTATCAAAATGTTATAGATTGTAAAACTTTTATAAAAAGCGAAGAAACGTAGGTCTTTTGTAGGTCTTTTCATTACACTTTTGTATTTTTGAAAATATTCGAGGGCTGTTTTGTAAATGTAGTGAAAATATCCGAGGCCTTATTATAAAAAAAAACGGATGTAGAACAATAAATTGAAAGAGAGAGAGAGAGAGAGAGAGAGAAAAAAAGAATGGGTGCGAATGTGTGCGTGAGAATCCAAAAAAAAAAACATTGTAAATTAGAATTTAGAAGCGGGGTGGATTGAAAATCTACGTTTTCACAAATTTTGCGGCTGTAAAAGTTGAATTTTTGAGAATCTCCGAGACCATTTTGGAAAAATCTCTTCTTTGCAATACGCGGTTTCTCAAATTTGGTGTCGAGTTTTCAAAAGTCCAATTTCCCATGGAAAATCTTGTTACACCTACTTTCTTTGCTTGGGAGATCCTAGAATGGAGTTTGCAGAGATAACAATTAATTTTTCCAAATTTTCGGAATATTTACGGTGACTAAAAAAATGGAATTACAATTCTCGGAGTCTCCCCAAAGCGCGTGAAAAATTTACAAATTTCATTGGAAGTCAATTCACTGGAATTCCAAGAGGTTCTGCAAAAAAAAAAGAAAGGGAATGAAATTCCCACGATATTTGTTCTTTTGTAAGAAAAAGAAAACTCTGGTAATCAAATTTCGCTATTTTAAAGCAACCGGGATCTTAACTTTCTCGCTTCTAATGAGGGAAAACGAAAACCATCAATGACAAATTTTAGCAAAAAAGTGAAAAACGACACTATCGACGAAAAGAGGGAAATTGAAAAAAAAAACTCGACATATTTTCATTCCTAATTCTTGTTTAAAAGGGAAAGGATGATTTTCTACCAAATATAAGAGAGAATGAAAGAAACGGAAAAAAAGATGAAATTATTTTCTGAAATCTGGCAGAGGAATGGAAAGATCACGAGGGTGTCGAGAAAAGTCAGTGTTGTAAGAGCGACAGGTAGATTTTTAAAAATTAGCGAAAAGACCAAGTTTACAAATCTAATAAATACGAAATACTAATAATAATGATATTCATAAAATGCACAAAGAAGAGGGAGAAAAATGAGCCATTGAAAGAAAAAAGAGAGAGAGTTCTTTTTCGTCTTTGTCTGAAATTATAATGAAAACCAAAAAAAATGTTGCAAAATGGGGGGAAAGGGGGAAAGTAAAGAGAAAAATTTGTAATCTAATATTATTAGTAATGATAATAATAATAATAATAATTCTAGTAATCCTTAAGCGAAGGCGTGACATAAAAGATAATTATTTTGAGATAATTGTAAGGGGAGCGAAGAATTTTTTTAGGATTAAAATTACAAAAGTGAAGATTGAAAGGGGAAGTAGAGGAAAATGGGAACAGGGAGAGAAAAATGCGAGCGAACGATTCAACAAAAATTTTTCTAGATTGGAGTTTTTTCGAAAAAGAAAAAAAAGGAAAAAAAACGTCTCCGCCTTGTAAATAGTGTAAGATTGCGAAATTGTGAATCCAGGGGAAACCTTCCCGATGGGAAGCAATGGGATTTTGAAGAAAGGAACGAATAATTAAGGACGAGAGAAATTCATAATTAATATAATGAATGAACGTAATTGATATGTATATTTAAATGTAAGAATTCCGTATTTGGTAAGTCTGTCCTGTTTTCTCTCTGTTTGAAAAATTTTCAATTTCTCGCATGTCCGTTTGATTTGGATTTCCTTTCTTCGTTTTTTTTTTGTTGGATGATTGTTGCGAGTCTAAGGACGAAGGAAGAAAACGACAAGAATCGACGATGTATGTATTTTTATTCCTTTTAAACAAATATCTATATATATAAATACGAGGAGAAAGAGAAAGAATAAGAGGGTATATATAAATATATATATATCAAATTATTATTATTATGAATTATTATGATTATTATGAATTATTCTAAATGCAGCGGGAGAAGTGGTTTTTCTCTTTTACGCAAAAATATAATTGAAAGTGCACCTGTAAAAAAAAAACAGAAAAACAAATTATTGTCTCATTTCTAGTTGTAGCGCCAATTTCCTCTCCATGCGACCAAACTTTGACCATTAATGTTCCATTCCTGAATTTACGAAAATATTTACATTTTGTACATTCGAATTTTTGTAGAAATGTAAGTATTTTCGCAAATTCCAGAATTTACAAAAAATGAAATTGGGGCATTGCTCCTTTTAAAATTCAAATTTCGCGGGTAAAGCTTCAGTCCGAGACCAGATGGCGCTGTCTCTGTCTCTTTAGGGTCAGTTTTCCCTCTCATTTCTTAAAATGTAGAATTGTAAATTCCTGAATTTACAAAAATTGAAAAAATTGGGGCATCGCTTCATTTAAGATTCAAATTTCGCGGGTAAAGCTTCAGTCGGGGGCCAGATGGCGCTGTCTCCGTCTCTTTAGGGTTAGGTCCATGCTTTAGGGTCAGTTTCCCCTCTTGTTTCTGAAAACGTTGGAGTGTAGGATTTCGTCAGCAATTGGCGGCCATCTTGAGAAGAACCGAACAACGTGCTCGCGAACCAGCAGTGCATCGATCGTGGACTGCAGCCGGTGCTATTCTTCGGGAAGTAAATATTTCGTGTCAGCAGGGAAACTAAGAGCGTAAAGAAGCGTCCAATCGCAGCCGGAAAATGGCACAAGGAAAAGTCAGCGATTTCGCCTTGAAATTCGGGAAAACTCCCAATGGAGTGAACGTGGGGTTAAAGGTCCTGGCAGTGGCCGGTGCCGCTGTCTATGGAGTCTCGCAGTCTTTGTACACAGGTATAACCTCTTATGCAATTCCTCGTCGAGATGAAATTCCAAGGAACCCAATTTCAGACCCGTCCTTGTCCAAATTTGGGTCTAATTGTAATTCCACTCGAAAAGAAGTTGATAATTTTTTTCTTATTTTCATCAAAGGGTTGATCGAAGTCGTAGATGGCGCTTGGAACGTCGGGTGCCATTATTCTCTCATTTCTGAGGAATTTATTTCATAGTTCTGAAATTTTATTTATTTTAGTTTTTTGAAATTTCCTAAAACGTGGAAATAAGGAACGATTTCATGAAATGTTAGAAATCAACAAATTGAATACAACTGTAACATATAAAAAAACCAATTTTTGTCGATAAGCTTCTTTCATAGAAATTTTATGTATTATATTTCGTCCGTTTAAATCGCGATTGAATTTCTTGCACCGTCGCGAGTGGCGAATGCCCCGGAATGAACAAATTTTCTTCTCCGCAGTGGAAGGTGGACATAGAGCGATAATGTTCTCGAGACTGGGAGGAATCCAGAAGGACATTATGGCGGAGGGCTTGCATTTTCGAATTCCTTGGTTCAATTATCCGATCATATACGACATTCGCAGCAGGCCGCGAAAAATTTCCTCCCCTACCGGCTCCAAGGATCTTCAGATGGTCAATATTTCGCTCCGAGTCTTATCCAGACCCGACGCCGCCACTTTGCCGAACATGTATCGTCAATTAGGACAGGATTACGACGAGAAGGTGATTGTAGTAATATTATTATTATCATTATTATTACTACTGTTGTTGTTGTTGTTGTCACTGTGAATATCGAGAGAACGTTTCCTTCCCTTCCAGGTGCTTCCGAGCATTTGCAACGAAGTGCTAAAGTCGGTGGTAGCCAAGTTCAACGCTTCTCAATTGATTACGCAACGTCAGCAAGTGTCCAATATGGTTCGCAACCAGCTGACGGAGCGCGCGAGGGATTTCAACATCATCCTGGACGACGTCTCCATCACCGAGCTGAGTTTCGGCAAGGAGTACACCGCCGCGGTCGAGGCCAAGCAGGTCGCCCAACAGGAAGCTCAACGAGCGGCCTTCATCGTGGAAAAGGCCAAACAGGAGAAACAGGAGAAGATCGTTCAAGCCGAGGGTGAAGCCGAAGCTGCGAAAATGATATCCTTTGACGCTCGATCTCGCCCCGAGGGAATATTCCCCGGGGACTGAAGCTCATAATTATTTATTCGTTATATATTTTTTTTTTATTTTTCGGAGTAAGTTCCTTAACCACGTTGCACTTAGGCTTAGCCGTTAGTCAGAATCCCGGATACTTGAAGCTGCGCAAAATTCGTGCGGCCCAAACTATCTCCAGAACGGTGAGTGTATTTAAAATTTGTTTCTTATATTAATTTGAAATTTTTTTTTCAGTTTTATCTAAATTTGAATTTAAAATTATTATTACTGTTACTGATGCAATTATTATTACTATTGTTATTATATAATAGTGGTAGTAGCAATAGTAGTAGTAGTAGTAATAATAATAATAATAATAATATTGAATTTCAGGGCTGGAATTTGAAATTATTGTTTCCTATTATTTTTTTTCTGTTTTTTTTTAGATCGCGCATTCGCAAAACAGAGTCTACTTGAGCGGTACGAGTTTGATGTTGAACATTCAAGACCCGACGTTCGATGATCTGTCTGAAAAGTTAAAAAGTAAGAAGTGAACGTAAAAAACACCGAATCCAAGTAACACAGTTATACCGTCATTTTAATCTTCACATGTTTCTTTTATAGATACCTTTTAAACCGATTATTCTTAATTAAGGAATTATTGATCTAAGAGGAGGAGCGCTTTTGTTGCATTTTTCTGTAGATAAAACGAGAAATAAGAAAGAAAAGGAGATATCGCAAAAATTTACTATTTCCTTGGCATTCGCAAAAAAAAAACAGAAACCACTTACGTACACACACACACTCACGCATCCCATTTCTCCTCGGCTCGCTTTAGTTACAATAATCAGTTTAAATGATTATCTCATAATTGGGGTGTAATCGCAAATTTCGAAGTGGATATGATTTCAGGTGGCGATAATTCGCGTAAACCATGGAAAAATTGGGACGAGACCACCGAACGCGCCTTGAAAAGTTTAAACCCTCCCAAGAATGCTCAAAAATTGTCGCCTCCGAATATCCAGAAATCTTTGAAACAAGACGATCCCAATTCCTTTATTTTGGGCTCTGCGGAGGATAGCGCGAAACTCATTGTCCCTTGATTCCGCCACAGTACATGCACGCTCGTTTCATAGGCAACGAGTATTTTGTCGTCGAGGAATATTGTTTTTGCGTTTCGAGAAAATTACAAAAGTACAGTACAAATTTTATTTTATTACAACATTTATTAACATTAATAATGAAAAAAAAAAAATGAAAAAGTATCGGTCGAGCTTCATTTCCACGGAAAAAAAAATGAAACCTGTAATAGTCGAAGTACAATCCGACCGAATGGCATTGCTCAATTAATTTTACTTTATTAAACCACCACACGCTATTTATTAATATTGATATGAATATTTATAATTAATGTTCGATATTAAAAAATTCAAAAACATTCGGACGAGCTTCAATTCGAGGGAAACAAAAATACGAAATTTGTAACAGTCGAAGTACAATTCGACCAAATCGAATTGCTCGTTTACTTTTATTTTATTGCACCACTTTACTTAATTTATTAATATTAATATGGATATTAGTAATTAATATTTGATATTAAAAAATCGAAAAATATCGATCGAGTCTCATTTCGAGGAAAAAAATATGAAATCGGTGTTAGTCGAACTACGATTCGATCGAACACTTTTTCGAGTGTTCGAAACTTTCAGAAAATTCAAGTATTTCTATATTTGCAACAAAAAAAATAGAATTTCCTTCGTTGGATTGGAATAAATGAGAAGAACATTTTTTCTCGCAGCTTCTTTTCTCGAGTCAGAGAAATTTTCACGACGTCGATGGTGAAATTTGAAAGTTGGGTGTTCGAAATTGAATTTTCGTGACATTTTCTTTACTCGACTGGGTTCGCGAAGCTAAAAAAGAAGGTGGTTATTTAATTAACACTTATGTGTACTTAATTAACACTTATGTGAATTCTTGTCGCTTGTTTGCTTTCTCTCTGACCCCAAAAAAAAAATCTCAAAATGTTAATACTCATTGAAAAGTGTAAAACGACTGATAACACAATCATCGCCTTCCACTCGCACGCTGGCTTTTGTTCAGAGATATGAGATTTTTTTACTAGCAATGCTCAAAGTGACGTACAAACAGGAAAGGGGAGATAACAACTGGTTGTATACAACAGAAAAACATCAATTTACCAACTCTGCCTATCGTCTCGTGGCATCTCTTTCGCGAGAAGAGGGGGTACGAGGAAAATGAATTAGAATAAGTAGAGTCGTGGGTCGTGGTCACAACGAATTGTGGCCCGTGTGCAAGCGAGGACAGTTGATAAAACTGCAGTGCCGCTGGACCCGACAGCTTTTTGTTCTCCAACAAAAGAATTAGTGCCTGCCTGGAAAAAAAAAACCGCATTTTCGGGGAATAGGAAAGTATGAGGTGTGTGCGATCGAGGAATTTCTGGAGAATAAGAAAAAAATATATGTGATGGAAAAATATTTTTTGTTTCTTTTTTTTGAGAATTTTTTGTTGTTTTTTTGGGGGGGGGGAATTATTATCGATCCGTATGTTTGTAGTGGACGAAAAAGAACCGCGTCATACCGCCTCTGGGGATCCACCGAAGATGGATCAATAGAATTCGTCTCTTTGACGAGCGAGACCCTGGAGGGAACTTTGAAACTGCTGAGGGAGGATTTTTACAGGAACGAGCATGTCGCGATTTGCACGGAATTGAGTTCCAATCCTGCTGCTATGGACGAGGTCGACCAATTCCTCTTGGAGGCGATTAAGGACGGTGTCAGCATCATCGCGATTGAAGTTGATACCGGCAAGATCGTCGGTGCTGTGATAAACAAAATACTGGTAAGGGGGGGGGGGGGGGGGGGCAGAGCGAAAGCAGAAACGAATACATATTCATAAATTACTCGCAATGAATGTTCCTGCTTGAAAACTCACGCCTCGGATTCCAGATAAGGTGGAAGAAAATTATTTATGAGATTCGTATTTTACTGTTTTAGAATATCGACTTTTTTTTTTTTGTAGTAAATATTTATAGCGAGTCTGGTTCGAATGTATCGCCCAAGGGGGGACCGGTTTTTACAAATTCTGGTTTTGAAAGTGCAAGTAATTGTGCAAAAAATAACAATTTTCCTCGTTCGATTCTGTTGAATCTAAAAATGTACAAGGAAACAAGAGAATCGGAACAAGTTTTTAATTTATTTCAAGGAAACTCTGCAAAATAGAAGAACAATTACTTGCACAAACTTGTCGCATTAAAAAATGTCGAACCAAAAGTAGGACTTTGCTTCGACTCGGTTGTAACGAGACTCGGAATGAAATAGTTCCAGTCGATCGCTCCTGGTTAACTCGAGTTTAAACATTTACTGGAGAATCGATACTCTGGAAATGAACAAAAAACACTCGAAAATCTGAAATTTGAATCCCTCGACTCGAGGAAACCACTCGGTCGAGTAAATTATTACAAAATTATTGTTATTTTACGCGTAATTGCGTATTTCATCTCCATCTCGCTCTCCTCGATTGCTATTTTATTGTCTCCACGAGTAAATTTGACATTTCTTCCGGACTCCAGGTAGCTCCGAAACCAGGATCCAGCGAGAAGTCGGAGTTCCAGAGGTTCGTGGACGAAGAAATCAAGACTAAAAATGGGAAAAGCTTCATGCAGTTAATTGTAGACCTCGACGAGAAGGTCGACTACTTCAAGCGTTACAACGTCCAGTGCAGTTTCGAGCTGATGTTCCTCAGCGTGGACGCTAATTACCGTCGACGTAGGATTGGCGAACTCTTGATCTCGTCTAGCATGGAATTAGCGAGGCAATTGAAGCAGGGCAAGCCGGTGAAGACTCCGGTCAACGTTGGCAAAGGCGACTCGGATAATCCCGCAGGCAGTATCGAAACTCCCAAACCCCAATTGATCTCGGTTCTGTTCAGTTCCAATTATTCCACGAAGATCGGCCTCAAGCTCGGCCTGGATAAGCTTGACGAAGTAAAGTTCGAGGACCTGGAGTACGACGGGAAGACTTATCGAGAGATTTTGGGGGACGAACATTCCGGGATCGTGGCTATGGCGAAGATTATTTAGATTGGATCACTTTTAGGATGCAAAAGTGACATAGATTTTAGAGAAATCAAAGCAAAGCAAAGTATAAATTGTGTTTCAAATATTTAAAAATGTGTAACAAACAATTCCCATGAGAAAAATCATAAAAATTGCCTCGTTATCAATTGTTCAAAGATATTTCTCCCACAAAAAAATAATAAAATATTAACATAATAATATAATTTTAATTATATAATTAACGTAATATTAAAATATTACTAATCATCGGCGCACTAAAAAAAAATTAGGAATAGCAATTCATTGAGTAATTAGAGAATGACTGTTTTGGTTGAGATCAGAATTACGTCCCCATAAATAAATATGGAACAATCACGGTAGATAAAATCTTGAGTAAAATGTTCTCCTCATTTCTCAAACACTTCTTTCAGTCACTCGCTATCTTACTCTCTCGTTTATCGGTGACAGCAAGACCTCTGTCTTGAGCTTCCGTGAACTCTCTTTATATACAAACTTCGACAACGCCCGACCACTTGCGGGAAAGCAAAGTCATCCTACTCAAAGCCCCCCATTTCAAGGTCAATCGAACTACTCCAGTACTTCCGGTACTACATTCAAATTGAACCAATTTTATTCCATGACCGTTATAACAAAAAAGAAGTTAAAATCTACTCTGGGTGAAAATTGTAACAAATTACTGCAAATTCCAATTTGCGCAAAATGCATTTCTCGCTTTGATTCAACCGGAAACTCCATTTTGAGAATTTTTTCGAGAAAATGGAAAAAATCGGTTGCATCGAAATCGAAAAATCGGGAAAGAAAAATATATTTCTGTTTTTTTATAATTAATCCCTTAAAAAAGTAGGATTTTTTATGAAATCAATGACCCGCTTCTCCCACTTTCTCGGGCATTGGTTGACCCCCCCCCCCCCCTTCTGGGAAAATAAAAATGGATGGTGAGTAAATTTTTCACCTAGATCCTAAACCGGGAAAACAAAGCGAGGCCGAGCAAAGTTAAACAAAATGGAATAAGTTTCCCTAAAAATGTCTGACTCTAAAGAACAATTTTTTCTCGAAAGTCTACGGCTCTTGGACGAGTCGAAATGGTTGTACATTCATCCAAACACGCAAATACTGGTGCGGCATTCGCTGGAATCCTTCCCCCGTGAATGGAAGGAAAGCTTGAGTCGATTAAATACGAGGCAACTCAATGAACTTGTCGCTAAAGGCACCATCGAGGTGAGTAGCCGCCATTTTGGAATTGACAACAATGGGTTTCCCGCCACCGAAATTCAAATTCAAACTCAACAATGGGAATTTTACAAAAAGAAACACATTTACTCCTATTTTTTAAAAATGAAAATGAATAATAGGAAAATTTGCCATCGTCCCTCAAAGAATTCCTCGAAAAATGCAAAGCTGCGAGTAAACTGAGCAACCCGGTGGAAATTTCATTGCGAGCGAATGAACAATTACCGGAATTGTTTCGCAAAGGATTGAGCATCAAGAAGCAAAAGGAAATATTGCAATTAGCCGAATTGGTGCATCAGCAATGCCGGGACCAAGATATTTCTACAATTATCGACTTTGGCTGTGGATTGGTGAGATTCAGAGTTTTTAGGTAATAAAAATTTCGAAAATTCCCATTTCGAGGCTCGACTCACAAATTTTCTGGTTTAGGGGTACATCGATCAATTGTTGCACCATTTGTACAATTACAAGGTGATCGGGTTGGAGAGCGATGAGGGTAATGTGCAAAAGGCTAGATCGCGACAGAAGAAATTCTACTCGAATTCCGCGAGCGAAGTCATCTACGAAACCTGTAAAATTTCCTTCGAATCGGTCGAACGAGTCGAAGAAATACTCGAGAGGTCCGGTGCGAATGGCAAAATTTGTCTACTGAGTCTACATGGTTGCGGGGACCTGAGTACGGATACCATGAAGATCTTCAACAAGATCCAGAATCTGAGATTATTAATTTTGGTATGCTGCTGTTACCATAAAATGGCAGTCGAAGAGAGTACGAAGGATTCCGAGACCTTCGCCAACTTCCCGCTATCGAAAACCTTACGAAAGGCCATCGAAGTCTCCGGATTGGAAGCGAAGAAATTTCTAACGAGGCCTTTTCTGAGATTGGCATGCCAGGAACCTGTGGATAGGTGGCTCGATATGGGAGAGGAAGCTCACGAACAACATTCCTTGTGTGCCTTGAGCAGAGCGGTTTTGGAATTGTTTGCTTTCAGAAGTAAGCTCGAGTAGGAATTTCTCGAATAAAGAAATTTCAAAGAATTTCCTTCTTTCTTTAATTTTGACTCGGCTTCGATGAATTTGAGATTGAAATTTTCAGATGATTTGGAGTTGCGGAAACTGGTTCGAAAGGGTACCAGGAACTCGCAGTGCACATCGTTCCGAGCCTATCTGGAAGATAGTCTGAACCGATACGAGTTTGTTGGTAAATCGAATTCGGAAAATATGTTACCCGGTGAGTCTGAGAAAGAAACTTCTTTTGGAATAAAATGGATAAAATAAAGGAACCTTTGTTTCAGGATTCGAGGAAAATTTGAAACGAGACGTACTCTCGTTATGGGAAGAAAACCGGGACAAGTTGAACCTGATCGAAATTTTCACGGGTTTGCAACTGCTGCTGCAAGTGCCTGCGGAATCATTGGTATTGTTCGACAGAGTCTGTTGGCTTGAGGAACAATCGATTCCAGCGAACATCGTTCCATTTATGAACAACAAAATTTTGTCGCCTCGATGCTACGCTATAATTTCCCATAAACTTTAATAAAGACATTTTATAGGACACAAATAAGTTGTTGTTTTTTTTTTACCCTAATTCGGATTTCCAAAGGAGCAGAGAAAGAAGTGGGATTTGAACTTAACGGAGTGGAAAAAAAATCCTGAAATAAATGCTTCCTATCGGATATTTCTCATTTTTTCTATACAATAATGATAATAATAATAATTTTAGGCTCGAGTCGTATATACAGAATTTTTCATAAAAAAAAATAATAATCATAGTAAAATTAAATAAATGAAATTATACCTATTTAGTGATTTCGCGCAAACTCCTCTTCCGCTTAATTTCCCTCATCGACCGTAGGGATGAATTTGCGAGGCAGCTTTGATATTAGTCTTGATCGCACTCGGAGCTTTCCCCATTTGACCCACTGCAAGAGTGTCGAGCGATCGATTAGTAAATATCAATAAGTATGTATATTGAATCGAACAAATAAGTACCTGAATTTTGTGGCTGACTTCCCGGTCTGCCCACCATCATCCCGCTGGACACCGAATTCACTCCGGATTGAACCATTTGCACGGAATCGGACTAAATAAAAAATCGAAATAATTAGTAATTCGTGAAAATCTTCCTGAAAAAATTCAAAGGGAAAGAAAATATGGAATTTTCAAATTACCTTCAATCCTTTTCCCATTCCAACAGCTGCGACGAGGGTATGAGTATCCGCGGTGCTGCTGGTTTGAGCCTGAGCAGCCCTGGAACCGGCTTCGCTCTCCCATTCCTCCCTGGCTTTGTTGGCTATGTCGCAAATGTGGTTGACGACTTTCGTGTACTGGGTCACTTGTTTCTGAAAACCATGGAAAGGTCACACGACTCGATGAATTAAACGTCACTCGAGTTCGTACGGTTTACGACTTCCATTGTTACTTCGATTTTTCGCAGTTCCGTTTGAGTAACAAAAGAAGAGGAAAAAAAAGTTCGAAGCTAACTGTGAGTATTAGCTTACATTGCAGTCCTATGGTTGAAGATTAGTTAGCATAGTAACAGAAAAAAATAAGGGTTTTCTCATTACCTTCCTTGAATTTCGGATTTTTCGTCGTTTTTAAATTCAATTCGACCTGTATTTCAATGTAACTGAAATCGAGGCAATGGGAAACTTTCTCGTTGCGTTTCAAAAGGGCTTCGCGGATTTTCCATTGCCTTGTAACTTTACCGATGACGTTCCATGCGACTGGTGTACAAAATTGCTTACGTGAGCGGTCTCGTAACTCAAGTTCGAAGCCTTGATCTCCAGCTGCAGCATTTTCTGCTCGGCTTGGGGTTCCGGCTTGGTTCTCAGGTAATCGGGAACCAGATCGTGCGCGAACGTGGAGATTCTTCCCTCCGTGAGCCTCAACAATTCCTCGTCCTTCTCCGGGCTTAGGAGTAACGGCAGAACCGTCAAGCTTCTCAAGTTCGGCGCTTTGTCGTGCGAGAGGATCTTCGAGAGACTCGTCAACTGCAATAACGAAAAAAGAAAAGGACACCAGTAAAATTCGGATAGTTATGGGACAAAATTAAATAAGATATCGACAAGCCGAGATTAAATATTCTTACGTGGCCCGAGATGAGAGCGAAGTTATCCAGAAAGTTCGGCCAGTTTAAGGTTTCGTATTCGTGCTCCAATTTAAATATCATTCCCGCTATGGCCGATTTTAAATCATTCACTCGCATTATGATCGCCTCCAAAGCCGCATCTAACTGTTTCTCTTCCTTCTGCATGATTTCTGTTACGTATATAAAGTCGAGCTTCGTATATTATGTATTACTTTTGGTTTGCTCAACATTAATAATAATAATAACAATAACAACAACAACAACAACAACAATAATAATAATAGTAATAGTAGTAGTAATAATAATAATAATAATTTTTATATCGCAAAAAAAATTTGTAAAACAAAAAATTAGTTCTTCCCTACTTTTTGATTTTTGTTTCTATAAGCCGCGTGGGTCGTATGCGGGCCACACCCCAATAAAGAAAATATTGATACGGCCTGAATGGAAAGCGGCAATTTAAATTCTAACCTCAAAACGGAACGAAAATCTTGAAAATTGGAGTAAAGCTTGAAAATGACAATTAATAATAATAAAAAAAAAGAACGATTATTTTACCTTAAAATAATAACAACAATGTCGCAAAAATCGACTGGACTTCGAGTACCCCGAGTTCCGACTCCTAATTTTCTGAAACCTCGGCCGAGAACACCAATTTGCTGTTTGGAATATAGGTTATGTTCGAATCGAAGGCTGATCTACTATCTCTCTCTTGCTCTCACGAGACTAGTGAGAGCGACAAGGACGGTAGATTGACATTTCTCACATTCGGAAACGAATCGATAAGGACCAAGAGAGGTGGGAAATTCGAAAGACAAAAAAGGACATCCGATTGAGATGAAACAACACGATCCGGGATGACTAGTTCTCCGGGAAGAGCAATATTTATACAATATTTACCGTACGATGAAGACGCAGTAAAAGCAGAGAAACCGACAAAATTATTAGCGACAGGCAAAGACTGCGTCTCCAAAGAACAATACCGCCGGCTGGCTTATTCGATATTCGGGTTAATATAAAATTATAGAAAAAGAGACGCTTCGGCGCGAATTCACGGGGTCACTCTCTTGGGGTCGCGCGGGAACATCGAGGTCTTGCGGATGTTGTCCAACCCCAGGTACAGCATCACGACCCTTTCCATCCCGATGCCACCACCCGCGTGAGGCGGACATCCGTACCGGAAGGCATCGATGTAGGCCTTGATTTTCTCGATATCTGGAAATTCAAAAAACCGATGAATTTTCAGAAAATTCGTCCACCGGGAACTCGCGAGAAGAGTCGCATCCTACCGATTCCATGGTGTTTCGCGCGTTCGGTGAGGAACTCGGGATCGTGGATACGTTGAGCTCCGGAAATGATCTCCTCGCCTCTCATGAACATGTCGTAGGAGTTGGAAACTTTCTGTAAGGAGGAAAAAAAAATTCCATAACGACGATTATTGCAATTCCTCCCCAAAACCATGCCCCCAAAGTTCGTGAATTTCCTTTTTGGGTGATAATAAAATTCTTACGGGATTCTCGGGATCCGGCATGGTGTAAAACGGCCTGACGGCCAGTGGGTACTTGTCCAGGATGTAGAAATCGGTGTCGTACTGAAAAACGAAGAAAAAAATATCTTAAATAATGTTTCTAAAAAAAAAACAAAAAACACGAAAAATAAAAGACGAAACTTACCTTCGCCTTGACGATTTTGCCGAGGAGCTTTTCATCGGGCGTCGACAAATCGTCTTCCTCGCCCAAATTCACTCCAGCCTCCGCCAGTAGCTCTCTAGCTTGCCGGTACTCCAATTTCAGCGGAGGATCCAAAAATTTGAAGGGTTCCACCGCGTATTGCTGGTTCACCGCCGCGATTTCTGCCGCGTAACTGTTCGAAAAATATTCGCAAAAAATTGATTCGTGGCGAGAAACAGGGATTACGAGCTCTCGGATACTCACTGATCGCGTAGCCCGCGGAACATTTCCGTGAACATCGCCCCGATGGTGTCCACGACCTCGTGGTAGTGGTACTTGAAGGCCATTTCCAAATCCAAGCCCACGAATTCCGTGAGGTGCCGGTGCGTGTTCGAATCCTCGGCGCGGAAAACTGCAATGAAAATTGATGCAATTTCAACGACGATTGCAACAATTGAATGGGTCACCTCAAAAACGTTGTAAGGTACAATTGCAAATTGTTCAAAAACCCCCGAAAATAAAAAAAAAATAACCTGATGGATTTTTTTTTACAATTTTTTTAAAAAATGGATCTTTTTTCTAAATTTATTTTTTTAAATTCATTTTTTATAATTACGAATTAATTAATTCATAAAATATCATTTTTTTTAGAAATATCCAAGTGGAAGTTTCTTTTCTTCAATTTCAATGTTTATAGAAAATGTTTATAGAAAATTTTCATTTAAAATCCATCCATTTGTTAAAAAAATTGTTTAAAAACTCCAACAGTGTTTTTTTTTTCATTTTCGGGAGTTTTTGAGCAATTTCCAATCGTACCTTACAACGTTTTTGGGGTGACCCCATTCAATTAGTGATTATTCAAGGAATAAATTCGATTTTCACCTGCACCGATGGTGAAAACTTTATCGAAATCGGCGGCTATGGCCATTTGCTTGTACAGCTGAGGAGACTGCGCCAAATAAGCGGAGTTCTTGAAATAAGATACCGTGAAGACGTTCGCGCCTCCTTCGCTCGCCGCGGATATTATCTTCGGAGTATGGATTTCCACGAATCCCTGCGAAAAAAAAAATTTCAAAACATTCCAAGATTCCGTCTTTTTTGACAAATTGAGAAAAACAGGGGAGACTCACTTTGTTCGTGAGAATGTCACGGAAGAGCTTGCAAACTCCAGCCTCGACCCTGAATATCGCCTGATTAGCCGGAGTTCGTAGATCCAGGACACGGTTGTCGAGTCTCGTGTCTTGGTTCACGCGGATATTCAGACCGGATTCGTCGTTTTCGTTCACCGGCCTCGCGGCATCCTCGATTTGCAGCGGCAACTGGGGTTTCGCTGCACTCACCACGTACAGTCTCTCGATATGCAACTCCACGTCTTTTTGCGTGCACGACTCGATTTTCGTGGGCACCGTCTTGATTTCCGCCTCGACGTCGATGATCGACTCCTTCGTGACGCTAATAAATAATAGGAAAAAATTAATAAAGTGACAAATTATAAATAAATAAATTTCTATTTCGAAGAAATGAATTCTGGAAACATACTTTGCCACGAATTTCGTCATCTGCTTGCTGATTTTCTCATTAACCGCAGCGAGGCCCTGGACGGTGTAAGATTGTTGCCGCAAAACGAAGAAACATTGTTTACCTAAACGACAAATTTCAACATTGAAGTATTTCGCGAGAATTTAAATTTCAAATTATTTTTTATTTGAATATTTCCATAATATATTCTCACCTTTTGCTCTGCTCGTATGTAATCGGCCTCTCAACCAGACAACCTGGTTCTGCAAACCGGGGTTCAAATCCTTAACGTGAGAAAACTTACGCTCGCTGTAAGTTTCCTTGCTCTGAATCATCGACAACTGTCCGTACTTTCCAGCGGAGACATCCTCTCCGTCGTCGACATTCTCCTGCTGCGATTGCTACGATACGCAAGAAAATGTTTAGAATCCAAATTTTCAGGTCCCCAAAAATTGGGATATCGTATACGCATATTTACATTTTGAGCTTTCCTCTCGGCCTTCTTCGCGGCTTTCTCCGCTTCCTTTTGTTGTTTCTTCAACGCTTTTTTCGAAGGCTCGCCCCTGAAACCAATGAAATTCGCTTTACATTCCAGAAAAAGGAAAACTATTTTTCAAAACACAAGCGAAAATCAATAAATTCTATGAAAATTGTTACACGAGAAATTTCAACATTCGAGAAACGACAATCACAGACCCGAACTTTGTTTGAAAATCGATGAGTCGCTGCCACTGATTTTCAAGAGGACTTTTCAAAATAATCGAATCTTCGAACCTTATGGTGTCCATTATCAATTATTCCATCATCCGCATTAAATAAAGCGACACTTAATCTGGATCCTCTTACTTTGGATTTTCGCACGGATCGAGAAACGATCCGACGGATGGGAAAAACTGTCGATCGAGTTTGAAAGTAACGACAACGAGACTGATTCGATAGTCGCATCTTTTTCCGAGAAGTATCTTAACTGGAATGAACTCTTGAACTCTTATCTCGAGTAGAGTAAATAAAAAAGGAGGCGATGGAACCATAATTCTTCTTTTAATTTGCAAAAAAATATATAGATATACACCGATGGCTGGTAATCTCGAGACAAACGAATTAAGATAATTATTGTAAGTAAACAGAGGGAAGATATCGAAAATGATATTTTTAATCGTTCCAAGATGCCGATCGGTTATTTCCTTTATTTTTCATTTTCATGTTTCAACTTCGAGAGACTACGCTTTATAAAAAATATATTTACCCTTCTGCAGGTGTCGCATTCGGAACGATTTTATCTTCCACCATTTTCAGCACCTGCAAAAATATTGAAATGTCAGTCGACGAATGCAAGAATATTCGGAAATTCTGAAATTATAAAAATAATCATAATAATATCGAGGCATTCGATTTTAGAAGATTACAATTTCCAGGGTGTATTTTTTTGTACTTCCTCTAAAGTTTGTAGAGTAACTAAAACAATAATAACGATAACAAAACCTACAAAAACAACAAGATGATGTAATCTTTGACAAATAGATGATTAACTCGTGCCCCTCCCATTTATTTCAATAAAGACTTATCCCAAAACCCACAGAGTCAAAGTTACCTCATTTTCACTTTTATTCCAAATTTGAAATTAGGGATTTTTGAAAATTGGACGAACTCTATGTTACCGACCGGTACCAAAAGTTGGTCCTTGGTCCTAAATTTTTCTTTTTTCTTCATGTTTTACCATTTTCTTCTTAACAATTACAATTTTCCTTAATAATCAGAAAATCAATCAACCAGAAATCAATAATCAATAAATCAGTCGATCAATAATCGGAAAAATGCATAATTTCATGAAATTCCTTCGTTTATTTTTCCCCGGACCGATACCGGGAAGGAAGTTTGAGGTTATGTCACTAAAAATTAGAAATTACTCAGAAAAATTCGGAAAATTCCTCAAATTTGAATATTTCGTTACTCACTCGAACTGATTCTTCGCGGGACCTCTCGAAATCAATATTTTACGGTTATGACAGATTTTACCGAAAACAAGCATGTGGCAGTGCGACTTTTGGGTGCACTAACAATCCAAGATGGCCGCCGTCAATTCTTTTCAGTCTCCCAGTTTTCTCTTTTTTTGTTATCAGTGAATTCGCTCTAAAGTCGAAAGAATGATGGCGGCCGGGACTCGCACTTGGCCAAGAAACTTGTAAACAAACAACAAACAAATAATAATAATAATAACAATCAGCGCACGAAAGATCAATTTTCGTCGCAAAATCCACCGTTTTTGGATGGATCCTTGGTAAGAAGTCGAAAAAAAAAAAAAAAATGCCTTTCACGGCTGATGCAGCTGCAGCTCAAATACAAGTAAGTTGCATAAAATTCAATGTTGACAATTATTTATGTAAACTGCAACAAAATATGTTCAGTAAAAGTGTTCCATAATGTTGAGGAACATAAAAAAATGTTCAACAATATTTTATACTTTGGAACTTGGTAAAAACCTTCTGAGGTTCGATGCGCCGCTCGAATTTGCAAGAAATTCACTTTGTATGAACAAAATGGTAGCATTTGTTGAAAAAGAAATTGGATTTTAATCTATTTCAATATTAACAATTTCAATAATAATAATAATGTATCCAACATCGGACTTTTCAAGGAACGGCTGAAGGATCTGTACAAGCTGGTGCACGAAATCGAGAAGGAAAGGGAACGATCGGAGCACAATTTGAACGGGATTACGAAAGCTCAGGAAAAGGTAACGGCGGATGACAGATGCTCGCCCTACTACCAGCAGAAGCTGAAGAGCCTCTACAGCACCGCCGTGAGCGATGCCCAACAGGAGGAGGATACCCTCAGGAAGGCCTTGACGAAAATCAATGAGATTCGAGCCATCAGGAACGAGAGACGTATTCAGGTAGTATATATAATATTTATCTATGTATAATATATATACCTATGGATTAGGTAAATGAAATATGTAGTATTTAGATAATCCAAGAATACTTGGACTTTAAGTTTCGTGTTTTGAATTTTTTGAGATCACAAACGACGGTTTGGACATCGGTCGAAAGAGTTTTCAACGAACGACCTCGAATATTCTCTTTCTATTTTTATCAACATTTAAGTTAACAAAAATAGACTATCCCGGTCAATTTGATGTTCAAATTGGAAACTAACAGAATTTTTTCGCACTCCAGGAGAAAAATTGGAATTATTCTCCCTCGATTTTACTCTCCGTTTTCTTCCAGGCTCGGAATGCGGGTAACAAGGAAACCATTCGCAGAGGAGCATTGATGAAGATGCTCCTCAGCACCGCGCAAACCCTTCCGTTATACGTAGGCAAAGCTCCGGGTGCGAAAGCTCCGGCTTTATGCGGAGCGGTTCCGGCGGAGCCCACCTACGTGGCTAAGGTAAATATCCCGAAGGAATTCTCATGAAACCTAATCCTGAGGAAGAAAAAAAAATGTAATTGGAGGAACCAAATGTAGATGGGCGACATGGTAGCGGCATTGGTGAAGGGATCCGAGGAGGAGGAGAACTGGATCCTGGCGGAAGTGGTGCACTTCAACCCGACGACCAACAAATACGAGGTGGACGACATCGACGAGGAACAGAAAGACCGACACACCTTGTCTCGGAGACGAGTCGTACCCTTACCGTTGATGAGAGCCAATCCTGAAACCGATCCCCACGCTCTGTTCCCGAAAGGGTCCATAGGTGAGTCGAGTATCGACGTATAATTTTAAATTGGCAATTTTTATATTTCAAATAATATTAAAATAATTATTTCAAAATTATTAATATTATTAATTTAAAAAAAAGAATCTAAAAATTTATATAAAGGCTGAATTATGTAAATAAAAATTAATGGAAAGGAATTTTGTTTTCCAGTAATGGCACTTTACCCACAAACTACATGTTTTTACAAAGCTGTTGTAAACCAGTTACCAACAACAGCTACGGAAGAGTACGAGGTCTTGTTCGAAGATGCTACTTATGCCGATGGATACTCGCCTCCTCTAAACGTGGCCCAACGCTACGTTATCTCCATCAAAGAGAGCAAGAAGAGCAAAAGTCAGTCTTAATTGTAAACAATTAACGCGAAAGGGAGAAATACATAATTGCATAGTTAAAGTCTGTCGTTTCTTCGTTCCTCCGATTTCGAATCCAGAAGTGACCGGTCCCAAGGTGAAATGATGTCGAAATTCCGAAAAATCTTTCCTTCGAAAGCCTGTTCCGTTATCGGCATGATCCATGTTCCCGCCTTGCCCGGTGAGTGTGGCGACCAAGTACTTTTTCTTCGCTGACCATTTTCACGAGTGATAAGAATTTTTTCACCAGGAACACCCGGATACGGAGGTTCCGTAAAAGAGATTCTTCGCAAGGCCTGCGAAGATGCAGCGACTTATGCAAACTCCAACGTGGTAAACTTTGTTCTTATTAAAAATCCTTTTTTTCTTTCTTGGACTTTAATAGTTTCCTTTGTTTTAAATTTTTTTAGTAATTTCCTTTATTTTTGTTTTTCGAGGATGGAGTCCTCGTGGAGAACATGCACGATATTCCCTACGTCCGAGCTCGAGATTTAACACCGGAGACCACGGCTATGATGACCAGGGTCTGCATGGAAGTGCGAAACATCATTCCTGAAAAAATTCCCTGCGGCTTACAGGTGAGAACATTCCTGGTGCAAATATCCCTAAAATTTCTGAAAAATTTAAAATATTTTTACCAGAGATTCTACTTCGACATCGAATGGGTCTCGAATAAACAAAGAATTTCTTCTAGATCTTAGCGGGTGGCAATAAAGAAGCTCTAGCGGTAGCCCAGGCCACGGATTTCCAGTTCGCTCGAGTCGAAGGCTACGTTTTCTCCCATGTGGCCGACGAAGGGTTCACCGATGCCATCGCTGGGGACTTGCTACGATATCGAAGGAGAATCGGAGCCGAAGATATCCTGGTTTTCGCTGATATCAAAAAAAAGCACAGGCGAGTATCGAGTTCCCTCATTTTTTAGAAACTACCCCTCGCCCTGGTTTTCTTTTAATTCTTCGGTTAATTTCTATCGATCGATCCATTTTGGTTCGGTTCAATTCCAAAATTCAATTAATTTTTTTTGGTCGCGTTGGATAATTCAAAAGATTCTTTTATAATAATAATTCTCCGCAGTAGACGAACGATATCATTAAAAACCATTTTTTTTCTACCAGCTCCCACGCCATCACTGCCGATGTTTCTCTCCTGGAAACTGCCAAGGCTGCGGAATTCTTCCTAGCGGACGGTCTCGTCATCACGGGAACTTCCACAGGTGAAGCAGCGAATTTAGGGGAATTTTCAGGTAAGAAAGCTATTCCTTTGCGTTATAAAAACTACGTTCCAACCCGCATTCCGCGGAATCGCCGAAAACAAAGCTGCTTTAAAAATACCCAGGTCTATCTTTATATTTTCGTTTACGTCAATTGCGAGGAAAATATGTTTAGTGGCGGCGATCTATATATTCGTGTTTTCACAAAACCAACTTCTAACGGTTTATTTTGATTCCGGTCGTTCGGTTCATTCCGACTAATTTTTAGATTTGAGGCAAAGTCTAACGAACACTCCGCTGCTGGTCGGTTCCGGGGTGACCGTTCGCAACTTTCGGGATTACCGCACAGCCGATGCGCTCATAATCGGCTCCCATTTCAAATTCGATGGCAACTGGCGAAACCCCGTCGATGGGAAACGAGTTTCGGATTTTGTCCGTGCCATCAAGGGACGATAACGAGGAAACAACAACAGCTTTTTTTTGTCTTAATTTGTTCATTCCGAGCATCCTCTAAATTTATCGACCATTCATACCGATTCGATTCCCACACAATAGTCACCGTCGATGATCTTGGCACGAGTCCAAGCGGGCGATGATCCAGGAAGGTTTCGAGAGTAATTAAAAGTTATGTAACTTTCATTTCTGGGAATTAGAGAATTTTTCATCAAGTGCCTGTTCAAAAATTTGTCACAAATGGGACCATCGATGGTGTAAAAAGGCGAAAAACAGTCCAAAGTTGAGTCGAAGAGGGTTCGACTTCTTTTGTGATGAATTTATATTATTATTATTATTCTCATTATTACTACTCTCCTTATTCTTATTATTATTATTATTATTATTATGTATTAACATTAAAATCCAAGTAAGAAAATTTTGGAACATCCTGAAAACAGAATAACCATATCAATAATAACAATAATAGTGGAAACGATAATGATAATAATAACAATAACAACCACAATAACACTTGTGTTGCCTTAATTTGGAAACGTAACGAATAAAATCAGTTGACATTAAGACACCCAATTATACTGCAGTCGAGAAAAACTGGTATAATCCTGTCCAAGAACGACTGTATCCTAAAGCAGCGGCCGCGGATCGTGTCGTATTTTGAAAAATCTTCCATGACAGGACTCTGCGTCCTCTCCTCCACCTCCTCGTGCTACTACCACCACCAACCACCGTCACCTATCCGCGTGGACTTCATTCAGGGACACCTAAAATTAGATCAACATCGATGACGAAATGATGCAATTGCACGTTCTCACGACGTATGCATGCACTACCTGACGCTGGCTCGCCTGGCCAACTCTCGTTCATCCGTTGCGTCGTGCGTTTAACGAAATGTACATACTTGTAACATCACACACTCACACAACAACAGTTATATACTCTATATATGTATATATATATTATATACACTACATATTATATATACCTATATATGTATGTATGTATGTATAAATGTAAATATAGTATATACATATAAATGAAGAATTGTATATACATGTATATATAGATATACTGTATGTGTATGTATATACACATTATATCACTTCGATAAGACTCGGGACTGTTCGACTCGAAATGGGCTCTTCTCCCCCCCCCCCCCTTTATTATCAAAGTGTGTATGCGTCGTATGAAGTAACTGCTCCCACACAAACACACTTCAACACACACACACTTTTCACGCACACGCGCGTCTCTTTCTGCGACTCTTTTTTTTTTATTATTTCCCTCGCGATAATTTTTGCGCAAGCGTTGAAACAAACCTTATAGATATATACCGCGCGAGGGACTTCGTTTCGTTTAGTATATATTCCAACGTTCGAGCTAAGCGGACGAAAAGCGACGCCATTTCTCTCATCGACACCTATTGTGTTCATTCGATATTTTCGAAATTCCTAGAAAAACCCGATAAATCTTTCCAAACCATGGCTACCTTCTCGTAGTGATTAACAATCTTGTCATTATCATTATCATTATCATCGGGATCATCGACTCGGGTCGTCGTCACCAAAAAAATTCAGTCGCAATTGGTAAGAGAAGCGGGGAAAGTACGCGTGTCTGTGCGTCCGCGTGTGTGTGTGTGTGTGTGCGGAAAAAAGCGCTAATCGGTGCTCGACGACGATTACCGCGAGCATCGGTGTCGAAGTCAAACAATAACAATAACAATAACAACACCGCAGTAGCAACAACGGCAGGCAGGCAGGCAGCAGCTGTTCGGCCAGCTGAGAGAAGCATAGTGGAGTGGTTTCTTCCCCCACCGGCGCTTTAAAACCCCCTCCCGCCCCCTCGTATGTGCGGCAGCAACTCTCCTCGACTTTGTTCGGCGAGGATCGCATCATCCTCCTCCAACCCAAGCAGTCGGGATCAGCTGACGAACGTCATCGGGTACATACGGTCTTAACTCGTTATTCCACTGCACAGCCAGTTGCTACCACGACTCCTCAAACGCACCATCGTTCAGGTACGTGGTTATGTATGTGTGTATTTATAATGTATGTGTGTCTGTGCGCACCCGTAGTATCCTTGTCAGTTTGACATTTTCCACCTGATCCATTTTTTCTCTCCTGGATGTCATTAAAATGCAATTAATGCGTGTGATAGACATTGCATCTATTGGAATTACCTTTGTCCTTGAAAAAAGAAGAAAAAGACGAGTGCAGTAGCCGTTATCGAGGGAACGAGGATTCGGGAAGAAGAGAGCGCCTAGGAACAAAGGTAGCCTCCGAGTAAAAGGGCGAAGAGGTGAAAGGAGGAGATGTGGAAGATTGCCCTTTGTTAGGAGTGACAGTAGTAGCAGTAGTAGTGGTGGTGGTAGTACTGGTGGTGGTAATAACAAGAAAGAAGGAAGTACCCGTCCGTGTACACTTACGCACACAAATGCGCACTGGTGTGGATTGTCGTGTTTGTGTGTGTATATGTATAGCGATGACACACACGGTACGACCGATACCAGCTAGATAGGGAGAACGCGAATAAGTGAAAATGGATGAAGGAGAATAAAAGCTATGTGTTTCTTGAAAATCGACTCGGTGGAAGGTCACCCCTCCTAGTTTTCCCCTTTGGACTCGACGAACTTGCTCCTCCTAGAGAAGGAGTCGTTCCCGTAATGGTACATAGTCCTTTCCATCAATTTTTCATCACCACTGACACGTACTTGGGTATTTGTGTGTGTGTGTGTGTTTGTGTACATGAATGCATGCACTACACGGACTCGGACACAATCGCACCGCAGGAATATGAGAGGAGAAGAAGAGTGATGAGGAATCCACGAGGGGTCGTGTAGCTCTGGTAGTCATGAGAGTGTCGAGTTTGCTTTGAGAATTGATTTTTCCCCTTACCGAATTTTCGTTGACCTCGATATCAATGTATATGTGTACGCGTGATGTGTATGTGGCAGCAAGTGGGATTACGTAGGGCTCGTAATAGTTCCTTATTCTTCCTACCTCCCCCTTCCTTTTCCTCTTTCTTTCTTAGTACGTGCATTTCCTCTTCGTCCCCGACCCCTCCACCGTCGCGCAAGAAGATGGCATCGTCCGCAATGGTACTGAAACCCAACAGAAAATGACAAAAATTGAATAAGTACATTTCTTGCAACCATAACCTCGCTATAATACCTCCTTCTGGTGGAAAATAAACAAAAAAAATTGAAAATCTGGTTTTGGACTCCAATCGTAGTCTAGATAAATTTGAAACTTTCTCATCGACTCGAACCAATTCCTTCGCTCGACTCCTCGACATACGAAACCCTAACGACCATCGACCCATGGAATCGCTTTTTTTTTAGTAAAAAAATGTTGTTTCCATTCCAGCAGGAACTAAGTAGTCGACATGTTGAGCAGCTTGGCAAATTACTTGCTCGGTGGCAATGTCTTTGGTGCTCGAGGTGACGGCAGTACCGAGGGTAACAACGACGGTGTGGCGGAGGAGTCAGAGCAACTGCGGCGGCAGCATCGACAGCAACCTCAACCTCAACCTCAACATCGGCACGGCGCCGCCGCTTCCTCCTTACCCGTGATGACGAGACTCAGTCAGGTGGAAGTGGAGGGCGACGATTGGATCCTCATCGATCGCACAGGTACCGGGAAATCCTTCGTCGCCATTCCCGAGCCTCCGATCGCCTTCCGATACTAATCGAAGGTCTTGTGTCCCTGTCCTATCGGTAGATAGCAACGTTCCGACCGGTTCGGCTATGGAGGAGTCCTGGTACGTGACTCCGCCGGCTTGCTTCACACGGGCTGGTCCCGTGAGCGTCGAGACGTCTCCCCTGGAGGACCTATTGATCGAACACCCGAGTATGTCGGTGTACCACGGAAGGGCCACCTTGTCCTCGCTGCCGACGTCCTTGTCGTCGCCTGTACCGTTAGCGTCCTCCTCGTCGTTGTTCAGCCCCGACACTCCGCCGTCGTCCCCGGAGGGCCACGACAAGGAGAACGAGACGACGAGGGGCGGCGAGAAGCTACGTAGAGACAATTACAACCAACGTCATCGGCGTCGTCGTCATCGTCGCGCCTCCAACGACGATCCCACGGTCATGGTGAAAACCGGTGGTAGCAGTGGCAAGCAGCAGAAGAAGAAGAGGAAGAACCGGGAGATCGGGGCCAGCAACGTCACCGGAATCCTCGAGGATCCCAGTCAAAGAGTGGCACGTAGGAACGATGCCACCGGGATCGCTGCTAATCCTTTGCACGACTGCCGACCATCCCTGCGAGCAGCTTCTGAAAAGATTCGGGTGGTTCATCTCCGCTCGGCCCAAAAGGTAATCATGGTTAATAATGTTTCTCGAATGTTTTTTTCGAGCTCCTCCTTCGCTTCGCAACCATCAACTTTCGTATCTTTGCAGATGCTGGAGAAAAGATCGGCTCAAACCCTCAAGAGAAGCCAGCTCGATCGCAGCAACAAGTTACACGAGGCTTTCAACACCAAGGGAAAAAGGCCACGACGTCAGGATCGTCTGAGAGTGCAAAACAGTGGGGCCAATAATAACCGGAAATGCTAGTCAAAAGATCTCAGGCCGGGGGTGTAGTTAACGAGAATTTTATGTTACAAAGTAGGACTCGAGTATCTTTTCATCCGTTTCTTTCCGAATGGACTCGGTCGTCGGCTCGCTCTCCGTTAAAATTTGTCTCCAAAGGTGACTGCGAGTTCGACGAGGGTCGAATTGGTGAAACCAATTTTTTCAGTCGATCTTTCGGAGTCGATCGACAAAAAAAGAAATTTTAACCGGGATGGGAGCTGGCGAAGAGACAAAAATCCTTGGATTCGACCGGTGGATTTTAGTCGATATTATATTTTCCACGATTCCAAACCCGAAGGAATCGTTCGGAAAGTAAGTCGACCGAAGATCCGCTGGAAGAAATCCTTTGGTGGTTTTTAATTTTAATCGAAACTGAATTTCGGAAGTGCTTTTCGAGATATCTAAAGTGAATTGTCCAAATAGGTACTGAAACAGTACAGCGTTACCTAAAAAACAAAAAAAATACTAGAACGATCAAAAGAGAAATATTTTTTCAAAATCCCACGTTTTTACTGGAAAAGATTTCATTTCATTTCGCTTCATTTTGAAGTTACGTAAAAGAAAAAAAAAAGAAGACAGAGAGGAGGATCGAAAGAAATGATGAAATCTGCTTTCCCAACGCTGCTACTAATAATAATAATATAATTATTAATAATAATGATAATTAGTAACGAGCATAACGCTAAGATTATTCTCTATCGTAATAATACGATAAGAAAAGTGAAAACGAAGGAAAAAAAAAAAGGAATCGTATTATTTATGGTACAACAATCAGTCTCATTTGAGGAAATGATCTCTCTTTTTCTTTCTCGTTCTTTTAATTCGTATATATATATATATATATATAAATAAATATGTATTACACCCACGCGCCAATCTAATCCACGTAAAATTTCAAAGAAGGAAAGAAAAAAGAAGTAAATCAATCACACACAGACACGTGCATAAAATAAGTAAAGAAATACAAAAAAAATATATATATATTATAAATATCGACGAAGGTGATCAATGATAATGATGATAATGATAATGATGATGAGGATGACGATGACGCTAGTAGTAATAATAAAAATAACGAGTAAGGATAAGGATAACTATATTTAATTATTATAAATCAGCAACAAGGATAACTAATACGAAAAGAAGACAAAAACAAAAACAGCGACAAAACAAAAGTAACACTGATGTTTGAAGCGAGCAATAAAAGTCGATGAGGAAGAGCACTTTTTAAAGAAAAAAACAAAAGAAACAAGAATACAAAAGAACATGAGAAAACAAATTTTACACTTTTTTCTGTCTTTCTCTTTCCCGAAATTCCTGAATTCTATTTCTCTCTTTTTCTCACAATCAGATTAAACTGAACACAAATATTTTTTTTGTCTTTTTAATTTGGATATTTTTAAAAATTCTAAAATTTTAGGGTGGGGGCGATATTATTATTGATATTGTTATTATTATTATTATTACTCACGCTTTCTCATGGTTGGGAAATAATGATTTTCCCGAAATTCGATAACAATCAAGGACCAATCTTTAGTACGAACGACGAATGCTAGATGGCGACACTAGCGCCAAAGTTGAAAAAAAATGTCTACCTTACCTCGTTTTCGCCATTCCAGGATCCCCATTGTCGACCGTGGGTCAACCGACTCGGCGCTTTGACTCTCGAACAGAGGGCGCTTTCCTCCGGTTCTTCTTTTTTTCGATTGCCCTTTTCTTTCCTCCGTGCTCTTCCATCCACTCGAACACGACGGTATACCCGATACAACAATGGCGGACGAGGAACTACCCGCGGGTTGGGAGAAACGTCTCAGTAGATCTACAGGTACGTTTCCGAAAAAGCTCCCGCGGACGCGGCTGCGAAAAAAGAGAGAGGTTTCCTTTCATCGGACCGACACTTTTTCCTCCGCGTTTTTATCTTACCTTTTTTCCGAAATCGCCACCACTCGTTTGAACGAGCCGACCGCTTTCGGGACATACGACCCCCGCGTTCTCGCCCCATCGAGTATCTGCGTTGATCCTACCGGTTGTCAGTTTCATCACCGCCCAATTTTTCCACTTTTTTCTACAAAAAAAATATTCTTCCTCAGATTCTCCCTGGTTTACCTTTTGTCCTCCCTTATCCACTACCTTCGTTTACGGGAACTTGGAAGAAATTGATTTTTCTCATTTGCTCTATTCTCCGTCTCGCTTTCTCTCATTCCCTGAGTACCATTATCTCTGTTTACTTGCAGCTATTTTTTTTTCCACCACCGGCAGATAATTATTGTCTCTAATACCAATCACCGTTATCAATGTTGAAAGAATGTCAAAGTGTTTACTGGAATTTTCTTCGCAGTTCCATGGATCGTTGGCGACCCGATAAAAGCAATAATCGTTCGTGATTTCTTTTTTTTGTAAAGGCCAGCATTATTACCTGAACGTTTACACGAAAGAAAGCCAATGGGATCGACCCGATAAACCAGCGGACCCCAACAGCGGAGCCCCCAAGGGCGACGGGCCCACGGAAGTGCAGTGCTCCCATCTGCTGGTGAAACACTCGGGATCTCGACGACCCTCCTCCTGGCGAGAAGAGAATATCACGAGGTCTCGGGAGGAAGCTCTGGATCTCATCAAATGTAAGCGACTCGTGCACTGGAATTCAAACCAAATTTTATTATCGTTATTTTGTTTAATGTATCTCCGTCGCTCAGCTTACAGAGAACAAATAGCATCGGGCAAGGCGACTTTTGCCGAATTAGCCTCGAAATATAGCGACTGTAGTTCGGCCAAACGCGGGGGTGACCTGGGACCGTTCGCACGCGGAGCGATGCAAAAACCCTTCGAACAAGCGGCGTTCGCGCTCAAAGTCGGAGAACTGTCTTCGCCGGTTCACACGGACAGCGGGATCCACATAATCCAGCGAACGGCGTAAGCGCAGAGTCATGTTCCTGTTTGGGAGTCGCGATTTTTCAATTTCCAGGAAACGAAGCGAATGGATGAAGTCGAGAAAGGGGGTTCGAAGGAAATGTCGACTTTCTTCCGGAACGACGAGGAAAGGGATTCTCGTCGTTTCGATCTTCGCGCTTCTTCTCTCAACATCATCCGGAAGGAAAGACACGAACCGAGTATCTGTGCTTTCGAAAGAGAAAGAGATACGACAGTAAGAGTTTAACAAACAGCAATAACAAAGTTAAACCTTTAAGTATCTATCTTCCAATAATTTAATGCATTCTTCGAGGATTAAGTGCTCAGCGATCGATTATCTTTCTTTTCTGCATTTTCGTTTCTTCCTTTTTTTTTGTATATGAATCAAGAATTTGTTACTAATTTTCGGGTACTCCAGTTTTATCATTGTGCTCCCTGTTGCAATTGTAACTCATCATCATCGTCATCATCATCACCATCGTCATCAATCATCGACATCGACATCATTATCATTATCATCGTCATCACTTTTACCATCGACATTTTACTTTCAGATTACTGTTAAGATTCTTAGAGCG
Source organism: Gasteruption jaculator (assembly GCA_949825005.1). Taxonomy (NCBI): domain Eukaryota; kingdom Metazoa; phylum Arthropoda; class Insecta; order Hymenoptera; family Gasteruptiidae; genus Gasteruption; species Gasteruption jaculator. The sequence continues at coordinate 10,112,787 of OX463775.1, forward strand.
ACTGTAATTCTTATTATAAATATATCATTGATTCCGTGCTGTCGTTTGTCTTGGCGATTTTAGATCGTGTAGATAAATACACTTAATGAATTTCAAGTATGTTTGTGTGACGAATAAAATGTACGTGCGATTAAACGAGGGATAATATTCCCGCTTCTTCTCTTTAGGCATTTTCTAATTTTCTAATTTTCACATTCCAGCGGGAAAATATTGACCGAATTCAAAATAAAATCTCGCGCTATTCGGTTCGGTACTATCGTGCACCATCATTCACGAATCTTCAAAAATGTCTCTTTCAATTTGACCGAAGATAATTGATTACTTGTAATCGATTTATATGTGTGCATGTGTCATTCATAACACCGACGAATCGAACGTACGTGGCTCTACCTGTCGTGAAATTCCCGATTCTCCCGAATCCCACACGACCGCCATCGTTTTCTCGAAAGAACCTCGATACCGGTAGAGAGAGTGGCGGCGAGTGGAAAGTCTTCCACCACTCGCAAATCAACATTTTCAAATCGCACGATTTGTAACTGTCAATTTACGTCGCAGGCGTGATTTGAGGTGACGTAAAATCTGCGATCTCGGAATGAGAAATTGATCATGAAACGTATCTACCCCCTCCCATCCCCCCTTTTTCCCGTTTCCTCGAGAAAAAAAATGAAATCTTCGTGGATAAAAAATAAGATGAACTCCTATTAGGGCGTCCCATAAGTTTCTTCCTTTCCGGCTCGAGGTCATAAATAGCCTGGCGCGGAAGAAACTTATGGGACACCCTAATAATAAGATTCTCATTGAAAGAAAATTATTGGTATACAGGAAAACAAAAATAAACCATAAACAATAATAGGACCGGGAAAGAGTTACCTGTCGGGATAAGAAGCCCACTCATGAAAGGAACATTCTTCGGAGGAGGAGCAGCAGCAGCAGCAGCAGCTACACGTCCGTTCATTTAATTATGCATATACGACGTAGGTACAAAAGCGATACGACGCTATGCTATATTTGATTGGTTGGTAGGCATGAGGGCTCGTGATTCCTCTTCTTCGTTTCGTTCCACACAAGACTATTTGTATTACAGCGGACTCACCCGCGTATGTGTGTGTAAGTGTTCGTGCGTGTGTATGCGTTTACGTGCGTGCGTTCGTTCGTTATTTCGTACGGCATCGTTTGGGATCGGATCGGATCGGATCGTATCCTACGGTCGTAGAGATAATTCGTTTGCGTATACGTGCGTACGCGCGCGCGCGTGTGTGTATATATGTGTGTGTGTGTATGCGTGGATTGAGTTCTGCGAGAGAGGAGTAGGTAATAGGAGTCGTCCGTAACCCGTAAGAAGGGAAGTAAGTGGTATTTGTGTATTTGTAGTAAAACAAGGATGTTATAGAGGTCTCTCGATACCCTCTCTCTCCCCACTTGCTCGCGCAGTAGTAGTAGCCAGCCGAACGGCCATCTTTGCTCTCGAGTGGTAACCTTTGTTGATTTGTGAAATGTGACGCCGTTTTATGAGATAATTAGTGGATTCGTGAATATTATCGTGCCGATTGTGTTACGTTTCGAGTAAACGTCCTCGCGTGTGTCGTTCCTGCCTGCGGCTGGATTACGTCATGGCCGTGCGCCCGACACCCTGACGAAAATCATCGCCAACCAAAATATCGCCCGACGGAGGGAAAAAGCTGGTGAGTGTTTTCCTTCCGAACATATTTCACGCTTCCCGACGTCCCTCGACCCGGGTTCCTCCGTTCCTTGTTCCGCGCGCTTCCCCTGTCGACGAGTCATCGGGGTCCGAGTCAACTTCTCGTTCCTCGTTCCTCCGACTTTTGCGAGAACAAATGTGAGATGTATCCAGGCTGCGCGATATTATATTATTCCCGATCCGCCTCGTGTTTTATGCCGTGCACTGCCGCCGCTGCTACATCGCATTCTAAATACCCGTCTGCGTGTGTGTGCGTGCACACGTGTACGTGTACACCGTGCACGCGTGTGTGCGTGTACGCGAGGTATTCCTCATTTTTACCAGCGGTTTTTATTTGTCAATACAGGGGACGTTTGGTCCCGCAAGGGTTTCCCATGAGAGCGAGAGAGAGGGAGCATAAATGGACGGAACGAAGGAACACTGGGGGAATGGGGAACGGGGATCGGAATGACTTGTAGCCGATACACGCGGAGGACGGGTGGTGGGTATATATACGCGATACGCGCGTTGTGGCATATGAATCATTGCTGGAAAGAGAAAGAAATCGCGCGAAATCACGGGAGATCGACGAGAGCGCGTATGTGTACGTACATATGTATGTCTCTATCTGGCTCAAGATGGCCGCGCCCGTCGCTCGGGGCTCCAGGAAGCTTTTACTTATGTACTTATCGGCCAAATTACGACTGCGTCTTCTTTCTCTTTCTCTTCCTTCTTCTCTTCGGTTTCTTCCTCTCCCTCGAGCGCGCTCGAGTCACGACCATTCCGTGGAGGAGGAGGCTCCGATTTGAGTAAAAAGACGAAGAACAACCAGCGGAATGCCATCCGCAGGATCTAGTCGGATGGCCTGTTTGGGGTCGTAGGGTAGCGTACAAGAAACCATGGAACGAATACTCGACTCTACTTCAATTCGATCGTTTACTCAATTTCCAATTTTTGTTGTTTCTTTTTTTTCCCGGTGAATCATTATTTTACCGGTTTTTTCGATACAATTTTTCCCGTTTTTGATTTTTACCAGAGATGCGGTTTGATTTTGAACAAAATTTTCTTCTCTTTCCATAAAGTCGATTTTCCTTTTACGAAAGACACGGAAAATTTGTTTGTTTTTGTATTTTGCATATATGTGTTGGTATATCTAGCGTGTGTTTGTGCAGCAGGTGCTCCAAACATTACAAGAAACCATTTTAGAGTCATAATATTAGAGTGTCCCGTAAGTTTTTTCCGCTCCATGCAATGTCCGACCTCGAACCGGGAAGGAAGAAACTTATGGGAGGACACCCTAATGATTTTCAAAAATCCTCGATCGACCTTCGACCGTTACAATGGAAACTGGGCATTGGTCGATCGATCTCGAGGGTTCGAAAGATGGGGAGTCTCGGAGGAATCGATTTTCGGATCGGCATTCCTAATTGTTATCGATCATTTCGAGGAACGTCCGTTAGCCGGTCGCCTTGGACGACGAAGAAGAAGAAGAAGAAAAAGAAGAAACAGCAGCGTCCTTACGCACGGGTGGCGGTTAATAGTTGCTTCAGTCTTAGCCGTCAGCGTACACGATGTACGAATCGTACGATAGCACGGCAGCTGCGAGCTGGTTGCCCCGCTTGCTCGGTACGTTGGTTGGTTCGTTTGCTAGCTGGTTGGCTGGCTATTGCTCTTTCCTTCACTCTCATATGGAAGTGAGAGGGGCCGTAAACCAAACAACATACGACACACGGACACCCGGCCTTTTGCTTCTTTCTACTCCTTCGCCTTGTCTCTACTTTACCAATACGCGCGTACACGGCCGGTATACGTGTGACTGTGTGCGTATGCGTGTACAAATACAACGTACCGATGCACGCGTACGAGTAACTACTACGACGCGTCGTTTTTACTTATGTTAGCGAGGCAAGCAGCGGCAGCATTTTATTCCCACCTTAAATAACTGAAGTATAGGGTGTAAAAATTAAAAGAAAGCGGAGAGCGAGTTTTGTTTAGTCGCTCCTTTCATTGGTTGGAAATTACAAGCGTATATGTATACACATACATATATATATATATGTAGTCAGTTAGTCACACATGAGATGTATTAATTACGTTTAATTGAAATTGCATGGATCGGGTTAGTGATGGGTTTACAGAAATTGCGTATCGATATTGTCGCTAATGTTGTTATAATGGAGATGATGTAACAGAAACGATTGCTATGAAAGTCCAGAAAATGTGCATGGGAGTCGATAAATAAACTTACCTGTATGTAAAAGTCAGTCTTCCTTGAAACGTACACATATATAATTGTAACTACATAAAGTACCTTTGGTGAACAAACAAAAATGGGACGAGTTAATTTTATAAAAAGTGATATTACCGATATACGGAGATCATAAGTTACAAAATAATGCAAATTAAAGGTTTTACAAAAACGTTCGACCTTCGATTTCCTTTTTTATTTAATTTCTAAGTTACTAAAGCAATAAATTGGTACTCGATTTTTTGCGATACCAATTTTAATTGATAGCACTGAATTTATTGCAATTGAATTTTGTCTCGTCTTCAATCTTAGCTATTCGCGTTCCCTCGATAGTACAAATAACCGTTTCGGGTACGAACAACCTCGAAAACCAATTGCAATAATTTCCGAGAGTAATTTGCGGAGTCAAATAAACTTGCAACAATCTGTTGTAACAAAATCCTGTCGAAAACCAGTAAAAACCAAAGTTTTCTCTGGAGGAACAATATTTCTGCTCGAATATTGAGAATTTGAAATAAGATTTGTCCAAAATATGAAATTTTTGGGCTTTATTATCTGTTTTGAGACACTACCATGCCTCTTAATACATTCCACCTTTGTAATGCACCAATGTTGGTATAGGTTAGGGTTCAAAGCGCGCCTAAACTGATAGAGGTATTTAAAGTGGTTTTGTGAGAAAAGGGACAGGAGAGGGGCTGGTTTAATTCTAAACTCAAAACTGCCTGGAAAAGAAAGGGGCCTTGAATTTATAATAAACTTTTTTTTTCTTGGTGTATCCATCAAGATCGATCATCAACGAACTTTCTTTTTATTGAACGTTACCACGTAATACCTGAATGAACGGATTCCGATTCGCGGAGGCAATTTTTTCTTTCTACCGGTACACGGAGAGAAAGGTCTAGTTGATTTCGAGATTGGAACATTAGTTGATTTCTCTGTATTTCATCTCTGCGAGTGAAATATGTTTAACGGGAGAAATTTATCTACCTGCTGGACTTATATAAATTGAGTTTGTCGTTGATAAGCCATTAACGGTTACATAAACAATCGGTGACTACGACAATTTATTGCACTCGCATGGGACGAATAATAATTATGGAATCGATTGATTCTTCTATCCTCGAATCGAGCGTTTGTCGTTGTTCAATTTCCTTCAGATTCAGTCATGAATTCCTCGAACATAAATCATGGGACTAAAAGAAGCAGGAGGAATTATCGCATTCCACTCCAATTTTGAATTTTAAATTAATTCGACAGGAAACTGATTTCGTTCGTTTCCTTTATCGAGTGAATTTTCAGTTATTTTTAAATTTCGCGGATAAGATTACAGCTTCTTTCATAAAAATTGAGATTAGAGGGCCGACCGTTATAAAAATGTCTTTCAATTAATGAAGTACCCGAGTCCAGTCCTTTCGTTAACTCCTCGAGGGACAATGGGACATATACGTCCCACGTACCAATTTCAATTTTTTTTTCTGCCCCATTTTACAATTTTAATATAGAAAAATTCGAATTTTTCTCTTATCCTTGGAATACACTATTTTTTTTTATGGTTTGCCATTTCAAAACTAGTCGGGTCGGCTCGAAAAAATTCTCAGATATTCTTCAAATGTTGTAGAATAATTTTCCCATCGATCGAATGCTTCATTAGAAAAATATTTTATTTTTTGCTAATTTACGTACAATAATGTTGCGGTATTCAACCCTCGAAGGGTTAAAATGCATTTTCTTCGAGCAAATTTCCAAAATTTTTGCTAATTCTGTTCTTTGCTTTTCTTCGCAGGTACGAAGGAGCTAAAAGAATTCGGCTTGCAAGGAAAGAGACCGAAGTAGCATTCGTTTCGTTGGAAGATAGCTGTCGGTCTACGGAATCGCACGATGTGAATGCTCTTAGACCCGGAAGTGGCGGAGGAGGCTGGAGGCGGAGGTGGAGGAGGAGGAGGCGGTGGCGAAAAAGAAGAAAGGACGGATTCGAAAAGCAGCCTCATGCTCTGAAATAAGGGAAATCCGCGGGTACAACGACAACTATGGGCGAAACGGAATCCGCTGACACATGGTCGGCTTGGTTCCTGGATGCGATTCGCAAGATCCGCAGCCAGAAGCAACGACCGAGTGTGGAGAGGATCTGCCACGCCATCCGACAGCATCACAATTACCACGAGGAGGAGATCGCCGAGCACTTGGAGGTGGCTGTGAAGCGCGGGGACGTCCTCAAGATCTTCAACAAGGGACAATCGTCCTACAAGGACCCGGGTGGCTTGCAGTCCAGGCCCTTGAAAGTCACCAGGTCCACCGACCTCAGCAAAGTCATCGGCAAAGCCGTTCGCGAGCTCGGTGAGAGGGACGGGTCAACTTTGAAGAACATCGAGAAGTACATTCGTCAAAGTCACACCGTCGAGGAGGAGAACGATGGGGACTTACGCACTTCCCTCAGGACCTCGGCAAAAAGGGCTGTCGATAGAGGACTCGTTCTCCAGGATGGTCGGCTTTTCAGGCAACCGGACAGACCGCCTTGTCCGAAAAAGTCCATCGATAATAATTCCAGTAACAGTAGCAGTAATTCGAATAACGACACGACTTCTGCTTCCAAGGTACTGGCAAGAGCGATAGCGAATCCTTTTTATCCCAGTTTGTGGATTTTCCTGGTCCTCGGATAGGTTTTCGAGCAACAGCTTTTTTCCTTCGATTTCAATTATCGATCGAAAATCATCCCAAAATTATTTTTCACCTACGACCTATGTGGAGGTTAGAGAACTTTTCAATATCGAGCATTTCGATGTCGATCGAGTAGTCGATCTTAGAAATGCGGATGCAAGCTTTCCGATTACTGAATTTCTCTTTATTGTTTTCTCATGAATAATGAAGGGATTAATGTATACAAGCACAAGCATGGAAAAACAAACATGTTCGAGTCGAAGTAACATATTTGAAAATGATCACTCGCGAGAGATAAGGAGAGACCTGGTCTGGTTGAGTCATGGGCAAGTGGTTTTACCTGGGGTACTGCACTTCTACCTACCCACACCTAGCCACACGACACACCTACAATTCCTACATGCTTGGGGAGAAGGATTAGATTGAGGTTGACGCATGGTTGGCTATGGTATGGCACGGTACGGTACGGTTCGGTTCGGTATGGTGTCTTACTTTGACTTCTGCTCATGAGTCGTACTTGTACTGGCATATCACTCTTTTATATTGATCTCTCTCTCTGTGTTTCGCAGTACCCACCACCTTCTCACTTACTCCCTTTACCCAACTCATTTCTTTCCATATCTTTACTTTTGTACCCGAACACTTCGACCGGAGAAAGAATGTTCACTCGCAACCGGGTAGCGAAGAACAATTTTCTACAGGTTCCCGATGCCGATATTCCCTCTTTTCTGGTATCACCCTCGAGAATATGAAGTTCGAATCGCTTTTAAAGCGGATAACAATTGCACGACAAAAATTGTCCACTTTATGGAAATTTCACCTTCAACGGTACCCTCGATATTGGGTAAAATTGATCCTGCTTTTTTTATTATATATGCCGTCCTTTTAATGGTCGCGTTTTTTTATGAACCCCCTTTTTCTTTCCCTCACAGCCTTATTTTCAAGGTTTCCGTTTGACGAGTCATATATCCTTGCCGTAGTAATTATTAATAAGATGCACCCTTCTGATTCCTCACGAGATAGCTCGGATGGAACAGGCTACCGTTGATAATTTATTACTTTTTCGCGCTCCCACTTATTTCAGTTCAAGGAAAGAGCAATTTTGTTGCTAAACCCAACTTTTATTACTCTCTAATTTATTCAAACTGGACGAAAACCAGGAAAATGTATGAAATGGAAATAGAGCCACTCCGGTTTTAAAAAAAAAAAATTATTTAAAATTAAAATCACCATAAAATGAATTTACGCTATTTATAAAAATTGAATTCTCCCCATTTATCAAATCTCATATATGGTCGCCCCATATTAGCATAAATAAGAGAAAAATGATTTTCCGCAAATAATCACACTTGTCCTCGAATTTTCAGATGCCGGCACCGTTGCCGATCTGCAAGGAGTGCTTGGGTGCGACAGTTGCTGGAAACAACAACAACGCAAACAACAAACGAATCACCGCGACAACCGAGAAATTGAGCAGGTGTAGTGTTTGTGGTGCTGCGTTACATAATTCCTGTGCACCGGCTGAACTGGCTATACTCGTCGATCGCGGCACTAGGTGGTCCTGCAACGACTGTTCGTCGACCACCTGTGCCGGTTGTCAACTGGATCAGGAGTCGCAGAATTATTTGGTGAAGTGCGCTGGCTGTGTTAATTCTTATCATCCAACCTGCTTGGAACCCGGACTCGATAAAAAAAGTAAAGCGCCGTGGAGGTGTCGGCATTGTCAGACATCCCACAAGCATACACCTTCGTCGAGGGACGAGAGTAAAAAGAGTAGTAGTAAAAATCACCACGTTATCAATGCCGATGAGAATCTTGCAAGTACCCCGAGCGCGAGGAAGAGGCTTAGTAAAATTCGTGAGAATCGAAAGTAAGTTCCAAGCGTGGAACATTTATTTATTTATTTATTTTATGCTTAAATAATTTTTTTTGGGCTTCCATTTGGATGTTCCGAGAAAATTGTCATTTTTATGAATGAATGAATTAATTCGTAATTTAACAAATGAATGGGTCACCTCAAAAACATTGCAAGGTACAAATTGCAAATTGTTCAAAAAACCCTGAAAATAAAAAAATAACCAGATGGATGTTTTAAAAAATCTATCTGGTTATTTTTTTCGTATTTAATTTTTTTTAAATTCATTTTTATTAAATTACGAATTAATTAATTCATAAAATATCATTTTTGTAGAAATATCCAAGTGGAAGTTTCTTTACTACAATTTCAATGTTTATAGAAATTTTTTTTTAAAAATCCATCCATTTTTTAAAAAAAATTTCATTATTCTGAACGAATTAATTCGTAACTTAAAAAAATAGAATTTTCATCCCCCGAAAATTTCGCTAGAAAAATATAAATGGAAGCGAAAGAAAAATGAATAATCCAATTAACGAAATAATTTCGTGAATTATAACGCAACTGACGGAACAAATATTTTTCAGATCGGCGATAACCCGAAAGAGTTTATCGGTAACTTCCGGGAAGAAGAGCAGTAACGCTTCTTCCTCCGGTTCGACAACGACGACGGCCTCGACGTTGACGTCGGTGACGGCGGCGGCCGCGACGACGTTGGCATCGTCGTCGCCGTTGGCGGCAACAGCGTCGACGACAACGGCTACGGGAACAGTAACGACTGGCACCGCGGGAACTTTGGGTCAGGTGGACAGCAGCTCGGACGGTAATGCGGGTGTTGTCTCCCCTCGTCAACCACCTTTGTTATCCTCTCCTTTACTTCATCCCCCCACCCAAACCCTCGCAGGCCAGGGTAGGCTGCTGGAGGAAAAGAATGACAGGATTTCGAAGGAAAAGCAGAAATTCTTTAGGTCGAGTGCATTCAATGCGGAACACAATAAGTTGAAAAGGGTGGGGGGCGCCGGTGATAACAAATCTACTTCTAAATCATTACAAACACTTCCTAGGTCATCCTCGAGAAATAACGCTACGAATAGTAGTGGTAGCAGCACCGACACTCCTGCTTCTACTATTACCAATAGTAGTAGTTCTACTACTACTACTACTACTACTAATTCTACTTCTACTTGTACCACTACTTCTACCACCACTACCGGTAGTGGTCCCAGACTTTCGAATTCGAGCGTCAAACCGACGAGTACTTCGAAGACCAAGACAACGACGACCGCAGTTGCGAGAAAAATTGTGCCTAATAAAAAACGACGAATTCTGTCTGTTTCGAGTAGTAGCAGCGGTGAGGAAAGTAGCGATCTTAGTGAAACGGAAAGTTCCAATGCGAGTGATAACAGTAGTGAGGACGACGACAGCGACGACGACGACGATGACGAGGACGACGAAGACGACGACGACGATGACCAGGTCGAGGACGAGGAAGAGGAGGACGACGAGGACGAGGACGAGGAGGAGAACAGTTCCAGCGAGTCCAGCGAGGAGGTGTCGTCGAACGAGGAGAAGGAGAAGAACGGGAAGGTCAAGGCCAAGGCCAAGGTCAAGGTCAGCGGGCCCTTCGCCTGCGACCTGAACGAGGACCAACCCTGGGGATTCGCGGCCGCGGCCGCGAAATTGAACATCGAGTCGCCGTTTTTCAACTCCATCAACAACACCTTCGGCGCGACCTTGCCGAAGATCCACGATTTGAGCAATAAACCAACGTTTGGCCTTCACATCCAGCAACCGGCCTCGGGGATGACTTCCTCGGCCGCGGCGACCCTCACCACGGTCGCCGTCGCGGTCACCACCGGTAGTGGGAGGAGTAGTAGTAGTGGTGGTGGTAGCAAGGATTGCAAGAAGAAGAGCGTGGAAAGCGGTGGCGACAAAGTCAAACCGGGAAGCGGGCAGTTGAAGGGCCTGTTCGACGGATTGAGCCACTTTTTCTCGGCGCCGATCAACAGCAGTCGAATTCGCACCAGCGGGACGCCGAATTACGCGCCCGAGACTAGACGGAAAAGGCCCATGAACGAGGAGGTCGGTAGCGACAGTCACAGAGTCGTCAAGTCTCTGAGGAGTAACGCGGCGGAGGCCACGGCGAAGAGGCCCGAGGGCCATTCGAGTACTGCCGTTTCGCAGAAAATCGGCAAGAGGAGCGCGGACGGGAATAGCGGCGGTAACGATAACGATAACGGTAGTAGCGGTAGTGGCAAAGACGATAACGATAACGATCGTTTTCAAGAGAAATCCGGGGTGTTCCTGACGGACGAGATCTTCTACGGGAACGAGAAGAGCACGAAAAAGATGACGCCGTCGAATCTCGTGAAAACCGCCGTGAACAGCAAACGCCACGAGTGCGAGCGGCGCAAATTGCTGAAAGATGGGACCTCCTTGGTCAAGTGCGCGTCGTCGTCGTCGTCGTCGTCGTCGTCGTCGTCGTCGAGTGCCTCCACCGGTAGCACCGCCTCCGGTTCTGGTTCTGGCTCCGGTTCCAGTGGCGAACTCGGAACCACGAGGAACTTGCACAAAGAGAACAATGCCAAGAGCAGGAAACAGCAAGAGGCGAACGATGCATCGCGCCACCCTGAGCAACAATCTCTCGCCAACTCCGTTCCCCTGAAATGTCAGAACCGACAACAATCTCCGTCATTGTTATCCTCAAATTTGAAATCCAACACAAAATCCATTCCAAGAGCCTGTAATAGCGTCACTACTACTACTACTTCTACTACTACTACTACTACCACGACCACCACCACCACCACCACCACCACCACCAACACCACCACGACACCCCGCGCGACACCCTGCTCCACCAGGAAGGGTAAGAGTATTCCCTAACCCGTTCACGAAAAATCCTTGTTTAACTTCCCTTGTAAAAAAGTTACGTGCAAACATTGGTTCTATATGTGGGCGCTTGCATTTCAAGTGGAAGAAAAAAAATAACCGGCTTGCGAGAAATGGGAAAGAAGCTTTTCAACCGTGCCAAAAGTTGAAAATCATTTTTTCGACCCGGAATAGTAGAATCGAAAAATTCCAAATTTTGGAAAAAACAAAGGGCCCCCACTTGAAACGCCAGCGTCCGTGTGTTGATATAAATTATGTATAATTTGTACGTAAATTATGCATAAATTGTAAAAAGGGCATTGATGTTGAAACCAATTGGAGAGACTTCCTTGAAACTTTTGTGAACTTTTTTACTTGGGCTTCCCCGTTTAAAGAACGTCAACGAAAAAGCGTTTAAAGAACGACAAATGAGAAATACGTACAAATTGAAATTGAAATTGTTCCTCTAATCTAATCCTTTACTCACCACCGTGGATGTGTTGGCGGTGTGGTGTGGTTTTTTCAATGTTATCGTAACGACGAAGAAACTAGTGAACGATTTATCTGCCTTTCATGAAAATACTCTTGCTCTCGTGCAAAAAGAAGAAATTTCTCGGGGTTCTCTTTTTCCAAATTTTCTTTTTTTTTTATTTATTTTTTTTCCCCCATTTCTTCATTTTCGACACGAATTCTTGACGATACTTTTTTTTGGGGCAAATCGTACGCTAATTTTTACGTTTATTGGTTCTTTTTTTTGCATGAATGTTTGCGTATGTAAATTCCACGCGAGAAAAATGAATTTCGAAATTTTACATACGCCGACATTTTTTTTTTCTTCATTCTCTCATTTTTGTGAATAATCAATAATTCTTGCTTTCGTTTTTCTGCATGTCGATATCAGCTTTGTGTGATAACACAGCTCGCTTCCATTTGAAATTTCAAAGCATGTGTGGATCGACCAAAAAAAAAATACACAGGCGACTCATTTTTGGATTCTATAACAAACAGGCGAGAAATGGAATAGAAATCGTCGTTTCCCGGAAGAAACGCGAGGAGTCTTCAAAATTTACGAAGAAACCAATCACCGCTTTTGTCAGCTACCTTTGCGGACCTCCTTAATCGCACCTTCATGCATTTCTGGGACTTGTGACGAGAAAAAGAAATTTGGTGATAGCACTTTTGGGGGAAAAAAGGGGGCATTGGGTGGTATCTCTCACAGTACACGTTTATATGCGACAGCCGGCACCGATTCACCAATTTTTCCATTTTTTTTTTCTTCCCAACGAGAATTGAGAGAGAAAGAAAAAAGATCAAATTCGCTGTAATCATTTTTTTTTTATTTTCATTGGCATTTTCACTTCGATCGGGGAAATTGATACCCATGAAGAAAAAAAAAAATTGCTCCGCCAACACATCCCACAGTCTATGTTTTTACTCCAAGTCTATCCCCGCTTTTGATTAATTTTTGTGTTAACATTCGAGCGAATCGAGATCGGATTTTTCTCGTTACTTGGAATTCTGGTTAAAAAAGAAATTTTGAAAATTATAAGAATCCGTAGAAATCTTGAAAATTACTTGAAAAATCCGATTTTGAAATTTCGATCCCGAGAAATCAATTTCTTTGTCAAAAGACAATTTCCAAATTCGTTTTTTTGAAGAAAGAAAAAAATAATAATAGGGTTTTATCTCGACAACAATGACAATTGTCGGGACAAAACGACATTTCACAAATAACCACAATAACGAGGGCTCGGAAAATAAATAAATAAATTAACAATTCGATTTATTTTGCAGATGAACCTTTGATCACGCAATCGCTACCTTCCGGGGTGACCCAGAAAGACGTGGATCTCTTCAAGGAAGCCCGCGACCGGGCCAACAGATTGACGGTAGCCGACGAGGATAGCGAAGATTCCGTGTCCGGGAGTGGCGGGAACAACCTCGTCACCAGCCCCAGGAATCCAGCGGCTATCGTCTTTGGTCGCTACGAGGTGGAAACCTGGTACTCCAGCCCGTTTCCGCAGGAATACGCCCGCTTGCCGAAACTCTTCTTCTGCGAATTCTGTCTCAAGTACACAAAAAGTCGCGCGGTCCTGGACAGACACATGGGCAAGTGTCAATGGAGACATCCACCCGCCACCGAAATTTACCGGTGCAACGGGTTGTCCGTCTTCGAGGTATTTTTTATACATTTTTTTTAAATTCATTTTGGTCTGAATTTTCTCCCTAAACTTCATCACTAAAAAAATTCAGAATTTCGAAATTTCCACTTTTCGGTTTCAATTTTTTGCCTTTAGTCTTATTTTTTCAGTCTCTTTTTGAATAATTTTTTTTTTTCGCGGCATTTGGGGAAAATAATATTTTACAAATATTTTAAGGATATTATTAATATTATAATCTTTCGTTTTTTATATTTAACATATTTCAATCGACTATAATAGCGATTTCTTTCTCTAATTAATAAAATAAATTTTTACCGAAGAAAAATCCAAATTCTCCACAACTCAATTTTTTTTATTAATCTTTTTAGATTTAATATTAATTTTTTAAATTGATATTCATCATAATTAAGATTAATTTTTTTAGAAATAGTTCTAATACGTAAACTGCAATTCGAAAGTACCATTAATTTCTCTTCGTACTTTCCAGATCGATGGCAACGTGAACAAGATCTACTGTCAAAACCTGTGTCTGTTGGCGAAACTCTTCCTGGACCACAAAACGCTTTATTACGACGTGGAGCCGTTCTTATTCTACGCCGTGACGAAAAACGACAAGTACGGCTGTCACCTGGTGGGCTACTTCAGCAAGGAGAAGCACTGTCCCGCTCAACGTTACAACGTCTCCTGCATAATGACGCTACCGCAGTATCAGAGGCAGGGTTTCGGTAGATTCCTCATAGAATTTAGTTATTTATTATCGAAAGTGGAGGGTATCCCGGGCACCCCGGAGAAGCCGTTGTCGGACCTGGGCAGGGTCTCCTACCACTCGTTCTGGAAGAGCATGGTGCTGGAGTACCTGGACAGGCACCGGGACATCAAGGAGATCAAATTGGGCGACATCACGAAGGAAACCGGCGTGTCCGCTCACGACATAGCCTTCGCCATGCAACTGCTGGGGTTCGTGCGCTCGGTCGAGTCCCTGCCGAACAACAACGCGAATTTGGACCGATCGAGAGTCAAGGTGGCCTTCGTCGTGGACTGGTCGAAGGTGGACGCGCACGTTTCGAGGCTCCAGAAGAACACGACGCGCATCAAATTGGACCCCGATTGTCTGCGCTGGATCCCGCTGCTCACGCAGATACCGAACCCCTACCAGAGCCCGGAGGAGGGTAACGACACCAGCTCGGAGACCTCGCCGGTCGTGGAAGCCCCGAAACCGGTACCGCAGATCGTCGAGAAGATCCAGAAGGTGAAGATCAAGAAAAGGTCGAAAGGCAGGAGATCGGCATCCCATCGGAAGAGCACGTCCGCCGCCAAGCAGAAAAACGCGGCGAAGCAGCAACAAGCGCAGCAGCAAACGGTGGAGGACAACAAGAAGGAGGCGATGATGGACGCCGGCGAGAGCATAGCCGATGTGGAGGAGGACGAGAAGGAGGACGAGGTCGAGCTGGAGGTGGACAGCCCGAAAAAGGTGCAGCCGCAGCAGCCGAAAATGTCGAATTCCTCCCCCAAAGCCGTTTCCTCCCCGAGACCAACGGCCGCGTCGACGCCGACGACCGCCACGGGGACGAGGAGAAGAGGAGTGCGGAGTTTGAAGCAGCCGGTGGACCCTCCCGTGGTGGCGAGCAGCCCCCAAAGGAAACGAAAACATTCCGAAAAGACTGAAGCCGACGAGAAGCAGGAGAAGGGCATGGAAGCGCCGAGTCGGAAGCGGACGAGGGAGTCCTTCAAGGAGAAGGAAGTGACGAAGGAGAAGGAGAAGGAAAAGGAGAAGGAAGTCGCGCCCCAGAAGGAGATCAGCGAGAACAAGAGGGAACCCATTTCCAAGCAGATCAAGGAAATCGGCACGATCGGCGGTAACCCGATAACGAAAACGAAGAAGCAGAGCAAACTGGACGATATTCTTCTGAAAGTCACCAACCGGCAGAACAAAAATCTCCAGGCCAAGCAGTCGAAGGAGAAGAAGGCCCTCGAGGAGAGCCAATGCAACGGGAAGGAGACGGATAAGAGCGTGAATTCGAGGAGAGGGAGGACAAAGGGGCCCGCGAATCCGGGTGCCGGCGATTCGGAGCTGGACGGTGGCCAGAAAGGTGCGGAAGAGGACCCGGAGAGGGCCAGGAGTTCGGAGACCACCGGTGGCCCGGTTTCTTCTTCTCAGCCGGAGAAGAGCAAAGGGAAGTCGTCGCATCCCATGAAGCAGTTGACCATTCCGGAGATGTTCCCGAAGCAGAAGGAAGCCGAGGAGGCGAAGAAAGTGGAGAGTGGCGTCGTCGGCGAGGAACCGACGGCCATTTCAACAGTACCTGAAATACCTTCCGCCAGTCCGGGAGAATACGAGGGCGGGGACGAGGACGACGGGGAAGAGGAGGAACCGGTTTCGAGGGCGAAGGCGTCCCCCGTTGCGCCGAAGTCCCCGGAAGCTCCGACGACGGTGGTCGGCGAGGAAATCGTGGAAAAGGAGAACGTGGAGAAATCGGCGGCGGTCGTTGACGAAAACCGGGGGAAAGTGGAGGAGGAGAAGATGGAGGAAGCGGAACCCAAGCCGGAGCAGGAGCAGGAACGGGAAGAGGAGAAAGAGGACGACAAGGAGGAGAAGAAAAAGAAGAAGAAGAAGAAACCGCAACAGCAGGTGCAGGTGCAGGTGCAGAAGCCGGAGGAGGTGGAGTCCAAAGCGGTGGAGGAGCTCCAGCGGTCGAATGAAACCTCGAAAGAATCTCATAAAGTATCAATCGTCGAGGAAAAGGAGAAGGAACAACCGCCGAAGCCCGTCCAAGCGGTCGTCGAGGAAGTGCCAGTCCCAGTCAAGGTCGTCGTGGGTTCTCCGGCGAAGGAGAAGGGACCGGAGGAGAAGGTCTCCCCCGAAGCTTCCGTTGTCCAGGAGGTGGCGAAGACCGAAATCTGCGAGAAGATGGACGTTTCCCCGCCGACCCCGGCTACTCCCTCCGAGAAGAAGGACGTCGTCCCGGAGAACCCCGTTCCCTCCTGCGAAGCGGTGGCGTCCCAGGAGAAGACCACCGCGAGCATCGTCGAGCAGCAGGACAGGGCCATGAGGCTGCAGCAGAGCCAGTCGGTGGAAGCCGCGAAACACCACCACTCGCAGTCCCCCGAGAGTGGCAAGACCACCCCGCACCTCGAGAACCCCGGGTCCGTCAAGAGGACGCCTCCTTCGCAGCCGGACCTGCCCTCCATGGGGGTGTACACCCCGGACTCCACCACCAACTCCGTGCATTCCCTGCATTACGGGCAGTGCGACCTGGACGTGAGTCAGCTGGGGCTGGAGTCCCCCACGTCCATAGCGAGCGACCTGGCGTCGCAGAACAGCGTGGAGAGACCACCCAGCGCCCTGCCGGCGATCCCAGCGATTTCCACCACTTCCATGCAGATCAGCGGGGGTGGTGGGGCCCCGGCAACGGGCTCCGTGTCCGTCAATATCCCGCCTCAGGTGCAATACGCCGACTGTTCCATGCCGCAACACACTCCTCCGGCGCACGTCACCATACAGATGCATCAACCTCACACTCCTCAGCAACAGCAACAGCAACAGCCGCAGCAGCAGCAACAGGCGCCAACCTTGCAGCAACCGAGGACTCCTCACACGCCGCAGAGCATCTCCTCGACCACGCAGAGCCCTCAACCGATTCCTCAGAGTCGCACCCCGCAGCCCATGCAACAGGCGTCGTCGCACCCGCAGCAGAGCCTGTCGGCGGTCCAGAGTCCCCAGCAGAGCCACACTCCGCAGCCGCAGCCGCTGCCGCAATCTCACACGCCCCAACCGGTCCAACTGTCCTTGCCGCAGACCGCGCCGAGCGCAGCCGCGGCCAATAGCGGTCAGAATCCCGCTCAGGTTCAGTCTCATCCTCCGCATAGCAACAAGAGGGCCAGCGGGTCCCAAACGACCCATCGCTCCAGGTCCACCCAGCAGGGTGGCGGTGGCGGCAGCGGTAGATCCTCCCACAGGACGACGCCGCCCACGCAGAGCTCGGCCTCGTCGTCGTCCTCGTCGTCCTCGTCGGCGGGGTCCTCGCAGCACGCCAGCAACTCGTCCCACACGACGATATCCCACGGCACCAGCGTGCATCTACCTCCGCAGTACCAGCAGTCGTCCATGAGCGTGCCCCCGGTGCCTCACTCTCACGCTCACACGCACACGCACTCCCACTCGCACTCGCACTCCGCTCATTCCCACAACATGGCGGTAATATCCCAGGGCAACTACATGGCGGTCGCCGCTTCCCAGGGATTCCCCGGGCAGAACGCCTACGTCATCCAGCACCGCGGGGGCAGATCGGGCGTACCGACGCCCACGCCCTGCACCACCGCCACCAACTTCTACATCCAGACCAGCGCCATGCCGCCGCACTCCCACACGCCCGCGGCCTCCGGGAACCACCAGACCACGAACTCCTGCAGCCTGGCGAAGCTCCAGCAGCTGACCAACGGCCTGGACATGATCTCACCGACGCCTCCGCCACCGGCCATGAACCTGACGCCACCGCCGCCGATCCCGCACACCATGACTCCGCCGCAGACCTCTCGGCAGCTGGCCACTCCGCCCCAGGTGCCCCTCGGGTACCCCAAGAATTACTACAACGTCAACACCGTGCCGCCCCCGGGCACGCCGGGAGGCCCGTCCGGCAGGTCCACGTCGAGGTCTTCCGCCAACACGCCCAACATGACTTCCCTGACCCAGCAGTACGCCAGCGAGAGCCTCTACCGTCAGACGCTGGACCCCGGTGGCACCTGCCCCCAGATGCAGACCGCTGCGTCCAGGGTCAGCCCCAATGTCGCCCTCAACACGAATCTGATGGCCGCCGCCCAGTACGGGTACCGGGTGGCCCAGCCCACCACGGGGTACATGAACCAGGCGGCCCAACTCGGGGGATTCATGAACCAGGCGAGTCAGCTACCGGTCGGGGTGGTCAACGTTCCGGCCCCGTACTCCCAGGATCCGCACCAGCAGAATCCGGCCGCCGTGTACACCACCTACCATGGGTACATCAATGGGAGTCTCATGCAGCCGTTGAACAGCACCATGAGACCGCGATAATGACGCGAGAGGAAATTCAGGGGCCGCTAAAAGCCGCGTGGGCTTATTTTGGGTCAAAAGAGAACCGAAAAAATTCAAAAACCTTGCTCGAGTACCGGAAAAGTGACTTAATTGCGACACCCTAAAAATGCAGCTACACTTTTTTGTCTCCTATGGGGGCATTCCAGTGCTTGGAAGTAATTTGGAAGTTTGGGAACGGTAGCTTCCGCGGCCTTGACATTTTTTGGAAAGTAAAATTTTATTTTTAGGGTAAACAATTTCTTTCTCAGAAAAGAAAAAATTCTGATTTTAATGAAAATTTACATTTATGTCAACTAAGGACAGCACCAAAGTAGATGAGAAGGAGTTCCAATTTTTTAAATTACATTTGCCTTTTTTTTTGTGAAAAAATTGAGGTTTTTTAAAAATCTCTGGAATTTGTAAAATTGCAGAGAAACTTGAAACCCGATGGTGTCGAATTAAGCCACTTTTCTAGCGACTGTGAAAAAATGCGTAACGAGAATCGTCACTTCAGAGACTCTTATTCTCCCTTTGTCGGATATTCTAAGATCCGGTCTCTCTCTTCCTGGACGGAATTATTTTACGGGTTGCACCTGTCGGGTGTGTCATCGATAAAATAATTGATATTTTTTTAGAAGAATAGCATGTGATCAGTATTTTAAATTTCGAGATTAGTTTCGATACGATAAAATTTGCTTTTTTTTTTCACTGTTCTTCCATCGAATGGCCTCAAAATCAACCAAAAGAAAGGATGATCCCGGTGAAATGGGAAAAATTAAAAGAAAGAAAGAGAGAGAGCAAATACAGAAAAAAAAGGAATTTTTAGGGGAAAGAGATGCCAGAGAAACTCATGAAAAATGAAGAAAACTGTTCGGCTCTCGAGGGTTCGATGGTTCGATACTTGGATTTTGCAATTTTCCGAGTGAAAAATTGCAACATCGATGTCGAACTGGAGATCGATATCCAATTGGAAGACCACGATGTTGATGTCGAATAGCAAATCGACATCCAATTGGAAAACTGCGATTACTCGGAATGATTTTCTTCATTTTGTGGAAAATTTTTGGATTTTTTTCTGGAATTTCGGAACCAGGGTTGTTCGGTCCATCCAGAAAGAGCGTTTTACGTTTTTATGTACAGATAAAAAACAAAGTAATATTTATATGTGTGTATATGTGTACGAGCATAGACACACACGTATATATATATATATAGCTATATATGTGTATATATATATATATAATTAACAAGTAATTATTCTGTTTTGATATTATCGATTGTTGAACGCGTTGTTGTTTACGTTTTCTTCGGGGGCACGTTGTACTTTATTGTATCATACAAAACGAAACAAACAAATTATTATTATTATTATTATTATTAATATTATAAATTCATTAATTGATCATTAATATTTTTATTATATCATTATTGCTATTGCTATTACTTATTATTATTATTATTATTATTATTATTATTATCTTCATTTTATTATTATTATTATTGCTATCATGATACAATTTACGTCGAATCGGTAGACTTTTACATGATAATTATAATTTTTATCACGATGAATTAGGATTAAGTGGATCGAAGGCGATCGGTCATTTTAAAAATCACGCATTTTATCGTTCGGTCTTGATATCTCACCGATAATTATTCATCTTTTTTATAATAATCTCAACACACAGCGACAAAAAAAAGTGAAAACACAAAAGGAGACGAAAAGAGCCCGGAAGGAGTATCGAAGGAGAAATTTGTCTCGAAGTGTCGAGCGAACAGGAAACAAAAATTTCTTCCAAAATTTGGAAATCCTTGGATTTCGAATATCGAATAAAAATTCACAACACGTACCAGGAAAATGACAGAGTAAATTACAGTTATGGGGTTTTTTGTCGAGCCTTGCAACCAAGGTTCGAGCCATCGACCCCTTCGACGACCGAGGAACAACTCGAAACCATATCGGAACGAAGCGAATGGAGAAAATCAAAAGTAGAGAGATCGAGAACTTTTGGGAAAAAGATTCTCGGTGCCCATGAGACGCGAAAAATTGTGAAACAATGAAAAAAAAGCAAGAATTGGAGAAAAGTGGAAAATTCGCTCTCCACCAAAAGAGGCGAACGGCGTCCTCCCTTGCGAGAGAGGGATGGAAATATTAAGTAACGAATAATAAGTTTAAGGGAATAACAAAAAAAAAGGATTGTAAATTTCACGGCTTTACAAATGGTCCGATTTTTTTATTATCGTTTGAAAGTCGTTCTCGATGGCGCGGCAGGGGGGTAAAAGGAGAAAGAAGCGTTCAATGTTTTGTATTGTCTTTATTTTTGTAATCGATGAACACGAAAGTCGGTGCTTGGAATCCAGAGGAGAATCTTAAAAAAAATGACGATTTGTAAAGCGAATGTATAAGAAGTAAGGCAAGAAATATTTGAATATATAGAAAATAATATATTTATGGTACGATACGACGTTTCTTTTTTGTTTCTATTTGTTTTCTCGTTTTCCCACGTTTCGATTCGCCATCCGAGAAACGAGGAAATCCAACGTTACCGTGAAAAACGATACGTTGAAGAAACCCTGGCAGGAGTAGGCACTGTAACAAAATATACTTTTTTTTTCTGTCTTTTTTAGTTTTTCGTTCCTGCCCCATTTTCTCGATCATTGTAAGAAAAAAATCTCGTTATACAATGGTTCTGGATATTCCAAGGACAATGGAATGAAATAAAAAAAAAAACATAGTGTAAAAATACAACAATATTTATTGTACATAGATATCAAAGATAAAAAGCTACTAACAAATAAAGAAGAAATCATAAACTAAAATTTCCTGTAACTGTCTTTCTTGGAATCCGCTCGACTCGACTCGACTCGACTCCAATCGAATCGATCCAATTCGAGGCTTATTGTCGACTGGCGAAGAAACAGTTTCAGGAGATACTCTTCTTGCTGTTCTTCGTCATCTTCCTCTGCAGCTTCCTTCTGCGTCTCCGTTCGTGGCGTCTCTTCTTCTCCGAACTCGCCAGGTCGATGTACATCTGCCTCTGCTCGATGGGCATCTTCTTCCACAGCTTCCCGGCCATCCTCGCGATCACGGTCACGTGTTCCTTGGGTTTCTTGCTGCGAAGTCGCAGGAAGAAGATAATGAATGGGTTCGTGGCTCTCGGTTCGACCTCGCAAGGAGGTACCATCCGAGAGGAACCTCCTCCGGGTACCTC
This sequence comes from Gasteruption jaculator, assembly GCA_949825005.1. Lineage (NCBI taxonomy): Eukaryota > Metazoa > Arthropoda > Insecta > Hymenoptera > Gasteruptiidae > Gasteruption > Gasteruption jaculator. The sequence continues at coordinate 10,134,515 of OX463775.1, forward strand.
CGACGCGGAGTCTCTCTTGACTTTGCAATTATTCGCTCGCTTCCTCTTGGGCGCGATGGAATCTGCGCTATGCATCAACGTCGACGGGGAGAAAAAAGTCACTATTATTTGAATTTGCAGCATTGTTATGATTATTATTGGTAACAAAGGTTGGAATTCGAAGGTTCTTACCTTTCCCTGCGACTCCTTCTGGGCATCTCGCTGGAACCGTGGTTTCCCATTTTACGGATGCGCTCGCGACGATTCACTCGACAATTTTTCTTCGCGGAAGGAAAGAAAAGTCGGACTGCGAATTTTGGTTCTGTCTCGAATGAGTTTCTAGTTTGACATTTTTTGAATGTGTCATTCTCGGTCCACATGTCATTTCTGTCCTTTCGATTGTTTATGCGAGTCGTAGAATTCACATTCCGGCTAATTTCAGGTCGTTCCAAAGAAATCCAATCGATTTGGATTTCGATTCGAGGGACAATTTTGTCTTTGGTGGAATACTCTTTCTGATATTCGCTAATCGGATAATTATGTAATTGAAATGGAGGATCTTGAAAGGGGTGAAATGAGAGAAACAACACGAATCGTATCGAAACGGAACACTTATGCTTTATTCATAACAAAATTTTCGACGGTAACATACAGGAATATCGATTTCCGGGGAAACAAAGTTATTGCGGTGAAATTTTTCTCCTCGTTACTGCCAAAGCAAGCTGCAATTGAAAAAAAATTTTTTTCGTTAGGGAAATTGATTTCACGGAATCAATTAATTGCACCTCAGCAAGATCAATTATTTCTTAGTCGTTTCAATTTCAGCAAAAAATAAGTTTTCATGTATTTGAAACAAGATCGATAACTGGTAATCGAAAATTATAAAAAAATGCAACTGCGAATTACGAGTAATTGTTACATTTCAGTGGAAAATTATAATTAGGTACAGTCTAAAACAAAGCAAATTAATACAAATTGAAGATTTCTCTCTTCGTCCCATAATAATAGTAGCGATTGATGCCCAATTCGATTCGAGTATTCATTCGCTACTATTATTATGGGACAGGACCAACTTTACCCTATAATAGCAATCTTAATAAATTATATAAATATTTATGCAATTACACAGCCTGGTTTTCTAATTTACAAAAAATAAAAAAAGTAACGTGGGAAAATTGTATGAAAAAAAAATAACCGAGGACTCACTTCATGACCGAAAGCGGTGGCATGCCGGGATCGGCTCCTTTCCTGAATCCTGCAAAGAAGAGGAATTATTTCCAGTTCCATTCATCGATATCCTCGAAAACTATGCAATAATAATAATAATAATAATAATAATAATAACAACGTTTGTTTTCGTTCCTAACCTAAAAACAGCACGGCAGGAATGAAACCCCAGTGGAAGGCGGTTTTCGAGATGTCCAAAATTAGGGCGATCTTTTGCTTCGTCTGCGGACTCAAAGGCATCTTTTTTTTTTCTTCCTTCGCAACGAGATCAAGGAAAATGTCACGAAAATCACGAAATAATTGTGGTCCTTCTTACTCTCGCGCGTGCACAAGATCTAATATCCAAAAAGTGGCGAGTAGAAGCGCACGAGGGGCGAAGCGATCGATGTGCGCGCGCATCTTTCTATCTCACAGGAAAAGAAAACGTATTTGAATTTTTTTATAAGGTCGCCACAGAAATATTATTTATTATTTCGATCGTTTTTATAAACTATCACAATTATTTACAGATACCATTGGAATTTTTGTACAATTGGAAAATTCGGTTTCCAATAATACTAATAAATTAGTATTATTAATTTCCCTGAAATCATTCCTTGGATCAAACTTCAAATTCTTTAAGAATTGGAAATTTAGAAATGATTTGTCGTAATCCCCCCCCTTACTTATCAATTTCTATGGAATGGTCCTTATTTTTCAAATTTGCCAAAGTTAAGAAATTTCTAGAGAATTCTAGGAATTAGAAAATTCCTTGTCCTTGACACGCTATTCTCACAATTCTTTCCGTTTCCTTATTCACTTTTATTCAATTCCAATGGACACGGTTCCTATTTCCAGGTTTCGCAAAATTGAAAAAATCCTAGAAAATGTCAAAAAATAAAAGTTTTGAATCCCTTCGATACCAATTTTTTAAAATTTCCTCTACCACTGGAAGATAATTTCCACGAATTAACAATTTCCTAAAAAGAAAAACAATAAATTCCTAGAAATGATGAAAAAACTGGAAAACCGAACCCCTTCGCCACAAAGTTTTCCCAAAACGTCCCCCCAAATTCCGATGCATCAAGTTCGTCTTCTCCAGACGATGGGTTCGATCCAGTCCAGGTAATGCGAGACTCGCGTATACACTCCGGGGGAATTATTACTGGCGCACAATTTCCCAAAACTCGTGATCCCGACGATACGATAGACGCAGTTCGAGGGATGGATGACCTGCAGGGGACCCCCGGAATCCCCGACGCAGGTATCCTCCTTCCAACCTCCGTGCGGATCCCCGGCGCACATCATACTGGGAACGACCCCCCTCGGCGCCACGACCGAGTTGTTGTACATCCTGTGGCAATTGAAGTTGTCCACCACGTCCAGGGCGACCTTTTTCAACGGCATCCTGGGTCCCCCCACGGGGTCGTCGTCCATGTTTCCCCAGCCGGTGGCCCAGACCTTCTTGGGGCTGGTGTTGTACTTGCTGTAGAGACACGCGGGTTTGACGAACTCGCCGAAGCGATCCAGGGGCTTGGAGAGTCGAAGCAGGGCGATGTCGGCGTAGAGGGCCGGCGGTTTGTACCGAGGGTGCCTGCGGATGTCGCGGATCTCCACCACTTTGGTCTGGTTGCTGGGTTTTACGAGATCGCCGTTACCCAGACGCACGAACCGAGGCGTCCCCAGGCTCCCGTGGGTGCAATGAGCCGCGGTCAGGACCCACTCGTTGGATATCAAACTTCCGGCGCACTTGTACAGAATTTCCTTCTTTCCGTCTCTGGACATCCAGCCGATGCCCACCATGTGCGGGAACTCGTTCTTCTGGGCGATCTTGCCCCCGAGTATCAGGGTACTCACGCTCGGCGGGCAGTCCAGCAGGACGGGAATCGGTTTCGTTTTCATCATGAGGTCCATGAAGATCTTGGTCTTCAGCGAGTCGGCGTATTCCTCGCATTTCTCCTCGGCCAGTCTCCTTTCGGCTGGAAGGAATAAAAGAAAAATTCTTATTTATTGAAATATTTGTCTACTTAACTTTTGAACACCCCATTCTCCAATTTATTGTTTTTTAAACATTTTTATTTGATGGAAAAGTGTCGATATTGTTGTAAACACTGTAATTTTTCTCTTCTTCGCTAATTTTGTGATTAAAATATTAAAATAAACCTTGAAAAAATATTTATTTCTATACATTATTTTTTATTTGTTAAAAAAATATATGCTTCAAAGATTGAACAAATCCCAATGGATAAACACGTTTCAGGGTCAAATTCACTTAAAATTGACACAATTGTAAACTCTTGAATGAACAAAGTGTCCTCTGCAGAGGTCATAGTGGCAGAAAGTGTCAATTCTATGGGTAATGGTGACATTGGCAAACCTGAAACGGCGCAATTTTCGATCCAGATCCAATTGTTGAGCCCAAAAATGAAGAGGATCCTCAGGAAAATGATAAATTTCCTCATTTTGAAATTCCGTTGGATTCCAAGTCCGTGATGGTGACTCTGAGGACGAACGAAGACTGGAAGTAAAATTATTCTCATTAACAGGTACCCTCATTATCCGGTTTAAGTGAGAAAGTAGGGGGGAGGGGGATTAGTCGAAAATTACCTGTTACCCGTATACCGAGAAATTGGTTTCCTTTGTCACAGAAAGTCCAGGTATTGTTGTCCCTCGGATCCTGGAAAAACCTCGAAACTACCTGTGCCTTCTCATTCATTTAAAGGCTGTTAGTCGCTTACCTTTAATCCATGGATTTAAGTAAATAAGGGACAAAAATATTTTTCACCATTTCATGGCAACTGAAATCCCCCAAAAAAATTTCTCAGGGACGATAAAGAAGCAGAAAATTCAATGCATCCATTGTTTTTGGTATAAAAGTTGAATTCTGACTATTTATTAAAAATCTGACATTTTCGACATTTCTCATAAAATCAAAGAGGAAGATTTTTTTTTTTCGTTTTCGCTTCCGACAAAAAATGCTTAGATTTATTTTTACCTATTTAAATTTACCATTGCTCCTACAGCTTAAAAATAATAATAATAATAATAATAATAATAATAATAATAATTGATACCTATGAGAGTTTATATTTTTTTAAGGGGAAAAAACAGTAAATAGTTCAATTCACATTCTTTCTATATAAGTTACGCTTTGGGGGTAAGATGGATATGGACCGACGTTGTCGTCGTTGTCGTCGTTGTCGTACCAAAAAACGCAACTAATCACGATTCTTCATTGAAATTATACACAAGTTTTTCCTAGAGGTTTCGATTAACTTTGCTCGGTGGGTTGCGTTGTACGATTCGCGACGACCCAAGGATGCGTCAGGATTCCGTCCAGGGATAAACGACGGTTCGGGTTCACCACCAGTAACTGAAAAATAGAGTCGAAAAAAAAATATGTTAATAAAATCAATAATAAATAATGGAAATATCGAAAATCGTTGAAAATTCAAATTCGTGGTAATTAATTTTTCGAGTAACTCGACGATTTTTTTGAATTTTATTTGAGACCAATGATTTGTGCTTTAATTTTGAAATTAAACGTAAACTTGGATTTTTATAAATAAAAATCCCTGGAAATTTATTTATTACAATAATTTCAGTTTTTGCTGCCACGAAATGAGTGGATAAATAATAAAATTATCTCGAGCTTGATATTTTGACAGAAAAAATAATAAAAATCCCCCAAAAAAAAGGCTCACTTTGGAAATGAGATCTCGAGCGCCCTCGCTGACGAACGAGGGAAACGTGAACTTGGCTTTGCAAATCTTGTGATAAGTTTCGTCGTAAGTCTCCGCCAGGAAAGGCGGTTTGCCGACGAGGCACTCGTAGCAAAGCACTCCCACGCCCCAGAGATCCAGCGCGTGGTTGTGAGCGTTGCCCATGACCATTTCCGGCGCCAGGTAATCCAAGGTCCCGCATATGGTCGACCTCCTGGAAGACGGTGCGTGCACGGACCAGCCAAAATCCGCGACTTTCAGTTCCCCCTTTTGACCCAACAACAGATTCTCCGGCTTGATGTCCCTGTGGATGACGTTCCTGTTGTGGCAGTATTTCAAGGCGTCCGCCAGCTGGGAAATGTACGTCGCTGTTCTGAAATCCAAATTTCAACGATATTCTCCTTTCGTTCGAATTCCGAAGGAAACTCCAGGTCGATAAGTGACGAAACGAGTCGAGAAAAAATTCCAAGCTCACCGAACTTCGTCGAATCTGGAGTTCGGTTGAGCGGCGAGCTCCTTGAAGAGCTCCCCGTTCTTCGCGTACTCGAGGATGATGTAGACCCTCCGATCGTCGTGGAAGTATCCGAACATTCGGAGAATATTCGGGTGCCTAAGAAAAAAACATTGGAATCGTAAAGCGCAGAAATAAAAATAATATGTTTCACAAAAATACAAATATAATAAAAAAGAATTCAAATATAGAAAAAAATATAAAAAACGAGAAAATATGAATTTTCCCTCACCTCAGATGAGTCTGAATTTCGATCTCCCTCCTGACTTGATGCTCGACATTGGCCTTCCTGATCTGCTCCTTGAAGAGGACCTTCATAGCCACTATGTACCGAGACTTCTTCTCACGAGCCAAGTAAACATTCCCGAACTTGCCCTTTCCCAAGGGCTTGCCGATATCGAAGTCCGTGAGAACCCACTTCTTCTTGTCGTCGCTGGCGTCGTTGTTACTCCAGGTCGACGTACTTTCAGTCTTTTGTTTGCTCTCAGTCTCGCTCCGGGTTTGAGTCGTGTCCGGCTCGACTTGCGCGGCGGTCGCTTCCTTCTCGCGATCCTTCGGCTCCGTTTTCGCAGAGGCGACGACGGTTTTGGGCACCGGAGGTGGCATCGATTCCGCAGATTTTTTGTTATTTTCCGATTCCTTCTCGTTCTTCGTAACGGTTTTGGGACAGTCGACTTTGGGGACGGTCGAATTCTCATCCTTGATGTCTTTCAGGGCGGTGTTTTGCGAAATTCTAAGTTGCTTGAAGGAACTTATTTTCAGGCTGGACGTTCCCATTTGAATGGCGGGTCTCGTCGAGGAAGAGTTTTCTTTGTTTGACATTTTTGACGATACCTGGGATGCCCTGCTCCTGGGAATTATAAAAAAGTTGAAAAATTGGAGATTCTCGAGGTAACTCAAAATGCAGGGAATGTGCTTTTTTCAGCATTTTCGTTTTTGGTATTAGAATTTTGGGAAAATGTGGAAAAAATGGAATTCTGAATTTTGGGAGTTTTTCTTTCTTGGCTTATTTAAATTTGAGAATTTTCGAAATTTCTTCAAAATAAAAAAATATAGTACAAATGTGATCTTTCTGGATATCCTTATTTCCAAATTAAAATTAAGATTTTTCGGAAAAACTTCAAACTCAAAAAACGGAGAGAATAAAAAAGCACTTTTCTTGGGGCACATTTTTATTTGAAAATTCCTCAAAAGTAATTTCACCCTCGAAATTCCGTCAGACGAAGTCAAAAAAGGAGTTCAAATAAAATTCAAAGGGAGGAGAAAAACCGACGAGTGGAGTATCTTCTCGAACAAAAAAACTTACGGATTTGAATGCGTTTCCTGGGCAGATCCTGTGGCTCCTCTTTTCTCGGGAATCGGGAAACTGCTACTTCCGATGCTTTCGGACAGATCGGAGGACGTGTATATATATATGTGTATATATATGTAACTATTTATTTGTATAATAAAAAAAAAACAGTCTTTTCTTACGATGTTCAACAACGTGTTTAATATACACGAACCCCGAGGTGCCTTGTCGCTCTCGAACTCCGGGGGAACGCGACGACACTGTATTTTTCCAAGGGTAACCGTTTTTGTCGGATTTCGGACGATTCTCGAACCACGAAGCTCGAGTTTGTTTGTATTCAAACCGAACGTGTCGCGCAAGAGTCGGTTGCAGCTGGACGAAGATGGAAGAAATTCGAAATAACGAATTTCTCGGGCGTCGGGTGCCACCATTGGCTGGTTCGAAAGCAACCCCGAGTCACGTGACTCCCGAAGACTCCCCTCGGACGCCCGATCCGGCCCGACCCGGCCCGAACGTTCGTCCTTTCCGATTCCGCTCGGACGAAATGCGAATTTCTGGCTTTTGAAATTCAATGTCGATTCGAATACCTAGCTGTTTTTTATGTTAATGAAGTTCCTGAATCGGGACTGTCGCTAATAAATATCCGCGAGGTCCTTGAGCGGCGAATATGCGGGAAAGGAAAGAACGCGAATCATTTTGAGGACGAAGCTCGACAAAATACCGACTTGAGTGAATTTTGTTTGTATGTAAATATATGTAACTCGGACCGGACGCGGAAGGTTTGAGGGAAACTGGTGAAAATGAATTCCCCGAGGTCACCTTCGCTCAGTTCTGAGATCAAGAGTATCATCACCGACCAGAAAATACTGACGCTCAAAACGAGAATGAGAGGTATAAGTTTCGCTTCTATTTCCCATTTTCAGTGTTTTCCAGTCCCGGACTGGCTGTGAAGTTTCCCTTTTTTTGTTTGAATTTTCCTGTTGAATAATTTGGAAACTTATTTTATGCATTTATTCTTCTTTTCTTTTAATACTTCAATAGATAAAATCTTTAAAAAAACGAAAAAGGAAAGTTCTACTTTATTGGAAGTTTTCACTTTTCTACTCGACCTTCGCACTCGGTCGCATCTAATTTCACTTTTTTTCAAATTATTATTGTTATTCATTTTCATTATGCTGCCACGCATAGTTTTTATTTTCCTTTTTTTTCATTCATTTTTGTAATTGATTTTCCCTTAATTTCGATCCCTTCGATATTGCCGCAAACTATTTTGTTCCTACAAAGAAAAATAGTTTGTCGAGCGATTTTGAAACTGTGCTCGATAAATTACCCCGATTAATTATTATAACCTTTTACTAATATTTTTCATAATATTAGTAAAAGATAGTAAAATAATAATAATATAAAGTAATGTGTAATAAATAATAATAAAAATATACAATAATAATAACAAAAAAGATAATAAAAGTAATATTGGTAAAGTTACTAATATTTTTAGTAATATCGGTAACGAATCGAACCTTTTCTTTGCACTTGTTTCTTTCAGTACTCGCGGCGTTGGACGAAAATCGTGGCAAAGTCAACGCCGAGAAGCAGCGTAATCTGCGAGTGCTCGCCATAAGAGAGATCCTGACAACCGAGATGACTTACCTGCGACAACTGGAAGTTTTATCGGAGGTACACACCACATACCGGGTACGCGAGTTGTAGAGAAACTAATTCCAATTTTTCGCACTCCAGTTTTTCATCCTGCCGATCCTGGAGAAGAAGCTGATCAATCACGTTCTTATCGCCAACCTGAACGAAAACCTCAAAACTTTGTACAATATCAACGGGGAGTTGCTGGAAGAACTGAAGCAGGATCCCGAAAATGTCGCCGGCGCATTTTTCAAACTCGCTCCGTTCTTCAAACTTTATTCGGTTTACGCTTACGACTACGAACAGATCCGAAGTTTGTTCCAGGTACAGACAAAAATGATATTTTTTCATTGTCGTATCGAAATCGAGAAATTTAATATTTTTTTACACTAATAAAACAAATTTTAATTCCCTGTTACGATATTTATAATTTTCTTGATCTTAAAATATTATTTTTTTTGGTATTAATTTAATTTTCTAAATTTAATTAAGAAATATTAAAAAAAATCGTTCAATCAATTTTCCAATATTCAAACACTTTCTTTGGACGTAGGAGGTCCAACAAAGTAACCCGGAGTTCGCGAAATTTATAAACGACCAGGAAAGCCGACCCGAAGTGTGTCAAAAATTACCAGCGTTACTGATAACTCCGATTCAGAGGATCCCGAGGTACAAATTACTGTTGCAGAAGGTGCTTCAACACACTCCGGTGCGACACAAGGATTATCGAACCCTGCAAGGTGATTATAAAGCTATTTGATTTTCTGGAGATTGAAATTTAAAAAATACAAAAATTTGAAAAATTTGAGAAATACAAAAATGAATTTTTTTTTCACAGCTTGCCTGGTGGAGATCGAGAAATCGGTGCTCCATATAAACTCACTGCTCAGGCAGACCGAGGAGACTCGGAAGCTGCTGAACGTGCAGAAGCGAATCGTGAACAAGATCAACCTGGTGATCCCGGGTCGCAGAGTCATCAAGGAGGGAACTCTCATGAGATTGGCGAGAAGCGGGAACGCGGTTTACAAGAGATATTTCATTCTCTTCAACGATATCCTGATTTACTGCAAGGGCGACAAGGACTCGCCTTTGAGAATTTGTTGCATTTTCCCAGTCAATAAATGCAAAGTGGAAAGTGTCCTGAGTGGGGGTCTCTTTCGAGTTACCTGCGTTAAGGAGGTTTTGTTGTTATACGGAGAAAAAGAGGAATGTTCGTCTTGGATCCGAGAGCTTCACGATGCCATTAAGAAGGTAAATCGATCTTTTACTATAATTTATTTATTTTAATTTAGCAAATTTAATTTTTTTTATTTCAGTAATGTTAATTTTTTAATTATTTATTTAGTTAACTCAGGTATTTTATTTATTGTACCGGAAAAAAGATTACAATGTTATAAAAATATTGGTGATTTTTGCTTTATTTGTGATATCGCTCTCTTGCAGTATTCCGATTCGAGACAGACTCTGCGAAAGGAAAGCAGCTCGAGAGAACCGATGAGACACAGAATGGTCCAAAAGTTCCATGCCGAAGACTTATCCGAGAAGTACAAGAGGAAAAGAGCGATGCTCAATGCGGAATCCGAGTCGGTGAGAAACTGAGAATTTTCTTTTTTATATAATCGATATAATTATCATTCGAAATTTTGAATTGAAATTTCCTCTTTGATTATTTTTATTTTTTTTCAAGAAAATATTATTAGTTTTTGTAATTTTTCATTCGATTACCTTCGCTTGCTCGTATTTCGAATTTCAGTCTATGACAAACGAAGACTCCGAAACGGACAAGGAGGCATCGAGTCCATTATCTTCCCTGAAAAAACAACTGAAGAGGTACAAAAATGATGAAGGTGGCTCGAGATGCACTTTGGATTCCGTGGACTCTTGTACCATTTTCGAGAATTGCAATACCGACTGTTCGCCACTACGAGAAACTGCGGACGACAGCTTTTCGGATTCCTTCCTCGAGAATCAGTCGAAGGCAGTGCGAGTCGTAGATTCGGATATCGGAAGAAACATATCGGCGTGTAGGAGTAATTTGAGAGAGACGATCGAAGTCGATGAATTGACCGAAGACGAAGAGGAGGAGGAAAATGAAAATAAGGAAAACTCGAAGGTAAGAGAAACAAAGGACCGGGATGAAAATTGTACAGAAGAATTTTCGAATCCTCTAAAAATAGTCACAGACTTTTTCTCGGGCCTGGGAACTTCCATCAAAAGTGTATTTAGTTTTAAGTGAATTCAGTCGATTTTTGAAAAATTCAATCCGCAAAGTTTCATTCCAAAGAAATTTCTCGCACCGAATTTGACTGTACTTAGAAAAATTAGTTTGAGTAATTTATCTACCTCGGTATCAATTTTAGGTTCCACTTAAGCTTCACTTTCGCGCTGAGAGACTTTGTATTTTCTTTAATAATTATTTATTCCTAATTTATTGTAATATTAATTACGAGGAAGGACGGGAATAACGAGAGAAACGTGGGATCTTGAAAAGTACCCGCGGTTGCGTCATCATCCGATGAAATAAAAAAATCAAAATGGAATAATCCAGCTTATTTTATTATTCTTTGAATTTTTACAATAATCAACTTGCTCCGTTAAGGCACTCCAATTCCAACCGTAGCGATTCTCGCTGTTCTCTCCTCGCTTATATCGACAAAGTGCATTTTTAAACGATCTAGGGGAGCTAATAGCTCGGTAAAAAAAATTCTAAATCCTAACTATAAAACATTGGATCTACTAATTTTCATAAATGGGTCACGATATTGTCGAAGGATCGTTAATTTTTTTTTTTAATCAGTCCATAGAAAGCGGCGAATCTCTTGGAGAAGGAAACGAAATCTTTCGCATAAATAAAGATTTATTTATGTAAAGAAATTAATAAAAATAGATCAAATCATTCGGCAGCTTCGCCTACTCCATCTAAAATTTCCCCTTTTTCTAGTCCAGCCTCGCACTTCGTTGCTTTTGATTTCACTTTTCTCTAATTATTATATTATTAGTTTTCGTATTGCTGCCACACATTGTTTCTCCCCCCCCCCCCCCCCCTCCTTTTTTTTATTTTAATACTTTTATTATTCTTTATTCCTTTTTGTAATTGACTTTCCCTCAATTTTCTTCCCCTCGATATTGTCGCAAACTATATTTTATTCCTACAGAAAAATAGAGATTTATGCAATTCCACAGATTCTATTTTTTTTTTCTAATCCAAATTTAGCGCAGTATCATCGATCTATCAATATTCTTCGATCAGTTACTTACATTCTATATACAAAAAATAGTTTATCCACCGATTTTGAAAATGTGGCTCCTAAATTATCCTACTCATATTTTTAGTAATGGACAAAATGGAGAAACACCGAGAGATCAAGGAACCTTCCTTCGATCATTTAACATCCGTAGTACGGATTCGAATTCGAGATTAGTTACGGATATGTATTTTCTTTTTCCCAAATTTTGCCAAGGTAGATTCTTATCGATACTCGATATGTACTCTTTCGATCGAATAATTTTGAGCTGTTCGCAGAAATTTAGGCCTCTTCGACAAACAAGAAGAAAAGAATCCCTATTTTTATCATCATTCCTGGACAAAATCCCCAGACTTCGACATTCTCGTCGGAGATTCATTTCGTCTGGAGATTTTCTAGACCGATCGATCACACGGACGATGCCTTAGCGAGGAACGGAAAGCACCCGGGTGGTGCTTTCTTCGTATCAGCCTTATCTCATCCAACCAAAGAATTTCGAAAAACATGAGTTTGCATGGATTCCTGCAAGTCGAGTTCGAATAAACCTTCCGGTACGGAGAGATTTCGAAAATGAACGATTCAAAATTGAAAGTTACTTACCGAAACAGTCGAAATTTTAATGTGCACTAGAAGCGAAGCCAGTTCCAAGTCTTCGCTGTAACTATTTTTCAGCGGAACGCTTCGATACCCCGATCGTAGACACCGAATCTGAAAAATATTATTTCATCGATTACCTTTCCTTCGATTTTTCTTTGGAAATAATTCGAATAAAAGAGGAAGCAATTTTGTTTAAAGGGAAAATGGAATATTTTTTTCCAACTCACAGGATACGTAGCTTGTCCGATGAAATTACTGTCTCCGAACATGTCTTCGTCCTGAACCACGAATCGCAGCAGGGCAAAGTACGGGTTGAACACCTCGAACTCGCAAGATTCGTTCCACATCGGAATAAATCCATTGTCGGCTAGACTCAAAAAAAGGAAATAATTAAAAATATCAATTTATTCTTTATCGAATAAACAATTCTGGAATTTACAAAAATTCTTACAAATTGTCTTCGTGGTGAGTTTGATCCCATTATCGAAATCAGCCCCGATGACTTCGACTTCCACGAAGGGACTAGCGGTGCCTCTTCCGCACTTGATCAAGTGCCTGGCACCGATGATCTTCAAGTCGATTTTCATGGGTTCGAGCGAACCGAAGAGTGTGTTTCTATCGTAGGGATTGAAATCATCCTTGAACATGAACTCGGGTTTCAGCAAGTATCCGCAGTTGCCATTTTCTCGAAACTTTGCCTGGTTCAGCTGCATCGGCTTGTCACCGGTCTGATAATTCAGCGCTACCATTTGACAACCGGAGTTCCACATGGGCACCGGGTTGTAATTCGAGGAGTCAATTCGCTGTCCCTTCGGATACACTCTGCTGAATTGCACCTGCAGAGACATTTCATCTTCGATTTAGAGATCGACGAAGTAAAGTGAAATACAAAATTGGAGACCCTTTGAGAAAATTCTGCGATACCTGGTGATATTTCAGGAAAAATTTGTTATCCTGCTGGCACATGAGCTTCTCCGCCTTGGTTTCTGGGAAACTGCTCATTTCGTTGAACACGAATCCCTTCATCCTTATTCGCTCCGCATTGAATGCCACCGATCGACAGTAGACTATCAAATTGGACATTTCTTTGGCGATTCTCCAGGCTCGCTCCATTTCTTTGTGTTGATTTTCCTGGAAAGTTCATCGCTCGTATCGATTCGAAGTCGAACAAAAAATTGGAACACGGGTTCGATGATCGTTTCGATACTCACTCGAACACTGGCGTGTTGGGCAGTTTCTTCGATGCTGGTCTTCCACTCGATGGCCATTTCCTTCGAAGACGTGGCGACTTCGAACGGAGAACACATGCTCGGATTCTGTATCCTGAGGATCCACTCCAACCCGGCTCTCTCTCCTACGGTTAATTCCACGATCGCTGCCATGATGTCCAGAGACCCCTTTTGCAAGCTTCCCAGCATCATCGAGTCCGAGGACTAAAAACAATTGCAACAATTATTTCCATTCGAGTCGAGACACTTCTTCTCTGCCCTCGAACCCACGTACGTCGCTCTGACTATCCTGAGGCTCCACTTCTTCGACATAATTGGCAGGGAACCAGTGTTGCTTCTTGCCGCCGTAATCGCCTCTCCACCAGCCCCCATTTTGCTTGTCGACGTTCGTGATAATCGCGTGTTTCACCAACGTCAGCTCGTCGTCTCGGCGTGCTTTGTAATCGTAGATGGCTTTCACCGTTACCTTCCACAGAAAGAAACGGTACGATAATATTCGCGCTCTTTCTTAATTATTAATATTATTATTTTAATTTATTGTCATTTCTGAATAATTCACCCTAATTCTAAAATTTGATATAAACAATTATTAATAAATCGAGTTACATATTCATAATTTAATTAAAAATCAAAAATGAAATTTCATCGATCGATTTCAAATAAAAATCAAAAACGAAATTCCATCGATCGAGTTATCGACTTACTTTCGAGACAAAACTGGTGGGATCCATGTAACCGGGAATTCCGTAAACGGACCCATCGTCGGCATCCTGCAAATAAAGAAAGAAAAAAAATTTATAATCTTAACGACACTCTTTTCCCAATTTTGTAATAAATAAACCTGAAATTATCGACACTCACCAGTCCCATTTTTCTCACGACCTCCTGATTCACCGGATGGCACAATTTGATTTTCTTGTACAAGGGATTTCGCTCGTAGTAGCTCACCAGTTCGACCAAGCTCTCGAACTGGACCGTCCCTATCGTGTACAATCGTCCCTCCAGCTTGATCCTACAGTGCTTAATTTTTCTCTCGGCGCTGAAAGTCACGAATTAGGAGAAAAATGGTACCTTTTGGGGAAAAAAACACCATTCTTGATTCAAAAAAATTCATACCGGAATGAAATCGCATAGGAATTGGTCTCTTTCTCACTCGGTCGTACCAGAAACGCCCCGTCCGATGGAATCCTCTTCAACATTTCCTCGGCCATGCTCCTGGTGCACTCCGAGTGCCACCATTCCTTCTCCTCGTGCTTGTTCGGCTGCGGAACCGGTTCTTGCAGAGTTATCAGGAACTCCTGCGAGCGATTCGATGTCGAATGAATGATCGGTTACCTTCGAGTCGAGGAATCCACAAAAAATACTCACTTGACTGCGAAGAGGGTGTTTTCGATAATGCGTGATCAGGCTGTAAAGGCTGTCGAAGCAGTTCGTCTCGATGAGGAAATACTGAGTCTGTCCCATATCTTGCTTCAGTTTGATTCGACAATGGTTGACTTTCCCTTTGCGCCAAAACGAGAGGCAATAATCCCCGACGAAGGTAACGCACTGTCTCACCAGGAAAGTCCCGTCCCCCAGGTGAGAGTACCGTCGTAGAAGCTCCTCGGCTTCTTCGCGACCCCGTGCCAATTTTCCATGGAACCATTTCTCCCCGAAATGAAGCTCATCGTTCGGAACACCCTTGAAATTAGAATTTAAAAAATATTAATTATCAGAAGAATTGAAAAATTGAGAATTTTCAGGAGCAATTGTGTGTTCGAAGCGAACTACGAAGAAATTCTCTCACTTCTGCGGGTCTTCGAAGAACACCCTCTTCCTCATCCTCGTGTTCGGATTCCTGCGGCCTGGAGAAGGTATCAGTGTAGAACAATTTTTGTTGCGTCAAAACGAAGAAATGCGGGTTCCATTCCTTGTCGACGGGATCCTCGAGATACAGGATCCCGTTTTTCACCGTGTTCCGAAGGTCCATCTCCTGCCGGCTTTCGTCTCTTATCAGGAAGGAAGACTCGTCGACGCCGTCCGGCAGTTTCTTGTGCTTCAACAGAATTTTCCTCCGCAGGGAATAGGGCGAAGGCAAGGAAGACTCGTTTTTCTCCACCGGCTGCACCAGGAGCATGTCTCCGAAGACCTCTTGCATCGTTATCGCCATTTTTCGCTGTTGCGGGAGCGTGCAATTGTCTTCTATGGATAAAATCACTGGATATCTAGTGGAAGCATACAAAAAAATGCCTATGTCAAAGTTCCAGCAATTTTGCAAAATCTATTCCTGGAGAAAAATTTTCAACGGAAGACCATTCGAGTGCTCGACCCAACAGGATTCCAATCGGTCGAGTTCGAGCGATCAAATTGGTTTTCATGGCAATTTTTTTTTTCTCCGAGGATGCCTTCGACTTCGATAACTCACTCGGATGTGGCGAAGGCGTATTCTTTGATGGTCTTGATCACGTCGAGAAACTTTATCTTCGTCGTCAAGGTGTGCCCGTGGAAAATAAAAGGCATTCCGTCCGGACCGTCCCAACAATCCAGTTCGATGCATCGACAGCCAGATTTCAAAGCTCGAACGTACGCCTGGCAACTGCTTTCGCTGCTGATCTGGTCTCCCATTAAATACCTGCGATGAAAAATAGAAATTGCCAATTCGTGGGTCGATCGCAGTCGCATTCATCTCGAGCCGGGTAGCTTACGTGTTGTGAGAAGAGGCGATCCAATAATGGGACAGTGGTCGTTTCATGTCGTGCGTAATTTCGTCGTACTTGTAATCCCAGATGTCGTTTTGCTTGGAAAACAGGAAATCGATGAACTCCGACACGAGGAAATAAGGTTCCTGAACGTCTCGTTGCGGATCTTGCAGATACTCTCGGATGAATCTCGAAACTTCCTGCTCGCTGTCTCCCAGAGGATCCCTCTGCTCGCTGATGAGAAAACTGCGAAATTCTTGCAAAGTTACGGTCTCCCTGTTTTTCGAGTAACACAAAAGTTTACTCCAATCCGAGATATTCTGCAATCGAAGAAATTCTGTAATTGTTGATTTTCCTTTTTCAAATAATTTCTATATTTTTTTTTTTTTTCGAAAATACTAAGGTTTCGAAGTCCATCCTTACGTTTTGATTGAACATGAGCTTATGGTAGAGAACCGCGAAGTCGTCGAACCCCAGTTCGTTCCGATTTCTCGTATCGACCTCTTGGAACAATTCTCGAAGCTTTATCGTTGGGATTTTGTAATTGACCCTCGGCAGAAACACTTTCACGTCTTTCAAAGTGACTCTGGAACAATTAGAGAGCGAGGACGAAAATTAAATAACATATAAATATTAAATTTTGATATTGTTTAAGAAATCACCCATGAAAAAATAGGATTCATACGTTTCTCTGGAATTTTCCATGGAATAAAATTCCTTCCTCAACCATCTTTCGACTTGCAACGGATAAGGTGCGTTAATGGTGTCCTGCACCAGGTGACGCAAACCTTTGACCCACAATTCGCATTCTTTCTCGCTCAAAGCTGGGAAAAATCAAATAAATATGATTACAATTAAGAAAAGACAACTATAACTTCGGTATCGATGTATCGAGACGTACCGGAAATGGATAAACTTTTAAGTCTGAATTCAGATCCGTAGTAAACAACGAAACACCGAAGATGCTCCATTCTTTTAGCGTCTTCCGGCCATTTCTCGAAGTCCTTGGAGTTCTTTCCCACTCGGACCTCCTTGACTTCTCGTATCTCCACTGGAAAAGTACAAATGTAATACGTGGACTCGAAAATCCTTAAAGAAAAATTAAAAAAACCTTACCCGAACCGTCGAAGGGTCGAAAGGTCGCGCTTCTGGACCATACGATTTGCCTGGTTTCTCTTCTTATCATGAGCGTCTTCTTCTCCGGTCGTTTCCGTGGGAAGAATTTGGTAACGACCGTGCCTCGCTCCAGCTGGCTTATGATTTGCTCCATTTCCGGTATTATTCCGTTCATCTTGGATTCGCCTGCGACATTTCCAATATAATTTACATATTGCTATAGAATATATATATTGAATATATAAACTTTCTTTTTCATACTTTTACATTAATTTTAGAATCAATAAAACTTAAAAAAACAAAATAATTTTTTAAAATAATTAATAGTTAATAAAATTCTACTCGAACAAATTAATTCCAATTTATTATGAGTTAAAATTTGTTCATGGACGTATCGTAGAAATTTCAATAATTCATTTTTACTTGCGTTTCTCTAAATTATTATATTGTTATTAACCACATAAATTTGCTTTGAACCTCTCCCATTATTTTTTTATTCAATTTCATGCATTGCCGCTTTTCCTTTCCATTTGAAAAAATCACTTTACAAAGGCATGGAATTTTCAATTTCCACAAATTTTTTCCTCAGCAACGCCATCTCTTGGCAAACTCACGCATTCATTTCAGATACAGAGGACGGGAGTCTGGAGAGGTTAGGATTTTCAGAGAAGAAAAAAATACCGTGTTCTATGTACACACACACATACACAGGCATGGAACTCACCCCCGAGGGGGGGAATCTTTCCGGTTGGACGAAATTTACCGACAAGGAACGAAGATCTTTTCGAAATACTACGGTACCTCTATCTCTCTCTTTCTCCTCGGAACTGTATCAAACGTCCTTTGTTTATCATTCCAGATTTCTCGTCGAAATCTAAATCCGGAGCGTACTTACTTTCCACTTACGTTCCTTCTTTCTTTCTTTCCTTCCTTCCCTTTTTCGTCCTTCCGGTTGCACTCTTTTGAGCAAACAAAAACAAAGAAACTCCCGTTACTCAATTTCCACCCTTTGGTCCCTTTGACACCGAATCGGTTCCCATCGTACGGGTTTGCGGGTGCCCTCCTCTCCCCCCTGCTCTTGTTTTGTATACTTTTCGCGCGAGCTCGAGTTATTTACTTCCCAGCTGGAGCCGCGGTAGTGTCAGAAGACTCTCCACTCGCGCGATTGGACACCTCCCCCCTCCCCTCTCTTTCCTCCACTTCCGCGGGAAATTGTCCAAACTTGGGATCCAACGGACGGTTGGACCTCCGACTCGCGCGCTTCGAAAAATCGGCATGGGTAAAAACGACCGAAAACCAGCCTGGAATCGCCCCGAACGGGAAGAAAAATCTGTTTTCCAGGGAAAAAGGTCACGTGACCGCGCTCGGGCATGAAAGAAACGCGCGCGCGAGAGAGAGCCATTCATCCCTTTCTCCTACCCTCACGGCTTTGCGTTTCTCGACAACAGGTCGAATCGTCCGTCTCTCTCTCTCTCTCGCCGACGACCGACCCCCCACCCTTTTCGGTTTCTCTCGAGAAATTCGATTTTAATAATGGCGTCGCGTAGCGTCGTTGGCATCGAAAAGAGGAAAAGTAAATTTATCGCGCAAGCGTCGACGCGAATTGAAGAAGGACAGAGAGGAGGGAGAGGGTTAAAGTATCAAACGGTCGAAGGGGATAAACCCGAGCGAGATATCGGGCGAAAAAAAGAGAGAGAGAGAGAAAAACGGGGGAAGAGGAATTATAGCCGCCGGCGGGAGGGAGGGGTTCCGTTAATAAATTCGAGCACGTAGGATTAGCGTCGACGAGGCGGCTGGGTGAATCGTGAGTCCAGCGCCATAGTTGAAATTACGTTTAGTGACGAGAACAGCCGAAATGGATGAAGATCAAACATCGGAAAGTGTCGCTGTGTTACCGGACATGTCCGAATCGCTGACGAGCGAGACCGAGGAGACAACTGCTCTTACGACCGAGCACGAAGCCGCACATCCCGTCGCCGTTACGGCCAATGTCACCACTGTACCTGGGGTCACCGGAGTGCCCGGTGTCGGTGTGCCAGTCTCCTTGCCAGTCGGGTCCATCATCGGCGTCGCCAACTCCACCAATGGCACCACCTTCAACGTCATCACTTCCGATCAATTGCAAGTGAGTGTGCGTCCTACCTTCCGTCCCTGCGGCTGGTGTACTTATCTGTTTACCGTCCCTTTCTTCCAACAATTGCAGCCTTGCAATTGCAGCGTTCTTTGTTTCTCCAGAAAACGCTTGAAACTCAAAGATGGAACAGTAACAATAACAACAACAATGACAATAATGATTATAATAATAGCAGAGGATGAATATAAAGAGAAACGTCTTGGTCCTTGCATTCTAAGATCCTGTTACCATTTAAGCCATTTTTCGACCCACTTGCCTGCAACTTTCGTTCCTCGAGTTTCCATTTTTATGTAATTATGTTGATTTCGGTAAAAGAGCGTCATTGCTTGAAAGTACGCGTCCTACCTGTTGTCCCTTGAATGTCTTTTGTTGTCCCTTCTTCCAAATGTGCTCGCAATTGCAGTCGCACTAATTTTTACTTTATTTTTTTTCCATAGAATGATCGAAACCTACGAATATAAAAATAATCATAATAGCAACAGAGAATAAGCGTAAAAAAACAACAATCCTTCTTCCGAGTACCCTTGCGATTGCAGTCGAACCAATTTTCAATTTTTTTGTGCCATAAAATGGTCGAAACCTATAGATACTACAAAAATAACAATTGTAATTGTAATAATAACAATAATAACTTTGCTCTCAATTGCAAGCAAAGAGTTTGCTTATTGACCAATGGAGTATCGATAGAAACAACAAAGACCCAATTCAAAGCCTAATTTTGCCTTTCCTTCTCCAGCTGCCCGGATCGGGTCAGTTCAAACAGATGCTATGCGTGGAAAACGGATTCATCTGCGAACCTCGGCACGACAAAGACACCGATCCCCTACGTTGGAACGGTGACATAAAGGCGACGCACATAGTGATCCAGAACAGCGCGGACGAAGCCGAAACCGAACAGATCCATGTTTCCACCGCCAACTCCCAACAGATCTGCAGCTGGACGGAGTCGGCGAATATGGCCGTGTTACCCGTCCGCTGCAAGAACACCAACGCGGAACTGCACAAAAGCAGGTTCGGATCGGGAGGCCGAGGGCGTTGTATCAAATTAGGGAACAATTGGTACACGCCGAGCGAATTCGAAGCTCTCTGCGGACGGGCATCCAGCAAGGACTGGAAAAGAAGCATCAGGTTCGGAGGCAGGAGCTTGCAGACGCTCATCGACGAGCACATTTTGAAACCTCACGCTACCTCTTGCACCTGTGCGGCTTGCTGCGACGACGACAGTGCAGTTAGTGTTTTCTTTTTCTCGATGTTTCTCAGTTTACACGTGATATTCAAATGTTTCCATGAGGAATTCAATTAGATCCTTGGTGTTCTTCCTTGCAGACGGGACCCGTGCGACTCTTCACACCTTACAAGCGCCGAAGAAGAGCCAGGGAGACCTCCGACGGGGAGACGCCGACTCGGAAGTTGAAGAGCGACAACTCCAGGGACGGAAGCAACAACGACGAGAGCGACAACGAAGTCGTGGTACCGGACAAGGAAGTGTGGCCGCAGTTCACGACGGAG
Organism: Gasteruption jaculator; assembly: GCA_949825005.1. Taxonomy (NCBI): domain Eukaryota; kingdom Metazoa; phylum Arthropoda; class Insecta; order Hymenoptera; family Gasteruptiidae; genus Gasteruption; species Gasteruption jaculator. Next base: position 10,155,370 of record OX463775.1, read on the forward strand.
GGGTTGGTGGTCCACCAGCAACCGCAGGACCAGGATCACCAGTCGAACGTGCAAAGCGGTGCCATTCAGGCCGAGCAGAACGGTCAGGGCGACGATGTGTTCAAAAAACTCGACGAGATGTCCAATCGGATGATGAAGCTGGCTTACGAGTTCCGACGAACACTGGAGGAAGCCAAGGAAGTCAATCGGCAGCAGAGGAGGGAGCAGGCTCTGGTAGCGCAGCTCGGTAGTACTCGTACGGATGTCATGGAAGCTGTCGACCTCCAACCGGCTTCGGATAATCACAATAAGAAGGTATCTATTCCCATTTTCCAAATTTTTTTTTACTCGAATCGAATTCCTGGAAATTGTGAAATCTATTTTTTTTTTAATTTTTTTATTGACTCCAAATTACAATTAGTAGCATTTAATTTTCCAAGGACTCGTTAATAATTCGAATTTTTGTTTTTCTTTCCAAAGCAGTGCGCGAACTGCAACCGCGAAGCCTTTGCGGAGTGTTCGCTGTGTCGAAGGACACCTTACTGTTCGACCTTCTGCCAGCGAAAGGATTGGGTGGGACACCAGGTGGACTGCGTACGAGGAGCCGCCGAAACCGTAATGTTAATCGTCGAGAGCAGTTCCGGAGAGACTGCGACTCTGGCAACGACCACGGGGGATCAATAGCTAGTGTTTCTCACACCGATTCACCAAAGCCGCGATTCGTCCGAAGTTACGGAATGAGACATTGAATTTTTTTGTAATCGACGAACGATCGATTGGGCAAATCGAACAAGAGAAAGCGATGGAAGTATGCGAATGGAGCAAGCGAATGGAATCGGATCGGAACACTCGAGTGAGACTGCGGATCGAGGAGAAAATCGAGAATCGAAGACGACAAGGAGAAAATGGCACAGGAGAGGGAACACGGGAACGTAGATTTACGTCTTTGTAAATAGAACAAAAAAGAAATCATTGTAGATGATCAGAGCTTTCTTTTACGACTGTATCTTTTCGTCTTTCATACTTTAATGTAAAATAAATAATACAAAATACGGAAGAATGAGGATCATTCCCGGGACGCGTGAGAACCAAGACTGACTTGAAATCGATCTACGTGGGAAAGTCGAAACAACGAAGAAAGCGAAGAATTCCAGCGAGAAACGGACCAATTATAACTCACTCGGAATAAATAGCATTTGAAGGGGAACAAAAAAAAACGTACAATTTCTAGACCGAAGTACTACAAAGTCGACTTTTTTTCCTTGGGAAGGAAATTCCCAGTGGACGAGAAACGATCCGCGAAGCCGTTTCTCGCGGCTGCGGCGAATACTGTGTTTTTCATAAGCATTATCACGGTCATAGGTCCGACCCCACCTGGAACGGGAGTCACGGAGCCCGCGATCTCCTTGACGGCCTCGTAGTCGACGTCCCCGCGTAACTTGTATCGCCCATTTTCGGTCTTGACCCTGGTGATGCCGACGTCGATGACGCAGGCGCCCGGTTTCACCATATCCTTCGTCAGCAGTCCGGGTACACCCGCTGCCATGACCACGACGTCCGCCGTCCTCGTGTACCTCTTCAACTCCTCCATGGGGGTGTTTCGATGGCAAATCGTGGTCGTCATGTCCAAGGGTTCGATCGCCCCTGGGAGGATCGATGGAAATCAATCGGTATCGCAATCGCCCAATCAATTGATATCGATTTTTTTGAAATTTTAATTGCATTCTCACCGATTTTACTGTCGCCATGCAGGAGCAAAGCGATGGGCAGTCCAACGTGTTTGGACCTTCCCACGACGACTGCGTTTTTGCCGAAAGTCTCCGTCCCCGATCGCACTATCAGCTCACGCACGGCCAGAGCCGTGGCCGGTACGAGCCCACCTCCGATATCCAGACTCAACTTGCCCATGTTTTCCAGATGGAAACCATCCACGTCTTTGCGAGGCGATACCGAACAACAAACTTCTCTTTCACCGAGTCCCTCGGGCAAGGGCAGTTGTACGATTATTCCATCGACCTTCCGGTTGGCATTCAGAGCCTCGATGTGGGATATCAGTTCCCTTTGGCTGACATTTTCTTTCAGATTGATGCACTCACTTTCTATTCCTGAGAGAAAAAGAATTCTATAGTTTTCAATTATATTTTGTTTTTTCTTTCAGGGTATAAATTGATAAAACGTACCGATAGACTCTGCGGTTCTGATTTTCCTCGCAACATAAGTCTCGCTCGCTGGATTATTTCCAACCAGGATAGCGACCAGCTTCGGTCGGTCGTATCCAGCAGCTACGATGCTCTCGACTTGTTTTTCCAGATCCTTTTGAATCTCCTTCGCTATCGCTTTGCCATCGATTACCTTGAAGCTGAAAAAGGATACGATAGATATTTTGGAAATCTTCCAAAATGGAAAACGACTTTTTGCAAACTTGAAAAATTATTGCTTTGGTATAAAAAAATTGTAAAGTGAAATTATATTTTCTATTACCCAGCATTTCGATAAGAAATTTTGACTTACGCGGTCTTCGAACTCGTGGAAAACCCATTTTTGCAATATTTCAGCAAGTTTTGTGGCAAAGCTCGAACACCGAACATAGTCGATCGATTATTCGTCAACTAATTTCAATGTTTATTTAATTTTACTAGCTGCGGTGTAACACCTTTATATTCAGTGGACAAGGAACTGCACTTATTGTCTTGCGAAGAAATTCCAGTAACTCGATATTCCTTGCATCGTTGGGTATAACAGTGCTCGATCGATCTGTAAACTTATTTTCTTCGCATTGTAAACTCGTTCGAGAGCTGCAGCTTTTACATTTCTTCGTATATCTATATATAAATTTTACAGTTACACGGCGAGTGTAAAACCTGCAGAGCGATCTGTATTTATCTCTAGGAGAGAAGAAAACTGGTCCGGGCTTTCGTGTCGCTCTCGAAGGTGCATCGGTCTGCGGATGTAATGGATTTCCATAAATTTGAGAAATTCCAGTAACCAGGAATTTTCTTTTTGGATAGTTTTCAAAAAAATTCGCTAAACAAAATTATTGAAAAGAAAAAAGATTGTTCGATTATTTCAGAAATTGATTAGGATTTTTCTTCTCCAAAAAAAAAAACTAAATTGTTGCAAGGTTGTAGCAATTATTGGGAACTTTCAAACTACATGTTGCTTTTGATAATTGAAAAAAAAATAGTGAAGTTTCATCTTTAAAAATATCCCATTTTTGTTTAAACAATATATTTATGGGTCGATAACGTTCGGAGCAAAATTATTTGAGTGTACGGAGTCGAACTCCTTTTTCAGATTTATGGTAATTTCAAAAGTATTGGAAAGCAATTATTTGCTAATCGACATTAAATTTTTTCACAAACAAAAAATACAGATATTAACAATTTCTTCCTTTAATAATAATAATAACAAACGCATAACAATGCATTTGTGTAAAAAAATTCATAGGAACAATATCGACATTGGAAAGTTTATGATTTTTCTTTTCGACAATTTTTCATTTTCGAGAAGAAAAATCCTAATAAATTTCTGAAACAAATCAAATCAATTTTTTTTGTCCAACATTTGTAAATAAAATATACTTACTTTCCATTATTTCCAATTTGAATGAATGAAGATCCAAGAATTATTGGCCAATACCAGAACGGTTGGTATCACTGTGGCTGGATCTCGGCGCTTATCTGCGGGTACACGTGCTTTTTGTCCCTTTAACTGATTTTCGTCCCTTTAACGGGTGCCAAAAAGGAGGAAAGAAAAATGTATCTCGGAAGGACGTCGTTTCGATTATTGAGAAAACCCGTTAGAGGTAAAAAGAGCGCAATCAGCTGCTTTTCCAGCGACACCAAGGTAAGGTCTGGCCTGCCGGCCCTCGCACGTAGATAAAATAAACACAGAAGTATATAACCTCAGATCGATACTATATATATATATATATATATACCTCGGAATGACGAAAAAGTCGTTCAAGGTCTGATAAGGACGGTGATTGCAATTGCAGGCGCCGGATTCTCAAAAAACGGACGAGTCCACGTCCAAGCTCCCGAAGAATCCCTGGAAGGACGTTTACAGTTCCCAAAATCAGCCCGGCCATGGCGCGATTTACGACAAGAAACCGTTCAAAATCGAGCTGAAAGCGGGAAAGCCCTATTCCTGGTGTTTATGCGGACAGAGCAAGGCCCAACCCTTCTGCGATGGCACGCACAGGAACATCTTCTTGAAGATTCCGTTCAGACCCATTCGCTTCACCGTCGAAGAGACGAGAGACTATTGGTTGTGCAATTGCAAGCAAACCAAGGACCGACCCTTCTGCGATGGAACTCATCTTCGAGCGGATATACAAGAGAAGAAAGTGTAATAAAATCTCCGGGGGATCTTTCACGCAGTCGAGATAAAGAAAAATACAGTCGAGAAATTGCCGTTCTTCCTGAAGTCCCTCGGTCGCGAGATTCGGACGAAAGATCGGCTCGAATTCCTTGGAAGTAGAACCGATTTCTCTCTCCGAGAATAAGTCGGGTCGGACGATCGGCCTTATCGTAGGAGGAAGGTGTTATTATTTATGAGGGATTATAAGGATCGAGCAGGAATAAATGGGAAATGTGTCTAAGGAAATCGAATCCTTCTAAGGGAATTTTGTGTTGTTATTATTATTTTCGATGCAATGTATATATCGTGAGGAATCGATGTTTCTCTTTTTGGTGATTAAATAGTAAATTTGCAGTGTTTGAAATTTTTGAAGAGAGGAAATTGAAAGTCCTATTTACAGAATTATTGGAAATTTGATATTTTATTGGAATCGGTGATGAAATTTTTATCATTGCTGTTGTATCGAAACTAAGATATTTGCTCTATTCTAATTGAGACGTTGTTACTCGATAATTACTAATATTCGAATCGAAGTCTTGTCGAAGTTACAATAATAATTCGATACCTTCGATTATTACTATTATTTAATTATACAAACATTCTAACACTTAATTGGTCAATTATTACTAATATTCGCACCAAAGACTTGCGATAATTTGAATAATAATATCCAACAACTTATTTTTAAAGATTCACCCTCTCTAATATACAAAATTCTCTAATTTCCAAATTATTAATATAAAACAAATGCAAATTATTCATATTATTGCTACTCCATTCCAAAAAAATATCCCCATTTTACTTTTAATTACAATATTTACACCACAACGTGTAAATTATTCCTTGTATCTAAAATAATTAATAATTAATTGTCATCGGGCGATTTATAAATAAGGGCGGGAAATTTCCCGGGAAAATGGAGGGGCGTTGCCGAACGGCGCGTGGAGGGGATAAAATCGATGGAATTTGGAAATCGGAGCATGGACCAATCGGAATAGTGGATCATTTGCATATGTGTGGCTTGTATCGGTGTCCCAAAGGGAGGTGGTGGCTGATAAACAGCTGACCAGGGATCGTCGCGTGAATTTTGAGGTTAGCTGTCAAAGGACGTCCCTTCCATGGTATTATTGGTCCTTGCTAATTAATAATCGACGGATTTCATGAAGAGACCCACGAAACCATGGCGTTCTTAGAGGCGAGTGGATTTTTTATTTTTTTATTAATTTTTTCAGAAATTTCAAATTTGAAATCGAAACCTTCAGAAATTCAGCTGGTTGTCTCTCTTTCTCTCTCTTTCTTCCTTTCTCTCTCTCTCCCTCTTTCGCTCTTTCTTCACCTCCTGATTAAAAGAAAGAAAAAAAAAATTTTTCCTTCCAGTGGCGTCGGTTCCACTTCTTCGACTTAAAGAAAGAAGTAGACTCGGGAAGCATCGCCAAGGCACTAGGGGTGAGTGCAAAAATTCATCGCGAGCAAAATTTACATTTCCATTAATATCCTGGTCTTGTAATTCCATAGGATGCGCAAGTGACGGCGGCGACCAGTGGAAATGGCAACCTGGTGTTCGGCGATAACATCGGAAACGTGCACCTGGTCAATCGGACCTTCCAGGTTCAGACTTTCAAAGCCTACGAAATCACTCTGACCCTGGCTCGCCAAGTACAGCATTCGACGTTTCTCTTCACCATCGGAGTCAGTATTATGATTTTTCGCTGCCTGTTTTGAATTTTTTTCGAGAGATTCGTTACACTACTGATGGGATATTTTCTCCGTTAGGAAGACGAGCAAGGATGCAACCCTACCATCAAAGTCTGGAACCTTTCGAAGCTGGACAAGCAAGGAAATCCGACCTGCGTGAGAATCAGTAGAGCCATACCCAGTTACAGAGCGGTGCCGGCTACAGCTTTGTGCGTCCATTCAAGTCTGACCTTGATGGCTGTGGGATTCGGGGATGGTTCGATCATGTTGTACAGGTACCGACGATTTATTTTACAAATATCGAATTTACTAATTCTATTATTATAAAAATTCAAATCTACAGAAACTACAATATTCAAAAATAAAAAATTTTACTTTCTGCCTCGGGAATAAATTTTATTTATTTGTTTCGACGTAACAACATTTTTAGCATCAAAGTGTAAACAAAAATATCTGAAAGTATCGAACTTCTTTGTTCAAGGGGCGACTTGACTCGGGAGAGGAAGAACAAAATCAAAGTACTCAAGGACTGTTCCACGACGATCACGGGCCTCGCCATCAAAAGCACCAGCAAACAGAACCACCTGTTCGTGGTTACAACGAGTAGCGTATTTCTTTATAACATCACCACGAAGGACAAGGAAACGAAACTGTCTCTGGACAGTATGGGATGTTCCAGGCAGTGCAGCGTTCTCGCGGAATCCATGCAAGACAGTCACTTCATGATCGGCAGAGACGACGTAAGGATCGAGCCGTTTAACGAAATACCTTATCGCTGTGCTCTTCGAATACTTTTTTTTTTTCGCAGGCGATTTATTGTTACACACCGGACGGAAGGGGACCCTGCTACGCGGTGGAAGGCCAGAAAATTATGCTCGAGTGGTTTCGGAGTTACCTAGTCATTATAGCGAAGGAGACCGCCAACGTTTCGGGGAGCACCATCGTCTCGGCTAAGCCAAAGTAAGCAGTCGCAGTGTCTACGAACGAAATTACGAGTTACTAAATGTCACATTTTTTCATCTCGGTGTTTATTTAGTACAGTAGAACCAATTCCACCAGGGGTCGACAAACACGTCATCACCGTGCTGGACATACAGAACAAATTCATCGTATTCTCAGCCACGATGATCTCCGTTCAAGCCGTTTTGTCCGAATGGGGCGGTTTCTTCATCCTCAGCGGGGACGGAAAACTGTACCATTTGGATGAGAAGGATCTGCAGTCGAAGCTGGCTTTGTTGTTCAAGAAAAATTTGTACGACGTCTCGATAAGGTACCGTAAAGGCATTTCGAAAGTCTTTACCTTCGACTCCTTCGACAAAACTCACTTTTGCCTTCGACTCGAGTCGATAGATTTCATTCGCTTCGAACTCCCTTTTTCAGGATCGCGAAGAACCAACAATACGATGCGGAGGGACTGGTGGACATTTTCCGACAATACGGTGACCATTTGTACTCGAAGGGGGATCACAACGGTGCCATCGAACAGTACATCAAGACCATTGGGAAATTGGAACCGTCTTACGTGATACGAAAGTTCTTGGATTCCCAGCACATCGACAACCTGACCATGTACCTGCAGGCTTTGCATAAACAGGGACAGGCGACGGAGGATCACACGACGTTGCTTTTAAATTGTTACACCAAACTCAACCAGACGGACAAATTGAAGGAATTTATCATGGTAAGGAAACACTTGGAAATTAATGAATCGAATATAAGGGAATAATTGTTTATTCGCTTGCACAGACGAAAGATCGGGAGGTGGACTTCGACGTGGAAATAGCGATCAAGGTGTGTCGGCAAGCATCGCCCGAAGATGCTCTGCTGTTGGCTCAAAAACACGGGAAACACGAATGGTACTTGCGGATACAAATAGAAGACAAGGCGGAATACAAAAAGGCTCTGGAATACATGGAGACGTTGGAATTCGAGGAAGTAAATTTTCAAGAATCTTATCGATCAAAATTGTTTCAATTTTGGTAAGAAAAAAAATACTCAAAAAGGATCTGGATTTTGTTTCTTTTTAGGCTGAGTCGAATATGAAGAAATATGGTAACATTCTGATAGAAAATGTGCCGAACGAATCGACCCAATTCCTCAAGACGCTTTGTACCAATTACAGACCCTCGAACAAGCCACTCGTCGATCAGGTGATCGATTAATGGAATTTATTATTATTATTATTATTATTCTTGGAGATTTTTGGATAACAATTGTCATTTACAGAGCGCCTTGAATGGGAACGTGGAGGATCACGTGGACAAGGCGAATCCGGAAGACTTCATTCACCTGTTCCTGAACAATTCCGAGCGACTCGTTGAATTTCTGGAACATTTGATCAAATGCGATGGCAAGTAAGTGGATGTCGATCGCGGACCTCTGGAAACACGTGTTGAAATTGAAATTCCTCGCAGATGGAGCACTTTGGTCTACAACACCCTCATCGAGCATTACCTGCACGTGTGGGCGGCTCAGGAAAACGACGTCGCGAAATTGCAGTACGAGCAGAAAGTCGTCAGGCTCTTGCAGAATTCCGCCGCGACCTACAACGAGGATCAGATCTTGGTTCTCTGCCACCAGCATAATTTCAGACGGGGATTGTTGTACCTTTACGAGGAGAGGAAACTGTAAGGACACGATCCGTCCTCGCAATTGCACCTCAAATTGCGGAATTATGAAAGGAATTTTTTTTTACAGGTACCAAGAAATCCTGCAGTACCACCTCAGGGAGGGCGACAGCGAGCAGGTTCTGGCTACTTGCAAGAGATTCGGTCACCAGGACCCGAATCTGTGGATCCAGGCTTTGTGGAGCGTCGCTCGCAGCAAAAATGCGTCCACGAAATTATTGGCCAGCATATTGAACTATATCGGTAATTATCCCAGGACGAAATTGATCGATAGGATTTTTCTGAAGATAATTGATATTTTTTTTTTCTTAACGTGGGAACAGCCAAGGAGAAGCTTTTGTCACCGTTGATGGTGGTGGATGCGCTTTCGACTTCCCTCTCGTGTACCCTCGGGGACGTGAGGAGCTACCTCAACGGCGTGTTCCATTCGGAGCGGGAACACACCAAAGCCGACTCGGAATTGACGGAGAAATATCGAGCGGACACTTTGAAGCTACGGGAACAGATCGAATCCATCAAAAACAGTACCATTATTTTCCAAGGATCGCGTTGCAGCGCTTGTCACCATCAACTGGAGTTACCCTCCGTTCATTTTATGTGCCAACATTCCTACCATCAACAGTGAGTGCAATGGCAGATTTATTAAAATTAAATTATTAATTATTAATTATAAAAATCTATAATTATAATTATAAATTGCACAATTAGAAATTATAATTGTGCAAATTTATATAAATTACATAAATGATAATTCATATAAATTATAATTATATTTCCATGCGATCAATGATTTTTAATAATTTTATTTTTATTCTAATTCATAGATTTTATTTACTTCATTTTACTAAAATTGTTTTTGTAGATATTTCCTATTTACTTCTATTTTTCTATTTTTTTATAGATATTTTTTTCTGTTGCTTTGTAAGTTCCAGGACGAAAAAAATTTTTTTGTTTTATTAATATCTAATTTTCCGATTCCAGCTGTTTCCAGAGTTTCTCGGAGAACGAGAACGAATGCCCGGCGTGTCTGCCGAAAAACAAGAAGTGGCTGGATATCATAAAAGCTCAGGAACAGTCCAAGGACCTCCACGAAACTTTCCACAGTTTGCTGGACCGCGCCGAAGATCCTTTTTCCTTGGTGGCGGATTATTTCGGTAGAGGCGTCTTCAAGAAACTCACGGTCGTCACGGACGCCGATAAAGTGGCATTCAAAGCCCCGGAGACCAGGGCCACCCCTGCTTTGAATTACGGCCCGGGTGCGGAAGCCAAACTGCGATTGATGGAAGGCAAGGATTCGACTCTTGGTGAGATACTATTTTCTTTTTTTTTTGTTTTTTCTCGGACCGGTCATCCAAAATCATAACAAATTCAGAAACGCACCGTTTCGTTGCAGTGAGACCGAACGATGTGCGAACAATGAACGTGAACATACCGATCTCGGAGGAGCGACTGCGTAGTTATGCGAAAAGCGACATATATTCGTCGTCACTGGAAGCGAATATTTCGGGAACCGGAAGCGGTTTGTCGACACCCAGAGGAACCTCCAGGAAAGCCTCCCCGGTGCCGGTGAGGGAAGCTCGAATTTTGAACAGTTCCACGCCGAAATCCTCCCCCGTGCAAAAGTCCTTCGTGCCCCCGAAAACCCCGATAGTTCCATCGAATCCTTTCGGTAGCAACGACTACGACGAGTCCAAGAATCCCTTCCACGAAGACCTGGAGGACGACGATAAGAGTCCCTTCAAGGACGACGACGACGACGACGATTACGACAAGAACTTGAATCCCTTCGCCAAGGACTCGAACGAGGCATTGTAATACGAGACACCGATCGAGCTCATTCGTGTTCGGCTTTGGATTTACTCGGCGAGGAACAAATTCCATGTAAATGTAATTGCATATAATACCGATCGATGATTCCGTTGTGAAATTGAATCTTGCAGCGAAGCGAAATAAAATGAACTCTTTTGATCTTTTCGAACGGTTGGAATGATATTTCTAATTTTTATAGGTCGAACAAGATCCTCGAGTCGCTTAGTAGAAAACAATATGGTTTTACGAGTACGAGCTAAGGTTACTTTAATAACGACCACTTCAATTGTTCCTTCGCCGACTGAAGCACCTGCGAGGAGGAAACAAACAAGTAATTTAATATTATATCAATTATTCATTTTTCATCTCGATCCGAATGGAATTACCTGTGCCACGGTTTGCTCTCCGAGAGGGATGTCGTCCGTCCTGAGGGCGACCCTTTGCACGACACTCGAGGCATCCGCATCGAGAATGATTCTAGAAAAAGTGGTAAGTGAACGAAACATCGAAGCGGAAGGTTTTGAAAATTCATCGACCGTCGAGACCTACCCTCCATCACAGATTTCATCCATCGCCAACATGACGATGTCCAAGCTGTCCAGAACGGCTCTCTTTTCCACGTTCTTCCTCAAGATCTGGCTGACGGAGTCGTAGAGACAGTTGAGGACGCTCATTAAGATCAGCTGGAACGAGAATTTTATTAACGAATCGAGAATGTATATATTTTATTTATTTTGATTTTCTTGTCGGGTTACATAAAAAGTAAGTAACAATGATACGCATTCCGAGGAGATGCGCACGCATCCGCACGTAGTCTGGTAAAAATTGAAACTAAAATAGCAAATTTAGAAATATCTAAGACCCATTATTATTTTCGGTCATTTAATTTATGTATATTTTATAATAATTTTTTAGATCGAGAAATCGAAATTCCAAAGCTCTTGATATTTTTAAAAATTCTATTTTATATTCATTTACAACTCGGGGTCGAACAAGGGACATTTCGAAATTCATATTTAAAATAATAAACAAAGATAATATTGGGTCGTTCGGAAAGTAATTCATTTTTTTCTGTGAAATCTTCCCCAAAATCGGGAAAGATACGAAATTACTTTCCGAACGACCTGATACATATTCGAGACTCGATTCGATACCTCGTTCTCGTGACAGCTTCCCATGACGTAGAAGAAGAGATCGACGTTGCTCCTGTAAACGCAGGTCAAGCCGTCGAGCATGATGATTTCGCCGTTGATCCTGTGCGTCTTGTTGAAGAGGCTCTTCTCGAAGGTCTTCTGCTCCTTCGCCGTGGGGAATATGTTTTTGTCGTAGTACTTGGCGAGGATCCTGTTGCCGTCGTTGTCCAGGATGGCCATTCCCTTGACGGTGTAGAGCGTCGGTTCCTGGAACGATAACCATACGATCAACTTTTTTCGTTGCTCGTCTCTCCTCGGATAAGCGCCTTTTACGGGTTGGCTTTGGAGAAAAAAGAAAAACAAGTGTGGATCCTACGCGAAGGTGAAGTTCGTCATCGGCGTTGCTCGGGCGCGCTTCGGAGAGGTTATGTCGCCCGGGTTTCGAATATCCGCGATTCATGTTCTATTCTTGACGAGCTTTGGATCGCGAGCAAGCAGCCGCGCGCTCTCGCTCGACCTTTGATTTACGAGGGGACAGAGGAGCTCGAGGGCGAAGGAAAGACGAAGAAAAAAAAAGGAAAATAAGAAAAACGGTGTTTGTACATACCAACAACTGTCCGTCCATGTTTACGTCTGCTGCTGTCTGCTTCATCCACTTACGTCAAAGAGCAACGTGTCAGAGTAGCTATAGATGTCATATATATATATATATTACTTACTATTATTATTGTTATTATTATCATCAGTTGAGTATTATTATTATTATTATTATTATTATTATTGTGCTGTTCTTGTTGTTATTATTATTATTATTATTAATAGTAGTAGTAGTAGTAGTAGTAGTGTATTATTATTTTGAAATATAAAATATTATTGATATTATTGCCATTGCTACAGTTATTGAGCAAAATTGTTTTTGATTTTTCTCTCTTCAAAAATTTTATTTGCATCAAATTCTCTTATTTTGCATTTTTTTTTCTCCCGAATCACCTAAAATAACGAAAATGAGAATTTTTCTTTCATAATAAGAATCCTCTATTTTCCAGATTTTCAACGGAAATCCATCAAGAAATAAAAAAAAAACCCTGACGGCGATTCAAATAAAGGAAAATTTGCCGCCCGAAAAAGAGAAACAACCAATCCCGTGACAGCCGCAAAGGAACGAACCAATGAGATCGCAGAATCAATCGGATCTAGCCACATGGGCGCACAGTCGCTTCGTGGAGCCGATGGAACTCGACTCGACCCGAATAGATCCGACTCGACGCGATCCAACTCGACTCGACCCGAATCGGTCCGACTAGACGCGATCCAACCCGATTTCATTCGAACAACGAGGAACGAGCGCAGTTGATGAAGGGTGATGATGAAATGTTGCGTTTTAGTTTTCTTATAGGTTAAAAGAGGTTAGGAACGACACAAATTTGCTATTTTTTTTATTTGTTAATTTTTCATTGATGATAGCTATTGAAAGAGATAATTCGGTTCATCGGTATCGATACTTTTAGCAGGGACTATCGAATGACGGGCCGTAGTTTCACAGACAAGCGGCTGATATTGATGCTGAAAAATATCGTTAACTTGAAGACCTCCGTGCCCTTGAGGAAGAGGATCAGGAGTTTCATGTCGACTTCGACGAGTAACAGGGAAAATGTGTACGTCATGAGAGCCGAAAAGGACATCTTCAGGAAGAAGCGCTTAAGTGCGCACCTGAAAAGCGACAAAAATATATCTTCCATCATCTCGATACAGGTGAAGCATGAGTTTCGTTTCAAATTTGAATTTTCTTACTTATTTATTTAACCAAATTACATAAAAAGTGATGTAACATTTGTACTAGAGAAATCTCGACCGTTACGGTACCGAGCGGCGCGACTTTGCTTCTTACGTGTGGTTTTCACAAATTTCAGAATTTTTTCAAACCTGAAACAAAAAATGTGTCAATTTTCAATTTGGAAACAACAAAAAAATATTAAAACTTATTTTTCATCCAAAAGGTCCTAGGCAACGGAGCTCGAGGAGAACCGACGAGTCTCTTCCTCTCCACCGACTACTCCAAGTACCTTTTCAACTGCGGCGAAGGGACGCAGAGGTTGGCTCACGAGCATCGATCGAAAATCACCAAACTGGAGCACGTGTTCATCACGACCCCCATTTGGAAGAACATCGGAGGCCTGCCGGGGGTGGTGTTGACCTTGCAAGAGGTTGGAATACCCAACGTTACGCTGCACGGCCCGAAGGGGATCCTGGACGTCTTTAACGCTCAGCGACGGTTCATCACCCTCAAGCACCTCACGGTGGGAGTAGCGGACACCTCTCGATCGTACGAGGATGCTAGTATGAAGGTGGACTACGTGCCGATCCTGAGAGACAGCGGCGACAAGGAAAAACACTCGGCGGCCGATGAATCCGAGAAGATTTACCTGGACGACACCGACTATTACGCCCACACGAGCAATTCCAATCGCAAGAGGGCAGCGAACCAGACGAGCGTCGACAATAAGAAACCGAGAAGGATCCCATTCATCATCGGCACCAGGATCATCAGTTCCATGGCTTACATCTGCTCCGTGCCGCCCACACGTGGGAAACTGTCCCTGGAGAAGTGCGTGGACAAGGGTGTTCCGGCCGGACCTCTCCTGGGGAAGTTGAAAGCCGGCGAAGATGTCACCCTGGACGATGGTACGGTCGTGAAGAGCTCCGAAGTCTGCAGTTCTCCCAAACCGGCACCCGTTTTCATCGGTACGATATAAGCGACCGCTCGGAAGTTGAATTTTCAGTTTCGAGGTCCTCGTTTTTAATTTATCCCCTTTCAGTGCTGGAGTGTCCTTCCAAGGGGTACGTCGACTCGCTGGTGAACAATCCGGTGTTCGAGAAACACCAGGTTCCGGACACGAAGGAAACCGCTTACGTCGTGTTTCATTTCACGCCCGAAGCCACTCTCCGAGACGAAAGGTACCAAAGTTGGATGAAGAAGTTCCCCCGGAGTACGAAACACGTGATCCTCAACGACACGAATACCTGTGCGGGAAGCGAAGCCACGCACAGGCATCAACACAAGCTGCACCTGATTCATCCGGAAGTCTTCCCGTTCCTGGATGAATCCGGGTTCAAACCGGAAGAAACTCGGGTGAGCAATTTTTTCTTGTTTTTCAATCGTCGACTTATTAAAAATATATTAACAGTGAATATATAATTATTATAAATATTAAAATAGGAATAAATAAATAATAACAGTTGCTTTTTTTTTCCTTCGTGTCTCAGGATTCGAATGAAAATGGAGAACCCTCGGATGACGATCTTCAATTGCACCGAGCAAAGACCATGGATACGATACACTTGCGACCCCTAAACGGTCTGGACGAATCTTTGAGGCTGAGCCTGCATCCGCAGGAGTACCTCGACGAGGTCTTCGAGATCGAGGGGTTCCTCGACAGCTTGGCCGAGCTACAAACGAAGATCGCAAGCGCAACCAAGAATCTGAGCTCGGAGGAGTACCCGAAAGTGGTGATGCTGGGCACCGGCTCCTGCATTCCCAATAAAATCCGCAACACCAGTGGGATTCTCCTGAGGTTCGACGAGAACCGGAGTATGATAATGGACTGTGGCGAGGGGACCTTGGGTCAGATGGTGAAGCTGTACGGAAAGACCAAGGTCGATTCCGTGCTGGCCAGTATAAAGGTAGAGCTCGACCCCGAACCCCGAGTAACCCGGGTACTTGTTTCGTGTTATACGCTGTCGTTTTCCTTTTCAGGCTGTATATCTGTCTCATTTACACGCAGATCATCACATCGGGTTGATCGGGCTCCTGCTGGCCAGGGCGAAGGTCAACAAGAACCCCGTGTTCCTGCTGGCACCTGCACCGATACGACCGTGGCTGGAGCTTTACGATAAACGCTTCGAGAGCATCGGGGATTACTACACCCTGATCTCGAACGACTCGATCTCGGACAAGATGCCCATGTTGACGACGAACAGGATCAAGCTGTACGAGAGCCTCGGTGTCAAGGATATCACCACTGTTCCCGTCGATCACTGTCCCTTTTCCTACGGGGTTCGGGTGGTGCATCAATTGGGGCACAAATTGGTTTACAGGTGACTTGGAAGATTTTATTATTATTATTGTTATTTTTTTTGCAAGGAGAGAGGTTCCGAATAACAGTAAAAATACTAATTAATGTTATTTAAATTAATTTGTTAATTTTCTGTAGCTCAATTTTTTTTTACTGCAAATCAAATTAAATAGCAGAAAAATATTGAATAACGGTACCGGGGTCATTTAACTAAAAAACTTCAGTATCAAAATTATAATTTCTCTTTGAAAAATTAAGAAATAAAAAAACAAATATTCGATTTTTTTGGGAAATTTCAAATATTTCTGGAAATACTGATAACGCTCTTATCAATTTTCAGCGGGGATACGAGACCGTGCGAGAAGCTGGTGAACCTGGCCAAGGACTGCGACCTTCTGATCCACGAAGCCACGATGGAGGACGAGCTGGAGAGCGAAGCCAACAAGAAAATGCATTCGACGGTTTCGCAGGCCATCAAGGTCGGAGTCGACGCTAACGCGAAATTCACGTTATTGACGCACTTCAGTCAACGTTACACGAAAATTCCGCGGCTTCCCGTGGACGAGAACGGCGGTACCAATTTGGACAACGTCGGGATAGCTTACGACAATATGAAGATCCGATTATCGCAGGTCTCGCTTCTGCCGCTGTTCTACCCGAGTTTGATGCTGATGTTCAGCGAGTTTTACACGTTACTGGAGGAGAGGGCTTCCAAGCGGAAACGAAAGTTACGGGCAGAGCTCTCGGACGACGAAAAGGTCGTGGTGAATAAAAATTAGGGTTTGTCGCAAAATTCATTTTTTTATTCATTTTTTTTTCCCCCGAAAATCGTCTCGACGGGGGTCAGTTCACGAAAAACGACATTCCCGGAACGCTACTGTTCGATATTTAATGACGAGAAAGAATAATAAGTGAAGTAAGAGCGAAAACAGAAATTTCCACCGATTTCTACTTTTTTTGGTAAATTTTTTTCCCTCCGGGACCGCAAAATCGTCGGACAATAATTGTCCGTTCGAATTTCCCGGCAAAAGTCGACGGAAGTTTCCATTTCCATTCCCGAGCCAATCGGGAGCGTTGAATATATTCGACTTCCGACCTATGACGTGACAAACCACGCCCACGGGCCGCTGTGATTGGCTGCGAGTCTTCGGCCTGAGTTCGCGTGCCTTGGGAACTCGCCCTGACGCTCTTTAATTTTTTTCCCCGCGAATCGCGGCTGTTTTTAAATTTCCCGCGGAAAAACATCAAGCGGAGGTAGATGGCGCTGCCAATCAAGAACAAAATTCGAAAAAGGTTTACAAGTCGAGTGTATTTCAATGGGGTACAATAAAATAAAAAAAAGAAGACAGGAAGGAATTCGTTACCTTAGAAATTAAATATTCATTTAAATATCCCTCAGAGACGAAACTGCTACAAAAGAAAAAAAAAAGTGCGTTACCGTTTTTTCTCGCAGGAGAAAAGTCATACCAAAAAAAAAAACAAAATCCAGTCGCTCATTCAACATTAAATTGCGAACGGTTCTTTGGGTACAGGAAAATTTCGGCGAAAAAAATTCGTTTTTTCCTCCTCGACCCCGTGTTTTTTTTTCTTTTTCCTTTTTTCCCCAGAATACAAGAAGAGTGACTGCAATAAATTAAAATAACGACGATCGGTGAACGGAAAAGAAAAAAAAAAGGTTCCGTACCTTCCCACGCGAAAAATTCGATGTACCCGAAGAATAATTCTCACAATAATCAAAGAAAAAAAAAGAACATCCTCGGAAATAAATCTAATCCTATTCGAGTTTGCGAGTCGCGTCGATGATAATCGAAGCCTCCGTTCTCATTCTTCTTCCGATAATCTTATCAAATGTGTGTGTATATATATATATATATGTATATATGTATATAAGTATAAAAAGTACAACGATGTAAAAAAGATTGTTGGAATGAGTCGTTGGTTTTACAAAAAGGGGTCGGGGGTACAAAGCGTTTGGCGACAGAATTTCGAGTCTCGAAAATTCGGAGGACTCGAGATTTTGTCGTTTCAATTTTTCTTTTTTTCTTTTCTTTTTTTCTTTTCTTTTTTTTCTCGCCTTTCACTGTTTCCATTTTAAGAAGGGGATTATTTAAGTACTGCACGAGTCCCTCGTAAGCTTAACTACTGCTCTTTTTTTTCTTTGATATACCATAAAAGGGACCTCCTCCTCCTCCTCCTCCTCATCCGCGGATTCTCTCCACTTTTCCGTCTCTCCCTTGCGACACGCTTTTAAAACTCCCATTTAGTGGCAGTCTCGTAATCGGCTTCGCCGAGATGCAAAGCTCCATTTTTCCCAGCCGACAAATAACGCCCGTCGGTGGATTTTATGCAAATGCGGGAAGGCTCGCGCAATTCCAAGTAGAAGCCTTCCGAGGGCATGTCCGAGTCCACGGTGACTCCTTCGCTATCGGCGTGCCAGTATTTGTTGCCGTTTTGTCCTGAAAGTACGAAAAAAAAATGAGCAAGAGTCGGACAAAAAATTTGTCAAATATCAAATTCCAATTTTTCAAATATCAAATTTCAATTTTGAAATTTTATTTTTTCAAGTTTCAAATGCCCAAATTTCAATTTTTCAATATTCCAATTTTTCAAATTTCAATTTTTCAATTTTAAAATTCCAATTTTTCAAGTTTCAAATGTCCAATTATTAATTTCTCATGTATCAAATGTCCAATTTTTAATTTTTCAAATTGAAATCTTTCAAATGTCAATTTTCCAATTCCTCAAGATTGAAATGTCCAATTTTTAATATTTCAAATTTCAATTTTATTTGAAATTTCGACTGAAAATTAAAATTACCGATAACCAAACCCATAATCCTCGCGTCATCAATACCCAAGCTCACCTTTGAATCTAACGATACCGCGTTCGCAGCGTTCGACGCGAATGGTTTCGTAACTGGCTTTGTTGCATTCCAGTTTCGGACTGGCTGTGCTTTTCGGGCCGACGAAGCCTTGCTCGCAACGGAGCACCAGCACCGGCCGGTTCATCAAATAGAAGTAATACTTGGAGGCGTCGTCCGGGCTGTTGGCGGAGTCCGAGTTGGCGTAAAGGTGCCCGGAGCGTTTGGTGGCGAGGAACTTTCCATTATTGGCACGTAGAGCCACGGTACCGTCCTGCGGCTGCCAGACTAGATCGAACAGAGCATTGGACGAACGTTTGTGCTCCGATGCTTGAATGCCACCGCCGGCTTCCAAGCTCCAGTAACGGTCCTGCATCGTGCGGACGTACCAGCGTTTGGTGACTCTGTCGAACTCCAGCTGGAAGGTTTCGTGGCCCGAAATCTCGTCTTGGTTTGCGGTCACGTCCACACCTGGAATAAAATCAACGCGGGATTAATATTTTGCGGGAAGACAAAGAATATAAATAAAGAAGGAATTAGGGAACAGAGATAGTCTGGTGGTTGGAGTGCCGGCCTTCCACTCGGGGATCCCGGGTTCCATTCCCGGTGGTTGTAAGGAGAAAGTTTTTTTTCTGGGATATGAGGTTCTATCGTAATTGATGATAACCCTGATGATAACGACGATGATTATGGATGATAAAAATGACGATAGACTGATGATGACGACGATACTACCGATGATGAGAATGATAACGATGATGATACTTACGATGATAACACTGACTATGATAATGATAACAATGACGCTAACGATGAAAAATTACTGAAATGAAATGAATGGAGTGTCCGAATATTGCGAAATCATTTCAAAATGGCAAGAAAAAAAATAAAGAAGGAATTAAATAAAAATAGAAAAATGAAAAAAAAAATACATAGACATAAATATTTGCGCAGAGGGAAGCGAAATCATTGATATTCCTCCCGAGTGTGGAGGAGACTCATGAATTGGTAATGGACTCACTTCCGTTGCCACTCGTGATTTAGCGAATGTAGCGAAAATCTCCCGGAACGATGTCATACCTTGTTTGACCGAAACGTAGCGTTGATTGAGAGCCGCGACGAACGAAGCCTGTGGCAGGGACTCCTCCAGGGAGAACAATTCGTCCCTTGTCACTGCCGTGGATCTTGATTTCAGCACGGCTTTGCTCCCGATCGGCGCCAAATACGCTCCGTGGACGTCTCTGAAGGGGACAAATACGAAATTATTACCAAAAAATCGTTTATATTCCCCAAGGGTCGAATTTCGATAATTTCAATAGGAATGAAAGGACGATTTTTCCACCTCAACGCCAGGAGTCCGGCATGAAACTCGGCAGCGTACAAGCAATCGCGCGTGCAAGTGTCGAGCAATTTCCCATCCCTGGCGAGATACTTGTTGTTGCAAGTATGAAGAGCGTAATGTCCACCGATGGCCTGACCCTTATTGCCACCCTCGTTGTCCCCGGTTGGGCGGAATTCCAGGGTGAAGAGGGTGTCCTCGCCCCAGGGCACGGGAGCGTCCACGTGAATCTCGTCCTGAGCTGCGCTCAAATGCGCGAATCGCTTCCGTCCGGCTGAACGTAGGTTCACCTTGAAGGGACAAAAAATTGGTCACGTTGAAAAGAGCCGATTCTCTTGGGAAATAGATCCATCGATTGGGCGATAAATAATGAATGAATTAATTAAAGCACCTGTGGCCGAGCCGCGAGATGAACGAGCCAATATTCGGCCTCCCCCGGAGCCTTGGCCGTGCACTTGAGCTCGTCCTGACTCGAACCCAAGAAATATCCTCTTTGGATGTTCTTCAAAGCCCATCTTCCGCTTCCTGTAACATTCGTTGATTGGAATTAATTAATTTGGGACACCAAGGTAAAAATTGTATTCGTGAAAAAAAAAGGAAAAAAAAATTAAAATAAATTCAATTCAATTGCTTGAAATTATTTTTAACCGCGAATTAATTAATCGAATTAATTAATTAATTAATTCGGGCGATTTTTATTATTTTTCTAATCCAATTGAATTGAATTAATATTTTTTTTGGGTGGAATGTAAATTATTCATACCAAAAAAAAGATAATAAATAAATAAAAATGCCGACGAAGGGAAACAATTTAATTTGAATTATCAGATTCCCCGCTAATTAATAATAAATTACCCGTAATTGCAAAGATTCATTCGGACTGGATAATTAATCAGAAAAAAAAGTAATTAAATCTTGAGATTTTCAAATACATGGAACCTTGATTCCACGAAAGCTACCGCTTTGCCTGAATAATGCATACAAGGCTTGCAATAAAAATTCCCTTATTTACATTCAATTTCTACAGGGTGTCGCTCTGATTCTCGGTATGAATATTCACTATTTTTCGATTTACTCTTCACAGACTTTCCTCGTTTGCGTAATTTCTCATGAAATGCAACTACTTGGTGTCTTTTTGGGGGGAGAAATTGAACCGGTGTTAAAACTTTACACCCTCCGGCTTCGGGAAAGATTCTAGACCAACCATCGGAGGCTAGTTGTATCTGAAAAGCGCAGCCAGGGTCCGAGGGGTCTTCGGCTTCGCAGGTGACGTTCCCGAATTGGTCCACCGCCAGGTACCGATCCAAGTGCGACCGCAGAAATACTTGATGCTCGCTTCCCTCGAGGGTCCAGAGCTGCTTCTTCTTCAGACTCGAGCCGTTGGCGTTGATCTTGTAGCCGAAGGTCTCCGCCGTTAGGTATTTGAATTTGCCGTTAATGAGACCGACCTGAAAAATTACAGAACTTTCAGTTTCAGCTCTGACTATTTTTTTTTTAAATTTTTCCCCCAGAAAATATGAATTTATTATTTTTCCCCCAGAAAAGAGGTATTGGTCATTTTTTCCCCCAGAAAATATATATTTATTATTTATCCCCCACAAAATTTGAATTTATTTATTTCCCCAGAAAATATGTTTCTTATTTTTCCCCCAGAAAAATATATATTGCTTATTTTTCCCCCAGAAAATATGTATTTATTACTTTTCCCCCAGAAAAATATGTATCGCTTATTTTTCCCCCAGAAAAATATCTATTGCTTATTTTTTCTCCTAGAAAATACGTGTTTCTTATTTTTCATCATCGAAGGTGCACGAAAAATGCCCCAAGTTACATTTTACAAGCTCCTGCCACCGAAAACAGGATTTTCAACTTTCTACGAATTGACGAATTGACTCTTTACGGACTTTCCTCGCTTGCGCAATTTCTTATCAAATGCAACCTCGTCCTGACTTTTTAAGGAGAAATAAAAAAAATGGAAATACTTGCCGTCCAACCCGTACGGTCGATGCCATTTTCCGAGCCAACGCTCTCCGAGCCGTTGTTTTGCATTTTGAATTGCGCCGTTTTGGAGAGATTTGCGGGCCTCTTGCAATGAAAATTATCCCAACTTCGTCCCTTCGACGATGTTCCTTTTTGACTCCTCGCTGGAATTTCTCCGGGTTCGGACCAAAATCACGCCTTCGGCTGGAACGAAAATAATTCCCAAGGAAAATTAGTGAAATTTCGACAATTGGAAAATATAGAAATTTATTTTCTTCAATTTTCAAAAATTCAAGTGAAAATTGGACTATTTGAAAAAAAATTTAAGAAAAATTTGAACATTTTCCAAAAATTGAATACATTTTTTTTTCTTCCTGAAAAATTATAGAAATTTTTTTATTTCGATAATTAATTTTTTTTTGCACAATGTCTAGTCGAGGCTGTGAAAATTATGGTATTTTTCGGAAAACAAATTTTCAAGAATTGATCCCACACTTTTTAATTTTTTTTTTACGAAAAAAGAATATGAAGTAGCATAAACTATATTTGGCTCATGCTTGAAATAGAATTGGTATGTCTAAGCTGCTCTAAACATACATTCTAATAATGCCTTTTCTTCTTTGCCATTTTATGTCCCCGCTACCCTTTCGCTGCCCTTCTTTTCCCTTTTTTCCTCCTATTCATGCATTACAAAGCAAACACAATCACGAGGTACCTTTTTCAAAAAAAGTACCTTTTTAAAAAAAAGTACCTTTTTAAAAAAAAGTACCTTTTTCAAAAAAGTACCATTTTCAAAAAAGTACCTTTTCCAAAAAAGTACCATTTTCAAAAAAGTACCTTTTTCAAAAAAAGATACCCCGTGACTAATATCGAGGGGTGGCATTTTTCTATACTAATTAAAAAAAAAGAAAAAAAGCCAAATTTGTTCCATAGCCTCCACCTCATACTTGTAGAGAGAATTTTAAAAAGTCGGTACCCTTGAATTCGGTTTTTCTACACTTGTTCCAATATTGATACAACGTTTTATTGGAGGATTACAAGGAAAGATGCGATAACGGGACCGAAAGTGTTATCTTTTGCATCAATGGAGTGTTTTCGAGAGGTCGTAAATTTGCATATTCAATCTCTATACTTTTGCTCCGGCCGAATTTCCACGTCACGCACCTTTCGCGCAAAGTCGTGAAATTAATTTATCAATTAATAGAATTAATGTTATTAATTATGTTATTTTCATACTTTTGTAAAAGCAAAGCCGAAATTCGAATTTCCTGGCAGAGAAAAATATTGTTGGAATTTTGAAAATTTGCAAAAAAATATTTTGGCAATTTTGAAAATTCGCAAAAATATATTTTTGCAATTTTTAAAACGTTACAAAAATTTTGCCCGCGCGGTGCAATAAAAGCGGTGTTTGCTCTTTCTTTTCCACGAAGAGGATTCAGGTACGAGCACACAGAGCGTACTTAATTGCAAAATTTATGGTTTCACCGACGACAACGACAACGACAGCGGCGACGACGACAATGAGACGATAGCGCGGTTTGAGAAATCTAAGAAAGACGAGAGCAAAGAAATGTACCCGGAGTTAATTAATTGACCTTCTTTTTATACACAAAGCAGTCAGCTGTGATACATTTCAATGAGGGAACGCTTAACGTTAATAACAATCATTCTTGCGACACATCCTTTTATTCGCTTTGGTACACACTGAGAAATTAAAAATAAAAGAGGAGTCGTCGAAGTAACGACTATTGTTACTAAAAGTAACGTTGCAACAATAATAATGATAATTATAATAATATTAATAATAATAATAATAATAATAATAATAATGATAATAGTAATAATAATAATAAAACACTGAAAAAGGGGAACCGCCAAAATAATGGAAAAATAATATTCATAAAAAATTAATTTGACATTTTATAATTTCCAAAACAACAACACGTAATATAATGTTTTATCGTATCCATTATTTTTCGTTCCAGGAGCATCGTTATTACGTCCCCGGCAAATTTTGAATAATTATTTTTCCCCGTGAAATAGAAACTGAAGCAACTGCCATCTGCTGAACTTTCTTAAATTAAACGCGTACACGGAAATCGGTTGGCAAATTGGAAAGAGGGAAGCAGTTAGAAAGAGATAGACAGATATTTAAAGGGAACGACAGAGCGAGCGAGCGAGCGAGCGAGCGAGCGAGTGAGAGAGAGAGAGAGAGAGAGAGAGCGAGAGAAGCGTAATGAAAATTAGATTCATAACAGCAGGAGGATAATGTCAGTCGTAAATCCGCAGTTAAACGTTTGGAGATTGAACGTTTCTCTAGCCATCGGGATGAGCACGAACGAGATCCCGTATGAAATCTCTCGTCGTTACATTCTTATTATTTGGTATTAAGTCGGTCGACGAGTTATTGCCCGAAGAAAATACATACATACTACTTAACGGGAACCGATAAAATTTCTCCTCGGAAAGAGGAGAAGACCGTCCCCGCGGCTTTCGTTGTTTCACTAATTGGGATTAAAAGGGATGCTTCGAAGAAAAATTTCAGCAAAAAAAAAATCAAATTGAAATAATGGAAATTATTAGAAAATTATTATTATTGTTATTATTATTATTATTATTATTATTATTATTATTATTATTATTATTATTATTAGTTTCCGTTTCGGGCGCATTTTCATTATTATCTTGGCAAATTTGATAAATTAATTATAATTCAATATTCATAAATTTTCCAAATCAATTTTCTCCTTGTATAATCCTGGTGTGAAATGTACCTTTAAATTTCACCGCGGGACGATCGAGGAATTTTTAAAAAAACATATATATATATATACATATATCTCTTTAAAAGAATGCAATTTTTGTACCCGAAAAAAAAATTAATTATATCATGGCATTTTGCGCAGAAGTCGAGTTACTCGCATATCAAAGAGAGAGAGAAAGAGAGAGAGAGAAAAAAAAGAAAGAAAGACATAGAATGAGGGGGAGGAGGGGGGAGAGAGAGCGCGAGAGAGAACGAGGGAGAGACAGAGAGAGAGAAAGAGAGTCTATCGACCGAAAGCTCTAACTGATACTATAAATATACAGAGCACCACTTCCCAACACACACGATGCGTCATGATTCATTTGTTGCAAGAGGAAGATTATAAATTCGCGTGAATTTTATTAACCCGACAGTCGGCGAACGGACTGACCGACCGACCTTCCGTTGCACCCCAATGTTTGCAAATCGATAAGCGAATTACGCGCGGGTCGGCTCGGCTCGGCTCGGCGTGGAGCGAGAGATTCGCGGTAGGCGAGAAATCGAAAAATAAAGGGAGGTTTATGGTTTATGTTTTTCTCCCCCCCCCCCCCCCCCTGATATCGAAGGAAAAAGGGAGAAAAAAAAAAGAAGAGGAATCCATTGCAGCCATTGCGGGTGTCTCGAACAAGGACGCGCGAAACTGCCGGGGCAGTTTGTGGGAGACGGGGGACGGGGGACGGCTAACGCGTATCTGCAAATTATTGTTACACCGCAAAATAACGGAAACGACATGCGAAGAGAGCGACGACGAGAGGAAAGAAAGCTCACGAGAAACGGAGCGGCATGACGTGGCGCTCATGCTGTTGCTATACGACTTACAATTTTTTTTTTACTTTAACGCCATCATCGTCATTATCATCAGCGTGATCATGGTCTTACTTTCCCGACTTCGATCAATTTTGTACCCTGGAACCCCCCCCCCCCCCCTCCTCCCCCGCGCTAAAAAAATAAAGAACAAGAAGATAAAAAAATTGTTTATCTTATTATTACCATTTTTGTTATTATTATTATTATTATTATTATTGTTATTATATTAATCCTTCAGCATCAATGTTGGTTTTACAGTAATAATAATAATAATAATAATAATAATAATATGAGAAAGAAAAAGACTAAAAAAAAGTGTAGAAAGAAAATGAAAAGTAGGATCTGTTGTCTCTCTCTCTCTCTGTCTCTTTCTCTCTTGAGATAGGCCGTCCTAAATATAGACGACCGTCTCCTCCCTTCGCTTCGGTCGGATTTCTAGAATAACTAGCAAAGATGTGTGTGTATGCACAGTGCCGCTGCACGTAGGTAAGTAAGCAAGTAAGTCCATAAATACGTGCACATGTAAACCGAAGGAGAATGATGAGGAGGAGGAGGAGGGCCTTGACATTGAAAACAATATGACGGATTTCCAAAGCAAACGACTACGATCTACGATCCACGGTCTACGGGAGAGGTTGCTGTCCTCTCTCGGTGCCTCTTGCCTATCGTCCATCACCGGATCCCGGTCCTTCGCAAAGGAAACCCCCAATATCTATGGAAATACCTCCGATGTCGCTTCACACTCACACTCACTCACACACTCACACGCCCGGGGAAACACCGATTGTCGAAAAGCTCTCGGTCGATAATTGGAAGAAGAAAAAAATGCAAAGCGATTGCGAGTAAAGGAATAATCGGTCTCTCCGCCTTTTTCCATCTCATGCATAATAATCCATCGCCTCTATGGAGTTGCCGCATAAGTATTTGTTTATATCGCCCTTTGTTTATTTGGAAAGGCCGGTCTTGTCGGAAAAGCAAAATTTGCTTTTTCGAGTTAGTTCATTTGTTCTCTCTCTCTCTCTTTTTTTTTTCGTCGTTCGATCTGTCATTGGGAAGGAAATACATATGTTTCGGGTAATGATTTCCTTCGGGAAGAAGGTAGGAGGTGTGCGAGTGATTAAAAGTAGCATGAGTTTCGGCAGCTGGGTTACACCCGAAAACTCCTCGGTCGGTACAGGACAGGACAGACGCAGTGACAGACGGGAAAATGGGTAGTCGAAATGGCTACCAATTTCCGATCCCTTGTATCCTAGTCAGGAATGTAACATAAGAGTGGCTTGCTGGGTCCCTGTCCCTACACTCGCACACACACACACATACACGCAGCAAACTTGTACTTTGTCTCTTACGAGTCAATACAACAAACTCTATTTTGATATTATAATAATAACAGCAACAATAACAACAATAAAAATAATAATAATAATAAAAAAAGTAAAAATAATAGAAGCCTTCTATTATTATTATTATACTTATTATTATTATTATTATTCTAATATATATATATATATATTTTTTGGAAAAAGTATTTTTTTTAACGTTCCTTTGTCGAAAACATGTAGATTATCCTCGTGATGCACTCATATTCCACATCCTTTATTTATTTACATACGTGTGCGGGCGTGTGCCTGTCGTACACATGTGTGAGTGAGAGGGAAAGAGAGAGACTCTGTACTACTCCCATCACTTATTGATCTCAGGAGAAGCGATAACTAATCCAGGAAGAACCTCCCGGTTCTGGATTCAAGCGAAAAATTTGCGGCGAAATCGACTTTTCAGATTAAAGGGATTATATTTTCGTCCCCGGAAACTCAAATTCTCCTTTGTCAGAGATAGTTACGTTCTGACGCAGGATGGAACAAGAGAGAGAGAGTTTCGGTTTTCGAATTTCACGGGAACGAAAAAAAAAAAACAAAATATGAAAATATCGAAATTTGGAAGTTCGATAACCGGGGCGCTGCTTGTCTTCGATTTTTCGAATTTTGGATACACATTTGCAAATGTATAATTATTTATACATAATCTAGTATATAAAATATAATATATACAACATATATATGTATCCAGATATTTTGGAAAATTAATCATTCGCGGGATAAAAGCGGTTACACTACGTTAATAAAGTTTATACATACACGCATTTACTCACACGAATGCATCTCTCGCAGGAAAAAGGACACACACACACACATATATATGTATACATACAAAACGACTTACCTTAAATGTAGATTAGAGGGTGTTCGCGACGAGAGAAACCCTGGGATGGAAGAAAAAGGTAAATAAATAAACACTTGCGATGACTTATTCGTTGAATCGATCGATCGATCGATCGATTTGGAGAAGAAAAAAAGAAATACTTTATGTATGTACGTATGTGTGTGTGAGTGCGTTTACGAATACTTTAGCGATTTCGTGAGCAAGGATATTATGGTTGGTACTCGAGTATGCCGATTCCGACGCTTCTCCGGTTACTACGGTACTACTGAGTCGGTAGGGTATGGCTGTGCTATAGGCCAACGCCGGACGCCGGTTGCCGGTAGTAGTGCAACGGGCAACGACGTGAAGGAAGGAAAATATGTAGCTGGTGGTGGTGGTGGTGATGGCGATGGCGATGGCGATGGCTGCGGACTACGGTGGTGGTAGTGGTGGTGGTGACGTCGATGGAGGACTACTCTACTCTCCTGGCTCGAAACTGCAACCGTAGGAGGGATTGAAATTCGTGGGATAAAAGGGAGTGTAGGATTATATACATACATATATATATATGTATATGTCCTACACTCTTGTGTATGTGTGTATGGTGTCCATATTATATATATTACATATATAGAATATATATGTATTCATACAATCCTGTAGTCCTTATATGTGCATAATGTGTGTATACATATATGTATGTATTCGTATGTATGTATATGTGTACGTATATATATGTATATAAAATTGTGGAAGAGAGGAGATTCTAGGACGTATTTGATGCAAGCGGAAGAAAGAGACAGAAAATCAAAGGCTCCTGGATTTCTCTTCCTTGGATTGTATAAAGATACATACATACATACATACATACATACATACATGGGGCGTCGAACTCAAATGCGCCGACTCGAATCTATTCGAGTCGAGTCGAGTCGAGGAGTCGAGTCAAATCGACTCGACTCGACTTCACTCGAGTCGATTTCACTTTACCCAACTTCTCCTCGCTCTATGCCGCTTTTGCTCATAAACACACGCACACATATGCGTCCATCCCTTTTCTTATTCCACATCGATTCGCGGCGAACTTCAGGAGACTCGCACCACCCTTCGGTCCGACTGTGACCGGAAATGACGTAGCTTTGTTCCTTTACTTGGTAAATGAGTAAGGTCCGATTTCGGTTCCTTTAATATTCGTATTTTCGGGAACCGAGACGAGGGAGAGGGAGGGAGAGACCGGATCGATACAAAACCCGAACGTTTTTGCGACTTCCGTCCTGGCTTCATACTTGCAAAAAAAAAATTAACTTCGATATTTATAATGCCGCGCATTTTGTAAAAATTCGAAACGAAAATAATGGAGATGCAAAAAATAGTAAAATCACCTTAAAAAAAGGGACATCTACCATTTTGTGACTATTTTCGAGATTTTGGGCCCCCCGATTTTTATGAATAAAATATACGCGGGATAAAATGCCCTATTAGCATTTTTACTTTGGATACTACACACACACACACAAGCGCGCGCATACACACATGAGGTAATTAAATAGACGACTGCGAAAGAGAAAGAAAAAAGAATACCTACGTACGATTGAAGATAAACCATGTAATTTCCGAAGCGGGAGCACGCGTAAGAAAGAGAACGAGGAAGAATGTCCTGTTGTTGGGTTCCATTTCCGGTTCCACTTAAAGTTCCTTGTATACTTATATATATTTAGTGTTCGTAAAGTCCTCATTAGCCACGCTTGAGGAACTCGCGACGTTTCGGTGGTAAATTAAGCAAAAATCGTATGAAATTCGTATTAATTAATTATCGTAAGTAGTCCCCCTTAATTGTACCGAGAAATGGTATGTACGTTCGTTGGGTTTTCGAAGTCTCGGAAAATGCCGGTTCCCCGATCATTTTTCTTATTTTCCGTCGATTCGAATTTGCCCCCAACGACCTTGGATCTTCGTACCGTAAAATAAACTAAAAAAGAAAGAATAAAAAAAAGCAAAAAAAAAACATAATTAGCTTTTGGATTTGGAGAAATCTAAATTTCAAAAATCCAAAGATTATTTGCAAGATGGCCGACTACGTAAAAAAAAGTACTGACGCGGGCACGAATTTTGGCAGTCGGCTTTGATTGGCTGGAAAGCGAAATAGGTTATGTTCGGACTTATGGCGAAGGGGCGACGCAAAAGTATTTTCTTTATTGGTCAAACGCCCCCCCCCCCCCCCCCCCCCCACTCCCAAAGCAAGTTGCTCTCCGGAGCACAGCCATATCAATTTTTTGTACGTAATTTGGCGATAAATAAAAATAAACTTGAGATTTTTTTAAAAAAAGAGAAATCCAACGAAATCCGGTGGATTTCTCGAAAAACGGAAGGAAGGAAGCAAGAAAAGAGAGAAACCGACACTCAAAGAGTCTTTAAAGGAAAGGAGTTTCGAGTTACGCTTTCCTAAGCCATTTTATTTATCTCTCTCTCTCTCTTCTTTTGTGTAGCCTCTTCTTCCTCCTCCTCCTTTTTTTTTGTTGTTTTTATTGTCCTCGTATACCATGTACTTGTAACCCGTCTTTGTAACGCAGATACGGAATGTGTAATTTTCCGCGAAGAAGAATAGATCGTACGTGCACTCGGTTACTTTTATAACTCTTGTTTCACTCCGAGGAGGAAGAATAATTGCACCGGCGATTGTTATGCAGAATGCTAATTTCAACTTTTAGCATGAGGCAATTGTACCCGCCACCCGCTTCCCCCTTCCTTCCTCCCCTCCGTTCCTTCCTCAAACACTTATTGAGGATTTTTCTTTTGTGGGATATATCAATGCCTCGCTAATCGTGAGAATAAGAAACGAGTCGACAAGAAATCGCTTGGTTACACTCGGATCTCGCTTTCCCCCCTTTCTCCCTTTTTTTTCTCTCTTAAAGTCCATTATTCGCGAGGAGAAATCAAAGTCCGCCATGATTTTCGCGGGAAAAGGAGGGTGATAATTGTAAATCAAGAAAATCGAGAATATCGAAGAGGAAAAAATTATACAAATAAAGATTCCCTACCGATACAGTAAAAAAAAACATAATAATTATATTATATTCGTAATTGATTTTCGAAAATGTCCGTTCGAAACGATAAACCACGCCCACGGGCCGCTGTCATTGGTGGATATTCGGCTGAAGGTCGAGTTCCGTGGAAACTCGCCTTTAGGTTTTTAATTTTTTTTTCTTCCCGGGTCGTATTTGAATTTCGCGCGGAAAATATCAACCGGAAGTTGATATTTTCCGCGCGAAATTATTTTCATATAATTTTTAATAATTTATATATTATTTTTATGTAAAAAATAATAATAATGATAATTTTCTTGCAGGAAATGGCCTCCGATTTTTTTTAAATTTACGATCACCCCCTCCTTTGACTGAAAAAAAAAACAAACGAACAAATAAATAAATAAATAAATAAAAATGGAAAGAAAATTAGCTTTGGCATCTAAGCTTCCATTGATTCGTCGCATGTTGAAAATCAAAGGAAGTTCGCTGACCGCAAGAGTGTGGCGAGATGAGAAGAGAACTCCGAAGAAGAGCTGTTAAACTCTGTTACCAGTGAACAGACCATGACCGTGACCGCGACCGTGACCGTGACCGAGTTCTCTCGTAAAGAAGAGCAAAAAAAAATCTACGCCGACATACGGACGGACAGACGGACGGACGGATGGACTCTGCCAAGTTCGATTCACGGTAAAAGAGAAAGAAACTTCGAATTAATTTCACTTCAACAGATTTCCGCAATTAGTTGGCTGGCAAATTGCCTGTTGAAGTTTCGGTATCTTTCTCTTTCCCTCCCGCCGTTCATTGACTCCCACACGTTTCGCCGCGATACAATGTAATACAATATTTTTCCTTCGCAGGAATCGCAAATTAATCGCAATTTACAGGTCAATTAAATTCCAGGTCGACGACGGACCGTGATTTTCAATTATTTTTGCGCCTTGAATGGAGAATTATCAAATTTGGCCGCGGTTCCCCAATTCCATTTTTGACAATAACAATAAAATGTATTGGTGACAATACATTTTATCCAATACAACGAAATTTCATTGTTTAAAGAAAAGTGCGATTTTTCAAAATCTTGGATTTGAATGTAAAAAGTTGCAGAATCGAATTTTTGATAAATTTTTATACAAAAATTACTTTCGATTACTTTTGTTCGATCAAAAGTTACTTTCAATCATTTTTGTTCGAACAAAAATTACATTCTATTACTTTTATTGGAACAAAAATTACTTTCAATCATTATTGTTCGAACAAAAATTACTTTCCATTATTTTTTATGGAATAAAAATTATTTTCAAATTTTTAATTGGAATAAAAATT
This sequence comes from Gasteruption jaculator, assembly GCA_949825005.1. Taxonomy (NCBI): domain Eukaryota; kingdom Metazoa; phylum Arthropoda; class Insecta; order Hymenoptera; family Gasteruptiidae; genus Gasteruption; species Gasteruption jaculator. Next base: position 10,187,385 of record OX463775.1, read on the forward strand.
ATTTTGGATAATTTTAGTTGGAACAAAATTTACTTTCAATAATTGTTGTTCGAACGAAAATTACTTTCGATAATAGTTCTTCGAACGAAAATCATTTTCGCTAAATTTCATTCGAAAAGAGAGAAAGAGAAACTTAATTGGCGCAAAAATGCTTGACGAGCTGTCGAAAGAAAAATTCATCGATACTCGATACATATGATATTTCATTTAAAACACGATCGTCGATGTTTATTCGCAAGAAACCTTGTTTCTAAATTTGGTGATACAAGCAAGCACTTTATTTCTTGCCATATACGTCTTGTCTTCTCTATCCGCATAACGATTGAGTCACTTAAAATAAACGAAGTACAAATAGAAAAAAAAAAGGATGTACAATTTTTCCGTGCAGACGTATAATATATATATATATATATTTATAATATAATATAATGTAATATATGAAGTGAAATGTCAAAAATGCTTCTAGACGTAATGGAAAAGACTCGACGATACTTCGCAGGTTCGATTCGAAGTCTTATCGAGAAACGATCTTCGCGATGAAGTCGAAGCTACTCGAGATGGAATATTGAAAAATTGGTGGAAATTCCTTCCTTTTTTTCTTTCGTTATCTTTTACAAAAAGAACAATAATACAGAAAGAGGAAAAGAAAAAGGGGAAAAACTTTCCTCCTGGGAATTCGTTTCTCGACATTTTTTTTTGGTCATCGCTTCGATCGATGGAAGTAAAGTCGAAGCGCTCGATCGAGTAAAGCTAAAGTCTAAAGCTGCGGTCGTGGCTGTCAAAAATCATACGATTGTGTTTTTTCTTCGTCTCTTTCGCTACGTTATCATACAAATTGATATCGTCGGTACATTTCACGCAGAAAAAAATCTCTGAGACTATGGAACGAAATTCGGAAGCCTAAAAATGGTACCCCCTTCTCTTTTTTTTTTGTCTTATGGCACCATAGATCTTCGAATTACTCGTAATACTTTTTCTTCGCATATTCTCCTTTTCTCTCATCTTTTAATATTACTATTATTATTATTACGCTTTCTTTTTGGAAATACGTTATCCCGAAATCTTGAAATTTCAAAAATAGACGTGTATTTGTACAGAATGGACTTGACGTATGATGCGAGCCTTGTTACGTTTGAAAATAATTCGAAAATAAAAACCAAAAAATGGGGAAAAACCAAAGAGTCTCCAAATTCCATGAGAATGTAACTTTACTATGGCGAAAACACCATAAGTCGCCTTTCGACTTCTTCGAATACTCCCTAAATTTCTCGAAATACTTTTTATCGGCGGGAAAGACGTAAGTTCATAGAAATTCTCTGAGACAAGAAAAGAATCTTTTCTTTACGAAATAAATATCGATCAATTTCATTGGTACCATACAAGTTTACAAATTCCTTATTAGAAAATGGAGAAGAACGATTTCGTCCTTCTTTCTCTCTCTCCCTCTCTCTCTCTCTCTCTCTCTCTTATACTCACGTCACGATTCATCGACGTGTTTTCCGTATATTGGTGTTTCTCTTTTCGGTGAATATGTGAAAGACGTAAAAATCGATGTTTAATTCCTTCTTAAGGCCCGTGTAGTTGATTTACATGCGATGCTTTTCCTCTCTCCTCCTTCGGCGACTCTTTTTGATATCCGATGAGTTACTTTATTCCTTCCAATCCTTTTTGATGTCGAACGACCATTCCCATTTCAGATGCTCGTTCTTATCGTCGTCCGTGAACAAGGAAGACACGCTGTAAGATCCTCTCGCAACCATTCCCGCTGGTGCATCCTCCGGAGGCGTCGTGTACGACTGGATCTCCTTCTTCGGGGGATAGGAACCGACCATGTGTTCCATTTTATCCACTGAAACATTTTTAGTATAAGTTTCCTTCGTCGAATAAGAATAATATACCCAGTCGAGTTGACTTTTGTGTCCGAGCGAGCTTCGAGCGATATGAAAAAAGTATATTTCGAATCGAGGGGAATTTTAAACGATTTTAAAAGCTTTTTATTTATTAAAAATAATTTCCTCGGTCGAGATAATTTTTTTTCCTAATGAATTTCAATCGGCAGAAAAAATATATGGTAAAAAAATCATATTTTGAACCAAGAGAAATTGTAAATCTTACCTGCAACTCCTAAAATTTTTCCATAAATAGAGAGCATTGGAATTAGAAAAACAAAAGGGTTTTCATTTCTCATTTTCTCGTCGATTTATGAAAATGTATAAAAATAAAAAAAAACATCAAAAACTCACCGGAAACTCCCAGCCGATACGTTTTCTGGACGTATCTGAGCCCATGGACAATTTCTCGCTGGACGATGAAATCGATACGAATCCTGTAACTCACGCCTTCCTTAATGACGAACGTTTGCTTTTTCAATCGAGACAAGTCTCCCGTTAAGTCTAATTCCATGTCGGGTCTACCGGCTACGCAGAGAGCCAATTTCTTTACTATCACTTTCCTTGGATCGTTCGGATCTGCAATAGCACCGAAAATTAATTATCGATTAATTCCTGGGCAAGATTATTATTTTTTTTTTCTAGCAAAAATTTCTTTTCTCGAAGACGACGTTCGCTCTTACCCACGATGACGCCTCCCGTTTTGGCTTCGCCCAGCAGAGTCTCCTTATACTTGCGCAAACTCTCGTCCTCCTTGTCGGCTTCCAAAAGTTGTTCTATCGTTTTCTCAGGAGGTGGTTTGTAATTGGATTCCACTTCCAATTCGTCGTCGATCGGAGCGACGTTCTCTTCGGCCGGTTCGGAAGACATTTTCTGGAAATATCGTCGTCGTGAGAAATCGCTGCGGTCGAGGAAATAGAATTTTCACGAAATGTACGAACTCTCAAGGTTTTCTCTTTTGAGCGAGAGAAAAAAATAATTCCTTTTATTCCTAATGAAGAATTTCTAATTGAGAGAGTTAATAAAATAATAAATTGGAAACGGAAGTTCTCGCTTAGAAGAAAAAATAGTGCAAACCGCAGGCAACGTAGGCAGATAAGCCACTGGGATTTAGAAACTCGCGTTATTTATCCGTACACACGCTCCGAGGCTGATATGGACATACGTGTGAGTAAATACTAATCGAAGCGACAGTCGACGTTTGTCAGTCGCCGTTCCATTTGTGGTCAGACTCGAATCGGGATCTCAAAATATTTTTTAAATCCTCCAGGTACTATTTTCTAATAAATGCAATTGGCGAAGGAATTATAATACTTCTAATATAATAATTATAATACTTGTATATATAATTAGGACATTTCGATGCGATAAAATTTCTGCTAAAATCGCAAAACTTCCTTTTATCGATTTAAGGTCGATCATTTATCAATAAATATACTTTCTTATTAATGTTAGTCGCCTTTCGAAACTCGCTGGCTAATGAAAAAAAAGATGCGCCAAAGAAGCGAGAAATTAAAACACGCACCGGAAAATAAATACCCGCAACTCGTTCCTATAATTTCATTTTTGGTACAATTCCAACGTTTCCTCTTAATATTTTTTCATCAAATTTCATTCAACTGGGGAAAATTATTTAAATATCTTTTGCAGTAAAATCTACCATTTATGGCCTTTCCAAAAAAAAACGCCCAGTCTGGGAACTAAAATTCACAAAAATTAGTCACGACCAAGATTGCTAATGCTCTAATACTTCCGCTGCAATTGCAAAACTTCTATTTTCACCAACTTCTGTTAAACCAGGGCGGGTCACTCGTTGATCGTTTCTCGCATTAACGCGTTCGGCCAAAAAACTGGTGGGGTGTAAAAATCAAAACAAAAAATTCCACACGTGTGCGCATACAAAAAACAAACAATAGCGACTACAATAAACGCGTAATTGCATTTTTGTCGCTCGAGTGGGCTCGAATTCGGCTAAAAATGAAAGAAAAATGGAAAAAAAAATAGAAATATTCGCCGAATTCGCTCAACACCGGCCAAGGGCGAGCGCCCCGAGAAGTACGGCACTGGTGGAAGAAGACGGTTTCCGAAAGCCCGAATTTAGACTGGGTGTGGACTCGTCGTTGCTCTTGTAAACAAAAGATTTACCGGGAAATTATTGAACCGCGAGAAATTCGCTATGCGCTTCTTTTTTTTTCTTCTATTCGTCCGCAGCTATTATCGCCGACGATGATAAGAAAACCGCTAACGAACGAGGGAGAACAAAAAAAATCGAATGCGCGAAATGACCGTGACGAATGGATTAAGCCCTCCTGGAGCTTCTCCCTGTATATGTATTATATATATATATGTATACATATATCCACGAAACTTCGTCACCAACTCGATTCGGCTTGACTGAGAAAGAAAAAAAATACATATATATATGCCTTAATATTATTATTATGATTATGATTATGATTATTATTAGTCATCCATGAAATATATTCGAAAATCGAAATATCGACCGAGCGACTTGGAGGGAAGTAACCGAAGGAAGCGCAAGAAATGAGATTGAAATACGGAAAAATCGAGAGAAATCACGCCAAAGAATAAAAGAACTCACCGAAATTCGGTGCTTTGCGCGTAAACTCGCGAATGAAGGATGAGTTTGCGATCGAACGGAACGTTTATCTCACTGATAACGAAACTCCATCAATCGGCGGCTCTCGTGCGGTGCGGTGCGGTGCAGTGCAGTGCGTTGCGGTGCGGTGCCTTGCCGTGCGATGCGATACGGTGCGGTTCCGAGCCGGACTATATGAACACAGATGGGCGTCTTCGCGGTAGAGTTGCGCTCCAGGAGCTTCCCGCGGCGACCGCCAGGTGGCAGCGCGCTAAAAAGAACGGGGTATTATTTGAATTCGAATTCCCGTGGAACGTTTTTTGTAATTTCTAAAGAAATATAATCGTAACAATAGTGATATTTTAAAAAAAATGGTACCGCTATTGTTGTTACTGGTAACAAAGAGTGGGGATGGATTCGAACAGAAAAAAAAAAATCGATAAAAATTAGGGACGAAATTATCGAAAGGAATATAATGGAGAAATAAGAAAAAGAGTAGAATAATTTGCATCGGAGGAAACAAAGTATCGCAGTTGCTCTTCGTTCCATTGTTTTCTTTATCTTTCTTTCGAGAAAAATATCAATTATCGTACACATCTAACACAGTTCTAAATAAAGGAATAATTTTTAATAGCGACCATTTCGATTTTATTCGGGCGTATCTCCCCCCCCCCTCTCTTACTCTTATCGCATACTTTTCGCCCTACCAACAAAAGTTCCTAGGGGACGTAAACTCCTTTTCCCCAAAAATGCTTATCCGTCCTCCCAAAGTGCCAATCTCTCATCCGCTGTTTCTTTATTTTTCTTTTTATTTAAAATGTTCAATATCGATCCAGCGTCCGCCTGTTTCTCGCTTTTGATTTTTTTCCTTCCCTCCATGTTTCCTCTTCCCACCACCGGGGGAAAATAAATAAACATGGAACCCAAACAAATAGCGGCCATCAATAAAATTCCACGCTCCATGGGCAAGGATATTTTGTAATGACTTAAAATATTGCATTTTGAGAAGCCTGGAATAAATAAAATCCCAAATATTGTAAAATAAAGACTCCAATTGAATTCTCCTTCTCTCTTATTTTCTCTTTTCCACCAGGTCTGATAATTGTATTCAAGAAAAATGTTGAAATATTGGAAAACTCTAGACTCGTGGCACAGAAATTGCGTCAAAGGATAGACAAACTGCAACTATTCGAAATAGCGTCATTGAGTTCATTACAAAGTCACATTTATTAATCTCGAGCCTTCGATATCAGCCTTGGGTCTTCTTTTTTTTTGTTTGTTTAATATTTACAGCCTACCTGCATCTCTCTCTTTTTTTATTTTTCAATAATTACTTTTAGTCTAACTATAATTAACGAACAGAAAAAAAAATGAATGCTTTCAATATTATATACCTGCTAAAAAAAAAACGGAACCAAAAAATGACAATGCAAGTGAGAATCGTATAAATTGGAATCCTTCGAGTAGCGCATAACTTTCTCCCTTTCTTTCTCCTCGGTTTGCTTTTTCCCCGTTTAATAAAATTCATTATCATCATCGACTCGTTCTTCGATAATTTCTTACAAGTGCTGAAAAATTGGTATAAATGTAAATCTACAACGGAGTAAAATTTTCTTTTTTTTTTTCCATTACTTATTACCGTAATAGTCATTTTATGGCTTAGGATTGAAAAAAAAATATCTTTTTTTGTTGGTTTTCTCTTTTTTTTCTCTCTTTTTTGGAAGACCTGTAACGGCTACGACATTTTCGTTTAATGATATCGCAAGACTCCGTCTTTCTTTTTTCTTCTTCTTCTAAATTCTATATATTTTTTTTTGTTTAATTTGGGAAATAGAGGAAAGCTCTACGGCTTAAGATATGCCTCAACGACAAAAATAATCTACGATTATTCCTTCCATTTTCGTTCTCTCTCCCTTTATGTTTCGCTATTTTTATTTTCTTTATTTATTCTTTGCACGTAATTCAATCATTATTACGTAATCATCACCAAAAAAGCACCATTTGGCTGGCTCCCTTTCACTTTCATCTCCTTGGGTCCCGAAAAGTACGTCCAAAGTAAAAGCAGAAAAAAATTTCAAGAAATTCTCTACCGGACACAAATTTTGCGAGTTTATAAATTTCAAAAAATACGTTTAAATATAAAAGAAATTGCAAATTCGCTAATATTTCGAAAATCCGGTTATAGCTTTTTCTAAAAAATAAAAAAAAATAAAATAAAATAAAGACGAAGTAAAAAAAAAATTCAAGTCCCACTTTCGATAATTCCTTGCTACTCATTAGTCGAAACTTTCGTCAGGAAGTTGCATACACTTCCTTTGCTTTCACGGCAAATACAAGGTAACAATGCCGTTTTTGTAATTAAAAGTGTTAATTAACTTATAATAAACAGACGCTCGGCAATTAAATTGCAGCGTTCTCTCTCTCGCTCTGTCTCTCTCAATCTCTTTCTCTCCGTTCTTTACAAAAATTGCGTTACTTTGAAAGAATTCAATTCGAGGTACTTTCGTGATTATCGATATCAGTTATGATTATTGTAACTATTATTATCGTCATTAATATTAATATTATTATCATTATTATCATGAAAATTGACTTAGCCGTAGTCTTTCAGAGCCTTTCCTTGTTCATAAAAATACGTCCTTCAATATTTTCAATATTTCCTTTACTTTATTTGTATTATGTACTTTGTTAATATCGAAAAATACTTTGAATAAATTCAAGCTTAGGGACACATTAGTTTTCAGGAACATCTTTGTTTTTTTTCAAAGTTTTCAGGGAAGGCGAGACGCGAAACCATATTTTTATTATCAATGATAAGGAATTTTCGATTTTCTCGATTTTCTCCGTCTTCCATTTTACTGCTCCTTTACAACATTTCTTTCCGTCACTTTGCTCTTAAATTCAAAATTTCGGTCCCATCTTCCCTCGAAATTCAACGAAATTCTCTTTCCTTATTCCAACGAAATTATTTTGAAAAAGAGAAAAAAAAGTCCATGTCCATTGACACAAAAAAAAGCACCACACTTAAAAGTAAACTCGAAACAAGTCACATTCGTGTGCAAAAACCAGAAAATCGCTAACGAAAAGTGACAGAAAAAAAATAAAAGGACACCTCGAATTGAATTTTACAATTCTCACAAAATTCCGCTTTTCCGCCTATTTTTAAATCCACTCCGTTCTCTCTCTCTCTCTCGTGAAATGTATTAATGACATTAAAAAACCACTTGGTTCTCCTTATCGATAAATATTCTATCAAAGACTTTCCAAAAGATTCGACTTTACAACTTCTACGAGTCTCTACGTTTCGATTACCAACGAAGAATCCTATTTTATTGAACTCCTTCTTACGCAACTTGAAAATAGTTCGGTGAAATTGTTACTGGATTTTTGTTTCTTCTTAAATTCATCATTTTTCCTTCGTTTTTTTTTTCTTTGCCATCATGAACTTTCTAAGGTTTCTACTGTCGCTATTAATCACATTACCGTTAATATCTATCGCATTTAAATCGTAAAAAGGAGAATAAGGTTTGGCTTCCGTTATCGTAACATTTCTCTTTGAGTCGATACCGGAGAAAAGAAACGAAATTCGTTACAGATCTTCCACAGTCTTTCCTAAGATTCCTAAATATTTATTTATAATTACTTCTATTAAATTCTCGTCTATCGATCTTCCATCGTTAACTCCTCCTCCCTTCTCTTCTCCCTTTTACTTCTCTCGCCATTCTTTGCTAATCCTTTTTTTTCCATTTAATTTAATTTAACTTTTTTTTATGTTTTGATTGGAATCAGTCTAATGCTAGTATCAATTATTTTTTTTTGGACGAAGTGCAAGGATGGGACGTGCGTTGTGCATCATTTTAAACTTTCCTTTCTTTGGATTCAACGTCTATTTTTTTTTTTTTCGTCCGTCGAATACTCTAAAAATTCTCGCGCAAATTTACTTTCGTTTCTTCTATTTATCACAAAACCAAAAGACGCGTTGTTTTCCTCCTCCACTTCTCTTTTTTGCCTTTAAAATTACGATGAGTGAGAGTTGCGATTCTCGAAATGACGATTCGTGACAAAAAAGCTGCCCTGAGAGAGAAAGTGCAAATTTTTACTTCGTTTTCTCGCCGAAAATGTGGAAGCGAATAGCGGCTAGAGCGACAGGGATAAGTGGTGCGATGAGACCTCTTCCTCTTCGTTTTCTCCATTTTACTTCTCCCGAATGAGCGACTTCTTCTTGTCTCCTTATCGAATATCCCGAACAAAAATTCGGGACAATGTTTCTCACTTTTCTTCCGACTTCTCGTTTCGTCTTCTTTTTTTCCCTAAACATCCGTAATTTCAACCTCATGTCTTGAGAGGCGGGTGACGAGAATCCGCGTACGTTTGCCTCGATTCCGTGTGAAGGTGACAACCTTCCACGCTGAATATCGATACTTCTGGAAGAAGAAAAAAAAGGAGATACAATCGGAATTTTTCCAATTCCATCGAAAATTCGAAATTTGTCCAATTCCAGTCGGATTTCGAATTTTCTCAATTAAATCCAAAGCATGAAATCTCTCAATTCCATCGAGGATTCGAAATTTTATCATCCCCTTCGGAATTTCAAAAATTCTCAATTCCATTGGAAATATTTAACTTGTTTATTAGAAAAATGGTAACTGGAGTGGGAGAAAAATCTTACCATCGGGTAATTCGTACAATTTCCTAGGAAGAGACGCAAAATAAGGATGTCGCAGAGCCTCCTCGGCTTCTATCCGTTGATCTGGATTCAATTGAAGGAGCGACGAAGCCATGCTATCGCCTTCAGCGATATCGTAGAGTCTTGGAAACGAGAGACCTAATTTACGCGTTGGATAGAAAGCCAATCTATCGGGTTTGTAACCGGGTAAATGCGTGACACCTGGCCAGGTCTCCTCCGTGGGAGTACCGAGTATTTTGAATATCTTGTCCAACTGATCGTATGTACAGCGCACACCGGGGAATGTTGGAACGCCAGTTAACATTTCAACGAATATACAACCCACACCCCACATGTCGAGTGAGGTGGAGTATTCCGTGGATCCCAGTAACACATCCGGAGGACGATACCATAACGTTACTACCTCATGCGAGTACGTGTGCGAGGGGACTGATTTCGCTCTTGCCAAACCAAAGTCTGCTAATTTCAGTTCTCCTATTTCACTTATCAGTAGATTCTGCGGTTTCACATCTCGATGAAGTACTTTTCTGGAAAAAAAAATCAGAAAACTGACATTGTATTCCGTTGCATCCAATCGAATTGCATTTTAAAAATTCATAATAGAATTTCTCTATTTTTTAAAAATAAAATTTGGAATTTGAAATTTTCTCCATTTTATTCGAAATTCGATAGATGATCAATCACGTTAAAAAAAAATTTTTTTTTTAAATTTCCCCAATTGTAACTTCCCCCAGTAATAATAATAGTAATAATAATAATGATATTAATAATAATATTAATAATAATATTAATAACAATAAAATAATTGACTCGATCAAAAAAAGAAAAGAATAAAAATGAAAAGGGTGGATTAATTACCTTTGATGACAATAAGCGAGTCCACGAAGAAGTTGGAAAAGGAATAATTTAACATTCCTAGGATCTAATCCTCCTCCTCCTCCACCTCCTCCTCCTCCTCCACCACCACCACCACCACCACCACCGCCATACCTTTCCATATATTGCGAAAGGTCAGTATGGACAAATTCAAATACAAAAGTGAGTGTCTTGCGCGTATGAATGATATCATGTAACGTTACGATATTGCTGTGTTTCAAATTTTTGAGTAAACTCGCCTCACGTATGGCAGTAAACGGAGCACCTTCTTCTTCGTGCAGTCTAATTTCTTTAAGAGCCACCACTTGATTTGTTAGATGGCTAAAACCTTTGAACACTGTGGCATAAGAACCTTCCCCCAGCTGCTCCAATTTTATGTAAGCTTCCGATTTGCCGAATGGCGAGTCTCCCTGGAATCAGACGATCGCAAAGATTCGCTAGAGTCGACGATCCAAAAATTAATCCTCGAGTCCACTCGAAATTACGAATTTTCTGAATTTCATCGAGGGTTCGACAATTCTAGAATTCTATTTAATAAAATTCTAAACTATCCCAATTCCATTTGGAAAAAAAAATGTTTCCAAATTTTGTGAATCGTAACTTACTCCGAAGGCTGAGAATCTTTTAGTTCTTCTGGGTGGAGGATCCGGTCCGAGGCATACCTCGGATTTTGGTCTCGGTGGACGTCGGGGTCTTAAAATGACTCTCGCTTCCTCTCTTATGTCTTCGTCGAGAAGTTTGGAATCACTAGAAACGGAAAGCTGCCGATGCACTCTGTCATGATCGCCTACGCCCGTCCATTCTGCCAAAACACAAAGCGATGTCATGAAACAAATATATCTGTCGATCGACTGGGGTAAAAAAAACTCGAGGTCCAAAAAACCAATCATTCTTAAAAAAAATATATATTATGCTTGCATTCATTTGAAAGAATTCATATTTTCTCGAACAATGTAAGATTTGGCAAATTTTCAAAGTTATCGACCCGAGATCTATTCAAGTTCGAGCTCATTCTTAAAGACAATTCATTTTTCTTCGATGTTCGAGTTCGAATATAATCCATTTTACACTCGGACACAGCGATAACTTTTAAAAATAGAGTTCGGCCCCGATTCCTTACCATATCGACGGTCCTTGTCCGCAGGTATGTTGCCGTTTGGTTCCAAACGGTCTAGGAACTCCTCGGAATAGCCATTGTATGGCAATTGATGACTCCTCGTGGTGGCATCGTCAGCTTCCTCTTTTGAAATGGCTGTCGTCAAATTTTCAAAATGATTAATTGCACATTTTTCGAAATTTTCGGATATCAAATTCCGGAGGGAATTCTGTCATTCGGAATAATTTATATCTTTGCGTCGTATATCTTTGTCTTTACCAACATCCATATATCTTGGAATAGAAATATCCGCTATGAATTGCTATTTGCGAAATGCAAATACGACAATCGAATGTTTACACAAATAATTCAGTGTCTTTAGTTCCTTCGTTTCTGTTTTTTTTTTGGTACCAACAAAAAAATGGTAGCTTTATTAGGGCAAACAATGATACCGACGAACGATTTCGATGCGAAGATAAGAAGCATCTTATCGCGGTACAATAAATGAGACTCGGATGGATGCAATTCCTATGTCGTTCCATTTACCGCATAATGGAATTCACCAAAAGCACAGGTAGCGCGGTACTCGAATGTAAATCCACAAATTTCGCTTTTTTCTTTAATCAAGTAATTTTAAAAATGCAAGAAAGTTGGAAAATTTTCATTTTTTACTTCTAATAATTTAATTTTTAGTTTAAAATAATTAAAGATTTTTCATTTTCTTTAGTCGTCACCGAACATGTCTGATCGATCGATCGACCGACCGATTTCATCGATCACAAAATATAATATACAATCGAATAAATAATTAGTAGTAATCGTTAAGGGTCGAATAAAAATACTTACAAAGTCTACCAAAGCTGTGACTAAGTCGTTTCTTTAGCTTCTGAACCCTGCTAAGTGCTCCACCCTTTTTCTCTCTCATGGTTACAGGCCCTTTAAATGCACAAGAAAAAAGAAAAAAACTTAATGAATGATGAAAGAAGAGATAACAGACGTACGATTAACTAAGTAACTTCGACTTGGTCTCTTTCGCTTTGTTTCGACACTCTTTTAATGCTAATAACAGAATGGAATGGAACGGAACGGAACATATGACATCCAGACAGCCTGTTAAAGAATTGGAGTATCTGGGAAGAAAAAGTCTAAGGAATTCTTTGACTTCTTCCATCTCCTATGGACTACGGTTATTACTAATACAATCGTGGTGACATCATCCACTTTGCTATGTCAATCTTCCTCTCTCTCTCTTTTTATTACCCCTTACTCGAATGTTAAAGACATTAGATTGCTTAAAAAAGTGGTAACGAAAGCGAAACGTGTTGCGACAAATGATTACGCTTGTTTCCGAAGTCGATTATAAAAATGAGAGAAAATGAAAAAAAAGAATCGTTGCGATAATTATAATATCTCGATGGAACATTAATTATAGTCCTAAAAGAATGAAAATACGTTCGACGGTAAGGTGTCGGTAATTCGACGTCCAATTTCTAAAGCGGCGAAATGCGAAAACCAATTCTGGTGGAAATACACGTCGAAGTGCGACGATTCCAGGGATCGAGCGAAGTCAACGAACTAATTTTTCTTATGTAGGACAAATAAATTTAGTCAAATTGAAGCTAATGGCCTTTCAGCCGTGGACTTCAATTTTAACGTGGCGCAATTTTGTAGCCTTAGCAACAAAATCATTTCGGTGGTCTTACATTCCCTCGTCTCCTCCGATTCTAATCGAACTCCATGCGTTCGATTACAATTTCGACCGTTTATAGAAACTTTGGCCCAAAATCGCAGCGATCTCGAGGGACGATTTCCAATATCAATGGAAAGCGTCTCGGTCTCGATAATTAAACGAAATCAAATTTGTTGTACCCGACCATGGCACTTTCGAGACTCGATTCTACAAAGAAATTCTCTCGACTCTGGGGTAACTTAAAAAAAGACTCGCGGTGGAAATGTTGAAGTCAAGAGGAAACCTCCCTTGCAAGTGGAACTGCCCTTTGGCTTATTAAAAGAAACGGAACATTTGTATCATCCCCGATCGAGACGCTTTTACGCTCCACCTTTGCATAAATAAATAAAGACCTTGCGCTGAAACGACAAAGGCTGTGGAGGAAACCCGAGGAAAAATAATGCGTGGAGTGGAATCGAATGTTACATTTTTTTTTTGTTTTATCCCTTGGAGAAAAAACATTGACAAATATGTGCGGGGGGGAGGGGGATTTCCTGTGGAGGCTCAAACGGGAAAAAAAAAGAATTCGACCATTTTCGCCCTTTTTTTTCTTCTTCTTCCTTTCAATGCGGAATAACCATACCCTTCTCGAGTTCTCACACATACAGAGCCACACACATTCAAAGGACGGTTCCTAACCGTGCCCGAGTGAAAAGCTTGCACGGAGGAAATTATATTACCCGTAGGTACATACACACACACATAACCACGAGAAGGCGAGAATGTGTGTATGTACCAGACACACACACACAGACACATACCAAGTACGGATGTGTCTGTGCACGTACACCCGTTCTAAATACACACAACACAATTGGCGAACACTTGACACACTCTTTTTTTTCGCTCGGATCATAGAAAAACACACGATATAGTTACACTCGTTTCCGTATTCAATTAGGAGGCATTCGTGGTTGTCACTATCGAAAACCAGGCGTTTTATGCAGTTGCTCGCTTATTTATACACAACGCGTACGCGCGCTCGGTGGGAGCAGGTAGGTAGTGGATGCATTCGCAAAGAAAAAGAAAAAAGGAAGAGAGAAAATGGAAAAAATAATCTTACGAACACACATATATACGTATATATACCTCCTAACCGAGGAATGCAAGTAAACAAAAGTCCTTTTTTTTCTTTTCTTTCAGGTACGCGACGATAAAAGGAAAAAAAAGGACGGGGAGTAAAAAAAGAAAGAAAGAAAGTAAGTCACTTTTGAATTTCCGGGGTGAGGACGGACTAACGGTTGGCGAGGAAACAAATATATATATATATATATGTGCGTGTGTGTATACGTACGAATGCATCGAGAGAGACTTACCCTCCTTGCTTTTGGAGGCTGCCGAGCTCTTGTCGTGACAATACATGATTACTCATTCGCTTGCACGCGCGGAACACATCACACATATGGGCGGTGACGCACTCTATGTACTCTCCTCGGGCTTCGATAGAGGGAGAGCACGGAGCAGAAAGAGCGAGAGAAGGAAGGGAAGAAAAGGTGGTAAAGTGTCTTCTAGCGCGTAGCTGGCGCCTTCACCGCCGCCGCCACCGCCACCGCCACTGCCACTGCCGCGGCCGTCGTCGTTGTCGTCCTCGTCGTCGACGTCGGTCCTTTCCTTTCTCGAAGTCGAAGGCACGTCGTTCTCGCGCCAACGATCCGAGCCATGCATGAAAAATATATGTATATATATATATACAGGGCCGTCCACGAAAGTAGATTCACTCGGTGCTTCTCTTTCTTCTTCTTCTTCTTCTTCTTCTTTCTCTTCCACCTCAACCTACACTTCTTTTTTTAAAACACGCACGAGTTCCATCGGCGCAGGAAACGAAAAAAATATCGAAAGAAAGAGAAGAGAGCGACTCTGACGACGACGCCTTCCTCGGGCGAACACCCCCGATCTCAATTTTTCTCCAATTGTTTCAAGTTATTTATTTAATTCCCTCCACTCCGGTGGTGCACGACCCGAGTTTCGGTGGTACCGACTCGCGGAGAAAGAAAGGGAGAGAAAGAGAAAAGAGAAGGGATAATTTGGAATTGCACGTAAAGGAAATAAATGAATGAATGAAGGAAGGACGATTTTGTTTTCGTTCGATCGACGAAAACTTGAATCCTCTGCCCTCGAGTTTCCCGAATACGAATTTCACCGAACAGATTTTGTCAAATTAATTGGGTTCCAAGCAAACACACACGCGTACAGTGGCGCGTGTGTATGTGCGCGCTCCTGCAACACGGGCGCCGCCACCGAGTGTCCCCCGAAGTAACTTTTGGTTATGGAACGCGGGGTAGTCAGTCCCCTGGTAGCGGCCTTCCAGCACAGATGGCGCCGTAGTGGAAAGTAGCAATTATAGATTGATTTTTGTAATACAAGAGAATAATTAATCTAAAATTGTTACATAATTGATATATTTGATGTTTATAACATTAATAACAATGAAAAGTATAGAAAATAAATGTTTATTCTATTTTTCAATTTATCGGGTTCGAATTTTTCCGGATTTTATCATTTCCAGGGAGTATTTCCGCCGCTTTGCGAACCAGGCGCCATCTGTACTTGAAACGAGCCACTAATTGTTGCGTCTCCGAACGCACTGGGAATCTAACTATTTTATCTCGAAAAACGATGACGTTTACACACACACATACGCGCAATTGCAGTATGTACCGTGGTGTATGTGCGAGATACGAGATATATTGCCAGTTTGTTTGACTTTAGATGTTATTTATTCGACAACTTATTAGACGTATGTAATCCTTTCCTCTTTTCTTTTTTTCGTTCGTTCCTGGGAAGAAATTCCTACGAGAAAAATGCTGCCATGAGCGTACCACTTTTCCCGTGAACGTCGCTGACAAGGAAAGCGCAGTGATATAATCGTTATAAATACGAGAACTGCGGGAACACGCGCCTGCCGATGTTTCGTGAAATCGCAAAAAAAGTGAAACAGAACCCGGGGATCCAAAGCGAAACATAATACATCGATTTTCTACGAGTCGAACGCAAAGAAACTCAAGCCGCAAAAACTCGATCATAATTATTTTGCCCCGACCCGACACGGGTTTCCCCCGAAATCAGCTGATTTGGTGAAAAAAAAAAGAGAGAAAAAAAAATATCGGAGGAAAATGTTCAAAAAATTTAAGGACAAACTCGCCGAAGAGATGAAACAGTCACCCGCCAGGTTACAAGCGAGTATGCAACAATTGGCGCAGGTATTTCTTATTTTTGACATTTTTTACCATTTCGATAAATGGCACAAAATTAATAAAAATTTTCTCAATCGATTAAGAAATTTGAATATTTCAGTTAATTTGTAAATCGATTTCTTGAAACAGGTGTCGAAAGAAATACAAAAATATCAATTTATTCCTTAACCCAAAGCGAAACAAATGAAACTTCTGTGTTTAAAGATATCGGGGAATTTCTGTTAAAAATTTATCTGTTTTTTTTTTCCTCAGGCAGTCGTGTCACCGGCGTTATCAAACAGTTCCATTCAAGACGCGTCCATTTCCAATGATAACTTCAGTTTGACGGAAGAAGGAGACGGTAAGCGTGAACTTGAACTTGACGATCTTCGTTCAGCAAAAAATCTGATACTAATAGTCCCCGATTTCACTCTAGTATTAATATCTATAACTGTGATAAAAAAATCTATAATTATAAAAGCAATCCTTGGATTCTAATAAAAACCCTAATTTATTTTATTTATTTATAGACGAATTACATAAAACTTGTAAGAATATTTCCAACTCCTTAGACCCTTGCTAATTATCAATAAAATATTACAATTCGCAGAAACTCCCAAGAACAGTCCAGCGAAACATGGATTCCAAAGTGTAGATTTAACATCGTCTTCTTCCAACTCCATGGGTATTTCCCGGCGATCTTCGATCAGCAGCATCACTAGCGATGCCTCTTCCCTATTTCCAGTTTACGAAAGTCCACCAGATCTTTACCATTTACAAGTCGGTATTACATATTGTTACATTATAGAAAATTGTATATTTTTTACTTTGTTTCAAACATGCTAATTATTTTGTATTTCGTGACAGTCGGATATGGACCAGTCGGCGAGCGAAATCGACGAAAACATAAGTCCTCAATTGGACAAAGTGTCTAAAGATCAAATATATTTGGCTTACCGCAAAGTTCAAAGTAAATATCACAAATATCGTGGCAGATTTACCGACCTGGCGACGCATTATCGAGAAATGGAGAGAGTCAAAGTGAAGCTTGAATCGCTCCTGGTGGAAACTCAGGACAAAGCTTTGAGACGAATAGCGGATTTGAAGGAACAGTGTCAGTTGGAGCAACAGGCGAAAGCTCATTTGGAGGAAGCTTTGAGGAACGACATCGAGGAAAAGGATCACGTTATCAATGCCCTTAACACCAAGGTATTTTTATTAATTTTTTTTTAAATTGCTTTCACATTTTTAATTTTAAAAAAACTGGTTTGTTGTGCGAAATTCTTGAAGAAAAAATAAAGTAATGATTTAAATTTTATTATATTCGAGGTGAAACTTTTGCAACAAAACAACGGAGGGCTATCGGCATCGTCGGACTGCGAAACTGAGGATCCCACGGCGACCGAAGGAACGGTTAATCACAAAAACGAGGATATTTTGGTAGATTTGGCGCAAAATAATGAGAAGGCGAACGAAAATTCGTCGGAGCATTCTTTACTGATGGAAGAAAATGTTCAGCTGAAGACAAAATTAGCAAAATTAGAGGCACTGGTCACGAAATACAAGGATACTTTGAAAAGAAACAAAGATAAGTTCACAGAGGTCATGCAGGAGAAGAGTAACATCGAACGCTATTACGAGTTACTGAGGAATTCAGATACGGAGAGATTCAAAAGCTTGGAAGGCGAATTGAATTTGTCGCGCGAGGAAATTTTCAATTTGAGGGAACAAATCGACGTTCTGAACAAGAGGGAAGAGGAAAACGTCATTTCTTTAGCGGAAAATAAGCTTTTCATCCATTGCGAGCTCGAGGACAAGGAAGAGCGGATCAAGAAGCTCAATGAAATCGTAGAAAAGTATAAAGTGGAATTGGAGAGAATAAAGGAAAGCCACGAAGCTGAGGATTCGAGGAATTCTTCGGATTCCGTGAAATTAATGCAACGGGAAATGCAGGAGAGGCTTATAGATTTGGAGGCGAAAATGGGACAAAAGTACCACGAAGAAGTGGAGAAAAATCGTAGACTGTGTGAAAAATTGCAGGAGCTCGAGGATAAAAATAAGGAGGAATTGAAGAAGACCATCGACGAGTTGGAGAAATTGTTGGAGAGTGCGAAGAAGGATAACGAGCAAATGAGGGAAAAGTATAACGAGTTAAAAAATGAATTGGAAGCCGCGAAGATCATTGCGAGGCAAGCGAGGAAAGACGAAGAAGATGCTCTTACGGAGTCGGAGGCGGATAATTGGAAGGAGCAGTTGGAGGAAAAGAACAAAATTTGCGATGTCCTGAAAGGAAAGTTGC
The DNA here is from genome assembly GCA_949825005.1 of Gasteruption jaculator. Classification (NCBI taxonomy): domain Eukaryota; kingdom Metazoa; phylum Arthropoda; class Insecta; order Hymenoptera; family Gasteruptiidae; genus Gasteruption; species Gasteruption jaculator. The sequence goes on from OX463775.1 coordinate 10,205,733, forward strand.
AGGAACAGGTGGAAACTATAAATTTGATGAAACAGAAGCTCGGCGAGAGAAATCGAGCAGTCGAGGAGCTGAAAAATCGAGAAGAAGACGCCGAAAGGGAATTGGAGAAATTGAGAGACGATGTCGAAGCGAAGAACATCGAGATTCTGGGACTCAACAGCGAATTGAAATCTTGCAAGTCGACGGTCTCCGATTTTCGGGAGAAAATGCAGAAAGACTCGCAGGACTGCGATCTGCTGAAGAAAGAGAAAACTTGCCTCATTTCGAATATCTTGCATTACAAGAAGTGTCTGGTCGGATTAAAAAAGGAATGCCTGCATTTGAAGGAGAGTTTGGCGAAGGGTATATCGGAGCAGAAGCGAGACTTGTCGATGATCGACGAGGGCATAAAAAAATTGGAGTGCCTCGAGTCGAAGAAGGATGGTGAGATCGAGAGGTTGAATAAACAATTGGAGGATTGCGAGCGGAAGAATCGAGAGATCGAAAAAGATCTGGTGGATGTCAAGCGAGAGAAGAACGAGTTGAACGTGAAGTTGGAAGGATTGGGAAAATTGCAGGAGAAATTGGAGAGATTCAACGAATTGAAATCGCGAAACAGCAAACTTATAGCCGAAATCGATAATTTGAATTTCCAGATGTTCGATGTCGAGAAGCTGAAGGATGAGAAGGTGTCCTTGGAGAAGGATATCGTGGCTTTGAAGGAGAGAATAAATGGGTTCGACGAGCAGGAGAAGAAAGGTGCGAAGGATAATAAAGAGTTTGTGCAGGAATTGGAGAAATATCGAAAAGATGTCGAAGATTTGACGGAGAAAAACGCGGAATTGGCAAAAAAATGCGAGGAACTCGATGGAAAAGCGAAGAATGTCGAGGAGATCAATGAAAAATTGAAAGCGGTATCGATGGAAGAGAAAAAAAAGATGGAAGTTGAATTGGAAAATTTGCGGAAACGGGAGTCCGACGTTAAGGAGCATCTGGAAAAAGAGGTGGCGTCGTGGAAGGAAGTCGCGTCGAAGAAGGATGAGGAAATATCGAAGTACGAGAGAAGCGAGAAGGAGCTTTCGGAAAGTGTGGCTTCTTTGAACGAACAGTTGACCGAGTTGCGAGTGGCAAACGAAGGATTGCAGGAGTCGGTGAATGCGAAAAGCGGATTGATCAAAAAGCTGAAGAGCCTCAAGGAGCGACAATCGAAGACCATCGATGAGATAACGAACGAATTGGAGGAATTGAAGTCGAAGAATGCAGAAATTGCCGAACAGCTGGAAACTTCGGAGAATGTGAGAAACGAGTCGATCAAGTCCAAGTTGGATGAAATCGAAAACCTGACGAGGAGGAATAACGAGTTGGAGGAGAAACTCGAAAGCTCGATGAGAGAGTTCGAAGAGAAAGCGAAGAATTTGGAAGAGTCGAAGCGAGAGGAGTTGGAAAATTTGGAGCAGCGGAACCAGGAGTCGATCGAAAAAGCAAATGAGTTGGAAAAGCAGTTGCAGGAGCTCACTAAAATAATGAACGAGGAAATCATGGATCTGAAGAACCAGAATCTAAGTTTGGCTCGAGTCATCGAGAAGGAAAGGGCCTCCATCGATGATCTCGAGAGACAGCTGGAGGAGAGAAACTCCGAACTGGACATGGAAAAATCCAGAAGCGAGGAATTGGAGAGACAATTGAATCTAACGAATTCGTCGTTATCCCAGGCGGTGGAAGAAACGAATGCCTTGGTAGAAAGTGTGAAGAATTTACAAGCGGAATTGGATTCCCTTCGGCGAAAGAATTCCGAGGATAGGACTTCGGAGCTTTCTTCGTTACTCGAGGGGGCAAACCTGGAGAAGGAAAAATTGGAAAAGGATAAAAGGGAGATCGAAGCCCTGCTGGAGGAGAAAAAAAAGGAAACCGTAGCCTTAAATGAGAGGATCGAAGATTTACTGAGTCAAGTGGAAAGCATGAAATCGAAGGTACGTAGCTTCGAAGAGGATATCGAAGAGACCAAGGCGACTTTGAAAAATTTGAACGACGAGAGCTTGAACGAGTTGGTCGAGAGGCTCGAAAGGGAAGGTCTCGAGGGAAATTCCAAGGAAATCATAAATAAGTTGGTCCAAGGGAAGAAGAAAATTGAAGCTCAGCTGGACGAAACCCTGATCGCATTCCAAGAGAAGGAGTCTCACATGCAAACTTTGAATAACGAGCTGCGAGCGAGTCTGGAGAAACTGAAGGAGGAGTCGAAGACCAACGAAGAGGAGCAGAGCTTGCGATTGAAGCAACTCGTGAAGGAATTCCAGGCGCAGTTGCACGACAAAGACGAGGAAATTCAAGCTGCCTTGGAGAAACGTTTCGGTGAGTTGCGATATTATATAATTACGTAATTGTTGCTCGTTAAAAAATGAAATGTTGAATTTTAATAATTTTTCCCTTTTCAGATCGACAACAAAATTACGAATCCGATTTGATTCAACAATACAGGGAGCAATTAAAAGACTTTCAAATCGAATTAACTGCCAAGTCGGACCAAATAGAAAACCTCATCCTCGAACGAAAATCGACGGATAGCGAGAAAGAGAATCAAATTCAAGAATTAGTAGCGGAAAGGGAGAAACTCAAAGTGGAACATTCGAACGAGTTGCGAGAATTGGAGAAAAAGTGGAAAGTTCTCTTGCAACAAAAATCCGAGCAGTTGGAAGTGAAACATGAAAGGGAGGTCCAGGAATTGGCCAAAGAATGGCAAAACGAGCGAAGGGTACCTATATTATTTTCTTTTAAATTCATATATTTTTTTTTCTTATTTTCTTTCATTTTTTTTAAGTTTCTCTTTTTTTGTTTTTCTTTTTACAGACCGTTGAGCCTTTAGACGTAAACCCCTCGGAGGTATTTCTTTTTATTTCTTTTCGTTTCCTTCAAAAAATAAGTTCTCACATTTTATGGAGCGCAAAAAAAAATTCCGAAACCGAATTCTAATTTTATTTTTCTTTTTTCTTATAATACAGGAGCTGGAAAGCACGTCGAGGGTGGCAATGGCAGCGATGCAGACAAATACGGGATCCTTGCACACGCTGCAACAAACCTTGATGTCCCAGAGGAAGGAATTGGCGGAGTTGCGGAAACTCGTGAAATTGCGCCACGATACCTTGGAGGATTCCACGGAAATCGAGTATTTGCGCAACATTTTATTCGAGTACATGATGGGCAGGGAAACCATGGTGCTGGCCCGCGTTATCGCTGCGGTGGTTAAATTCGATCAGGACCAAACCACGAAGATACTTAAGAAGGAAGAGGACAAATTGACTTTGGTATTGATACATATATATTTTTTTTCGATTATGTAATATTTTTTATTAGCATTGTCATTTTTTTCTATCACCAGGATCAGAATTATCAACTGACCCCGAATTTTTTTTTTTCTTCCGTTTCAGCTGGGATCTCTGGGATTGACGTAGCACGAGTCGGATGGTGAGTGAGTTTAAATCGATTTTCTAGGATATCGTCCAACATTCTCTGAATTTTTTTTACTTTTCTTGAGGGGTAACAATGTCATTAAACAAAAAAAATGACCATGAGAGAAAGAGAAGAAAAACGGGAGCAATCGTGCAAGGGAGGAATCCCATTCCCACCATGGCGGTGCTAATAACAATTGCATTTCCGGTACAAAAATTGCACATCACCGGTGCAATGAAAGACTTTCGCCGCTAATTTCAATATTTGCCGGGTGGCTAAGGACAGATTTCATTCCAATTTCGTCGATTTATAAAAAAAAGGGGGGTAGTGACTCGGGCTTCTAATTTTTCCTTCTTTCTTCTTTTGTGCAATATTATTTATTCTAAGAGAAGCGCGTTCTTGAAATTTCGACCGAAACCGAAGTATTTCCAGCACCTTGGCCTTCAACGGCAATAAAAAGCTCCACGAAATTTCAAGAACTTCTTGGATCCACCTTAGAAACATAGAATCCAATAATCTCTAACCAATTTGTAAATAAACTTGTAAGAAATGAAACTTAACGACGGAGTATCGATAACAGCAGCGGTAAGGATAACGATGACGATAATAAAAGTAAGATTAAAAGAAGAATCCTTCTCTTCGCTATTTTATTATCAAAAAACTAGGCTCGAACAAAAACCCAGTTCAAGCAGCTTCTACGAATTGACCATCGCTCTGCAACCACTTCGAGTTGAAGAAGGATTTCCTTTGCGTCAAAGGTACCCTTTTCCTCCGAAACACACTTCGTTCGTTCCCATTTACCAGATATAAGTCACTACCCGCGTCTCCCAAGAGGCTTCTCAGACAAATGTTCCTTTTCGTAAGCTTGTCGTAGTACTCGAGCCCACCTTTCACGTACTTCGGCCCCAGTTCGGCCAAAGTTTCATCCGCCTTCCTTTCGCAATAACGATAATAAGTGTCTTTCAGAGCTGTGTAAATGCCCAAACTGAGCGATCCAACCACGAAGTACATGGCCATCCGAACGGCAGCCGGTTTCCTGAAGAGATTGTACTTGTAGTTGATGGTAGTCGTGGTGTAGTAGGTCACCATCGTGAAAAATGGTATCATGCAGGAATTCACCAACGGCTCGTTGGACTTGATGTGCAAGAGCTCCCGAGCTATCGCGAACCTCTGCGCGTCCGGGGAAAGCACGAGGCTCTCCAGCAGGTGCTTGGCCTCGGGTCGAGACCAGTTGACGGGCTGGTCGTGGATCAAGATGGACTCTTGGTTTATCGACTCCACGTCTTGGTAGGAGAAGTTTATCGGAACCCCCACGTAGGAGTTGAACTTGCTGTACACGAAGCCCATGTGGTAGACGTCGAAGCCGAACACCGTGAAGGGATGGAACCTCTTGCGATCGATGTCCTCCAACTTCAGGTCGTCCATCGCTTCCTGGAACCGTTGCTGCACGGATTTGGGCACGGGTATGAGTTCGCCCATTCTAGGAGGTACCAATTTTTCAAAATTATTATCATTTTCATGTTGATTTTTGAAGTCGAGGTATGGTGTTTTTTTTCTGTCTTATTATTTGTTGCAACAATAACGATAACAATATGACTTACTGGTAGCTGCCGATATTGTCTCTGTACTTGTCGACCAATAGTGTGTGTGGGGCATAAGCACAAGTAAAACAAGTACATGATGCTGCCAGGAAACATCCAGCAGTGAATTTTTTCCCTATTGGAGTGCTGAACCAGGAAAAAAACTTTGCCATTTTTTTTGTCACTTAATAATAATAATAATAATAATACTAGTAGTAGTAGTAGTAGTAGTAGTAATTGCTCGCGAGTAGTTTACAACAAAACTATTTTCTTTTCCTTTTTTTTTATTTTCAACTTATAAGTGAAAAGGAATAGACAAATCCTGAGATTTTGAGGTTAGGAAGAGAATAGATACCGGCACTTCTGCGCATGACAATAGCAGACAATAATTTTTTTTCTTCCCCGCCATCATTCCATCTCAAGCATCGAAATAAAGCATATTTATTTGAAATGTAGGTATATGTAGGGTAAATGTAGGGTAATTGGCAAATTATGGAACCAGGGAAAATCACTAGAGAATTGGACGGAATTAAAATTTATCTAGAAAACAATTTACGCATGAAAGAAAAAAAATGTTTATTGATTCAAAGTAGAGTAAGAAAAAAAAAAGGATTATTAGAAGGGGCCATTTCTATCATTCACTTCCTTTTCCAGTGAGAACGGCAATTTCCCAGTTGCTGTCCACTGAGATGGGACCTTTGATTTCCACTCCCTTCTCCTGCGTGACAATTCCGAGATGGTACTGAAAGAAAAAATTTCGTGTAAAAAAAATCTATAGAAAAGATTCATTTATAAATATATAGGGACCGTTTATTTGCAAGTGGTGCTCTCGTTTTGAGAAAATTCAAGGTTCCGCAATTTTTATTTGCCAGCCAACTTACACCACTTTCAAAATAAACGGTCCATACATGGAAATCAAAACGGTACCTTCGGGAAAGATCGAGCGTCTCGGTAGAAAAGTACTTGCATAGCCTTGTACAGAATCTCGACGGCCTGTTCTTCCGTCATATCCTTGTTCTCCTCGTAGTATTTACGTAAAATCGGAGTGGCCATGTACGAGCCGTACCCCGTAGCGATCACAGGATCGGCGTAAGCCGTGCCCAATTTGTCCACCGTTCCCATGAATCTGAACCAAAGGTTCGTCAGAAAAACAAAGCGAAGGGGAAAAGAATAATTAGAGACCAAAAGAAATTTCATACTCACGGAACCCCGTTTTCGATTCCGGCGATGATAAAATTGTTCCAGAAGGGGTCAAAACTGGACCGTCTGTTGTACATGACTCGAGTTAGCCAGCAGTGTAACGATTTTGGTTTCAAAGAGAAGCCATCGTCCAAGCACTGTTCCTCCACTCTGAAATTTCAATGTTTTTATAAATTATACTTTTTCTTCGCCTTGCTGTTTATAGAGCAATTGAGGTATCGCGTCGAACGCGTAAATACCTACATTTTCTGCTCGATGATGTTTCTGATGTACTGATAATCGCCGTAATCGCCGCCGGCTCCTAGAACGATATTGTCGTTGACTTTCATGATACGTTCGCAGTTTCTGAACCTGGCCAAGGAGCCGTAGGAGCCGAGGATGTCGGCCGCTATGGCCACTCCGTTTTTAAACTGAATACCCACGACGGATGTGCCGGTGGTTACCGGAGCTCTGAAAATCGGTCGAAAATGAATGAATTTTTGAAAAAATCCAATTTCAAAAATTCCATAAATTGCTATTTTACTAATTGCAATTTTCTAAACCGTAATTCCACAATTTGTGGTTTCATTAGTGACAAATTTGAAATTGGTAAAAAGATAAATAACAAAAAAAAAGGAGCCGCAGTGAAATTTAACCAAATACACTTAGTATTTTGCAATTTTGAGGTTAGGATGACTCGGTAAAATGTAAGCTCAGACGCTTTTTCGTTCGAAACGCGAGGAATGACTTACTGCGACACTTGTCTGCCGTCGAAATTGGCCGAAGTTGCATTACCGCGTCCTGGAAAATCGTAGAGACTTCCCGGGGTTGGTCCATTGTTCCAGAAAGACGGCGCCGAATAATACATGTCACTTTTTCCCAGGGTAACCATGTTTGATTTACAGTTTCTCTCGAATGAGCCGACAGCGGAGTAATTTGTGAAAATGAATTCTGCTCATGCGCGATTCTACTCCCTCCGTCCCTAAAATTAAGGATTTCGGGCGCGAAAAATCAAAATTATTTGTTTTTTTTTTTCAATCGACATTTCTTTTATTTATCAACATTGATATTTTATAATGACTATTGTTATTATTATAATTATTATTGTTATAAGACAAAACAAAAATTGTATTTTCCGGGAATCAATCGATTTCAGATACGCGGGAGTCGCTCCAAAAAACATCCCCCGCCGCCATTTTAAATTCCTCCGATTACTTATAAAAAAAATCAAATTTCCATTTTTTTGTTATACATCTTTTATATTTGTTGCTTTATTTTTTATCATTTTATCACCATTTATTTTATTTGAAACTCCGGTAATTTATCATTTGTCTTTTTTTTTCGTTCGATAAAGAAGAAATTTCTGGGTAAGTAGGTACCGGAGGAATTCAACAATTTTCCAAGAAGGAAAAATATCGAGGACCCGAAAAATTTCCACCCCCCCTTCAATGTAAATTATCCAAAGTTAGGGGGCGGGAATGACCCCAACGACTACGGTCATTATTTTTGCGTCGCGAATGGTCAAAGTAGGAAATCCGCCGACTCCGCCATTATCGGTTCTAATTCGGATACAAGCAATAACCAAGCCGTTCCCCCTGGTCTCATTTTAACTGGTTGATGACAGTGTTGTGTATATATATATATATGTATAATATGCAAGCGTGTATATACATATATATACTATATTTACAATATGTATGCATGTATATTATACTGTGTCGAGATCGGATCGTGTACTTGTCCTGTGGGGTCACTTTACACGCCTATCGATTATGTCGTAATACCAATTATGACATTAATGACAACAAGATTTTATATTTAAATATTTGTATACATGCGTTGTACTACTACAATTATGATATAATATATTATTAGAAGGTCAATGCTACGCGGTTGCAATAATTTCCCCGAAAAATCTTGAAAAATATATGAGGTCTTGGAACAAAAGTGTGAGTCCATGGTTGCCATACACACACTCACACGTCTACACACATGTCATATATATGTATATATATATAGATCATACATCTCTGCGAAGAGAAAGAAAGATGCAGGATTGGGGGGGGGGGGGGACTGAGCCGTTCCTGGGTGGATGAACGAATATCAAACAAATGGATCCCCGTTTCTGGGGAGTTATCGAACCGCGTTGACCTTGAAAATCGTAGCTTCCGAGTATCAAGGTCGCGTGAAGCTGAGAGGCTGAGTGGGCGATTATCGAGGGTTGCGCAAGTTTCAATTTTCCATTAAAGTGACCCTGTGTGCCCATAACGTTAATGGATTCGTGGGCTGCGTGCGTTACATGTACAAAGAAACAAATTGGTTGGACGCTCGCTTTTACGTGCACGCGCGTTATCAAGCGCAACGCGTACTCTCGCCGCCTATAATGTAACGTATCCTCGTTGCACGGTTGCTTATTTTATGTCGTACAATAAGTATATGTATCCGCAGCAGCGTCGACGGGTAACATAATATCAATTTAACTCGCGTCCTTTTTTTTTTTATTCCACGCCAATTCGTGACGATTCCTCGCATGAATGCATTATTCGTGTTTTGCCTCATTTTCCAATTACGGTTACGAATTTTACAAACAAAAAGTAAATTTCTAAAGAATTGTCAATTGTTGAATAATTGAATAATTTATAAGAACAAATTTTGGTGTACCACTTTCATTCTCCTTTGTCAACAACAACAACAACAACAATAACAACAGCAATAGCAATAACAACAATAACAACACCGATAACAATAACAATAGCAATAACAATAGCAATAGCAATACCAATAGCAATAATAATAATAATAATAATAATAATAATAATAATAATAATAATAATAATAATAATAACGATAATAATAATAATAACGATAATAATAATAATATCAGTATTTTTTTTGCAATTTAACAAATTGTTAATTAACAAATTCGAAAGTCTGTGCATATGCCGATGCATTTGTAGAAATATGTAAAACTGCTCTCGGGACAGATCCATTTATATATGTGTAAACTAGGTATCGTCACACATACACGTGCACCCATACACGCTCATCACCGTTGGGTCGTGGTGTTGCATAACGCGCAATTTCATTTCCGATAGCACGCGTTCTCTGCCTGACGGTGTCCGTCGAGGCACTTACCGCTTCCATTATTGCTAAAATGTTGGGCAGCCTGCTAATCGACGGGTAACGCGTTGCGCAAACGTGACGTCACGCGGGTGCGAAATATTTCGGCGTCCGAATCGCCTCCATGGGAAAATAACTCGCCCGAAATTTTCCGTAGCCGCGGTCATGGTATTCGCCGGTAGGGGGACCGATTCGGAACGAGTAATTACCATCCGGCTGCAATTAACCTACCCTACCCTACTCTACCCTACCCTCGTGGACAATGCTACAAATTTCTAAGCGAAACGCGGTATCGTAATGTACCGATATGCTAACAGCGCTGCTAAATTTAGACAACACGGGACATTTCAAGAACATGCGTTACATGTTGAATTTGAATAATTATTCGCATATTTAATAAAAGTAATTGAAATTATTGTCCCCAAGAATGTACGGAACAAAGCTGCATCCGACAAGAGCGTGACTCTTTTTCTCACGTATGTACATATACACATCTCGCGCCTCCGTGCGCGCCTTTGTCCGAGGAGCACCCCCCCGTTTCCCCCCTCCCAGAGAATTTTCGCCGTTCCCGGGAGAAAAAAGGAAGAATATTTGCTCCACTTGTACCGCGTCGTCGTTTTCCTGGGATTTGTCAAAAGGGTGTCCCAAAAGTTTTTGCCGCGCCACGCTACGCGCGACCTCTAGCCGGAACGGAAGAAACTTATGGGACACCCCAATGTTATGTCGCGACACGATGCGTCCGAAGACAAAGATTGCGTTTAATCGCGAGAAGAAACGAGGACTATAGTTGTAAACAGACAAAGCCGACTATCGGAGGATCCGGGAATTATCGATAGGGAAAAAAGTAATAGTTTCGGAGCGAATCGGCAGCTGTTTGCTCGCTGGGAATTCCTAGAATAGCTGGATTTCAAAAATTATTGAAAAGTTGATCGCCAGAGGGGGAAGAGATATCTCGTAAATATGTGATTCGACGTTACAGTTGATATCAGTCGTATGCGTGCGTGCGTCTGTGTATGTGTGTGTGTGTAAATACATATATAAAAATATATACATATTTATTTATTATGCGAAAAGTACGACGATTAGTTGGCTCGTAGATGAAAAGGCGGAAAAAAGGAGGGTAACGGTGGAGTGGGGGGTGGAGTTGTGAAGCTGGTGGTGGCACAGTGTCCGACAAATATGTATACGGTTTTACATAGCGAGTAAGTACATAGTTAAATAGACGAGCATTCGCGCAGCGGCAAAAGAGCCTCTCTTTTATATTTATGCTACATGTGTATGTACACACTCGCACACACACACACACACGTAAGCGCGCTCGCGGGTGAGCGTGTGTAACGCGCGGAGATATACGTACGAGGAGTAGCGAAGCAATCGTACGTTGTTTCGAGCCCTACATAAGTGTATCGGCCGCTAGCCCGCAAGCACCAGTATTGCTTTAACAATCCACCAATTCTCTAGTCGGGACCGAGCTCTCCTCTTCTGTCCTCGCATAGGAGAGTAGCACGGAGAAGTCTCGGTGGAGCGAAAAACGATACGTTTCAAAAGTTGTCGGTGGAAGGACCGCGAGGAACATTTCCGCTTTTTTTCCGAGACAATTGTCTATCGCTAACAAGAGTGAGTGTTTCTTTTCAATTTCTTTTATTGGCTCCTTTTTTTTTTCTTGAAATTCACTTTTTATCGATCATCGGTACCAGATCCACGAGGGGGATCGAAGTTACTACCTCTTCTCCCTCGTTTTCTGGTGAAACTTTTTTCTTCTTCTTTGTTTTCGTGGAGTTTCGAGTACGAAATGTCGCCACGAAGCCGAAAGATGGGGTAGGTGTTGAAAATTTGAAGGTTCCTGCGACCAATCGGAAGGTCGGAGAGGCACGACGGGTACGTCGAAGAATTTGAGCTTTGAAAAGTATCGTCTTTTCAAGAATTTCGATCGTTTCGCCGGTGATGCCACCTCTTGTTGTCGTTGCGAGATGCGAAGTCGAAGTTACTCGGTAATTATCGGGAATTTGGAAAAAATTTTTTTTTCGAATTTTCAGCACCTACGCTACGTTTCATCTTCATACCCTTACACCGCACACCCTGTATAAGCGAGTCACGCAACTTTTCTTGCGGGCGCGGTGGCCACCTATAGGCTCGTTCAGAAAAATCTCTGACACTCGTTTCTGTCGATAACCTTTCCACTGGTTAACACGTTTCCGTGCCGTGTGGGTCGTATACGACCCACCCGCTGCACTTTCCGTTCAGGCCACAATTTTTTAAAAATCGTTAAAGCGTGGGTCGTATACGCCCCACGCGGCCTGAATGGTCAGTCTTCAAAAATTGCCGTGGCACGGAACGTGTTAATGCGAGTTTCAATATTTTTTGGAAGAACAAAAATTCTGTTTCTTTTTTTTTTCTTGACGCACTTTTTCGTTATGAAAAATATTTCTTTTTTTTTTTATCGACACGAGCAATTGCGATACATAATATTATTGAAAAGTGCGTTTTGTTATTCGTAAAAAAAAATTCCTATTTTTATTGACGCCCTTAAATCGCGAATTCATCATCTTCCTGCGAAATGTGGAAACTTTGGCATGAATAGGGTCGCTAAGTAACTATTTCTGGCCGCGACGATGAATTAGTTTAAAAGTCCGAAAAGAAGATTTGTTTATTCTCGTTTCACGGTAGGATGATGAGGAGACGTGCCTGTCTCGCTCGTGCCTTACGAACACGTAGGAGGAGGAGGAGGTGGGTGCCTTTTGTACCAATCCGTTACTCTTGTAACGAGATCCGAAAGGATAGTTTGGGCACGTACATTTCCACTGTAAGAAGCTGCGGATTTATCTTGGAGATAGGATAAGTTCCACAAGGACGCGGTTTCATTATCACCACGGTGATGATGCTACCTCCGGACTTTCTCGTGTCCAACTTCGGTAGTCGATTGTTCGTCGTTGGGCAAGGACTTATTCTTCTTATGGCTCTTGCCGTATTTTATTGCTGCCATATTCTGTCAATTATTGAAGCAAGATTTTTATTTTATTCTAATTTTCGGAAGTTTTTTTACCTTTAAACGGTGGAATTTCATAATTCTTCAGGATTAATTTTATATTTTATGGTAGGATTTTTTTTATTATATTATTTATATTCTATTTACATTTATTAACACAGTAGGGATTTTATATTTTTTAATTACGAAGATAAAGTTTACAAACGTTGGAAATTGTAGCGAAGAGGATTTGAACCCAGGACCTACGGGATGTGAATCCAACGCTCTACCCACTAGACCAACCGCGGTCCCTAACAATCACCGTTATAAATTCAGTAAATAAGGTTACGGCCAAATGTATCCACTTTAATTAATTATTAAAAATGGAATTTAATACCCGAAATATAAATTTCAATATATTTTTATTTAAAGTAAAAATGGGAGTGATAATATGTTAAATTTTACCTTGAACTGCTAAAATAATATACCAATTGCTTAATTTTCAAAATAATTCTGTAAATGTAAAAAAAAATGGATTTTATATTAATTTTTTAAAAAATCTGATGGAACGGGCGTTTCTATCCAAACGCGTTTCCACGTTTTTGCTGTTACAACTCAACGAAGTTGCGCAGTAATTAATTTATAACAAAGACGACGACGATAAAAACAACAACAGCTAAATTTCAAATTATTCGAGGTTGTTTTATTTTTTCCTACGCGAGCTAAACGCATTACTTACATATGTTCGTTCAAGGGCGAGTTGTAAAAGCGATAAACAACATTGAATAATCGTCGACGGTAGTGATAATACTAATAGCAATACCTATCCACTTATTAGGAACATAGGCTAACGAATATTCAGAGATATCAGTCTCTTCCTCTTATCATAATTGCTCCGAGTATCTACTTAGATGTATATAGGCGATATCAAAAACAAGTTAGGTTCCACGATTGACCAACATTTTCGTGTGTCCATTGCTTACAATGTCTACTTTCACACATACATATACATATATGGTCACGTATTTGTGTGTACATATGTATATCACGTCATAGGCATGATAGGTGATTTCCTAGATAAGTCATTTCCTCGTTTACGAGCCATTACCATTTTCGCTAATAAATACTTTCCATTGTGCTCCCTGCGACAGCTGTTACTGACAAAAAAACGGTAATTAATTGGCACCCTTCGAATAACATTGATACAGATGTCCAAAAGCCAAATATTGTCGTGGAATATTTTTCAGTCGTCGCATTTCATTTGCAAGTAATTATAATATTCAGTAAAAACTGTGTTTATCACAAAATGTATCCGCTTAAAAATTAAATTAAATATCTAGAATATATATTTCAATACTTTTATTTTTATTGGAGAAGAAGAAAAAGGAGCGGTAAATGTAAAAAAATAGTGGAACTACGGTAGGACCTCGGTACAACAATCTCTCCCTCCACTCCCACTCCGCGTGTCTGGAGTGGGAGCTCGATGCGCGGGAGTATGCGCAGGAGACAAATTTTCTCTACGCGCTAACAACCTCGTTTTTGACTCCCTCTATTATTTCAATTTTTTTTTCATGAAATGTAATTCTTTTCCTCTCGATGTACGGGGTGTCGGGATAAAAAGGGTCCCATAGAGCCAATCGTTTTCGATATCGATACGCGTAAACACGCCGACAAATTCAGGTCAGAGTGACGCATAACTCAAGATAAACTTTACTGATTTCGGTAGTATTTTTATTTCATCATAGAATTACAATGACACACACACACACACACACACGCATGGTACAAAGAACATTTCCATACATACTCTCGAAATCGACCGGAGATAAAGTTGCAGCTCGCTCACTCGGATAGACAAACGGACGGACGGACAGACATTATTATTCATACACCTCCGCCTCCGATTCGAAGGAAAAATAGAAACAAAATTTAATGATATAAAAGAAAAAACAAAAGATCGATTGTCGTGCTACTGTGACACCGTCACCGTCTTTGGGTCGTCATAGAAACTCGCGCAAGAAACAATGTCGTTCCTTTTTTTTCTCACTTTTCACGAACCAGGAATAAAGGAAGGAGGGGAAAAAACAAAAAGACACGAAGGTCTGCCCGAATCGTTGCGAAACGATCTTAACCTCAATTTTATTTTTGTTACAATTATACCATAAAAAAATTAAACAGTTCCACTTGTGGCTGAATATTTCCGCGGGAAATTTAAACGTGACGTGATTCGCGAAAAAAAAAATGGCAAAAATCATGAAGGCGAGTCTCCACGACACGCGAGCTTGGGGCGAAAGCGGCCAATGACGGCGGCCCGTGGGCGTGGTTTATTTTTTGCCAAACGGTCCCAGCGTTAGATGAGTGTGTGTGTGTTCCTCTTCAAAGTAAAAACACGGAACCTCCAATGGGAGAGATTAAAGAATGAAAACTATTTAAAATCGTCGGTTTAAGTGGAGCCATTTGCATAATTGTTGCAAGTAATAGCTGAAGCGCCAATGTCAGTCGGATGAGCGACTAGGTAACGACGTAGAAATAGATTAACGAAGATTTTCTATACGTGTAGCGACTTCATTCCCGCTGAAGTTTACTGCCAAGGCCGGAATTCGCGTGCTCTTTTTCTTCCTTTAATCCGCGCACACGTAGGCACACATACACATATATATACGTTTGTGTAACATAAAACGGACGTTCGAAGGCGTTGGAAGAAGCGCAACAGTAGGGAAACGGGAGCATCGTTGTTACCATTGAATAACAAAAACAGTCGTGGGTAGAATTTTTCTGGTACATGGGGGGGGGGGGGGTAACACGAGCAAATTGTTGGACGTATCGGACACGATACGTTTTTCAGGAGACGTAGGTTGGCTTGAGTTATTGAATTTTTCCTTTTCTCGTTCCGTGCAACGGCGGAGGACGAACCGATGATAAATAATTATATGTGTGTGTGTGTACGCCATGCGTTGGGAGTGTGCGAGAGAAAGAGAGATGGGATGTGTTGTTTTTATTATTTTGCTGCTACTACTACCGCTACTATTATTATTATTATTACCATTACCACTAATATTATTATTGTTATTATTATTATTATTATTACTTAAAATGTAAAGTATGTCATTGTAGCAAAATAAGTGACTAATCGTGCTGTGCAAAGAATAGATTTGGTACACGTGGTCAGTAAATAAATATACAAACACACATACACGCGCGCACGCACACACGGAGACACATTTGTTATTATTGTTTATAAAATACACCCGACCGACCGCTCGAGTGCATTCGGTTGCATCGAATATGCATGTAACACGTATATATCAAAACCCGGTGACATTGATAACGGACACTCTTTCTTAAACCACTGTATTACACATACACACATCATACACGCACGCACACATATACACGCACACTCGCGCGCAATACGATGCAACTGCTGAAGAGACTGCGATAATTTTGCGCTCGGAAGTATCCGATACGAGCTACCTGTGACGTAAATGCCATGAAATAGATACATATGCGAAAGGAAGACTCGAATATGTATCGGTTTACATCTTAATCGGTAATTTATATCGACGAGCGTCGAAGGAAACAATCGGAACCCCCACTCGGGAACAATCGGGAACCCCCCTCCCATTTTTTGAAATTTTTAATCGGGAAAAACGTGGTTATTAAAATAGGGATTAATCAAGGTTTGTTCTATGATGAACACATACACACACACGCATACGTGTAAGTGTAATAGCAGGTTCTTTATCGAAATCGAAGAAAGCGTGATGATTTCAACTGCAATTGAAGCGAGCGAAACGCCTCTAAAAATATCTAAAATCGATAAGAATATTTTTACACTTGTCGCAAATGGGGTAAGTCCGTGCCCGATCGATAACAAAGTCGGGAGCACTTACCTACCGAAATTTGTCCCAAACGAGAAAATAATTGGACAAATAATATACACGCTTTACTTATACTTTTTTATGTAACGCATAAAAAATGTCAAAATGTAATCGCGATATCGAAAGTATTCGTATAAAAGTTAGTTACATAAAAATATTTAACAAAAAAAGAGTAGTTGTTATATAATATACAAATTTGCAAACATCTTGTATATAATAAAGTTTACATCATTCGGAGCGAAATGGGTTCGCGGTAGAAAAAGTCCAGCCGTATCTTGTATCGTTTTGACCTCGAGCATGCATATATATATATACATATATGTATATGCATACAGCGTAATGCCGCTACCCCCGAGTTGCACGAGGGTGAAATTGTAAATGTGTAATATGGAAAAGCGCAAAAGTCAAGGACGGAGTAGGGACGTTGCCCTGAAAACCTAGTTTCCCGTTGACACACAATGGCGGCGCGCCTCTCTTGAGCTTCTATACAACTACTTCGCTTTCGATTCTTCATAATTTCCGTTTCGCTTCTATTTTGCACTCTTTCTTACTCTCTCTCTCTCTCCCCCTCCACCCTACACCCTAGAGAGTGAGAGAGGGGGGGGGGGGTATTTATTATATAAATTATTGCTCGCGAGGACGAATATCTGTTACTTAAGATTACCCCCCCCCCCCTCAATTTGAATGAATATGTGTGTGTTGATTGGTCGTTGAAATAATTAATATTTTTCAATTATTTTTATGTTATAAAAATTTACAAATTGCAATTATTTTTTTGTCTGGATTTTTGGAACCAATTTTCCTTTTTGTATTTTCAAATTTTTTAATTTTCATATCCTTTGTCCAAAAAAAATTACGAATTTTGTGGGAAATTAAAAAAAAAAGATATTTTAAACACATACTCTGAAAATAAAATCCTTTATTTGTTTCTTATTAAATATGCGCGTGTAATGGCATCCTTAAATTGGATATCCAGGTCGGAAGCGTCAGAAAAAAAAAATGCTGAAAAGTTGAAAAGGAGCGTTCAGTTATTTTGTTATTTGATATTTAACACGTTTAAAGATCAAAGCGATACAATTCCCGCTTCCAAGCCGTTAAGCGCGTGGATATACATACATTGGTGTGTGTTACACTTCATGTAGTATAGCTTCGATGTCCCGGTGTATGTAAATAGTACGTAAGTAAATACCTAGATTGCTTGTACACATACATACATACATAGGTATATAGCATCGGTTGGTGTATAGGTGCAGAAAAACGAGGTGATAAAATGAGATAAAGAATAACAAATTCGCAACACGCGTTAACACGCGTATTTTAGTGATCATATTCAAGGCTAACAGTTTACGGCAAAAGCGTGTTTTTTTATAATACGCGAATTCGGTGTTAAACTTTCCCTTAGCGACAGTGCCTATATACATGTATATTCTTCCATTCTTTTCCTATATACATATATATACACAAGATGCGCGCGCACGTGTGTATTCCAAATTCAAAATTAATACGTTACAGCGGACGAAATTTTAACGGAAAAATCGACCAAAATGAAGGTTTCAAAGAAAATTGCGAAAATGATTAATTGCCATGTACCCAAAAAATGGTACTTTTGTGTACACGTGAGGCACATTTAAAAAAGAAAGTAGCTCCCAATCCACAAAATCTTTATTACCACCAAAGATGGAATGTTGTCGGTCACGTGTTGCGTGCAAACCCATAAGAACAGGTCTTCGCGCTTCTGCTTCGAGTCGGTAGTAGTTGGTTCTTGGTTGTGCCTGCCCGCTCTGCAGAGTGGTACCAACCGATAATAACAATAGTGCCAGTGTCGACTCGACCGTAAAGGGGTTTTTCTCGCAGTTTTTTGTCCTTCCCTTGGACCCTCGTGAGAAAAACGAGCGAACGCGGTTATTAATATCGGCACCGTCGCTAAAATGAAGGGCGCGATGTTGATCAAAGTGTGCAGCAGCGGCATTGTGCCACGCACCTTGCTCGCCAATCAACCAAAATGGCTCGTCATCGGACGATTCTTGAGGTGAGGTTTTTCTACGGGGCGCTCGGTGGCGGCTGTATTACCTTCGCTGGGAATTTTGCGAATTTCGCGAAATCGGGGAAATCAAGGAATTCGGGGAAATCGAGGAATTTGGGAAATTTCGAAATTTTGCGAATTTTGGAAATTTCCAGAATCCCGCGAATGCGATGAATTTTGGGAATTGAGGAATTTCGCTGTTTTGCGAAATTCGGGAATTCGTGAGATTTGCGAATTTCGCGAATTTTGCAAATTTCGGGCGAATTCATAAAATATGTGAAAATACGGGGACTTTCTATGTAACGAAGATTGTCTTCCAATTCTACGCACACATGCATACATACACACATACGCATACATGATACCACAGTCACGTTCGATCTTTTTTTTCCAGTTTATTTTTGGGGCGTCAATGTTCCCGAGTCAGGCTCGTGTGGGGGACGTGGGGTTAACAAATTATTTAAAAATATAGTGAAAGCGTTGGAAAGAATTCGCTTTCGAGGAATAAGAATCGCGCGTGTGAGTCAATGACACTCATGTCAGTCTTATACCTACTCGTTTAATGACACGGTTCATTGTTATCACCGAAGGACGTGTGCGGATAAGTACACGACCAAGATGGTAACGATTATTGTGTTATTATTTTGATTTTCGATTTTTATTATTATTTTTATTTTTATTTTCATTATTATTATTATTATTATTAACATGGGTCGAGCTAAAAGACCTCGCATCTTATCGACCGTAGCTCGGCAGTTTTTTCAACTATGTCAATTCAATCACTGCAATGCATTGTGGGCCTTCTCTCCCTCTTGCCGTGAAACCCGCAGATGAAATGTTTTTGTGTATGTACATACATGGACGCATACATTCGTACATGCTTGTGGCGCGTAGAACGAGAGAGAAAGAGCGGGACAGCGTGAGGGGCGGGTGGGGGAACTCCAGAAAAAAACAATAAATATAGTATCAGAAGGAAGAAGCCATATTTTTTTGTAATTTAATACATTTCCCCTTCCATTTCCATCGATACGACTTATAGATGGTCCCTGATTGGAAGCTTCATCAATTAATCATCGAAGCGATAGGGTTTCAATTGGTTCCATCACTAATTACAACCCCTGCTCTCCTGGTGATCCTAATTCGTAATTGAGATGTTTATTATTGTTATTATTATTATTATTATTTAAACTCAACGCGACCAGACTGATACACACACACACGCGCGCGCGCGCGGCTTGAAATAAAAAAACCTCTTCCCATTTGAAATCATACATACAAAAAAAAAGGCAAATAGACAAAAATAAGCAAATACTCGCAATTTTTCTCGAATTCACGCATACTTAATACCGGAAACGGTTAAATAAAAAAAGTTAAGCTCTGCCGTAAAAGGGATTTTCCTCGTACAGATCTTGATCGCGCTTTTATTAATTTGTTGACACCCACGCGTTCGGGAGATATACAATTGACGTCGTAAAAGCGATTAATAACGCGTATGTACGAAAAATGTTCGTTTGCGAAATTTTCGTCGAATCGTGCGTGGGAAAATTCCGAAGACCTTGCCCGTGCGGCGCGGCGGCGTTCCACGTGCGTGCGCGTCCGCGTCTCCAAGTCCAGCACGGGGGCGGACGAAGGAGCCGCGGCAGGCAATGCCCTCGAGTGTTATTGTTTCGTTCGTTTCATCCGCGATCCGTCGTCCATCGGCACGGTAGCCCACTCTGCTGCCGCATTCCCTCTTTCTCATTGTCAGCTTCCCATGTAGTATCGCATAGATGATGGTGTGGCTTTGGTTCGGATGGGATTGGATTGGATTCTATTCTCGGTCAATGCCGCATTCTCGCCGCCATGATGGATATTTTGATGCGAATCCTCTTTGTGGAAGATATGGAAATATGAGATTGCAAATTTTTCAGTTTCTGGAAAGGAGGAAGAAAGAAAATTGGGATACGAAAACGCAATATTGCATCTTCTCCTACCGGATGAGAAAGAAATTATAATTATAATTGTGTATTTAAATTAAAAATAAATAAACGAATAAGTAAATAAATAAAAATATTAGGTCTGTGCGTTTGGAATGTCGGATTTTTAAATGAGTATAGTAACAAAAATCCGACATTTCATATGCACCAAATAACCTAATAAAATCGCTCGGAAATTATTTATCATAGAAAAAAAATTGTATTAAAGCTTAGGGGGTTTAAGAAAATTAGCATTAATTAGAATTGAATTAATAAACAAAAATAGGAATTTGGAATAAAAAATCAATTTCTTTGGTGCAAGATTCAACCTTAGGGCGACTGGCATTGGGCCACACGTCACTGTCGCTGCTCCAATGGGACCGTTTGCGACTGCGCACTAGCAGTTCAGATCTCTCCCTGCATGTTCGCTACCATTCGCGCCTAAGATATCTGTTGTTTATGTATAATTAATAAATACTCTTTATTAATTAACGTCGAGTCTTCCCCTTTCCAATAGGTTTTGGGCCCAGATAGGAAATCGAAAGAACTGTGATATTGGCAAATAGCGCGAATGTCGTGATTGTGCGTCCCCCGAGTTCGTGCGACATCTTTTTCAGATAACGACGACATCTGTTAACCCTTAACGGCTCGCATGGGGTCTTTGTGCGAGTAACTAAGGGTTGAAATCGGGTCTCTGACAAAAGATAACTGCGATACCTGGGAGATCCATATGGAATCGCGGTCAACAAAAGAAAACTGCCTCTGGCAGTTTGGGCCTTACACTGGTACCCAACCAATTCATTATTTCTACAGTCAAAACGCTGACTTTTCGACTTTTCCCCTTCTAACGGAGAGAGTTTATGCTGATTTGGAGATAGCGGAACCACGTATAAGACGTCAAATGCCATTTGCCGCATTTCAGCATGTCTGTGCTGGCGTATTGAACGCCAAACTGATCGACATTGTCCGCACGGACAATGCAGAAGACAACAGGTTCACTTATGAGGAGTCACCAATGAACTTAGTACCCGAGGACATCTGCCTACCTGCACCTATAGTCGAGTACATCCAGAACATTACGCAAGTAACAACGCCTGAAGGAGATGTCGTTAAAGTCAACATCTCGGACGCTATAATTCCAGCCCCTCGGATCGAGGCAGCCGATGGTGCTCCCGAACAACCAGCGGGAGGATTTGGGCCCTGTGGAGCGGCGAACCACAATGCCTACGAAGCGAACATCTCCCCCTTAGTCACTTCTCGCCTGGTACAAGCTACCATCGACCAAAACACCGCCAACGAATACGGTCCTTGGAGTCCGCTACCGGATGGGATGTTCCCTGTTGGTTCGATGCCCACGCTCAACCTTTTGGGTTATACGCCGCGCGTGGAAAGACTACACGTGGAGGGTTTAGGAGCTCTAATAAATGCGGAGTTTCCTAACGGAAATGACATGCGGAGCAGGCTGCGTTGGAGCTGCGACCTTGTGGCTCGTGTCTCGGGATGCTGTAGTCGATTGGCATCGAACTACGAGATGCGTACCGGCAGGCCTGTGACGAAAGCGAATCCATCCATGTGCGGATGGACCGAAGTACCGCTAGTACCTGGGGGTCGGGCCCAAGAGATAGGAGGGCGACTGACTTTAGTGCCTGGAACGGTAATGTCTCCGTATTCGATGGATGCATCGCAATGTTATCGAGTGTACATATTTGGCCTGAAGAGACGTAGAACCCCTAGCGCCATGGGGTTATGTTACGTAAGTGCACAAGGCGGCGAACTACCTGGATGGGGCAACACCATAAATTCGAACTTCCACATGGTCGAACCCTTTTCACCACGGATCGGTATCGATCTGCCGTCTTTGCGCGAGTGCCGGCATTCGAGTGCTACTCCAGCTGGCAACCGCGGTCTGGAACTTCAGACGTGGTTGCGGAGACACTTTGTTATGAATTAGCGATCTCCTTTCCATCCTAGAACCGATGAATCTTCCCTACGAATGGAACTCTGCAGATTTGTCTTTGTACTAGGCGGGTCACCAATATCCTGGGAATCGAAAAACCACAGGATTGTGATGGCATTGGGCCGTATGCCACTGCCGTTATGATATCTATTGTTTTTATATAATTAATAAATACTCTGTCAATTAACTTCTTTTGTTCTTCCGAGTCTTCCCCTTGGAGCTGCCTTTTCCAAGATTTGGGGGTAAACATAAAAATACTTTACTTAACAATAAATTGTTAAATTAATTTAGACAAATTCTTGTAAATTTCAATTACGTATTTGTTATCTTATATATTTTGTTTTTTTTTTTCTGTTTGAGCAGCACGACAATGTCGCGGACAATGTTGAAGGAGTCGCCGAACGCGGCTTTGGATAAAACCATCCTCAGTCGGTACATGGATTTACCGCAACCCGATAACAAAATACAGGCGAAATACATTTGGATCGACGGTACCGGGGAAGGTCTTCGCTCGAAAACCAGGACCTTGGACTTCGTACCGAAACATCCTTCTGGTAAATTTGTCAATTATATTTCTTTTTTTTTATCCTAGATGTTTACACACTCGAGCCTCGGACTTTTTGTCAACCCTAACCTCCAAACTTTTATTTGAAATCTAAGTTTCTGAGATTGCGAATAATTCACCATCCCGTTTTTCGTCCCAAAAAATACAGAATTACCTTCCTGGACCTACGATGGAAGCTCGACTTACCAAGCCGACGGTGCCAACAGCGACATTTACTTGCAACCAGTGGCGATTTACAAGGACCCGGTGCGTCGCGGAAACAACAAACTGGTGCTCTGCGACACCTACAACAGCGACAAGACTCCGACCAAGTCCAACAAGAGGTGTCGTGCCAACGAGGCGATGGAAGCCGTGAAGGACACCGAACCCTGGTTCGGAATCGAGCAGGAGTACACTTTCCTGGACTTCGACGGCAGACCCTTGGGATGGCCGAAGAACGGATTCCCGGGGCCGCAGGGTCCCTACTATTGCGGAGTCGGTGCCGACAAAGTCATCGGTCGCGAGATCGTCGAGGCCCATTACAGGGCGTGCATGTACGCCGGGGTCAATATCGCCGGCACCAATGCCGAGGTGATGCCCTCGCAATGGGAGTTCCAGGCAAGTGTAGTACCCACGAATACCTGAATTTACCTAAAAACTCGATATTTCGAGTATTAAAATCCAAAATTTTCCATTTATTTAACCAAATTTCCTAAATAATAGGCATATATTTATTTATTTTTTTATAATTTGCTTGATTTTATTTAATATCGTATTTATTAATTAAATGATTACTTTTTCGCAGGTGGGGCCTTGCGTGGGAATCAGTGCGGGCGACGATCTTTGGATCGCTCGTTTCCTGCTGCACCGCATCGCCGAGGAATACGGCGTGATCGCGACTTTGGACCCGAAACCAGTGGATGGGACCTGGAACGGTGCCGGAGCGCACACGAACTTCTCCACGAAGGCCATGCGAGCGGACAATGGCATCGCTGAGATCGAGCGAGCCATCGACAAGCTCAGCAAGAAACACCTGAGACACATCCAAGCCTACGACCCGCGCGGAGGGAAGGACAACGAACGCAGGCTCACCGGGAAGTGCGAGACCAGCAGCATCCACGATTTCAGCGCCGGAGTCGCCAACAGGAACGTTAGCATTCGCATTCCGCGCGGAGTGGCCGAGGACAAGAAGGGATACCTGGAGGACAGGAGACCGAGCAGCAATTGCGACCCTTACGCGGTCTGCGACGCACTCGTACGCACTTGCATACTCGACGAGTAAATTAGCAGGAGCTCGTGGATCGGTTGCGAAGGGAGGATCGGATGATCGAGGTCCATGGGACTACGTACCTGTTGCGAGGAAAAGAAAAAGGAAGAAAGTGTCGGTGGCGGTCGAAAATAGGACTTTTGGAATTTTTCGCAGTGCAATCGTGTAAAGTCGGGGCGAGAGGGAATGGTGTCAGGATACGCGCAAAAAATTCAATCGTTATTTTTATAAGAAGTTTAGTGAGAGTCGATGCTTTTGTCGAATTTTTAGAATTTCGCTTTTACGTTTTTCCGATCCTTCGACTCGCGCGTCTCGAGCCTCGAATTTTTGAGAAAATCTGGGACTGTGTTTGCTCCTTATATTTTATTTTATTATAAAATTTCCGAATGAAAATTCCAATTCCGATAAAAACAAAAATGAAATTGGATTAACGGTCCGAGGGAATCGCGAGGCACGCGAGGCAGGATACGCGCAAAAAACCAATATTTTTATAGAGATAATCGATGCTTTCGTCGAATTTTTATAATTTTGCCTTCTTTACAAGCCAACGAATTTTTTTCGTCAGGAAAGGAGTTGGTTTCACGTTCCAATCGAATTCTCTCCGTCTTGAAACGCGAGAATCCAATTCGCGATTGTCCCGAGAGTAGCAGGATGCGGATCGTAGTAGTATATTTTCCTACGTCATAATATTCAATGAATTAACAGTCATACATAGAGGAGCCGATGTCGGTGTAACTGTGAAAGTAATAATTGTAAATGCGCAATGGTGTCATCGAAAATCCGGGTGACCGATGAATTTTCAATTTTCGTGGATTTCGATGAAACTCACCTTTTTTTTTGTTTCATCATCGGTACGATCTATAAATTGTTACCCCCAAACCTGTTTTTGTGGAATTTTTTATTTCATGAAAAAAAAGGTCCATCAAAAAAATTGAAAAAAGAAAAATCGGCAATTTTACAAAAACAAATTTGAGGGTACAAAAATTTGCACAAAAATCTATCGTATTTTCAATTCGAAAAATAATGTTTTTTTTCTTGAAGAAGGGAAAAAATAGCCATTTGTTGAACAAAATCGGTCAAAAAAGAAATTTTACAAAAACAAATTTGAGGGTACAAAAATTAGCACAAAAATCTATGGTATTTTCAAATCGAAAAATAATGTTTTTTTCGTAGAAGGGAAAAAGTAGCCATTTGTTGAACAAAATCGGTCGGCGAAAATGCAGAAGGTTGTAGGTAATCCAGGTGTAACGTTTACGTCTTAAAGTATCATTAATCTTATATCGTTGCATTATGTACCACGTATACATACATAGATAGAATGATAATAGGTAATGGATGACAATTACTCTATATACCCGTTGTTACTGTTTATCGATATATAGATATATTACGTATAGTTTATGAAAGGGAGCTTTTCTCGCAAAAGAGAAATGATATATCGAGTGCAGACCAAGGGAAGAAATGAATGCCACGACCATATCAAAACTGAGCAAAAATTGTTATTGTGTATTATTCCTTGATTATTCCAACCTATATAAGCGCATATACGTAAAAAACATATATTGTATATTTTCATATTTCTATAAAGAGTCATTTTCTATGGAACTTATTATTTCTTTGTAGAAGAAATCGTAAAAAAAAACTGTTGAAGAAATCAAATTCATGTTTCGTTCGACCTTTTTCGCATTTTCTTTCTTGTTCGAGCGCAATCCGAAAAGCTTTCGTTTCTTTTGTCGCAGTCGAATTACCTCGAGCATTTATTTCTCGATGCAACGATATTTTGGTATTTCGCTTTCGATCAGACTCGACGAAGTTCGATGGGATTCGGATGTCGAGGAAACCGAGAATTTATTTCTCAATGCAACAATATTTTGTTATTTCGCTTCCGATGAGACTCGACGAAGTTCAATGAGATTCGACGAAGTTCGATGAGACTCGGATGTCGAGCAAACCGAGAATTTATTTCTCGATGCAACAATATTTTGTTATTTCGCTTCCGATGAGACTCGACGAAGTTCGATGAGACTCGATGAAGTTCGATGAGACTCGAGTGTCGAGGAAACCGAGAGAATGGCACCACATTTCCAACGTATCGATCTAATAAACATTTAATCGCTAGAAACAAAGTACAGGCGGATGGGCGATAAACAATTTTCTGCGGGCTCACAAAAGGGGCAGTTTTTGTATGAATTGTCGGTACCACATGTATCCCGTGATGGAAGATAACAAGTACCAGGTGATAACGTAACTCAAGTGTTCGTTCCTCAGAGTGACTCTGGTTTGCCCACCGATCGGATCGTTGGGACCGGAATCTTTTGCCAATATGTCGATGTAGATCGGTGCAGTGCCACATTTTTCTGCCATCGCATTTACATCCCTGTCGAAAGAAATATACGTATGTATATATACATATTTTTTTTGTCTTTCTCTAATATATATATAAATATAATAAATTTTGCGAAGACAATGATACAGGAATAAATGAAATATTGGTAGTTGTCGAAAGAAAATTACCTGTAAAGCCAGACGTTATCTCCCGGAACATTGCGAGGAATGAAAGGTGGTCGAACTTCGTTGCATCGAACTATTCCATTGATTTCGACGATATCGTTCTTCGATGATCCTGCTTTACGAGTGGATGCATCCTTAAATTGGCTCGGGACCCAACCGCGATTCACCAGAATCGTCAAACTATAAATTCAAACCGACGAAGAAAAGCTGACGTTTCTTTTTTCACAAAAAAGCGAATTAAAAAATTCTTAAATTCGATAATTTCATGAAAATTAATTTTATGGGTATTAAATAATTCTTCTTTTTCCATAAAAGAGGGAATTAAAAAATTCTTAAATTTGATAATTTAATGATAATTAATTTTGTGGGCCTTCTAAAAAGTTGCCCACGAAACAGAAAATAAAAATTTATTTAATTAACTAAAATAATATTAAACATACTCTCTGTCCTCCAGCTTGAAAGGCGTGACGACGTAATATCCGGTATTGGAAGATCCTCCGGAGGCGCTCATCAACGCGCTCTGATTTTCGCTCGCACCTTTTCCTCCGACGATTAGACTCTTCGGTCCGATCGTGAATTCCTTGTCGTGTAGGAATCGGCCCCGAACCTTCACCGGAGTGTATTCCATCGAATCGATCTCGTTCAAGCTTCGAAATAAAGTCATTGGTACATTTAAATTTTGTAACCGTCGGATCGAGATCTAGCGAGTGGCAATATTTCTTATGCGATTCGTGAAAATTAAAAAAAAAGTAAGGCGCAAGTTCCTTTCGGGAACAAAAAACAATCATTTTCATTCGCATAAAATTCGTATTTACTCTTCGGGCAACTCTCTCGGCTCCGTCTTGGTTCTTTTGTCGAGGTCCTCCAGGAGACTCAATTTCCATTCTCGTCTTTTCACTTGCCAGGTTCCCAAAGCGAAGGTCGTTATCGGAATGAGCTGGAGAAGAAGAAAATTATGAGAAATTTTGTTATCGATGGACAAAAACAAAATGTGAGACTTTAAATGGATTTTTTTATTTTTTATGGGTTTCAGTGGAATATCTGAAAATTGATAATTATTTATTATTAATAAATGATAATTTAATAATTAATAATCGATGATTTTTAAAAATCAATAATTGACAATTATGTAATAATCCATTGTTAGAAAATTAATAATTATTTGTAATTGGAATATTGGTAATTTTTTATTTCAAGCTAAAAAAAAATATAGAAAAAGTGAAAAAGAAAATACTGACCAGGAGGAAATAGCCAAACGGTGTTATCCTCTCATCGCTATCATCGTCGCTCTTGGAATTCGTCCGCGAAGTTTCTCTGCTGAACAAATCGTTCCTTTTTGCGTATTTCGACTTACTGTTGCGGAAGGCCCTTAAATCTATCGGCGGTATTTTCGCAGAGGGCTCTACCGATTTGCCGGTACTTCTCTGGCGAACAATTGTTATCGCAGCCTTCGAGTTCCTTATTTTCGGGGAAAGGAGCCCGATCCCTAGATGCGCTCGAAACATTTCTAGTGTTGATTGATTGATTCATTTATTTTTTCACAACATTTTATTTTGCACTTTTTCTGTCGCTGCTTGTTATTATATATTGCAATTATTTATATACATACTTGTTCCAGTAGGAGACTAACATAACCTCAAATTTGAGGGTTTATATATATATATATATATATGTGCATATGCGCGTATAATAATTTTGTATATATAAGAAAAAAAAAGAGTAACTGTCGGTAAGGTAGATTTCAAGCGCAAATTTTGTATGTTTCTATGTAGATGGAGCGCGAAATTTACTTTACCAACTGTAACGGTCGGTAAAGTAGATCCCAAGCGCAAAATTTTTCCGTTTCTATATAGTTTAAGCGCGAAATCTACTTTACCAATAGCAACGGTCGGTAAAATAGATCCCAAGCGCAATTTTTGTCCGTTTCCATATAGTTTGAGCGCGAAATCTACTTTACCGACAGTTACTTCTTTACCGACGGTTAGAGAGTTACTTAAAATTCTATTAAACATACGTTACCTATTTTTCAAATTTATCAATTATTGCTACCCATGTCCCAAAATAATAGTAGTAGGTGATTTTTTTTCTAACTTTACGAAACAACGGAAAATTCTTCGTCACTCGCATTCTCTCCACAAGGTTACCATGAAATGGCAAGAGATGGCGCTACGGTACAATTCCCGATTCCCAAATCCCGAAACTAGGGAATACAGATGTGACGCATGCGCGGTAGCCGAGTCGCGACCGGCGCTACTCGCTACTCGCTACGATTCGATGATGTTCGATCCCTCTGCCCCCTTTGCCCCGAAAATCCCAAATCCCGGTAAATGACCATTATCCGCCATAGTGTCTCCGAACTCCGCATCTGGTGGAACGTGCATTTTTGCTGAAGGAAATAGGATTGGTACCGGGATCGAAATGATTTCCCGCAGAATCGTGAGGAATTTCATGACGAGTGCCGTGAGGCGCAGTCACGAGGATTGGGGTGGCTACACCGGAAGCGTGAGTATTTTTGAGCTTTGGGTTTTCCTCTTTTTACACGATAATCGAAGTTTATCATCCTCTTTTGGGAAATTTTGGTCGGTTGCATAACAGATTAGGATTTTCTCGAAGCGAGGTCCAATTTTTCCAGCAGAGATAATCAATGTGACCGAAATTAGCAATTATATATTTTTTGTGTTTTGCAATTGATTTGTAATTGTAAAAAATATATATTTTTTCGTATTTGAAATAAATAAAAAAATGTATCTGTGTGTGTGTGTGTAGTATTATAATATATATTTTTAAAACACTATATTTATAATATATAATTATTAAAAATATAGAAGAAAATGGAAGAATCATAAAAAAAACAAAAAAAATATGTGGTTTTTCAAAAAAATAAAAGAAATTTAGAAATTTAAACAAAAATGAAAAAGAAAATTTCTTGTATGTATTTTATCTATTATTCATGGACTGTTTAAAAAAAAAAAGTGTAATATTCGATATTGGTTGATTCCCAAATTCACCGAAACCGTTGGTTTTTCAGAATCTGCCATTCGACATCACCAACCGATACAAGTTGACGGCAATGATGGTTGTCTTCCTCGGCAGTGGCTTCGCGGCTCCATTCCTCTTAGTCAGACATCAAATGTTGAAATAAATCGTCTCTCTCATTGTACAAATTAATTCCAGTAAGTTCTACTCGACTACACTCGACTCGACTCGACTCGATCGACTCTCCGATTAAAAAAAAAGAGTGGCTTCGCAAATATTGTACATCCAAAACACGAGAAGAATGTTGATACCTCTTGGTTTCATTCGCCGTGGGCCGCATACGCCCCACGTTTCAATCCTAACATTTTGAAAATGGTTCGATCGACGAAAGAAAATTGATGTCGATCCGGAAGCCACTTTTTTCTTTCGTTTCGTTTAGTTTCGTGTTATTTTAAAAGCAACAATGATGTTTTTCAGGTATCGAGCACCATCCGAGGCTTCACGGAAATAAATAATAAGTGGCGAGAAGCCAAATCGTAGCATACCTGTAATCGAATCTTTGGTGTACATAAAGATGAAATATATCTGATCCTTAATGAAAATTTCAAAGTTGTGGAATTATTTTTTTTTTTCGGTACCCCTGGTTTCTATTTTTCTCCTCGAATGTTTGCGGTATATGACAATAATAAGTGTCTAAATTAATACAACGACGTCCTAAATAAAGTTATCGGTAGTATCTAAGTCTTATAAAATATCGAGTTCCTAGATTTTATGCGTCAACTACTTTTTCACTCACGAGCCGCTTTCGAAATCCGGCGAAGGAGGTTCCGGCGCATTTCTGCAATATTTTTCTGAAAGAGCGAACAATTTTTCGAACTCTATACCCAACATTTTTCTTTCCCTCTAAATTTTCCATCGTTTCTAATTTTTTTATACTTTAAAATTTAGTGTTCAAATTTAACGTAATTTCTGAATTAATTAATTTTATAATCCAATTAAAAGTCTACTCACTTCTTTGATATTCGTGATAATTACAACAAACTTCTGATTCGTCGCTACTGCGATCCGATATCAATCGACGACTCTCTTGACGCTATCGATTAAAATTAATTACACCTTCGATTAAGTCCCTGCCGAAATTGCTGAAAAAGTTCAACTTCCCCCAAAAAATGGCAGCCAATTTTGGACTTACGTATTTCGTTGGTTTCATTTTTGTTCCTTTCGGGGAATGTCTCTCCGTGGAATTTGTTTTCCTGCGACACGAGGAACACCAGCAGAAGAGTATCGCTACCAAGGATATCGTGCTGAGGCTCGCGAGGGCCAGTATCAGGATTATCAAAGGACTTCGCAACTGCAAAAGTGGGAACATAAGGCAAGAATTGTCTTTCGCAGAAACTTCGACAGCGATCGACGTACCAAATCGGCATCGCACACACGACAGGCAGCAGCCCCGAGACTCGGTTGGCAAGTTCCCTCGGGGCACTTCTTGCACTGCGGCGAACCTTCCTCGCTGTAAGAATTCGCAGGACAAGGACCTTTGTTTAGAAACCAACGATACAAAAATACACAATAATTATAAAGAATTCCACAAATGAAGGAAAAAAAAAAAGAGAACGCGAGGAAAAACTCACTGCAATGAGAACTTTGGAAACCGTATCCCGAAGGACAGCCTGCGAAGAGTCGAATTTCCGCTGTGGTCTCCACGCTACCACTTTTCCCACGTTTTCTTCTTCTCCTCCCACGAATGGGGACGAGTTTTCTCTCATGATTTGGTTCTCGCATCGATCTGAAAACAACTGCCATTAATGATACCTATAAAAGTTGTTGGTTTATGGAAAGAAAAATGCTTCGGCGAGTCGATGGCTCGATGTTCGATACTAACTAGGTCTCGAGAGGATACTCTCCAGGTTTTTGCTCAGCAAGAGAACTATCTTTGCCTGCAGGATCTGGTAACATCGAGAACCGCATCGATTCGAATTCCTCGGTTTCAGGACACTCGTGGGAATCACTAGGACGTTTACGTTCACCTGAAATGGAGTTCGATCGGACAATCGGGAGACTTCGAATGAAGTTTTTGATAAATAATTTTTCTGATAGATAATAAATTTACAAAAAATAGGAATAACAGAAATACACTAACTTGGTGGTGATAACAACGCGGTGTTACCACGAAAACATTGCATATATTATCTTTGCACAACAAGTCGCTCCATTTGTTCGGTAGGACACCGAAGAAATTCTCCAGGTCGTCCTCGTCGCATGTCTCGGATCTGTATCGACTGGATCCACGTAAAATATATCTTGGCAATGTCACCACTGAAATCACAAGAATTCAATCATTATATTTATATTTTTTTTATAATTATTTAGTCTCCTTTCAATGAATTACCTTTTAGATCGTGCCTGTAGAGGGTCTCCTCCGAGTCGTCTCGACTTCCACCGGAGGATTTCACACCGCAAGTGTACTCTCCCGAGTCTTCGGGCTCCACGTTGTACAGTCTTAAATCCCCGTTGGCTCGAGTAACTCCTGGAAATTATTTATCGACATTATTCTTCCATGGAACAACAACCGAGCTGGAATTAAGGACCCTGCAATTTATATACATTCATACGAAACCTGAAACTGCAGTACCATCCCCTCGACTCCAGCTGAAGTTCGCTTCGCCCAAGCCGGTCCATGCCAGGTCTTCGAACTCCTCGACGCAGGGAATATCGACATTAGATCCTGCGAGCGACACGATTCCTTTATCTGGGAAAGGAAATTTTTCAGTTCGAGACATAATTCCTCTCCGAGTTACCAAAATTTCTCTCGAACGCCTCTTACCACTCTTGCGACCCCCTTCGGCCTGTAAACTTCGCTCGAGATCCTCCAACTTCAAACTCCTCTTCCCTTTGACCTCGTGAGCGTCGGTTTGAAGTTTATTATTATTTTCTACCTCCTCTGCTTCTTGGAGGTAATCATCCCTTTCCAAGACGATTTCTTTGCCAATATCGAAGAACCTCTCGCAAGCGAAGCTCTTCAATCTTTCATCGGGATCCTCTTCGAGATTAATTATACTCTCCATGGAATCCAGAGCCTCGGAGAGGTCGCAGATGCAGTTC
The DNA here is from genome assembly GCA_949825005.1 of Gasteruption jaculator. Lineage (NCBI taxonomy): Eukaryota > Metazoa > Arthropoda > Insecta > Hymenoptera > Gasteruptiidae > Gasteruption > Gasteruption jaculator. Next base: position 10,238,216 of record OX463775.1, read on the forward strand.
TTGCAATCATCCGCAACTGCTACGCTTCGATGCTCTTCGTTTTCTCTGTTGCTCCTCGAAAGCCCATTCGACATGTTTCGATACACATATTTGATTTGAATGTAGCCCTCGGGGATCGGAACCTTTGTTACGAAGCTTCTAGGAATAATTACTTTCTTACTATTTTTTTCTTCGAAGCTGCAGAGTTTTCGACTTCGATGAATTCTACCATTTTCCGCTGCAGTTTCGTGTTTCTGCTTTTTTCGATTTTTATGTCGGTTCTTTTTGGACTTGATCTTTTTATGTTTCCTACGAAATTTCGATTCCCTTTTCTCTTCTCGTCGCAGAGAATTTTTATCATCCAATTTTTTCATTTCTACGTCCTTTTGAGGATGAACTGCTCCATTTCCCATTTCATTTTCGTCAATATATACAATAATTTTTTCGACGTTATCCAAATTTTGATCTTTCAGCAGTCGTTTGACAATCGGAACTATATCTTTCTTAATATTATCGATATTAGATTTAACAAATTTTTTGTCATTAATTCCAAAACTATTCGAGTCACGATTTTTCTTCTCTTCGCGATTCTGTGAAATCAATGGTGTTTTCTGGTACTTTCCTTGATTTTTCCCAATTTTTTTAGCAGTTGTATTTTTTCTCCCCACATTTCCACGCGTTTCATTTTTCGAGTGACCCACCAGGCCCTTGATGAAATTCTTCACTTTTTCCAGCACACTCCGTTTGCCCTCTCGAACCTTATAGGATTTTTGAGAATCCTCCTCCGAGTCGATCAAATCCACCAGTCGATTCAGGAAACTCGAGGAATCCTCCTCGTCGGAAGCCACCGAGGACCTTTTCTTTATCAACGAGTACTTTTTGAAATCCAATAACGATCTGCGCGTCAGTGGGTACTTTCTTCCATTTTGAAAATCCTGAAATTCCACTGCTCTCCTTCCATTTCTGGCACTGGAAGTTTCAGGATTTTCCGTAACGGTTTCGGGTTGGTAGGAAATTTGTGGTTCCTTGTTTCCAGAAATATCGGTAACTATTTCTGGGGGAAGACACTTATAAATTAAATATACATTCCTCGGAGACTCTTCTTCGCTTCGTGTCGAAGCCAAAGTTGTCTCCGTCGGCTTGTCTTCGACCGGAGATTCGGTTTCATTCAATTTTGGTTGATTTTCAGTCGGAGGTACGGTTAATTCATCCACTCGGTTAATTTCAGTCGTACCGAGTTCGAGATTCATTGTCTTGCAATCGAAGCCATCCGACTTGAAATTTTCAGTTCGAAAATTTTGCGTAGTAAGTTCCCCAGCGATATCGTTCAAATTTCCAATAGTAGTAAATTCCTGAAAATTCTGGGTCACCATTTCGGTGCTTTGGATCCTGCAATCGACTTTCAGGGATTCTACATAATTTTTGGTACCCGTATCTTCGAAAGAATTATCCATCGCATCGACATCCCTTGTGCTTCGAATTAATCGATACGAGGAGTTCCTGTCCGGGTCGAACAGTTTTCCAGAATTGTTCCACCTTCTCCTCGAGCGTCCCTTTAACGAAAACTTTGGATCCTGAAATTTCTGCGGTTTATGATAAACAGTTGATTTTTCCTCCGGATATTTAATTCCTCGTTTTTGAATTCTGGTGTTCGGAACTGAAATCCTCTTTGGATATTTCTCCTCGGGGTATTTATCTGGAAGAAGAAAGCGTATCGTTAATAATTTCTTCGAACATCCACGACTTTCGGGGGATCGTTAAAATTTTGTCTAATTCCTAAAATACAAATAATTAAACTCTTCGATAGTCGATTTTTCGATTACAGGGAACTCCTAAGAGATTTTCGTCCCATGGAATCCTTTTGAAAAATGATACAAGTCAATTTTATCTTCTTTCAATAATTTTTTCCCTCGATTTGTACCTTTTGTTCCGAACAAGTCTGACAAAATCGGGTACTTTGGTCGCTCTCTCCGGTAAAAAGAAATTCGTGGTAAAAATCACGGAAGTTCTTTGGGTCGAGAAAATATGCGACTTTTTAACAATTTCTTTCTCATGGGATTTCTCTGTATCCTTTTTGGGCATTTTGAGCACAGTTTTAATTATTATCTCTGCCAGTATGTTCGGAGGCAGAGTCGAGTTATCGGGGAAACCTTCTCGTGTCTCTGTAAAAATGGTCAGTGACTCCGTAGGAGGAGTCGCAGTTTCTTCGAAGGAAGCAGTCGAAGAGGTAATTTCTGAAAAAGTAACTGTTTCTTCCATTTTGGCAGTTGCTGTTTCTCCTCCTTCCTCTTCCGAGTGACTTTCGGAGGAAGAAGTCGTAGCAGTTCCAGTTTCTTCGAAGGAAGCAGTCGAAGGGGTAATTTCTGAAAAAGTAACTGTTCCTTCCATTTTGGTAGTTGCTGTTTCTCCTTCTTCCTCTTCCGAGTGACTTTCGGAGGAAGAAGTCGTAGCAGTTCCAGTTTCTTCCTCCGGAGTAGAAGTTTCCTGCGAAGTTCGACCCGAAGTGATACTTTCAGCTTCGCCTTCGGAACCAGTGGTTTCATGGTAGTCTTCGTACTCCGTAACTACTTTCGTAGTTCGATCGGAGCTTTCCGTAGCGGTCGATCCCAGTATCGAAGGAGAAGTTTCACTTCCAGCTTCGATTCCAGTCTCAGTTTCAGATTTAGTTTTCTCCTCTTCGGAAAGAGTCGCAGGCTTTTTTGTTCCTTCCTCGGCTTCTTCGCTGGTACTCGTTTCAGGCCATAAGGGTCGAGTCGCAGGGGTACCGAGTTCTTCGGTTGTTATACGGAGTTCCTCGGTAGTTCTGGTTTCTTCCTCCGGTGTTCCAGGTTCCTGGGTGATCGTGACCGGAGTCTTCGAAAGTCCCAGTGTCTCTTTCGTTTCTTCTTCGGGAGTAGAAGCCATTACAGTGGAGGGTCCAGTTGTTTCTCCCTCTTCCTCTCCTTCAGAAGTAACTCCAATTTCAGTAGTACTGGAAATTCCAGTTGTAGCTTCCATTTCTTCTTCTTCCTTTTCCTCTCCTTCAGAAGTGACTCCAATTTCAGTACTACCAGGAATTTTCTCTGTTGCTTCCGTTTCCTTTCCTCCTTCCTCGGAAGTTTTCTCAGTAACAGTGGAAATTCTCTTTGTCGTCTCCGTTTCCTCTTCTTCTTCTTCAGAAGTAATTCGAAATTCAGTACTCGTGGAAATTCTTTCTGTCATTCCCGTTGTTTTCTCTTCCTTTTCAGAAGTTTCCACTGTAGAGCTGGAAATTCTTTTCGTAGCCTCCGTCTCCTCTTTCTCTCCTTCTTCTTCTTCTTCTTCTTCAGCAGTCATTCCAATTTCAGTGGTACTGGAAATTTTCCCTGTCGGTTCCGTTCTTTGCTCCTCCTTTTCCGAAATTTTTTCAACAGTACTGGAAATTCCTTTTGTTGTCTCCATTTTCTCTTCCTTTTCTTCTTCCTCTTCAGAAGTAATTTCAAATTCTGAAGTACTGGAAATTCTCTTTGTCGTTTCCATCTCCTCTTTTTCTTTTTCTTCTCCCCCCTCCTCTTTTTCCTTCTCCTCTTTTTCTTCTATTTCCTCCCCCTCCTTCTGTTTTTCCTCTTTTTCTTCTTTCTCCTCCTCCTCTTTTTCTTTTTCTTCTTTCTTCTCCTCTTTTTCCTTTTCCTCTTTTTCTTCTTTCTCCTCGTCTTTTTCCTTTTCCTCTTTTTCTTCTTCCTCCTTCTGCTCCTCTTTTTCCTTCTCCTCTTTCTCCTCTTCCTCCGTTTCTTTTTCCTCTTCCTCCTCTTTTTCCTTCTCCTCTTCCTCTTCCTCCGTTTCTTTTTCCTCTTCCTCCTCTTTTTCCTTCTCCTTTTCCTCTTCCTCCGTTTCTTTTTCCTCTTCCTCCTCTTTTTCCTTCTCCTTTTCCTCTTCCTCCTCCTTTTCCTCCTCTTTTTCCTCTTCCTCCGTTTCTTCTTTTTCCTCTTCCTCCTCTTTTTCCTTCTCCTTTTCCTCTTCCTCCTCCTCTTTCTCCTTTTCCTCCTCATCAATTTCCTCTTCTTCTCCAGTAACTCCAGTTTCGGTACTACTGGAACCTCTCTCCCTTTCCTCTTCTTCTCCAGAAGTGGATTCAATTCCAGTAGTAACAGTTGCAGTGACACTTGACATCTCTTCTGTCCTTTCTTTCTCCTCTTCCTGCTCCTTTTCCGTCAGGAACGGCGTCGTTTCGAAGAATCTACAGGAAACCGCTTCGGTGGAAGTCTCCGTCACCTCGGATTCCTCCTCCGGAGTGGTTCCTCCTTCCTTTTCTTCGTCCCAGACGGACTCCAGGGTGGTTTCCTCGCCCGATAGGGACCTGGTGGTTTCCGTGTCTGCGGAAAAATAGACGTCGTGCTTTCGATTTCAACGTTTCGACTGAAATGTAATTCTTTGCTCTCACCACTGCGACTTTTTCCCTCTTCCAGGTCCTCCCCGGGTCTCGTGGTGGCTTCCGTTATCGAGAGGAACTCCTCCTTGGGGGGTGTCGTAAATTTTCCCTTTCGAGGTTTGCATTTTCGGGGCTTGCATTTCCTCCTCCCGGGGGTGGTGCGTTTCTCGCCAGCACCGGAAGGACCGGTCCCCGGCTCTGTAACTTCCGTATAATCAGTGTAATCCATCCACACGGTGGACGAGCTTTGGTAATCGTAACTGTAATCGTCAACTTCATTTACATTGCCCCGCTCGTCCGGCTCGAGGTCCCTCATCTGCGAGAAATCCGGAGTTTCGCTGCGATCTTCGTACTGAAACGGCTCCGTGCTGCTCTCCCGGGGGTTCCTGGACCTCGCCACCGGGTTTCCCATGGTCTCGGGGCTTAAACTATCGCCTAATTCCGTTATTAGCATTATTGCAATTTTTAGAAACACCTACACTGCAAAGAAACTATCGTGGATTTTTTAATTTGTTATTTTTTTTTTTTTTTTTCGAAGTAACATTATAATATTGGTTTATTGATTTTTCAAATTTATAATCAATCAGCTACAATATCAGATACAATATCATAATATTATTTTTTTTATGTAATCATTTTTATTTTCAATTTTTTGAAATTTCATGATTTTTAGATTCAACAATTTTTCTTTCAGTAAATCTTAAAATCTGGAAATTAAAAAAAAAATGTTTTCTTGCAAGAAAATCGTGTATTTTAATTTTTTTGCTTTCCATTTTTATGGAATTTCATTAAAAAGAATTTTTAAATTTCAAAAAATAAGTTTTCTTGGAAGAAACTCATGTATTTTAATTTTTTTGCTTTCCATTTTTCTGGAATTTCATTAAAAAGAATTTTTTTCTTATTCGTCTCACCCTCGAGTCTTAGGTTCCTCTTCGAATCCAGGAAATTGAAGTTCGACGCCCCTTTGGACCTCAACCGAGATGGTTCTTCGTCCCAGGATGCGCTTGCTAAGACCATCCCATAGAAAATGCAGAAACAGACGATTCGCATATCTTCATATCTCAAGTATTTTTTGCGGTATCCGGATCTCTTGCGAATCAGTAGAGATGTCGAAAATCCATTTCGCCGGATTTTTCCGTGTTGGAATTTTGGCAGGATCGGTATCGCGGGTTTGTTGATTAACAAAAGAGCCTCGATTTTCTCCGTCCTTTTCGATTTTTTGGATTTCAACTTTTTCCGTTTTTTCCCCTTCGTCCGATGGATGTGTGCGTGTGCGTGTTTTTTTTCCTGCAACAAGTAGATTTTCTGAGAATTTGTATACATTTTTATAATAAATCTCAATATTAATATATTTTTTTGTATCTCGGAAAAGAAAAATTGCAAAAACCTCTGGTTGGGCTTATTTTGAAGCGGAAACCTTCAACTTTGTACCACAAAAATTTCAAATTTCTATAAAATTTTAAATATATTTTTTTTTTCTGAATCCATTGGACTTCGAATATCGAGAAGAAGTGGGTAACAATTAAACGATTGTTTTTTTTCTCTACCGTGGAAAAACATGCCAGGGTTGCCCCAAGGAAAAGCGAGGGTGTAACTTAATAGGTCCAATAAATAGGACGAGTAAATCGAAGAGGATAAGACTCGAGACGTTTATTGCGATCGTGGGATGGAATAACAAACAGCGAAGGAGATTTGTACCCATTGTCTCAGCGATCGACGTCTCCCTAATTTGTAGGAATGCCGTTCGTCATTTAATTCTTTTTTTTTTCAATTGGAAAAAAAGAATTAATTTTAAGGCTTCAAATTATTTCTATTTAATTCTAGTAACTTCCCTTTTAAAAGAATAAATTTTCATTTAGAAAAAAATTCCTCTTCGTACTTTTCCGAAATCAGCAAATTTTTATACTCGACTTTGAAAATTTCTATCTCGGGAAAGAAAAATCGCAGAAACCTCAGGTTGGGCTTATTTTGAAGCGTAAACCTTCAACTTTGTATCACAAAAATTTCAAATTTCTATAAAATTTCCCCTTTAAATGAGAAATTTCTCTGGAGAAATCCGTTTTCTTCCTTTTCCGAAATCAGCAACTTTTGATACTCGACTTTGAAAATTTCTATCTCGGAAAAGAAAAATCGCAGAAACCTCAGGTTGGGCTTATTTTGAAGCGTAAACCTTCAACTTTGTACCACAAAAATGTCAAATTTCTATAAAATTTCCCCTTTAAATGAGAAATTTCTCTGGAGAAATCCGTTTTCTTCCTTTTCCGAAATCAGCAACTTTTGATACTCGACTTTGAAAATTCCTATCTTGGAAAAGAAAAATCGCAGGAACCTCTGGTTGGGCTTATTTTGAAGCGGATGTTGTCCTCTTTGAACCCCGTAAATTTAAAAATTCCACAAAATACCGAGCGTGATTTACGAATTTTCAAACGCCTCTTCTTCTCGGCAGCTCGAACGTGAAAATCAGAACAAAACGGATTCCCGGTCGTTCGAGCTCCTTTTATTTGACGATAAAGAAAAAACAACAATGGAAAAACAATCGGTCACGTAGGAGCGGCGATATAGCTTCATCCCTTATCTTTCTGTCCACACAAGTGCGAGTTGTTCTCACGACAACGCGCACAATCCGGGGAACAGATAAAAACCCATCTCTCCATCGGCTTTGCTCTTTTTCCGCTTTAAGACTTCATTAAAGATAGGAAAAAAAATACATCCCTCGGAATGTATCCTTTCCCCTATTTCCTATCGTATATTTTCATTTTTATCGAGTTGATCGGTGCCATTTGCGACGACGGTACCGATTTTTCGCGGGAACTCGATCGCATGAACGACGAACTGGAGCGTTTGAACCAGATTCTCGCCAACTTCGAGTGGCAAATCGCCGTGGATCCGTCGGAAAAATTGCTGGACCTCAAAAGGAGCTTCTCGGATTTCAGCACCTCCTGGAAGAACGACTGGTGCGAAAAATTCCGGTGCCATCGAAGCTCGGCGCTCTTACCGGCGAGAAGGATGGTGCAGCTTCTTTGCAGGGGTCCGAAATACACTCCGGGTCTCAGGAGGGACCTGGAGTCTCTGGTCCAGCGGATGTCCTTGAAATACGCGACCGCGGTGGTCTGCAAGGACGACGGCCAATCCTGTTTCCACGGGGAACCCGATCTCGCGAGACTCGTGTCCAAATCCAGGTAATTTCTCGGTTCCTGGATTTTTTTTTGAGACGCTGACGAAAATGATCTTTCCAGAAACGAGACGGAATTACGCTGGGCCTGGGTCTCCTGGAGGAGGGAGATGAGTTCCGTGGAGGAGATTTTCAAGGATTCCGTGAGGATCCAGAATCTTGCAGCTCGGAGTAACGGTAGGTGCCTGTAATTCAGAGAAATTAATAAATTAATTAATTAATGAATTTGTTTATTTATTTTCAAATTATATTTAATAATTTAATTTATTTTTATTAATGCGAATTTTAATTTTGTTAAATTATTTTGATGGAATTCTATAATAGCAGTAATTAAATATAACGAGTGGATTAATAATTTCGTATAAATTATTATTAATTAATAATAATTGAAAATAATTTATACCTCAAACTTTTTTTTTCTAATCAGGATATCACGATATGGGCGAATGTTGGCGAGAAGAATTGGGTTCCGAGGACCTCGAGGGTCTGATAGAGGCCGTGTACGAGACGATCCAGCCCCTGTACAAATTATTGCACGGACTGGTGCGACATCGTCTCTCCAAAATTTATCCCCAGCAGATGGAAGACTCTCGGGGCCCGATTCCGGCTCATCTCCTGGGTGAGATTCCTGGAAAATAGAGAATTCATGAAAATCGTGGCACTTTTAGCAAATTTTGAAATAATTTATCGATTCCAGGGAACCTTTGGTCCCAGAATTGGGAGTCCCTGCTGGACCTGCTGCTTCCCAACGTGCCGTTGAACCTGACGGAGGCCATGCTACGGAAGAATTACACCGTCAAGGGTATGGTGGAACGCGCCGAGGATTTCTACGTCTCGTTGGGACTTCCCCGGATGACGGAAGCCTTCTGGAGAAATTCCATCTTCGAGCGAAGAAACGCGAGCTCCAGTTGCCACGCGAGTGCGGCCAATATGTATCGGAAGGACGATTTTCGGATACTCTCTTGCCTGCAAGTCAACGAAGAAGATTTGTCAGTGATTTATCATGAAATGGGTCACATTCAATATTATATGGCTTATCAGGACCAACCTGCTATTTTTAGGGTGAGGATTTAAATGTCGCTGGATATAATAAATGATATAAAAAAAATATATATAAAAAATAAAATAATAAATAATATAAAATCCCACAGGAGATTGTTTTTCAATTTTTAGCGAATTTATGGGAATCCAATATTTCTTGAAATATTACTAGATATTAAATATACAATCCAATTTATTCTAAAATTAATTCATAAACATTTTCAAGCTGGAAAGAAACTAAAATTTACCTTTATTATTAAATTTATAGATATATTTTTTTCTTCAAATGAAAAAAAAAAAATAATAAATACCCATAATAATTCCAGAATGGAGCAAACACCGCCTTCCAGGAATCCATCGGGGACGCGATCATGTACGGGGTCATGGCACCGCAGCATCTCGTCCGGCTGGACCTCGTCGACGATGGAAAAGCCCTGAACGATCCTCCGATCGATTTGGCGGTGTTGTTGAAAAGCGCCTTGGCCAAATTACCGCTACTGGCGCACGGAATCGCCATGGAAAAGTGGCGATGGGACGTCTTCTCCGGGAGAATTCCACCCCAGCGGTACAACGAAGCCTGGTGGAGCCTCATGAGGAAGTTCATGGGTGTTCGGCCATCGCCGAGAGCACCCGGGCACCATTTCGATCCCGCTGCGAAATTTCACGTTGCCGGTAACATCCCTTACGCCAGGTAACGCAATTTCTGTTCTTCGAATAATAAAAAATGAAATTTCGCATGAATTTATAATCCTGCAAAAATAAAAAAATAAATAAATAATTAAATATTTTGTAAATTTCAAGAGATTTCGACGAATATTGAAGTCGATTCCAAAGAAATGCAATTTTGTCGAGCGGTAAATTATTATTTCGTTATTAACAATATTTATTATAGTTATAATAAATATTGGTAATAATTTGCCGATTAAAAAAAAAATTAATAAAATGGAAACCGGGAGTGTCCGACTTGAAAAGGGAATTTTTCCACAGGTACGTCCTGGCGCAAATTCTGCAACTGCAGTTGTTCGAAGCCATGTGCCAGGTGACGATCACGGGGAAATCGAATAACCGAGAATTCCATGTTCCGCTTCACAGGTGCGACATTTACGGTTCGAAAGGTGTCGGGAAACTCTTACGGTTAGTAACGAACTTCGGCAAAGCTGTTTTTTTTTGTTTCCTCTCACTGTATTCAGTCGAATTCGAAGCGAAGAAACTGCAGCTTTTTCTTCGCTACGCGTAAATTACATTACAAATGAAAAAAAAATATATATGAATTATGTACAAAATAGATCGTTCGGAAGCTGGAGCGGATTAATTTTTGGTTGCAGGTCCATGATGAGACTCGGAAATAGCGTTCACTGGAAATATGCGTTATACGCGGCAACTGGAAAATTCCAGTACGATGGACAGTCGCTGCTGAATTATTATAAACCACTTTACGGGTGGTTGAAGAGGCAGATCGATCTTCGCGAAATTCCCGTTGGTTGGGAATGAAAATCGGTGGATCTCCTTGATTATTCTTTTTTTTTTTTTAAGAATTTCGCCTCCAAATTTCGTCGTTTTCCTCTTCCTGCTCGGTTCTACCCAAGCCGACGTTTGTAAATAAATCGAATTCTTCGCGCGCCATCAAAGCCCCGCGGACGTCGTCCAACGTTATGGTGTCCGGGTACCTGAAAAATGGAATCAGAGACGAATATTAAAATTTATTGAGATCAGGTTGAAACTTCCCGGTATTAATGTGATCAAACGTGCAATGGATGTTTTTTTTTTTTTTCAAGTAATTGTAATTATATTATTTTGATAAGAGTCATAATTATTATTAAAAATTCGATCGCGAGGTGAATTCTTGGAATTTTTCTTACCGATTTCCTCGACTGCGTTCGAAGCTTTTCGCTAAAGCGGATCTCGTGAGGTCCTCGAGGAAACATTCCACTGCCTGAGAAAATTATTATAATTATTATAATTATTATTATTATTATTATTATTATTATTATTATTATTATTATTATCATTATTGTTACTACTACTATTATTACTATTATTAGTATTACTATAATAATAATAATAATAATAATAAACGAAAGGTTCTCAATTTAAAAATTGCAAAATAAGAAAAATTTAAAAATAAAATCGGCGAAATTTCGTAATTTGGATTTTGGGCGAAATAAAAAATTCGACATACCCGTAACATCAAACGACCCGCGGTACAATGCATCACTCCTGGAATGATTTCTTCTGGTTTCAATCGAATCCCAATATCTCTCGCAGTTTCGCTGACAAATTCGTACTGCGGCGATATACTGCTGGGCAATTCCATGGCTACGCACGGTCTCCCATTTTCCGGATCATCCTCCGACTCCATTTTTACTAAAAATATAAATAAAAATTATAGCCAACAGAAAAATTCATATAAAAAATTTTTTTCCATCAACTCCCAAATTTTCCTGATTTTTTATTTTTAGGAAATCCCAAGATTCGAAATAAATCAATAAAGAAAAGAAAAAAATTAATAATACAAGAGACTTACTCTTACTGCATTTCTTCGTACTCTCCTCGGAGACATAAACCACCTCGATTTCCTCCTCGTCGGTGTAGTGACTCGGATCCTTCGTATCCTGGAAGGTTTCCAGCCAATCCTGAAGAACCGTCGGTTCCGTGTACGTCGACAACACGTTCGTGGAATTTTCTGGGGTTTTGTCGGTGCTCTTTTGAGGAGAAATCGTGAATGGGGTTTTGATCGGAGTGTATCCGTGTAACCTGGCCCAAAGGAGGATTTCCTTGACGGTCCACAACTCTTCGTCCTTCGTTCCTTTCCTTTTCATCGTGTCTCGTACTCTTTTAGCTCGACACCACTTCGGATCGAAGAAAAAAAAAGAAAAAAATTAGTCATTAGGTGTCGATTGAAATTTCTCTTAAAAAATTAAGTATCCAAAAGGATGAAAGAATAATTATTTAATAATTAAATTATAATTATCATAATTATTTAACAAAAAAAAAAATTACTTCGTAAGCCCTCTGTTTTCCGATATTCAGACCGAACCATTCTTCCTCGCTGCGACTCGCGTACGGATGAATTTTTGTGTAGTCCGAGTCGAAGGCATCCTTCGTTATCAGTGGAAACCTTCGAATGATGAATCGCAGAAGCCCCTCGATATTGTCAATTTTCACATTTTCTATCGTCCTGAAAGACATAGAAACGAAATATTATTCTTCGAACATTTATTACACCTCGAAAAAAGTCCGAAACAACAAAATCTCTGATTTTCACCTTAAGACACTCTCGTAAACCTCCTTTTTGCTCACGACTTTGTGCCTATCCTTGCCCACGATCACTTTCTGCTTGACTTCCGAACAATTGGCCCTGGGGCTGTCGTTCTCCAGCCGCTTCGGTGTCACGATTTGACCGAAATCTCTGGAATCCGCGATCCGCAGCGCCGGGATGCTGTAATTCGAGTTCAGCAGCAACGAATTCCCGGATTTGATCGTGAGACTCGACGATTTCGACGAAGCCGAGGGTTTTTGGCCCACGGGCTTCTTCAGGAGGCTTATGCCTGCCGGGATTTTCGAGTATGACTGTTGTTGAACACTCGAAGTTTCTTTTTTCGTACCGGCGACACTCACCGGCACGAATTTGTTGTTCGTCAGGACCAGCACGTGCTTCCCCGGCTTTGTCGGTTCGAAGTTTGAGGGGATGGAAATTTTTAGGGGTTTCATGTAAGGTGGCTTGCAAAGCTCCGGGTTCTTCGTCTTCTCGTGGAGGTTCGATCTCGGAAAGCTCCCGTTGGAGATGTTCTCGTGCTGCAAAAGGCCGTTGTAATTCTCCAGGGGGAGTCTGCAAGACCTGTTCGCCACTTGCATCACATTTTTAATGGAATTCTCTGTCACCGTGTTCTCCTCCCTCTCCACCAGAGACTTCTCCAGGGGCTGCGAAGTGTCTATCCCGTTTATTCTGTTCTCCTGCTGAGTGTCAGGTTTGGTGATGCTCTTCTCCCAACCACTCTTGCAGAATTTCACAAGAGGGTTGCTCTCCGAAGCCAGGTAGTCGTGGTCCGAGTAAATGTGGGCCAGCGTCCGGTAATGATCTTTCTCGCAGGGCTCGATTTTTATCGAAGGGGGTGATGCTGTCGAAGGTTCCAGGATTGAAGACTCTTCGAGTACTTCCTTCGGTTCTTTTTTCACCTCGACACTCGGTGATTTCGCTTCGCCGACTTCGTCCTCCTTCTCGTTTTTTGCGCAGTCGAAGGAAGTCGCAACCAAATCCGCGGGTTCTTCCGGATTCCCAATTAATTCGGTCGTGTACAACCAGACATCCACTACCGTCTCGGAACCTGGTGTTTCGAGAGAAGATGTCGAATTGAAAATTGCGAAAATTAGCAGGTTCTGGGAAAAACTAATAATCCACAGAAATGGAATTTTTATTGAAAAAATATTTCTTCTCACCCAACGTTTGGAGACCGGTATAGGTTTTGTCGAGTTTCAAGTGATGAATTATATCCATCGGCTTGTTCGTGGTATTTTTGAAGTGCAATTGCACCCGCAGTGGGAATTCGCCCCAACCTCGACGAGACAAGTGGAAAGGTGGCGACCTAAGACGAGATATTTTATTTAATTATGAAATTCAATTCATAGAAAATTTTCAAATCAAAGTGGCGCCTTACGAGACTTCCACGACGTCGTTCGGCTTGAAACTGGGATGCAGGAAGAACCGAACTTTCGCAACGAAACCCGCGATATCCGCATCCTCCTTGTCTCCTCTCACGTACATGGTCCATTTGTGACTCGCCGCGTCTTCCCTCCATTCCGGTGGGATCCACTTGGAGATGTTCCCGACCACGATGCGTTTCCTAACTTTGTGTCTCTCGCCTCTCGAGGGAAGTTTCAACGAACTGGTGTCGTCCTTCGGGGGTATGTAACGCGGAATCTTCTTCGGTTGCGGACCGGCGCTCTCCGTGTGTCTCTTCTCGCACCGACTCTCGGCATCTTTCGAATTTCCCAATCGACTCTCTTCGTTTCGGATCTCCTCTTTTTCGTTACTTTGCGCGTTGTCGGCGTCCAGGAATCTGGGGTCCATGGACGTGGAAGCGACGGCGTCTCCGGGATTGTAGTGTTTCGGCGCCTTCCCTATCAGCTGCTTTATCGCCGGATGGATCCTCGTTTGTTTCGCCGAGTTTCCCGGTTGCGGCGGTAGACATTGCTTGCGGTTGTAAAAATCCGTGATTATAGCGTATCTCAATAAATGCAGCGTTTTTAGAGCCTTGTGCAAACGTTCCTGGATTTCCAGCACCTCCTTCTCCTTGGAATCTATCTCTTTGGAAAATTCCTTCTCCACAATCGCTACTATTTTCTTGGCCGTGTTGCTCCTAGCTGGAAATGCCGGTTTGGAGATTTTGTGTATTAACTTACGTGTTACAAAATAAAAATTAAGAATCGCAACCGAGAGGCTACAAATTGTCGATAATCGTAAGTAACAATAATATTTTCCAATTTTTCTAATTTTTGAAGTTTCGATTTGGGCAAATTTTTGTATTAAAATTTCAAAATTTTAGTAATTCAATTATTGTTAATTAAAAGTAATAACGAAACGGCAAAAAATTCTCAAAATAATCGCAACAACGAGTGTTTCGCTGTTTCATTATTATTATTATTATTATTGTTATTGTTATTATTAATATTATTACATATATATTAATAACAATAACAACAATAATAATAATAATAATAATAATAATAATAATAAATAGGTTACTACAAAATTGTTTATTACCAAACCGGGAGAATTTTTTTTATTGTTGTTGTTTAAAAAAAAATAAACTAGCGGCTCCCTTGGAATTTTGGACCTACATTTTCGGCTGATTTTGGAAAACAAAGAAAAAAAAAGAAAGAAGAAAAACACGAAAGTGCCAAAAACGTACCGGGATCGATTAAATACGTGATCTGGCATACCGCGGGTGATTAATAATTATAATGTAAATAATAAAACGTATACTTTTAGGCGGTCGCTTACCATTCTCTTCGTGCAGCTCGCGTTGCCTCTCGACGTTCGTTTCCGAGGAAACGTAATCAGGATCCTGCTCATTGTCCTGAGGAAGGCTCATTTAAGGATACGCCGGGGTAGGATCTCTTCGTGCGAATTAATTACCATCGAGACGCGAGTGCTGGTATCGATGCACGATGTCACTGCAATTCGAGTACTGTGCGATCAGCGTTTTCGAGGTTATGTATACTGTGGTCAAGCTTAGGGGTGTCATATACATATATGTATGTGTGTGTTTGAGGTCGGTAAGGTTGGTACCTGTAGCAATTTTTAGCGCGAAGTAATGCGACAATTCAAACGTAGTAAATTTTACCATGCGGTGTATTGATTTTTATTATGTAGTAGATAATTTTGTGGTTTGTATTTTTAAAAAATGGAAAATTATGTACCGCCTGTAAAAAAAAACCAAATTCCAAAATTCGAATTCCTATGAAAAATCCAAAATCCCAATTTTCGCAAACTCCTGTTTTTCGAAAATCAAATACCAAAATTCCCACGTTTAAAATTCATTTTAAAAAAATATGAAAAAAAAAAATAAAATATAAAATCCTTAAATCCAATTTCAGCAAAAATTCGCAAAATACCAAAATTCCCTCGTTTTTGAATTCATTCAAAAAAAAAAATACAAAAAAAAAAGTAATAAATAAAAATCCTGAAATCCAATTTCAGCGAAAATTCGCAAAATCCAAAAACCCTCCCCAATAAAAAAAAAAACAAAAAAATGCGCATTTCTTTCCGCCAATTCGCGTGTATTTCGGGGGCACTTTTAAATATAGATTTTTCAAAAGCACTCGGGTGGTTGCCAACCCAAGCGAGCGAGCGAGCGAGCGAGTGTGCAACCAGCGTTTGGAGACACAAGAGATGAAAAATTCGGGGTGGCTTCTCGTGCGCGTACGCGCGCGCGAGGATCCTCTTCTTTATGACGTCAGAGACGGGGTAGTCGTCAGGCGCAAAAAGGGGTTGCTTCCCTTCTCGGAGCGAGGGCAGAGGCTGGAGAAGAGACGAGAAGAGCTCCCCCGGTTCTACGTCAGAATGACGAGACGGGGCTGATAAGCGTCCAGCTCCAAAAGCGGTCCCCCGACGCCTCGTGACGACGTCGATGACGGTCGCGAGGATCGCGTTCCAGGTTTGGCCCCCGATTCGGTGGATCTTTGTGCCGGTGACGTTATAGAAAAAAAAAATAAAAAAATAAAAAATAACCGGAGCCGAGCGATGGGCTCCCGAGTGAAGTGCGGCGGAGTGTGGATTCGGTAGATGGGACGTGTGCCCATAGCGGACCTCCCCCATACGTGTTCGTGCGACAGCATCTGGGGGTGGTTAGCCGGGACGGGGGTTGTCGCTCACAGGGTTGCCTGTTCCAGGGGTAAGGACAACGGGCAAGACCCGTCCGGTCCCATGGCGAGTTCCGGGGGCTCGGTCGTGGGCGATGGGCTGGGTGAGAGCGATCCCTCCGCCGGGATCACGGGCCGCCCGAGGAACCCATTGATCTGCGACGTCTGTCACGATTATTACAACGAGCCGTGCCTGCTGACGTGCTTCCACACGTTTTGCGCACGCTGCTTGAGGGGGCCCCACATTGACGGCAAGATCGCGTGCCCGGTTTGCGGGTAAATACCATGGGGGGTGCCATGGGGAATCGTTATTTTTGTATGTTTTTCGTTTTATAGGGATATTTCAATGTAAGAAAAAAAATTGAAGGGGGGTGGGGATGAAGGGGAGGTTGGGGGTAAAGAAAGGGTTATGGTGTGACAGGATTTGAATTCCTATGGGGTTATGGAATTTTTCCTTTTTTTTTAGTAATTTTTTTTTCAAAGGGATTCTTATGGGGTAGTAGTATTTTTACTTCAAAAGGATCCTTATGGGGTAATAAAATTTTCTAGTTTAAAAGAATTCCCATAAAATGGGAGAATTTTTATTCTCAATCTAGAGAAATTTCTATGGGGTGGTAGCATTTCTAGTTCCATTCTGGAGAAATTTCTATGGGGTGGTAGCATTTCTAGTTCCATTCTGGAGACATTTCTATGGGGTGGTAGCATTTCTATTTCCATTCTGGAGAAATTTCTATGGGGTGGTAGCATTTCTAGTTCCATTCTGGAGAAATTTCTATGGGGTGGTAGCATTTCTAGTTCCATTCTGGAGACATTTTCCTGCAGTAGGAAAATTTCGGTTTCTAGTTTAAAAAATTTCCATGGGGTAGTAGAATTTTAATTCCTACTTTCCTTATCTCTCCCCATAAAAATTAGCATTTGTCATAATTTTGTCTCTCTCTGTTTGGCTGCATTTAGACAAGTGACGCAGCTGAAAGATGGGTGCCAGTTGCCGCCGGCGGACCAGTTGATGCGCCAATTGGTCGAATTAGCCAATTCCGAGAACCCACCCTGTGCCAATTGTGACAAACGCGACAAGAACACCATGTTCTTCTGCACCACCTGTGGTAAGATATTTTTTTTTCCATTTCCCCGGTGACGTATCGAAAGGGAGTGGACTGCGGAAAAGCCGATTGGACGAACTTCCGTCTTTTCCTAACTGGAGCATTTCCCAGCATCCGCAGTACATCTGGCCGCGTGCCAAGGAGCGTAACCGTTTAATCATATTTTCTTTGGGTCACGAGAAGGGTCGGACAAAAATATACAGCAATTGGCAGATTTCCCATAAGTTTTTTTTTTCATCCAAAATTATGTATTCTAATAAATTAAAATATTCGCTTTGCTCCAAATTTAAAATTTATTTTTTTCTCTCTTCTCGCGGGAAAAATATTGACGATGCATTTTAATTGCAATCAATACCCAATTTGCTGGAAATCCGAAAACCAATTGGTTCCATTTTTCGCGCGAAACGTATACGCTAGGCAAGTGTCTCTCGTAGCGCCGCCAGATGGCGGAAAATAACAACTCTAGGGTGAGAAATCGTTTCCATGACCACGTGTCAACTGATGTCGGAATGTCAACAGTGTTTGCGGAAAATTCTTGAAATAATAAAAAAATGTCACGAAATGGCAATTTTTGTGTCCATGGGGTGTAATAGAGTTGAGAAAAAAAGTAATGTCGTACATTTTTCTACTTTTCCTAATCGAACCACTAATTTTTCGATGACTGTCATCGATTATTTCTTTCGCATCACTCGCGTGAAAACTTCACTAATTTTTCACCTTTTGGGACGAAAAATGCTTAAATCTACCTGGAACCCGTTTGTAATTACGTGAGTCATTTTATTTGAATTTCGTTGTATTGGTTTGGCGACTAAGTAATTGCCGATTTTTCAACGCAAATAAATGACAAAACCCGCAATTACTTAGTTTGCAACCCAATATAATCGCTTGACGGGTCCTGGCACGCGGGCCTTCCGCTGTCCACCTAAAATCACGCCTGAATGCCATGGGACACCATAGGGCGACCGATCGACTCGGAGCGATACTTGCTTAGCTTATAGATCCCATATACGATGTACTTTTTCGTTTCAGGTCAGGCGCTGTGCACCCACTGCCGGGAGCACACCCACCGGGCGAAGATGTTCTCGACCCACGAGGTGCTGCCGATGAGCAAATGCGCGAAAGACACGCAAAGGAGGTGCCCCAGCCACGGGGAGCAGTACATCATGTACAGCCAGAGCGCCAAGTGCATGCTCTGCGCCAGCTGTCTGCGGGACATCCCCGCGGACGCGCGGCTGCACTGCGTGGACATCGAGAGCGCCTGGCAGAAGGCCTCGAAGAACATGGAATGCGCGGCCAATTCGATTTGCGAGCTGCAGGCCGGCGTGAAGGACGGCCTGCTGGCTCTGAAGTCGCAGATGGAGGAGCTGCGTCACAGCTTGGAGTCCGAGAAGCGCTCCCTGAACTCGTACTGCCAAGGTATGCAAGAAGCCCTTACCAAAACGCACGCATCCGTCCTGACGGAGTTGCAACGTCAATTCGAAACCAAGGATCGTATGATACGCGGCCAATTGTTATCGTTAGGTAATGCATTACCCGTATTGCAAATGCATTTAATGTTGTGCACCGCGTTTACAAGCGGTGCCACCAAGTACCAGTTCCTCGAACTGGCCCACCCGATGCTGGAGCGTCTGGGTAAGGTGGCGCAGCTGGGCCACCCCACGCGACCGCCCGCTCAGTTTTTCGCCGCTCAATTAAAGATTAATTATAAGCACGAATTCGCGCGGGCCCTGCAGCCCTACGTGGGCCAGCTGCCGAGCTCCAAGGAGTCCATGTACGACCACACCCACGCCGGGGTCAACCAGCAGGACTCCCAGCCGCCGCTCATTCAGGTACGTCGGAGTGAACGATCGGAAAATTAAGAAAGAACAAAAAAATAAACTTTGTTTTTAAAAAAACAAAAAAATTCGAAAATCAAAAACTGTTTTTTTCTTTTCGAATTAAGTGGGATTTTTTAAAAAATTAAATTTGACCCTGAAACTATTATTTTTTTCTTACAAATCTTTGAATCGACGCAGACCAAAACGCCGCCGACGAGGATGCCCTCCAAGAGCGCCCCCCCCGACGGTGGAGAGCCTTTTTCCAGTCACTGCCGAACCTTCGATACGCAACTGAAGGAACTGAGCCAGCAATTGATCACCGTGAAGGACCGATTGAACGAATTGCACCGGGACGTGGCCCTGCTGCGACGGGCCAACACCCCGCCTTTGGCCTGTCGCTACGAGCACGTGGCCCGGGACTGCCGACTGCTGGAGCAGCAGCTGGAGCATCACCAGCGCGAGCTGGAGCGCCTCCGGAGCGTCTTCGACGCGCTTTGGGAGGAGCAACTTTGCCGGATCCACGTGGAGAAGGAGATCTTCCATTCTCAGGTGGGCCCCCCCTCCTCGCTTTCCACCCACGGCCACCCCCTAGGATATAAAAAATTTTCCGGAGAAAAAATTCCTGCTGACGTCACTGTTCCAGGTGAACGACATCCTGTCGCTGCGGAGCGAGGTGAAGCAACTGCAGACTTTGGCCCAGCAGCTGGAGCCCTTCATCAAGACCTTCTCGGCCGGGGTGAGCGCGGGCGAGATCTGCTCGGCGGCGTCGGACGCGGCCGGTCACCAGCACCTGCAGGCGCTTCTGGACCAGTTGTCGCGCCTGCAAATGCAAGATTTTCCGGCCCAGCCTTCCCAGGGCGCGCCCACGAAGGACTTCCGGCGCTCCAACGCCACCAGCGCCGACAACGCCCTCTACATGAAAGGTAGGGGCACCCCCTTTGGGTCCTCCGGGGGATCCGGATTCGACCTTTTTTCCGGTTTGACCTCCTTCCTTGGTTTCGCAGAGTCCAAGGAGGTCCCGACCAGGTGCAGGACCCCGTCGACGGGCGTGGGCGCGGTGCTGGACTCCAGCGGCAACATCGTCGTCTACGGCACGGCCAAGTCCTCCTCGGACTCGAAACGCTCGGGTGGGGTCTTCAGTCAGTTGATAGAGAAGGCCCGGACCAAGGAGGACCGCAAGAAGTCCCCGGGAAGGGAAGAGGCCCGGGATCGGAGCCAGAGCAGAAGGTCCCGAAAGTCCCCGGACAATATAAAGCAGCCCAAGACCCCACCCGGGAGCCACACGCCCACCAGCAAGGTCCGGTCGCTCTACCGGTCGCTCAAGGGCGGAGCCCCGGACAACTCCATCGAGACCATCGACCAGCCGGAGATGCAGCAGCAGCAACAGCAGCAGCAGCAACAGCAACGACAGGAGCAGCAGCAGCAACAGCAGCAGCAACAACAGCAACAGCATCAGTGTCAGTTAACGGGTAGGTCGTCCGGTTTTAGCTCCGGAATTTGGATTCTTTCTTGATTTTTGATGTTGTTTATTTATTTCATTGGTAAATATTTGTTGGGTGTTGTATTTTTTGAGGGGGGCAATAATTGCAGCCTCCCACTTTTTGGAATGCAATAAAGTTTTTTGAGTCAAGAATACATTGGTAAATTAGTCAAAATTAGTGAAAGTAGAATTTTGCAATATAGATTTTTTTTTTAATTTAAAAATAAACAGGAAAATTCGAAAAAATTGAAAATTAGTGAGAGTCGAATTTTGAAATAAAGATTGTTTTTCTTTTACTCAAAAATAAATTTGAAAATTCGTCGAAATTGGGGAAAATGGATTTTGTAAAGTGTAATAAATTTTTGTTAGCAGCAAGAATTTTTTATTTCGAAAATGAATTGGTAAATTAGTCAAAATTAGTAAAAGTCGAATTTTGCAATATCGATTATTTTTTTTCTATTAAAAAATGAATTGGTAAATTAGTCAAAATTAGTAAAAGTCGAATTTAGCACTATTGATTATTATTTCTTTTTTTTAAATTAAAAAATGAATAGGAAAAATTAAAAAAAAAAAATAAAAACTGGGGAAAGCGGGTGTCCAAAATGGTAAAATGCTTTTTCTTTTCTCCCCCGGGTCGCATTCTGGGTCACGAACGAGTCTCGCTTTCAGGTGAGGAAAACGACTACCAGCGGATTTCCGACGCGTCGACGCTGGGCGACGCCAAGAAGAGGGTGCAGGCGCAGGTGCACCCGGTTCCGCCCGACGAGCAGCCCTTGACGTCGGGCTCCAAAGCGGTGAAGGTGTACCCGGCGAGCGACAGCGAGGACGTCTTCTATCCGGGCGACAAGGGCTCGTCCGGCGTCGGACGTCGTCGTCGGAGGGCCAGCTGCGACAGCCTGAGCACCACCGGGTCGGGCAACAGCCGTCGATCGAGCATCGCCGAAGGGACGGTAGGTGGTCAATCCGCGCAGGATATCAGGAAAACCCTGGTACTTTTGATTGGGCCCACACCTAGAACGACGACGTCGTCGTCTCTGTCTCTGGTGCAGAAACAGCGTTCCTGGGAGACCTTCCCGCGTCCCAAGAGCAAACGCGGCGGGTCCACCAGCGAGGGCAGTAGCACCACGGCCCTCGGCCAGCTGAAGAAAGCCGACAGCTTCGAGGGCCACGAGGAGGCCGTGAGAACCCTCGTCGCGGCCGTCCAGGAGACTCGCTCGCAGCTGCGACACCATCACCTGCACCATCACCGGCACCATCGCAAGAGCAAGACCAATTAACTGCTGCGGTTCTAAGCGGGGGGGGGGGGGGGGGGGGGGCTTTCCTCTCCCGGGCCCGAGCGCCCCGCGACCGGTTGGGTCCCTTGGGGTCCCAGGGTCCCCGGGGGCTCCGGCTCCAGATTTTGATACACTTTTGGAGGCTGCGAGGGAAGGGACGATGGGACACTTTCTGGACGCTCTGGACCCGATAGCTGACCGGGAGGGTGAGCGCTCCGCGGGAGCGTCCGACGATTTTTTTTTCTTTTTTTTGGAACCGTTCGGTTTCCGCGGATGCCTACGGAGGAGCCAGAGCCAACCGTCGGTTTCTCGAGACGCGGTTGCCGATTTTTTTATTTTTTTTTTGGGACAGTAGGAATTTTTTAATTCGTCCAGAAAATTAATTTCGAAAACCTACTTTTCTTCGAAATTAGAAAAAAAAAATCATTTCTCGAAACTCGAGGGTTCCTTTCGAAGCATCGGACTGGAGGCTCCAGCCTCGACGATCGGCGAGAATAACCAGCGGGTCCTGACGCTGACGCACTATATTTACAACGCTTCCTCGTGGAAATTTCGTATCCTGCGAATCCGGGGGGCCCGCGATGAGGCCCCCCGGTGTCCGATTGCACTGCGACGATACGACGGCAGTGGGAAATTGCTCAATTTATTGCTAAGAATCTATTGTCTACTCCGTTTTATAACGTCCTCGTAACCCTGCGTTTCTCCAGCTTTCCTTTATCGCTCTCATGGAAAAAAAGCGCCCAAAGTTGGGCGCCCAACCGATCGCGAGTTTATACATATCTAAGCCGCCGAGAGTCGCGGCTGGGGCCGATCGCTTCGAAAGGAGGGCCCGATCGGGACCGATATCGGCCGATACCAGGCCCGTCTGGAGAAATCGACGGTCAATGGGATCGTCACGATGCGAAAAATAATTATACAACGTTATATATATATATACATAAATATATATATTGCGATTAGAATAGTCAATGAAGTATCGGTAGTTAAAGAAAAGAGAGAGAGAGAGAGAGAGAGAGAGAGAAAAAAAGAAATCGACGAGGAAACCGGAAGGTTGGAGATCGAGAAGAAGCCTTCGACAAGTGCCCCTTTTACATTAAACCTTTAAAAGAATTTGCCGAATATTGACAAAAAAAGATGCATTTCCCTTTTTTATTTTCTTCGAAATTTCGAACCTTCTCTCTTTTTTTGGGGAATTTTTCTCTTTTGAGAAACTTTTCATTTCTATCCAGAAAGTATTACATATTTGAAGTGGAATTTTTGAAAAACATTTTTTTTTTCTATTTGGAAATGTATGGAACGAATTTCAAAATTGAAGGAAATTTCGAAAGTGGAATTTCCAAGCGCATTTAATTTTTTTTTTTTGAAAGAAATGCCAAAAAGTGAAGATTAATTAATTTGTTTGAAAAAATGATGGAAGGAGAATAAATAAAATCGTGAAATTTAGGAAAAATGGAATTTCGAAAAAGACAAAAATTTGTCTTCTATTGGAAAATATGTGGAACGAATTTAAAAATTAAAAGAAATTTCGAAAGTGGAATTTTTAAACTTATTAGAACTTTTTGTTGTTGAAAGTAATGCCAAAAAGTGGATTTTAATTAATATGTTTCAAAAGACGATGGAAGGAGAATAAAAAAAAATTGTAAAATTTAGGAAAAGTGGAATTTCGAAAAACGGTACCAATTTCTCGTGTAGCAAAAAAAAAAAAAATCCTAGGAAATTAGTACCGGAAATTAGTAGTACCCTTTCACCGAAAGATAAAAATCGAAAAATTCGTGGAAACGGGGGAAAGTAGAATTTCCAAATTTTGTGCCAACTTTTTTGTATCGAAATTAACACTAATATTATTAGTTGGTACAATCCCTTTTCTTTTTGAGAAAAATTAGAAATACGAATTTATCGATTTTCTAGGAATTAGGAAAATCAGTAGTGATTTTTTTTTTGGTTTGGAAATTAGTATTTCTCGGTTTCAAAAATAGCGAGGAAACGAATTTGAGGGTTTCAAGGCGGAATTAGTGGTAACATTGAGGGCGAACTTTTTTTTCTTTTTTTTTTTTTTCAAAAAATATTAATTGGGAGAATTTCCCATTTAATTGAAAGTATGATCAATTGCGATAAATGACGGAAAAAAATTTTTTTTTCGCGATTCAATTTTGGCATTGGGGTAAAAACAAAAGCAATACCTGCCCGAGATAAAAAAAAATGGAAGAAAAGCCAAAAAAAATGGAAGAAAAGCCAAAAAAAAACGTATTTTTTAATTTTTAAGGTTTCATTTCGAGGCTTTTCCTCTTGAAAATTTTGCCAAAGCGAATCTTTCGAGTTAACTTGACACTGCCAGTACTGGTACGAATTATACGAATTTAATCGATGGTATTCAAGGAGAGCAAAAGTAACGAATAGAGTGACGTGAGTGAGAGGATGAATGAGTGTGCGACGGAAAATGAAGAAAAAAAAATAAATAAAATAAATAAATAAATAAATAATGGTAAATTGAGTTGTAAGAAAAATGAGAAACCAAAAAAAAAACTCGTATTATACCGGAACAATATTATATAAAAATAAAAAAAAAGAATAAAATGATCACACCAAAAAGAGAAAAAAAAAGTGAAAAACAAAATGAAAGAAAGGTCGTCGCGAGAAAAAAATAAAGAGAAGGAGGGGGAAAAAAATAGTTGATAAAAAATATATTATAAATATATTGAATATATACGTAATTTCATGAAGATCAGGTACCAAAGGTTACTCTCGTCTTCGGTGACTTCCACGTTTAGCGAAAAAAATGGGGTGTCCGAGAGAAATTTCGAAAATTCCGAGGAATTATTTAGGATTTTTTGGAAAAAATTGTTTTTTTTTTTAATAATTTCGTTTCCAAGAAATTGGAGAAAAAAAAATTGGAATCGTATTTTCTTTTTATTATTATTTCTCAATTTTGCTAAAAACTGCAATTTTGTTTTGGGTTTTAAAAAATACGTGTTTTTTTTTAATTTTCGTTTAAAAAATTCGATAAAAATTACAATTGTGGATTTTTATTTATTGTAGATTTTCAATTTCCAAAAAGTCTCGACGGATTTTTCGAAATTCTCGGTACCTTTCCAGGGAGGAGTGATTTTTCTTTCTTCAATCAGAGATAGAATTAAAGCAAAAGAAAAAAGAATCTTGATTTACAGAGAAACAAAAAAAAGAAGAAGAGCGGAGATCCTTAACGAATCCATGACATTATAGGAAATTCGTGACAGAAAAAGGGGGTAAAAGGTACCTATGTGACAGGAATGTATTGTGAATTCCGTCAAGGTATATATACATATATAGACACACACTTGAATTGAATTATGAAAATATATACACATCGTTAAAAAATAAAAACGGAGTTTGTGTTTTTTTTTACTCGAAATCCCTGAAAACTGAACTTTTTTTTTTCACCCAAAATTTCACCTAAAAAATATTGTTCGGGTATTACAAAATTATTTTTCATTATTAATGTTATTAATTTTAGATTTCGTTATTTCCAGAATTTTCTTTATGCATAAAAATCCAAAATTGACAATCCCAATTTTTTCGAATCCCCCAAAATTTCACTTAAAAAAAAATATTTTTCCGATTATTCGCAAAATTCATAAAAATGGAATTCTCAAAATTATTATATTTTTCATTATGAAATTTATCAATTATTGATTTCATTATTTCTAGAATTTTTTTATTTTATGCATAAAAATCCAAAATTGACAATCCCAATTTTTTCGAATCGCCCAAAATTTCACTTAAAAAAAAAATATTTTTCCGATTATTCGCAAAATTCATAAAAATGGAATTCTCGAAATTATTATATTTTTCATTATTAAATTCATCAATTATTGATTTCATTATTTCTAGAATTTTTTTATTTTATGCATAAAAATCCCAAATTGACAATCCCAATTTTTTCGAATCGCCCAAAATTCCACTTAAAAAAAAAATATTTTTCCGGGTACTTAAATCAGATTTTTTTTTTTTTTTTTTTTTTTTTTTTTTTTTTTCAACAAAACGGGCTATTATAAAACACATACAATTATAAGACACACGCACATGGGGCTGAGAGGTAAGTGAAATTTCGTGTAACTTTCTCCCCTATCGGATGGACGATCCTCCGATTATTTACGAATGATTTCGTCGGTAATTAACTTTCCAGCTTTCCCGTTTCCCGGAGACACTTTTCAAGTGCTCGAACCTATTAGCGGCGACCACTTTAGAAATTTCAAGGGATTTACGGTTTTTTTTTTTTTTTTCATCTACTCCGGGTCCTCTGTTCTTGCGTCACTCCCTTTTTCCGACCGCGAGTGTCTTATCAATTTCCTCGGGTTCGTCGCGTCGGCGATAATGAGCAACGTTTTGCCGGTAATTGGCCGCACTTGCAAGGAAAATAAATTCAAGGAAAATGAGGGAAACTCCTGACGAATGAAAAAAGCACCGCCAGGAGACGCGGGATTTTTTGTTGTTTATTGTACATTTCGAAAAATAAAAAATAAAATTGAATTTTGTTTTTTTTTTTATTTCGTATCCGAATCGTGGGACCAATTAGAGAAATGAATCTCTCGAGAAATTGGTCGTTTCCTTTAAGAGCCTTTTTTTTTTTGTCCCCGGACTTTCATCCAATTGGCTGCTAATTGGGATGAATAATTAAAAGGAAACGCATGGGTAGTAATTAATTTTTGGTTTCCTTTTATTAGAGGGAGTGTTTTATTTTTTGTTGTTGTTGTTGTTGGTCATTTTTGTTGCATTCGCAGGCAGAGGAAGAAGAAAAATTGTTGTTTTACAAAATTTGTGTGAAATAATAAATAAATTAATTTTTGGTTTCCTTTTATGAGAGGGAGTGTCTTATTTTTTGTTGTTGTTGGTCATTTTTGTTGCATTCGCAGGCAGAGGAAGAAGAAAAATTGTTGTTACACCAAATTTGTGTGAAATAATAAATCAATTGAAAAAACAAATGGTACTAATCAAGAATTGAATTTTCTTCGTTAATAAAATCCAGATTCGGTGAATTTTTATTGATCAAAAAAAGTGTTACACAATAATTGCTAATTGAAAGTTGGACAATTTCAGTAATTGGTAATAATAGAAATAAAGAAGAAATATCTTTTATTTGAAATTGAATCGATAACAAATGGTACTAATTGATAATTAAATTTTCTTTACCAATAAAATACAGGCCCGATGAATTTTTATTGATTAAAAAAAAATTACTAAAAATTGAGAAATTGAAATTTGATAATCTCGGTAATAAATAAAAGAAAAAAAAAGAAAACAAGAAATATCGGAACAGATCAAATTTTTTTTTTTTCAAATGGAACTCGCAGCAGATGGTACTCGAAAGGAATTAGTTCCGGTTTATTAATAAAATAGGGAAACTCTCAAGCTCGTAAAGTTCATATATATAGTTTATATATATATATATATATAGATATAGAGTCAGTGTCATTAACCACGATGTAGTGGCACAGGTGAAAGTAAAAAAGGGATGATTGCACATAAAATTCTCGATACTCCCTTCAACCCTTATAAAAGGTCGCATTCCGAGGAAAAAGGAGCGAGCGGACCAAGAAAATGCCCTTTTAAAAGCCACTACTTGTTGCTGATCCTTTTTATCTAATGAATATGATCGGGCTTTTCTTCCTCCTGCGAGGAAGAAAACGTCCCGTAATAGGTCACGTTTTTCTCGTACACGGGTTGTTTTCGAAAATGACGTCATCGGGAGGAATCGTCGCTTTTTTTCGAATTGGCCCCCCACCCGAGAAAATTTGAAAAATTTATTCACCCGAGACCCCAAAAAATCGTGAATATCTCGACTCGGCGAAAAAATTGTCAATTTTCAAAATTTCCCATTTCAAATTTGCGAAGTTTCAAAATTCCGGGGGAGGAATTTTGAAGAAGAAAAATTTGTTAAAAATGAAGCGGTAGTTCCAGAGAAAAATAATTATTATTTTAGATTCTTTCTTTATTGATTTATTTATTAATTTTTTTATTATTCATTTTTCATAATTATTCTGCATTCTTTTTTTTTTGTGAAGGTTGTTCAATATAATTCAAGGAAATAACCACCGCGTAAGATTATACGGCTTTTAGAATTTATCGACACGAACGAGATTGCAAATAACTGGTCTAAGGTGACGGTGTCCATTTTTTTTCTTAACAAAAGCTCTCTTTTTTGTAACATGAAAATATTTGCTCTCACATTTATGAGCCGTAATTCGAGATCCTTGATTTGAATCCTTGGTTGCATAGTAAAATCCGAAATTTCGATATTTCGCATCTCTTTGATTTCCCCGAAAATTCCAAATTTCCGAATTTCGAATCTCAAAATTCTACCATAATTCCAAAACCCCAAATTCCAAAATTTCGAATCTTTCCTTCTGTCAAAATTTCGAAATTCCAAGATCCGAAATTTCCAAATTTCGAATCTGAAAATTCTACCGATATTCCAAAATCCCAAATTTCCCAAAATTCCCGAGTTTCCGTGGGAATTTCGTCCCGTAGGTAGCAAATCCTTGGCTCTCTTCCATTTCGAGGTTTCCTCGTCGAGGGAAAGAAAGTCTACGCGCGGCGAATTAACGCGGGGAAGGAAGGCTCCTTTCGTTAGGGATTCATCAAGGAATCTTATATAAATTCTCATTTTCATTCGCGAAATAAGTACGTGACTGTGCATGAATTCACGAGCGAGGAAAAAAATTACACGCGGTGTGAGTCGAAGACAGGGGTGATTAACGGAACCAAATAAATGATACATAATAAGGAAGAACCAAAAAAAAAAATAAAAAATAGGAATCCCGTGCCTGCTGATCACAATTATTATTATTATTATTATTATTATTATTATTATTATTATTATTATTATTATTATTATTATTATTATTACTATTATTATTATTATTATTATCATTGTATATGCAGCCTTTGCATATATAATTTACCTGCGATATTTAATTCGACCCCTTGGAATTTACCGTCACGAATTTTCATGCGTTTGTTCATTGTTATTATTCATAAAAATATTGTTGACATGAAATACAAAGAAAAATTGTAACGTAGAAAAATTATTGTAATCATAAAAAATGGTGATTACAATATTTACACGATTTTTATAAAATGTATAATATATCATAAAAATGAAAATAATAAGAAAATTGCAAAATCCTAAATTTCCAAATTTCTGATTTTTCCTTCCGTCAAAATTCCAAAACCCCAAATTCACAAATTCCTACAATTTTTGTATTGAAAATTAAAAATCCGAAAAATAAAAAATAGGGTCTATTATAAAAATGAAAATACTAAGAAAATTGCAAAATCCTAAATTTCCAAATTTCTGATTTTTCCTTCCGTCAAAATTCCAAAACCCCAAATTCACAAATTCCTACATTTTTTTCATTAAAAATTAAAAATCCGAAAAATCAACAATAGGGTATATTATAAAAATGAAAATAATAAGCAAAATTGCAAAATCCTAATTTTCCAAATTTCGGATTTTTCCTTCTGTGAAAAATTCCAAAACCGCAAATTCCTACATTTTTTTTTATTGAAAATTAAAAATCCCAAAAATTATGAATAATTAATAATCAATAATCTCCCAATATAATAATTGATCGTAACCACGAAAAATCAAATCCCCTTTATTCAAATAAAAATTATTAAAAAAAAAAACCACGAGGTCCTGCCGCGCCTGCTTGAGACATCGATGCTGCGCTTCCGCGCTCGCGGGGTTGCCTCCGGTGCAGGGATGCACACCGGGCGCGGGCTATTTTGTTCGTTCCGTCCCTTTCTCGCCCTTCGGGGCTTCCCCGTCGAAGGATTAACCCGCTAACGAGGGACACGGGAGACAAAGTGTCCGAGGTTTTGATAAAAAAGAAAATAAGGATGCTCGTAAAGCCTTTGGTGGAAACTTTCCCTCCCTTATTTCCCACAGGTCGTGTATAAGAATTCTTAATGCGCTTCACTTCTGTCCTCGCATACATATTTTACACACTGCGTCTGGATTTCCAGGAGCCCGACAATTCCTCGAGCATTTATTCTTTTTTTCCTCGTACGCCCTCGAATTTCATTAAACAACACGCGCGGGTATCAAACATGGAGGCGGCCGATAAGGAACGACTGGAAACTTCCGAATCGGCCGGTTCCAGTTGTCCCCGATAATTATTTTTGTTTTTTTTTTTCATTTTTGGATGAATCAATGAAGTTGAGAAATTTTATTTTTTATTTTTTTTGTTGTTGATACAATTTTTGGAAATTTATAACAGAGGGTTGCTGAAGGAAAAATTCCACCCCTAAAATTGTGGGAATTTGATTTTCAAAATATGAGTATTAATTTTGAAAATGGGAAAAATGATTTTTCTTTTTATTTGATTTTAAATCCAGGAAATGAATTTTGGGGTTTTAATATTTGACAGACTCTGACGATTGAAATGAATAATTTTCAAATTCATATAATTGTGAATTAGAAAAAAATTATTTTAATCAATTAAAAATCCTGAAAATTAAAAATAATGCCTCCGATAATTATTTTTGTCTTTTTTGGATGAATCAATGAAGTTGAGAAATTTTGTTTTATTATTTTTTTTTTGATACAATTTTTGGAAATTTACAATAGAGGGTTGATGAAAGAAAAATTCACCCCTAAAATTGTTGGAATTTGATTTTCAAAATACGAGTATTAATTTTGAAAATGGAAAAAATGATTTTTCTGTTTATTTAATTTTAAATCGAGGAAATTAATTGTAGGGTTTTAATATTTAACAGACTTTGACGCTGGAAATTAATTGTTTCTGAATAAAATTATTAATTATCGAAATGAGAAATGAATGAATAATCAACGAAAAAAAAGGGGGGGGCACCAAAATTTCCCGCAAAAAAAACCAAAAAAAAATTGCAATTGGCACGCGAGCAATTTTTCTCATCCACTCGCTCGTTTCTCACGAGGGTAGGTCCCGTTTGAAATTCACGTGTCAGGGGCGAGTCGTCTCTCGACTTTTCTATTATTCACGTGAAAAAAAAAATGTCAAAAAAAAAATTTAAAAAAAAGCAAGACTGGAGGGGGTGCAAAAACACGAGCTATTTTTGTTTACCCCTTTATTTGCGCCCCTCGGTCGCGAAAAACGTTCGCGACCGTGTGTAGGGAAATAAAAAAAATATATATATATCTGGAAAAATAAACCCCCCCCCCAAAAAAAAGAAGCTACATACGAGGGTCAAAAAAAAATTATATATAAAAATAAATAGGAAGAGAGAGAGAGAAAAAGAGAGAGAGAGAGAGAGAGAGAGATGCTCTCTCCTTTCGGGCCAATTTACTTCTTATCCATTTGTAATTGTTTTCGTGTATTTTGCCGGACTTTGCCGCAATAATGCGTCTTTGCGGTACACTCGAACACGGAATTTCATCCCCCAAAGGAGTCACCTACACGAAGGGCGGTTTCGTAGGTACTGTTCTCGTCTCCTTTTTTTCTTTCTTTTTCTTTCTTTTTCGTTTTTTTTTTTTCCATGGTGATTCTCTCCACGCCGTGGGTGGTTGGGGGTTGAGGGACTATATAAACTACTGCAGGGTGGCGAGTGCCTTACAGTCGAGTTTACGCGGTTAACGTGCACCCCTCTGCCCCAAGGGTTGCAGATTTGTCGTACCTGTTGCAGTGCGCGCAAATTTCACGAATCAACCCCGTATTCGTCGTCCACGGCGGTTTTTCCCCCCTTTTTTTTTGCGACACCCCGGGAAAAAGTAATTTCCTCGTGACGCAACGAATCGATTTACTCGAAACTTTGATAATTACAAAAAAAGATACAAAAAAAAAACAAAAAACAAACAACGATTCAGTTTTAAATTAATTTTTTTTTCTCTGTGCAAGAAATTCGAATCAGAATCCCTGGCGTTGGGGTAAAATGCAATTGGCCCGCATCTGCACCGGAACTTTGACGATCCTTCAAAGGAATCGAGGAGAATAAGGAACCAGGAAGAGGATCGAACTTCCCCGTGAACGTTGTGCGATTTCGTTCTTGTAAGAATTTTTCCGTAATTTGCGTATTTTTTTTTTCCTTTATTTTCCGAGGGAGTTTTCGAATTACGTCAGTGACATTTCGCGAGACTTTTTTTTAATTTTTGATCGCGACTCAACGCGACGGTATGAATGTTTTTGGGGTAGGATTTTATTCGTCAATTTTTGCCAAATTTAAAAAAAAAAAAAATTCGGGATTAGTCGTAGTACCGAATAAAGAAAAAATAGTTTTCAATAATTTCCCTGAAAGAATTGTCATTCTTGTGCGTCAATTTCCCAAAATAATTTTATTTTTGTATAATAAATGCCAAATTATACCAAACAGCCCCCAAAAAAATAGATTCCAATAATTCACCCTCAGCCTTTGCCCTAAAAAATAAAATCTCATTTTTTTGTATCAATTTTTGAAAATCTCATTTTATTTGTAATTAATTTCCAATTATGTATGATCAATTACTAATTATAATAAGTTATAAAAAATTACTAATATTAGTATTAATTAATTATTAAAATTACTAATTAGAAATTACTAATATCAATTAATTCAACCCCTTTCTCGAAAAATTAAAAACTCACTCCTATTAAAGAAAAATATTATTTAAAAATAATAATTAATACAAAAATATCCTTGAAACAAATTATAAAAATAATAATAATAATAATAATAATAATAATAATAATAATAATATCAAAATTCCACCCATTCAAAAAATTGCGAATCCAAAAAAATTCCAAAATTACCCCAAAGAAGAAAAAAATCACAAATTACAATTATTGTATCTCATTATAATTATTATAATTATATTGTAATTTAATTATTTTTCATTAAAAAAAAAAAATTCTCCAGCCGATCCACTGCCTCCAGGATCCACCTTCACCCTCGACGATGCGGCTGCAAGTCCTCGGGATCCGGTCGAGGGTCAGCTTCGGCGGCAACGACTATACGGTCTGGTTCTGGGTCTGGTGTTGGTTTCTGATCGCGCTCGCTGCCGGGTCCCAGACGGGATTCTACCCCTACAGCAGCCGTTATGGGAAACGGGACGAAGCCGCAGCTCGTACGGTTATTTTACCTTTCATCCCCTTGTTCCGAAATTCCCAAAAAATTTCATGGGGTGTGACATCCCCCGGACGGGGGGATGTCACCCCATGAGAAATGGATGACACACGAGCGGTAAATTCCAGGTCCCCGAGGAGTTCCCTGAGAAACGCTCGGGTCCCGGAAAATTTCTCGGGGGTTGCAAATCCCCCATTTCGTCCGGTGACTACCCTCATCAAGCTCGAAAACATATTTTATTTCATCCCCTGTTCCGGGATTATTTTGTTAATTGTTTTCGTCGGACGCACCTTCCTTTCGTATCGTCCAAGTGTGGAATTCTCGGTTGCCTTGAAATTCCGAATTTGAAAAATTCCACATTTGCAATTTTGTATCAATTGCAAATTCGAAAATTCCAAATTTGCAATTTTTCATCAATTGCAAATTTGAAAATTCCAAATTTGCAATTTTTCATCAATTGCAAATTCGAAAATTCCAATTTTGCAATTTTTTATCAATTGCAAATTCGAAAATTCCAAATATGCAATTTTTTATCAATTGCAAATTCGAAAATTCCAAATTTGCAATTTTGTATCAATTGCAAATTCGAAAACTCCAATTCTGCAATATTTCATCAATTGCAAATTCGAAAATTCCACATTTGCAATTTTTTATCAATTGCAAATTCGAAAATTCCAAATTTGCAATTTTTTATCAATTGCAAATTCGAAAATTCCAAATATGCAATTTTTTATCAATTGCAAATTCGAAAACTCCAATTTTGCAATTTTTCATCAATTGCAAATTCGAAAATTCCAAATTTGCAATTTTTTATCCTATTAAAATTCCAAATTCTCACATCAACTGCGCGAAAATTCCGAAATTCTAAAATCCCAAATTTCGTATCTTTCCTTAAAAAATCTCAAAAAATTGAAAATTCCAAATTTCGCAATTTCACAATTTCGAATCTCATTAAAATTGCAAATTTTCCAATGTTGACCCCCCGACTTACTTTAAAAAAAAACCGAGTCTTTCAATTTTTACATTCTTTTCTGGCAAATGGACTGGGCGGAGGCGCGGGAAAAGTCCGCAGCCATTAATCTGCTCCTCGCTACTAATTACCCGCCTCTCTTAGTGATTTTCACCTCGCAGTCGATGACAGAAGACCCCGACACGGGGTCTTCTGTCGGAATAGAATAGTCCGACCGGTCATTGGATCTTTTTTACCGCAAATTACCTGCGATTGTACACCTTTTGTACTCTTTGAGAGAGGAGGAAACCAAAGGACGTCTAATCATACGTACCTATTGTTGCAATTACCGCGGCAGCACCTACGCGTCATCGATTAACGCAGTTATTTTTACCCCGAAGGAATGGAAATCACGAAAATAATGAAAATTGCTCGGAAAAATAAAAATTAAAAAATCAAATCTCAATTTGGAAATTTGAAAATTCGAAAATCTTACCAAAAATTCCATTTTTGAAATTTTTATACCGAGAAAATACGCGAAATTTGAAACTTTGATGCGATAAAAATTTGAAAAAATGAATTATTAATTAATTAAAAAATTAGAAAATCTCGAAATTTGGAATTTTCAAATTTTGATATTTTTACAGAATTTGATAAAAAATTTCGAAATTTCAAAATTTCGAAATTCGGCAAAATGTCAAGAAATTGAACTTGAAATTTATCCTTTTCTATTGAATTTCGAAAATTTCGTTTTTTTTTTTTCTACGTCGCAGCGGTGTTTTTCCAATCGGGAAGTAGATACGGACGCAGTGGAGACTCTTCCGGGAATACGAAAAGCATTCCCAAGGTGCGAGTCGACAGGTTCTTCCTCGGCAGCCGCTATGGGAAACGCGCGAAAGAGGCGGAAATGCAGCCGGTTGCGTCGTTGGAGCCTCTCGGATTGGTTCTCGATTACCTGGACCGCGAGAAAGTCGACGATTACGAGAGCGACGTCGGCGACAGTAACGTCGATTTTGAGAATCCGCCGAAGATTTTCCCCAGATCTTTTGGTGGGTAATTTTGGTTAAAAATATTTCGAAATTTGCAATTTTTGTTATAAGTAAATTCCAAAATTGTCCAAAATTGGAAATTTTGTTTGAAATTTTATTTAAAAAATTTCCAAATTCTAAAGAAAATTCCAAATTTTTCGGTAATTTTGGGATTTTGGTTAAAAATATTTCAAATTTGCAATTTTTATTATCAGAAAATTCCAGAATTGTCCTAAATCCCACATATGAAAAAAAAAAAAATGTCTTATG
Organism: Gasteruption jaculator; assembly: GCA_949825005.1. Classification (NCBI taxonomy): domain Eukaryota; kingdom Metazoa; phylum Arthropoda; class Insecta; order Hymenoptera; family Gasteruptiidae; genus Gasteruption; species Gasteruption jaculator. Next base: position 10,273,130 of record OX463775.1, read on the forward strand.
CATCCAGATACGAGATTGCACCGATGAATTACCGCAGAACCCGATAAGAACTTTATGTTATCACTGGACACACTCTTCTACACGACCTCCACGATAGAATTCCTGGCTTCTTTCACCGGAGAGCGAATCCAAAAAAAAAGGAGAAAAAAAAAGCGAAGGTGTTATTTAATATTAGCCGAGACAACGGATTGTCCGATACTTATTTCAACAAAATGACGTATATATTTTTTCCAAAAATTTTATCGATGTTAAATTGCTGAGAAAAAAAAAATAATGTAGGGGCAAAAATGTCCTTTCTCTCTTTCTAGCGATGTTAAATAATGGAGACATATTTTTATTTGTTTACATAAACCAAATAAATTCAGCATTTTGAATTACACGGAACGCTCCATTTTTTATTTTTTTTTTCAAATTTTTCCCGCACTTTTTTGCTTGCGAGTAAATTTGTATTTTTTATTTCGAAGAAATCGGCAGAATTCCAAAATTGCCCAAAAATCTGGAGTTTTCTTTTGGAATTTTATACGAATTTCCAAAATTGGAGATTTTTCGAGAATTTTCGAATTCGCATAAAAATTCAAAACGAAATTTCAAATTTTGGGCAAATTTCGAATTGGAAATTTCCAACTTCGCTTGGAAATTTTATAGAAAATTCTGAGAATTTTGGATTTTTATACAAAAATCCAAATTCACAAATTCCAAATTTTTGAGAATTTTCGAATTTTCCAGAAAATTTCAAATAATGAAAGAAAAATATGTTTGGCGATTAAAATTTTCAATTTTTTTTAGAATTTCCGAACAATTGTATCCGCACCAAAAACTGACCCGAGTAATAATAATAACAATAATAATAATAATAATAATTCAATAAAAAATTATAATTTTCCGAAGCAACAATAACAATTAGGCATTCGAGTCCCGCGAATCGCGTCACAAACCGATGACTGCAAGGCGATGCAACGCAACTGCAACAACTGCACCGAAGGTGGGACCCCGGAGGAACCGATTCGCGTATTCTCCTTGCGCGCGATTATGAACCAGGCAAATCGTGCGTTAATTGAAAAGCTCGTCACGTTTCATTCACTTTCGCTAATGAAAACACGGCAAACTGGTTGCAATCACTCGTACGTGTATGCACATGCATATATATATATATATGCATGTATGCATTTTGCTATTCATGTACGACTGTAAGTGTGTATGTGTGTGTGTGTGTGTGTGTCGATACACGGAAGAAATCGGAAGAGATTCATGTTTCCTATATTTATGCAAATTCTTCGGAACATCTTGTGTGAAAATAAATTTTCTTGCTTTTTTTTTTCTCTCTTTTATTTTATTTTATTTTATATAATTCCTTTAATGACTTTCCCTAATTTCCTTATTGATATTAAATAAATAAATATCACAAATAAAAATAAATAAGATTTGAAATGAAATAAAAATCGAAATAAAAAATAAAATGTGAAATTAAATAGAAATTGTAATAAAAAATGCCTCGTTTTAATTAACAAATTTAAATATTTGGAAATTTTATTACAGAATTTTGCCTAAATCGAAAATTTGGAAATTGGGAATAAAGAAAAAAAAAACGAATATTGTACGTATTTATTATACACAATTACAAAAATTTGTACAGCGACGCTGGAATCTCGAAATTTTATTGCAAAAAATTTTTCGAATAACAATAACAGCGATAGTTTTTTCAAACGATCCATTATTGGACGGAGCGCATCGTCGATCTCGTGTTATCTGATCTTATCTTATCTCATCTCATGCGGAGTTATCTCGCCGTGAATGGCGTTGAAAGTACCATTTCGGTGGATTTATGGACGCATGGCGGCGTCAAGGTACGTTCGATTCCATTTGGGAGAGACCTACTTTAAAGTGCAGAGGAGAGAAAGTATGTATGTACGAGAAGGAGTTCAGTGTAAGTAAGTAAGCGAGCAAGCGGGTAAGTAAGTAAGTAAGTAAGTAAGTGAGCAAGTGAGTGAGTGAGTATAAGTACCGATGGGATCGAGCGACGCGAGTACCGTCGCGTGCTTGGGAAAGTAAAAAGTCGTATATTTATATTTTTTTGTAAATAAAATGACCGTAAGGAAAAATTAAAAATGGAGAATTATGTACTATATATATATATTATATAATTTTCGATTTTTAATTTTTCCTTACGCACTTTTTATTTAAAATAACATTTTTGTAAATTAAAAATGGAGAATTATTATTATTATTATGTACAATATATATCTAAGATACGAGAGGGACCCTTGTTGGTCTAGTGGGTAAAGCGTTGGAGTGACACTCGGAGGTCACGGGTTCGAATCTCGTCTGCTGCTTTGGTTATACTATATATATTTTTATTATAAAATATGTGTATTTTATGTACAAGAGAATGGTACCCGTATGTTACCCACATGCATTTGTGTACAAAAAATGTACTTGAAGCAAGAAAAAAAAAATAGAATAAATAAGGAGGAAGAAAAAAAAACATAATAATAATAATAAAGAAGGAGGAAACGGCTGACGACCGGTGCACAACAATTACCGCAGGAAAGTAAGTATTTTCCCCCGATTACAGGCATTACTGCAAAGCCAGCCCGGGTCTTCTCCTCTGGTATCGGTAAAACAAAGCGTGATGGAAAGGATGACAATCCTCCTCTCGTGCCATTGTTTCCCCGAGTGTGACGACACGGGGATTTATGGGGTTTCGCCCACAAGGTGTTATGAGCTCGACACGAGGTCGGAGGGAATGGGGAGGATGAGGTGATGAAGAGAAGAGATACATTTAGAGTCCACCGGAGAAAGTGGTCAGGTACTGGACCAGACAAGTCCAAACGTTGGTGCCAATACTGACCCAGGCAATATACTTCCCTTTTTTTCCCATTATCTGCGCGAAAATTTCGAAATTTGAAAATCCCTAGAAAAACCCTAGCAAAATCCGGGCAAGATTTCCTTTTCCCCCAAAAATCCCCAATTTCGCTTCTTTTGGTGCAAATTCCAAATCTTGCGATTTCCAATTTTGTCGAATTTCAAATTTCGAAATTCCAAAATCCCTAGAAAAACCCTAGCAACACTCAGGCAAGATTTCTTTTTCCCCCAAAAATCCCCAATTTCGCTTCTTTCCGTACAAATTCCAAATCTTGCAATTTCCAAAATTGTCGAATTTCAAATTTCGAAAATCGCAAAAAAATATTGGCTGCGAAAAATGCTTTCATCGAAAAATCTAAATTCCCCCCCCCCAAATCGAAAAAATGAATTTTCATCAATGTCACCAACGTTAGCAAAAGTCCCTAGACCCAATAATTCCCTAGGAAGTCCATCGTTCGTTCGAAATCCCCGCTGGCCCGGCTCGGACCTCGGCCGAAGCGCGATGGCGGGCGTCGAGGGCGCACGCTCGGGTGGTTTCGAAACTAAAGCGCTCCAAATAACGGCGCAGAAATTGTTCGCGGCAGAAGAATGCATTTATAGTTGATATAACACGTGTTACAAACACGCGATGACGAATGTGGGTCAACCGAGAATGCGATTGGACTCGCAGATTGCCGATGGATGCTCCTTATCTAGAAGCGAGGCCCCGCGCTAGTGCAACTCGTTACTCCTGCCGCTGTGTATGTATGTACGAGATGAGACGGGATGGAATGGCTTTCTCCCAGAGCTCGAAAGTCACTGTTTCCCTCTAGCCATATAAGAAGCAACGTCTTTTAACGATGGATCTTTAATATAATATTAAAACACCGTGCCGAGAAATTAGACTCCCGCGTTCCTTTCTCTAGCCAGCCGCGGCCTCTTGGGAAGCCGAGGCATATCGGCTTCTAACGGAACGCCACCTTGGCTTGCATGGGTCAACGACCATCGAAGAGATGCACTCGTCGAGTCGCTTTACCGTTACCGTGTAAACATCGAGTCCGGCTGCGGCTCCGTTTTCCCGAAACTCCACCAGTACCGGGCAGCCCTGATTTTCTTGGTAGCGGACACCTACGGTTTTCTAGGGACCGGCAATATTTTTTCGATCGGTATTTTTTTTCGAGCGATGTTTTTTTCTGTATCGATTTTTTTCGGTGCGATATTTTCTGGAGCAATATTTGTCGAAACAATATTTTCTGGAACAATATTTTTTTGTACAATATTTTCTGGAACAATATTTTTGAGAACAATATTTTCTGGAGCAATATTTCTTGTATCGATATTTTCTGGAGCAATATTTCCTGTATCGATATTTTCTGGAACAATATTTACTGTTTCGACATTTTCTGGAGCAATATTTCCTGTATCGATATTTTCTGGAG